>CM067540.1:38858647-40125314 GCA_034509755.1 Anisodus tanguticus | reverse complement strand
AATCTTTTAGAGAGGAGCATGAACTTAATAAATGTTTAGACCTATAGAATATCATAAGAACTTATATTGATTTATCAAATTTAGAACATTGGAACATATATAGAAGTAAGTGAAGTCATAGAAAGACTTCATGGATCTCAGTTACTTTCCAAAGTTGATTCTAGCCTTAATGGCTAGACAATTAGCATGGACCATTATGCCCTTAATTCTGTTCAAAATTTGCCAAAATTACACCATAACACCGTATAACGCGATCGATGTCAAATATAGTAACCCAATTAGGTTGTGGTAGAATACCATAAGGAATACGATGAGAAATAAATCCTATTCGCGTTGTATCATTTCTTTACTAAATATTTTACTCCTAGGGTAACCAAATTGTTTGTTTGTTTATTTATTTGTTTTAACTACTCAATTATCAATTAATGTATCAAATAAGTTGGAGTGCTAAGGTTGTGACTTAATGCATGAAAGTGATGTTGGGTTATGATAACTTGAGTGTGATAAGTGTGGTATGGGTAATGAGGACTAATTTCTAGGTGGGGATTTCTCAATTGAACCACTTAATTTCACTTTAGGCTTTCTCAAGCTCTAAAGTGTGGAATATAAGAACACCCATTATATACCCTTAGTATATTCCCTTCTAATTAAAGTTGAAAAATCACTAAATGGGGTTTAAATCCCCAAGTCCTCATTAACTTACCTCTTTTGTAGACTCTAGTTTTCTTTTCAAGTTTGACTAGAGACAATAGACATAAAAGGGGTGTTTGCAACCAACCATTAAATATTAAGAATGAGAGGTAATTAAATGCCACCATTATACATCCATTTTTATTTATAAACTAGACCAACTATCACATTTCATTTTTGGGTCACAAATCCAACATAAATTCTAGAGACTCATGGAAAAAAATGAATAAAATACTAAGCAATAAACAAAGTAAGACATATAAAACATTAAAGAAAGCTTACAATGATTTTATATTAAAAATGGATCTTGTCTCTACAAAGTGGAACACTAATCAAGATTCTTCATATAAAATGACAAACACAATAGTGAATAAACTACTAGATGAATAGTGAAAGAGAATATTTTGTGTCTAATCAAGAGTCAACAATTAATGAAAAGACATAAAGGTTGATATGAAAGTTGGTGACTATCACAAAACCCTAGGTAACTATTTATAGGGACCAAATTTTGGTTCTTCACATATTTATAAAAATGCCACCACCTGATCACTCTACGACCGCAAAAGGAACAGAACTGCGGTCCGCAAAAGTGCCTTGAGACTTCGTAATCTGAGCTGGACTTAAACTGGAGCAACGATTCACAGACCGTACTGCGGTCCGCAGAACAGAAGTGCGGACCGCAGATTGTGTCGCACTTCAGGACTCAGGAGTTTTCTATTCATTGTTTATTTTTGCGATTTGGATTACCATTTTGTGGTTCGCAGTCTGGCTTTGCGGTCCACAAAAGTGTTCTCTCTGCATTTCTTCATTTTTGGCACTTTTGTTTATGTTTCAGCACATTTCTTCACTTTTGGTGTCCCAAAACAAAAATCCTACAAAAATCAAAATTACATAAGAATCATATACTATGAATGCATAAAGGACAACGATCATCCATGAAATTAGTATCAAATGTGATATAATTTCTCGGCACATGAACACCCCCAACTTAAATTATTTGTTGTACTCAAGCAACCTAAATATCACTAAGTTACGACTAATGACAAAATAAAGATGACTATGGTTGGTTGTACTTACGAGTCTACAAGCATGTGTTTCACATAACTAACATCCCCTCATATTTTCAAAATAAAGTTTCAAGAGTGCATTCCTACAATCAATGAGCCCGTAAAAATCAAGCATCAATAGGTGTTTAAATGCTACTGGTGACTAGATACCCCAATACATTCAACTAGAGGAGCTTTCATTTCGCAAGGTTCATGCAATTCAATGTGCCATCACAACAAGAAAAGTCTCATACTCACACAAGAAGTTTCTTTTCACAAGAGGGGAAAAAACAAGATCACTCACACTTACAAGGAATATCAAGTGTCATAAGTATCATGCCATAGGTTTGCCCTTATTTTAAGTCACTACTACTTAAATAGTGCTTAGTTTTGGATCTCTAGGACTTTCTCAATCTTGTAATTTAGGCTTAGGGACGAGTAGTATATTCATTTAGGTACAAGTGACTTTTCCCTCCTTTTGCACTAAATATCTTTCATTCATTTGCTCAATTCCTTCTTTTGTTTTCCAAATTCTTTTTACACCCATTTTTATTCAAGTATCCCCAATTTATTTCATTCTTTTTGTGGTTCATTTTCACTTTTCTTTTCTATTGTTTTTGTATTTCATTTTTTTCCTAACTTCTTGTTTTAGAACCACTCACATCACAATCTTCTTTCCTTCTTTTTTCTCGTATCCCACCCCCAACTTAGGCTTTTGACCTCAATTATCATTTTCCATGCATTCAAGAAAGGATTTGGTTCAAAAGATGGTTCATTTTAAAAAGGATTTCGGTTTGTAATGTGGTAGCCAAAGAAAAAGTTAAAAAGCTCAAAAGGGGAAAAATAGTTCTCTCAACTCACGAGTAGATCAAAGAAGTCTTTAATCAAGAAGGTTCACTCTCATATGAAGGCCTAAGAGCATTTCCTCAACCAACCAACTTTAGTTTCGCGGTGACAAACCAACGAGTCAAGTTCTAGATAATACAAGAAAACACAAGATAACAATCGAATCCTCACCTCTCTATGCATATGAACTACAAGAACCGCTATATTTTATACTCTTAATCGAACACAAGGCTATCATCTCATGAGATTAAAAAACAAATAGACGTAGAGTCATAAAATGAGGCATGCTTTCATAGAACAATCATTTAAAGTGTAATGCTACTCTTGTTTTCAAAATTCAATTTTTCAAAGGGTGTCACCAACACTAAAAAGAGCTACACATGCTAGAAACTACATACAAGCACCAACCAAGTCAAACTATTCTATCACTAGGCCATGGTTACTGAACATACACCCTTGGAAAAGAATCAGGTAAAGAAAAATCAAGGGTAACTAAACACATAAAAACTAAACAAATATATACAAGCTACTTATCAAGTCATTTCCAAAACACATACAAGGTACCCCACCCCTAACTTTAAAAAAGTGTGTTGTCCTTAATGCATAAAGAATATAAAGTATAAGGACAAAAAGTTTGAAGGTCTCCCTGAGGGGCACTAAGCGCCCTCCTGAGTCTGGCTCACAAAAGTGGCATCAGCTGAGGCATCAGTGCCTTGGGACTGTGGAGTGCGGACATGCACTTCTATAATACCCATTACGGGCTCACTCTGTGTTAGTGGTAGACTGGTCTCTGGACCCTGTGGAGTGGTTTCTGTGGCTCCTAAGCCACTCTAATAGAACCAATCATCGAGGTCTCCTCAAGAGACCGTGCCGCCATCACATCAAGAACTGTCTGCTCTATCAATAGTAGGTTTCCTGAACTATCTCTACTATAGCACATGGCTTCTCAAGCCCCTAATCATCTGTCTCATCATCATCATTATCGACCTCTCCCTACCTCTCTGACTCATCCAGAGTCTCACCAACACCCTCTCTTTAGCCCTCCAGCCTGAGCTGACTCATCTGCTATAGCTCTACTCTCGATGGCTGGAGTGGGATACCCAGCAGGTCATCTATCTAAGCAGTCTTTAGGTTCTCGACTTCCCTCTTCAAGATATCTATGTCTGGCTGAAGTGAAGAAATATCACCGCCACTATCGACCTCTAACCTCTATACTTGGCTTATCAAGAGAACAAGTGCATCACCATGCTCCTTTTACTTCTGTTGCACCACACCTAAGGCTACCATGATCGGCGATACGATATTTCTAATCAACTCAGAGATGATTGCCTCAAGACTAGAGGATCGAGCATCAGCAATCGTACTAATTTTTCCTATTATCACCTCAGTCCTCGATTGAATGGGAGCTGATCTCGTAGTAGTTGAAGGTGCAGAAGGAGTAGGGGTTGCTGGAGAAGAAGTACCTAATGGTGTAGATGTGTCAGCTGTGGAGGGAATAGATGAAGTAGGGTCAGCCGAAGTTGTAGCCTATGTCTATGTCTGCTCAGATGCAGATCCCTTCAAATCAACCAACTTGAATGGTGGAGAGGTGTCTACCGAGCCACTGGTGGTCTTCTTTTTCTTTCTTGCTTGATTTTCCTTAGCCTAAACCCTCAAAATATCACATGTAAACAAGGCGTCGATGACATTGTCAACCGAGGTAACTTAGGAACTTTGGCTTGAAAACATAACTCTGTAATCAAGCAGGGGAAATGGAATGAGGTCATATCTTGTTGAGGTCTCCTGCCAAGCTCCTTCTCAATCACATCACCTACATCAATTTAGACCTGGCTCATTATGCAAATGGTGAGTATAATCTTTTCCAATCAGAGGTCAATTTTATTATAGGATGGGTGAAAATGGCTACTCACAAAGCTTAGCCAAAACTTGCCCACCATGTTCAAAGTGCTCTTGTATATCTTCTTGCCATTGGAAATCCATTCCAGTGTTTCATTGGTCAGAATTATCGCTGCTCATGGGTGCTCATCATCTAACCGACCTATTCTTTTAACGGCAAACTCATTTTGGTCACGCTCGAGGTCCGGATGAATTGAATTATTAATTGTGGTGCTGTAACAAGGGACGATGACTCCACGAACAACTACATCCTTAAGTAGTGCCTTGGGTTGCCCTTTTGTTTTCTTTGGCATGGAGGCGACATATGAAGCGTAAAAATCATGGACCAACTCCTCATTTTATGGCTGCAATGGTTTAAGAAAGCACTGCCATCCATGGAATTCAATCAAGTCTCATACACACGAGAATTTGTCCTTCAAGCCATTCATAGATATCCTAATCTCTTCAATGATGGTCCGCTCCTTACTCATTTGATAGAGCTCCTTAGACCCTTTTACACCGAACCGATTGACCTCTTGGCCTTCTTATGCCTCAACTCAGCCACTTGAGCACTTTCCTTAAAACAATCCCCCTCATCAGACTGGTGGGATGAATAAGTTGTGACATGGGAGAATTAGGACCCTCATCACTAGAGATGACAGTACTAGGGCGCTTTTATTTATTTCCTAACGTGGCGGTTGCTTTGTACGTCCGCAATGTCAACTTCCCTTGGCTTTGAGGTATTAGTCTAGCCGGCGTGGACCTTATAGATCTAGCCACTTGTCATGGCTCATTAATAGAAATACCTTTTATGCTTGAGTTTACTTTGGAGCCATATCTGCAATCAAGAGGCGTGATAATTCTTGGACTATGGTATGAAAATAATAAAATATTTTGGTATTTTTATAAAGTAATTGCAATAATAAAACACACAAAACAAAAAAGAAGCTATACTACAAATTGAAAAAGAAAGAAAAATTATAGAAAGGGTTAACAAGTTTCCGTTATCGCAGACCTGGTCTGCAGGTCATAGTCCAGGTTTGCGACATCGAAAACCTAAACTACGGTACGAAGAACCATTCTGTGGCCCTCAAAAGGCATCACAAAATTGCCTTTTAATTTGGTTTAAACACTGGGTCTTTCTGCTGACCCAGTCAGCCCAATTTGGGTATTTTAAAGGATTTCACCTCAATTTTTCAAAACCCGGTATTTCCATACCCATATCATAATAATATACATACACACAACCCAATACATGCTTTCAATTAATGCGCGTAAGTACTCAGACTTCCCTACGACTTCAATTTAGACAATTTCAACAATCATAGACATGCATAGGTAATTTTGCAATTACAATCAATTCATAAACTTCCCACATAAACCAACGAGCCCAATTCAAGAATAATGCAATTAAACCCGAGCCTAACCCTTATTTACAATTAATTTCACAAAATTCAAGCATGTACAAATTCCCATTCTTTGTGATTTCTAATCAAAAGAGGGTAAATAAGTCAACGAGGGATAATCACACCATCTATGAGCTATATGGGCCACACATAAACACCACACAATAATTAACCCAACCCTAGTAGTTAAATTTCATGAGTCATACCTCCTCTTTACCTATCATTGTGAGAAGAAGAGACATGAGAGACAAAACATTCTTATTGATCGATAGAGAGATGAGGGAGATTGAATGTGAGGTAAAGTGGACCTTGTGCGATAAAGTATTGCATGTAACTGGTGATAGGAGAGGGAGTGTTTGAGTTTTAAAATGCAAGGTAGAAAGAGAGAGTGAAGAAAAAGTTAGTGCTGAAAAACCCTTTTATACCTTGTGCCCGAAATGCAGTCCGAATTGGGTCCTAGTTCTGGTGTATGGTTCGCATAACTGGATTGCAGACTACATACCTTTGTCGTAGGCTTAGATGATGTGGCATCCATGATGCGATCGGAGAACCGGATTGCGGTTTGCACAAAGGGTCCATTTCTCTGTAAGTTGACCCAAAAACTCCCAGGTACATTACGTAATTATGCGGACTAAAGTGTGGTCCGCAGTTTAGGAATGCGATCCACAGTTTGGTCGCAATTTTCCATTTTCTGAGTTCAATTTTTCAAAAATTCTATGGAGTTTTGCGGTCCATTATGCGATCCGCAGAAGAGGCCGCACAATGGTCTCTCTTCTTTCTCTGATTTGTTTGCACATCATTCCATATTTCCTCCCCTTTTTGCCAGTGTTTCCAGATCCTACACACTTAACAAACTGTCAAAACACACAGGTGAACAACAAAACAAAGAAAACAAAACTAAAACTTTGGGTTGCCTCCATTAGTGTTCGATTTAACGTCGCGGCACGACGATTGTTACCAACTTTCATCAAGGTTCATGGAGGGTGATGATTATGTTCACCCTATGATCATCAATATTTCCCAAGTAATGCTTGACTCTTTAGCCATTCACCTTGAAAAGGTGACCGGCTTTGCTCTCCATTTCGATAGCACCATAAGGGAATAAGGGAATACCTTAATTGCTTTGAAAGGGCCGGACCATCTTGACTTCAACTTCCCGGGGAACAACTAGAGTCTAGAATTGTACAGCAAGACCAAGTCCCTGGGTGAAACTTTCTGCTTCAAAATCCTCTTGTCATGGAGCAACTTCATCATTTCCTTGAAAAGAACGTAACTTTCATAAGCTTGGAGATGAAACTCATCCATCTCGTTGAGTTGATCCACCTTTAACCTCAAAGCATTCTCCCAATCAATGTTGAGTTTCTTCAATGCCCATAGTGCCTTGTATTGTACATCTATCAGAAGATGAAATGCCTTTCCAAATACCAAATTGTATAGTGACATACCAATAGGATACTTGTATGCCATTCTATATGCCCACAAAGCATCATCTAGCTTCCTTGACCAATCTGTCCTCATGAGATTCACCACTTTTGTCAAAATACTCTTGATCTCCCGGTTGGACACTTCCACTTGACCATTTGTTTGGGGGTGGTAAGGAGTTTCCACCTTATGCTTTACCCCATATTTCTCAAGAAGAGAAACAGACACTCTATTGCAAAAGTGAGAGCCTTCATCACTTATGATAGCTCTAGGGGTTCCAAACCGAGTGAAAATAATCTTTTTGAGGAATGTGGTGACACTCTTCCCCTCATTATTTGGAAGGGCTACAACTTCAACCCACTTGGACACATATTCAACCACCACAAGGATATCCTTGTTTCCATAAAAACTCACAAACAACCCCATGAAGTCGATTTCCCAAATGTCAAATAACTCCACCTCAAAGATAGGAGACATAGGCAAATCATGCCTTCCAGAGAGACTACCTCCCCTTGGACATTGGTCATAATGCTTCACAAACTCATGGGAATTCTTGTAGATTGTTGGTCAATAACAACCACTTAGAAGAATTTTTGAGGCCATGCGTTGACTAGCATGATGATCCTCAACCGGTGAAGTATGATATGCTTCCATATAGGCAAGGTTTCTGTTACACCCAGTAGCTTTGCGTTCTTCCATGCCATCAATGGATACAAAAGTCCCGGGAAGAGGTATGACCTTACGAAAGGATAATAAAGGTTTAAAGCTTGTATATGGAAGTACCAGAGTGTTTGGAGGTTAAACGAATCGAAAAAGTACGTTTCGACGAAAATAGAAAAGTAGGCAGTTTAACGATGGAAGTTATTGGACCGTCAAATTGCCCAAGATGACCGTCGATTTTCCTAGAATTTTGATGGGAAGGTTGACGTACCGTCGAATGTTTGACCATCCATCAAACGGGTCATTGTTCTACGTCGATGCAGAATAATTTTGAGTTTAAATTAGGGTATTCGATTTGGAACCCTTATTTTCGCCCAAGACCAGTTCAAAAATTTCTCCCAAACACTCCCTACCATATCCTAGCATCTTAGGTCAAAATCAAAGCCATAATCCATAAGCGGTTTGTGACAAACCCCGTAATCATCGTAGGAATTGCTGTCTTCTTGAAGAACATATTACGGAAACCTTTGGAATGAAGTATTCTGCTATTTTATGAGGATTATGATGTGTTAAGGTATGTTTATCCTCCTCTACTTATGATTATGAGTAATTGTTGATTTGGGGAAAGTTATGAAGTAGCATGATCAAAACTTCACAAAAATTATGAAATCTTCGTAATGTGAATTGTTGAGCTATTTTACCCTAAGTATGAGTTCAATTAGGTAATGGAATTAATTGTGTATGTTATGGATTAAGAAACGTTCGGTTTGAAGGATTGTGAAGTTGAATCACATAAGATTTTTGCATATAAGAAAAGCTTAAGGAATCATATATGCTAAAATTGTCGAAGGACACCTAAATGAGTTTATATGGAAATTGTGCTTTGATTGAGGCGTGGGTTTGAATTGCATAAGTATTCCTTGTAATGAAATCTAAGAACCTGAAATGGTCAAGATTTGCGATAATATGTCTAAGTGAAGTTTCTCTATGGAATTTGAATTTGATATTGATGTCAACTTGTTATGTGATGTATATGACCACCCATAAGAGAAACGAGCACTTATAGAACGATTGTTGCGACAAGGACCAGGTATGTTAAGGCACACTATTTCATTCTCTTGGCATGATCGACGAATAAGTATAACCATAATGACGTCCCTTCAAAAAGGAATTCTACTCCTTAAAATTTCAAGATTATGATTACTTTCGTATCACAACTTATGACTTTTGTTAGTCTGTTTCTGAAGCATCTCCCCGAATTGATAGTCTCTCTAATCCTATGTTTTCTTATGATCATTGATGACTCCCAGTTAGTGATACAGATACCGTTACATAATGATAACGCCCTTGAGTGACTTTGATTGGTTTCATAAGTCCTCTCAGAGTCTGTCTTGCATTGCACTTATATACAGAGAGTTATTTTCTTACCAATTTGCGATATAGTCTGCCGGGTAAGACACATAGATGTGCACCCAACTGCAGTTGGTTTTAATATTACTGAGTCCCATATTTGGGCCGGGTACAATCGATTCCTTATCAAGGTCAGGTATGACCGAGTCCTCATCATGTTCGGGTATGATATATATGTATTATGACATGATTTTCCCCATAGAGAGGCTGGATAGTACTTTATATGGCCCCACAAAGCGGCTTGATTTCTACAAACATTCATACATTTTCATGATTGTGTCAAGTAGGACCTTAGAGGCTTGTTATAAGTTTCATGTTGACTTTTGTACCCTTATCTCTTATGATTCATTTTCTATCTAAATTGGTTATCTAGATTTCATATTCAGTACAACTTTCGTACTGATGTCCCTTTCCGGGAATACTACATTTCATGCCTGCAGGTACATATAGAGAAGCAAATAGTTTCCTCACAGTAGCACTTAACTCAGTTGGAGGTTGTCACACTAATTTCTTCCAGAGTTGTGCAATATGCTGATAGGTATGACAGGTACGCATATGTGTGCAGTTGGATATGGGGGGCCCTTTCCCAACCAATTGTTGTCAGTATACCCTTTAGAGGCTTGTATATAGTGTGTGATGTATGTTAGTCGTGTGTGGCCTTGTCGTCTTCTACATTAGATTTATTATGTTTATGTTTTCCTTGTCGGCCTTGTTATAGATATGCATGGTTTGGGCCTTTTTTTAGTGCAGGTGGTTATATCCTTATTCAATCCAGTATGTGTCAGAGGCCTAGTCGGCCTATGAGCTATGGTATATCTCTCAAGTATCAGGATCGGTACGCTCGGGCCTTAGGGCGTCGGGTGCTGGCCACACCCCCCAAGGTTGAGGTGTGACAAATTGGTATCAGAGTAGGTCAGTCCCAGGGCTGTCTACAAGTTGTGTCTAGTAGAATCTTACTTATGGGTGTGTTGCGTGCCACACCTATAAACAGGAGGCTATAGGACATTTATAATGTTACTTTTCTTGAAAATCTAGATCATGCATTAGAAGCGAAGTCATAAGTCACTGAATACCTATCTTTTCATCTTGATCTTCTTTTCAGTAATGCCGAGATCCAGTGAAAGTTCTGATAGTAGGAAATGGGTTAGGAATGCAGGAGAAGGTACTAGTTGACAACCACCCGCCAACATGAATCCGAGGAACATAAGAACACCAGAAAGAAATGTAAGTTATTCAATAGAAGAAGACCCATCCATGGACGAGGAGCTATCTATAGAGGAATATCCATCTGAGGATTCATCTATGGAAGAAGACCCATCTGAGATTCCCGAGGAATTACCCTTCCGAGTGCCACCGCTTCTAATAGTAGTGCTATATTATAGGAAATCCCATACAATACAGAGGCCACCAGAGCAGTGGTCATTTCTATTTGGGTTGGGTGTGAGTGGTCCTGTGTATGCAACAACACCTCCAGTTATCTTCCCATAGAAGGGTCATGTTCAGATACCCTCACAGGATAGACCTTTAGAAAGATTGATAAGCCCACTATCATGGACGTCAGTTAACCAAGGATGGCCCCTAACGAGTAGAAGTGAGGAGGAAGTAACCAGTAAACAAACCAGAAGGTTTGGGATGGATGCAGGTGCTGAAGAATTGATAATGAGAGGAGCGTCAGATCAAAGCTCCCGGGTAGTAATCTAGCAAACACCAGAAGTTGTTGGAAGTAGTAGACCACGATGTCAGCAATGTGGAGAGAGGCACGATGAAGTATGTTAATCTGACATTTAGTTATGTTTTGGATATGGAGCTTTAGGCCACAGGCCAAGGAGCGCCCCGAGAGATTTCAATCGTTATGCCATCAGTGCAGATAGGTACATTATGGATAGTGCCCAAGTGATCTGGAAGAATGTTATTGGTGTGGGATAAGAAGCCTTAGAGTGTATAGATGCCCGAGGTTTAGTTAGGGAGACTAGCCGGTTCTGATGTTACCTAGAATCATGAAATCAATCAGGTATGTTGATAACTTTATTAAGAATAGTTGTGTTTATGTCTGCGAGCGGTTAGTTATTAGTGATATAAGGATTGCATCATACAAGACGTATGTAAGCCGTTAATTGATACTAGGAGTTGAAGGTGGTAAGTGACATTTCTATTATGTTCAAGGATATAAGTACGACGATTTAGGATCAGCCATTTATTGACTACGGATGTATCCAACACTCTTAGACTCTGTAGCATGAGTAATACAGGGACGCCGAAGGTATCTAACCATGACCCGAGTAAGGGAGATTCACGAGTTCAAAGAACTAAGAGGGACTCTAAAAGAGTAATAAGGAAAATGAATTCCAAGAATGAGTTACCTAAGGTTTCGTTTAGAAGACAATGAAAGGAAGAAAAAAGGACTCAAAATTTTACGTTGACTAGTAATCTCAAATCTTTTCATAAGGATTAAACTATTCAGGAATAACTGTTGAACGAAATGAGATTTGTCAATTAAAGGCAAGCGATACACCTTCTTCACCGAAGACAAGCAACATAGTTCTAGACATTAAGTGGAAATAACTAGCAATGAGGATATGATCAATAGAGACCCAACGACAAATGATAAAGGAATGCATGGTAACCTCAACATAGAAGCATTATGATAACTTAATAAAGTTAAGGAGATACATTTCACTAGAGGATCAATGAGGAGTCAGTAATAGTAAGAAGTTCGACAAAAGAATTAGAGTGAGAACTCCAAGCAACGAGGATACCAATAAAAGGTTGGCGTACATGTAAAGAAGTGGCATTTAAGTTTCCAGATCTAAAGATATAGATTATTATGTCCATAGGTGACGACACCAGAAGTATGCTAATATGAGGAATCTATGAAGGAAATTCCAATCGGTAATCGCTAAGTTGAGTGGTCGGACAGCGGATAGAAAAGAATTCTAGTACCAATTAAGGGAGAAAGCCCAAAGTTTGCAACAAGGCCATCTATGACTCGAATTAAGTATGACAAGCCTTAGGTTCGCCAGGAATATTGGTAAGGTGTTTAAAGATATATGAGTGGGAGTAAGCACGAGGGAAGTCTGACGTGAGTATAGGGCGGAGAAACGAAGAGATGATCTAAAGTAAATGATAAGGAAAAAAAGCTAAAGGATAAGAATGAGAAAGCAAAAGATGAATGAATAGGTGGTGGAAAAAACATTTTGATTGTCGAATGAACTTGAGACCTCACAAGAAGAATAATACTATGATTATAAAGTTAAGGACACCAGTACCAAGGAAGACAAATCAAGGAACAAGGATGACAATGTTGACTAAAATACGGTAAGTACAAAGGGAATCTAGTGGATCAACATCTTGTAAAATTAAAGCCTTTAGCAAAAAGGGAAGGGGATGACTCCTAACATGAATGATATTAGAAGATAACATGAGTACGTCAAAGATTTTCTTCGAAGAAACAGGTGTACAAGGAATACCCAACGAATGAATGGTCGAATGTGAAATATAAGAGATTTTGAGGTTACAACAAGGGGTAAGTACGTGTACTTAGTATGGAAGAAATATCATTTTTGGGGATCATGAGTCCGAAGCCAGTGGGTACAATATATTCTTTAGTAATAAGGGTAACAAAAAAAACAACATCGAAATGAAAAAATACTTTATTTTCAGAATTTGACAAACGATATAAATCGAGAGAGGATACTTGAGCAAATATGAGGCATAACTAAGAAAATAATGAGTCTATCTCGAAATACATAACATCGCCCAATAAGTATACAAACTCGAGACACTGTAAGAAGCAAGAGGATCGGATGTAAAGAGTAGGAAGGTAATGGACCATAGGGTCGTATACTGTGGAACAATGAGAGACACTAAAAAAGTCACAAAAAGGACCACCCAAAAGAAGTAACAGATGGCCAACCATAATAGAAATCGGGTGATATCCCCTTGAAGTTATAAGGTAAACGACTTCTTCCTTATATTAGAAATTGAGAAGTGTCAAGACAAAGAATCTCATCTAAAGCCTCTTTAAGAAGTATTGTGAGATGGTGTAGAGATAATAATGAGAACCTTATCAAAGATCTGAGGATTAAGAGTATCAAGTAGCAACATTCGAAGAAGAGTTTCTTTTGAAGCTAAGGTATTATATATGGATTATTGAGTAAATCGGGGATCTTTAAGGACCATTACGTAATCGGTATACTAATACCCAAGGTTGGAGTGTCATTAGTCTGCACGGAAATGACTAAGTATGGCTATACAATCAAAGTTTGATCAAAGGTTTATTTTGAAAACTATCTCAAGCCATTGCACAATCGCTCATTAAGACAAGTAACTAATCCAAGGTCCAGTTTTAAAGAATCCCTGAGTATTCAGAATTTCGATATGTCCTATCCTAAGATGACTAATGAAAATTTCAGGTTGGACTACTGGACCCAGGCCGAGGGTGAATGTATAGAATTTGGAGGAAATTTGAAATAAGGATTGATGACTAGTAAGAGACATACTGCCATATCGGTGAATTAATAATTATACACGAAAAAAGAGTAGAACTCTTATCGATGTCCCAAGAAAAGAAAGGAACCGGAAGTAAGTATATCAAATTTGAATAAATAAATTATGAAGGAATACTTAGATCAATGAGGAAACAAATTAATAGATTTGGTGTTGAAATAAAGATTCAACTTGATAAGGAAAAAAATTCCATTTAAGAGAATTCAAGGTCATAATATCGAAGCCAGTTGAAAAGACAATAACTAGGAAACAAAGCGTAGTCCCAATTGGAGACGTTTATTTAGGAAATACTCCAAATAAGAATAGGGAAGAGATGTATGGATGAAAGGAGTTTTGGGACCAGTAGGCTGCTTAGAAATATACTGTTTAAGGATACTATCGTGAGGGAGAGAGAAGAGGAGAAATGGATTCGAATAACTCCACCACTTCTACGTCCTCGACTTTAGTGATAGTCGTGCCATAATATTTCATCATCATCTTACGCTTCGTTTGTATGAACATGGATATCTAAACTCCATCATAAGATGAACACTACAACTTAGAAAAGAAGGATATAGCCCAAAGGTCAGAATACAATAGCCTAGATAAGGTACATCCATAAGGCAATTGTTCAAAAGAGAAGTACAACTATGTGAAAAATTGAGAATATACCAACAATGTATGTTAGTGTAATCTGATCTAACAGCACGACAAGACAATCATTTGTCCACAAAAAACATTATTAGGATGGTCACATAACCTACGAATTGCTCTACTCAAGTGATCCAGATTCTAGCCCTATATTAGTATTCGTGCGATATAATTCCTCTATTCTATTCGATTTATTGATTTAGACCATGTAACCAATGTTTTTGAAGCAAACATAATGAGTGAAACTTGGATGTCAACAAAAAGATGTTAAGGTAAGTTATAGATGAACCCTTTTTAATTTATGCAAGTATAAGCGGTCGTGTGAGGTCGATTGATGTTATTTTTGTATTTTGTTTCCCTTTCTAGCATTGGATACATGTTTGGGTTGCTTGACATGTTTTAGATAGTCATGTTTACAAAGGAAACTCTGCCAAATTTTTTGGAATTCTTGGGAGTTAGAATATTTCCAACATTCGCGAACGAATGTTCCTAAGAGGGAAGGATGTTACACCCAGTAGCTTTACATTCTGCCGTGACATTAATATATACCGAAGTCCCGGGAATAGGTATGACCTTACGAAAGGATAATGAAGGTTTAGAGCTTGTTTATAAAAGTATCATAGTGTTTGGAAGTTAAACGGATTGAAGGAAGTACGTTTCGACGAAAATAGGAAACTGGGCAGTTTGACGGACCATCAAATTGCCCAAGGTAACCTTCAATTTTCTCGAACGTTTGACGAGACCGTCGAACGTTTGACGATCCATCAAATGGTCCGTCGTTCTACGCCGGTGCAGACAATTTTTGAGTTTAAATTGGGTTATTCAATTTGGAACCCTTATTTTCGCCCAAGACTAGTTCCAAAATTTCTCCCAAACCGTCCCTACCATATGCTAGCATCTTAGGTCGAAATCAAATCCATAGTCTGTAAGAAGTTCGTGACAAATCCTCTAATCATCATAGGAATTGTCGTCTTCTTGAAGAACTGATTTCAGAAACCTTTGGAGTGAAGTATTCTACTGTTTTGTGAGGATTATGATGTGTTAAGGTATATTTTATCCTCCTCTTCTTATTATTATGAGTAATTGTTGATTTGGAGAAAATTATGAAAAAATATCATGATCAAAACTTTGCAAAAATTATGAAATCTTCATAATATGAGTTATTGGGCTGTTTTACCCTAAGTATGAGTTTAATTAGGTGATGGAATTAATTGTGTATGCTATGGATTAAGAAAAGTTCAGTTTGAAGGATTGTGAAGTTGAATCACATAAGATTTTGCATATAAGAAAAGCTTAAGGAATCATATATGCTAAAATTATTGAAGGACGCCTAAATGAGTTTCTATGGAAATTGTGTTTTGATTAAGGCATGGGATTGAATTGCATAAGTATTCCTCGTAAAGAAATCTAAGAACCTAAAATGGTCAACATTTGCGACAAGATGGCTAAGTGAAGTTCTCTATGAAATTTGAATTTGATATTAATGTCAACTTGTTATGTGATGTAGATGACCACCCATAAGAGAAGCGAGCCCTTATAAAACGATTGTAGCGACAAGGACCAGGTATGTTAAGGCACACTCTTTCATTCTCTTGGCATGATCGATGAATAAGTATAACCATAATGACGTCCCTTCAAAAAGGAATTCTACTCCTAAATTTGAAGCTTGTGATTACTTCTGTATCACAACTTATGACTTTTGTTGGTATGTTTCGGAAGCATCTCCCCGAATTGATAGTCTCTTGAACCGTATGTTTTCTTATGATCATTGATGACTCTCAGTTAGTGATACTGACACCATTACATAATGATAATCGGAGGATAATGACTTTGAGTCACTCTTATTGGTTTCATAAGTCCCCTCAGAGTCTGTCTTGCATTGCACTTATATATATATATAGCTATTTTCTTACCAAGCAACGCTATAGTCGGCCAGGTATGACAGGTAGATGTACACCCAATTGCAGTTGGTTTTGATATTACCGAGTCCACATTTGGGTTGGGTATGACAGAGTCGTCTTTTCTTTGTCTTCTGGTGCTCTTTGAATTTGATTGTATCCCGAGTACCCATCCAAGAAGCAATAATAAGCTTTTCCCGCCAACCTATCAAGCATTTGATCATTGAAAGGTAAGGGAAATGGTCATTTCTTGTAGCACTACTTAGCTTCCGGTAATCCATTGAAACTCTCTATCTGGTTACCATCCTCATTGGTATCAACTCATTTTATCATTAGGGACCACTGTGATCCCACCTTTCTTCGGCACACATTGCACGGGGCTAACCTATGCACTATCAGAAATGGGGCACACAACCCTAACATCTAACCACTTAATAATCTCTTTCTTGACAACAACTTGCATTGATGAATTTAAACTCCTTTGATGTTCAACACTCGGGGAACTATTTTCATCCAGATGAATGTGATGAGTTCACACACCCGAACTTATCCCTCGGATGTCCACAATAGTCCACCCGATTTCCCTTTTATAAGTTCTCAAGATAGACAATAGAGCTTCCACTTGACATTCATTGAGCTTTGATGAGATGATAACCACCAAAGAGTCATTTGGCCCAAGGAACATCTACTCCAAATGACTTAGAAGTGGGTTGAGCTCAAGAGTTGGTTGTTCCTCAATAGAAGGCTTGAGAGGTGGGACTCCACAATTTTCCAAGTCCAAGGCTAATCGCCTAGGAGCATAAGACTATGACCCTTGACCCTAAACTGCAAGTACAGTCTCCCCAATCTCTTCAAGAACCTCATCATCATGATTCAACAACACCGCCATCAAAGCCCATTCAATGACATCAATATGGGCATTCAACTATAGCTCATCATCTATCATATTAATCATCAAAATAACCCTTATATCCATAGATTGCTTCATGGACTTGCACACATGGAAGGTAACTTCTTCATCATTCATACAAAACATTAATTCTCCACTCTCTACATCACAAATTGCTCTCCCTGTCGCTAAGAATGGTCGTCCCAATATTATGAAAACTTCATAGTCAACCACACAATCAAATATCATGAAGTCGGAGAGGAAAATGATCTTATCAACCTTCACAAGTACATCATATATAATCCTCATTGGTCTCTTTACTATCCTATCCACTATGAGCAACTGCATACTTGTAGGTCGGGGATTTTCCAAACCTAACTTCTTAAAAATAGTGAACGACATCAAATTGATGCTTGCTCCAAGGTCACAAAGTGCCTTTTGTGAATTGATAAACTCCAATGCTGCACGGAATGGTCAAAGCACCGGGACCCTCTTGCATCTTCACAATAGAGCTAGAAATGATGGCGCTACATTGGTGCATAACATCCACCGTCTCAAAACTAACCCTTCTCTTTTTTGTTATCAAATCTTTCATAAATTTGGCATACCCGACATTTGTTCCAAGACTTCAACATGTGGAATGTTAACCGATAGTTTCTTTAGCATCTTCAAGAACTTGTTGAATTTACCATCTTCAATCCTCTTCACAAATCTTTGGGGAAAGGGAGGAGGAGACCATGGAATAGGCTTTAAGGCTTTTGGAGACTCCTCTTCTTTGTCATTCCCCTCCTCATTTTCAATCATCTTTTCTTTTTCAATCATTTTTTCTTTAATTAAGACAAAATTATCTAACATTTTGTCATAACTATTCCTCGGCTCTTGATCCTTAATCAATCTCTCATCTACTACATTCGTTGACATCTTTGTCTCTCCCAACACCTTTCCACTCCTTGTGAAAATCGCTAGAGAATGAGACACCCCTCCCCTTCATTTCTTGGATCCACCACCATATCACTAGTTAGGGTCCCATTTCGCCTTAGGTTGGGTGTTGAGGCGAATTTCCCCAAATGAATTTCTATTTTCTTGATAGATGTTGAATATGAGGATACAATATTGTTGAGCTCCTTCATGTTGGACTCGGACTTGTCTTGATTTTTCAATATCCTTGACAATATTTCTTCAATCTTTGAACTAGCGGGATCGCTAGTAGACTCACGATTGTGGTAAGGAGGAGGTTGGGTAGGTTGTTAGTATGCTTGCCCTCTAGGTGGAACATAAGGGTTGGAGCTCCGGTTTTGGTACCCATTGTTGTTATTATCTCTCCAATTTCCTTCATTCTCTCCTCTCTAATTTGGACTGCCTTGGTAATTTTTCCAACCTTGATTATTAGATCGCCATGGTTGTCTTGATCCTTGGTAATTAGGGCGGAATCCCCCCTGCACGTTGTTCACAAAATTCACATCTTTCCCTTGCTCATTGTACCCTTCGTGATCATAGGGTACTATCTCGGCCGCACCTTGATTAGGACCCATGTTTGTTACCGCATTTACTTTCCTGGTCTCTTTATCCATCACATTCTTAGTAAGGACCGCCATTTAGGTCACCAATTGTGCTATAGTCTCGTCCTTCTCTTCTTCCTTCATCAATGTCTCTCCACACATGATGTTTGAGGGACCTCCCCCAGCTACCTCCGACGCTCTAGTGTGCCAAGCATGGTTAGTCTTTGTTAGCTTATCAAGAAGCTCACTCACCACGGTAAATGAATTGTACATCAAGGCACCTTCCGCTATATTGTTGGCCACCGACTTGTTGACCAAATCAAGTGCCCGATAAAATATTTGGAGCAATACAACATTGCTTAACCCATGGTTCTAACATTGTTTTAGCTTCTTTTTAACCTTATCCATGCTTCATGTAAGGCTTCACCTTGCATTTGACGAAATGTCAAGATCTCGTCTCGGAGTTGGAGCATGCGAGCCGGAGGGAAGAACCTCTCAAGGAATGCCTCCACTAACTCGGTCGCATTGTATCATTTCTTTACTAAATACTTTACTCCTAGGGTAAAAAACTTGTTTGTTTTAACTACTCAATTATCAATTAATGTATCAAATAAGTTGGAGTGCTAAGGTTGTGACTTAATGCATGAAAGTGATATTGGGTTATGATAAGTTGGGTGTGATAAGTGTGGTATGGGTAATGAGGACTAATTTCTAGGTGGGGATTTCTCAATTGACCCACCTAATTTCACTTTAGGCTTTCTCAAGCTCCAAAGTGTGAAATATAAGAACACCCATTAGATACCCATAGTTTATTCAATTCTAATTAAAGTTGAAAATCATTAACTTACCAATTTCCTAGACTATAGTCTCATTTTTTAAGTTTGACTAGAGACAATAGGCATAAAAGAGGTATTTGCAATCAACCCTTAATCATTAAGAATGGAGGTAATTAAATTCCACCATTATACACCCATTTTCATTTTTAAACTACCCCAACTATCACATTTCATTTTTGGGTCACAACTCCAACATAAATTCTAAAGACTCGTGGAAAACAATGAATAAAATACTAAGCAATAAACAAAGTAAGACATAGAAAATATTAAAGAAAGATTACAATGACTTTATATTGAAAATGAAGCTTGTCTCTACAGAGTGGAATACTACTCAAGATTTTTGGAATAAAATGACAAACACAATAGTGAATAAACTACTAGATGAATAGTGAAAGAGAATATTTTGTGTCTAATCAAGAGTCAACAATTAGTGAAAAGACATAAAGGTTGATATGAAAGTTAGTGACTATCACAAAATCCTAGGTAACTATTTATATAGACCTAATTTTCGTTCTTCACGTATTTATAAAAATGCAATCTCTTGACCACTCTGCGACCGCAGAAAGGGACCATAGAACAAGTCTGTGGTACGCAAAGCAAGACTAGGGTTCGCAGAGTGAATCTTGATTTGGATTGTCCGGAACTGCGGTCTGCAAAACTACCTTAAGACTTCGCAATCTGAGTTGGACTTGAACTGGAGCAGTGGTTCACATACCAGACTGCGGTCTGCAGAACAGAAGTGCGGACCGCAGATTGGGTCTCACTTCGGGACTCCGGAGTCTTCTATTCACTATCTATTTCTGTGATTTGGCTTACCATTCTGGAGTCCGCAGTCTAGTTCTGCGGTCCGCAGAAGTGGTCTTCTCAGCACTTTTTTTTTTGACACTTTTGTCTATGTTTCAGTATATTTCCTCACTTTTGATATCCCGAAGCAAAAATCCTACAAAAATCAAAATTACATAAAAACATATATACTATGAATGCATAAAGGACAACAATAATACATGAAATTGATATCAAATATACCATAATTTCTCGACAAATCACCTATTAAAAAGAAAAAAAATTAAATGAGCTCATCGAAAAAGGAAAATCAGATCTGAATTTCAAATAATTATTCGGCAAAACTCCATTATTTCTGGCAAGAATCTTAGAAGCACTTCTTCGTCATTAGTCCAAGCTGGAGGGAGTAGATCTTTGGTTTTCGGATCTCCAGAACCTTCCGCTGTGCTTAGAATTGGGAGTTTCTCTTAGGGTCTTGCTGGCGTTTTGTTAATAGATGCTTAAGGATCAAGTTCATGTTTTATATTTGTCTTGTGCTAATCAGTATAAGTCTTCGAATTAATGGGGGAGGCAATGGTGAAATGGTTCCAGTGGGTGTTTGCAGAAGGAAGGGAGAGGGAGGGTAATGGGTGGGGGTTGGATTTAGAAGATACGTTTTTTTTTTTACTTTTTTGAAATATTAGTATTTACTCAAAATTTATTTTTTATATTATTATTGAATCAAATGTCACATGTTTTAATTTAATTTATCATTTTGATATGTAATTGGCGAGTGTGTTACCCATATTTTACATATTTGATTGATTGTGTAATAAGTGTCTAAATGATACAGTAGGGTCCAACCATAAATATCTAAATGAAATAATATTTGATTGAATTAGTTAAGTGAGTAGGGTCCAACCATAAATATCTAAATGAAATAATATTTGATTGAATTAGTTAAGTGAGTAGGGTCCAACCATAAATATCTAAATGAAATAATATTTGATTGAGTTAATTAAGTGAAAGACGTTGACAACTACAAATATTTCCGTATCCAACCTAAAAAGACACAAGATAGATAAAGAATGTTATTACTACTGCTCTAGCCTCTACAAAACTGAACAACAATGCTATCTATCCTTGTCAATAGGGAAATGACTACCGCTTTCCAACCTACTAAAGGCATAAGACAAAGTAACCTTATTTTCTTTTATATCTTTATTCTTTTTGGAACTACTGAACTGGTTTCCCATTTCAATCAGTACAAATGGACCAAAAGTTTCTCATCTTCGTTTTGCTGATGATTTGACACTTTCTGGTAGGACTAATGTTAAAAATTGTAATACTATTATCAACACCTGTAATAACTTTAAAATAGATCTGGACAGAAGAGTAATCTCAACAAGTACAAAGTGATATTCTCTAGCAACAACAAAAGTGAGGACATAAAGGTCCACGCAAATTGTTTACCATTAAGGCTAGAATCAACTTTGAAAATTAACTAAGATTATTCATTCTCTACAAAAGACATACTAATATTGACTTCCACTTTATTATTGATAACCTTAACACCAAGCTGGTAGGCTGGGAAACTTAGTTCCTCAACAAAGAGAAGGAGACAACAAAAATTTCTGATTTCCAATCCAATAGATATTGAAATTTTAAAAACCTCTCTCTCTAAATTTCTAATACACTTGAGCATAATATTACAAGTACCTTCATCTCCCAATAACAACACACTAACTAGTGATGAAAGCTTTTGAGGTACTAGTTTATTAACTTCAAAACTCATAACGGTGATGACAAAAACAACAATTCATGCAGAATTTTCTTTTGGATTATGCATCAAAAAGGACTTTCTACAAACGCTTACCTTAACTCTTTTGGTATTAACTGTAATACAAATATCATTTTTTGTGACCATATTAACAAAAATATCCCTCATATCTTCTTTTGAATGTGATGATGCAATAGCCTTCTGGTTAACTATTACACACGAGTGCACTACGTACTAAAAACACCCTTTTAGGGAGACCTCCTTTAACACGGCTAATTGAAAATCCACTCGAGAAAATATTAATAACAACCCTTTCAATTACCTTATCAATTGTAAAAGCCTCCTACCTTTTCGTTTCGAGTCCATCTGGCTCAACAAAAATAATAATCAATTTAATGGGAAGCACGATCTTTCCTCCTATAAGGACACGTAGAGTAAGGCCACTGAAATATGAGGCGTAAGAGGGGTGATTAGGAATAATAGGGGAGACTGAATTATCGATTTCATGAGGAAAATTCCAAAAGCTAAAAATAACCTAACTAAGTTACTAGCTATAATGCAGGGCTTAGAAATTGCAACAGAAAATAAGCTGATGCCACTCGAAGTCTCCACTAACTTTAAAAGAGGTAATAATTATGCTCAAACATTAGAATATCTCTTACAATGCTATTATATCTGAACGCAGGTTCATGGTGGAATAAATTGAGAAATTCAAAGATAATGCACAATTATAGAGAGCAAAAAGCTTGTTGATTTCATAACAAAGAAGGGGCAAGGAATAAACTTTTAAAAATGTCAAGATTTTGGTAGTTACTTCGATGTTTGCAAATGAAATGGTGTGGGCGGACATTCTAGGACCTATTTATGAATGATCAATATCGTTTTCTAATAGCTCAGAACAATTAAGGGGCACCAATGCGCCCAATATGCTTGTAATCATTATTTTATACCAGGCAAGGGTCAAATTTGCTCCTAAACTATGTAAAATTGAACATATTTGCCTTTTGTTAAGAGTTGAAGTCAAATATATCATCGCCGTTATTAAAATAGACTAAATTTTTCCTTATTTTAAAACGTAGAAGCTTGCCACTTGGTGATGTCATGTGTCCCACAATTAAGAATTATTTCTTTTAAACGCACCGTAAATTTGAACCTTTTGCATAGTTCAAGGAAAAATTTGACCCTTCACCCTAATTATGAATTTTTATTTTTTTGTTCCTCCTTTCTCTCTCCCCACCACTACCTCTACCACGACAATCACCATTTCTTCCTCCTTCATTCTTGTTTCTCCTCACAACCATTTTCATCATCACTTCCACCACCATCTTGTCTTTCCTTTTCCTGTCCCTTTATCTCCCCCCACCCCCACCCCACCACAACCACTGCCGGAAGAAAGTGCTCTAAATGACTTGAACATGAAACATAAAATATTATTTTAATACAAGTGTATAGCCGCATAAGGGTCAAAGGAGGAAGAAAGAGTGATTGACGGTAAAGGTAGTGGCGGGAAGAGAGAGAAGAGGATTAAAAAAATTAAAACTCAAAATTAGGGAGGAGGGTCAAATTTGTCCCTAACTATGCAAAATGATCAAATTTACTCTCTGTTTTAAAAATATTAATCCTTAATTGCGGATACATGGCATCACTGGGTGCTAAGCCTCCGCCGTTCAAAAATAATAAGAGCAAATTTAGCTCATTTTAGTAATGCATATATATATATATATATATATATATATATAACTCAAATCGACCTTCGTGTCTATCTAACATGGTGGATGGGGCAAAAATCATCAATTTTGCTTTTGTGCACATATCTTGTGCACGTGAGCCCAAACCCTTTTATTAGTTATTTATTAAGGATAGTCTGGTGCACAAAGCTCCCTCTATACACTGGATTCGGGGAAGGACCAGATCATAAGGGTCTATTGTACGCAGTCTTATCCGGCATTTTTGTAAGAGGTTGTTTCCATGTCTTGAACCCGTGACCTCCTAATCACATGACGACAACTTTACCAGTTACAGAAAGTATTTTTTACGTCCTAGAGACAATCTGTATTAGGACAAATGTACTTTATACACATTCATATTATTATTAATGGAGATTAATATTTTGGCATTTACAATTATTGATTTATTATTTGATTATTTGTGATTATTCATTAATGTGCATCCCTTGAGCTTACGTTGTCATTAATAGAGTGAGATATTTTATGATAGAACGTAACTCTTAAAATAGCCTCGACTAATGATCTTCGAGAATGGGATATCGATGATATATGATAAGTCGACATGTGGTCTACATCACATCCTTAGAGGATGTAGTATGTCTCACCTGCTACGAGTAATGGTTACTCGTGATGGACACATGGATACTTTGGAAGTATTGTTATACCCTGCTGATATACTGTTCGTTATACTTGTCTAACATATCAGCATGTGGGAGATAAAAGTCCTTAGACTTGAGGTCAATACACGCCTTATCTACAAAGTAGTGTACTTTGATCCCGTCCTAAGCTCAAATGCCTTGTAGGTTGAGATACGACTTGTATTGGGTACATTACGATGTGGATTGAAGGTGGTAGTTGAGCCAAGATTAGGATTCATTTCTCGAATGTATGTTCGAGAGAACATTCAGATTCTCAGTGATATTAGGTTGACTAAGTCATTGGCCAACGCAATAGACATATTTGGAATATGGTCTAGTCGTCGACTAATATAGATGAGATACAATGATTAAGCCTTTTGGATAGACACTTGACAAATCCTAAGCTTGATCGAGTGTGTCGTGAATGAAAGGATTTTATCTTACCACATAAATGTTAAGTTTACTGGATTCACGTAAACGTACTTCACATATTGAGTTCGTCTTCCGGCGCCGTCTAGGAGTTTCGCGTAGACCTTAATTTGATTAATGTCAATATGAGAAGGCCTGTAGGGTCACACTATGTCGATTGTCCGTTTCAATCTAAGGATGTATTGAGAGAGTAATTAAAATGTTCGATTTGGAATCGAGACATTTAAATGAATAATGATTACATTAATTAAGTCAAAATTGGATTTTGGATTTAATTAAGAATGTACGGAAATTAAATCGAGACAGTGCAAGTGAACGTCGAGCACCGCGGCGCCCATTCCCTAGGGCCGCGGCGCAGTTCAGAAATTCATTAAGCGCCGCGTTGCCCAGACCCTAGGGCCGCGGCGCCTCTGCGTCGATTTTGGGCCAAGCCCAAGGTCAAACCCTAATCCGGTTTTTGACCTAATTTTCAACTATAAATAGAGGCATTCACTTTCATTATTCTACACCAATTTTCAGAATAACATTCTAAGCCTTAGAGACTTAGAATAAAATACTCTCTCAAACTTCTGTCGGATTTTCTAGCTTTCCGAAGGAGAAATACATTGAAGCTTGGAGCTTGCAATCGGAAGGGCAATCGCGTGTGCACCTCACAGTAGATAAAACACCCAGATTATTGTAACTTGTAAGTAAATGTTTTTATGTTACTAGTTTTATTATTGTATAACTATACCAGAAATTATTGTTGGAGTAAGTAAGAAACAAAATTTTAAACTTCCCCTGTGCCTTACTTATATGCTTTGTACCCAACAAAAATCCCTATAGTGGTATCAGAGCCCATGCTGGTTTAATGGTTATATAACAATTGAATAAAATAATAATATGTGTTGAACATAAAATTAGATTAAAATGAGGTTCCATGAAATCCTACGTATCTTGAACAAATGTTGACCTTTTTGATGTTACCCTAAATTATCTCCTACGCTAACTCGAGGAAGTCGTTCCAATCTAACTCGAACTAAGCCAAATTGCATTGTTTGGCTCATTGCACGATGCATGGCTAAGAACGGATAATGGTCAAATGGGCGTTATTGATAATGATAGGTGATGATTAAGGACTTGTGAATTGATCCCTAAATTGGATTTAGGGGTTGAATGATTTTTTTTTGAAAATCAACACAGAAACGTCATTTTGGAAAATATGAACTCACTGGACAACAGGCGTCGCGACTCCATGGTGGAGCGCCGCGACACTAATGCAATTTTCCAGAAGTCGAAAGGCTACTGCCACAGTGGCGCCACGCCGCTAATCAATAGCACCGCGACGCCCACCTATCCAGAAACAAAAAAAAATAAAAATTGAGTTCAGAATGTTTAACCCAAGATTATTATTATACAATATATTATTTGATAAGTATACTATTTATGTGCTAAATGTCAAAAATGTTTGTCATTTACATTTCTAGAATAGTGTCCGCTATAACTGTCTGGGCAGGCGGCGCCCAGTGTTTGATTAAACCTTCTTCTATCATGCATATTGGGTTGACGGTTCCCAAACTATATGTGTTATTAGTTTTGCATGATGTTAAAATGTCATATTGGATGTGGCATTAAAGTGTTGATCTTGGTTAGAACCCTAAATTAAAATGTTCCCCAAAATATTAAATACAAGTCTAACTTAAACGTGTCGTCCATTATAATTCTTACAGTGCAAAATCCTCTTCAGCGTTACGAGTATTTATGCCAAAGCATTTGCCCTAAGTCTACGAGGACCCAGACTCTTTCATAGATGTGTTTTAACATAAAAGCAAATGATAAACTTTTGTGGGTATTTACACCAAAGTGTTTTCTCACAAAGGCCAAGTTTGCTTAGATACATAAACACAGTCGTGTAATGGGGTTGACTTGCTTAGACAAATCTTGGCGCCAAAGTGTCGGACTAATCTAAGGATGCAAGATTAAATGTAATAATTTGATCAACCAAGAGTTGAAAATAAGTTTTGCAATTGGTTTAGAACCTACTAAGATATGTTGTTGAAGTTATCAGCCAAAGCAAACGCGGAGATAACATAGGCTTGGATCTTGGCCCATTATGACCTAAAATAATGTAGGTCTGTATTCTACCATGGGGTCGTAGAAGTATGTTAAAATAGTGAGAGTTAATTAAATAAAATGCCTTGTTGATTAGCCTAAATGAATGTGTATAATAGGAAATAGATTTTGAATTTGATTTCCGGTCTATCTAATTCTTCAGATTATAAAAGATGTCGAGCTTGTCATTGAAAATGTTAATTGAGATGATAAACTTACTGAACCGAACTACCTTGACTGGTTAAGGAATTTGCGAATAGTGTTGAGACAGGAGAAAATTGAATACGTGTTGGACATAGTGTTCCCTACAATCCATGCAACAGATTCTGAAGAATATGCCTCCTTTGATAAAGTTGCTTACCAGAAACATCTAGATAATGTCACTTTGGCACAATGTGTGATGTTGTCTTCCATGTTTATGGAACTTCAGACACAGCATGAGAACATGGGGCCCAATGAGATGCTCGAACACCTGAAGAGCCTCTATGACCAATGAGATGCTCCAACACCTGAAGAGCCTCTATTTCTCTCAATCCCAGACAATGGAATATGAGTTGTTAATAGAACTCTTCAAGTGTAAGCTTAGTGAAGGGGGCCCGGTCTCGCAGCATGTGCTAAAGATTATAGGGCTGATAGAGAGGCTTGCTTCGATTGGAATAAAGCTTGAAAAGAATGTCGCTACCACACTCATCCTAAACTCTCTCCATCATTCCTTTGAGAACTTCATAGTGAATTTCAACATGAATGGAATGAAGGCGACCTTGCCGGAGCTGCACAACATGCTCAAGACCTTTGAGTCCTCCACTTCCAAAGGAAAAGCTGTGCTCATGGTGAGCTCTTCTAGCCGACCCAAGCCAAAAGGCAAGGATTGGTAGAAGAAGAAGGGCAAGGCAATCGCTGCGCCCACAGCTATGAAGCCAGGGGAGGTGTGAAGAAGAAGGTGAATGTGGCTAAGGATGAATGCCTCAACTGCCATAGGAAGGGGCATTGGAAAAAGGACTGCATGACACCAGGAGGAGGAAAAACACCAGGTGCTCCTACCTTTAGTGGACAAGGTATGTACATCATTGAAATAAATATGTTTATAAACAACTCTCATTCCTGGGTATTGGATACCGCTTGTGGCTCACACATTTGTACAAATGTGCAGGGGCTAACTGATAGCAGAAAGGTTGGACCAAGAGAGGTAGACCTACGCGTTGGAAATGGAGCACGAGTGGATGCTGAGCGCGTAGGGACTTATAGATTAAATTTACCTTTCGGCTATTGTTTAGTGTTGAATGATTGTTTTTATGTTCCCTCATTAACGAGGAATATTATTTCTATCCCAGTGTTGGACATGGAGGGTTTTTCCTCATATATTTTTAATGGCAGTCACGTACTGTCTTTTAATAATGTTATATATGGAACTGCTCCTCTTGTGGATGGATTATATACACTGAACTATAGCCGAGAGATATTCAATGTACAAAATAAATGAGCCAAGATAAGTAATAGAAACTCTACCTACCTATGGCACTGCAGACTTAGTCATATCAACGAATCAAGGATAACAAGATTGAGGAGGTTAGACTACCTCGAACCACTTGACTTGAAGTCTTATGGTAACTGCGAATCTTGCTTGACAGGAAAGATGACCAATAAACCACATTCTGGGAAAGGTATGTGAGCCAAGGAGGTGTTTGAGTTGGTCTATACTGATTTATGTGGGCCATTCTCGACTCAAGCTAAAAGAGGCTTCCCATACTTCATCATTTTTACTGACGACTTCATAAGGTGTGGGTATGTGTATCTTATGAGACACAAATCCGAGGCTTTTGAAAAGTTCAAGGAGTACAAGTTGGAAGTAGAGAAACAACTTGCAATAAGTATCAAGACCCTTCGATCGTATTGAGGAGGTGAGTACTTGAGCAAGGATTTTTTAGATTACTCAAAGCTACATGGAGTCAAATCTGGATGGACACCTCCAGGAACGCCACAGATGAACGGTGTTGCTGAAAGGAGAAACCGAACCTTATTGGATATGGTTCGATCCATGATAAGCTCCTCAGCTCTACCGACATACCTTTGGGGACATGCTATACAAACCTCTATATACAGTCTGAACAGAGTTCCTTCCAAGTTCTTAGAAAAGACACCTTATCAGATATGGTGTGGCAAGAAATCAACTCTTAAACATATGAGACCCTAGGGGTGCCGTGCATATGTTAAGAAGATGCTCACTGACAAGTTGGAATCTAAAAGTGAGAGATGCTACTTCGTGGGGTATCCAAAGGAAACTAAGGGATACTACTTCTATCCTCCTGGAAAACATAAGGTCATTGTTTCCAGGAACACAACTTTCCTTGAAGAAGAACATGTCTACAAGGAACATAACTGCACAGATATAGAACTTGAAGAAATTCAAGAACCACAAGATAACACAGAAAATGAACCCTTGTCGAATGACCTAAACAAGGATTCAGTGGGAGTATCTGGTGAAGATTGGGTACTTAGAGTACGCCCTTCAGCCAGTGGGAGTGTTGTGAGAGATAGTGCAGAAATGCAAGGCTCTCATACACAACCAATGGAAGATGATACAATGGTTGTACATCATCCCATTCAGGAAATACATGAAAATAACATTCCTACAATGGTTGTCTCAAGGTGATGGATTGTCCAACACACAAAGAAATTCTCACAATCAGAATGCAACAAACACTGAAACGCAGAATACTCAACTCCGTAGGACCACTAGGACTCGTCGTCCACCTGAAAGACTTAATCTCCTTGTTGAAACACACAATGAGATAGATATTCCTGATAACGATGAACCTACAACCTACAGCGAAGCTATGTTAGACATTGATTCGCAGAGATGGCAAGAAGCCATGAAATCTGAGATGGACTCGATGTAAATAAATCAAGTTTGGAACTTGGTTGATTTGCCAACAAGGGTTAGACCCATAGGATGCAAATGGGTCTTCAAGAAGAAGATTGATTCATATGGCAAGGTGCAGACTTATAAAGCAAGACTGGTGGCTAAAGGTTATAATCAACGGCTTGGGGTCAATTATGATGAAACCTTTTCACCTGTTGCTAAGATTAAGTCCATTCGGATTTTTCTTGCAATAGCTGCATGTTATGACTATGACATTTGGCAGATGGACATCAAAACTGCTTTCCTCAATGGTAATCTAGTTGAGGAAGTGTATATGAAACAACCTGAGGGTTTTCCAATTGAGTCCAAACCAAATGCCGTATGCAAGCTACAAAAATCCATTTATGGGCTTAAACAAGCCTCGATGAGATATTTGATTGTTTGTGATTATTCATTAATGTGCATCCCTTGAGCTTACGTTGTCATTAATAGAGTGAGATATTTTATGATAGAACGTAACTCTTAAAGTAGCCTCGACTAATGATCTTCGAGAATGGGATATCGATGATATATGATAAGTCGACATGTGGTCTGCATCACATCCTTAGAGGATGTAGTATGTCTAACCTGCTACGAGTAATGGTTACTCGTGATGGACACATGGATACTTTGGAAGTATTGGTATACCCTGCTGATTTACTGTTAGTTATACTTGTCTAACATATTAGCGTGTGGGAGATAGAAGTCCTTAGACTTGAGGTCAATACACGCCTTATCTACAAAGTAGTGTACTTTGATCCCGTCCTAAGCTCAAATGCCTTGTAGGTTGAGATACGACTTGTATTGGGTACATTACGATGTGGATTGAAGGTGGTAGTTAAGCAGATTAGGATTCATTCCTCGAATGTATGTTCGAGAGAACACTCGGATTCTCAGTGATATTAGGTTGACTAAGTCGTTGGCCAACGCAATAGACATATTTGGAATATGGTCTAGTCGTCGACTAATATAGATGAGATACAATGATTAAGCCATTTGGATAGACACTTAACAAATCCTAAGCTTGATCGGGTATGTCGTGAATGAAAGGATTTTATCTTACCACATAAAGGTTAAGTTTACTGGATTCACGTAAACGTACTTCACATATTGAGTTCGTCTTCCAGCGCCATCTAGGAGTTCCGCGTAGACCTTAGTTTGATTAATGTCAATATGAGAAGGCTTGTAGGGTCACACTATGTCGATTGTCCGTTTCGATATAAGGATGTATTGAGAGAGTAATTAAAATGTTCGATTTGGAATCGAGACATTTAAATGAATAATGATTACATTAATTAAGTCAAAATTGGATTTTGGATTTAATTAAGAATGTACGGAAATTAAATCGAGATAGTGCAAGTGAATGTCGAGCACCGCGGCGCCCATTCCCTAGGGCCGCGGCGCAGTGCAAAAATTCATCAAGCGCCGCGTTGCCCATACCCTAGGGTCGCGGCACCTCTGCGTCGATTTTGGGCCAGGTCCGAGGTCAAATCCTAATCCGGTTTTTGCCTTAATTTTCAACTATAAATAGAGGCATTCACTTTCATTATTCTACACTAATTTTCATAATAACATTCTAAGCCTTACAGACATAGAATAAAATACTCTCTCGAACCTCTACTGGATTTCCTAGCTTTCCGAAGGAGAAATACATTGAAGCTTGGATCTTGCAATCGGAAGGGCAACCGTGTGCACCTCACAGTATTTAAAGACTCCAGATTATTGTAACTTGTAAATAAATGTTTTTATGTTACAAGTTTCATTGTTGTATAACCATACCAGAAATTATTGTTGGGGTAAGTAAGAAACAAAATTTTAAACTTCCGTTATGCCTTACTTATATGCTTTGTACCCAACAAAAATCCCTACAGTTTCGTCAAGGTTTCCCTTTACTAGTTTTTTTTACTGTTCCATTAAAAGATGTGACTGTTTATAAGGTGGAGGTAAATTTTTTAATTGATAAAGGATTCTTTCCTTTACATATACTATTCGATTTTATTCCTTTTTCCAGCGAGTATTTTCCTAGATTATGGCTTGGAGTTTGGACCATATATCATGCAAGGTTCGCAGACCGCAAGCTGTAAACTGGACCACCCTAGTTAAGAGATCTCACTAGCCAGGAACCTTAGAAAGGAAAGGACTCCACATATGTTGCTTCACAAAAATGGAATAATATATGTAAATATCTCCAGAAAAGCCTATTAAATTCATTGAAGCTTTCTCCTTGTCACTTACTTTGGAATGTTTTTCAAAAATTGTTCCAGTAGTTTTCAACTAATCATATGCAAAGTGCCCTTGTTTGGATACAATACAAGTGGTGGAAATTAAAACTTTCAGCTAGCAACTTGATGGAAGGGCCACAAATCAATTTCCCTATTCCTAAAGTTTGTTTATAGTAAGAAGCTACTCATCTTTTTGACTTTTGACGAGTGTTTAGATCATCATTAATCAACGTTGTAGTAAATTATTTACTGTAAATAGATGAAGAACATGCAAGATTGACAGAGAATCTTATATAGCTAGTTTTTTAAGTGGCTATATAATAAGTTTCTTATTTTCTTCGTCAAAGGTATCATCCGACACTGCTTCACCATAAATTTCACTAAATATTTATGTAAATAAGATATTTTTGTAAAACATGTAATTCTTCTATCCTAATATATGTGATATAGTTCAGATTACAAGAGTCAAACTTTTTTATTTTGACTGAATTGAGACATACAATCTTTAAGTTTTTTGAAAAATAATTTACATAATTTAAAACTACATAAAAAGTATCATAATTATAATTTATAATATTTAAGGGGCATACAAATAAATTGCGGTCAATTGTTTTTGTTTGACTCTCAAAATTCAAACTATATCACATAAATTAGAACATAGTATATGTATAGGCTAAATTTCATGTTATACAGTTGGGTGAATTACATCATGACACGTGGCAAGTGGCGACGAGTAAGATCCAACTCAACCTTCGGTGCTACTAGTTGAGCAGAAGTGGCACCGGATGTATTGGAAAGTTGCAAAGTACCGAAAGTCGGGAAGATCAGGTGAACAGTTTGAATTCCAACGACAGCCATTACTCGTCCGATTCCACACCTTTCAAAGGTGCATTAATGACACTAATTGTCCAATTATTACTCCATTCATATATTTGTATTAATATGGGCATATCGTGGGACGTGTACCCGTGAGTTCAAGTATAGATAAGGCTCATAATCCCACTGTAAATCATCATATCCAAGTTATTACAATATCACTTTTCGATAACACTCTTTGTCTCAATATTTGTGCTTTCATAATAGTTGAATTCTATATCAGGAAGCCTTACCATGGAGGTTGTAACAGGCTCAAGCTAACTATCTCTTAACCTCATCTTGTTATTACTTATTTACGTTGATTATCAACTAACATATTTGCCAAATTAGTCACTTGAGACTCATGTGTCCTTGACCACATATAAATTCAACTGTACCAATTTACGGGTAAACAGTTTGGCAGCCCACCGTGGGGCATAGGCTGTAGTGGTGTCACAAGTGTCCCCCTTTTCACTAATATTTTCTTTTAAGTCTGGTTTTTATTTAAGAAAACAAATGACATGAATAGAAGAACTAGGAGGCAACCGCAACACCGGGGGTAATATTAACAATGTCCCAATCAGATCAGATGGCCTTCTGGTAGTAGACCAGGTACCAAAATATCTGATGATTATAGACGGAGCCACATATGGAGGCAGACAGACCTGGGATGAGGATATTCTCAATGATGAAATGCCCAAGAAAGCAATGCAGATCCTAAGGGAAAAAATACTGCGATGATCAGACAGTAGGACAACCTAAAGTGTTTATTCTATGAGTTTGTTTCCAATATTTCTAGAAGCACTCCGGTGATCGCAGCAACACCACCGACAAATGTCTCAAGTGCTGCAAGGAATGGTTAAAGAAGGCCAAGACATGATGACGCTTCAGGAAGTGAAATCGTTCCTAAAAATCCGTTCTAGGAGAAGGTTCTAAAATTCATGAAGTGTATGAAAAATAAAGTGGATACCAATGTGAAGGAGGCAGAGAAAAATGCCAAGAAGTTCCGACAACGATTAAATTAAATACCGGGAGCCCTTCTTGTGATCGAAGGACCAAACGCGAAGAGATACATTCAGTTGGTGTACAAGATATAGATCACGCCAAACTTATTCTAAAGATGTTTAAAATGTCATTCATACCCAAATATGACAGAACTACCGATCTGTAAGAACACATAATGGCATATACTACAGCCGTCAAAAGGAATGATCTGAAAGAACATGAGATACAATAGGTCCTAATCAAAAAGTTTTCTGAAAAGCTCGATAAGGGAGCCTTGACATGGTATTCACTTCTACTTGAGCATTCAATTGGATCGTTCACCATCCTTGCCGACATGTTCATAAAAGCCAATGCGGGGGCACGAAAGGTGAAGACAAGAAAGGCAGATATCTTTTGCATTGCGTAGGGAGAGACTGAACTCCTTATGGATTTTGTTACACAATTCCAGAAGGAACGTATGCTTCTACCCGCTGTCCCAGATAAATGGTCTACATAGGCTTTTACAAAGGGTTTGAACCCTTTGAGGTCAAATGCCTCATGGAAACTCAAAAAGAATCTCCTGGGATTCCAGGCTACTACCTGGGAAGACATGCATAATTGGTATAAGTCAAAGATTTGAATAGAAGATAACTTGCTTGAGACTTAGGCCGGAAGCATATTTTGAAGATCAGACGAAGGAGCTAGGTCAGACAGTAACTCCACAAAAAGAAATTCCAAACTTATCCCGCTATCGGGAAATAAAGGGGTGAACATTTTTTTTGTTCCCTTGAAAAGGTAGATAACAAGGGAGGTTGTAACGACCCATCCGGTCATTTTTAGCTAAACATCCTTACCTGACTATTTGACCCTTCTCGTAGACTATGTATGGGGTTTGTGACGTAGGGGGATGGGTAGCACATGTTCTGAGGTCTATTTATATAAGTCTCGAATGAAAATCCAAATTTAAAACCTTAGAGTTGGATAGTTTGACTCAAGGTTGACTTTTAAGTAGGTGGGTTTGTTTCCAGGTTCTGTCACTTCCGGTAGTTCCAGAGGGTCATTTATGACTTAGTCGAGATGTTGCTTCACTTCCCGAGACAATTGGATGTATTTTGTAACCTTGTTTGTGAAATTTGGAGATTTGGTTATTTTGGGCGACTCTTTAGAAAAGCATGTTTTAGCTTAGTTAAATGGGATATCTGAGAGCGTGAGTGAGTTTGTAGCATTGTTCATCTTGGAATAGCATGTTTGGTTTGTGTTCGGGGGGTCTCGAGAGTGTTTTGGGTGTTTGGTGGAAGTTTGAGTGGAATTCCTTATTGTTGGTGTCTATAGCTCACACCAGCAGATGGTTGTTCACCCTGGTGTCTGCCTCTACGGAGGTTGGCTCGCAGAGGCGAGTTCTGAGGATCTGTGTGTTTCCCGTCCCTACAGATAATTCCTTGTGGAGGTTAATTCACCACTATGGATTTAGTTCTGCTTCTGCACTGAGGTGAGGTGTCAAGTTGTTGCGCCTTAACGATCTTATTTTCCACTGGAGCATGACTACACCTGCAGAGATGATTCTGCAGGAGCGGAAATGATGTATCATAAATTTCTCTTAAATTCCATAGGTCGAATCACTTTTCCCAAAAACATCATATCTCGGTTCTTGAGCTTGTGGAGGATCAATTTCTTGGGGAACTCTTTTCGATCATCTTCTAAGTTATAATTTCACCCTTTATTATTATTGTTTCCTTTTTAAATACTAGTTTGGACTTTATTTGGGTAAGAAGGGTTGTAGGCTTCTATGAGAGATTAAAAGAGCTAAACCTTTTATTTATGGGTGGAATACAGACTAGATGATCATGATTATATGAATAAGTATTGATTAATGATAGATAATCTTGTTGTAGCTTTTAATTTGATTATAGAAACTCTTTCCAGATTGGGGGAGATTCTAGGTTTATGAATTGAGGCTTTTCTTATCTTGTTCAATTGATGGTCCAAATGAGCTTAGGTTTCTGATTAACTTAAGAATATGATTATCTAGCATGTGCTTATGCTTTTTGAGAAATAAAGTTTGGGTCTTGATGACCTGGGCCCAGGGTTCATTTTGGAAGACTTGATATGTTTAAGGACTACGTCCTTGTAGTATGTATTAGATTTATTTTAAACGTATAGTATATGCGTGTTAGACTTCGATTACCACGAGGTGCTCTGGAAGGGCAAGGCTTGCATGGAGGGTTGATCAATCGTGGCTCTGGCTTGGCTTTGAGGTATCCTACAGTTTACTTTCACTAGACTCTGATAGAAATACATAATTAATTATAAATATTTAGGGGTATTAGGCATATTTAGGGTCCCACTCAGGCGATTATGATGAACGTTTGTATGGGTACCGGTGTTGAACTGTGTTGATGGGTGATTTAAGGAATCATCCTTAAGCTAATTCCAACTGCTATTATGTGGCATCGTAGCCATACTTGCTATTGTTGTGTTTATACATCACACATGCTTTCGATATGATATCATGATTGTACGTGGATTATGTGTTGTTGAACTCTAAAGCATTGTGATATTTATCTCTTATACTTAGTTACATCTCATACATTCATATTTCTTGCCTTGTATTGTCATTTGTATTCCTACACTCCTAGTTCTGGTGATGTTGATATGAGACTGGTATGACAATGTTGTTGGTTCAAGATTCCGGAAAGGTAAGAACACTTATGAGAGTATGGCAACATTGAGATGGTGATAATATTACGGATGGCTCGGGTTGCATGCCGCAATAGATATGATATTTGGGGGAATGAGGTTTCACACATGCAATAATTATTTTAGTCAAGAACTGGACTCCATTGAGAAATTCCGGAGGAGCATATGGACTTCGTGTGTGCCCCACGAGTGTACGTTTTATAATAAAAAATTGAAAGCATATATACTAGAGGAAAAAGGTAACTGGCATTTACATTTTCATTCATATATTACACATCTAATTTCATAAATTATTTGTTGATTGGTAATACGGATTGGTTGCCATGATTGGGCTTGTCTCTATAAATACTTAAAAATTGGATTGATTCTATTGAATCAGGTTGATTGCCATGATTGGTCTTGTCTCTATAAATACTTGGAAATTTATTTGACTCTATTGAATCGAGTTGATTGCCATGATTGGGCTTATCTCTGTAAATACTTGGAAATTGAATTGATTCTATTGAATCGGTTTGATTGACATGATTAGGCTTGTCTTTGTAAATACTTCGTAATTGGATTGATTCTATTGAATCAGGTTGATTGTCATGCTTGGGTTTGTCTCTATAAATACTTGGAAACTGGATTGATTCTATTGAATCTGGTTAATTGTCATGGTTAGGCTTGTCTCTGTGAACATTAGGATATATTGATTTTATTTAATTGGATAGGTTATCATGTGTGGCTTGATTTCCTGTGTATGGGGTTATGTGGTTTATAATTTATAAGTCTAAGTGTTTGATGTCACCTACTACTGTGGTCGATCAAGTTAATATGTCAGGACAATTGTCTAGATCTAGGAAAATTATGTGTGTTGCGTATTGTCTAATAATTAACAACGTGACTAGGTAATGAGTCTAGTAAGGAGACTGTGATAAGTGTTATTATTGTGAATGTGGACGTGGAATGAACTAATGTGTGTCAGACTATAGCTATATAGAGTCTAAATTAAGTCTAAAGGCTAAGGATAATAATGGAATTAACATCGTCATGGTTAGCCTAATCATAATACTATTGGGAAGCATTATAAAAGGTGATTGTGATCTAAGTGTCGACTTATTTATTGATGTGTTAGGTCGGGTAAGTGGGGCTAAATATGAGTACGACTTGGGCAGAGATTACTTGTCAATAATTACGATGATGATAGTAAAATCCCCGTTTACATTATGAATTGATCATTCCTGACTGTGGTTGAAACCTTATATGAACAAAGCGACTTGTTGGATCAGTGATTTGTTATCAGTACAACGTGACTTATATGGGTTATTGAATTGTTAGTATAAAACTATCTGGTGTCAACTTGATGTTTATCACTTTTTGCGTATCTTACATCATTGTCAGCCTATGATGTCTACGGGGGTATGGTGTGTAGTCATGCTACACTTGCCGCATCTTTTCTGGTGCGGATACAAATCTCACTACCAGTTTGCGAGCTCAAGTATGAGTCCAAGCGGGCAGATTCCAGTTGTCACACCCTAGCCTTAAAGGTGTGGCCGGCACCAAGTGCCCGAAGGCCTGAGCATACCACTATAGTATCCGAACCATGAAACATGAAAATTGGGCTGACAAGGACTCCAATTAACCATATATGACAAGACTGAAAGATAACTTGCACATAGATGAATCCCAATAGAATATATACATGTGAACAAATAGCAAAGGCCACAATAGGAGTATCTTACTAACACAAAGGGTCAACAAGGCCACTACATATCAACACCCACTGTACACAAGTCATTAAGACTCTAAGAGTAATATATACATACTAACAGGTCGGGATAGGGCCCCGTCATACCCCAAAAGACTAATAGCATATGTAATAGTACCTAAGAACTCCTATACTGCAACTCTGAGAGAAGCGAATGTGAAAATCACAGCTGAGAAGATCACCTACTGAGGAGGAGTGTTGCTCCATCTATCTGTACCTGCGGGCATGAGAAGCAGTGCCCCATAAAGGACATCAGTATGAAAGATATATTGAATATGTAGGGCACATCAATAGTAAAAGAAGAAATAGTAAATCAATGAAAATAGAGATACCACCTGGAACCTCATGTCTTACTAGACTCCTCTGTGGGTATATATGTATAAGTATTTGGTCGCGTATATAACGCCATAGGCTTCTGTGGGAAATATTCTGTATATAATGGATCGGGTATATAACGTCATAGGACTCTGTGGGCAATATCATTAGTATTGTATCTGTATAACAGCGTATATAACGCCATAAGCCTCTGAGGGAAATATGAATGCATATTATATATATGTGACCCACAACTGAAGGACATGTTATGCTTACCCATCAAATCGGAGTGATGGAAGTTCGTTACACCTCCGGTCAACATTATGAGACTGACCTCGTTATTATTATATGACCTTATCAACTTACGGCCTATGAATAACTTTCTAAGAGCTATATTGTATGATTATGATTCAGCAGGGAGACTTCTAGTTATCAAGAATGGAATTGTTATAGTGTAGCGTTGCCTTCATATGGATCATGCCGAAAGAGGAAGGAAAAACCTACATACCTTATTGAGGAAGTTAGCTATGTCTCGTGAAGCCTTACACTTCTTACGGATGGTTATCTATAGCAAACAAAGGATCAATATTAACATCGAATCCATATCCAAAGAAGAATCTTCATTTAGGCATTTTATCAATAACCTTAAACACAAAGGATTCTTAGGCTTATTAACAAAGGTTACTTATGTAATTTTATCTAACGATTCTACGAAACATACTTCCTTAGGTTTACAACACCACTAATCAATTTCAATTCACATCTTGATCAAAACAGCCCACGAGTCTATATACAATGATTTCATAGGTTTACAACTTTCAATTACGATAATTCTTTCACAACTTACTCCAAATCATCCATAAACCACAAATATAGATAGCGGAGGATCAATCTTACCTTAATGCATCAAAGTTTTCTCTAAACAAGAAGTTGCCCCAATTTCAAAGGTTTCCGAAATTGCTTCAACCCGGAGATGGTAATTTCTACGATTACTACAAGGTTTTTCAAGTTAATCTTGCGTGATTCGGTTTTGATTTTTTTAGGAATGTTATGCTATAATTGAGATGGTTTAGAGAGTATCTAAGATCAGATTTTGGGGGGAAATGAGTGAGAATTCAACATAACCCTCTTTATACTTGACTAAAATTTTCCACTGCCGCAATTTGATAGTTCATTTGACGGTTCGTCAAACATCTAGGAAAATTGACAGCTCAGGGTGGGATTTTTCATGGTCTGTCAATCTGGACCGTCCGTCAAACATCCAGGAAAATTGACTGCTCAGGGTGGGAATTTTGACGGTCTGTCAATCTGCAATTAAGATCTCAAAATCTCAGTAAATTTTGACAGTATAGAATAGCACTTTGATGGTCCGTCAACTCTACCGTTAAAACTCCAAGTTTTCCAATTTCATCAAAATGTACTTTCTTCAATTAGTTTGACATCCCAACACTTCGGAACTACTATAAACAAGTTGTAAACCTTCATTATCCTTTCATAAAGATGTACCTCTTCCCGGGACATCGATATCCATCTATGACACGACGGGACATAAGGACTACGGGGAGTGACATACTTTCCCCCTTAGGAACTTTCGTTCCCGAATGTTGAGGATACTCTTAACTCTCCAGGGTTCTAAAAATTTTGGTAGAGTTTCCTTTATAAATTTGACTATCCAAAACCTGTTAAACAACCCAAACAAATATCCAACGCCACACAGGGCAACATAACCATAAAACAATATCAACTAGGCCTCACATGACCGTCTTATATAACAAAATTTAAGAAAGTTAGCCATAACTCACCTCAACTATTCTCTGCCGTACTCTGAGTTGCACCTGCCATATCTGCAGAATTTACACCTAAATATGATCTAAGATTTAGGATTGTCGAATAGAATAGAAATGAGAGAATCGTATCGTACGAGTATCGGTATAAACCTAAGGACTGAAACAAGTAAGGATATCTGGATTGCATATATTCTTCATCCTCCCAAGTCATTTCTTCTATATTATTATTTCTCCATAGCACCTTAACAGAGGTGAGTTCCATAGTTCTCAGCTTTCGAATTTGCCGATCTAAAATAGCTACTGGAGCCTTCTCATAGGTTAAATCTTCGGTGATTTGCACATCCTCTCTGGGAGTAATACGGGGAGGATCTCCTATACACTTACGCAACATCGACATATAGAACACCGGTGAACTTCTTCTAATTCTGAGGGCAATTCAAGGTCATAATCCACTTAGCCATCATGCGAATGATCTTATATGGTCTGACGTATCTAGGGATAAGTTTTCCTTTCTATCCAAATATCATAACCCCTTTCATAGGAAAAACCTTTAAGAATACCCAATCACCAACTACAAATTTTAAGTCGCGGCGTCGAACATCTGAATATGATTTCTACCGACTATATGCAGTCAATAAGTGTTTTTGAATCAGCTTTACCTTCTCTACTACCTGCTTGAACAAATCGGGGCCTTGTAACTCAGCTTCATCCACTTTAAACCAGCCAACTAGGGATCTATACTTTTGCCCATACAATGCCTCATACGGGGCAATATGGATGCTGGAATGATAGTTGTTGTAAGAAAACTCAATAAGGGGAAAATAATCGTCCCAGATACCTTTGAAATCCAATACAAAAGCCCGTAGTATGTCCTCGAGTGTTTGGATTGTGTGCTCAGCCTATCCATCAGTCTGAGGATGGAAGGTTGTACTAAGATTCACTTGGGTGCCTAAAAATTTATAAAAAACCTCCAAAAATGAGTCGCAAACTAAGCACCTCTGTCAGATATAATAGAGACTGGGATACCATTCAACCAAACTTTTCCTTGATATATAATTTGGCGTCATCCTCTACTGAGAAATTAGTACGAACAAGTAGAAAATGGGCTGATTTCGTAAGCCTGTCGACGATAACCCAAATGGAATTGAACTTCCGATAATAACGGGGTAATCCGGTTATAAAATCCATATTAATCATTTCCCATTTCCAAGTAGGAATTTCTATATGTTGAAGTGAATCTCTAGGCTTCTAAAGCTTGATCTTAACTTGTTAACAGTTCGGGCATTGGGCTATGAATGTTGTGGTATCCTTCTTCATATCATTCCACGCATAAACCTGTCGAAGGTCCTAATACATATTTGTCAATCCAGGGTGAATGGAATATCTGGACTGGTTCATTTCAACAATGATTTGTTCTCGGAGTCCTCCTGCATTTGCTACACATAATCGACCCTGATATCTAAGTACTACATCTCCTGTAAGTTCTAACATCGGTTTCTTCCGCAGGGAAATTCCCTCTTTCATTAAGACTAACTCGGGGTTATCAAATTTCCTCGCATTCACCTCAGCTATTAAGGATGACTCTGTAGTATTCTGCACCACTGCTCCTCCGTCATCAGTATCCAATAGTCGCATAGTTAAACAGGCTAAACGATGTATTTCTTTGGTCATCTACAACTTATTATCTTCAATACCATCAAAACTCCCCATAGACTTGTGGCTTAAGGCATCATCTACGACATTCGCCTTACCGGGGTAATATAAAATGTCGACATCATAGTCCTTTAATAGTTCCAGCCACCTTCTTTTCCTTAAATTCAGCTCTTGTTGGCGGAATATGTATTTTAGGCTCTTATGATCTGTGAAAATGTCTACATGGACTCCATATAAATAATGACGCCATATCTTCAGGGCAAAGATTACCGCCACCAGCTCAAGATCATGAGTCGGATAATTTACCTCATGCTTTCTTAGCTGCCTTGAAGCGTATGTTATAACCTTCTTGCATTGCATTAAAATACTTCCTAAGCCGACTCTGGAGGAATCACAATAAACCACATACCCATCGGTACCTTCAGGAAGCGCTAACACAGGTGCAAATGTCAACCTGTTCTTCAACTCTTGAAAACTTCTCACATGTATCCATCCATTGAAACTTAATTATCATGTGGGTGAGCTTGGTCATAGGCGCAGAGATAGAATAAAAACCCTCCAAGAATCTTTGATAATATCCTTCTAAGCCCAAGAAGCTACGTACTTCAGTAGGAGTCGTGGGCCTTGGCCAATTTTTTACGGCTTCATCTTTTGATGATCCACCTTAATACCTTTGGATAGACAATATGGCCTAAAAAGGAAACAAAGTTTAATCAGAATTCACATTTGGAAAAAATGGCATACAGTTTACAATCTTGAAGCGTCTATAATACTGCTCGCAAATGATCCACATGTTCAACTTCTGATCGAGAATATAGCAGAATATCATCAATATATACTATTACGAAGATATCCAAGAATTTCTTAAATACCTGGTTCATCAAATCCATAAAGGTTGTCGGCGCAGACCAAAAGACATAACAAGAAACTCATAATGACCATATCTAGTCTGGAAAGTAGTCTTTGGAATATCTTTCTCCTTAACCCGTAGTTGATGGTACCCCGACCTGAGATCAATCTTTAAGAAATACTTAGCGCCTTGCAGCTGATCAAATAAATTGTCTATTCTGGGGAGTGGGTACTTGTTATTAATGATTACCTTATTCAACTGACGGTAATTAATACACATCCTTAATGAACTGTCTTTCTCACGAACAAACAATACTGTACCACCCCACTAGGAAGTACTGGGCCTAATAAATCCATTTTCCATAAGAACTTTCAACTGAACTTTTAATTTCTTTATCTGTATAGGAGCCATTCGATACAAAGGGATATATATAGGCTGGGTATCTGGGAGTACATCGATATCGAATTCAATTTCTCTTTCGAGAGAAAAAGCAAGAACTTCATCAGGAAACACGTCAGAAAATTCACTAACGACAGGAACTGATTGAAGAGTTGGAGGTTTTTCCTCTGCATCCTGAACTTGCACGAGGTGATAAATATATCCTTTTGAGATCACTTTCTGAGCCTTAAGGTAGGAAATATACCTACCCTTGGGCACTGCAACAATACCTTTCCACTCATGGACGGGCTCGCTTGGAAAGTTAAAGTGAACGATCTTCGTCCAACAATAAATATTAGCATAGCAAGAAGCCAGCCAATTCATGCCTTTAATAACTTCAAATTCCACCATCTTTAGCTCATTTAAGTTGGTTACCATATGACGATTATGTATCTTTACATCACAACCCGCTTAATAATTTTCAGGTTGACCAACGGGCGTAGACATTTCAAATGACTTATGTAACAATTCAAGTTCTTCCAACAGTTACCAACAACAAAGGGTGTAATATAGTACAAGGTGGAACCTGGATATATCAAAGCATATACATCATAAGATAAAATGGATAGTGTACCTGTAACCACATCTGGAGATAACTCAAGCTCCTAGCGACCTGACAAAGCATAGATACGGTTCTAAGGACCGCCCGAACTAGATGTTTCTCCTCTGCCTTTACCCTTACCAGCCGGTGCATGAGTACCCTACCCTGAAGGGCGCACTGATGATGAAAAAGCTGCCACCAACCCAGTCGTCTGTGTCATTCCGCCTCTACCTCTCCTCATATAAGCCCTAGCAAAATTCCCCAGGTAACCATAAGAATAACACACATCTGATTCTCGATGGCATTTCCCTAGATGGGTCTTTCCACACTAGGTGCATTGGGCTAGACGTGGCCTGAATTGACTCAAATATCCCCTATGTTATGGACCAAGGGCCCGTGAACTCTGACCATGACTAGAATAAGTGGCTTGGTCACGACGCTGGCCCTGAAATTGTGATGGCACACTAGTCATCGGATCTCAGAAACTGAGGCCTAAATCCTCTTCGAAACCCCCATACATCACCTGCGGATCGAGGCCTCTTGTGTTGGCTCATATCATACTCTCGATCAGCTTGTTGTTACCTCTTGTGATCCTCTAGGTTTTGGGCTTAGGCCTGAATGCGGGAGATATCCATATTCGGATATAACGAAGTTGTCGTACACTCATTCACCAAATGTGGCACCAAACTATTAATAAACTAATGTACTCGATCGCTCATGTTAGCAACAATCATGAGAGCATACCTAGCCAAGGATTTGAACTGCATGCTATATTCTCTGACACTCATATTACCCTGCTCTAAATGTAAAAACCTATCTCGCCTGGCTCATCAAGCTCGACCAGCATGTACTATTGTAGAAATGCCTCAGAGAACTCCCTCCAGCCCAAAGGTGGGGCTTGGGTCCCCGAGTCTTCTTCCAAGTCTTGAACCAAGTAGCGGCCACATCCCGCAATATATAGAAAGCCAACTCTACTGTCTCAGCATCCATTGCGTGCATAACTCGTAAAGTCTGTTGTATTCTATCAAGAAAATTTTATGGGTTTGCATTAGGGTCTATTCCTATAAATACCAGAGGGTCCAAGTTAATAAAATCCCGGACTCTTGCACTCACAGCTCTATCAACAACACCGGGGTTCTGACGCTGGGATTGAGAGGCCACGAGTCGAGTCAACAGTTTCACCACACTCTGCATATCTAGATCCTGATAGGGGTCAACAGAATGAGAACCTGAGGTACATTATCTCTCCCTTTTCCTTTTGGAGGTTGTGGTGGGGGTGGAGTCCTAGAGGCCAGAGATACAACCTCATCTTGGTACTCCAGTCTCCTAGGATGAGTGGGTGGTTCTTGACTGGCACCCTTTCCCGCCTCCTCATCTACCCTTCACATAGCTTCTTGTCGTTGAGTAGTAGTAGGCATAACTGAGAATATAAATAAGATAGAGATTAGGTGTGAGCATTTACAATTTGACATTATTGCATGATCTAGATCAGGATAAAAAGTAACCACCCTAAGTATCTTGTAGCCTTCTACTTATAATTATGGTGTACAACACACCCATAAATAAGACTCTACTAGATATGGCTTGCAGACTCCCTAGGACAGACCTGCACTGGTACCAAGTTTGTCACACCCCAGCCTTGGGGGTGTAGCCGGCACCCAATGCCCTAAGGCCTGAGCATACCACTATACTATCGAAACCTTGAAACATAAAACTTGAGCCGGCAAGGCCTCCAATTAACCATATATGACAAGACTGAAAGATAACTTGCACATAGAAGAGTCCCAACAGTATATATATATATATATATATATATATATATATATATATATATGAACAGATAGCCAAGGCCACAATAGGAGTGTCCTACTGACACAAAGAGTCAACAAGGCCACTACATATCAACACCCACTCTACACAAGTATGTAAAACTCTAAGAGTAATATATACATACTAATAGGTCGGTATAGGGCCCCATCATACCCCAAAATACTAATAGCATATGTAATAGTTCCTTAGGAACTCATATACTGTAACTTTGAGAGAAAGGAGTGTGATAATAATTGCTGAGCAGATCACCTACTGAGGAGGAGTGTTGTTCCGTCTATCTGTACATGCGGGCATGAGACAAAGTGACCCTGAATATGTAGGGCACATCAATAGTGAAAGAAGAAATAGTAAATCAATGAAAATAGAGATACCACTTGGAACCTCATAAGTGTCTTACTAGATTCCTCTATGCGTATATATGTATAAATATTTGGTCGCGTATTTAATGCCATAGGACTCTGTGGAAAATATTCTGTATATAATGGATCGGGTATATAACGCCATAGGACTCAGTGGGCAATATCATAAGTATCGTATCTGTATAACTGCGTATATAATGTCATAGGCTTCTGAGGGAAATATGAATGCATATTATATATATGTGACCCACAACTGAAGGACATGTCATGCTTACCCATCAAATCGGAGTGATGTAAGGTCGTTACACCTCTGATCAACATTATGAGACTGACCTCATTATTATTACATGACCTTATCAATTTACAACCCATGAATAATTTCTAAGAGCGATATTGTATGATTATGATTCAGCAGGGAGACTTCTAGTTATCAAGAATAGAATTGTTATATAGTGTTGCCTTCATATAGATCATGCCGAAAGAGGAAGGAAAACTCTACATACCTTATTAACGAAGTTAGCTATATCCCGGGAAGTATTACACTCCTTACAAATTGTTATCTATAGCAAAAAAAAGATCGATATTAACATCGAATCCATATCCAAAGAAGAAACTTCATTTAGACATTTTATCAATAACCTTAAACACAAAGGATTCTTTGGCTTGTTAACAAATGGTACTTATGTAATTTGATCTAATGATTCTCCGAAACATACTTCCTTAGGTTTACAATACCAACAATCAATACAGTAATCAATTCCAATTCATATCATGATCAAAACATCCCATAAGTCTATATACAATGATTTCATAGGTTTACTAGTTTCAATTACGAAAATTCTTTCACAACATACTCCGAATCATCTATAAACCACAAATATAGACAGCGGAGGATCAATCATACCTTAATGCATTAAAGTTTTATCTAAACAATAATTTTCCCCAATTTCAAGGATTTCCAAAATTGCTTCAACATAGATATGGTGATTTCTACAATTACTACGAGGATTTTCACGTTAATCTTGCATGATTCGATTTTGAATTTTTTCTAGGAATGTTATGCTATAATTGAGAGAGTTTAGAGAGTACCTAAGATCAGATTTTGGAGAAAAATGAGTGAGAATTGGACATAACCCGCTTTATACCCAACTGAAATTTTCTACCATCGCAATTTAACAGTTTATTTGACGAACCGTCAAACTTTTGATGGTTCATCAATCTTCCCATCAAACTACCAGGAAAATTGGCGCCTCAAGGTGGGAATTTTGAAGGTCTATGAAACATTTGACGGTCCGTCAATCTGCAACTGAGATCTCAAAATCATAGAAAATTTTGACGGTCTGGAATTGCACTTTGACGGTCCGTCAACTCTGCCGTCAAAATGCCCAGTTTTCCAATTTCATCTAAATGTACTTTCTTCAATTCGTTTGACTTCCCAACACTCTGAAACTTTCATAAACAAGTTGTAAACCTTCATTACCCTTTCATAAAGTCGTACCTCTTCTCGGGACATCAGTATCCATCCATGACACGATAGGACGCAAGGACTATGGGGTGTAACACTAGTATACAATGTGAGGATGCTACCTCCGGCATGCCTTGGATGCTCTATCCTTATCTTTTCTTTTACTTATGATTGAGAGACATATTCAGATACTTATGTTATCAAATTCAGTTTTGGCTTATGTACCTTATTCAGACTTGTATCAGATTTTTGTACTCTTGTATCATTGACCAGATATTGGGGTTATGTTTGTTTCTCAGGCTACATTTACTTATTTATATCATGAGACAATTATTGAGTATTTTGTTATCTTTCTGCTTTTATTTAGTATATCATGTGAATGAGTGGGAGTGGTTCGCCTAAATAATTAAGGACTTGTGAATTATGATAAAGGAAATTAATATAGCTCCTTTACAAAGGAACCCGAATACCCAAAATTATTCGAATACAACTTCAGCATCAATGAAGATCAGTTGGTGGCTGTACTAAGAACTCATCAGCATTTTGACCTCCAAAACCATTACGGTCATATCTAAATTCTAGAGATCAATTCGTTTGGTGCAATTTTCATGGCACTCATAAAAACAAAATTGTGGATTGCAGAAACCTACGAGAAGGGGTGGCAGTAATGTTAAGTAGGGGGTACCTACGAGAATATTTGAGCGAAATAGCTAGCAATAACTATGACTAGGGACCTTCACTGATGTCAAACCTAATTTGGATGCTCTAACAAATGTGATAAACATACTCTTCGATGGGTCTATGATCGCCGCTACATCCTTCACTACGGATAAGAAAACAAAAAGTTTGGTTACCTAGAAAAAATATTATGGGAAGTACCAGATGAAAATACTATTGTATTTACTGATGAAGATGTTGCCGGTGTCATTTTCTCCATAATGACGCCATGTTCATTATGGTGCCTATCAATTATTTCCAGCTAAAATAGATCTTGATCGATCCCAGAAGAACACAAGAACACTCGACTGAAGGTGGTAGAGGAAATAAAGATGGAAAATAAAAATTTTCTAGCCACAAGAACACTCGGGTTTCAATGTATAGTAAAACCACGAAGGGTGAGATTGACATGTGGATTGATGTCAAGGGAGTCATAAAGGTAACCAAATTTTACTCAACGATGGGGACATTTGGTACAATGCTATATTCAGGAGGCCATGGATTCACGACATCAAGGCGGTTCCCTCTACGTTGCATCTGCTGGTAAAATTCCCAACACCAGAATGAATCCAAAAAATTAAGGGGGAACAACCTGCTGCCAGAGAGATGTACACCATAGAGGAACCAGAAGCAGCGGTGGACCCAAAATATCAATTAAAGGAACTAGAGCCCACGTCAGAAGATGTCTATCAGGTTCTGGCAGTAGAAAAACAACCAACATATCTGAAAAGAGTTTTACGACCGGTATCAGGTGCCTAGATATTTTCAGGTACCGAATGAATAAGACTCTACGAAATTTACATCGACAGAGCTTGAGCAGATAACTCTGCAAGAGAAAACTCCAAACAAGAAGTTATACTTCACGGGGCTAACCTCGGAGCTCAGAGATTTAATTTTAAATTTTCTTATGACTAACAGTGGTAGTTTTGATTGGTCGCATAAAGATATGACAATCATCCCTCCAAAATTTGCAACTCATAATTTAAACCTAGATATGAGTTTCCCTCATATGCGGCAGAAGAGGTGACCCATAGTTGAAGTCTGCAACATGTTTGTTAAAGAAAAGATAACTAGGCTACTTAATATAGGGTCAATCCGAGAGGTAAAATATCCGTATTGGTTAGCGAACATAGCCGTAGTACCTAACAAGGGAAACAAATTTAGAATGTACATCGATTATAAGGATTTAAATATAGCATGCCCGAAAGACACATTCCCACGGCCGAATATAGATCAAATGATTGATACTACGGCTGGACACGAGATCATGAGTTTCCTCGATGCCTATTTTTGGTATAACCAAATAAGGATACACTCGAAAGACCAAGAGAAAATGTCTTTTCTGACTAATTTTGGCACTTACTATTACATTATTATGCCTTTCGGATTAAAAAATGCCGGAGCTACTTACCAAAGATTAGTAAATAAGATGTTTAAAAAATATATAGGAAAGACTATGGAAGTATATATAGATGATATGCATAGTAAGACTCTTTGTGCAGAAGACCATTTGAGCCACATGCAGGAAGCGTTCGAGGTATTGAGAAAATAAAATATGAAGCTTAACCCCGAGAAGCATGCCTTCGGGGTAGGCTCTGGGAAATTCTTGGGGTTCTTGGTTTCTAAAAAAGAAATAAAGATAAACCCCGACAAGATAAAAGAGATTGAAGATATTCCATATATATTAGAGGATCTCTAATGAAAGGTGGTACAGCAGTTGACTGGGTAAGTAGCTGCTCTCAGTAGGTTTATCTCTCAATCATTGGAGAAATGTCACAGGTTCTTTTCCCTCCTAAAAAATAAGAACGACTTCGTATGGATGCCCGAATGTGACCAAGCTCTATGGGACCAGAAAATTTATTTATCCAGTCCTCCGCTCATGTAAAAGCCTAAGGATGGGGAACAACTCCTTATATATCCTACAATCTCAGAGGTAGCGGTAAGCGCAGTTCTAGTACGAGAAAGAAAGGTATGTAATTCCCTATTTATTATGTAAGTAGAGTAATGTCAGAGGTCGATACCTAGTACTCGCTACTCAAAAGACTATCTTTCACCTTAGTTATGCCATCGCGTATTCTTTAGCCGTATTTCTAGTATCACTCAATAGCTGTAGTAACTACATTTCCACTTAGGAATGTGTTACATAAGCCCGATTTTTCAAGGAGATTGTCTAAATGGGATATGGCATTAAGTGAATTCGATATTTAGCATAAACCTCATACTACAATAAATTCACAAGTCCTCGTTGATTTTATGGCTGATTTTAGTTCGGGAGTAACCCCTCAGGTAGAAAGCGAAGCCATTTTGGTCTCAAGGACTGCCTCCGGGTTTAGATGCTTTACACTGATGGAGTATCCAATGTCAAAGGGACCAGTTTAAGAATAGTGCTACACACTCTCACCGTGGAAGTCTTTAAGGCAAACAATTATAGTTCTACTTTGACCTATGAAGCCGATCATGAGGCTCTAATTTCAGGTTTAGAATTAGCCCGGGGCTTAGGATCTCAAATTATTGAAGTCAAATGCTACTCACTATTGGTGGTCAACCAAGTTCATGGAGTGTTTAAAGCCAAGGAGGAGCGTATGTCAAGGTACCTTAAAAAGGTTCTAAAGTTGCTTTCCTAGTTGCAAGAGTGGACGATGGTGCATATACCCCGAGAGGAACATATAGAGGTAGATGCACTTTTAAACTTAGGCTCCAGCATGGAAGCAGAAGGCCCTACAACTGAGTCGGTTGTTCATCTTCTACACTAGGCCTTGGACCCAGAAGGGTATGACGAGGTGAACTCAACCAGCCTAAATTGGGATTGGAGGAATGAATTCTTAGACTACCTCATAAGGCTACCGAAGGACCATAAATCGTCCAGATCTTTAAGGACCAAAGTCGCCCAACGAAGTCAATTACTTGATGAGGGAAGTGCATGAAAGGATATACATAAACTATTCTAGAGCAGAATCCCTGATGAGAAAGCTCACGAGAGTTGGATATCGCTAGACTACTATTGAAGAGGATACAAAGGAATTCGTAAGAAAATATGATAAATGTTAGTGTCACGCACAGTTGTTGCACCAACATGGAGAGGAATTACATCCGGTTGTGTCTCTATGTATATTCATTAAATGAGGGATGGATATACTCGGACCTTTTCTTGCAGCTCTGGGATAGGTATCTCAAATTATATTTATGACTGATCATTTCTCTAAGTGGGTTGAAGTTGTAGCTTATACAAAGCTCCAGGAGAAGAAGGTGATTGACTTTATCGGGCAACATATCATTTGTCATTTTGGCATCCCAAAGGAGATAACTCGTGACAATGACCGGAATTTTATCGGGGCCAAAGTTACAAAGTTCCTAGATGACTTGAACATCAAAAGCATCATCTCCACTCCCTATAATCCTAGTGCAAATGGGAAATTACAGTCAACAAACAAGATTCTAATCAAGACTTGAAGAAAAAGCTGGAAGCAGTGAATGAAAAATGACCTTCAATGTTACCAGAGATATTATGGGCATATAGTACCACGACAAAGATGAGTACTGGAGAAACTCCCTATTTCTTGGTTTATGGTGAAGAAGAATTGATCTTGGTAGAAGTTGGAACTCCAAGCTTGAGGTATCTCAGAGCTGAGGAACAAGTTAACTCAGAATCAATGTTCATGCATCTAGACTTGCTCGAAGAATGCCGAGATCTTGCATTTGTCTGGATGGTGACCCAAAAGCAATAAGTGGAGCGATATTATAATTGGAGCACAAATATCTGACACTTCAAACTCGGGGAATCAGTATTACACCATGCAATTCTTTGTGTGATCGAACGTATAGTTAGTTGATTTGAGCTCCGGTAACCCGAGATTATTCCCGAGGGTAATGTGTGACTTATATAAGTATTATGGATGTATAGGGAAGGTTGGAAGTCAATTGGATTAAGTAAAATACATCTTGGCAAAGTTTCACGAAAATTAGGCGATACGCTAAGCATTCTTCCCTACGGAAGCCAATTCGCTTCGTGGATCAGGCCAAAGATCAAAGCCCTAACAAACCCACCACACTGCCACTATGTGCGTTAGTTTCTGGGGCTGCATATGGTCTTATTCAACACAGACCCAGCCGCATATGAGAGGCGGTGGGTGACCCTATTTAAAGCCAAGGACGGTGGGTCTTCCATTTCATTTCAATTTCAGCCCAAACTCTTCACAAACATTCTCAAGGTCCTCATTAGGGTTCTTAGGTTAGCAAGGAACCATTTCATACCATATTGAAGGCAAATCATCCTTAGATCAGCGCTAAAAAGTTTGGAAACCTTCATAGGAGCAAGATGGAGTAAGGACCTTCCTGGAGCTTGGAAAGAAGTTTATGGTTCAAGTTATCTTGGCTGATTTAAGGTAAGATATTGATGTACATGATGGTCTTAAGCTTCTCATAGCTATGTTGAGAATCATGGATAAAGAAAACTTGTGATAGTTGAGTTAAAACTTCCTGAAATAACTTTTATGAATGTTGGATTGTTATTGAACAAGTCTTGACATGATTATAGCATGAAGTTGAAAAAGATGATGTTGGAAGATCATAGAGTGTATCTTCTTGTTTTTGTTATTTTGGTTGTGGTCCCTTAGTGTTGTGTTGAAGGGACATATATATATTGGATGGTATCCATGAACACAATAATTAGGAAGTATGCATCCTAGGTGTTCCTTAAATTATTCCAATGAATCGATTCGTAGTTTGTCAATCATATCTTAATAAAAAACCTCTATATTAGGTAGATAATCACTCGTAAAGCATCTCGGGGTTTGCATGATGACACTTACTAAGAAACATAGGTATGTAAGTCTATCCCCTTCTTTCAAAAGCATGAAATCCAAAGTGTTTATCATGTTAAAAAAAATATCGAAAGCTTCATTCTATTCATGTATTGTTTATCCCTTATCGGGAGTTGTTTCATGTTATTATTGCACTCAAAATCATTAATTGGTTCGTTTCTTGTTCACAATATCATAATCCTCCGAAAAGGAGTGTCCAAAGAGTTAATCATTGAGTCGACCAAGAGTCGTTCCAAAGGAAAGTCAAAAGTCTTGATATCTAAAGAGGCCACAAGTGCTATTTTATCACAGTACTGTATCTACCCCACCAAATATATGCCGGTGGGAAGTTATATACATATATATACGGTATTTAATCCATCATTGCGATTAGCCGGTGGGAAGTTGTACATGTACATTTTACACACCACGCCACCCTATAGTCAGTCGGGTAGGCACTTATATGTGCATCCACACATACACCTCAGAGTATACCTGAGGGAAGTGACATAATACATATTGGGTTGTAAGCCGAGGGTAGATTACAAACCACAGTTACTATACACATAGTTCAGTACAGTTTCATTGTTAGCCTTATGTGGCATACATGTTGTTTTATGCTTTCCTTTATAGCTTATCTCTTTATATTACTTTTATGCCCTTCTTTGCAAATTATATCTTTAATATTATTATTTATGCTTTACATACCAGTACATTTCTTTCATACTGATGTCCCTTTTGTCGGGGGAGCTATGTGTTTATGATGCAGGTTCTGTTAAGGGCTCTACTAAGCCACCTCAGTAGGAGTTGTCAAGTTTAGCCATTAGTGAGTAAGCTTCATCTTTCTCGAAGATTCCTGGTCATCTATTGAGTATGTTTTGCATAGTTATGTACATAGTTGGTAGGTCGGGTCCATGTCCTGACCATATGACAGTGTAGGTACTTGTAGAGGCTCATAGACTTATCTAGTATGTACAGTTGTAGATGTATGGCCTTGTCGGCCTGACTGTCTTTTGTTGACTTGTATTGTGGCCCAGTCGGCCTTGTTTATGTATATATATTGGGTTGATCCCCTTGTGTTACCATTACAAGTTTAGTTTCATTCTTATCTAACAGAGTATGGCCTTGTCAGCCATCTTATGATGTTTTTGTTCATGTTATGTTCCAGTACGGTCTCGTTGGTCGGAAGTTCTATTCGTATAGGGACCATGTTATGTGAGTGGTACGCTCGGGATAGAGTGGCACTGGGTGCCAACCATACATCTTAGTTTAGGGTGTGACAAACAAGGTATCAGAGTAGGTCAGTCCTAGAGAGTCTGTGAGCCATGTCTAGTAGAGTCTTGTTTATATGTGTGGTGTGCACCACAGTTATAAACAAGAGGTTGTCGGGCATTTAGGGATGGTTACTGTTCTTTGACATCTTAGATTGTTCTATAGAGTTGAGTTACATTATTTTGAGTCTAATTCGTGCTCTATCCCCTTTTTAGTTATGCCAGTTACTATGAGAACTACTGCTAGTCATTGAATTGGTACTGATAGGGGTGAAAGTACTAGTAATGCCCTGCCCAGCCAAGTTTATAGAGTTGAAGCCCAGGTAGAGTCGCACTCGCACGTATCACATGTCCCACCTTCACAGGAGGAGATTAGAGGAGGTGTAGTACCTCTAGCTCCTTAGGACACAATACCACCAGTTCAATGAAATCTGATTCCTTCTGTCCCTTAGCCCGAGTCTTCAAAGCAGGGTGTAGCAAGTGTTAGGTAGTTATTGTCATAAATAGTTGCTTCACAGCAGCAACAGATATAAGGTTCCATAGGTGTTGGGTCTTTTGATGGTGTAGGGAGTTCCCGGATCCGAGAATTTCTTACATTGAGCCCCCTGGTGTTTATCAATACCGACCGAAGTATAGAAATATATGACTTCATTGATAAAATGCAGAGGGTTTTAAGATTCATGCATGCTTTGGATATAGAGGCAGTTGAGTTGGCCTCTTTCAGATTGTGAGACGTGGCTATTTTATGTTATGAGGCTTAGGAGCACTACCGAGGCCCAAATACACCTCCCGCAGTATGGGAAAAGTTTGCAGATATTTTTCTTGATCATTATTTCCTATTAGAGGTACAAAAGTTAATGGTAGAGTGCTTCTTAATCCTCAAAAAGTAGGGCAAGAGCGTTTGGGATTATAGTTTGCAGTTTAATTCTCTGACTAGGTATGCCCCGATCTATCATGGATATGATAAGGGCTCGAGTTCATTAATTCCTATCAGGTTTAGATTTGCATTTGATTGGCGAGTGTACGACAGCCTTCCTGAATAGAAATATGGATATTGCCAAGATGCAAGCCTATGCTCAGAGTGTTGAGGGTCGTAAGCATTTGCTTCGACATGATAGAGATTCAGAGGGAAAGTTGACTAAGAGGGCCAAATCAGTTGGTTCTTTCGGGGAAGAATCAGGTAGTTCTAGACAATGGTTTCCTAGGCATCCACCTTGGTTTTCCAATAGTTCTCCATCTCAGTTTCAGGAGCCTAGATATGACTAGCATGTTTAGTTCGGACCAGGGCAGGGTTCGAGAGCTTCGGGTTTTCAGAGACAAAGGAGTTCGAGTCAGCTGAGACCCCCATTACCGCCTTATGGCCTGCGTGGTAGGACATAAGCAGAATAGTGTCGTCAGGGTACTGATGTATACTATAGGTGTGGTAATCCTAGCCATTATATGTTCCAGTGTCCGAGTAGAGGAAGAGGTGGTGCAGCTCAGCTGACGTGGTCGACAACAGTATTTTCATTGAGTGTATACCCGCAGAGTGGTAGGCCATAAACCCCAACAGGTTGAGGCAGAGGCTGAGGAGGAGCCTCCAGCTCAGGTGGTGCCCAAAACCGCATCTATGCCTTATTAGGTCATCAGGATTTAGAGTCATCGCCGGATGTTGTTACAAGTATATTAGTTGTATTTAGATATGATGTTTATACATTGATAGATCTGGGCTCCAATATGTCTTATGTTATTCCTTTTGTCGCTACCAATTTTGGGTTTGAACAAGAATTATTCTCTAAGCCATATGAAGTGTCTACACCGGTTGGTGAGAAAATTATAGCATGACAAGTTTATAGGAATTGTACCGTGATAGTTTGTAACCGTCCTACTTTGGCAGACGTAGTTGAGCTACCCATGGTTGAGTTTGATGTTATTATGGGAATGGATTGGTTGGCTTCTCGTTATACAAAAGTTTATTGCTGAACAAAGATTGTTAAATTCCGTATTCCAAGTGAACCGACCCTTGAGTGGAAAGCCAATTTAGTCACCCCTAAAGGTAGGTTTATTTCCTACTTGAAGGTAAGAAAGATGATTTCGAAAAGTTATATTTATCATTTGGTTTAGCTCAGGGATGCAGACGTAGAGCCTCCGACCTTTCAATTTGTCCATGTAGTTAATGAGTTCCCCGATGTATTTCCGGATAAGCTTATGGACATCCCTACAAAGTGGGAGATCAAGTGTACTATTGATGTACTTCCAGATACGCATCGATATTTATCCCTCCTTATCGAATGGCTCCTGCTAGGTTGAGGGAATTGAATGATCAGTTAAAAGATTTATTGAAATAAGGTTTTATCAAGGATAGAACTTCTCCATGGGGCACGCCAATATTGTTTGTTCGAAAGAAAGATAGTTCCCTAAGGATGTGTATCGATTACAAATAATTAAATAAGGTCATATCGAGAATAAGTATCCACTTCTGAGGATCGATGATTTATTTGATCAGCTGAAGGGTTCCATGTATTTCTCAAAGATTGATTTGAGATCGGAATACCACTAGTTAAGGGTAAAAGAGAAAGATATCTCGAAGAAAACCTTTCGAACCAAGTATGGCCATTTTGAGTTTTGGGTGATGTCTTTTGCACTCACTAATGCACCAATGGCCTTTTGCATTTAATGAATCGGGTCTTCAAGCCATTTTTAGATATCTTTGTGATCGTATTTATTGACAACATTTTGGTGTACTAGTATCCTGAGGTAGATCATCTCTGAGCGGTGTTACAGATGCTCCAAGATCATAATTTATACGCCAAGTTTTCCAAATGTGAGTTCTAGATTAACTTTATTGCCTTTTTGTGCCATATTGTCTCTTTAGAGGGTATCAATGTGGATAATCAGAAGATTGAGGCCATAAAGAGTTAGCCGACGCCCACAACACCTACCGAAGTACAAAGTTTAGTGGGCTTAGTAGGATATTATCAGAGATTTATTGAGGGTTATCCTTATATCTCCGCACCCATGACCAAGCTCACTCACAAGGCCGCTAAGTTTTAGTGTTCAGATGCGTGCGACTGTCGTTTCCAAGAATTGAAGAACAGGTTGACATCTATACCTGTGTTGGCTCTTCCCGAAGGTACCAAAGGGTATGTGGTTTATTGTGATGCCTCCGGAGTTGGCTTAGGATGTGTTCTGATACAACATGGGAAGGTTATAGCATACGCTTCGAGGCAGTTAAGGAAACATGAGTTAAATTACCAGACTTATGACCTTGAGTTGGCAGCAGTGATCTTTGCCTTGAAAAATTGGTGTTATTATTTGATTGGCATTCAGGTAGATATATTTACGGACCATAAAAGTTTACAATATCTATTCTGGCAAAAGGAGTTGAATTTAAGGCAAAGAAGATGGCTGGAGCTATTAAAGGATTATGATGTTGACATTTTATACCACCCCGACAAGGAAAATATCATAGTTGACGCCTTAAGCTGCAAGTCTATGGGTAGTTTGAATGGTATAGAAGCCAACAAGTTGGAGATAACTAAATAATTGTGTCGCCAAGTTAGCTTGAACATGCGACTATTGGATACAGAGGACGGAGGTGAGGTGGTCTAGAATACTGCAGAATCATCCATGATAGCAGAGGTGAAGGCAAGACAGTTTGACGACCCCAAGCCGTCTGAATGAAAGAAGGGATTCCTATACAAAAGAAACTGATATTGGAGCTTACAGGAGATGGGGTCCTTAGATATCAGGGGTGACTATATGTACCAGGAATAGAAAGACTCCGAGAGCAAATTACGATTGAGATCCACCAGTCCAGGTATTCCATTCATCCAGGCTCGACAAAGATGTACCATTATCTCCAACAGGTCTACTGCTGGAATGATATGAATAAAGATATCGCAACGTTCGTAGCTCAATGCCCAAATTGTCAGCAAGTTAAGATCGAGCATCAGAAGCTTGGGGGCTTGATTCAAAATATTGAAATCCCAACTTAGAAATGGGAAATGATCAGTATGGATTTTATCATAGGTTTACCCCGCTCTTCTAAAAAATTTGACTCCATTTGGGTTATCATCGATAGGCTTACGAAATCAACCCATTTCCTAGTCGTTCGAACCACTTTCTTGGCTGAAGATTATACCAAGTTGTACATTAAGGAAATAGTTTGATTGCATGGTGTTCCGGTCTCCATCATATCTGATAAGGGTGATTAGTTTATGGCTGACTTTTGGAAGTCATTTCAAAGGGGTTTAGGCACCCAAGTGAACCTTAGTACAACCTTTCATTTGCAAACTGACGGCCAAGCTGAATGCATAATCCAAATACTCGAGGACATGCTACAGGCTTGTTTATTGGATTTCAAAAGTAGCTGGGACGATCATTTGCCCCTTATTTAATTCTCTTACAACAACACCTATCATTCCAACATCAAGATGGCCCTGTATGAGGCCTTGTATGGACAGAAATATAGATCCCCAATTGGCTGGTTCAAAATATGTGAAGCCGAATTACTAGGTCCTAATTTGGTCCAACAAGCAACGGAAAAGGTAAAGCTAATCCAAGAGCGCTTATTGAATGCCAAGAGTCGACAAAAAATGTATTTGGATGTTCGACATCGCAATTTGGAGTTTGCAGTTGACGATTGGGTATTTCTAAAATTTTCTCCAATGAAAGAACTTATGAGATTTTGCAAGGAAGGGAAACTCAACCCCAGATACGTTCGACCATAGTCATTCATAAAATAAGTTGAGTGGATTATGAGCTTGAACTATCCTCTGAGTTAAAAGCAGTTCACTCGGTATTCCATGTATCGATGTTGCGCCAGTGTATAGGAGATCCCTCCCGTATTACTCCCGTTGAGGATGTGCAGATCACCGTGGATTTATCTTATGAAAAAATTCCTGTGTCCATTCTAGATCGCCAAGTTCGTAAGTTGAGAACTAAGGAAGTCGCCTCCGTTAAAGTGCTACAGAGGAATAACAATATAGAAGAAATCACTTGGGAGGCCGAAAAAGATATGAAATCTAAGTATCCTTACCTCTTCCAAACCACAGGTTCTTGTTAATATCGTATGAAACAATTTTCCTACTCTTGCAACATAGTAGCCTTACTTCATATTTTATATACCTTATTAAGGCGACCACATCAACCAGAGAAAAACTAGAGAAGCATATACTTAAGATGGAGATATATAAGGTGTGTTATGGCTAACTCTTATATTTATTGATATAATGATGATCGTGTCAGGCCAAAGATACGATGCGTGACCCTGTGTGGCCTTTGTGTTAGTTCCGGCTACTTGGACAGGTTTTGGGATAGTCCTATTTATAGAGAAAATTCGGTTGAAATTTTTTCTAAAACTCAAGCGTACATGGACTCTTAATTACGTTCCCCAACATTTGAGGATGAATGTTCTTAAGTGGGGAAGGATGTTATACCCCGCAATTCTTCGTGTGATCAAATGTATAGTTAGTCGATTTGAGCTCCGATAACCTGAGACAATTCCCGATGGACACGTGTGACTTATATGAGTATTATTGAGGTCTTAAGCTTCTCATAGCTTTGTTGAGAATCATGGATAAAGGAAACTTGTGATAGTTGAGTTAAAATTTCCTGAAAGAACTTTTATGAACCTTGGATTGTTATTGAACAAGTCTTGACATTATTATAACTTAAAGTTGAAAGAGATGATGTTGGAAGATCATGTAGTGTATCTTCTTGTTGTTGTTATTGTAGTTTTTATTGTTGTGTCATTGTTGATGCCCTTGGTGTTGTGTTTAAAGGAAGTGTATATCATAGATGGTAGCCATGAACACAATAACTAGGAATGTATGCATCCTAGGTGTTCGTCAAATTGTCCCAATGAATCGATTCTTAGTTTGTTAATCGTATCTTAATAAGATACAAAACCTCTACATAGTGTAGATAATTACTCATAAAGCATCCGAGGTTTTACGTTATGTCACTTACTAAGAGACACAGGTATGTAAGGATATCTCCTTCTTTCAAAAGCATGAAATCCAAAGTGTTTATTGTTTTCAAAATAAACATCGAAAGCTTCATTCTATTCATAAATCGTTTATCCCTTGTCGGGGGTTGTTTCTTGTTATTATTGCACTCATAGTCATTGATTGGTTAGTTTCTTCTCCACTATATCATACGCCTACAAAAAGAAGTGTCCAAAGAGTTAATCATTGAGTCGACCAAGAGTCGTTCCAAAGGAAAGTCAAAAGTCTTGCTATAATCAGTCGAGTATACTCTTATATGTGAATCCATACATACACCTCAGAGTATAACTAAGGGAAGTGACATATTACACCTCGGGTTATAAGTCAAGGGCAGATTACAAACTACAGTTACTATACACAGAGTTCAGTACAGTTTCAGAGTTTCATTATTCGTCTTATGTGGCATAAAGGTTGCTTTATGCCTTTCTTTACAACTTATCTCTTCATATTTCTTTTATGACCTTTTTTGCAGCTTATATATTTTATATTGATATTCATGCTCTACCTACCAATACATTTATTTCGTACTAACGTCTCTTTTGTTGGGGGCGCTGTGTGTTCATACTATAGAATCTGATAGGGGCTCTACTAGGCCACCTCAATAGGAGTTTTTGAGTTCATCTATCAGTGAGTAAGCTTCGTCTTTTCCATAGCTTCTTGGTCAACTATTGAGTATATTTTACATAGGTATGTACATAGTGGGTAGGTCAGGGCCCTGTCCTGACCATATGACAGTGCAGGTACTTATAGAGGCTCATAGACTTGTCTAGTATGTACAGTTATTGATGTATGGCCTTGTCGGCCTGACTATTTTTTGTTGACTTGTGTTGCGACCTAGTCGACCCTCTTATATATATATGTCGGGTTGATCCCCTTGTATTACCATCAAATGTTGAGTTTCATCCTTATCTTATAGAGTGTGGCCTTGTCGGCCCTCATATGATGTTCTTATTCATGTTATATTCCAGTACGGCCTAGTCGACCGGAAGTTCTATTCATATAGGGACATAGTTATATGAGTTGTACGCTCAGGCCAGTGTGGCATCGGGTGTCGTCCACACCCCCTAGTTTGGGGTGTGACACTTGGTACTCCGAAGGGTGACTCAGAGCATGTAAGAACCTAATACAGGGAAAGTAGGTTCAAGCTGGGAAGGATCATATATAGTCACCAGAATCTCCGGCAAAGGATCTTACCAATTGACAGATCAAGAAGGAAACGAACTTCCTAGAAATTGGAACGTAAGTCATTTGAAGAAGTATTATGTTTACAAAGATAAATATGTGCTGCACTCGTTTTCCCTTCGTTCGGTTTTTGTCCAAATTGGGTTTTTCCGGCAAGGTTTTTAATGAGGCGGAACCAATAAAACCATGTCAAGATTCTTTCTACCGAAGAATGTTATCAAGTGTCTGGGTCTCCATAGTATGAACATCCGAACACTGGGAGGCCATATACACCCATATGAGGAGGGTAAATTTACGGCTTCAAGGGAAAACACTTATCACCGGGGGACTTCTCGGATCATCAAATACTATATAAATATAATCAGACTGACTACACTAGATGGCAGCCAGATTATTCTTACACTTATTTTTACAATTGTGAGTTAAGGAAATCAATAAAAAAATCCTTTTATGGTTAAATAAAGTTTTGCCATCAAAAGGTGATAAAAGTGTGTGGTGTATCAAGTGATTAGCTAGCTCAATCCATTTTTCCATCTAATGATCTTCACCCTAGGACTGAGTTATCAACATATCGAAAATTTTGTGCATAATGAAAGAAAAACATCATTTCCTATAGCACCATTAAAAATAAGGGCCTTCTCTTATTAAAAAACCTTAACAGAAAATTAAAGGATAAAACTCTGATTGCTCAAAGCACCAGAGTAAGAAGTTTACCGGGACCAAAGAATATCTGGGACCAACTATAAGTCCATGAGAAGCCCGGATGAATGATACATCTTTCCAAGTAAATTCAAGTTTGATTTAAAGAAGAAACTTCAAGAGTTAGAATAAAATAGTTCATAGGCTTCAAATTTTGCTTATCGTGTTAAGATGTGGTAAAATTGTAACCACATGTTTAATTTATAAGAGGAACGTAGACTTACTTATATAAATAAAAGTGTGAAATGGAAAACTCGAGAAAACATTCCGAGAAAAGGGGAAATGCATTCATTCATTTATTTTACCGGGCTAAACTAACCCGGTTACAAAAGGTATTACAAGGCCCAAAAGTGACCCGGTTCTATATAAAAAAAAAGAGCAACAAAATAAAAACTCGCACGAAAGGTTATGATATGCTTCCTCCATAGTTCGTTGGGGGTATTTCTGAAAAGATCATTAAGACAACAAGATCAAAAGGGTCAGTCATGGGGAGGCATTATTGGCTTCCATATCCGAATCATCTCCATCTCCACGTAATTCTTCCAAGGATAACTCCGCCTTGTGAAGGTCAATCTCCGAATCAAGTATTTTTTAAGGGATATCAATCCCTGGCTTTCTGGCCTCTTCAAGGGTATCCTTTCGAGTTTTTAAAATGGTCAAGTCCCTACGGAGCTTTCACCTTTGAAATTTGGCTTGGAGTTCGGTTATGGTATTCTCGGCAGAGATAAATTCCTCCCGAGTTGTATCCAAAGCAGCTTCCAGTCTAGTAGTCTTTCCTTGAAGACTCATGTATCATGAGGTCAGTACCTGGAGGGAATTCACCGGGTCTCTCAATGAGTCAACGGCGTCCTGCAGGCATAGTCTAAGGGAAGCTTGAAGAGAGTCAGAGTCTCTGATCTCGGCTCGAATATTTTCAACCTCGGCTCATAAATGCTGAACTTTCTCTGATAACTTCTTTTTTTCGTGTGAATGATCCATAGATTTGGCTAAATGCACCGTAGAGAGAGCGGTTGCATGATCTTGAATAGGAAATAATGTGTCCGTAACGAATTGAGATTTTAAAGGCGGCATAGAGGAAGTGCCATTTTACCTGGAGAAGCAAGTCTACTAGATGTGCGAGGGAAGCTTCTAGAGTTACACTCCGGCATTTTCGGGGAGAGGAGAAGAATGTCCCGGCCTTAGTAGTGGAAGTAGGAACAGAACTATCCCTGGAAGGATACGGCCTGGGGAATGTCATTTCATTTTCCAGAGTATCGGATAGAAGGTTTTCAGGATTCATGTCTTCATTGGTTTCCTTCTCTTCATCATAAATTTGGATAACGCCTGTTTGTGCTTCTCTCCACAGTTCTATAAGCATGCGGCGAGTTCTAACCCTAGAACCAATCCCCACTGGAATCTCAGGAGTTCCTTCTTAGGATTTTGCTTCTAGTTGCTGGAAGTCGATTAAAGTATGTTGGTCAAAGCGGCACCACGGGAAGGCACCTTTTGAGCTGGTGGTTTTCTAGCCGAAAGTCCTACATGAGGAACACAAAGAATGGGGAGGAATCTTAGAAAGGAAAAAAATAAAAAATAATAATATATAATGGTACATATCGGGACTACTCTTACCGTGGTATTTTCCCCTTCACCACTTGGAAGCAATGCTCTTCCATGACCGGATAGTATCGGGAGAGGCATGAATGAGACTAACAACCTACTTAAAAATCCCATTGATCGGTTGTGGCACAACGAAGACGGCTGCAAAGATAAAGTATTTATGCATAAGTATGGGAATCCCCCTATTAAAAAGAGAAATAAGACTTTGATTAAAAACACTTACGAATGGTATTTCATTTCCGAGAAAGGATCGGAAGAAGGCTGATGAATTTAGTCAGTCTAGATCATCTCAAACCTGGTTAGCCAACCGAGCTCAAAGTTAACTTCGGCATTAATGAGAATATGGATTTCACAGAGATATAAATGGATAATACCACCCCGAAACTACTGATGGTAGTAGAGGAGAAAAAGATGGTCGATTGTGAATGGTGTGTTAGAACGATCAGCTAACATTTGGATGCAATACACTAGTCTCCAAATTAGAGGAGCAACTTGCCCTAAGAAAAAACGATACCGATGATAGATATCCTCGATAATCTTTGGGACTAGGAGTCGAAAGCCGATGGTGAATGGATACGTGTGAACCATTGAAAACTCTTCTACATGATGGTTTATCTGAGCACTTGAACTTACTATTTGGACATTCATATTGGAGTGAAAGTTGTAGTATTTGATAACTTCGAGGACATTTGCAGTTATCAAAGACTTTATTCCCTCCAAAGATTCAAAGTGTTCTTTAACACGAAAGTTTCCTAAAAAGTTGAAACCAACAGGGATAATTTCTCTGGCAAAAGAGTGAAGGTCAACTTCATGAATTTTAGGGGAAACATGCTCTTTCCCTAGATAGCGGTTCGGAGGAGAGCTGCCATTCTTCTTGGGGAATGTGAAGAATAGGATTTGAAAGATGACATTATAAGAAGAATTAGTTAGAATGAAGGAGAATTTTCAAGGGTTTGCAAGCTTAGGAAAAAGGAATAAAACCTTAGTTACCTTTTTTCAAGGAATTTGGCCTTATATTTATGAAAGGAAAAAGTAACGATTGGAAACCGAAGAGACACATCTCATCATTGCATGTCTTTGCCTCGATCAAAGTGACTGGAAGGTTTTTTCCATTTCAGAAGTGTTAATAGGATGCGATGTCTGACGTTTGAAGTTTAAGTAATCATTGCATTTCAGTTTTCCTGCCAAAGAGTAGGGTTTTTGTTAGTCTAGTAATCAAATCCACTTCTCGGGTGCGCAAAGACATGCCTGAAAAGTGTGGGGACCATCTGTATAGGGCAAAATTTGTGTTATACGTGAGCAACTTATATCATTCTCACACCCCAACCTAGGTGGGGTGTGGCTGGCACCCGGTGCCATACTGGCACAAGAGAACTATTTTGTAACTCAGGAATGCTGAACGTAACTAAGACATGCATAATTCGACTGGGCCAAACTTATTCTTATTATAAGATATTGTGGGTCGAGGAAGCCACTGTAAACATTCACATGGGGCAATCCCAAGAAAACCATAAACGAGGGACGGCAAGAACACTGACATACTCTACATAGTTAACCTATGTCTACAAAGACTCTAAAGGTAACTGATATGAAACATGGTCGGGATAAGACCCTGGCCTACCCATAGTCTATGCAAAACCTAATACATGACCTCTAGACTTGGCTGCACTCCGAAAGAGATGGTGTCTTACCGATCCTCCGCTAAATGTCAAGCTCATCTACTGAGAGGGCTCGTAAAATTGATTAACTACACCAAGTATGCAAGGCAGAAATAAATCTACATATATATACTCTGAAGCTGAAGAACATGAATAAATATAATGAAATTTCTACTAAAAGGTAAGAACAAGAGTGGACTTACCACTAATCTACATCGGCTTACTAGATCATTGTCGCTTGGACCGCTTGGCCTCTTTGTCTAACTATACAATTTATTTTGTTATAACTCTATGTGCTGTCTCTACTAACTCTGATTACTGATCTTTACTACATTGTTATCTATCATACAAACTGAACATAAAGCGACTCTTATCATATGTAAATATTGAACATAATATTCTGGCCTCATAAGGGATCCGATGTGTAAGTGCATAGCCCCAAAGGCAGGTGTATCTGAATAGCCTAGAAGGCAAGTGCATTTTAATAGCCCCAAAGGCAAATGCATCTGAATAGCCTCAAAGGCAAGTGTATCTGAATAGCCCCAAAGGAAAGTATATTTGAATAGCCCTAAAGTCAAATGCAATTTAATAGCCCTGAAGGCAAGTGTATATGAATAGCCCCGAAGGAAAGTATATCTGAATAGCCCCGAAGGCAAGTGTATATGAATATCCCAAAGGAAAGTGAATGCATATAACAACAAGGACACAATATGTAGCTAAGTACATGCATTTATAACCATAACTCATCCAATACTTTATGTAATTCATGGTTCATACTTATTAATTTGTGATTCTCTCTCTTTAGCTTTTATGGGGGACTTGTACTATATTTATTCTTGTCCGACTATATTATTATACTACTCGATCTATCTTTATGATTTGCATCACTCTACTTTTCGTAAGTTTTAGGATACCTTTTATAACTCGTATTCTATATTCTTTCAAGTGACTTCCACTTCGTAGTTCATACCTAGTCATTCTCAAATATACATACACGATTATCTCGCTAGACTACTACAATTTGATCTTGTAATTAGTACAACCTCACATTCTTTTAGTTATATTCCACTACTAGTTCATTAGCTTGTTCGTTCGTGTTCCTCAATCCATTAGGAACTCTAGCTTTGGAAATATCTTGAAAATGCTAATAATTTACAGGATTTACACGAGAGATTTACTCAAAATAGACTCGTGACTCTTAGATGGTCTTAAACTGTCATAAGGAACATAGATGCGGACTAGCCCCCTTCGACTTCTAATAAAGGGAACATACTTACAGATTTATGCTGAAAAGAAGGAAAGGTAGCCCTTACCTTGGAATAGAATCTCCGATGATGATGATGAAATCCGCCACTTCAAAATCCATCTACAACAATAAACAATACTCATGTCAACAAGAAGGAACATACCAACTAGTTATCGAGCGACAAGCTCGTTCTATGGCAAATCGGACAACATCTCCCTAGTATTCTTACCTCCTCCACATTAAGAATAATATCCATAACAACAACATCATAAACAACTTTTTCTTCATGGTTTCCAGCCACCCAATGCCAAATAATTACTTCCAAAATAGTTCATACTTACAATAACTTGAAACACAACTTCTACATGCTTTCTAGTTACTTCTTCTTTTAGTTAACAACTTCTTTAACAAGCTTGCCATATGAATAAGCATAATCATACTAGTAACATCATCACCAAGCTACTTATCATGATTACCAACCATACTAACTCATATATAACTTCAAAGCACTCCATTCAACAAGACAACTACACCTTATATCAACTCAAGTTCTAGTTTATAGTTATTCATCCAAAATATTCAACTAACAAGAAATTAAACCTAAGCACAACCAAGATGGTGATTTACTTACCTCAACCAGTAGGAACAACTCAAAATCCAAGCTTTTCTTTGCTCACAATCACCCTTGATCACTGTACAACACCATAGATGTGTCATTTTCCCTCTAGGCTAGTTCTTGATGTTGTAGCATGGTGTAATTATCTTGAAATCACTCTTGAACCTTTGGACAATGTATAGGGAGAATTTAGGAGTGTTAGGGATCTTTTTTGGTCGAAATATGAGTTAAATTAATGATCCATCGCTTAAATAAACAACGATGGTCGGCCATCACCTCTCATAAGCGAGGCCATATGCGGTCGGATATCAATCCATAAAATTCCCTCAATTTTTGCTCCACTATGTGCTCCAATCTGCGAGGCAGATCTCATTTGTGACACAAAATTCTTAATGTATCACCCTAACTTCATCGAACTTCACTGAGGGGTGGTTTCTTCAATCCCAATGGCCTCCAACCTTCCGTACACCCTCATAACATCCCTCTAAGTCATAAGGGACCCTAAAAAGGAACTCGAATCAACGGGCTCACTTCGTCTAATTATGCTCTCATTCATATACCAAAGTACGAGATGTAACAATCATGACACGTAGAAAGTGGCGACGAGTCAGGTCCAACTTAGCCTTCGGTGCTACCGGTTGAGCAGGAGTGCCATCGTATGTATTGGAAAGTCATGAAGTACCGGAAGTCGGAAGATCAGGTGAACAGTTTAAATTCCAATGGGCAGCCATTACTTGTCCTATTCCACACCTTCTAAAGGTGCATTAATGGAATTTATGAAGACACTAATTGTCTAATTATTAGAGCATTCATTTATTTGTATTAATAGGGGCATATATAGCGGGACGTGTACCCATGAGTCCAAGTATAAATAGGGCTCATAATCTCATTGTAAATCATCATATCCAAGTTATTACAATACCACTTTTCGATAACACTCTTTGTCTCAATATTTGTGCTTTCATGCTAGTTGAATTCTCTATCAGGAAGGCTTACCATAGAGCATATAACAGGCTCAAGCTAATTATCTCTGAACATCATCTTGTTATTACTTATTTATGTTATTATCAGCTAATGTATTTGCCAAATTAGTCACTTAAGACCCACGTGTCTTTGACGATGTGTATAAATTTGACCTTGCCATCTTCGTTGACGGTGTACCGTCAATCGTGCGCCGATGGAGAGTTGGTGGGAACGGTCATTAATTTTCTGTAAATACCATTTACTTTTTGTTTGTTTGATATGCTATATATAATCACAATAAATAAAAAATAATTTTATTAGATAAATAAATAAATTATAGAAAATATATCAAGAAATTATATTTTAATAAAAATCGAGCGAGTTGAATTATGACTTATTATTTTGCTAATTTTAAAACAGTCCATTTCAGTCCAAGTGACATTTTGGACGAATTAATTTGATTAACTTGCCTATTTAATACCTCTAGCAGATACTTGTTGAGCAAAATTTTGTGTACGCCTCCCCTTGACGGAAAAATGGTTTTCTTTTGCTTTAATTGCATGGTCTAAGAGATTCTTGAAAAATGTGGACAGTGGCATAATCAAGAATGAAATAGGCACCACCGAATTTTTCTATTCAGTCAATTGGTGCAATTTAAGTCGAATCAATTCAAAAAGCTGGGAGTGTGGATTCTACTATGGAAAAGGACTCGAAGTATAGTCTATTCGGGAGGTTTATTAAGCCGACAAAGGACCGTAAAATAGATCTAGGATCAACCACTTGCTGCTTCAAATTGTATGGTGTTGCACTGCAAACGTTTTGTTTCTACTGTCCCTTCATATTTAATATTCCAACACATTAGATATTTATCTCCTCCTAATTAATGCAAACCCTTTTAGGTCTATTGATAATTGACTCATTTCAAAATCGTCTTTTCAAAGTTTAATGTCCTACAGTTATGTGCCTAACTTTCACTTTTAATGATATATACAATGATTGGCAATTGGCCATATTACTCACTGAATGGTCAATGTGGTAGACTTCATAAAAAGACAAGCCTGATGCTGCACTAAGTTTCCCATATATACCGTAATCTAAAAGACCGCCCGATCACTAAGTTTCCGTTATATACATGGTCTAAGAGAAGGCCAGATCACCTTAGGTATATCCTACACATATGGCCAGAATTAGGTAGAGAGAAATTAAAGGGATGTAATTGAATCGAATGAAATTTTCAAGTTATATATGAATTATTAGAATCCCTTTGACATAAAAGAAGAATTTTAGTGAAGTGGCATGGAGAATTCAAAATTTGCTTTAGATCACAAGTTCATAATAGTGCAACCATCTGTTGGATTTTAAAGACTCTAAGTGGTGGGCTTTAAAAATGAAGTGTGAATTGAGAAATGACGGAAAATAAAACTGGAGGATAATGAAATTTGAAAAGTGATGGAAAGTAACATTTATGTGCTTATATGTAGAACCACATCTTCTAACTAATAAAGAGTTAGAAAAAATGAGCTCCTCGCTCGGATTTGATCAAATGATTTGATTGCAACACTGCCCTTCCCAACAAACATTTTCGCACCTGTTGAGACTCCAACTGTTGACTATATAAAATTTTCAGAAGCTTCGCCGCAATCACGAAAATTACTCTCTAAAAATTTTCTTCATCACCTCTTTTGTGCATTGTTTTCAAAGAGAAAAGTAAACGTCGTGTGATTTACTACTGTTTGTTGAGTTTATTGAAGTTTTGCAATTTCGATTGTCAGTATTACAAAATAGAGTTTTGATCTATCGTGTGAAGAATTAATCCAAACCTTGGGCAATTGTAAGGGGATTAAATTTCTCAAGGAAACACAATTTTCTATGGGCTCGAAGCTTCACTTTTATTTGTAATGCTTTCTGTTTTACAGTATATAGTTTGAATATTGGGATAACACCATCTTCATAAGATCTTGAATCCGTCTGTTTATGTATAGTAGGAGTTACAGATTACGAAAATAATTAGAATTTTTTTTATGTTATATGGTAGCTTAGTTTTAATTTCGAACGCCTGGTTAGTGGATTTTAATTCCCACAACTTTAGTTTATGTGAAATATAGGGATAATATAATTTTTATTTTTATTTTAACATGATGCCTGATATTCTTTTTGAAGTTCCGACTAATTCAGATTCGCGCCACGTGAGATCCATTAAAGGGGGAAGCGCTCCCTACGAGGATTTTTTTCACTCACATGGCTCGAATTCGACATCTCTAATTCAGGGTTAAGAAATATCTTTGATGTGCTTTTTTTTAGCTTTCCTTGTATAGATCATTAGTTTGATGACAATCTATGAAATTAAACTGATAGGCTTTTTTTGCTGAGGGCTGATGCAGAGAAGTCAGTCAGGAGAGACACCATGTTTGGATTTGCTTGTACTACTATTGCTAAAAAACACAAAAGGTTCAGGATAACATTACACAATCATTGTACGGACGGCCAGGAAGTGGGCAGCTTTACGATCTTGAAATGCTATTTTCATACCAAGTACAATATATTACAAAATATGTACCCAAAGATCATCACTGCTTCATGTACAGAGAAAAAAGATCATCAGGTATTTGAAGTTCATTGCTCGGCTAATCTGGATTTGTGCTGATAGGTCCTCTGATGAGGTTAAATGCTTCATATGAAAAGTTTGTCATTAAAGATGACTATTAAAAAAACTAGAATTAGCTACGAATTTCACTACATCACTTGTAGCTAAAAAAAATTCTTATAATCTATCCCTAATCCGCTACTAAATAAAATTAGCGATAGATTTTTCTGTTTAGCTTTTGAATTTGTTTATCACTAATTCCTGTTTTATTAGTAGTGGATGGAAAGATTTCAACTATCCCGCAACTCTCCTCAATATTACTTCCTCTGTTTCAATTTGTTTGTCTTTTCGGTATAAAAAAAATGTGAGGAAGTATTAAGATAGAGCATAGCTCATGAATGCTAGTGATATCTTAGGCAATCTCTTCATCAGACTGAACTCTATAACTAGCATTGAGGCACTCTCGTGAAAGCTCCTGCTGTACGGCTAGTGAACTTGGGTCCCGTCTCATTTTTGAGTCAATATTTTTGGAATATATAAATTAAACCAGATGATAATGATTCTCGATTGTTGTATCAAATTAAAGATATACAGTAAATGAGGTTTCTGTACAGATATTTTTTGGACAAGTTGTGTGTTCATTCCTCAAGGATTACCATCTAATTAGAATAATAGAGTTATTAGGCAATCCCCATAAACCAACCATGTGAATATGTCCCAATAGGCTGAGGTTATTATTTATTATATGCTATATGTGGAAGAAAAGGACTAGTTAGATTTTGAGTACACTGTGATTTATGTGGCTCATTTAATAGATAAAAGATCTTTTGAAATGAAGAGGTGTAACTGAAATTGAAATATTTTTTGGGGGATACTGATTCTTCATGCTCATGGTTATGTGAATGTTCTTTCTCCAACTCCTCTTGTGGTGATTCCTAAGGATACAAATCACCAAAATTCATTTTGGGCCCCTTCTCACCCCTTTTTCTCTTTCTTGATAACGCGTCAACTTACTTACTATTTCATCGAAATAGAGTAAATATATCCACACATCTTTGATCTCCTAAGATTTTTACTTTATTTACTAATGACTATCATGCCACACCCTAGGTGCATTCTCACTCCCTTTATAAGCAGCCCCTTGCCACCTCTGTTTTCACAACATACCAGCTCTACTTAACTATCTTTTTATTGTTTAGCTCTTCCCTTTAAGCCATTGACATCCATTTTCACAACTTGTGTTGTATTTAACAAAAAATTATCTCATCATGAGCTCAATGTCGTCTCAACATGGGTCGTCTGGAACGTGGACATCGACACAAAACAAGGCGTTTGAGAAGGCATTGGCAGTGTATGACAAGGAAACTCGTGATCATTGGTCCAACGTTGCGAAAGCAGTTGGAGGGAAGACTGCTGAAGAGGTGAAACGACACTATGAAATCCTTCTGGAGGATGTTTTCTATATTGAGAGTGGTAGGGTGCCCTTCCCCAAATACAAGAATACTGGAGGAAGCCATTCCACCTCTGACTAACGCTATTTTAAAGGGATGGTAATCTATCTGCCTGTCATATAATGTAACCAATTGTGGCATTTTTTATATCATCAATGTAATTTAACTCATTGTGAGAGGTTACTACACTTTTTAGGTGAATAATTCACGTCCCTCTGAGACCGATCGATGGTACATGTAAAAATTCTTATATCGTCAATATCTATCTCTCTATATAAATATATATAGCTAGTAGAATTGGTAGGAAATTGGAAATTCAAAATGTAAAAGGCTTAATTATCAAGTGTCGTGGTATATATTTGCATCTCAAAACGAAAACAATGTATTGGACATTACCTCAAACCATGCAGGTTTCACTAACACTAAAACATGCTAGTGCTAAAGTGATGTCATAAACAATCAAATAAAGAATGGTTAGTTTTGTCTAATTTAAAGCAATAACTATCATCCATCACCCCTGATTCTACAAAGCAACAGTTATGAGGTAGTAGGGTTAAGTTGAGGGGTCGCCTTCCCAGCCAGGGAATATAGCTACTAATTATTAGATATTCTTAACATGAGCATCCTGATAGTGACACCAAGGTACAGATGTAATCTAGTTCCAATAGGTTCATCTGATTTAATACTTATTTTACAAAGTATAAACATACAATAAGTGAAAAATCAATTTAAAAATAAAGAAGTACTATGTTTTGAATCCATAATTGCATAGGTGCAATGAGGTCAGTGGTGATAACATAAATATTAAATCCATCAAATTTAAATCTTGAATTCACTTTCGATGACACCAAAATATCTTGATGATAGAGTAACTTGATATCTATACTGGTGAAAGATAACATATTTGCAATTAAATAATTGATGCACAAGCAAATTGATCCGAGTACCACCGCTATAAAAAGATGCTTATAAAATAATTAATAGAATTAGATTGCATTTATAATTGTACATCTCCTATATTAGGTAGAATTAGATTTCTCTTGTAATTATGATTTATTAGTTACCTAGTTGGTAGCAAAGTAAATATTTCTGTAGCACTATATATATATTGTATATCATTAATGAATAAAAGCAAGGAAGAATATATCCTACATGGTGTCAGAGCCTAAGGAATAATCCTAGACCCTAAAATTTTCTATCTCAAACCCATCCCCCCCCCCCCCCATTTTCTTCCTTGCGCTGCCGGCTTCCCTTCTTTGTCCGACACCCATGTCTGACTCAAAATTCAATTTTCACCCAGTCCTAGCTGTCTCCAACATCAAATCTCATATCTCCATCACTCTTGAGATGAAAAACGTCCATTATGCGACATGGGCGGAATTCTTTCAAATCCATTGTCGCTCACACCGGGTTATCCATCACATAATTCCGTCGGAAAGAGGCAAGGAGAAGGTGCCGAAGAAAGATGAGAAGGAATTATGGTTGACCCTTGATGCAACGGTCCTCCAGTGGATCTACGCCACAATCTCGAGTGATTTACTACATACTGTTCTTGAGCCTGATTCCACGGCTATGAAAGCATGGGAACTTTTACGTGACAAATTCCAAGACAATAAGAATTCCAGGGGCGTCACACTTGAGCAACAATTTTCCAGTACTGATACGACAGATTTTCTCAAATGCGTCCGCATATTGTCAATGACTCAAGGTTCTGTCATACCAACTCAAGAAGGTCGGGGCGCCGGTAACTAACAATCGGCTCATGTAACAAATGGTTACCGGCCTTACTGACATATATAGTGGAGTAGGTATGCTCATCCGCCAAAATAATCCTCTTTCACCATTCTACCAAGCTCGTTCGATGCTCATCCTCGAAGAAGTGGGTTTTGCCAAAAAGACAGCCACCGTGTCAAATTCCGCCTTGGTTACCGCTCTGTTCGATGAGATTTCATCACAATTTGAAAATATACTGCAAATCGTGGCCAGAAGGGTCAAAATGGCGATAACGGGAGCAAAAACCATGTCTGTGGTGGAAAAGGCGACGGCAACCGCCGCGGAGGAGGTGGCGGCAGGGGCGGCGGCCAACAGTAGTAGCCAGCCCAATGGGGCAGCGGGTCGATACCGTGGGCCTGGCAGTGGCCCTGGGTCGTGCCTCCCTACCCATTCACCATGGGAAATTGGGCCTGGCCCAACCTTAGGCCAGCAGCCCAGGCATAACGGACCAGTAACCAGCAGGCCCAACAACCGGGGGCTGAAATTCTTAGGCCACTACCGAGCCAGTGGCAGCAGGCCTACTCGACAGTGGTAGCACGCCTACTCGGCAGTGGCGACCCCGATAGATATCGAGGCCGCGATGCACACTCTTGGGCTTACTTCTCCCGACGCAAATTGGTACATGAACACCAGTGCAACGTCTCATATAACGTCCTCACAAGATAATCTCCCGTCATATTTTAATTGGAGCAATAATTGTTGTATAATTTTCGAAAATGGTCATTCCATTCAAATTTGTGGTTATGATACTACAAACTTGTCTTTCCCGAATCCACCGTTAATTTTGAAAAATGTCCTTCACGCACCTAAATTAATTAAAAACTTGATTTCAGTTAGAAAATTTACCACTGATAATTAGGTTTCTATTGAATTTGATCCTTTTGAGTTTTTCATGAATGATTTTCAAATGGGGATGTGGTCTAATGAGGTGTTATAGTCAGGGCGAGCTTTATCCAATCACCACAACCACACATCAAGCCAAATTACCATTCACTTTTGCAGCTTTAGCTCCTTCTTTATGGCATGAACGTTTGGGTTATTCGGGAGTACCTGTTTTTGCTTTCCTTAAACAAAATAAATTTATTAAGTGTACTAGACCTCATAGTTCTCATGATTGTCTCTCTTGTTTTCTTGGAAAACATGTTAAGTTGTCTTTTGTTGCTTCTAATTCTCATACTATTATGCCTTCTGATATTATTTATAGTGATATTTGGATATCTCCCGTTTTGAGTTCTTCGGGCTACCGATATTATCTTCTATCGTTGGATGATTACTCTATTTTTTTGTGGACGTTTCCTTTGTCTAAAAAGGTGCAAGTTGTTTTCTCATTTCTATCCTTTAGAGCATACATCTGCACTCAATTTGAACGGGACATTAAAATTATTTAGTGTGATAATGGTAAAGAATTTGATAATGGGCCTTTTTAGGATTTTACAAAACTAATGGTTTGTCGTTTCGTCTCTCGTGTCCACATACATCATCTCAAAATGGAAAAGTAGAAAGAAAAATTCGAACCATTAACAATATTGTTAGAACCTTACTTGCCCATACCTCTCTACCACCATCATTTTGACATCATGCGTTACAAATGGCAATGTATCTGTTGAACATACTTCCGAACAAACAAGTAGTCTACCAATCCCCACTCAAAATTTTATACCTAAGGGACCCATCATATTCTCATTTACGGATTTTTGGGTGCTTATGCTATCCTCTCTTTCCTTCTACTACCATTAACATACTTCAACCCCGGTCAAATTCGTATATTTTTTGGGATATCCGTCAAATCATCATGGTTATAAATGTTTCAACTTATCCTATAATAAAATTATCGCAAGTCGTCACGTAATTTTTGTTGAAACAAATTTCTCTTTTGCCAAATTACATTATTCCGGGCCTCATACCTATGATATTCTTGACGATAGCATACCCCATATTTATCCATAAATTAGCCTCCCAAATAGGCCCCATATTTCCCGGTGTCTTGACCCAATCACTGAGCCCAGCGGCTACTGGCCCAGTTGACTCTCTAGCTGGCAGCCCACTGCTGCGAGGCCCAATGGCTTGCAGTCTGCTGGGTCTCGGCCCAGCTTCCGGCTCAAGCAACCCACTGCCCGATAGTCCAGTCACTGCCAGCCCACTACCGAGCAGTTTCTCCTTCCCGCTTGGCCCAACTCCAATTCCGGCCCAACGGCCTGTTACTCATAGCCAACACGGGATTTTTAAACCAAACATAAAATACAGTCTTCACACCTATGTTTCCAAGTCACCGTTTCCTTGTAATCCTATGTCTGCCATTAATGACCAGAATTGGAAAATGGCTACGGATGATGAATTGAATGCTCTTATTAATAATATGAAGTGGTATTTAGTGCCCTGATGTTAATGTGATTCGGTCTATGTGGATTTTTAGTCATAAAAACATATCTGATGGTACATTTGAGAGACACAAAGCCCATCTTGTAGGTGATGGGAATACTCAATAGGTTGGTGTGGATTGCTGTGATACTTTTAGTCCGGTTGTCAAACCTGCAACTATCAGAACAATCCTCAGTCTAACTCTTTCAAAGGCATGGCCACTTCATCAGCTTGATGTCAAAAATGCCTTCCTACATGGAGACCTCAATGAAACAGTGTACATGTATCAGCCGATGGGGTACAGAGACCCTATTTATCCTCATCATGTGTGCCTGCTGAAGAGATCATTATATGGGCTCAAATAAGTTCCTAGGGCCTGGTACAAGAGGTTTGCAGATTATATTTCATATATTGAGTTTTCTAACAGCATGTCTGATCATTCTCTATTCATATACTGTCAGGATGATATCTCTTACATTATTTTGTATGTGGATGATATTATATTAACTTCCTCATCTGATGCTCTTTGCAAGTCTATCATGTCACTTCTTGGCTCTGAGTTTGCAATGAAGGATCTAGGGCCACTAAGTTACTTCTTTGGGATAGTTTTGACACATCATGCAGGTGGTTATTTTTATCCCAAAAGAAGTATGCAACAGAGATTGTTAAAAGAGCTGGCATGTCATCGTGTAGATCGTCCGCCACTCCGGTTGATACTAAATTGAAGTTTAGTGCTTCGTCCAGCAAGCCATATGCCGATTCATCACATTACTGCAGCCTTGCAGGGGCCCTGCAGTATCTCACATTCACGAGGCCCGACATCTCTTATATTATGCAACATGTTTTTCTATACATGCATAACCCGATGGAGGATCACATGCATGCTCTCAAACGCATTGTACATTATATTCAGGGGACTCTCGAGCGTGGCTTGCATTTATATCTGTCTTCGACAACCACTCTTATTTCATAGACAAATGCCGATTGGTCCTCAAAATGGCAAGCAACCTTGTCCTGATCCATTGCCGAAGAAGAATACCGAGGAGTTGCCAATGTGGTGTCTGAATCTTGTTGGCTGCAGAATCTTGTTTTAGAGCTCCACTGTCCGGTTCCGAAGACGACATTAGTTTATTGTGATAATGTTAGTGCAATTTATCTCTTAGGGAATCCAGTTCACCACCAACGCACTAAACATATTGAACTGGATATTCACTTTGTTCGCGAAAAGGTTGCTCGTGGACAAGTACGTGTCTTACATGTCCAGTCACGTTATCAGATTGCCGACATCTTTACAAAAGGTCTTCCGCTGATTTTATTTGAAGACTTTCGGGACAGTCTCAACATACGCCGACCTCCCGCTTCGACTGCGGGGGTGTAATAGAATTAGATTGCATTTATAATTGTACATCTCCTATATTAGGTAGACTTAGATTTCTCTTATAATTAAGATTGATTAGTTACCTAGTATCTATATATATATATATATATATATATATATATATATATATATATATATATATATATTGTACATCATTAATGAATAAAGGCAAGAAAGAATATTTCCTACAATAATGATACCAACAAAGCTGAAGTACTGTTAAGTCCCTATTGTTCTTAGTGATCCTGTGTGGTGGAGTAGGTATATCAAGAATATGAACTATATATAGAGTATGTAAGAAATTTCCTTGCACATAAGATATCTTAGTTCTTATCTTAATACTTCCTACAAACATTTGTGATTTGCATGCAGATTTTAAGAATATCTTTAGTCCAAGTTATGCTAATTTATTCTAATTATTTCTTTGTATATATGTACATGCAGGATGCAAAACCTAACACTTTTTTTAAGCAATGACGTCAATAAGCTGGCAGAAAAAATTCAGCAATGAGTTTATATCTGGTTGCAAAAAAGTGCAAACTTTGCCATGCAGAAAAAATTCAGCAATGAGTTTATATCTGGTTGCAAAAAAGTGCAAACTTTGCCATGGACCCTGCTGTCCTAAATATTTAATTCAAGTTGTATATTTAATTTCTTCGTCCAATTAATTTTAAACGCTGCTAGCTATTATGAGTCTATACAATTAACTACTGAAGGAATAATTTGAATTCTGTATGTTCTAGTACTCGTGTCCTGTAATATTAATATTGTTCCTCTAAATGAAACGTGCATATTATGACTTCTTGTCTAAACTATTTGTTATTACTTTATTCAGTAAAATGCAAATAGTACTTTAAAGAGATCAGAAAAAAAATCTATTACATCACATCAGATTCTCCATTCATTACTAGTTGAAAAGGATTAATTAAGAAAAAACAAAAACAAAAAACACGAAACTAACTAAAATATTTTACTTGTAACCTGAATAATACATGAACCTCCGATAATTAATATATGTATCTCGACAGAAGAATCTTGACAACTATCATCGGCCGCATGACGTTCGCTTTGCGAGCAAATTCCTACACTCTTGAAAAATGAGAATTACTAATAATGCTCTTATCCCTTGCCAAATTATACAATTACAAGATTGTATGGACGATATCAAGTATAAAGTAGCTAGCTGTGAGTGAGACAATGTCTTATTAACTTGAGAGTTAAACTAAATGCTAATATAATAAAGTAAACAAATTTTTTTGTATACTAACTTAAGTTTTTAGATGAAATGATCACACAAACTCACTCTGATATCATAGCAAGCAAAGTCTTGGGGTCGAGTTTCACTGCCACCAGTTTTCACAAAATATTTTCACATATTTGGCCTATGAAAAAAAAGATATAAACCCTAAGAATTAATTATGTAAATAAAAATATGATCTCTAATTTCTTAAGCTTTTGTGGGATTAATATGCTCTCTCTAATATCTTAAACTTTTAGAGGATGGATGGTCATACAATTTCAGTAAGTTTTTTCATTGACATTTTGAATGTAAAGGTAATGTCTTTTAAATTGATGGATCTCATGAGCTTATTCACTGAGATATTCCTTACTACTTATTGGACCAAAAAAATATTCCTTGCTATATAAAAGATTATTATTCTTTTCTTATATATATTTCAATAAGCTCTTTCTGCATATTCGTTGTGAAACACGATTGATTTCAATTGAGACTCATATTTTGTAAAAGGGGAAATACATTGGATATACTATGAATAATAACTTGAAGATGCGAGGATCAGATCCAAGTATATGAATCTCGTAATTTGTGGTCAGAAGCGCAACAGCAGCATCAATTATTTGTTGTTTACTATTATTTGGATTTAACATAATTCGTGCTTAGAGTTAGTGGTGAACTATAATCATGAATTTGAGAATTTGATAGAATTCAGTGCTTCCCAATCGGACTTATATATTGGAAAAAAACAAACATAATTAAATATATATTTTAAATTTCATATATTTCTTAATTCAAAATTAAATTTACACTATTTAAATTCTAAATCCGATGATTAAATTGATCGAGAATTCTAAAGGCACTTATCAATAATTGAAAAGGAACATTACCATAATTAAAATGTGTATTTTCTTACTTTATTAATTCACTGGATCATAATAACTTAAATTAATTTAATATAAACTAGAATACAAATAAATATTTACGCATCATATACTATCGATCCTTTGCAATCATTGAGGTGTATAGGAGTTTAATGAGATAGGAGTGCGCCAAATGTAGCTGCCGAGTGCCGACCGTTTGGTACAGTTTGTTCAACAACCTATTGCCTATTTCACTGCTCGAGAGTACTATTTAGGACTATTATTTAATCCCAACTCACTTCCTTTAGATCTGCCATAACACATGGTTTTATAAACGGTTTACTTACCGCAGATAATAATGCAAAACTTGTTATTCAATGAATAAAATAATAATATAAGAATTACTATATGAAAAATAATACATTGAAATTATGTAGAGATTGTTAGATTAGTTAGTGTTTGATGAGAGTATTTAAGAGAAAGGAAGTTTGTCCCTCATTGATAAAATAAAAGAAGGTAAAAGTGTTTTTAAACCTTTCTAGTGTGATTCACGTTACTGCAAGCCTTACGTGGATGTGGTTAGTGATTACTTTATTTTTGTATTTCTTGGATTCTGACTGAATACTTTATACTTAGATTGTTTACTCTTGGACTGTGTTTGTGTTTGTACCTGATTTCGGGCATGTCTATTCTTCAATTTCTTCCTTTATATATGTTAGGTAATTGTTGTCGGCCTATGATACCTACTAGTACATAGTGTTTGTACTGATACAACTCTTGCTACACCCTTTTCGGGGTGTAGAGTTGTTACAGGTTCATGAGCGAGGTCTAATTAGCCTTTGACGATCTCATGGAGTTCATCTAGACTTTTCTGTTTATTTCTCATTCTAAATAGAAGTTGTATTCAGGTTGACGTTGTAACTTTTATTCCAGTTGGCTACTTAGAAGCTCTTGTATTGTTCAGACCAGATTCCTTGGGTAATTGTTGTATTCCGCATTATCATATATCTGTATTTTTAGACTTTTATTGCTCTTATTAATTATTTATGTTGTAGGATGGATCTGTAAGGGATGGGTTCGCCTACCATTAGGAAAAGGGTAGGTACCCCCACGATCAGTGATTTGGGTCGTGACACATCATACAACCCCTAAAGATCTAGTCAATAATACAATAGCTCTAAAATCGGATACAAGTCTGAAATGAAGCCAACATAAGCCGAATACTGAATATCATAGTATAACTATTTGTATATGTCTCCCGAATCAAAGTAAATGACAGAATAAGAGATAAAGAATCCAAGGCATGCCGGAAGTAGCATCCTCACTCTGAATACTGATAATCTGACCGCTCAGACTTACACTAGAGGTCGTGAACTAGTAGAAAGATCTGCATCTGCATCCAAAAAGAATGCAACAAGTGTAGTATGATTTCATTACATACCCCTACAGGAATAATAGGTCGACAACGACAGAAGATACAAAAAAGAGATAAATATCAAGTTGACACCAAATAACCTAAATAAGTCACTTTGTCCATATAATAATTCACAGAATCAACAGTCACCTTGTTCATATAAGATTTCATAATCACGTATGTGACCAGAACAGTACAATAACAATGTTCCAAGCATTAAGTGAGCAATTGACAATCCTTCTTTATTCAGGAATTCAACCAAGGCATCAATAACCAGTCCATCACCAAATCCATCAACAAATAATCAATGAAGAGATGTATGTATGATATGAATGCAATGCATATGCCAGGTACCTTAATCGTCCAGTATACAGGCGTTCAAATTATATTAACTGCATACCCATGGGGGTCCCATGAATTCCATATACTACTCTAAAATTTCTCAATGGAGCCCACCTTTTGGCTGAATAATAACTATAGTAGGCGTGCAACCTGTTCCCCTATGTAATATCATCATCTCAATTTTTCCGATAATCTCATAAGTGTTCTTACTGTAACACCCCAGCTTTGTGGAGGGGGAAGGGGGATGGCTGACACCTAGCGCCCGAAGGCCTGAGCGTACCACTGTAGTATCTAAAACTTGTAATACGAAACATGGGCCGACAAAGACTCCATATAACCATATAAGACAAGACTGTATGATAACTTGCATGCAAAAGAGTCCTAATATGACATATATACAGATAACTAAGGCCGACAATGCCACAAGAAAAGTACACTACTGACCAAAATGGGCCAACAAGGTCACAACATACATACACCCACAATACATATGTCTGCAATCCTCTAAGACTGATATGTACATATGAGCAGGTCAAGATAGGTCCCCCCATACCCAAACGCTAGTAACATATTACACAATACCTAAAGACTTCTATATAACAACTCTGAGAGAGGGGAGTACGACAACCACAACTGAACCGGTAACCTACTGAGGAGGAGCGATACTCTGTCTGTCTGTACCTACGGGCATGAGCACAGTGCCCCAGAAAGAGGGCATTAATACGAAAAATATACTAAATATGTAAGGCAAATAACAAATGTGAACATAAGATATACCATAAGATGTATGGGTACAAAAGTCAACTTGAATCTCATAACAAGCCTCTAAGGGCCTACATGTCACAATCATGAAGATATATGCATGTTTGTAAAAATTAAGCTACTCAGTAGGGCCATATAATGTAATATCCAGTCTTTCTGTAGGGAAAATCATATCCAAATACATATATATATCGTACCCAGCCTCGAGGAGGACTCAGTCGTACCCGACCTAGATGTGGGACTCGGTAATGTCAAAACCAACTAAAGTGGTGTGCATAAATAGGTGTTGTCGATCGTAATATAAAATGCGGAAACGAAAGTTTGAGAATCATCATACAACCCCTACACATGTGGTCACCCGTACAAGAGCTCTAAAATCGGATATAAGTCTGAAATAAAGGCAACATAAGCGTAATACTGAATATCATAGTCTAACTATTTGTATATGTCTCCCGAATCAAAGTAAATGACAGAATAAGAGATAAAGCATCCAAGGAATACCAGAACTAGCATCCTCACTCAGAATACTGATAATCTGCCCTCTCGGACATACACTTGAGGTTGCGAACTATTAGACAGATCTGCATCTACATAAAAAAAAGAATGCAGCAAGTGTATTATGAGTACATAACGTACCCCCGTAGGAATCATAGGCCGACAACGATGGAAGATACGTAAAAAGAGATAAATATCAAGTTGACACAAATAATCCTATACTAAAAAGTTTAATAACCTAAATAAGTCACTTTGTCCACATAATATTTCAAAGAATCAACAATCATCTTGTTCATATAAGATTTCATAATCACGTAAGTTACCAGAAGAGTACAATAACAATGTTCCAAGCATCAAGTGAGAAATTGACAATCCTTCTTTATTCAGGAATTCAACCAAGTCATCAATAACCAGTACATTACCAAATCCATCAACAAATAATCAATGAAGAAATGTATGTATGATATAAATGCAACGCATATGCCAGGTACCTTTATCATCCAGTATACATGCATTCGAATTCTATGAATTGTATACCCATGGGGGACCCGCGAAATCCATATACTCTAAAATTTCTCAACGGAGCACAACTCTTGGCTGAATAATAATTGTATCAGGCGTGCAACTTGTTCCCCTGTATATTATCATCATCTAAAATTTTCCAATAATGTCATAAGTGTTCTTAGTGTCACACCCCAACCTTGGGGGGGGGGGGGGGGGGGGGGGGGGGGTATGGCTGGCACATAGAACCCGAAGGCCTGAGCGTACCACCGTAGTATCTAAAACTTATAATACGAAACTTGGGCCGACAAAGCCTCCATATAACCATATAAACAAGATTGTATGATAACATGCATGCAAAAGAGTCCCAACATGATATATATACAGATAACTACGGCCGACAAGGACGCGAGAAGAGTACACTACTGACCAAAATGGGCCAACAAGGCCATGACATACATACACCCACTATACATAAGTCTCCAAGTCTCTAAGAGTGATATATACATATCAGCAGGTCGGGAAAGGTCCCTACACACCCAAATGCTAGTAACATATACCACAGTACCTAAAGACTTCTATACATCAACTGTGAGAGAGGGGAGTATGACAACATAGCTAAATCGGTAACCTACTGGGGAGAAGTACCGCTCTGTCTGTCTGTACCTACGGGCATGAGCACAGTTCCCCAGAAAGAGGGCATCAATATGAAAGATGTACTGAATATGTAAGGCAAATAACAAATATGAACAGAAGATATAACATAAGATGTATGGGTACAGAAGTCAACATGAAACTCATAACAAGCCTCTAAGGCCCTACCTGTCACAATCATGAAGATATATATATGTCTGTAAAAATCAAGCCACTCAGTAGGGCCATATAATGTAATATCCAGAATTTCTGTGGGGAAAATCATATCATAATACATATATATATATATATCGTACCTGACCTAGATGTGGGACTCGATAATATAAAAACCAACTACAGTGGTATGCACAAATAGGTGTTTTCTATCGTAATATAAAATGCGGAAACATAAGTCTGAGAATCATCATACACCCTCTAAAGATCTAGTCACCAATACAAGAGCTCTAAAATCGAATACAAATGTGAATTAAAGGCAACATAAGCCTAATACTGAATATCATAGTCTAACTATTTGTATATGTCTCCCGAAACAATGTAAATGACAAAATAAGAGATAAAGCATCCAAGGCATGCCGGAAGTAGCATCCTCACTCTGAATACTGATAATCTGTTCTCTCGAACTTACACTCGAGGTCGTGAACTATTAGACATATCTGCATCTGCATCCAAAAAGAATGTAGCAAGTGTAGTATGAGTACATAACATACCCCTGTAGGAATCATAGGCCCACAATGATGGAAGATACACAAATAGAGATAAATACCAAGGTGTATCCAAATATTCCTATACTAAAAAGTTTAAAAACCTAAATAAGTCACTTTGTCCAGATAATAGTTCACAGAATCTACAATTACCTTGTTCATATAAGATTTTATAATCATGTAAGTTAACAGAAGAGTACAATAACAATGTTCCAAGCATCAAGTGAACAATTGACAATCCTTCTTTATTCAGGAATTCAACCAAGTCATCAATAACCAGTCCATCACCAAATCCATCAACAGATAATTAATGAAGAGATGTATGTATGATATGAATGCAATGCATATGCCAGGTACCTCTATCATCCAGTATACATGTGTTCGTATTCTATGAACTGCATACCCATAGGGGACCCACAAAGTCTATATACTCCTACAAAAATTCTCAATAGAGCCCAGCTTTTGGCTGACTAATAACTGTAGCAGGCATGCAACCTGTTCCCCCGCATATTATCATTATCTCAATTTTTCCAATAATCTCATAAGTATTCTTACAGTCAAACCCCAGCCTTAGAGCGGGGGGGGGGGGGGGTTGGCTGGCACCTAGCGCCCGATGGCCTGAGCGTACCACCGTATTATCTAAAACTTGTAATACAATCTGTTGGCCGACAAAGCCTCCATATAACCATTTAACAAGACTGTATGATAACTTGCATGCAAAAGAGTCCCAACATGACATATTTACAGACAACTAAGGCCGACAAGGCCGCAAGAAGAGTACACTACAGACTGAAATGGGCCAACAAGGCCACGTCATACATACATCTACTATACATAAGTCTGCAAGCCTCTAAGAGTGAGGGGAGTACGACAACGACAGTTGAACCAGCAACCTACTGAGGAGGAGCGCCGCTCTGTCTGTCAGTACCTGTGGGCATGAGCATAGTGCCTAGAAAGAGGGCATTAGTACGAAAGATGTACTGAATATGCAAGACAAATAACAAATATGAACATAAGATATAACATAAGATGTATAGGTACAAAAGTCAATCTGAAACTCATAACAAGCCTCTAAGTGCCTACGTGTCACAATCATAAAGATATATGTATGTTTTTAAAAATCAAGCCACTTAGTGGGGCCATATAATGTAATATCCATCCTTTTTATAGGGAAAATCATATCATAATACTCATAGCCGGACTAGATGAAGACTCAGTCATACCCGACCCAGATATGGGACTCGGTAATATCAAAACCAACTATAGTGGCCTACAGAAATAGGTGCGTACACGATCAACTATAGCGCAACTCGGTAAAAAAATAACTATATATATATATATATACATATATAAGTGCAATGCAAGACAGACTCCAAGGATATCATAAGTAGAGCCGGAGTGACCTATCATCGTTATCCTCCAACTATTGTTATTGGCGCTATGTTCAAGAATCTCAATACAATCAATTTGGATCATATAGAATTCAGGAGATGCTACGAATTAGAAATACCCAAAGATTAAGATCAAAACTTAAAGAAAGGATTTTCGTTGCTCAGTTTCACAAGGGGGAACTCTATTCAAATAAATGTTACATCGAGTTATGCCAAGAAAGGATGTTGCATTACATACCTTATCGAAGAAGGTAGCTACATCCCGTGAAACCTCGTACACGTTATCGATGATTATCTACATCATATCAAAGACTTGTATCAATATCGAATCCATATCCTATAGGGAAGCTCACTTAAGCATATTATCGAACAACTTAAGTACATAGGGTTCTTAGGATTCTTTACAAGGGATACTTATGTAATTCGACTTCACAATCCTCCAAAATGCACTTTCCTTAATTTCCACAACACATACAACCAGTTTATCATCAAATTCACCTCATACTTGAAGTAAAATATCCCAACAAGTCATACAACAATGATTCCAAGAGTTTACAAGTTTTAACTATGAAACTTCTTTCACAACGTGTTCCAAAACATCAATTAATCGTAAGAATATGTAGAGGAGGATAAAATTTACATTTACACATCATAATCTCCTCAAAATAGTCGATTACTTCACCTCCAAGGTTTTCCAGAATTGATTTTACAAGGAGAATACGATTACCATGATAACTATGGGATTTACCACTTTGATCTTGCGTGTTTTGGATTAGATTAGAGCTTAGGAGGTTATAATACCTTAGAGAGGGTTTGGTAATTGATTTAGGGTTTTTGTTTGATGAAAATGGGTGCTGCAAGTCGAAGAATTCAATTTAAACCTGAAAAAGATTTTGCACCACCATAATGTACTGTCCATTTTGATGGTTGGTCAATCCATTTTGACGGTCCGTACAATTTTGTACAATTCGTCAATCTGGACCGTTAATTTAGGAATTCTGCTGATTTCATCAAAATGTATTTTCATTGATCCGTTTAACTTCCATACACTTCGGTACTTCAATATAAACCTTCATTATCATTCTGTAAGGTCACACCTCTTCCGATATATCAGTATCAATTGACGACACGATGGAATGTGAAACTTATGAGAAGTAACATACTTCCCCCTTTAGGAATATTCGTCCACAAATGTTGAGAATATTCTTAGTTCTCGAGGTTTCTAAAAATTTCAAAAGAGTTACCTTTATAAACAGAACTATCCAAAACCCTTCAAGCAGCCCAAAATATATCCAACACCATACAGGGAAATATAACAACAAAATAACATCAAAACGGCTTCACCTGACAATTTGCGCTCATAATCACAAGAAAACGTCAGTCATAACTTACCTCAACATTCTCCTGCTGATATCTGAGCTGCACTTGCTATAGTTGTCCCAACATCACCACCTGAAGTCTGAAATAGATGAAGGTATCTAGATTTCATATCTTTCTCAGCTTCTCATGTCATCTCTTACACATTATTATTCCTCCAAAACACCTTCACCAAAGCTACTTCTTTGGTCCGTAGCTTACGGATTGGGCGATCCAAGATAGCAACGAGAACTTCTTCGTATGATAGGTCCTCCATGTGAAATACCGGTGAATTGCTTCCAATTCTGGGGGTAACTCAAGCTTATAAGACACTCGACCGATTTTCTAAATAATATAATATGGCCCGACGTATCTAGGGCTAAGCTTCCCCTTCTTACCGAATCTCATCACACCCATTATAGGCGATACCTTTTGGAATACCCAATCTCCCATAGCAAACTCTAAATTGCGACGTCGGTGATTTGAATAAGACTTTTGTCAATTCTGAGCTGTCAACAATCTCTCCTGAATTAACTTCACCTTTTCTATAGCTTTTTGTACCAAATCTGGTCCTAGTAGTTTTGTCTCGCCATTATCGAACCAACCAATAGGAGACCTAAATTTCTACCCATATAATGCCTCATATGGTGTCATCTAAATACTAGAATGATAGATTTTGTTATAGGCGAACTCAATAAGTGGCAAATGGTCTTCTCAACTTTCCTTAAAGTCTAAAATACAGGATCGCATCATATCGTCAAGTGTTTGAATAGTACGCTTGTCCTGTCCATCGGTTTGCAGATGGAATGTGGTAGTAAGGTTAATTTTAGTACCCAAACCTTTCTAAAAGGACCTCCAGATGTTGGCTATAAATTGAGCATCCTCTGTCAGATATAATCGACACCGGAATCCGTGAAGTCGAATTTCTCTTTAATATAATGCTTGGCATAATCTTCAACTGAGTAAGTGGTTCAGACTGGTAGAAAATGAGCTGACTTTGTGAGTCTATCCACGATAACAAATATAGAATCTAACTTCCGATGAGAATTAGGTAGTCATGTAATGGAATCCATATTACTCACCTCCTACTTCCATGTTGGAATCTCTATATTTTGTAGCAATCCTCCAGGTTTCTATTGTTCAACCTTAACTTATTGGCAATTCAGGCACTGAGCAACCAATTCTGGGATATTCTTCTTCATATCGCTCTACCAATATAGTGCAGAAGGTCATGATACGTCTTCGTAGAACCAAGATGAATAGAATACCTATTCTGATGGATTTCTAGCATAATTCTCCCTCGAAGTCCTTCAACATTTGGTACACACAGCTGGCCCTTATACTTAAGAACTCCATCTTCTGACAACTCAAAGAACCGCTTCTTTTGAAAGGGAATGCCTTCTTTAATCCTTACCAGGGCTAGATCATCAAATTGGTATGACTTTACCTCTGCCACTAAAGAAGATTCAGTGGCATTATGAACTATTGCACCTCTATCTCCTGCATCTAAAAATCCCACATTTAGACTGACCAATCGGTATAGATCAATGATCATCTCTATCTTGTCACCTTCTATATGTCTAAGGATGACAATTGACTTATGGCTTAACTCATCGGCTACAACATTTGCCTTGCCCGGATGGTATAAAATATCCACATCATAGTCTTTTAGCAGTTCCAGCCATCTTCGCTGCCTCAAGTTCAACTCTTTCTGCATGAATACATACTGCAAGATCTTATGGTATGTAAATATATCAATATGCACTCCATATAGATAATGACGCCATATATTCAGAGCAAATATAACAACCACCAATTCCAAATCGTGAGTCAGGTAGTTTTGCTCATGTTTCCTTAATTGCCTCGAAGCATACACAATGACTTGCGATACTGCATTAGAACACAACATAACCCTACTTTGGAGGCTTCGCAGTACACCACATAGCCCTCTGATCCCTCAAGTAGTGCTAACATAGGTGCTGATGTTAATTTGTTCTTCAACTCTTGAAAACTCTTCTCACAAACATCTGACCACTGAAACATAGCTTCCTTATGCGTCAACTTTGTCAACAAAGTGAAAAGAGAAGAGAAATTCTCTACGAACCTTCGATAATAACCTGCCAAGCCCAAGAAACTACGCACCTCCGTATGAGTTATGGGTCTCAGCCAATTCTTTACTCCCTTAATCTTCTGGCTTTCGACCTTAATGCCTTTGTCCGATACTACATGACCCAGAAAAGCCACCGAGTTCAACCAGAACTCGCATTTAGAGAATTTAGCATACAACTTGAAATCCTAAAGTGTCTATAACACCGATCGCAACTGATCCGCATGCTCTGCTTCTAATCGAGAGTATACCCGAATGTCATCAATAAATACTATTATAAAGATATCCAGAAATGACTTGAATACTCGGTTCATCAAGTCCATAAAGGCTGCCGGTGCATTGGTTAGACCAAAAGACATAACAAGAAACTCATAGTGGCCACATATAGTTCGGAAAGAGATTTTTGGCATATAATTCTCCTTAATACATAGATGATGATATCCAGATCTGAGATCAATCTTTGAAAAATACTTAGCGCCTTGCAATTGATCAAACAAATCATCAATTCTGAAAGTAATTAATACACATCCTTAATAAACCATCTTTCTTATGAACGAATAACACTGGTGCACCCCACGGGGAGGTACTGGGCCTAATAAAGCCCTTTTCTAGAAGATCCTTCAACTGAGCTTTTAATTCTTTTAGCTCGGCAGGAGCTATATGGTACAGAGGAATAGATATAGGGTGGGTCTCTAGGAGCACATCAATAACGAAATCGATTTCCCTTTCGGGAGGAATGACAGGAACTTCATAACGGAATACGTCAAGAAATTCACTAATAACATAAACTGATTGAAGGGCTGGATGTTTTGCCTCCGCATCCTGAACTCGCACGAGGTGGTAGATATATCCTTTTGAGACTTAAGGTAGGAAATAAACCTACCCATAGGTGTTGTAACATTGCCCTTTCATTCAATGACAGGCTTGCCTGGAAAATTAAAGCGAATGACTTTCGTCTAATAATCCACATTAGCATAACAAGAAGACAACAAATCTAGACCCATAATGACATCAAATTCAACAATTTCTAGCTCATTTAAGTCGGCTACAGTATGGCGATCATAGATATTTGTATCCCAATTCCTATACACCCGCCTAACAACTACAGGTTCACTAACAGGTGTAGACACTTCAAATGACTCATGTAACAATTCATGCTCTTTTCGACACTTACTAGCAACAAAGGGTGTAGTATAAGACAAGGTGGAACCCAAATCTATCAAACATATACGTCAAAAAAGGAAACAGATAATATACATGTAACTATATCCAGAGATGAATCAAGGTCCTATCGATCTAACAAAGCATTGATACAGTTTTGGGGTCCGCTCAAACTAGATATTGCTATTCTGCCTCTGCCCCTACCAGCTGATGTATGTGTACCCTACATAGAAGGACGTACAGATAAAGAATAAGTTGCTACAAACCTTGTCGGTTATGCTTGACCGCCCCTGCCTCTAATCGAGCAAAACTGCATGATATGACCAGGCTGTCCACATGAATAACACACATACAAACCCTAGCGGCACTGCCCAAAGTGAGTCGTACCACAATGACCATAATACAGAATCGGTGGCCTACCCTAACTGGATTCTCCTCTATGTTGGAGACTAATGCTCGTGAACTTTGACCTAGACTAAAATAAGTGGTCGGATCACGATGCTGACCCTGAAACTTCAGTGGCACACTAGTCGTCAAATAATATGGGCGCTTAGGAAATTGATGTCTAAATCCATCTCAAAATTCCCCTGTATCACATGTGGACCGGGCCCTTTTATGATTTCCCCCTATCATGTTCTCGACTGGCTCACTGCTGCCTCTTACGGTCCTTTAGATTCTGTGCATAGGCCTAAATATAGGAAATATCCATTTTCAGATTTAAAGAAGTTGTCGTACACTCATTCACCAAATATGTCCCCAAACCATTAACAAACTAATGTACCCGGTCACTCATATCAGCAACAATCATAGGAGCATACCTGGCCAAGGAACTAAACTGCAGGTTATACTCTCAAACACTCATATTACCCTGCTCCAAATGTAAGAACCTGTCTCTCCTAGCTCATCGAAGGTTGACTGACAGATACTACTGTAGAAATGTCTCGGAGAACTCCCTCCAACCCATAGGTGGGGCTTGGGGTCCCCGATTCTGCTCCCAAATCTCAAACTAGGTGGTGGACACATCACACAATCTATATGAAGCCAACTCTACTGACTCATCACCTGTAGCGTGAATAACTCGTAAGGTCCACTGCATCCTATCCAGAAAATTCTATGGGTCGACATTGGGATTTGTCCTTGTAAATAATAGAGGGTCCAGGTTAATGAAATCCCAAACTCTCGCACTCCCAGCCCTATCAGCAACACCGAGAGTCTGACGGTGGGCTTGAGATGCCACTAGTCAGGGGAAACCGGACATCAGGTTCACTTAATCACGTCGCTCTGTATATCTAGATCCTAGTTAGGGACAACCGGAGGAGGAACTAGAGGTACATCAGCTCCCCTCTGCCTTTCTAGAGGCAGTGGAGGTGGAGTCCTAGAGGCTTGAGATACAACCTCATCCTAGCGCTCATGTCTCTCTAGGTCAGCGGGAGATACTTAACTGGCACCCTCTCCTGCCTCATCGTCTACCCTTCGCAGAGCCTCCTGTTGTCTAGTATTAGCAAGCATAACTAAGAACATAAACAATATGAGAATTAGGAGTGAACACTTATGATTTAGCTCTATCACACGATCTAAATCAGGAAGAAAAGTAACCATCCTAAAAATCTTATAGCCTCTTGCTTATAAGTGTGTTCACAACAAACCCATAAACAAGTCTCTACTAGATCAGAAAAAGGAGCCAGATCAGACCAGAACTCCATAAATAATCACTTTCAAACCTTATCCCACACACGAGAAGAAAGGGGCGGACGGGGTTTTCGGTCCCTTGAAAAGCTAATTAACAAAAGAGGCCCTAGAAGCAGTAACCAAGGACTGATGAATTATGACAAAGGAAATTCATATAATTTCTCTCCAAAGGGACCCGGATATCGAAAATTATCTAAATATAACTTCAGCATCGATGAAGATCAGATGGTGGCCGTATTGAGAACTCATCTGGCATCTTGACCACCAAAGCTACTATGGTCTGATCTAAATTCCAAAGATCACACCATTTGGTTTGATTTTTATGGCACTCTCGGACATAAAACTGCGGATTGCAGATACCTACAGGAAGAGGTGGCAGGAATGTTAAACAGGGGCTACCTACGGGAGTATTTGAGCGAAAGAGCTTGCAACAACTATCAATAGGGATCTCCCGTTGAAGGAAAACCTAAAGCGCACGTTCCCTCTCTTGTGATAAACATTATCTTCGGTGGGTCCATAATCGCTGCAATATCTTTCATGGCAGCTAAGAAAATAAAATATTTGTGTCACGACCCCTTTTAAGGAATCGTGGTGGTACCTACTCTTTTCCCACCAGTAGGCAAACCACTCCCAAATTATTCACATAATATAAGAAAAAAATGTGGAAAGATAGCAAAATACTTAAATAAACTGTCGATCGTAATATAAAATGCGGAAACATAAGTCTGAAAATCATCATACAACCCCTAAATATCTAGTCACCAATACAAGAGCTCTAAAATCAGATACAAGTATGAAATAATGGCAACATAAGCCTAATATTGAATATCATCGTCTAACTATTGGAATATGTCTCCCGAATAAAAGTAAAAGATAGAATAAGAGATAGAGCATCCAAGGCATGCCGGAAATAGCATCCTCACCCTGAATACTGATAATATGCCCACTCGGACTCACACTCGAGGTCGCAAACTGGTAGAAAGATATGTATATACAACAAGTGTAGTATGAGTAAAAAATGTATCCCCACAGGAATCATAGGCCGACAACGACGGAAGATATGCAAAAAGATATAAATATCAAGTTGGCACCAAATAATCGTATACTAAACAGTTTAATAACCCAAATAAGTCACTTTGTTGACATAATAGTTCACTGAATAAACAATCACCTTGTTCATATAAGATTTCATAATCACGTAAGTTACCAAAATAGTACAGTAATAGTGTTCCAAGAATCAAGTGAGCAATTTACAAACGTTCTTTATTAAGGCATTCAACCAAGTCATCAATAACCAGTCCATCACCAAATCCATCAACAGATAATCAATGAAGAGATGTATGTATGATATGAATGCAATGCATATTCCAGGTACCTTTATCATCCAGTATACAGGCGTTCAAATTCTATGAATTGCACACTTATGGGGAACCTGCAAAGTCCATATACTTCTCTAAAATTTCTCAACGGAGACCAACTCTTGGCTGAATAATAATTGTTACAGTCGTGCAACCCATTACCCCGCGTATCATCATCATCTCAATGTTGCCACTAATCTCATAAGTGTTCTTACCTTCATACCCCAGACTTGGGGGGTGTGGCCAACACCTAGTGCCCGAAGGCCTGAGTGTACCACTATAGTATCTAAAACTTGTAATACGAAACTTGGGAGGTTAAAACCTTCAGATAACCATATTAGACAAGACTGTATGACAACATGCACACCGAAGAGTCCCAATATGGCATATATATAGATAACTAAGGCTGGCAAGGCTGCAAGAAGAGTACACTGCTGACCAAAAAAGTTTGATAAGTCCATGACATATATATACCCACTATACACAAGTCTGCAAGCCTCTAAGAGTGATATATACATATCAGCAATTTAGGATAGGTCCCCCAACACCCAAATGCTTGTACAATAAACCACAGTACCTAAAGACTCCTGTATAACAACTCTGAGAGAGGGGAGTGCGACAATCACAATTGAACTGACAACCTACTGAGGAGAAGTGTCGCTCTATCTATCTGTACCTGCGGACATGAGCACAGTGCCCCAGAAAGAGGGAATCAATGCAAAAGATGTACTGAATATGTAAGGCAGATAACAAATGTGAACAAAAGATATAACATAAGAGGTATGGTTACATAAGTCAACTTGAAACTCACAACAAGCCTTTGTGGGCCTACCTGTCACAATTATGAAGATATATGCATGTTTGTAAAAATCAAGCCACTCAGTGGAGTCATATAATGTAATAACCAGCCTATCTATAGGGCAAATCATATCATAATACATATATATATCGTACCCGGCCTAGATGAGGACTCAGTCATACTCGACCCAGATGTGGGACTCGGTAATATCAAAACAAATTACAGTGTACACAAATAGGTGTTGAACTCGAACGAATATAGCGCGACTCGGTAATAAAATAGCTATATATATATATATATAAGTGAAATGCAAGATAGAGTCCATGGATATCATAAGCAGAGAATAAGTAACCTATCATTGTTATCCTTCAACTATTGTTATTGGCACTACGTTCAAGAATCTCAATACAATCAATTTGGATCATATAGAATCAGAGAGATGCTATGGATTAGAAATACCCAAAGATTTGGATCAATTGGTCAAGTAAGGATTTTCCTTTCTCAGTTTCACAAGAGGGAATTCTATTCAAAGAAACATTACATCGAGTCATGCTAGGAAAGAAAGTTGCCTTACATACCTTATTGAAGAAACTAGCTACGTCCCATTAAACCTCATTCGTGTTATGGATGATTATCTACATCATATCGGGACTTGTATCAATATCGAATCCATATCCTATAGAGAAGCTCACTTAAGCATATTATCAAAAAACTTAAGTACCTAGGGTTTTTAGGCCTCTTTACAAGGGATACTTATGTAATTCAACTCCACAATCCTCCAAAACACACTTTCCTTAGTTTCCACACACATACAACTACTTGATCATCAATATCACCTTATACTTTAAGTAAAACAACCCAACAAGTCATACAACTATGATTACAAAAGTTTACAAGTTTTAACTATGAAAATCCTTTGACAACTTGTTCTAAAACATCTATTAAGCATAAGAATAGGTAGAGGAGGATAAAATTTACCTTTACACACCATAATCTCCTCAAAATAGTCGATTACTTCACCCTCCAATAATTTCCAAATCGATTTTACAAGGAGAAGACGATTACCATGATAACTATGGGATTTACCACTTTGCTCTTGCGTGTTTTGTCTTAGATTTGAGCTTAGGATGTTAGAATATGTTACAGAGGGTTTGAAAACTAATTTAGGGTTTGTGTTTGATGAAAATGGGGGCTCCAAGTTGAACAATTCAATTTAAACCCAAAAAAGAATTTGCACCGCCCAAATGTACAGTCCATTTTTACGGTTCGTACAATTTTGTACGGTCCGTCAATCTGGACCGTCAATTTGGGAATTCTATCAATTTCATTGAAATATATTTTCTTCAATCTATTTAACTTCCATACACTCTGGTACTTCTATAAACAAGCTATAATCCTTCATTATCCTTTTATAAAGTCGCCCTCTTCCCGAGATATCATTATCAATTAACAATATGATGGAACGTGAAACTTATGAGGCATAACACTTACCTTCCCAGTCTCTTAGACCCACAATATTTTCATACCACTCTCATATCAATAACATCAGAACCATGAGTGTATGAAGGCAAATGACAATACAAGGTAAGAAATCATAACGCAATGAGATGCAACCATGTATAAGAAACGAATATCACATGCTTTGAGAGTTCTACAACACGTAATCCAAATACTATCAAGATATCATATCAAAGCATATGTGATGAATAACACAACAATAGCAAGTATGGTGGTGAGCCCACATAATGGTGACAATCCCAATAAACAACAATCAGAATAAGCTTAAGGCCTCCCCAAATCACCCATCATCATAGTTCAACACTAGTGCCCACTCAATCGTTCATCATAACCACTTGAGTAGGACCCCCAAACATGCCCAGTACCCCTCAATATTTATAACTGATTAGGTACTTCTCTCGGAGTCTAATGATGATAACCATAGCCTACTTCTAGGCTAAGCAAGTGCCACATGCAATTAAGACTACGCGCTGGACTTGCCCTTCCGGAGTGCCTCATGGTAAGTGTTTCTCCCAAACGTACATGCAAGTATACATGGTCGTACAAGTAATATAGTGATTTTAGAAATCAGATGTTGAACCCACAGGGACTTTTCATTATCCGTCAACTAAATTAAACTAAATCTAATTATCTAAACAATAGATGAAATTCGAGGGTTATAATTATAAACTATCTAGAAAATAATTAATGCACTTCAACTAAGAAAGAGCGGGTTTTTATGTTATCAATGATATGAATGTTCTAGGGTTATGGTTGGTTCAACAATCCTATTGAGCTATCAAACTACTTTCCCTTAAACCGAATTATCGACGATTGCTAATTAACCGGATTATTAACTCTCGTAGTATCTTCCGAACTACTACTCGCCTATTCAAAATAGTTCGCCGCCTATATTCCTATGTAATTTACTTGTTATGAACGCAATTCATTTACGGTATTTAATTGAACGTGGTGCCTAGGTATATTTCTATCCTAACCACAAATCCTAACCCAACTATAGAGATAATTAGATCAGGCTCTCATTAACCCTTCTCTAGTATAACAACATCTTTTCCAAGCATGTATATTAGATAGTCGATAGAACCTAACTATTGGCCAAACAATCAAGCAATTAAGCACAAAATTAAAGAAACAATCAAAAGAAATAACTCGTATTAAGATAGAAATAATCGTCAAATGTCAATATTCATGGTTTACCACAACCCTAGAACGTGAAGTTTAGCTTCATATAAACATGAAAGAAAAACCACAATTCATACAAAGAAACATAAAAACGGTAATAAGGAGAATCAAAGGTAGAACCCAATAACTACAGCTTCCATGGCAGCTCCAAGCTCTCTCTAGGTCAAAGGTTCTAAAGTTATGTAAAAACTCTATAGAATATGTATTTATAGGGTACCAAAATACATGAAATTTTAAAAAACCAAATCCAACTTGGACTGAGAAAAATAGCAAGCTCCCCCACGCAGAATGAAAAACAAGCTCAAAGGACTACATTTCTCGTGATGCTCTTGCGATGGGCATCTGACGCACGCTGCAATTATCTGCCAGTTACGTTATTTTGCATTCTTGTTCCTTGATTCATTTGCTGCCAAACCTTTAATTTATTTTCTTTTGCACCACTTGAAGTTTCCTTCTTTAATTGTTTTGTCTATGGTTCACCCATTATTACATAATTATCTTATCCCCTACTTTGTCTCCTCTTCATCTTTCCTTTTTTATTCTTCTGTGTTTTATTTAATTTTGCTCTAAATCTCTTCATCTTCACATAGCTTTATTCCTACACATTAAAAATATAATATAAGAACAAACCACTATAATGAATACTCAAAATACAATTAAAAGTACTAAAATATGAGGCAATAATGGCTAAATATATCCAATTTTGACCGAACTCACACTTAAACTCTTCCTCGTCCTCGAGTAAGCAATAAAATCACTCTCAAATAAATCAAGCCTCGAACACCACCACTTTGATCAATACTAACAATTAGGCCCTATAGTAACTGACGCTATCAAATACACTTCCCGATCATTACGAAAGATATATATATATATATATATATATATATATAAGTTGACATATTCAAACAACAAACATCTAACCTCCTAACCTCAGAGACGGACTCTAACTCATCAAATTTAAGCTCACTCACCTACTCTGTCAAGGAAATCTAATAACATTACCTATGTATCATGAAATAAGTGCTCTCACAAGAAGAAATAATCAATACACTCAAATAAAAAAACCGAATGTAATTTAAGGACCTAACATCAAATCACGACTCTCACTATAAAGAAATTCATATGTATGCACAAAGAACCACAAGCTTGCCCATTATGTACATTTCCACTAATTAAGCTCGAATAGAATCAAATTGGACTTTAAAAGGTTGTAATGTTGGCTAGGTGATGGGTAAGGAAACTATATAATAGTGAATTACGCTTTTCTAACCACTTTACACTTTTAGACTTCATTACACATTAGTTTTTACTATTCACTTTATTTTTCAGCCATCTCTTCATCAATTATTTCACAAATTTTTCCTCATATCAAGAACGTTTCAATCATTTTTTTCAAACAATTTTCTCATTCTCATTATTTGTTTTGTCATGTCACATTTTTTCTAAGAGGGCTTTTCATCACTTTGTGGCTATCATTGATCACATTTTCACTCAGCCATCACAAATGGATCAAGATAAAAATACGACTAACAATAGAAGGCTACATGCTCAAAGGGCTAACTAGTGGTACAATATCTGAAAAGGCTAAATTTCACAAGACATATCAAAGAAAGCCTATTATCATCTTCTAAACACAACAACACTTTTTTTATTTTGCTTCAATAACAGGGCAAGTTCTAGACTAAGATGCAAAATATAGAATATATGTAAGAAAATCCTCACCACACATGGCACAAGTATTAATCAAGATAGATCAATTCTACTCTAAGACAGATAGGGTCACGACGAACTACAAAATAAGAATAAGCTATATACAGATTCACAACTTTGTGCTTAGGTGTCAGAAAGTCTGTTATTATATATTAACACAACCACTCACAAGAAAGTATTACTCAAGATCAGGCCTAAATATGCTAGTATCAAACAAGTCAAAGGTCTTTCTTCTCCTTCTCTTACTACTTCTAAAAAGAATTAGCTGGTTCAAAGGTCCCCTTTGAAAAAGAATCAAGGCCAAGAAAAACCAAGGATTGGATGATTTATGTCACTAATGAGTAAAAAAATGACTAAATTAAAAATAAAAGAAAGACCAATATAATTTTTTTTTTGTATTTTTCTTGATTTTCAGTTTTTATTATTTTCTATACTAAGACTCGTAAGACTTTAAGAACTACTAAAAAAAATTCTATTGCATAATCATCCTCGACCTCAAAAGTTTCAGAAGTACCCCACCCCCCACTTAAAAATATGTGTTGTCCTTAATGCATGGATCACAAAGAAAAATATTAAAACATGGGTGAGAAATACTCCCTGAGACCCTCTTGGGTCTAGCTAGCAACATGATCCTCAACATCAAGCGTCAGGACGACTCCACACTTAAGCTCAAACATACTGCTCATCTTCAACTTCGGATACTCAGACTTCCTCTAATCTGAAAATAAAAACAAAACAAAATAAAATGTAACACTAATAAAATAAAATAAATACAAGTTTGGTTGCCTCCCATCAAGTACCTGATTTAATATCATGGCACGACGCCATCATATTTACCAATTTTCTTTCCACTTTGAGGATATAAATTGTGCCCCTAATTTTGCATCAAATTTTCTATCACTCTTCTGTGGCGGTGGTGTGAAAATAAAGGAACCAAGAAATAGATATCACATCTTGCACTTCTTAGTCCTTAAGTGAGGAATGTCATTTCTCTCTTCGGGCTGAAAATATTTAGGATGTAAGGGCCTTGTTCCTCATCAATACACTTCTCCACCAGCTTGGATGGCTTGATTTTTATATCGTCAACCAAACATAATGTATAAAAGTGTTTAGAATGAGGTCCAACACGACCCAAATCTAAAACTGCATTATTTTTTATACCTTCACTTCTGTATACGTCCTCAACATCAAAATCATCAATAAAGTTCTGTTGAATAGCTGGAATTCCTCTTGTCCGAGCTTTGCTCTTTCTTTCATGAAGTATGTCATATCACTTGAAATATCATCAAAATAATCCCCCCATACCTCTAATAGTTGAGCTCGAACCAATAGCCAAGTATTACTCACAATATCCACTTTGTGAAAATCACTTGAGAGACTAGAACAACACTTAGGACACTCTTTCCACTGACCACCACACCATTTACAAAAGTTTGGTTACACCCCATATTTTTGCGCTCGTATGCGTCGTAAGTAAAGTAATGTAAAGCCCCATGAGGCTAACATACCATTTTGGGATGGGAATAAGATTATGCTAGCATTACATATATTTCGTAAGTGTTTGGGGTTAAACAAATTAAAGAAGTTAAGTTAGTCGAAATGCGAGGAAAATGGGGTAGGATTTCCAGACCTGATTTTTGGCTCAACTTGTCGGGGTTATATCTCCTAGTATACAAGGAATTACGGAGTGCATAAACTATTTAAATTCAGGTTCAGAGAGTCTACTTTCCCATGCAACTGATAGTGCGTAAATCAGAAAAATATGGACCGTCAAAACATGTCCGGTCCTTCAAATTTAGTGGAAAGATTTTACAGTCCAAATTGACGGACCGTAAAAATATGTACAGACTGTCAAATTGGACCTTCAATTTGGTCGGTGGCCAACCTTACTTCGGTTTTATATGATTTTAAGGCCATTTTGGCCATTCTTCGACCAAACCTAACCCTAACTCTCTCCCTAAGCCTCTGAAAACATTTCTTCAAGACACTTTAAGGATGCCAATCAATAATCTAAGGTAAACTATGCAAGTTCTATGTAAAGAACCCCGAAAATACCACTAGTTTCTCTTCTTTTTTATTGCGGCGGTTTCGAAGAAGTTTTGATGATGAAGTAAAGTTGAAATTGGAGTGTTATTGATGGAATTGAGGTAAGTCTCATACTCTTTATCTTATTCTTAATCTTGTTCAAGGATTGAGTTAATATTTATGAAAATTCTTAAGAAATTCAGTGTTTATGAACCTTGGAATCAAGTTATGTTGTATGGGCTATTTTCACATGAATTGGGCTATTAAATGGAGTTGTAAATGTATGAATATCTTGGTAGGAAGTATTAGAAGTAAAGATGAAGGTTGTTGGACCGAGATATGTTAAATTTGACCTAGAAACAACCTCATAAAGTATTGCCTACAAGTTGTTTGACAAATTGTCTAAATGAAAACTCTAACAAGATGTGAGCATGATATTGATACTGATCTTTTCTATGATATAGATAACCATCCGCAGAAGGTGCAAGGACTCGCAAGACTTTGGTAACTTCGTGTCCAAGGTATGCAAGTCTATCCTCTTCTTTCAAAAGAATGAAATCCAAAGTGTTTATCATTTTCAAAAGAAATGTTAAAAGGTTTTTTTATTCGTGTATCGTAATCCCTTGTCGGGAGTTGTTCATTGGTATTCTTTTCTCATAGTCATTGTTGATTGGTTACTTGTCCACCTTATCATAAGCCTTAGAAAAGAAGTGTTCTAAAGAGTTAATCATCAAAGTCGAACTAGAGTCGTTCCAAGGAAAAGTCAAAGGGTTCAAAGTCCCAAAGAGCCCTTAGGTGCTACTATTACTATGCCTATATATTACCCAAACCACCGTTGCGAATAGACGGTGGGCGGTTGTACATGTACATTATACACACCCGAGCTATAACCGGAGGGCAGACACTTATATGTGCATCCATACATACATCTCAGAGTATTGCCTAAGGGCAATGATATAGTATACATCTCGAGCTATAAGCGGAGGGATGTTTATATAGTAAGTATTATCGACAAAGAAAATTGTATGCTAAGTTCTCGAAGTGTGAGTTTTGGTTAAGTTTTGTGGCATTCTTAGGATACGTGGCGTTCAAGGATAGGATTATGGTTGATCCAAAGAAGATAGAGGCAATCACGGACTAGCCTACGCCGACTTTTGTGACAGAGATTCAGAGCTTTGTAGGTCTTACTAGCTACTACTGGCAGTTCATCAAGGGATTATATCCTATTGCTTCTCATTTGATGCGTTTGACTCAGAAGGAGATACCTTTCCAGTAGTCCAATGAGTGTTAGGAGAGCTTTCAAACCTCAAGTCTCTCTTGACCACAACCCCGATTTTATCTCTTCCGATGGAGGAGAAGGACTTTACCGTATTTTGTGATGCTTCGAGGATTGCGTTAGGATGTGTGTTTATACAAAAGGGTAAGGTTATTTCTTATGCATCGAGGCAATTTAAGGTGCACGGAATAATTACCCTGTTCATGATTTAAAGTTGGCTGTTGTTGAATTTTCTTTGAAGATTTTGAGACATTATCTTTATGGTGTTCATTGTGAGGTATTTACCAATCACTACAGCCTTCAACACATGTTTAATGAGAGGAGTTTGAATTCTAGGAAGCATCGGTGGATGGAGTTGCTAAAGGATTATGACATGACTATTTTGCATGGATGGTACAAAATAGTCATGTCATAATCCTTTACCTACTCCATCCACCGATGCTGCCTAGAATTCAAACTCCTCTCATTAAACATGTGTTGAAGGCTGTAGTGATTGGTATATACCTCAGAATGAACACCATAAAGATAATGCCTCAAAATCTTCAAAGAAAATTCAACAACAACCAACTTTAAATCATGAACGGTGTAATTATTCCGTGCACCTTAAATTGCCTCGATGCATAAGAAATAACCTTACCCTTCTGTATAAACACACAGCCTAACCCAATCCTCGAAGCATCACAAAATATGGTAAAGTCCTTCTCCTCCACCAGAAGGGATAAAATCGGGGTTGTGGTCAAGAGAGACTTGAGCTTTTGAAAGCTCTCTTCACACTCATTGGACTACTGGAAAGGTACCTCCTTCTGAGTCAAACGTGTCAAATGATAAGCAATAGAATATAATACCTTGACAAGCTGGCTGTAGTAGCTAGTAAGACCTACAAAGCTCTGAATCTCTGTCACAAAAATCAGGGTAGGCTAGTCCGTGATTGCCTCTATCTTCTTTGGATAAACCATAATCCTATCCTTGAACACCACGTGTCCTAAGAATGCCACAGAACTCAACGAAAACTCACATTTCGAGAACTTAACATACAATTTCTTCTCTTCAATATCCCAAGAACCACTCTCAGATGTTGCTCATGGTCCTCATGACTATTCAAAGAGATCAGGATGTCATCAATGAATTCAATCACAAAAGAATTAGGGTTAGGTGTGGTAGAAGAATGACCAAAAATGGCCTTAAAATCATATAAAACCGAAGTATGGTCGGCCACCGACCAAATTAACAGCCCGTACATATTTGTACGGTCCGTCAATTTGGACTGTAAAATATGTCCTCCAAATTTGACGGACCGTACATTTTCTGATGGTCCGTATTTTCCACCATATTTAGCATAATGAACAACTGTCAGTTGTATTGGAAAGTAGACTCTCTGAACTTGAATTTAAATAGGTTATTCACTCCGTAATTCCTTATATACTAGGAGATATAGCCCCGACAATTTGGGCCAAAAATCAGGTACGGAAATTCTGCCCGCTTTTTCCCGGGTTTCGACGAACTTAACTTCTTTGATTTGTTTAATAACAAACACTTAGGAAACATACTTAACGCTTGTTCCCATCCCAAAATAGTATGTTAGCCTCATAGGGCTTTACGTTACTTTACTTACGACGCATACGACGCATAACATAACATATCGGCCTCATGCGACCATCCATCTATCCAAAAAGATCAAAAGGGTTAACCATAACTCACCTCAACTGTCAAGTGTCATAGCCGGTGTAGCGTCTACCACTTCTATTTCGATAACATCGCCTATACAAGGCATACAAAAATAAACTTTCACTACAAAATAGGAAATGGGAAAATTCTATCGCACGAGTGTCGATTTAATTATTTTTCTTGAATAAATTAAGGATACCTTGTCTACATGTTTTTCTTAAGTTCTTAAATCACACTCTTTATAATGCTCCCTACTAGATGCTATCATCTTTAATTCACAATTTTTGAACTCAATGATATAGCATAGTAACTGAGGTATATTCTTTAAACAGTTCTCTGTACTCTGAACATTCCCGACTAGGGATGTGTGAAATAAATTTCCAGCACTCTGCTGCAACACCGATATGTGGAAAATTGATTTAGATTTTCTTTAACTCACATAGGTGACCCTAGCTCATAGGTCACTAGGCCAAACCTTTAAGTAATCTTATACAGTCCAATATCTCTGGAGCTAAACTTGTTTTACTGGTCGAATCTTATTACACTTTATGGGCAAGAACCTTTACAAATACTTAATCATAAATGACATTTCTTAGGTCTCAGCTTTGCATATCAATATGTGATTTCTAGCAAATACTGATGGTCACTTTATTTTCTGAAGGGACTTTACTGCTTCCACTACATTGGGAATTGACGGGACCTATATCAGTTTAAACAATGGTTATCTTCTTATGTTAAGGCAATAGATCGATGACTTATTCTTCCGACCATTCCTAGTCTTATAGCTATTCATCTCGATGATAATATAATTACAGCCATAATATACATCCTATAACAGGGTAGACGATCATCTCATTCTTCTTATAGATCAAGAATACCTTCATGTATCGTACCCTCGAGCATGTGGATCATACGCTCAGCTCGAACACTTGTTAGGGAGCGAACTACGAGGGTTTTCTCTGCACTCTTAAACTTTCCTTGGAGAATCTTGGAACTGTACTGAATTGAGCCCCTTCCACTTGAGGTATGAGGTATTTAAATGTCATGAGATCCCACAACCTTTTATCGATGGATAGCTAGCGAAATCCTTAACCAAGTGAGTAGCTCTTATTTTAGTAAGAATGAGGTCAACATGCAAATATGTTGATTATCAACTGTTGAGAGTATTATTTATGATAAGAATATCTATGAACCCATCTGAGCTTTATCCTTAACCTAGACTATCATTTCTAGGTGGGAATTTGAGTTTTGTATACTAGTCCTTCTGTCCCTCTAATGCTTTGTCTCTCTATGCTGACCACTGGGGTGCTATGCCAAAACTCGGCCCTACTCTGCTTACCATTATAAGAACAATCCCTATATTTGGTATCATAATACGTCCTTCCCGACCCTAGATGAGCATAATAGCGAGAACAATGAACTTCTTCTCTTAATATTATCTCGTAACCTAGTGGAACATGGGATACACGATTGACTTAGTGTGGAGAAATCCATCTCGCTTTAACTCTAGCATTGGCTCTATTACCAAAAAATCCTATCTTCCAATGGTATCAACTTCCAACTCTCCCTTGGTTATTTTGTTTTCTTTTTTCCATCGGGGTAACACTAACATTCCCCGTGTATTGCTATGTTATAATTGGAGCCCCGAAATTGGATCTTTAAACTTGCTATCTATTGATGCTCCTTTTCTAGTCCTTCTTTTTTTAGCCTCGATATAGGCTAAACCATTTACATACCCTATCTTAGGTTACTCTTAAGGCTGTTATGATTTTCTGCCGATCTTATTCCTCGGAAGATAAAATGATTGAACCCTTATACAGTTATATTGCACTCTATCCCTTGAAGGAGCAATACCACTGAGTTCTATATAATGCATCTATCGTTGATTTAGTCTCATGTTTGAATTCTCAATCGATCTGTTGGAACAATGCTATGTACTTATATTTTCACCATATTTGTGGGATACTCACTTGCTGAAGTTTAACTTCTGAAACCTCTTGCTCTTAAGGAGGAGCACGATTTACAACATTGTCTGAATCTACCTTTTCTTACTTACTTTCTTCTTTTTCCTTTTAATAACTGTTATTTCCTTTAAGAGGGCTCATAGTTCTTTATACTATTGTGACCTGTCCAAGAGGGTGCCTATACTTGTTGGTAAGAGAAACTTGTTTCAACTTTACACTGAAGATTCTTGTGGTTATACTTCTATTGTGGGCTCACTATTGTCGATCCTAAGTCGTGGGCTTGACTTTCCCATCCGTGCTTTAGGTGTAAAAAACCTTGTCCTCTAATTTCTTCTAGGTAAGCACCTTGCTTTGAATCGACTGATCACAACCTCTGTTATTTAAGGGTTCCTTCCATATCTAGCCTTACGCTCCACTTTGAAATCAAATCTTGGTCCTTATCCAACCGTCAGCATTACCGGTGAGTTGTTCCCATCTGTATGCATATTAAATCCTTCTCTTGTCCTCAGTATATATGCCCCAATCATTTTCTTTTAACACTTTTGTAATTGTATGTTCTGGAGGGATCGTGGATATCCCTAATATTTTATCACTTATCCTCCTTACCATTACATATCCTATCGTTCACTATGGGCATCATCCTTAACCGTGGGCTTACACTTCCAGGCTTCGTAGCCCCTCATCTTGGTCACCTTATACTAACCACTCATACTATTACTTCTTGCTTGAAATATTTCTTAAGGATCCCTGCCGCTAGCTTACGAGATCAATGTCTCAAATGCTAAAATCGTCTCCTTATATAGATGTACCATAGTTTGATGGCTCATCCGGACATTCAACTCATCTCCTTTTAGATTCTATATACATCCTTTCTCGATGAGACTTGACTTATCCTGTTATTCATAAATTCAGATTAGTCTTCTCGAGCCTTCGTATGCTTTCATCTCTGATTCTTCATCATGCTTTCCTGGGCGAATCCCTTACAGTTAGCGGTCTTTGCTATCACTTTACCTCTTTTAACTGGGAGGCCGCTATCATTTTTTTCATACTATCTCTATAAATACGTACATATCCATCGACATTCATGGCATATCCACAAATTTGGGTAACACAACCTTATCCGTCACAAAGCTTCCCTTCGTAACCCTTGCATTTGCTTACTAAATTATCGTACGAGTCTAAGTTGGTTCTTTCTCGCACCATCTTCTATGTATTACTCCTTCTGCGTCCGGAATTTCCCTCTTCAGATATCAGGTCGTCAATTCGACATTCCTCATAATCTACAATCCTTTAACGACTCACAACTTCCCTTAAAGCAACACCCCATAATAGGGTCACTGAATCACTCGCACAAGTAACCTTGGGGGGGGGGGGCTCATTCCTTACTAACCCTTAAGGATCACCCTTCCTTCCAAAGTACTTCTTTATTGTTTATTCGCTTATTTGACATTCTATGGTAGCTCTTATTATATCCTCTCTAGAGTCTTCAACTCTTATTCCGTCCTATCTGAAAGATCGATTTAAACATTAATATTCCTTGATTTAATGGCTAAATCATCTTTATGACCTATCCCGTTGATTTCTGGTACTAAAATCTCTAATAGGTGCTCGGTCTTATAACACCTTTCCCTCGACGTCCCGACCGTTACTGCTTTCATTACTTTCTATCTTTATTGGCCACCGCTTTCCATTCTTCTATACTTTATTTTATGACTCTTCGTCGTCTCATACATTTATTCCAATGTTTAATCTACCTTTGCATTATTCTCATGCTATCAATCTCACATTTTATCCTCATATATATCTTCATGATATAAACCTCTCTTACAGCTAACGTCCTCTTCTTCTCCATTTCTTACAGAGGTCTTACTAAGGGAAATATTTACCTCCCGCACAAAAGGGCTTCATGCCTGGACCGCTAATCTTTGAATTCTTTCAAGGGCATATTTGTCTAACAATTCCCAGGTACATCATGTACACATTCTCTAAAGGGGGTATCACTACCTAATTGTTCTATTCTTCGATACCGTCCATGCTGAGGATTGTGCTAAATCCTTACTAGATCCTGAAGTCCCACTTCTTTTGAAACTACGTTCATTGATGTTAATAATTCAATAATAGAGATAGGTACTTCTCACTGTGATTCTATCACTACTGAAGGCGGGACAACAAAGCTTTCATTACTCTATCCGAATTCTGATCTTGTTACAATTTTTTGCATTTCAAACATTTGGTACCTCCACCTTTCTCTTTCATTATTTCTAATGTCGATACTTCATCTTTCCAAACCTACATCACTTTCTTCGTATATAAGTAGGAGGCAGTCGTTCATACTTTGAAATTTCAATATCACACTCTCACCTCTGGCATCTCAATAATCTTGGTCAGAATCATTCATGGGTTGGCTATGAATATGAGTTAACTGAGGTCTTTCTAGTTATTGTCAGAACAGAAACTGTGTAAAGCACTAGTTAGACTAGAGTTTTCACCACTCAGCTTTACTGCACGATCTATGAGATGAAATAATAGAAACGATCCCTAAACACACGACAGCCTCTCGCTTATAAGTGTGGTGTACAACACACCCATAAATAAGACTTTGCTAGACATGATTTGTAGACTCCCTAGGACGGACCTGCTCTGATACCAAGTTTGTCACACCCTAGCCTTAGGGGGTGCGGCACACAACGCCCTAAGGCCCGAGCGTACCAATCCTAATATATGTGACATACTCTACAACACAAAGTCCAACACGACCTCTGATACATGATTATTTGAACAAATACACAATCATTTGTACGCAAAAAAGTCATAACCTATACATATGTATACATACCACAAGGCCTACAAGGCCGACATGAACACAACAAGTCCACTAGAGAGGTCGACAAGGCCAGACACATGACCATAATACACAACACGACAGTATACGAACCTTTAAAGTGTATAACGACAACATCTGGTCGAAACAGGGCCTCGCCGTATCCTACTATATACATATATACAACCATAACACCTATAAACTCACTAAACAACTTTGAAAGAAATGAGTGTAACAACTATAGGCAGAATTGGGTCATCTACTGTTAGTAATCATCTGCATCTCTATCTATACCTGCGGGCATGAAATGCAGTGTTCCAGAAAGGGACATCAGTATAAAAGATATACTGAATATGTAAGGCATGAATAGCAATATAAAAACGTTAAGTTATAAAGAAAGGCATGAAAGAAATATAATACTCTGATAATATGTGTGCCACGTAGGGTGAACAATGAAACTCTGAAATAGAAATGCAATATCCCAAGAACCACTCTCAGATGTTGCTCATGGTCCTCATGACTCTTCAAAGAGATCAGGATGTCATCAATAAACTGCGCAAGTTCTATGTAAAGAACCCTGAAAATACCACTAGTTTCTCTTCTTATTTGTTACGGCAGTTTCAAAGAAGTTTTGATGATGAAGTAAACTTAAAATTGGAGTGTTCTTGATGGTATGTCTCATACTCTTTAGCTTACTCTTAAGCTTGTGGAAGGATTGAGTTAAGATTTATGGAAATTCTTAAGAAATTATGTGTTTATGAACCTTGGAATCAAATTATGTTGTATGAGCATTTTTCACATGAATTGGGTTATTAAATGGACTTGTAAATGTATGAATATCTTGGCAGGAAGGAGTATAAGTAAAGATGAAGGTTGTTGGGCTGAGATATGTCGAATTTTACCAGGAAACAACCTTATGAAGTATTGCCTACAAGTTGTTCGACGAATTGTCTAAATGAAAATTCTAATAAAATGTGAGCTTGATATTGCTAACAATCCTATATATGATATAGATAACCATTCGTTGAAGGCGCGAGGACTCGTGAGACATTGGTATCTTCATTTCTAAGGTATGTAAGACTATCCCCTTTTTTCAAAATCATGAAATCTAAAGTGTTTATCATTTTCAAAAGAAACGTTCAACGCTTATTTTTATACGTGTATCATAATCCCTTGTCGGGAGTTGTTCCTTGTTATTCTGTTCTCGTAGTCATTGTTGGTTGGTAACTTGTCCACCATATCATAAGCTTTTGGAAAGAAGTGTTCTAAGGAGTTAATCATCAAAGTCAACCAAGAGTCGTTCCAAGGTAAAGTCAAAGGGTTCTGATTCCCAAGAGGCCTTAGGTGCTACTATTACTATACATAGATATTACTCACACCACCATAGCGAATAGCCGGTGGGTAGTTGTACATGTACATTATACACACCCCGGACTATAACAGGAGGGTAGACACTTATATGTGCATCCATACATACACCTCAGAGTATTACCTAAGAGCAGTGAAATATTATACACCTCGAGCTATAAGCCGAGGCTAGTTTATATAGTAAGGCCTATTGACAAAGGTTTCATTTCAATTTTAGAATTTCATTGTTCACTACGTGGCACACAAGTTATCAGAGTATTATATTTTTTTTATCCCTTCCTTTACAACATAACATTTTTGTATTGCTATTCATGCCTTACATATTCAGTACATCTTTCGTACTGATTTCCCTTTCTGGGACACTATTTTTCATGCTTGCCGATACATATAGAGATGCAGATGATTCCTCAGAGTAGGTGACTCGACTCATCCCACAGTTGTTATGCTCCTTTCTTCCAAAGCTATTTAGTGAGCTGATAGGTATGACAGTTGTATATATGTATATAGTAGGGTACGGCGGGGCCCTATCCCGACCTGATATTGTAGTTATACTATTTAGAGGCTTATAGACAGTTGTGTTATGTATTATGGTCTTGTGTGTGGCCTTGTCGGCCTCTCCAATAGACTTGTTGTGTTCATGTCGGCCTTGTCTGCCTTGTGGTATGTAACATATGTATAGGTTGGGCCTTTTCTGCATGCAGGTGATTGTGTCTTTGTTAAGATAATCATGCATCAGAGGTCGTGTTGGCCAATGTGTTGTTGAGTATGTCACCGATATCAAGATTGGTACGCTCGAGCCTTATGGCATCCAGTGCCCCCCCCCTCCCCAAGGTTGGAGTGTGACAAGTTCTAATCATAGGATTTAGAAGTCACACAACTCATATCGAATGATCCAAATTAATGAACAATTTTCTCGTAAGTGGGGTCCTTCACAAAGTAGATAAGAATCATTAGAATATGAATATCCAACATCCGGTAAATTTTCGTTCCAAGATTCCATATCAAGAAGAATACCAAAATATATATATAAGAAATATAAAAGTAAAAAAATAAAAAACTTGAATAGACAAAAAGAAAAGTCTAATCTAGATAAACATTTAATTTCTACGTCCCTGGCAACGGCGCCAAAAACATGTTGCTCTCAAACGCACACGCAAGTATACGTGGTGGTACAAGTAATATAGTAATTTTAAAAATTGGATTTCAAACCCACAAGGACTTGTGATTAACCGTCAACTAAATTAACCTTATTCTAATTATCTAAACAAAAGATGAAATTCCAGGATTATAATTATAAACTATCTAAAAATAGAAGAAAATAATTAATAAACTTCAACTAAGAAAGAACTGGTTTTTATGTTATCAATGATATGAATGTTCCTGGGTTGTGGTTGGTTCACCAATCCTAGTGAGATATCAAACTACTTCCCCTTAATCTGAATTATTGACGATTGCTAATTAACCGGATTATTAACTCTCGTAATATTCTCCCGAACTACTACTCGCCTATTCAAAACAGTTCGCCACCTATATTCCTATGGAATTGACATGTTATGAATGTAATTCATTTATAATATTTAATTGAACGTGGTGCCTAGGTATATTTCTATCCTAGACAAAAATCTTAACCCAGATGTAGGGATAATCAGATCACGCTTTCTTTAACCCTTCTCTAATCTAACAACATCTTTTCCAAGAATGTATATTAGATAGTCGATAGAACCTAAATATTGGCCAAACAATCAAGCAATTATGCACAGAATAAAAGAAACAATTAAAAGCAATAACTCGTATTAAGATAAAATTAATCGTCAAATGTCAATATTCTTGGTTTACCACAACCCTAGAACGCGAAGTTTAGCTCCACATAGACATGGAAGAAAATCCACAATTCATACAAAGAAACATAAAAACTAGTAGTAAGGAGAAGAAAAGGTAGAACTTAATAACTCCAGCCTCCACGCGGCTCCAAGCTCTCTCTAGGTGAATGGTTCTGAACTCAGGGTCACAGGTTATTCCAAAGATATGTAAAAACCTTGTAGAATATGTTTTTATAGGATACTAAAAGGCCTGAGCTTTTAAAAATCAAATCCAACTCGGGCGAGAAAAATAGCAGGCTTCTACGCGCAGAAGGAATAACAAGTTCAGAGGACTACATTTCTTGCGATGGGCATCTGACGCACGCTCCAATTATTTGCCAGGTACGTTATTTTGCATTCTTGTTCCTTGATTCATTTGCTTCCAAGCCATCAATTTATTTTCTTTTGCACCACTTTAAGTTTCCTTCTTTAATTGTTTTGTCCTTGGTTCACCCATCATTGCATAATTATCTTGTCTCCCACTATCTCCCCTTCATTTTTCTCTTCATCTTTACATCATTTTATTCATACACATTAATAATATAATATAAGCACAAACCACTATAATGAATACTCAAAAGACAATTAAAAGTATTAAAATATGAGGCAACAATGACTAAATATATGAAATTTTGACCGAACATCAGTAATCGTAGTCTAACACGCATAGACTATACGTTAATACAAAACAAATGCACGACACAAGGACTTAGTCCTTCAATCATACCAAGACACCCAAAACCAACCCCCATGGCCCGTGGTATCAAAAATCAAATGTTATTACCGAAAAATCATAAACACATACTAGACAAGCGTATCCTTACGTTGAAGTCTAACCCCAATTGAACCCTCAATTACATAATCTAAGAAATGCCCCAATTTTACAAACCCTAGAATTTCCCCAAAATTGAAAAGAGTTTCCATATTAAAATTAAATGCTACAACATAATCATCTAACATAAATCAATACTTGTTCACAAAATTAGGATAAAGTAATTCATATTACACCTTTAACTCAAAGTTTTAAGCCTCTTATTCTACCATGGGAGCTTAAGAACCCATCTTCCTCAAATAAGGTCTAAACTAGTAATTAAAGACAACAATAATCATAAAGGGTGAGATTATACCTTAAAAGATGATTGAGAAGTGAATTCCTCAAGAAATCTCCCCCAAGTAGGCTCTAAGTTCGAGATAAGCTATTTTGGGAAATGAATAGAATTTAGGGCATTTTAAGAATCAGCCTAGCACAACGATTCCGCACTGGAGGAAACCATCCCGCAGGGTGGCCACACCACAAACGGAAAACATCCGCTGAGGCGGAACCTTAAGAATCATGTGTCGCTGCTGGTGCGAGAAAAACACCGTAGAGTTACCATCACCTCTGCGAGGAAACCTCTGCCATGGTGGAACCTCAAAACATCATAAGGTGCACATCTGTGAGCCAACCTCCATAGAGGCGTACTCGCAGATCGGACACACAATCCACTGGTGCGGACACCAGACGCCAACAGTGGAAAAATAATGTTAAATTTTCCTGCAACCACCTGAAACACTCCCGAGACCTCTCGGGCACAGACCAGACATGCTACTCTAAGGTAAACGGTTCTACAAACTCACTCGCGCCCTCAGATTTCTCATTTAATCGAGAAAAAACATACTTTTCTAAAGAATCACCCAAAGCAACCAAATAACCAAATTTCACAAATAAGGCCACAAAGAACATCTCATTGTCTTAGGAATCGAACCAATGCCTCAACTAAATCATAAATGACCCTCCAGAACTATCGAAAGCGACGAAACCCAAAAATGAACCCATATACTCAAAAGTCAACTTTGAGTTAAACTAATCAACTCTAAGATTCTTATTTTGAGTTTTTCTTCTGAAATCACATAAATGAACCTCGGGCCCTATGCCACCCATCTCCGCGAATCAAAAACCCCACACAGAGTCTATGTGAATTGTAAAATAATTAAATAAGGGTCTTTAGCTAAAAATGACCGGATGGGTCGTTACATCAAATACTAATTAAACAAACATTCATCCTCGAATGGAGAGAGACAGAAAGGGGAAACATACTGAAAGTAGTAAACAAGTCAGGGTATCTATTCCGCATATTGGACTCTATCCCCTAAGTTGCCTCCTCAACAGAGTGATGCTTCCATTGCACCTTCACAGAAGCAATCGTCCTAGACCTCAACTTCCTCACCCACCTATCTAAAATAGCCACAGGTTCTTCCTCGAACTACAAATTTTGATCAACAAAAACGGAGTCCCACTTAATAATATAAGAACCGTCATCACAATAATTTTTTTCATAGACACATGAAATACCGGATAGACGCCTGAATGACCTGGTGGAAGAGCCAACTCATATGCCCTTCATGGGTGAGACCTTTAATAGAACTATGTCACCAACCATAAACTCCATGTCCTAGACCTTCCGGTCCACATACTGCTTCTGATTGCTCTGAGCTGCTAGGAGCTTGTCTAGAATCACCTTCACCTTTTCTAAAGAATCTCTCAATAAATCGGTACCCTAAGGCCGAACCTTAAATGCATCAAAACCAACCAATGAGAGAATGACATCTCCTACCATACAAAGCCTCGAATGATGCCATTTTGATACTGGAGTGATAGTTGTTGTTGTATGCAAACTATGACAAGGGTAAGAACTGGTCCCAATGACCACTAAAATCAATCACGCATGCTCATAACATGTCCCTCATAACATGTCCTCCAACACATGAATAGTCCTCTCGAACTGACCGTCCGTCTAAGAGTGAAAAGATGTACTTAAATCCAAATGAGTACCCAACTCTTTATGCAAAGTCTGCCAGAAATGCAAAGTAAACTGAGTAGCCTGGTCTGAGATGAAAGAAAGAGGCACCCCATGAAGATGAACAATCTCACAAATATAGATCTTAGCCAACTTCTCTGAATTATAAGTCATCTGGACTGGAATGAAATGCGCGGACTTGGTCAACCTATCAACAATGACCCAAATAGCATCAAACTTGCATAAAGTCTTGGGAAAACCAACAACAAAATCCATGGCAATCCTCTCCCACTTACACTCGGGAATGGGCATCCTCTAAGACACACCATCTGGTCGTTGGTGCTGATACTTGACCTACTGATAATTCTAACACTAACACACAAATTCGACAATGTCTCTCTTCATCCTCTCTCACCAATAGTGTTGCTTCAAGTCACAGTACATCTTAGTAGCACTAGGATGATTCAAATATCTGAAGCTATGGGCCTTTTCCATAATCAATCTCGTCAAATCACCAACTCGCAGAACACATACTCTACCATTGATCCTCAAAACCCCCTATCTATCAAGCATGGCCTCATTGGCTTCACCACTCATCACTTTATCTCTGATTTTGCATAACTTCTCGTCATCATACTGATGGGTCCAAATCTGATCCAAAAGAGACGACCTTGCCTCAACACATGCGAAAATCCTACCCGGATCTGAAATATCAAGCCTCACAAAATGATTTGCTAAAGACTAGACCTCCAATCCCAAAGGACACTAAAAAACAATCAGGCGAGCTAAACTCCCCATGCTAACTGCCTTTCGGCTCAAGTCATCCACCACCACATTGGCCTTGCATGGATGGTACAAAATACTCATGTCATAATTCTTTAGAAACTCCATCCACCAACGCTGCCTAGAATTCAGATCCCTCTCATTAAACATGTGCTGAAGGCTGTAGTGATTCGTATAGACCTTATAATAAATACCATAAAGATAATGCCTCCAAATCATCAAAACAAATACAACAGCAGCAAACTCTGAATCATGAACAGGGTAATTCTTCCTGTGCACCTTGCTAACTGCCTTTCGGCTCAAGACATCCACCACCACATCGGCCTTGCATGGATGGTACAAAATAGTCATTTCATAATCCTTTAGCAACTCCATCCACCGATGCCGCCTAGAATTCAAACTCCTCTCATTAAACATGTGTTGAAGGCTGTAGTGATTGGTATATACCTCACAATGAACACCATAAAGATAATGCCTCAAAATCTTCAAAGAAAATTCAACAACAGCCAACTTTAAATCATGAACAGGGTAATTATTCCGTGCACCTTAAATTGCCTCGATGCATAAGAAATAACCTTACCCTTCTGTATAAACACACAGCCTAACCCAATCCTCAAAGCATCACAAAATATGGTAAAGTCCTTTTCCTCCACCGGAAGGGATAAAATAGGGGTTGTGATCAAGAGAGACTTGAGCTTTTGAAAGCTCTCCTCACACTCATTGGACTACTGGAAAGGTACCTCCTTCTGAGTCAAACGCGTTAAATGAGAAGCAATAGAATATAATCCCTTGATGAACTGGCAGTAGTAGCTAGTAAGACCTACAAAGCTCTGAATCTCTGTTACAAAAGTCGGTGTAGGCTAGTCCGTGATTGCCTCTATCTTCTTTGGATCAACCATAATCCTATCCTTAAACACCACGTGTCCTAAGAATGCCACAGAACTCAACCAAAACTCACACTTCGAGAACGTAGCATACAATTTCTTTTCTTCAATATCCCAAGAACCACTCTCAGATGTTGCTCATGGTCCTCATGACTCTTCAAAGAGATCAGGATGTCATCAATGAATTCAATCACAAAAGAATTTAAATACAGCTTGAATATCCCATTCATCATGTCCATAAACAACGCAGGGGCATTAGTAAGACCAAAGGACATCACTAAGAACTCGTAATGACCATAACGAGTCTAGAAAGCCATCTTGGGAACATCCTCAACCCAAATCTTCAACTGATGATACCCGGACCTCAAGTCAATATTAAAAAATATCGGAACACCCTAAAGCCGGTCAAATAAATCATCAATACGAGGAATCAGATACTTGTTTCTAATGGTGACCTTGTTCAACTTCCAGAACCAATGCACATACGCATGGTGAAATCCTTCTTCTTCACGAATAAGATAGGAGCACCCCATAGAGATACACTCAGTCAAATGAAGCCCTTACTCAACAAATCCTAAAGCTGCAATTTCAACTCTTTCAACTCTGTTGGAGCCATACGGTATAGAGGGATAGAAATAGGTCGAGCACCTGGCTCAAGATCAATGCCGAAATCAATATCACTATCTAGCGGCATACCAGGTAAATCTGAAGGAAAGACCTCGGCAAACTCACTAACTACTGGAATGAACTCAAGGGAAGGAGTCTCCACACTAGTATCCCAAAGATGAGCAAGATACGCTAGACAACCCTTGTCCACCAACTTCCTAGCCTGGATGAAAGAAAAGATCTTCTTAGGAGCAGGTCTGGGAGCGCCCCCTCCACTATAACTTTGAAAGACCAGGCATAGCTAAGGCAACCGTCTTTGCATGAGAGTCCAGAATCATTTGGTATGGTAATATCCAATCCATCCCAGAATAATATCGAAGTCAACCATGTCAAAAATGACCAAGTCTACCTAGGTATCATACTCAATAAAAGTAACCACACAAAGTTGATAGACTTGATCTACAATCACAGAATCACCAACCAATGTCGACACACGAATAGAGATATCATGGATATCACACAACATATCTAAATTAGTAGAAACGTAGGCAAACATATATGAGAACATAGACCCCGGATAAAATAGCACTAAAGCATACCGATGACAGACTGAGATGATACATGTGATAACTGCATCTGATGCCTCAGCCATGGGCCAACCAATAAAAACATAGTAATGAGTGCATCCTCTATCAGACTGAGTATCCTGTTGGCAGCCTTGGCTAGAATGAGCTCCATCTCTTCTCATCTGAGAACCACCCCCACTAGTCTGATGGCCACCACGACTTGACTAAGAGCCTCCCCTACTACCTGACTACCATTCCTGGATGGCCGTGCTGGGGTCTAGGGTGCACATGATATACTTGTTACCAATCTGAGGCACTCTATCTTGAAATGCCCAATATCTCCATATTTTTAACAAGTATTGGCTGCTGAGGGCTGTTGAGTAGAGATAGAAAAACCCGAAATACCACAGTCAGAATATCGAGACTAAGAACCCATCAAAGACTCACCCCCACTATAATTGTTCTGCCCCCACATAGAGACCATCTGTAATCTGTAGGGCTGTCTAAACTGGTCGGCTCGACTGCTGATATCTACCATGCTAGTCGTAACCACGAGAAGTAGACCCACATCGCCTAGCCCTCTTATCGGGCTTATGTCTGGACAGCTTGCCCCTAACAGACTCTAACATCCTTGCATGCTTGGCCACTATCTCAAAAGAAGCCCTAGAGGCCACTGACTGCAATGAAGCCAACTGAAGGGGAATACTCAAACTTCTCATAAAGCATCTTACTCTCTTTGCCTCTATAGTTAGCAACGTCGCTACATAGTGTGATAAGGCGTGGAAGCAAGTCTCATAATCTGCAACTATTGAAACCCGCTGCTCTATCCTTTGGAACTCATCACGTTTGTCCAAACGCAAGATAAGAGTCATATACTTCTCTTGAAAATCTGATAAAATCTTACCCAAGACACTGGAGGCGACCTTGCTGGTCGACAATCAATATAAGCTCTCCACTATTGTTTTGCATCTCCCAAAAGTTGAAGGGCCACGAAATAAAATCCATTCGACTCAAAAATACCCAAGGTATATAGCCTCTCGTGACTACTCACAATAAGTTCATACGCATCCTCATTGGGAATCAAGTTTTCATTTTATCCGGAAAAGCCCCTTTCCAACTGACGTTGTTAGTCCACTAACAGCGGTATACAACAAGTCAGTGTAAGTCAGTACAGGAAGGGCACGCTAAATAGACAATTACTTACTAGACTAGGGTAGTAGTTTTTTCATCTTCCCTTTATTACCTAGTGGAAATTCAGAACATAAAATACCGGCGGCTTCATGTTCGAGAAGTGCTCCCAGATCTTCCACTCATTGCGGGTCATAAATGTACCTGAAATCGGCCGGGGACTAAACTCTAGAGCCGAAACCTCGTTAAATAAGGGGAACTAACATGGCAGCTCGCTAAACCCCAAGAGTACAAAACCCAAAAGTCTATACCTCTCCCACTCGGGTGTGTGACCCACCCGGAGTAGTCGAATGCACGCACGCTTGAGCAAAACCATCATGTACACTCAACAATCTGACCTACATATCCTATAGAAATAAAGTAGCCATAAATTTAGGTTGATCCTGTGCTGGCCCCATCTCCTCATCTAACTGCTCATCTTGAGGATCCACATACGGCTCAGGGGAAAATGATCTAGCATGAGCCTGATCGTCTCTCTGTGCTCTACCCCAAGATGGTGCACCTCTTCAGGCTCTACCTCAACCCCAAACACGTCCTCTGCCTCGACCATGCACTGAAGGTGCAGGTGCAAGTGTCTCCTCTCTCATTGCATAGGCACGAGTCCTCACCATCTGTGAGAGAATAAGAATTAAAGGTCAGATGCCAATTTGATTCAACTTAGCACAAACGGAATGAGGGAAGTGAAATTTCCTAAATGTCCCATAGCCTCTCGAAGATAAGTACAGAAATCTCCATACAGATTTAAGATCCTTTAACCTAATGTTCTGATACTAACGTTGTCACGACCCCTTTTAAGGAATCATAGTGGCACCTAATATTTTTCAATCGGTAGGTGAACCATTCCCAAATTATTCACATGATATAAGAAAGAAGTGCAGAAATATAGCAAATTACTAAAATAAACTATCGATCGTAATATAAAATGCAGAAACATAAGTTTGAGAATTATCATACAACCCCCAAAGATCTAGTCAATAATACAAAAGCTCTAAACTCGGATACAAGTATGAAATAAAGGCAACCTAAGCCAAATACTGAATATCATAGTCTAAGCTAAAAATGCCTCTCGAATCAAAGTAAAAGATGGAACAAGAGATAGAGCATCCAAGGCATGCCGGAAGTAGCATTCTCACGTTGAATAATGATAATCTACCCGCTCAAACTCACACTCGAGGTCGCAAACTTGTAGAAGGATTTGTATTTGCAACCAAAATTAATGCAGCAAGTGTAGTATGAGTACACTACGTACCCCTATATGCAGCATAGGTTGACAACGGAAGATATGCAAAAACAGATAAATATCAAGTTGACATCAAATAATCCTATATTAAATACTTTAATAACCCAAATAAGTCACTTTATCTGCAGAATCAACAATCACCTTGTTCATATAAGATTTCATAATCACATAAGTTACCAGAAGAGTACAATAACAGTGTTCCAATCATCAAGTGAGAAATTGACAATCCTTCTTTATTCTGGAATTCAACCAAGTCATCAATAACCAATCCATCAACAGATAATCAATGAAGAGATGTATGTATGATATGAATGCAATTCATATGCTAGGTACCTTTATACTCCAATATACAAGCATTCAAATTCTATAAACTGCACACTCATAGGGGACCCGCAAAGTCCATATACTCCTCCAGAATTTCTCAACAGATCCCAGCTCTTGGATGAATAATAATTGTTGCAGACGTGCAACCCGTTCCCCCGCGTATCATCATCATCTCAATGTTTCCAATAATCTCATAAGTGTTCTTACCTTACCGGTCTCTTAGACCCACAACATTTTCATATCAATAACATCAAAACCATGAGTGTATGAATGCAAATGACAATACAAGGAAAGAAATCATGATGCAATTAGATGCAATGAGATGCAACCACGTATAAGAGATGAATATCATATACTTTCAAAGTTCAACAACACATAATCCAACTAGAATTAAGATATCATATCAAAGCATATGTGATGAATAACACAACAATAGCAAGTATGGAGAGGAGCCCACATAATGGCGACAAGCCTAATCAACATCAGTCAGAATCAACTTAAGGCTGATTCCCCAAATCCCCCATCATCACAGTTCAACATTGGTACCCACTCAAGCGCTCATCATAACCACTTCAGTGGAACCTCCAAACACGCCTAGTACCCTTCAATATTTATAACGGATTGCGTACTTCTATCATAGTATAATAAAGATAAACTATATCCTACCTCTGGTTGAGTAGGTGCCACATGCAATCAAGTCTCTGTATAGGCCTTGCCCTTCCGGAGCCCCTCATGGTAATCGTAGTCTAAAATACATAGACGATACGTTAATACAAAACTAATGCACGACACAAGGACTTAGTCCTTCAATCATACCAAGACACCTAAAACTAACCCCCTGACCCATGGTATCAAAAACCAAACTTTATTACTCAAAATGCATAAACACATACTAGACAATCGTATACTTAAGTTAATTTGAAATCTAACCTCAATTGCATAATCTAAGAAAAGTCTCAATTTTACAAACCCTAGAATTTCTCCTAAATTGAAAAGGGTTTCCATATTAAAATTGAATGATATAACAAGATCATCTAACATAAATCAATACTTATTCACAATATTAGGACAAACTAATCCATATTACACCTTTAAATCAAAGCTTTAAGCCTCTTATTCTACCATGAGAGCTTAAGAACCCATCTTCCCCAAATAAAGTCTAAACTAGTAATTAAAGACAACAATAATCATAAGGTGTGAGATTATACCTTAAAATGTGATCTCAAAATGAATTCCCCAAGAAATCTCCACCAAGAAGGCTCTAAGTTCTAGATTAGCTACTTTGGGAAATGAATATAATTTTAAGGCATTTAAGAATCAACCTAACACAGCGATTTCGCACCGACAGAAATGACCTCGCAGGGATAGCCGCACCATAATAGAAAAAGTCTGCAAGAGTGACCATGCCACAGTGGAAAATTTTTGCTGAGGCAGAACCTTAAGAATCTCGTGTTGCCGCTGGTGCAAAAAACCACAGCAGAGGCGCCATCATCTCTGCGAGGAAACCTCCTACATGGAAAAACGTCAAAAAATCACAGGTCCAGCACTTGCGAGCCAATCTCCGCAGAGGTGGACCCACAAAAGTGGCCACATAGTCCGCTAGTGCGGACACTAGACACCAATAGTAGAAAAATAATGGAAATTCTCCTCCAACCACTCGAAACACTCCCGACACCTCCCAGACACACACTAAACATGCTACACCAAGGTAAACGGTGATACAAACTCACTCGCACCCTTGGATTTCTCTTTTAACTAAGCTAAACATACTTTTCAAAAGAATTGCCCAAAGCAACAAAATATCTAAATTTCCCAAATAAGTCCACAAAGAATATCCGATTATCTCAAAAAGCGAACCAATACCTCAACTATGTCATAAATGACCCTTCGGAACTACTGAAAGTGACGAAACCCAGAAATGAACCCATATATTTGAAATTCAACTTTTATTTAAATTAATCAACTCTAAGAGCGAGGTCTAAATTTGACCCCCTGGCTCGCCGAGCGAGGTCCAAAGCGAGGGGTAACCTCGCTTTGAGTTGCGCTCAGTGAGCTCACCCGTCTGATTTATACCTAGAAATGTTTTCTAAATTTTTCACTTTTGGACCCTATACCTTGCTGGGCGAGGGCCATAGCACAACCGTATCCCTCTTTGAGCTGAGCCCAGAGAGCTCCTAGGTCCATTTTGCACTTAGTCAAAAGTTTATATTTTTACGGTACTGACAGTGTCTCGGTAAAATGGGAATCACTCCTAGCACAAAACTCCATTGGAGCTCTGTGATATATGGTTGGTAAAGTATTTCAAAGACCTAAAACTATCATGTTTTAAATTTATGAAAATTCCCAACCGATATTCACATAATCAAGCTAGAATTCAAAACTACCGTAAACTAGTCGATTCTATCAAATTTTACGTACTTCACTATTCGTCTTGATCTTCGATCAACTATTTCCACCTAAATTCATCTTGATAGGACTCCGAATATAAAAAAATATGACAATAATACTATGTTTAATATATACACACCTAATTTTAATTTATGGAGTGTTACATTATCCCCTCTCAAGATCATTCGTCCTCAAATGATAGTTATGGCCTACGATTTTTCACTAATCCTCAAACTTTCAAAATTAACAGAGTTTCTTTGTAAAACGAGCTATTCCCCGAAGATCAAATATAATATACCAAGCCAACAATAACGATATGGTCCTCACAGGGACTCCCACAACTATATCATTCAAGCCTGAATACGAAAATACGGAATTCATATCTTTAGTCTATACTTTCTCAAGAATTCAACAAATCAAAGGTTCAATACATGCCTGGGATACGGAATAAGTTATGGTATTATGGCCTAAAATATCATTAACAACTTATGGTAATTACACCACTTTGGGATCATTTGGTGAGTCTTAAGATATGAAATAAGTCTACCCTAAGGTTTCACAATATCAATCCTCCAATGTATAACTGATTCATCAGGAAATTCAAACCTAACTATTTTGATTGCAAATCCAGAGTTTCATAACATTTGGAAAGTCAGTCTATCCCCATAATCACATCAAAGTACACCTTTTTTAATTCAAACAATTAGTAGTAGTCTTTCGACTCTTAATTAAACTACACAGCCTCAATAGATCCTAAAAGAATTAACAGGAACACTAGCAGGGGTATTCACAGAAGAAAGGTCCTAACAATTGTTCGGGTTCTACACCAAAATTCAAAGACCAAGTACGGAGTCACATAAGAAGGATTTGGACCCGGAATTGATCAGCGAATACGCCTTACGAGAACAAATAGTAAGAATACATGTGACCACATCGTCTGAGGCTTCAGCCACCTCCCTAAGAGCCAAATTATGAAGTAGAGATTCCTTTGTACTAAATGATCACGAAAATATGAAGACACAACTAACACCCAAATAAGAACAACATTGTCCTTAGGGGGATTCTAACAACTAGAACAATCAAGTCTCAACACAAAGTAAGGGGTTTCTTCCTTTAGCTCACTTTCCCAAGAGTTGGATAATTAACACGTATATGCTTTGACAAGGAGGCACACAATATGTCAATTTAGACAAAATACTCCCGCAAGGAGGCTAATTCAACAACACATGATTCAAACCTAACTTACCTTACTTCCCATTTTTATTAATTTTTTAAAGAAGAAACATACCTATAGTTGTCAATAAGAGGGAGTATCAACTACTTATATATTCCCTTTTCTTAATCTGAAGTGGCTCATTCGGACCTTAACTTTGTCTAACATAATATCCCTTCACTCTTATCACTATATAATCTCCCACACCATTCTTAATCTTATCACAACCCTACATATGTAGCATAATACTATATTCAACATATCATAGGCCTTTAAATGGCATAACTTTCAGAATTTCCTACGTTATCTCACTACTTAGCATGCATCTTTGCCATCAGACTCTTTGAAACTTTTATAACTAAGGTTTCATCTTTATCTAATTCCTTAATCTTTATTCACTTATTCATCTAAAACTCACATATATCATACTCACACAATACACGTGCCATAGATTATTAACTTGAGTTCTTGTAATTTATATATCAAATCGACTAGATAAAATCTAGTTGTTACCACTCTCATACTATCTTTCTTCCACCAAGGTGATTACTTAAAGTTCCAACCAAATAATTGGTACCAACCTAAGAAACAACACAAATCCCTTTTGGGCTAGATAAAATTACAATCGTTAGAGTACAATCAAAGAAACCTTAGTCTATTGAGAGTACATCACAAAAGTAACATGTCCAAATCACATAGGTCCATCTAACTACAACCTCAAATCATAATTCTTTTTATAAAAACCTAGGATAACCAATTAAAGCCTAAATCAAACTCCATCATCTTCTTAAATTATTTTTCCATAAGTGGTTGTTTTTGAGTTTCAATCCTAAAATATGGTTCTTCCACTAAACATCAAAACACCACAGTTGTTTTAACCCAATAAGAATATAGCCTTAATGTATGATAATTCTTAATTCACTACAAGATACCTTCAAATTTCCTTTCATACGAATCTTCAGTACTCTAAACACATCACATCTTAAGTATCTCAAAGCCATAATAACCTATAGATCCTTCTACTTAAACCCGTATAGAGCACCATAGCATCATAGCACAATTTGGAAATATGCCTATGACTTTCTCTAATATAGTCACACCAATAAATTTGTTTACACATATATATGAAAACTCAACCCTTCAATCCCAAACATTAAACACCACAAGAGAACAAACAAAATAAATAAGAACAAAGCCTCAAAGGATGTAGCCTAAAAGCACACTCTCTTTTCATGGTCTCATTATTTCTTATTCTTTCATTACATATCATCCCCCAAATTAAATTCATAGGTCAACATAAATTACGTAATCCTTTCTTGAATTCTAGAAGTATAGCCTGTAACTTTCAATTCCTGACTATTTTATCCTCTTATTCATGACTTATACTTGACCTTCTTTATGATCAACACTATAATGATGGACCATCATAATATTTCATCCTAGTTTCTAATATACTCTTAAGTCTCATAACTTCTTTACAACCCTTTAATAATTTTTTAATAAAATACTAGCTATACCATAAGAATACTCTCACCACATTCTTTAAATAACTAATTGATTTAATGTAGGTAACCACCACCACTAATCTCCTGTTATGAGCAAGGTTCAAAGTATCATATTGTGCAAAGTTCTTGACGGTCTCAAATATAGAAATCTTGAGAAGCTTACTACTAATAATTCTAAGGTTCTCATATGATAAATAAAATATAATAGTATTATATTTCCAAATAGGTAGCTACTGCAACATAAGGCAACAAGGAAGGAATATAACTCTCAAATAGGCTTTTCTCTACTTGTTAATACAAAATATTGCCAAATCTCGTTACCTCTTTGTCAATACCTAAGGAAATATCTATCCTACTTTTCACCTAACAAGTTAATGACATTCATCTACATACTTCCTTCCATCACTATCTCATATTTTGGCTAATACACTCCTTCTTCTTAGTAGAGGTTATGTCTATCACATTGAAAAATTTATCCATCTTAACAATTCCCTTAAGCCTAACAAGACTCCGACAGAGTTTTTCCTATATTTAGGACTATGTCATTTTATACCTATCTCAAAAGATCAACAACCACACATTACAATCACCATATGTATACACTTATTACTGAATTCCAAAAGACTTCATACCATCCATCACACTATACATTAAAACCAATGTGCGCTAAATAGAACCATTGTCACATGGCTAGTTGTTGTAGCACGAGTTAAAATCGATTCCACGAGACACAAGTATCAAATATGTCATAATGATCCTAAAGAGAAGTTAGAGCTCTACAGCACAATCTAGAATCAAGAAGAGTAAGAAACACCTAAAATTTCCTGGTAGTCATACATCCATACAGATGGCTAGTCTGCATGAAGAGGACTCCACTATCATATATTGATACAAGTGGCTAGTCTGCATGAAGAGGACTCCACTAGACACAGCTCCACAGACAATCCTAGGACATTTCTAAAACTATAGCGTTGATACCAAACTTGTCACGCCCCAAACCCGACCCTTGATGTAATAGGAATCCGATGCTACGAACAACACCGGAAGCACCTTATAAATCACTAAATGTTTACCTCTTTTAACAATATTTAATTATATTATCAAACAAGGTATAAATATCTAGATGAAATCATGATCACAATTATAAAATAAAATCAGCGGAAGTCTATTATAAATATATTGTCATAATTGTTGCAATACCAAATGATTCAAACAATGACTTCAACATCTACCCATAGTATAACGTCTATCTTTGAAGCCTCTATGAGAGATAAATAATAGTCTAACTTCGGGACGCAGCCCGGAAGCTAAAGTAGTAAACTTGATAGATAGGGTGTCCCATGAATAAAGGTGTGGCCTCACTAATAAGTCTGGAAAGTAGCAAGTTCTCCTACTCTGTATGTGTATAACGAACCTGCTTTTCTTCGTACCTAACATACAATAAAAACAACAATGGTATGCCTGAGTACTGGGTACTCAGTGAGTGTCTTTGGGACAATGGTTAATAGAAAAATATATAAGTAATAAGTGCAATTGAAACAACAATGAGAAACAGTTCAAAAAAAATGATAACATCTCATGAATATCCCGTATAAGTCAATGATGAATAAATAATCAATTTGAATCCTTCAGTCATTCTCGTTACCTTATGTTCTTTCAAAAATAGTTCAAAATCCCAAAGATAGAGTATGTCAGTAACCATAGTAAAATCACCAGTAAAATCCAATAAATATGAATATATCGGTTTCCAACTTATTATAATGTTCAGTACGTTAATTCCTTTCAATCATGAACTCAAAATCATCAACAAACCACTCACAGGCAACCAATAGTTCAACATATGCCAACTTACGGGAGATAATAATTCGATACACTGGACTTTATGCCATAGAGGCTAATCGTCCTCTGGACTAGCACATCAATACATGCACTAGGGATATTTTACCACAGAGGATAATAATCCTTTGGACTAGAATAACAATAGATGCACCGGGCTACACACCCAGAGGTCTATCATCATCTAGACTGACACAGTAATGCTCAAAATCGATATGTTAGGATCTATAATGGCTAATCATCCTTTGGACTAGCACAGCTTACCCATACAGGCCTAAACACAAACAAATATAAGTCATGGTATATTAGTTGAACTATCATGGCACAGAAGTTGAATCCCAAATAATTATTCATTATGGATTATGTTCATCATCCCGCTAATAGGGAGAAAATATTGAGTCCTTAAGTGGTTTAGAAACTATGTTTCATTATTAATCAACTTTCGACTCACTAAAGCCCATTCACAGGGAAAAACACATTAAAAGACCCATGTTTTAGACCCAACTTTTGAATATCATCTCTTTCAAAATCAAGTTAAATCATCCATTAGAGGGGAAATCATGTTCAAAGTTCAAAGCATTATAATTTAATTTCAATAATCCTTTGATAGGAAAATCATGAATACATATTTATATAATGATACACCAAAGGTAACATGAGGGCTTGTCCCTCACGCATATTAAACCTTACTAAAGAAACCATTTTTTAAAAAAGGTCGAACAATATGTTTGAAAAAGAAACATACCTCAATTCCTGTAAAAATGTTATCGAACTGATTTTCGAGGTTTAACAATCGCTCTACAATAGATTTTGATGAAAAAGATTAGAACTTTAATCGTTTCTACAAGCTTTCCTAAATTTTCAAAACTAAGACTTTTCTAATCCTTAAAAACTTGTTCTTGAACCTCATATGAATCACTCGTTGATTCTAATTGCGTAGTATAATCTATACTAGCCTAAAAGTCATCAATGAAATCAGAGAAACTGAAGTTCTACATGTCCCTTCTTCTCCTCTCTTGAGTTTTCAAGAATCTAGAGTTTGGAGATATGAACAAAGGTTAATTTGATGTTTGATTAATGTAGTAAGGAGAGGAATTGATCAAGAACTTACCTTAGAGGTTTGGGGAGGCCTTAGAGTTGTTTTCTCATTAAAAGACGACTTAGAAAAAAGTTTGGAATGTGAAAAAATGATATAAAATCATCTAGAGGTCGTATATATAGGCCTGCACATTTTTGGACCATCTGGCTCGCCGAGCGAGGTCCTGAGTGAGGGGTAACCTCGCTTTGAGTTGTGCTCAGCGAGATCATCCGTCCGATTTATACCTAGAAATATTTTCTGAATTTTTCACTTTTGGCCCCTATCATTGCTGAGACAGGTCCATAGCATAACCCTATCTTGCTTTGAGATGAGCCCAGTGAGCTACTAGGTCCATTTTGCACTTAGTCAAAATTTTACGTCTTTCGACGGTACTGACAGTGTCTCAGTAAAATGTGAATCACTCCTAGCACAGAACTTCATTGGAGCTCTGCAATATATGGTTGGTAAGGTATTTTAAAGACCTAAAACTATCATGTTTTAAATTTTCTCAAATTTCCAACCGATATTCACGTAATTAAGCTGGAAGTCAAAACTATCGTAATCTAGTCAATTCTATCAAATTTTACGTACTTCACTATTCGTCTTGATCTTCAGTCACCTATTTCCACCTAAATTCATCTTGATAGGACTGCATATATCAAATATGACAATAATACTAATTTTAACATATACACACCTAATTTGAATTTACGGAATGTTACATTATCCCCCTCTCAAGATCATCCGTCCTTGAATGAGAGTTATGGCCTAAGATTTTTTCACTAAAGCTTAAACTTTTAAAATTAACAAACTTTCTTGGCAGAACGAGCTATTCCCCGAAGATCAAATATAATATACCAAGCCAAAAATAACGATATGGTCTTCACATGGACTCTCTCAACTATATCATTCAAGCCTAAATACAAAAATAAGTGATTCATATCTTTAGTGTATATTTTTGCAAGAATTCGACAAACCAAAGGGTCAATACATAGCTAGGATATGGAATAAGTTAAGGTATTACGACCTAAATATCATTAACAACAACTAGATGGTAATTACACCACAACGGGTTCATTTGGTGAATCTTTAGATACGAAATAAGTCTACCTGAAGGTTTCACAATATCAATCCACCACTGTATAACGGGTTCATCAGGAAATTCAAACCTAACTATTTTTATTGCAAATCTAGAGTTTCATAACACTTGGAAAGTCAGTATATCCCCATAATCACATACACCATTTTTAATTCAAACAATTAACAGTAGTCTCCCGACTCTTAACTACACTGCACAATCTCTGTAGAAAAGAATTATCAGGAACACTAGCAAGGGTATTCACAGAAGAAGGGTCCTAATAATTGTTCGAGTTCCACAACAAAATTCAAGGACCAAGTACGGAGTCACATAAGAAGGATTCAGACCCGAAATCGATCAGTGAATAACCCTCAAGAGAACAAATAGTAAGAATACTTGTGACCACATAGTTTGAGGCTTCAGCCACCTCCATACAAGCTATTTTATGAAGTCGAGCTTCCTTTGTACTAAATGATCACAGAAAGATGAAGACACAACTAACACCCAAATAAGAACAACATAGTCCTCAGGGGGATTCTAACAACTAGAACAATCAAGTCTCAACACAAAGTAAGGGGTTTCTTCCTTTAGATCACTTTCCCGTGAGTTTCATAATTAACACGTATATGCTTTGACAAGGAGGCGCACAATATGTCAATTTAGACAAAATACTCCCGCAAGGAGGCTAATTCAACAACACATGATTCAATACTAACTTACCTTACTTCCCATTTTCATTAAATTTTTAAAGAACAAGCATACCTATAGTTGTCAATAAGAGGGAGTATCAACTACTTATATATTCCCTTTTCTTAATCTGAAGTGGCTCATTCGGACCTTAACTTTGTCTAACACAATATCCCTTCACTCTTATCACTATATAATCTCTCACACCATTCTTAATCTTATCACAGTCCTACATAGGTAGTGTAATACTATATTCAACATATCATAGGCCTTTAAATCGCACAACTGTTAGAATTTCCTGGGGTATCTCCCCTACTTAGCATGCTCTTTGCCATCAGACTATTTGAAACTTTTTTGACTAGTGTTTCATCTTTATCTAATGCCTTAATCGTCATTCACTTATTTATCTAAAACTCACATATATCATACTCACACAAGACACGTGTCGTAGATTATTAACTTGAGTTCTTGTAATTTCTATAGCAAACCTACTAGATAAGATCTAGTTGTTACCACTCTCATACTATCGTTCTCCCACTAAGGTGATTACTTAAAGTTCCAACCTAATAATTGGTACCAACCTAAGCAGAAACACAAATTCCTTTTGGGCTAGATAAAATTACAACTATTAGAGTACAATCAAAGAAATATTAGCTTATTGAGAGTCTATGACAAAAGTAGCCTATCCAAATCACATAGGTCCATCTAACTACAGCCTCAAATCAAAATTCTTTGTATCAAAACCTAGGATAACAAATTAAAGCCTAAATCAAACTCCATCATCTTAAATCATTCTTTCATATCTCTTTCATTAGTTGTTGCAACACGAGTTAAAATCGATTTTGCGATACACAAGTATTGAATACATCAGAACGATCCTAAAGCAAAGTTCGAGCTCTACAGCAAAATCTAGAAGAGATACAATATGAAACTTAACCCTGAGAAATGTGCTTTCGGGGTAGACTTCGGAAAATTCTTAGGGTTTATGGTTTCTCAAAGAGAAATCGAGATAAATCCAAACAAGATAAAAGCCATCGAGGATATTCTGGATACACTAGAAGATGTAAAGGTAGTAGAGTGGCTGACCGGGCAACTAGCATTTCTCAGCAGGTTATCTCCCGATCATCGGAGAAATTTCACAAATTATTCACACTTCTAAAAAAGAAGAACTACTTTGAATGGATGCCCGAATGCTAGCAGGCCATTCAAGACCTAAAACTTACTAATCCAGTCATCCGCTCATGTCAAAGCCTAAGGATGCCGAACAACTCCTTATATATCTTGCAGTCTCGGAAGTAGCGGTAAACATAGTACTAGTGTGAGAAGAAAAAGGTATGTAGTTACCTGTCTAATATGTAAGTAGAGTTATGTGAAGGTTCGTAACCCGGTACCCACTACTAAAAAGGTTGGATTTTGATTTGGTTATGTTATCGCTTAAGGTTCGGTTGTATTTCCAATGTCACCCGATAGTTATGGTAACTACATTTCGACTAAGGAATGTGTTGCACGAGCCTGAACATTTAGAGCGATTGGCTAAGTGGGTGGTGGAATTAAATGAATTCTATATTGAGTATAAATGCTGGACTGTGATAAAGTCACAAGTCCTCATGGATTTTGTGGTTGATTTTAGTTCGAGAGTAACCTCTCAAGTGGAAAAATAAGCCTCTTTTGTCTCGGGGACTACCCCCGGGGTTTGGATGCTCCACACTGATGGAGCATCTAATGTTAAGGGAACTGGTTTGGGAATAGTATTACATACTCTCACCGGGAAAATCTTAAGGCAGGAAATTCATAGTTCTCCTTTGACTAACAATGAAGCCGAGTGTGAGGCTCTGATTGCAGGTTTGGAATTATCCAGGGCTTAGGGTCTCAAATAATTGAAGTCAAACTCGGCTCCATGCTTGCGGTGAACCATGTTCATAGAGTGTTTGAAGCCAAGGAGGAATGTATGTAGAGGTACATCGAGAAGGTCTTGAAGTTTCTTTCCTAGTTCCAAGAGTGGATGGTGGTGCATATATCCCGAGAGTAAAATGTAAAGGCAGATGCACTTGCGAACTTGGGTTCTGGAATAGAAGTGAAAGGCCCTAAGATCGAATTGGTTGTTCAACTTTTACACTCGGCCTTGGACCTAGAAGGGTATGACGAGGTGAACTCAACAAGCCTAAATTAGGATTAGAGGAATGAATTATTATACTACCTCGTTAATAGAAGGCTACCAGAAGACCCGAAAACATCTAGAGCTTTGAGGACCAAAACCGCTCGGTACTATGTTGTTAATGGAAAACTTTACTGACGGGGTTATTATGGTCCCCTGGCTTGATGAGTAGGTCCCGAAGATAGCGATTATGCGATGATAGAAGTGCATGAAGGGATATGCGGAAACCTTTCTGGAATCGAACCCCTGATGAGAAAATTCATGAGGTCCGGATATTATTGTCCATGGATTGAGGAAGATACGAAGGCATTCCGGAATAAGAATTGCATCCGGTTGTGTCTCCATGGACATTTATGAAATGGGGAATGGATATAGTTGGACCTTTACCTACAGCCCCGGGAAAGGTATAATAAATAATATTTATAACTGATTATTTCTCTAAGTGGGTTGAAGCTGCAGCTTATACAAAGCTCCGGGAGAAGGGTAATTGATTTTATCTGGCAACATATCATTTCTTGTTTTAGCATCCTATACTCCTTATCATCCCAGTGCAAATGGCGAGGCGGAATCAACAAACAAGATTTGATTCAAACTTTGAAAAAGAAACTAGAAGCTGCTAAAGGAAAATAGTTTTCCATGTTACCGAAGATATTATGGGCATACAGAACCACGACAAAATCGAGTATCGAAGAAACTCCCTTTTTCCTAGTTTATGGTGTAGAAGCATTGATCCCGGTGGAATTAGGGATTCCAAGCTTGCGGTACCTTCGGACAGAGGAACAAGCTAACTCAGAATCAATATTTGTGCATCTAGACTTGCTCGAAGAAAGTCGACATCTCACATACGTCCAAATGGTGGCCCAGAAGCAACGAATAGAGCGATACTATAATCGGCACACAAATATTTGAAACATCAAACTCGGGCACTTGGTGCTCCGAAGGGTGACTCAGAGCACATGAGAACCTAATGCAGGGAAATTAGTTCTGAATTGGGAAGGACCATATACAGTCACCGGGATTGCCGGCAAATGATCTTACCAATTGATAGATCAATAAGTAAACAAACTTCCTAGCAATTGGAATGTAAGTCACTTGAAGAAGTACTACATTTAGCAAGGCGAACATGTACAACACTTTTTTTCTTTCGTCTGGTTTTTGTCCGAATTGAGTTTCTCCGGCAAGGTTTTAAATGAGGCAACACCAATAAAAGCATGATAAGAGTCTTGCTATAAGAATATTATCCAGTGTCTGGGTCTCCACAGTATGAACACCCAAACATGTAGGCCTATATTATGGGCTCACTTTTATGTGAGGCATAAAAGCTACTACGAGGTTATTAGAACTCAATTTCAAATATTGTTTTGAGAGTCGCCACCTAATTTATAGGAAAATTAGGGAAATCGGGTAAAAGGGCTTATTCAGAAAATTTGTGAAAAATCCTTTTTAGACCATAGTTCGAGGTAAGGGTTCTGGTGATCCCCAGGAAAGCTGTTAGACACCCCAGTATTAAGGATCCGTAGAATACGATTTATCTTCGGGGTCTATAGCATGTTTAATTACTAAAAATTACTTTAAGAGTGTATTTTCTCGCAAAAATCATAGCATGTCATTTCAACTCTCATTCCATGTTTAAAAGAGGTTTTAAAATCAAAGAGTTGAGTTTCGTTTAGAAATATTCATATAAGGTTTTTTAGACAATCCATTTTCGAACTAACATACACTCAAGTTTTAAATTGAGTAGAATCCCACTAGAATTAGTCTGATGGATAATCTAATTTTCTTATATGTTTTGAAAGTCCTTTGAAAAAAGATGTAATCCCTTTAAAATAACATGCTATGTTTTGAAATTGAAATACAAGTTTATTCTTTTGTTATTTTCTTTGAAGATCAACCATATTCTATTTTTGAATCAATACTTTAAGCCTGGGTCCTTAATTTATTATCGTTTTTAGCAATCACAGGGTTCTTGAAGATGGTGCAAAGACTCACCGGAATAATGGCCGCCCTGAGTAGATTCATCTATCAGTCTTCGGAGAAAAGTCATAGGTTCTTTTCTTTGTTAAAAAATAAAAATGACTTCGAGTGGACTCTGGAATGTCAGCAAGAATTGAGGGATTTGAATAACTACATGTCCAGTCTACCATTGTTGCATAAACTGAAGGCGGATGAACAATTGTTCTTATACCTGGCAGTATTCGAAGTAGTTGTAAGTGTTGTTTTGGTTCGAGAAGAGAAAGGTACACAATTTCCTTTTTATTATGTAAGTAGAACATTAGCTAGTGCAGAAACTAGATATCCTCACTTACAAAAATTGGCATTACCTTTGATAACGGCTACCAGAAAACTCAGATTTTACTTTCAATGTCATCTTATACGTGTAGTAACAACCTATCCACTAAGGAATGTAATGTATAAACCTAAATTGTCTGGTAGGTTAGCCAAATAGGAAGTTGAAATTAGTGGGTACGACATAAAGTATAAACCAAGAACGGCAATAAAGTCATAGGTTTAAGTGGATTTCATAGCATATTTTACTCCTGGAATGATTCCCGAGGTGGAAAGAGAACTTATATTAACCTCGGGAACAACTTCGGGGATCTGGACCTTATATATGGAAGGAGCTTTGAACGTAAAATGGTCCGGACTAAGGATGTTATTGAAAAACATGCGGGGGATGTTAATAGGCAGTCGATAAGAACTATGAAATTAACTAACAATAAAGTCGAGTATAAGGCTATGATTGCAGGTTTAGAATTGCAAGTAGTTTAGAAGCAGAAGTTATTGAGGCAAAATGTGACTCGCTTCTGGTGGTTAATCAAGTGAATGACGTGTTCGAAGTGAAAGAAGAAGGAACGCAGAGATACTTAGAGAAAACTCAAGTATTATTGCATCTGTTAAAAAAATAAACCATGGAACATGTCTCACGTGAGAAAAATAATGAAGCAGATGCATTGGAAAACTTGGGGTCTTCCTTGGAAGCAGAGGAATTTAACTTCGGGACAACAGTACAACTTTTGAACTCCGCTATTGGTGGTTTTCATGACGATGTAAACTCCACAAGTTAAACTTAGGATTGGTAGGATAAGTTTATCAATTATCTTTGGGATGGCAAGTTACCAAGCGATTCGAAAGAGTCTAGGGCCCTTCGTGCGAAGCCGGCCAATTATTGCATGGTTGATGGCCAATTGTATCGGAGGTCTTTCAATGGTCTTTTGGCGAGATATTTAGGGCCCGGGGAAACAGATTATGTAATGCCTGAAGTTCACGAAGGAACTTGTGGCAATCACTCAGGAGCAGAGTTGTTGGTCCAAAAATTTATTAGAGTCGGGTATTACTGGGCACATATGGAAAAAAATGCCAAGGATTTTGTTTAGAAATGTGATGAATGTCAAAGGTATGCACCTTTGATTCATCAACCGGCCGAACTAATGCATCCGGTCTAGTCACCATAGTCATTCATGAAGTGGGGAATGGACATTGTAGGTTCACTTCCATGGGCACCTGGAAAGGTACGATTTATTTTGTTGACAACTAACTATTTTTCTAAGTGGGTTGCAACAAAATCTCTCTAGAAGGTTAGAAAAAAGGAAATCATCGATTTTATTTGGGATCATATCATATGTCGGTTCGAAATACCGAAGGAAATTACTTGCGGTAGTGGTCGTCAGTTTATTGGAAAAAAATGTGAGGATCCTCTTGACGAATTAAAATTAAGAAAATAGTGTCGGCTCCATATCACCCAAGTGCAAATGGGCAAGTGGAGTAAACAAACAAAACAATCATTCAGAACATGAGAAAAAGACTAAAGACGTCAAAAGGCTAGTGGAGAGAAATTATATCAGAGGTGTTATGGGTGTACAGAACGACACCGAATCCAGCACCGCAGAAACGTTGTTCTCTTTGAATTACGGTGTAGAAGCTCTGATTCTGGTGGAAGTTAGGGAACCGAGCTTATGGTTCAGCCTTGCAATTGAAGAGTAAAACAGTGAAGCTATGGCAGTTATGTTTGGCTTAACGGATGAACATCGTGAGCTAGCATTGCTATGACTAGTGGCTCAGAAGCAAATGATGGGAAGGTATTACAACCGGTGGACAAATCTAAGACACTTTCAAGTAGGGACTTGGTTCTACGAAAAGTAACCCCCAACACTAGAAACCACAATAAAGGGAAGTTGGGTCCGAACTGGAAGGGACCCTACAAAGTGTCAGGGATAACCGGAAAAGGCTCGTACCAGTTGGAAGCCAAAGCTGGACAAAAGTTGCCGAACAATTGGAACATAAGCCATTTGAAGCAGTACTATTGCTGAGGTATGTATCTCACATTTATTTAAGTTACATTTGTTTCAAGTTTACTAACTTTTGTAGGAGGAAATCAGAGTTATAAGGTAGTATTCGGAAGAATAGAATTAGGTCTAACAACATGTGTTGCACTCTTGTTTCCTTAGCCTGGTTTTTATCCTGAAAAGGGTTTTTACGGCAAGGTTTTTAATAAGGCAACAATGTAAATAGTGTTACTAAACGAGTGGATGAGAATCGAAAAAAAGAACTAGGGACTGCCCGACAGTTGAAAGCAAATAGTGTTTGAGTTCTCATGCTTCGAACACAAACATTAAGGGACTGTCATACCCTCGGATAAGAAGTGAAGAAATTCGAAGCTTTTTTTGAGTATTTGAAATTTTGTAAGGGTTAAAGATCGAATGAATCTTTCCCAAAGTGTGTTAGTATTAGCAAAGAGGTAATGTAGAGGCAAAAAGATCGATTGAATCTCGCCCAATTGTTTCTCCAAACAAAGCATGAATAAGAATATTCTTCTTATAAGATTTTGTTTTGCAATTTTGTCTCGACTATTAGACTTCATGTTTTCTCTCCGTATTATTGTCACAATCAATTAAGCTTAAAGGCCAAAAAATTTGTTAAGTCCTTAACTGGGAACTGTCATTAAAAACATCCGAAACAAAATGAGTAATGTTCTACAGTATTCTTCTAAAGCACCAGATCAAACAAATATAGCCTATTTGAAAGACAATTGAATTGTCTAAAGAGTTGAGAATAATTAAAATTCAAGCATTCATGCCCGAAATGAATAGGAGATGTCTTATTCATAAGCATAAAAATAAGGTCCTTATACTTAGTCATCAAATGATCCAACACCGAAAAAAAATTTGCCCGGTGTAAAATAGGAAAAATAAAGACTTGTATTCAAAATTGATTAAGTTATTTCCTAAAAACCGTAGGAACATTTACCCGGTTCAAATCAACTTAGTAGTGGATCTGAAGTCAAAAGCAACTAGCTCAGACTGAATTAACTTTGTTTTTGCTAAAGTTATCTAAGGCAAGACATTAACAGATGCAGGAAGTTAAGAAAAACCGATCAAGTCAAAAGAAAAGTTCATATATTCACATTCATAGTTGAGACCGATGGACCAAAAGAAGTTACAACGGGAAGAAATAAATGGAAAAGAAAGAAAAAAATATAAAGGCATGTAAGTATATAGTTCGGTCAGGGTCGGAGTCCTCCAGGTCTTCTTCAAAGCTATCATGTTGCGACCCCTTTTCAGAAATCGTAGTGGCACCTACATAATCCCACTACGTAGGCGAACCGCTCCCGAATATTTAACATAATATGACAAAAGTAAAAGCGAAAGATAATAAATTACTATAAAAGTTGTCTCATACTATAAATGCGGAAAAAGTAATAAGTCTGAATACATCACGAAATACCCCTAAATATCTAGTCTGCAGTTACAAGAGCACTAACAATATGAATCAAGTCTGAGAATGGGCATGCAGTCCAAAACTGAATACATAGTCTGAATATGTCTCTCAAATGCAAAAAAAAATAGAGAAAGAGTATCCAAGGGTATGCTGGAGATAGCATCCTCACCCTGAATGCTTGAGATCAACAATTCGAACTCTCAGCCAAGTAGTGCTGCAGAGGCGGAGGGTACTGAATCTACATCCACAAAGAATATCGCAAGTGTAGCATGAGTACACAATGTACCCCGGTAGACATCATAGGCCGACAATGACAGAAATACATAATTAGAGATAAATACCAAGTTGACACAAAATAATCCTACACTAGCACTTTAATAACCAAGTATCTCACATAATCACCAAGATATTCATAAAGTCCACAATATCTCAAGTATCAAGTAGCAAGAATAATATCCTTCAAGTTCACAATCCAATCAAGTTACTCACTGTCAAACCAAGTCACTCAATATCACCCAATGACAGTTTCTAAATCACCAATTATAAAAGATAAGCATGAGTATGTATGATATGAATACAATGCATATGCAAGGTACCTTTCTCAATCTGGTATATAGTATGTCAATGTTTTATTATGATCTGTACACCCATGAGGGACCCGCGAAGTCCATATACCGCTCCTAGCTAGCTGAAATTCCATACACGAATTTGATTAGAGCCCATGACTTATTTTCGAGTCTCAATCATGTTGTAGGCGTGCAACTCTGATCCCCGCATATCAATATCATCTCAAGTGCCATAATCTCTTATTACTCTTATCTTTCCGGTCTCTTGGACCACAACATATCCATACCACTCTCACATCAAGTTCTAGAACTATGAGTCAATGAATACAATGAAAATACAATGCAAGATATCATGATATAATGAGATACAATCAAATATAGAGATGATATGCACATACTTTCTACAATTCAACAACACATAAGAAAAACTAGTCAAATCAGGATATCAATCGAAAGCATGTGTGACGAGTAACCAGACAATAGCAAACATAACGACCAACCCACATATGAAGACAAGCCCAAATAAACAACAGTCGAAACCAACACAAAGTTGGTTCCCCAAACCCTATCATCACAGTTCAACACTGGTACCCACTCAACCGTTCATAACAATTAGTTGAGTGGGACCCCAAAATACGCCCAATACCCCTCAATATTTATAACTAATTACATATTTCTATCGGAGTCTCAAAATGCTAAACTGTAGCCTACCTCAAAGCTGAGCGAGAGCACTACCAAATCAAGTCTCAAGTACAGTCTTGCCCTTCCTTCTTGCCTCGCGATGATCGAAGTTTATTCACGCGTATTACATAGTTAATAATAAGATTAACACAACAAAAGCAAGACTTTAAATACCTATCCCGGGCCCACGCCACCAAAACTCGAACATTAACACACAAAATCCAAGATTACATACTAGATAATCATATCCTTAAGTTAATTAAAAATCTATTTAGGGACAATAATCAAAAAGGCCCAATTGAAACCCTAGAAATTTCCTCCAATAGAAAACATGCTTCTATAACCAAATTAAGACTCAAAACATGATACTCTAACATAATCCTATCCTATTTCATGATATTAACATCATTTAATCCATAAACTCCCATTAAAATCAACCATACAACTCTCTTAATATCACCAAAAGCATAACACATCTTCCCCAACTTACATAGTATGCTAAACCATCATTAAAAAGACTTATAATCATATCTCAAACCATAAAAGGGAAAGAATCTATTAACTCATGGTGGAAAATGCTTATAAGGCTCTGAAAATATCCTAGAGCGGCGCTGGTTTTGAGGACACTATTTTGGGAAAGAAAATCTTATTTAGAAGTATATATAGGACACCTAAACAATAATCCTTTCCGGCGGAATTGACTCCGCTGGAGCGGACCCGCTGCGGCGGAAAATCCTTCACCGTAGCAGATGTCACTTAACACGTTATACCTCGCCACAACGGACCTGACTTCGCTTTGGTAGAATATCCCATTTCCCCATCTTTCGCTTCAGCAATCCAATCTTTCACCAAAGCGGGTCTGCTGGAGTGGATGCTAGTTCCGCCGTGGCAGACACCAGACACCAACAAATGCAAAACAGCCTAAAACTTCCATCCAACACTCAAAACACTCCCGGAATCTCTTGGACACAAACTAAACATGCTCGTATATGGTAAAAAGCACTATAACTCGCTTGTACCCTCAGATTTCACAAATAACCGAGCTAAGGCATACTTTTATAAAGAATCACCTGGGACAAGTCACGAATATAACATTTACAAATAAGGACACAAAATACATCTGATTGCCACGGGAAGCGAACCAATAACTCAACTAAGTCATAAATGACCCTCCGGAACTACCGAAAGTGACAAAACCAGAAAATGAACTCATCTAGCCAAAAGTCAACTTTGAGTCAAACTAACCAACTCTAATTTTCCAAACTTGGGCTTTTCATCCAAAACTCATATACATAGACATCGGGATCCAAGCCACCCATCCCCACACATCACAAACCTCACAATGAGTCTACAGAAAGGATCAAATAAGAAAATAATGGTCTTTAGCAAGAAATGACCAAGTGGGTCATTATATGTCGCCATTCAAATTTTGAAGGGTTTTGAACTCGAGGTCTTTTGCCTCAACAATCTTATTATCTAACTCTGGAATCCCATATCGAGCCTACTCCAAAGTAAAGCTCAGGACATAAAATGTTATGTGCTTAGTTTTAAGCATTGCCCGAGCCACATCAGTCTCCATATTGGCAAGAGCTCGATCTCGTTCAGCCAAGACTTGATTCAGTTAGGCCGAAATCTCGGCATTCATCCGGGAAGTGACCTCAAGTTTGGCCTCCGGGTGTTTGAGGCTTTGAGTTTACTAGCAAACTTGGTCTTGAGATGCCTTCAACTCTCGCTAGAACCCTTCATTGGCAGCTTCCTATTCAGTAACCCGCTCTGCATCATTGCATTGAGCTCGGTGGTAAGGCGTTCGATCTTAGTATTAAGGAAGTCTTCCTTCTATGCTTGGTAATGTCGTACCTCTTCCTGCTCTTTAAGTTCTTTGGTGAGGAACTAGAGGTCGTTTTAGAGATCGTTATTTTCATTATCCAAGGATTTGTTCTCTTCTTGGATGAGTTATAGGTCATTCATGGCCCATAGGTAGTCACATTTTACACGGTCTAACTCTACCTTAACAATAGGCAGATCACCAGCTATTTGTGCATCCTTTTGCCAGAGGATTTCTTTAGGGTGCCGGACTTCTTTGTCCTGGGCATCTAGCTGACTCTTCAAATCTTCATTTTCCTTGAGGTAGTGAAGGAAACCTTCCCCGACCAAAATGGATGCCTACAAACTAAAGTTTTTTTATGTTCAAGTTAGAATGTATCAAAAGGGAAAGGTATGAACAAAACTAAGACAAGTTAGAAATCATACATGGTTGGATGCATGCATCCCCTCGTTGGTGAGGCATTTCTATGAAACATCTTTCATCTTGTCCTTATCAGACTGAAACACCAGAGGCCTCAGGTAGCTCACAACCTCGATAAAATGAGATAATTAGTTGGTATCTTCGGGAAAGGGGGGCGTTGCAGTCCATTCCTCATCCTATTCGGATCTATGCTCGAGGATGCAAATATATCCACAATCTTGGATCGGGAGGTAGCATGGTTCTTTGAAGGGCGAGATGATTTTTTGAGCCTCTACGGAATAGCCAGGTGTGCAAACCTGGAGGTGTTCATTGGAGATGTTGGGTTTGTAGAAGTTTCAGCCTTACCGAAAAGCCAATCAAAGTCTTTTTGCTCGAAGGCAGAGGCCGAGTTCAATTATGATTCAGGCAGTGGAGTTAAAGTCCTCTGCCTCTTCACCAAAGGTTCCTCGTCTGTTGCATTATCATCATCTTCAATAATGACGGGCATTTGTTCAGCAGGTGGCAGCACGGTGGCAGTAGTTGCCATAGTGCCGGAGGGAGGCTTGGTAGCTTCCACAGTTACGGTTTCTTTGACTCCGAAAAAACCAATTTCTTCCAGAGTTGTTGTGTTCTTTACCTCGGAAGAGCCACCTACTTACAGAGTTATTTTCCTCTTTGAAGAAGTCAAGGGAGACTTTTGAGGCTTAGAAGATTTATTTTTCTTTGGTACTTCGATGATACGGTGAGAGGATGCAGTCGGATCAAGTATCAGGTTGGTGAGAACTGGAGCGGCCACAACTATCCTCAGGAGTGAGGTGCCATTTGGCAGACTTAGTTACAAAAACAAAAATGATGAAAATTAGCATACACGAAGAAATGAAAGTAAAGAAAGGGTTCGGAAGATGCTATCCGTGATTTTGTGCTTTCCATCGGTCTTTGGAAATCATTTTCCATGTCTGGTACTTATGCAGATGAACACTTATATTTTTCTTGACCCATGTATGGAGGGTGTCGATATCAACTGTAATCCAGGGGGTAGTTCAAGAGGTAGCGAAAAAATAAAAGCAAAACACCAATCGGAGGCGTTATGAAAAACCAAAGTGAAGAATTTTGTACTTACGGTTGAAATTCCATGTCTCCTAGAAGGGCATGAACCTCTCTGGAATAATTTCAGCAGTACTTACTACTAGAAAGCGCTCCATCCAGCCTCTGTCTTCATCAAGGCTGGAAAGGATGGGGAATTTTCCTTGTTTGGAGATCTGGATGATCCTGCCGTGGATAAACTTTGGGACATACAAACAAGTCAAATGATCCAAAGTAAAATCTTTTTTGACCTCATTATCCAAGAACCAGAGACACATAACTGCCCTCCACACGGACGGACCTATTTGTGAAAGACGCAAGTTGTAAGTCTTGCACATCTCAAGGATCACTTCGTCAATCGGTGGATAGATCTTCAAAGTGAAGGGGTAGGTATGAATGTTGTAGTATCTTAATTTATGGGTGGTAATGTTGTCATCAGGCTCGGGGATGATAATACCATAGAGTTTTTCCCAACCACAGTCAGTCCGGACTTTTCTGAGAATGGGGGGATTGATAAAAGTTGGGTAGTTTCTTGCCATTTCACCCCTGTCACTTTTCAAAGTGACAGCACGAATGGCGAATTCAGTGTCAAAATAAAAAGTAGATAGAATCATGTCAGAGGCTCTAAGCTTAGGGGCAGTCTGAGCTTCAGGAGATTCACCGGCACCGGTGGCGTCATCGGTGGCCGGTGGTGATGAAGGTGCCGGAGAAGAATGTCTTGAAGAAGAACGGGTGTTGGTTTTAGCCATGGTGAGGAATATTTGAAGGTATGAAGATTTGAAGAATTGAAGATGAGAATATTGAAATAGAGAGGAAGAGGAAGAATTTATAGTACCTATGGCATCATTACAGGGCATTTCGGTATACAAACCAAAGAGGCGGTTCAATCAGGAAGTGACACATCTCCGGATTTACAAGGAGATGGGACGTGAGTTAGAGTTTGGAGAAGAGGAAACATTTCCTTTTCCTGCCTATTTCAGAGTAATTTGAAAAGAAATCTTACAAGAGAAGACAACAAAGAAATCATTTTCACTTCCCGTCACTTCGGTAAACTTTGATCATGAATGTAATGCCCAGAACCATGTCATAGGTGAAACACGACACTCAGTGCCTGACTGCATGTGACCGAGAAAACTACATGGCTTGCTAATCAATATGGGCATCAAAACATGCACTAATAATGATTTAAAACATATAAAACATAATACTAAAAAATATAGTCTGAAATATAATAGCGGAAATATCTAAATATAATATGATAAGTTTAAAAATAATATTGACATGAGTGACATGACATACTAACTAGTATAGTCTATGAAACCTATGAAACATAACTCTGACTGCAAAACTGTTTACCAGGACAAGGCCCTGGCATACCTCTACTATAAAACATATCATGTAAAATAAGTGACTAACACCCCGAATGAAATGGGGTTGACCAATAGCTGATACTGAGGCAAATCCTAGCGAGTAGATCCATCATTCTAAAACTCAGTACCTGCACCGTGAAGTGCAGGCTCAGGGAAAAGGAACGTTAGTACATTTGAATTGTACCATATATAAAGCAACTGAAAGAATAAGTAGACACGTGATATAATTGGAACATGAAACTGAAACCGAACAATGAGCATGAGCATGATCTAATATAAGTATAATAACATGTGTAAAATTTATATATTTGTATATCTATGGGGAGAGCATTAGTATAACCGATATGTAACCACCACACGTGAACGTGGCATCTAGACTTTTCCCGATCAGCTAAGCCATATCGTACGTGGCGTCCTGGTCTTTTCCAGTGACTTCATAAAACTTGGAGGAATGTTACGATTTAAAACGACGGGCCATAAAAATTTAAACGGTCCATAAAATCACTAGGTTTCTGTCATTTTCAACGACAGGATTTACGCTTCAATTCGACGGATCGTAAAATATTTTACGGTCAGTATATCCGAGCATAAAATTGGTCTGCAGAACTGAAACCAGTTTTTCAACTTCAAACTCCCTGCCTTGATTTCCTAAACTCCATAATCATAAACATGGCTTAGTTTAAAGGTACGAGGTGTTACACGAAAAGTGTGGGGACTATCTGTATACAGTAAAAACTGGCATGACACGTCGCAAGGTTTGAGTATGGAATTCGAGGTAGGATGTCGAGTTATAAATCGGATATGAGTAGCATCGGGGTAGATCGAATGTCGAGATGAGACCAGGTAGCAACCGAGCCAATTGACACTGAAAGAAGAACCGGAAACGCCCAGCTTATATCCATTCCGGATATGGAGCAAGCCGTTATTCCTCTTTCATTAAGGATACTTTAATAGCTTTAATGACATTTAATTTGAGAGAGAATATCAGGTGTTAATACCTTGTTTCATAGTTATAAAAAGAGCTCAATCTTCATGTTGGAAGGGCATCCAATTCTCATTTTTCTGCACTTGTACGATCAACTTTATAAGAATCAAAATCATTATCTCTAATCTTTGGCTTGTAACCGAGGCAATTCTTCTAAGGATCGGACCAATTTTGCTGAGAAGATATATTCAAGTTTACAGCAATTCAGGTTAACTTTCTTACTTGTTTCCTTTATTTGCTTATCTTTTACTAGTTGATTATCATCTTATGTTGCAAATTAATCCACGTATTCTTAAAACCACTTATAAATTAAACTGTACCTTTTTTGGGTAAACAAACACTCCTATATATAGTAAAATTTCATGGGTTGAATGACGGTAAAAACTTACCCGCACCGTGTGTTTACGGCCAATCAATAAACACCTAACACATGTCATTATGTATAACTATAATTCGTAATGCTTAACACATGTCGTGCCATTATGTTTAACTACATTTGTATTTAAACGTATTGAGCAACATTTGAATGTCCTATTTAGGAATACTTATAGGACAAAAGGGAAGTGATGTGATTTGTTTTAATATGATCTTATTTAGGGATGGAGAATTGAGAGCAAGGGAGATAATTAAGGAATATTTAAGGAAAGGAAAAGAAGAACAGTGAAAGAAATGTCCTAATTCTTGTCATGTTTCTTATTTTGTGGACTAATTACTACAAATATTAGCTCATCAATATTTTTTAAGGACGCGTGCTTCACGCGGATAAATTAACTAGTATATATATAAAGAGGGAACATATGCCCGGTGATATGGCATTGTTGTATGACTAGCATTACTATTTATGTTTTTTGTCAATTTTTTACGTCTTTCCATTTTAAAAATGATTTTAAAAGTGTTCTAATAAAGAAAATTGGATATTCACCTCTTTTCCCTTAAAAAAAACTGATATTTACTTGACAGTTACTAAGAAACGTTGCCCTCTTTTGGAAACAGATTCTCACATACGTTTTCCATTATCAAAGTCATTTTGTACCTTTTAATATATATATATATATATATATATATATTAAAGCTAAGCATAAACAAGGTGATGTGGCACCTCTCTGTAGCCAATGATCTTATTTATTTTTTCCTTTTTTGGTTTTTTATATCATTTTTTAATTATTTTATTTTAAAGTCGTCTGCGTAACTCACATCCCTTTGTCTTCATAATTTTTATCCTTAATTAGTATTAGTAAATATTAATTTCATAATGCCCAAGTCTTTCATGTTCATAACCCTCTAATTATTTAATGTACAAGTTACTGTTGGAAATTAGCCTTTGGCGGGAGTTGCGACCGACCAACTTTAACGGCTTAAACACTAGTGTTACGTATGTTAGAGAATCCGGTTCTTCACACATGCATGATCTACTAAGTACGTAGATAACCGTAGGGCCAAGAATCGTCAAAATTCATTGAGAAATGAAAGAGATATTGGTCCACGAAGTGAGGTGTTTGAAGCATGGAAAGAGTGGTATTGTGTTCAATTCTCCCTCATCGGTAGAGGAAGAAAGAATTGTTGTGTATATAAGACTCAAAATTGGTTTGGGGTTTGGTGTCTTCCACGGATCCCCTCTTGAAAGAGATTTTGGCGCACTCACATGGTGTCTTTTCATTTCCAGCAATATTTCAGCGGACCGATGTTGCATAAGGAGAGGTAGCTTCAGCTTTGAACCTTCCATAGTTGAATACCATCGGACTTACTTACTGCGCGGTGAACGTGATGTCTTGAATCGTCAGTGTTTAGTGTAAGCCAAGTCAATGGTACCAACATAACAAATTCCCTTACTCTCTTCTTCGTAATGTTTTGTCCGTTTTGGCCATGGACAACGTCTTGGATTCTTAAGTGCGTTCATTTTGAGGCGGCCCGTCCTCGCACTTAAATAGGTGGTCTCCTACAAGGTATCCTGCTATACCCCACTTCACAAGTGTTAGAAACCATTAAAAGTTTTCCAAAACCTAACCTCAACTATAGAGGATCATTACAGGTTTTGAAAACTTAACCTTTACCCATACTGCAGATAGCACTTAACGTCTATCGCGGGAACGGCTTTGGATTTGGTGTTTCTTTTCAAAAATCACTATCTGAAGTGCTCATACTTCCACCGAAGCGATCAACTGAACCTTTACAACTTAGTTTTCCCATTGAACCAAATTACTGGGATCTCCAGTTAGTAAGGTTGGGTTACCGCCGTATTAGTCCTTATATTTTGGGTTTTAAGCCCATTCCCTAGACAGCAAGTCATCGATCTTTGGGTAAGCCCTTTGTCAATGGGTCTGCTATATTATCCTTTGACTTAATGTAATCAATGGATATTATACCCGTAGTGATCAGTTGCCTAACGGTCTTATGCCTCCGTCGAATATGACGAGACTTGCCATTGTACATAGCATTCTGTGCCCTTCCTAGAGCCAACTGACTGTCGCAGTGGATCATTACCAAAGATACGGGTTTGTTCCAACACGGAACATCCTCTAAGAAGTCATGAAGCCACTCAGCTTCTTTTCCTGCTTTGTCTAAAGCGATAAACTCCGATTCCATCGTGGATCGGGCGATGCAAGTTTTCTTAGAGGATTTCCAAGACACCCCCACCACCAATTGTAAATACATACCCATTTTGGTGGACTTGGTGTTCTCTATATCAGATATCCAGTTTGCATCACTATACCCCTCTAGTATAGCTGGATATCTCGAATAGTGTAACCCGTAATTTAACGTGTATTTCAGGTATTGTAATACCCGATTCAACGCCTTTCAGTGATTATCACTCGGATTATGGGTGAACCTAGCCAACTTATTGACTGTGTAAGCAATATCAGGTCGAGTGCAGTTTGTTAAATACATCAAACTACCGATCACCTGTGCATATCGCTCCTGGTATACAGGTGCACCAAGATTTTTATCAACTTTTTAATTTGTATCCATTGGTGACGTTATCGGTGAACTGTCTAACATCTCAAACTTTCTCAAAATATCCTTGATGTAGTGAGACTGAGATAAGACCAGTCCGTCAGACGTCTTAGAGATTTTAATCCTAAGATGACATCTACGATACCCATATCCTTCATGTCGAAGCATTGTTTCAACATGTTCTTAGTCTCTAGGATTACCCTAGGACTACTTCATGTGATTAACATGTCGTCTACATACAGGCATATCATAACAATTGAGTCAGAGTTACCTTTCGTGTAAACACATTTATCACACTCATTAATGGCGAACCCCTTCGATAGTAGAGTACTATCAAATTTTTCGTGCCATTGTTTTGGGGCTTGTTTCAGCCCGTACAGAGATTTGACAAGTCGACAGACTTTATTCTCTTGCCCTTGAACCACACACCCCTCGGGTTGGTCCATATAAATTTCTTCTTTCAAATCACCAGTTAGGAAGGCTGTCTTAACATCCATCTGGTGTATCTCAAGGTCACGCAAAGCTGCGATCGCAATAAATACCCGTATGGATGTCATCCGGGATACCGGGGAGTAGGTATCAAAGTAATCAAAGCCTTCTGTCTGCTGATAGCCCTTGACTACCAACCTGGCCTTGTACTTGTCTATAGACCCATCTGCCTTGTATTTCCGTTTGAGTATCCATTTACAACCCAACGGTTTATTTCCCGGAGGAAGATCAACCAACTCCCACGTATGGTTATGCAGAATGGAGCCTATTTCACTCTCAATAGCTTCTTTCCAGAGCGGTGCTTCTGGAGTTGACAACGCCTGAGCAATTGTCCTTGGTTCATCATTAACCATATAAGCTACAAAGTCAGGACCAAAGGATTTATCCTTCCTGGCCCTCTTACTTCGCCTTAGATCCATTTCTAGAGTCTCCAAGTTCTGAGAATCCGGAACACTAGATTCCAGATGTTCAGCCACCTTGATATTCGCTAGATCTGAACCATTCAGATCCGGGCAGTCAAGGACTCCCGGTTCTTAAGAGCTTTGTGCATAACTTCGTTTGCGAGAGGTTATGTCTTTCTCCTTTCTAGGAAAGGTACTTTCAAAGAATAGAGCATTCCTTGATTCCATTATTGTACCCTGGTGGATATCTGGAATATCTGACTTATGCACTAAGAAGCGATAAGCACTACTGTAATTTGCATATCCGATGAATATGCAATCTACAGTCTTAGGCCCAATCTTGACCTGCTTTGGCTTGGGTACTTCAACCTTTGCCAGACAACCCCACACCTTAAAATATTTGTAGGTGGGTTTCTTTCCCTTCCATGATTCATATGGAGTTTTGTCCTTACCCTTATGTGGGACTCTGTTAAGAATCGTATTAGTGGTAAGGACGGCTTCTCCCCGCATGTTTTGGGGAAGACCGGAATTGATAAACAAGGCATTCATCATTTCCTTTAATGTGCGGTTCTTACGTTCCGCCACACCATTTGATTGAGGTGAGTATGGAGCCGTCGTTTGATGAATAATGCCTTCTTGGGCACAGTATTCCTGAAACGACGCTACATATTCTCCCCCTCTATCGCTACGAATAGATTTAATCCATAGGCTAAGTTGATTCTCAACTTCTGCTTTGTAACGTCGGAACGCTTCAAAGGCTTCATCCTTACTTTTCAACAAGTAAAGGTAACAATACCTTGTGCTATCATCTATAAATGTCACAAAGTACTTGTTCCCCCCTCTAGTTTGTGCAAACTTCAAATCACATATATCTGTGTGAATAAGTTCTAGAGGAGCGGTATTCCTTTCGACGGATCGAAAAGGAAGCTTGGTAATTTTTGCCTCTACGCACACCTCACACTTATGTTGAGGGTTTACGTCGATAGACGGCAACAACTCCATCTTTACCAGCCTTTGAATAGGCTTGTAGTTAACGTGTCCTAATATATGATGCCATAAATTAGAAGACTCAAGCAAATAAGAAGAAGGTTCAACTTTATTTCCTTGACGCAATACAGACATGGCATTCACTTTGAAGAGGCCTTCACAGACGAAGCCCCTCCCCACAAATGTGCCATTTTTAGTGAGTACAAACTTATTGGATTCAAACACTAGCCTAAACGAGCATTAACCAATAAAGGTCCAGAAATTAAATTTCTTCTAATCTCTGGGACGTGCATCACTTCCTTCAGAGTAAGTTCCTTGCCGGAAGTCATCTTCAGGACCACCTTTCCAACCCCCAGCATGTCAGAAGAAGCGTTGTTGCCCATGAGCAGCTTCTTGTCAGCGACTGGAGTGTACGTAGAGAAGGCATCTTTGTTGGAACAGATGTGCCTAGTAGCACCTGTGTCCATCCACCACTGCATCGGATTCTCAACCAAGTTGGCTTCTAGCACTACTGCCGAGAATTCCTCAATCATGTCATCCAGGAGCGTGTCCTTGACGACGTTTGCTTGAGCCTTGCCTTTAGACTTGGCTTTCTGCTGTTGCTCAGTATTGAGCTTGCGGCATTTCTTGATCCTATGACCAGGTTTTCCACAGTGGTGACAATTACCTCTGAACATTTCTGCTGCAGGGGCTTTGCCGTCTTTCTGGAACTTCCGCTTCTTGCTTGAGTTCCCTTTGGCCTCAGCCAGATTCGCCTTCGCCTCAGCAGGTTGTCTACCCCTTGGCAAGGTTTTCTTATTATCTTCCTGGATTTGTAGTTTGATAACAAGCTCTTCAAAGGTCATCTCCTTTGTCTTGAGTTTCAATTAACTCATAAACTCATTCCACGAAGGAGGTAACTTTTCAATCAGCGATGCAACCAAAAACTGCTCGTTTGGTTTCAGTCCTTCCAAATCCAGGTGATGTAAAATCATTTGGAATTCCTGGACTTGGGACATCATCGTCTTCTTGTCCACCATTTGGAATTTTAGAAATTTCCCAACGATGAACTTCTTAGTACCCGCATCTTATGCGTTGTACTTCTTTTGTAGTTTTTCCCACAGCTCTTTGGCAGTGCCAATGGTGCAATAGACCGTGTAGAGAGGGTCTGCCAAGCAGTTCAGTATATAGTTCTTGCACATGAAATCGCTATGATTCCACGCATCACGAGCCATCTTCATGCCGTTTACGACATGGATACCAAGGCCCCCTTCACCCGTTTCAATAGGCGAAGAGTCCATTTCATCTCCAGCTTGTGGAGGATCTTCCGTAAGGAACCGGGCCATGCCCATTACCGTTACGTAGAATAACATCTTTTGCTGCCATCTTTTAAATTCTGATCCCATGAATTTTTCAGGGCGATCATGGTGGTGTGAAGAAGAGGGTGGAGCTCCAGCAGTCGGGAAGGTAGCGGTGTTACTGCCTTGAACAGTAGCAGCAGCAGTGAAGGCGGCAGTGTTACTGCCTTGGGCAGTAGCGGCAGTGGCGGGGAAGGCAGCAACGTTGCCTCGAGAGGCAGCAGCAGTAGCAGCAACATTGGTCATGTTTCCAGCCATGTTATAGCAGTTACAGTAAACCAATATTGTCTTAAGTTGTTGGTGTTTACAAAGGTTGCAGGAAACGGGAATTACAAGTAACTGCAAAGTAATTCAATAACTGAAAATTACAATAGAACAACAAAACTGAAATTATAATTTTGTTGTTGAAGAAAAACTGGAAACTATTTTTGTTTGCTGAGTCGAGTGTGGCACTCTGTCCTTAAGACAATATTTCCCCGTATGTATCATTTATAAGTCCCGGACAATTTGTCTCCCAAGATAAAACAGCAATGGAACACTTGAGCAAAGGAAACTCAAGAGCTACCGTGAAGAATATTGAGCAATGAAATGATGCTTGGAAGTTGTAGGAAGAAACTGTTTTGCTTGTGTATTTTCGTGTATCTCAAGTGTTGTAAGTGTATTGTAAGTGTGTCTCAATAATGGTGCAAGGGGTGTTTATATAGGTGAGGGAGGGACTGTTTTAACTACCTCCATAACAGCCATTATTGGCCAAATAATGGCCATTATAGAGGTAGTAAAGCCACCAAAATAAATGGTGGAAGACACCAACGGATTGGCCATTATAGGAGGAGTAATTCAGCCAAAATAAATGGCTGAATTGAGTGTTGGGCGTTTCTGCTTTGACCGTCCAAATTCTGACTTTCTGGAAACTTCAGGGACCAAACTGTACTTCTGGCAAAGTTCTCTAGCCCAAAAAGATAATATCAGAAGCCCACAGCCCGTGAACCCGAGAACCCGGAACTCGGAACGGGACGGGCGGGCGGCGGCGGCGCGCGTGTGGGCTTTCCTCGAACCGAAGCACATCTAGGTCCTCCCTCATTTAAACACATGGAATACCCCTTGGGGTCCCAAACCCCAAACCAATTTTGAGTTTTATATACACAACAATTCTTTCTTCCTCTACCGATGAGGGAGAATTGAACACAATGCCACACTTTCCATGCTTCAAACACCTCACTTCGTGGACCAATATCTCTTTCATTTCTCAATGAAATTTGACGATTCTTGGCCCTACGGTTATCTACGTACTTAGTAGATCATGCATGTGTGAAGAACCGGATTCTCCAACATACGTAACACTAGTGTTTAAGCCGTTAAAGTTGGTCGGTCGCAACTCCCGTCAAAGGCTAATTTCCAACATTTACGACACCTAATTAAAATCACACCAACATGGTATTCTCGTTGCAATATATGAAGCGGAGGAGGGGATCATAGCACAAAATGAACAAAATATTGATGGAGATGGAACTTTTTCCATCTTAGGTACTGATCAAAATCTTATTTTAGCAAGTGATTGAGTGTCTTGATACTTTTATTATATGGGTATGTTTTAGAATGTTTAATTTTTTCACCCTTTAAATTATGTTTTACAACTTCTGTTGTTAATCTTCCTTTTCTATTTGTTCCCGACAAGAAATTCTTGAGAAGAATCATCACACATTTTAGTTTAGTCTAAATTTTCTATTTTTTTAGTACTCCTAATTAATGTATGAAAAAGTGTATAGACGGTTGCTTATCCAGAATTTAAGGATCATGGGTGCGTCATTAAAATTAATGAAAATAAAAAATTAAGCTGAGATTCAAACCTAGGTTCCCCAAATATTTAAAGTTCCGTTTTGAAACCAAAGCAGCAAGCTGTGTTTTTTTGGATTTTAATGTGCTTTATAAATTTTTGTACCCAATTATTATATAATTATACCTAGTTTGCGTCGAGTTTAACGAATGCTGGAACACCACTAAATTGGACATAGGTCCGCCCCGAGCTAGCCTATAATTATTCTTAAATATATTGCATATTTATCAAAATTAGCCTCCATTTCATTTAGAAAGTACAGAGTGAAAATTGCATATTCATCAAAATTTATTCTTCTATCTCAATTAAATTTATATAAATATTTTCCTTTTTATATGAATTTACAAGCTTCTTCGCGGCAAGTTTATTAGTCATCCCTTTCAGATGGCAGGTCAATTTTCCAAATGTTTTTAATTTCTATAGTTTTCATTTTATGCTTCTTTTCAAAATGCGAAATCAATAATGAAAATAATTACGGGAATGAGGAAGGTGACGTGGGATCTCACGCAGCATTTATATTTCCTTTTTTAAAAAAAAGGCATTCTAATCAATTATTAATCAAATCATAGTTGAGTACGTCATGAATCAAAGATGGGGATCTAGTATCCACTCCATAAAATCAGACATAGAACCCGAAGCCTGAGCTAACAGATGGGCACATTGGTTCGCTGATTTTTTTACGAAAGACAAAGAAATAGATGTAAAGCAACACATGAGTACTTTACAATCATGAATAATATATCAAAATAAGAGTTGTTGTCACAAGATTTCTCCAACGCTTGTTTAATCAAAAGGCTGTCAATCTCCACAATAATTGGTGTTGTTGTGAAGTGATCCTTTAGCCAGCTTAGTGCTTCTCGAACACCCAAAGCCTCGGCCATGAGTGAGTCATGTGGTTTATCTAACCGATTAGAGCGACCTCTGATGAAGTTTTCATGGGAATCACGGACTAGCATGCCGACTCCTGCTACTCCTGAAGCAAAATCAAAAGAAGCATCAATGTTGCATTTAAGGATATCCGCTTCTGGAGAAAACCATTTAGTTGCAAAGTCGGTTCCCATTGTTGTAGGGATGGAGGTTGCCGTTTTTGCCTTAGTCCAATCCTGCCAAAATCAGGCTGCCTTTTTAATAACAACTTCGGGTATATTTATCTTTTTCTGGCTTTAAAAATTGTTAATCCTTATCTCAATACTATTACTCAATCATTAAAGTACTTTCTCTATATATAGTTATGACTAATGAGTCTTAAATAAGGAAAGAAAAGGATATTTTGAAACTGCATTACGCTTTCATAGGATTACAATAAAATTTGTTGTACAATTATAACTATACAATTAATATCAACGAGGACAATGAAAAATTCCATAGGCAATAAAGAATTATACTGTAAATGAGGACAGTGAGTCATAGCTGTTGGATATGTAAAGCAGTACGAAAGTAAATAAATATTACAACTGTTCGAAAGGATAAACAAGTAGCCAATATTCAGAACTGCCGCAAACTTGTTGAGCGTTGGATCTTGATAACCTGAAATCAAGAAACACTAAATCTGGATTGTTACAACTGCGTGCTGAGTCGAGAGATGGATCTCTGTCTTTAAGACAAGATTGCCCCGAATATATGCTTTTACGTTAACGGGCAATAGTCTTCCAAGATAAAACAACACTTAATTAACACTATAAAGAAAATAGGTTGATTCTGACGAAGAAAATAAATACGAAATGACTTGCTGAAGAACGGAAATGGAAGGAAGAGTATTGAGTTTTCTGTTCACTGTTTGTGGAGAGAATTGCAGTTGTTCTCTTCTGTTTGTCTGTGTATTATATTGTAGTCTCGTTTCTGTTATGTGTTCTATTTTTTATGCACGTGTGAAGAGACAAGGACTCTAACATGCGAAACCCTAGTTTTTAAGTCATTAAATACGGGTGGACGCACCTCTCCACCAAAGGCAAATTTCCAACAATCCCCTCTTGAAAGAGATTTTGGCGCACACACAAGGTGCCTACTTTCAGCAATCTTTCAGCGAAAAGATATTGCATCAGGAGAGGTAGATTTGCTTTGAACCTTCCCTAGTTGAATACCATCGGACTTACTTACTGCGCGGTGAACGTGATTTCTTGAACCGTCAGTGTTTAGTGTAAGCAAAGACAATGATACCAACACAATAACTCTCCTTATTCGTTTTCTTTTTATTGTTTTGTCCGTTGTGGTCGTGGACACACTTGGATTCTTAAGTGCGTTCATTTGAGGCGGCATGTCCTAGCACTTAAACAGGTGATCTCCTACACGGTATCCTGCTATACGCTACTTCACAAGTGTTAGGAATCATTAAAATTTTCCCCCACCTTAACCTCAACCATTTGAGGATCGTTAAAGGTTTGGAAGCTTAACCTTTAACCACCATGCAGGTAGCACTTTAATGTCTATCGCGGGAACAGCTTTGGATTCATGTTTCCCTACATAAATCATCATCCGAGGTGCTCTTGCTTCCACCGAAGCGCTCAACTGAACCTTTTGTAGCTTAGTTTTTCCATTGAACCAAATTCATGGGATCTCCAGTCAGTATGGTTGGGTTACCACCGCAAAGGTTCGTATTTTTTGCGTTTTAAAACCATTCCCCTAGACAGGCAGAACACTTGATCTCCGGGTAGTCCCTTAGTTAAAAGGGTCTGCTATATCATTTGATTAGTAATCAAGGAAGTGATACCCATGATGATCAACTGCCATACAGTCTTATGTCTCCGACATATATTTCCAGACGCCGTCATCCGTGTCTTTCCTGAAGCCGATCGGCTAGCCACAGTGTATAACTGCTGAAGGCACGAGTTTCTCCCAATAAGGGACGTCCTCTAAGGAGTTGTGAATTTACTCAACTTCTTTCATGCTTTGTATAATCGATAAACTCTGATTCCATTATGAATCGACCGATGCAAGTTTGCTTAGAGATTTTTCCAAGACCTACCATACACATTTACTTGTGGCTTTGGTGTTCTTCATATCTGATGTCCAGTTTGCATCACTGTGTTCTCCCAGAACTGCTGGACATCCAGAATACCATGATCAGTAGATAAGCGAATACTTCATATATCGTCATATCCGACTTAACACCTTCTATCGATCATTTTTAGAATCATCAGTGAACCTTAGTTCAACCGATCTGATTTGTAAGACGATATCAGGTCGGTTATAGTGTGTAACATACATTGAACTACATATGACCTGCGCATATCGCTCCTTGTATATGGGTGCACCATGATTTCAATCAGTTATATGATTCATATCCATTGGTGGTTTCAATGAGACTATCAACTATCTCACAACTGAGTTTGGAGTTTAGACCAGTCTGTTAGATGTCTTAGAAATCTAATTCCTAAGATGTCATCTGTGATACCCATATCTTTCATATCGAGACTTTGTTTCAATATGACTTCCATTCTCAGACTGTTAGTTTTCCAACTGTTGGCTTTCTAACTTCATAGTCAATATTTCTATAGTCAGATTCATTATTTCTGTTTTATCTGAAACTTCCAGGACCAAAATGTAAACATTTCAAGGACCAAAATGGAAGTTTAGGAAGAAGCCTAGCGGTCCAGCAAACCAACTTTGATTATCCCCTTCCAACTCTCTGATTAGGAAGATTGTTTCAACATCCATGCCACGCAAGACTGCAATGGCCCTGGATGTTAAGCTATTCACAGGAAAGCACGTGTACAAGTAGCCGAGGCCTTATACTCGTCAGTAGATCCATCTACTTTGTACTCACTTTTGAGTATTCTTTTTCACAACCCAAAGGTTCTTTTTCCCGGAGGAAGATCAACTATTACATAAGTATGGTTCTATATGATGGAATCTATTTCTCTCTTTAGATTCTTTCCAAAGCAGCGCTTTTGGAGATGACAATTCTTTGTTAATTGTACATGGTTTGTTCTCAACCATACAAGCTAGAAGGCCTGGAACAAGTCTTTGTCCCCTCTCTGCTCCATCTCGGTTCAACATCTAGAATCTCTGAGTTCTGTAGATCTGGAATATTAAGTTTCGGATAGACAGCAACTTTCGAGTCCTGTAGATACGGAACGTCTAGTTTTGGACAGTCAGGACCTCGCGGGTTCTTGTTAACCTCGAGCAATTACTCTTTTTTCCTTTTTCAAGGAAAGTTATCTTCAAAGAATTCAGCATTGTTTGACGCCAAGAGGCGATAAGCACTACTGTTATTAGCAGATCCAATGGATATGCAATTTACAGTCTTAGGTCCAACTTGACCTGTTTCGGTATTCCAATCTCTACCAAGCCACCCCACATCACAACATTTGTATGTGAGATCATTTCCATGTTTCACACGGAGAGTTATCTTTATCCTTATGCGGAGTTCTGTTGAGAATCGCATTAGGGATAAGGATCGCCTTGCCCCACATAATTTGGGCGTATGGCTTTGCACTTGGCTAACACCGTTAGACTGAGGTGAGTAATGAGCAGTCGTTTAATGAACGATGCTTTACATTCTCCCCCTCTATCACTATGAATTCCTCAATCCGTAGGCTTAGTTGATTTTCAACTTCCGCTTTGTAGCGCTTATCCGCTTCAATAACTTCATCTTTTCTTTTTAACAAACAAAGGATACAATACGTTGTACCATCATCAATGAAGGTCACAAAGTACTTGTTTCCCCCCTCTATTTTGTATAAACTTCAAATCACCCATGTAGGTGTGACTAAGTTCTAGAGGAGCGGTGCTTCTTTCGCTATTCCTTTGACGGAATTTGGAAAGGTGATTTTGCCTCTTCGCCTACCTCACATTTATTTTGAGGGTTTATGTCGACAGAAGGTAACAATCTCAACTTCGTTAGCTTTTGAAGGACTTCCTATTTAACGTGTCTTAATATATGATGTCATAGATGCACGGATTACAAATACATCATTCATTTAGCTACAGACATATTGTACCATTCTTAGTTATTACAGACCTGTTGGACTAGTCTCAAACCAGCTTGACCAACAGCGTCCCTTAACCAAGTTTGGGACATGTATCACATCATCTGAGAGTGATCTCATTCTCTGAAGTCCTATTGAAGACAACCTCTCCAACCCATTCTACTTTAGAGGTGGCATTGTTTCACATGAACAACCTCTTGCCCGTGGTTAGGGCGTAACCGGATCATATGTGATCTGAATACTCTGGCCCACTCCAGTTGCTTTGGTAGACTGAGTGTCCAATTTCTTTTCTGCCTTTCTTTTGGCCTTCAGATCATTTAAGACCTGGAAACTCTGCCCACCACACTAGGTGTCCATTACTTTTCCTATGAAATGAATTCTGGCCCCACTCCAGTCGCTCGTAGGCTTTGTATGACTAATTGTCCAATATCATCCTATGAAGGATCTTCTGCCAAATAGTGTGACAGGATCAACGTCTTTAGCTTTTAGTCTTCTTCCGTTATGATTGGTGTCCAGACAATTCTTGGCGCTTACTTAAGAGTGGTAACAGTTTTCGCACAGTCAGTGCATCTTTCTCCCTCGTATGTGCGAACATACTTTACACACTTTTAATAATTACACTTAAAAGAACGGATCTTTTTTAAGTCGTTTACAAAATCCAATCTTTAAACGAGAAGGAAGATGAGATTAAACTTCTGATTTTAAAGCGTAAGGAATATAAATTATTTCGAAAAACATTTTCATATTCCTCCTTAATTTATGCCCTTTTTAATCAGACAATATTTAATCTTATTTTTGACAAGGAAGAAAATTACTTATCCCAATTTCGGATTCTGGCCCACTTCTGTCACTTCATCGGACTAAGTGTCCATTTCCTCCTTACCATAATTTGGATTCTTTGTCTGGGACAGATATAGGCCTTCTGCTACAAGATAGAACCACCTCTTCAGCCTTCTCCTCTTGTCTCAGTTGACATCCCCAACCTCTCGTGGGCGCTTGTTCCCACCACTCTCAGGAGCGATGACACCATGAACACGTTGACCTTCAACATCATAATCACAAGTTTCTTCTACCAGAAAACCACAGCCATATCCAGATTTGGTCACACAACTTTTGACCGACATCTTTCGAACACTAATACAAATCTTGTCTTAAAATTGTTGGATATGTAAAGCAGTACGGGAAGTAAATAAATATTACAAGTGTTCGAAAGGATACTGCCGCAAACTTGTTAAGCGTTGGATCTTGATAACCTGAAATCAAGAAACACTAAATCTGGATTGTTACAACTGTGTGCTGAGTCGAGAGATGGCTCTCTGTCTTTAAGACAAGATTGCCCCGTATATATGTTTTTACGTTAATAGGCAATTGTCTCTCAAGATAAAACAACACTTAATCAACACTACAAAGCAAATAGGTTTATTCTGACGAAGAAAACAAATACGAAACGACTTGCTGAAGAACGGAAGGAAGAGTATTGAGTTTTCTGTTTACTGTTTGTGGAGAGAATTGCAGTTGTTCTCTTTTGTTTGTCTATGTATTATATTGTAGTCTCGTTTCTGTTATGTGTTCTATTTTTTGTTCGTCACAATTGAGCCAAAAGGCTCCAATATATAGCATAAGGAAGGCTTCTCAACTGCCAAGACATGGCTGTTAATGGCCATTAAAGGAGGGAATTAAACAGCCAAGTAATGATTGTTTATGGCCATTGAAGGAGGGTGTATGGCTGTTAATGGAGGGAGTTAATCAGCCAAGTAATGGCTGGTTAATGCACTATAATGCCCCGAAAAATCAACTCCAACGGTAGGTAGAAACTTTCTGCCTTCTGTCGTTTCCAAATTCAACATTCCAGAAACTCCAGGGACCAAACTGTAAATATTAAACAATTTGGGGTCCAAAGAGATAATATCAGAAGAAGCCCAAGACCCAAGACCCAGCCCGGACGGGACGGGCGGCGGCAGCGGCGCGCGTATGGGCTTAGCCTTGAACCCAAGTACATCTAGGTCCTCCCTCCTTTAAACACGTGGGTTACCCCTTGGGGTCCCAAACCCTTAGCCAATTTTGAGACTTATAAAGAGAGCAATTCTTCATTTTCCCACCGATGTGGTAGATTTGTCCCACACTATATTTTCATGCCTCAAACACCTTACTTCGTGGACCAATATCTCTTTCATTTCTCAACGAAATTTGACGATTCTTGGCCCTACGGTCATCTACTCACTTAGTAGATTATGCACATGTGAAGAGACAAAGTCTCCAACATCGGAACCCTAGTTTTTAAGTCATTAAATACGGGTGGACGCACCTCCCCACCAAAGGCAATTTTCCAACAATAGCAAAGATCGGAATCATAAGGTAAAGGCTTCTTTATACAAATTTAACCCCCTTCTTAATCCTAGACATGGGGTAGGATACAAATTTGTCTCTTTTGAATTTATTTATTCATATTTTGAATTTGCAATATGTAATATAGACTTTGTTCGTCGTATAAATATGTTTGATATGGCACTGCATTTTCCTGAATTTCTTTAAAGGAGAATGATAATGTTCATATACCTTCTATTTTACTTGAAAGCTTAGAGATATTTTGGCCTTCTAATGTTGAATGCATTACTTCTTTCAAAGAGCAAAATCCGGATATAGAAGCTTATTTGTACGTCGAATTTGAAGATGTTTTGCAAGGATTGTTTCAAAGAGTGAGTATTCACAGAGATCGAAAGTTCATAAGTATATATCGATTATATATTTTATCGTTCACTGATGTTTTTTTCTTGATTATTTGTTATTGGTTATATTTTATATTATAGGAATTTAGATTTTTTATATTATAAGAGTATAAAAATATTAATTACGTACATAAAAACTAAATATTTTGTTGAGCTTTTGTTTTCAATGTTTTAAAAGTGATATTTTCTCAAAATTTATTTAGTATTTTAAAATTTATATTTCTCTCATTTCTTCTTTTATCTTATAGTACCTTATTTTGAAAATTCAGTTATGTAAATACAAAAGAAGAGAAAAAGACGGATGATACAGACATTTTATAAAAAATATAAAATATTTCATTATTCATGAAACTTATGTTATACCATAAGATTACAAAAATACATAAAAAAAACTACATGTTTTATTTCTAATTCTGTGTCTTATATTTAATATAATATTTATTTTACAGTTCATTTTTTAGAATTGAATGTTTAATTGTGGTAATGTCATTTTGTCGGTAAGATATAATATATCATCCCATTGTGGCAAATAGCACGACAAGATACCAACACCAATGGTTAAGTGAGGTTGAAGGATATAAGAAAAGAATAAGGAACCTTGAAAATATGATTATACCCAAGAACAACAGGTAGTATTACGGTTGGGAAATATAAATAGGAAATGATGAAAAATAAAGATGGATATTTTAATTAGAAAAATATTATTTAATTATAAGTTAATTTTTTTTAACGACAGCGCGAAGCGCGGTCCAAACTAAATACAAGTCTTTATACTTGCCACTACTTTAGGTAGTGTGCTTTAGTTAGCCAGAAATGACTATAATTCACGAAATATTCTCTAAATGTTTTTCCTTATCTCTTTTATGAAGCTTGAAAGATGATCATCAAACAGATGCAATAGAAAAGATGAGAATTTATCAAGATGGCGCCCGAGAGTTCCAGGTTCTTTATTTCACACCAAACTTCAAATTTTCTTTATCTTTGGCCGAGTATATGTTCTCTGTTCTTTTTTATTAGTTAAAAGCCTTAGGAGTTCTTCATACCTCCCTCCCTTTCTTCTAAATTTATGTAAATTATGCTATTTTATTCGATTAATTCTATACGTACACCTAAAAAGATAAAGGAAAAAGACATAACGAAACAAACAAGGGAATATAAGGGGAGGAGAAAGTGAATAGAAGACGAAAATCTTTCTTAGGTTGAAACAATAAATGGATCCAAGAGGAAGGAAATAATTACAAGTTCCATGAACAAAACAGAATGCCAGCCAACTAAAATTGGCACATGAATTTTTCTATTACATGGGTTGGACCCACATAATATTTGTAGTATCATGCTTAAAGACTAATACTCTCCCTATCCCAAAAAATTGAAACTTTTCGCTTTTAAGAGCAAATTTATTAATTTTGATCGTGTGTTAAAATATAGAATCTTTGAATTTTATGAAATAAAATTTACATATTTGAAAATTACGTAAAAGTACTATAAGTCACCATAATTAATAATTTAAAATATTTAAAAGATATTTAAAAAAATTACGGTCAAATAACAACTCGTTTGACTCTTGAAATGTGAAAAGTGAAAAGTGCATCTTTTTGGGACGGAGGGACTACTACTTAATCATTACTCCCTCCGTTTCAAAATTCAAAATGATTGACTTGATTTCGATTACGAGGGTCAAACTAACTAATGTTTGGTGTGAATTCGGACATCGAATTTTTAATTTTTTTGAAATAAAATTTAAAAATACTATAAGTAACAATACATATTCAATCATTAGCACTCTTACTTGAAGAAAGACTTTAGGGTTCTCTTGCATCTATAATATACTCAGAGAAACTAATTGAATAAGAAGAATACAATAAACATGTGATCCCCAAAACTATCATGTTCATTGTATTCCGAGATGTTCATGATCATGTTCTTGAATGAAACAAAAATATTATCATGTTCATAATTTTGGGGCTCACTTGTTCAAGTGAATGTCTATCTTTTTTTTCATTTATCCCTCTATAATTTGTCTTTTGAGCATATTATATATGCACTATGTACTTGAATGAAAAAAAAAATATAGAAAAATGCAATATATTCTGCAAACATAATACTCTCACCCTCTCTCTCTAAACCTTAATTTTGTTGATCTGGTGTAAGATAAATTAATATAATTGGAACATCAATATAATGGCTGATCAGAAGATTGCTCTTACAGTTTCGCGATATTCTTAAGTCTTTGCTGTTTTGGTGGCTGTTATATGGAATCAAGCTAAATTTTCCTATGTTTTGTCAAACATATGTGCATGGTGCTCCTATTGGTGTGGATTTGTTTGGGTCACTTTCAATGGCGAGCACCACTTCACTTTTGTTCTCGAATTCTATCGTCCGACAAATTGTGTTTTCTTTACCACACTCCAACCTGGGGTGGCCGGCACCCAGCACCCGAAGGCCTTGAGCAAACCAACTTAGTATCTGGAACCTATAATACGAATCCTGGACCGACAAGGCCTCCATATAACCATAACAAGGCAAGAATATATGACACCTGCATGCGAAGAGTTCCAACACAATATATATATAGATAATCAAGGCCAACAAGGCCACAAGAAGATTACACCGTTACCAAAGGGGGACGACAAGGCCACCACATACATACACAGATTGTACACGAGTCTGCAAGCCTCTTAGAGTGTTATAATACATCAACCGGTCGGGACAAGGCCCCGCCATACCCGAAATACAAGGAATATGTACAACAGTACCTAGTGACTCTTGTATAGCAACTCCAAGAGAAGTGAGTGCGATAACCACAGCTGAAACAGGCAACCTACTGAGGAGGAGCGTCGCCCTGTCTATCTGTACCTGCTGGCATGAACACAGTGTCTCATATAGGAGGCATCAGTATGAAAGATATACTGAATATGTAAGGCAGATAACAAATGTAAACAAAAGCTATAACATAAGAGATATAGGTACAGAAGTCGACCCGAAACTCATAATAAGCCTTTGAGGGCATACCTGTCACAAGTATGGATATATATATATATATATATATATATATATATATATATATATATATATATATATATGCATGCATGTTTGTAAAATCAAGTCACTCAACAGTGCTATATGGTATAGTATCAAGCCACTCTGTGGGGCAAATCATGTCATAGTATATCGTACCCAGCCTCGAAGAGGACTCGGTCGTACCCAGCCTTGGTAGGATTCGATAATATAAAAACCAACTGCAGTGGTATGCACATATAGGTGTCGTACCCAGCCGACTATAGCATGTCTAGGTAAGAAAATAGATACATATAGATAAGTGCAATGCAAGACCTCAATACACTAAGATTAGAGTCGAAGTGAACACTCAACACACGTTGGAATACTAAACTTTCTACCCTCTTCCTCAAGATCAACATCTTCCTCTAGGACCTCCTTGACTTCGGGTTCCTTAATAACAAAGGAATCCCCACAATCTTGATACGCTTTCCTTTCATGCCTTGGGTTGTTTTGTGCAAACTCCTCCCCGGACTCAGCATTATTAATCACGGCACGCCCCACAAATTCTCTTCTCAAGATTTTGGGAAAAGACCATCCAGTTTAGGTTGGTCAGAGTTAGTTTGGGGCTAGACGAACACAAATATGGGAATCAAATAGAGGTTGGTGGAATAGGACGGTTTTCAAACAATTTAGGTTTGTGGGAGGTGTATGGGTGCCCTTACGTGGTTTGGCGCTAAGGCGGTTGGAGATGATGAACTAGACACGTTTGTGGTTATGTTAGTGGTTGGATGGTGGTAAGGTGGCAAAAACTGGTCGGGACAGTAAGGTACAAAGGTTTAACCCGGTGATGACGGTGGAGTAGTTGGTTGGGTTTTCGAGGGTTTTTTGAAGTAGTTGGTTAACGACCTTTTTGGTGTAGGTTGGGGAAGTGTTGTAGTGTAATGGGGTGAAAGGGATTAGGCATTTTGGATAATGATTGGGCACGAAATTGATAGACAAGTTCGGGTGCGGGTTTGTGATTCAGATGGATCAAGAGAAGACTTAAAGTGACGTAGGATGAGATGACCTTCTAATGTGTTTGTGACAAAGTAACCGGATAGAACCTTGACTTGGGTATAGTTAGATAACAAAAGTTCTAACTAGACTTACACCTAGGGTTTGGACCACAAAAGGACCAAGGGTTGGACCACAAAAGGACCGATGGTTGGACCACAAAAGGACTAAGGTTTGGACCACAAAAGGACCAAATAGGATAACAACACAAAAGTTGAATAACTTAGCAAAGTTTGAGAAAACTCAAATATATTTCATAAAATTTCAATGTCTCCTTTCATCAACTATATCCCGTATTTATACTAGTTCTAAACCTTCTAGAAGAGGTAACAAGATAGACATAAAATGCATCTAGGACGAATGGGAAAGGGGGAGAGGTTCGGCTGATTTGGGATAAGGGAAAAGACTCAACTCTTTATGTTCTCTAGGCCACCATTTTATGTCATCCATGTATTAAGTGCATGAACTAGCTAGTTCATGAATTACCTCCTTGGGGAATGTTCGGAGCTTCTTCTAGATGGTTCTCGCCTTAGTCATCTTATCTTATTACATGGCATAGTAATTAAGCTCTAAGTAAATCTAGTAATTAAGCTAGGAATTAAAACAAGCTAAAAGGTGTGGTTTCGGCTAAGACCTACATAAAAGCCGAATAAAATGTTTCCTTCATGGATCTTCAAGTCTTGTCTTCAACTCCACTCCACATTAAGCATGTCACTATAGGACGATTGGCAATCTTTGGCACTCCTAGCAAATCACCTTGCGGCTCATATTGGAAACTTAAGTTCACGGCTTTTTTTTCATCATACTTCCCTTCTTTAACAGAATTTGCCCTCAAATTCCCATCATCTATGTATGGTGGTAAGTCTCCAACATTAAATGTTGAACTAATACCTCCATATTCGTCCGGAAGTTCTACCTTGTAGGCACTTTCCCAGAACCTGGCCAATAACTTGAAAGGACCATCTGCCTTCGGCATTAGCTTATTCTTACTCATGTTGGGAAATCTTTCCTTCCTTGCGTGTAGCCAAACCAAATGATCTGAATACAAGATAAAAGGTTTCAACCTCAAATAATGTTCGCATTGGACCAAGGATCTCACAATATAAAATTCCTTGTCATAAGTAGAATAATTGAGTCGGGCACCACCAAATTTTTCACTAAAGAAAGCAATGGGCCTTTTGTCTTGAATCAAGACGGTACCAACACCAATTCCATGAGCATCACATTCAATTTCAAATAGCTTCTCAAGGTTTGGAATAGCTAGAGACGGTGTTTCACATAACCTTCCCTTTAAGGTTTCCAAAGCTCTTTGTGCTCCTTGAGACCATTTAAACTCACACTTTTTCATTAGTTCAGTGATAGGGGCAGCAAGGGTATAAAAATCTCGAATGAAACAACGATAAAAAGAAACCAAACCATGGAAACTTCTTACATCACTTACATTCGTAGGCTTGGACCAACTCCGGATAGTTTCCACCATGGATGGATCCACATGAATGCTCTCGGATGATATTGTGCATCCTAAGAATGGGATACTAGTAACCATAAAAGCACACTTCTGTAACTTTCCATACAGCTTTACATCTCTTAACTTCTCAAATAAATCTTCTAAATGCAACAAGTGAGATTCCCTATCTTGACTATAAATTAAGATATCATCTAAGTATACCACAACAAATTTACCCATGAATGGTCATAGTACCTCGTGCATGAGCCTCATGAAATAGCTTTGAGCATTACACAATCCAAATGGCATCACAAGTCATTCATACAAACCATACTTGTTCTTGAAATCCGTATTTCATTCATCTCCCTCTCGTATCCTCATTTGATGGTAGCCACTCCTCAAATCTATCTTGGAGAACAACTTGGCCCCACTCAATTCATCCGAAAGATCATCCAATCTCGGGATAGGGAACTTGTACTTCATGGTGATGTTATTGACCGCTTGGTTATCAATACACATGCACCAAGTCCCATCTTTCTTTGGCACCAACAAGGCGTGTACCGCACATGGACGAAGGATTCCTCGAACAAAGCCTTTGTCTAGTAATTTTTGCACTTGTCTTTGCAAATCTTTAGCGTCTTCCGGATTGCATCTATAGGTTGGATAATTAGGTAATGAACTTCCTAGAATAAAATCAATAGGATGTTCAATATCTCTAGTTGGTGGTAATTCAGGTGCAAGATCATCTGTAAATACATCTTCATATTTCTTCAAGAGTTCCTTCAAGTCGACATCTTCAACCGTATCTCCCACAAGACTCTTCTATCTTGCACACTCATGCATATATAGGACTCCCTTTATTCAACTCTTCTTCTATCTCCGATGCATTAAGCAAGAGGGCATCATACTTTCCCTTGCGGTTCTTGACATTTTGGATCTTCATTTTCTTCACCTCACTAGGTAACAATGGTATCAACTAGACCTTCTTGTCATCCTTTTGAAAAGAATATACATTCTTTTCTCCATCATGTTGCATTTTCCTATCAAATTTCCATGTCCGACCCAATAAAATATGACAAGCATCCATAGGTATGATGTCACACCATATCTCATCTTCATACTTACCAACCCAAAAACTAGCAAGTGTTTCATTACCTTTAGCCATTTGTCTTTGTTCAACCATTGGAGGGCATATGGTTTAGGAAGATTGCGGGTAGGAAACTTCAATTTGTCCTCCATTTCCACAGAGTCCATATTTTCACAGCTTTCTCTATCAAAGAGCTTGTTTTCTTTAAGAATCGATATTTCTTTCCTACTCATGTTAAGTCATCTTCTGTTTCTCCTATTCTTCCTACTTTTGAGGATTAGTCATCTTCTTCTAAGTGGTTCAAACACGGATTTGTGTATGAACAACGTCAGCTAACTTTACCCCATCCTAAAACTGATCCGCCACCTGAGACTACTCCACAACTAGAATCTCAGAATTCTTCAAGACCTACTCCTCTTGAGCCTACTCGGCGATCTGTCATAGTACGAAGTATTCCTAATTGGTATGGTGTTTTCTCTACTTTATCCATCATTTCTATTTTAACTTGTTACTCATGAGCTTCCAAGCATGAATGTTGGCAAAAAGCAATAGAGGAAGAACTTTTGGCTCTTAAAGAAAATAACACATGGGACATTGTTTTATGTCCATCAAATGTCTGCCCAATTGGATGTATATGGGTCTATTCAATTAAACTTCATTCTGATGAAACTCTTGATCAGTACAAAGCTCGTTTGGTTGTTCTTGGTAACAAACAGGAATATGGTGTGAATTATGAGGAGACTTTTGCACCGGTAGCAAAAATGACTATGATGCAAACTATTATTGTTATTGTTGCATCACAAAACTAGCCTCTTCATCAAATAGATATAAAAATGATTTTCTCCATGGTGATCTAAAATAAGATATTTATATGAAACCTCCACCTGGTTTGTTTTCATCACCTACATCAAATATTTGCAAGTTAAAGTGGTCTTTGTATGGATTAAAATAAGCTCCTAGATCTTGGTTTGACAAGTTTCGATCAACTTTGCTTCACTTCTGTTTTGAAAAAATAAATATGACTCATCTTTGTTTCTTCCAAAAACATTTGCGGGTTGTGTTCTTCTTTTGGTGTATGTAGATGACATCATTATCACGGGAACTAATTATTTATTAATCATTAGCCTTCAGCATTAACTTAAGGATTCTTTTCACATGAAAGACCTTGGTACTCTAACATATTTTTTGGGGTTGGAAGTTCATTATAATTCTTTAGGTGTGTTCTTAAACCAGCACAAATATACTCAGGATTTGATTGCTTTGGTTGGTCTTCAAGAATCTCCCTCTATTGCTACTCCATTGGAATTGAATGTAAAGTATCGTCTTCTTCCTGATCCAACTAATTTATTTCGGCAATTAGTTGAGAGCCTAAATTATCTTACTATTACTCGGCATGATATCTCTTTTGCAGTTTAACAAGTCAGTCAATTTATGCAGACTCCTCGTCATCTACATTTGATGGCTATTCAGAGTATCATTCGCTATCTCTTAGGAACATCTACTTGTGGATTATTCTTTCCTAGTGGTTCTCCTATTCAGCTTAATGCGTTTAGTGATTCTAATTGGATCGGATGTCCTGATACTCGCCGCTCCATCATGGGATGGTGCATGTTTCTCAGAGATTCTTTGATATCTTGGAAGAGCAAGAAGCAATATCGGGTTTCATAATCTTCAACGGAATCTGAATATCAAACAATGTCTACTACTTGTTCCGAGATTATTTTGCTTCGTGGGTTACTTGCAGAAATTGAATTTCCTCAATCTAGTCATACTCCTCTCTATGTTGACAACACAAGTGTCATTCAAATTGAAACCAATCCAATTTATCACGAAAGGACCGAGCATATTGAAGTGGACTGTCATTTTATCAGAGAAGTTGTAGATAGAAGAGTTATTACTCTTCCATATATATCCAATGATCTTCAAATAACTGATGTGTTTATAAAATCAATTGCACAACAACGTCTTCAATTTCTAGTAGGCAAATTGATGATTTTCGATCCACCGACATCAATTTGAGAGAGGATGTTAGCATAATGAACAGATTGTAGAATATCCACATTATGATATTCTCAATATAGTGTAGAATATTGTGTAACATTAGTTGTAGAATATTATGAAAAATATTTTGTAAGATTTATATTTAGTGTAGGATATTTTACTACCTTTCATATCTTATTTCTCTTGTGTATATATACAAATGTATTCTGATGTATTTGAATCAAGTAATTGAGATAATCATTCTTCAGTTTCTCTTGTGATTTCTTTGTTCTTGACACTGGTTTCCTATCCCATGCCTCTCTTGCTCCAACCAAGTCAGGGCGGTATCTCTTAGCTAATCTTTCACTTGTGCAGCAAATGACTTGTTTTCATGTTGACTTATTTGACGAACCATCTATTTCCATCTTTTTCGACACAACTCTCCAAGCCTGTGGTCTAGAAGATTGTCCCAATCAACGTCCTCTATGCAACTTGCATCCAAATCAAAAAGAGTGTCAATTAGGTGATAGTCATCAGTATCTACCCATTCTCCTGTAGCCACCATCGGTGATGTTAATTGTATGCACCATTTATTGCAACAATGTCAAGAAATATTGGTGGACAAACTATCACTAATTAAACTCCAGCATATATTATCACGTAACATCCCATGCTTAGATTTCTTTTCTTCCCAGAGCTTCAGTTACAAATCGGTGTTTACCAAATCAAACAATATCTGGATTTCCTCCTGATCCCAATTCCCTTTATTTCGATTTTCCAGTTTTATCCTATCCCATGCATTTCCAACATGAACCGGATGTTTCCCAAGTTCATCGGCCAAGACGGTGCAGTTGTGCCCGTGTTCCCCCAGATCTTTTGTACCATCTCATACTCTTCTTCAGTCTATTTACGCTTTTCACCCCTTCGAAACAAACGTTGTGCACAAGAATAAACTGCATGTACGTAGAGGTGGAGAAATTAGCCATGAAAACATGACTCGTCCAACCCACCTATGTTTGGCCTGGTCATTGACCTGCCCATTTATTACCTCAGCCCATCAAAACTTAGAATGATATGTAACCCAAATTGATCTATGAAAAATCTTGTCAAAATATTTTCAAAGTCATTTTTGTATTGATATGTTATATATGACCATAATAAAGAATTTTTATTAGGTACTAAGAAAACTACTCCCTCTGTTCCAATTTATGTGCCACTATTTCCTTTTTGGTTTGTCATTAAAGAATGTCACATTTCTATATTTAGAAATAATTTAACTTTATAAGATGATCTACATTCACACATTTATATAAGATTTATTTTGGACCACACATTTCAAACGTCTTCATTTCTTTCTTAAACTTTGTATCAAGTCAAATGATGCCATATAAATTGAGACGGGTGGAGAATAAAAGAACAAAACAAGAATTGGGCAGGTTGGTTATGACCCGCTTTTTAGCCCATTTTATCTCAGCCCGTTTCAGCCTAAGTAATTTTTGGGCGTTTCAGCCCAAGTAATTTTTGGGCGGATTATTATTAACTCAACCCATTTTGACTCGCTTGAATTCAGCCCAACCTCCGCATTGGATATCTCTTTCCAGCAGCCTCTTACTTCAGGATTAGATTCAAAACCTTTTGCAACCCTTCTTCGCCCAAGTTATATACCTTTATGTATCTATAAACAGCGTCTTTGACAATATTTAACTGTCCATCCTCTTTTTTCCTCTTATCCTTTTTCGTTTTTCTTCCTCTTCACCTCGTCAACAACATTTCCAACAGAGCCCTCGCTAAGCGTCTCAATTTCCTTGTCTTCCTCCCACTTTTCACGAACAATTATTTTATTGTCTAAACTAGGGCTGGCCAGTGGGCCGGGACAGCCCGACCCCGACCCCGATTAGTATTAAAAAAAAAATCGGTAGCGGGACTTGAACCGGGATGGGACAATGTCTCGTCCCGACCCGCCCCAGGCCCGCCAGACCCGAGCTCGCCCGTAGTCCCCCCTTTGCAAATATAACGGTTGCACCAACGACCATTTTAGATTTAGGTCGTTGGGCAACGGCCATTTTTGGCCTCCCCCCTCCCCCAACTCCCCCTACCCCTTAATATTTATTTTAACCCATAAGTTATTATATTTACACTTTAACCCAATTTTCCAACTATAAATAACTCATTTTCTCTTCATCTTTCTCACAAATCTTCCTACAATCTCTCTAATCTCTCAATATCTCTCTATACAAGTCTACATTGTTTACTAAATATTCAATTTTATTTATTCATTTGGGAATTGGGAGTGAAGTTGGCAACTAGCTTGAGGATCTTCCATCGAGCAAAGTTTCAATTTTCAACCTCTCGATTACACGTCGACGTTATGTCGGCGTTTGGTACATTCGTTCCTTCATTAAATTATTATTATTTGTTTATTTTATTTAGCGCACTTAATTTTATTATTTTTAATTATTTATTATCATAATTAAAATGGAAGGATTAAGAGGTATGTTTAAGGGTAAGGGTAAGGGTGCTTCTTCTAGTAGGGGCAACAAGGGCAAGGGTACTTCTTCTAGTCATCCAATTCCTACACAGGATGATTTTGTTGATACTCAACATTTTCCTACAATACCATTAGATTTAGACGAGGAGCTATTTTCTGAAACTCAAGAAGACTTTAATTTAGACGATGATCTAGATGATACACCCACTAATGTTGATGACAACACACCCACTAGTGCACCTTCAACTGAAATGCCTCTTATTCCCCCTAGTATGACACGAGGTCCAGCAAAACGACCATTAAAATCAGATGTATGGATATTTTTTGATAGGGACATAGAGAATCAAGTAGCTAGATGTAAAATTTGTAAAAATGTTTTAAAGTTTAAAACTGGAAAAGGTCACGGTGGGACGGGGGGTTTAATTAGACACGTAGTAAGTGCTCATCCAGCTAGGTATGCCCAATACCAGGCTTCAAAATCGGGTGGGCAAACGTCCGCTCCATCGGAACAAGGTTCACATATTGTCCCGGACCAAGTACAGGGTCAAATTAACCCCACGACGGGGGGAATTGTAGGCCCTAAATACAATAAACATAGAGATAGGGAAGCAATATCAAAATTAGTTATTGTGGAGGGTTTTCCTTTTTCATTTCCTTCATCTCCCGGTTTTATTCATTACATTAGAGATATATATAATCCTGCTTTTAACGGTTTTCCTAGATTAATTGTTAAGAGAGATGTATTTAAATTCGCACATGAATATCAACAATATTTACGTTATTCATTATATCATTTTAATGGCAAGGTATCTATCACGTCTGATATAGGTCGTAGTACTAACGATCATGATTATTTAACGGTAACTTGTCATTGGATAGATTATAAATGGTATATGCAAAAACGTATCTTAGCGTATAGATATATAGATGATAGGCACACTGGTACTTTTATTGCAGATAATATTTATCAAGTGTGCCATTATATGGAATAACCGATAAAATTATGACTATTACATTAGTTAACGCTTCTTCTAACAATTACGCTATTACAATTTTAAAAAATAGTTTAAACTCCATCTTTTCCAGATCATTTTCATATAAAATGCGCGTGCCATATATATAACTTAATTGTAAATGATGGTCTATCACTTTTTCAAGACATTCTTAGTAAAATACAATTTGCTATAAACTTTATTTTGAAAAGTAATAGAGTACAACGAAGAAAAGAATATAAAAAAACTTGTCACGATTGTGGACTACCTTATAGAAAAATTCCAGAAGAAGTATCCACTAGGTGGAATTCTTTATACGAGCAACTACTTGTTGCTTATGACTATAGAAAACCTATAACTTTATTTTTTAACTCTCATAATCAAAATCCAGCTGATATGATTGTAGATAGTGAATGGGTAAAAATTCCGAACTTATTGTATTTTTAGAGAAATTTTTTCAAGCAACAAAATAATTTTCCGGTATATATTATCCTACTATTTCAACTATGTTGTTTTATATAACTCTAATATTTTTATTACTTAGTGAATATATGGAAAAACCAGCTTATATGACAGCTATTAAAAAAATGTTTATCAAAATAAAAAAATATTTTATTCCTATTCCCACTATTTATATTATTGGTATTGTATTAAATCCGACTATTAAAATAGACGGTACTAAATCACTTATTGAAACTATTTACGATTGTATAGAAGTACTGCCACCTCCAAGTCCAAAAAATCTAAATCACCCACCACCTATTGAACAAACTAAAGAAGAAGTGTTGTCTAGCGTAGAAGACCAATGCAAAAAACTATATAGGTTTTACCAACAAGAAAATGCTAGTAACTTACCGGCTTCCATACCATCTTCTTCATCTTCAACACAACCTCACAAAAGACATGCTATTTCTGCGGTTAGTATTGAAAGCCTCAGAAATAGAATGTGCGGCTGTACCGCTACTAACCAAATTAGCGAGTTGGATATTTTTGGTTTGCAGGGTTCTGTACCGTACCAAGAAGTTATCAATGAAGATGGACATGAAGACTTGTTGAAATATTGGAGGGGGAATGAGAAGACCTTTCCGACACTTTCAATGATGGCCCAAGATGTTTTGAACATTCAAGCGTCATCTGTGTCTGAAAGCATTTTTTCTGCCGACAGATATCAAATAGGAGACTACAGACACTCATTAGCCGGAGACAGCTTGGAAATTGCAGTATTATTCATAGATTGGATACGAGCGAAGTGGAGAAGGTGTGGTCAACCGGAGATCAACAAAGAAGAAGACGAAAACTACAACGAAATCTTATCCGAAGGTAGTGGAAGCGACACAGATCAATTTGACCAACAAATACCAATTTCAACCGAAGAACCACGGGAAATTATCAAGCAATTAGAACATGTTTTTTTGAGAATGTAATTTTTTTAATTGCAATTTTATTATGTAATTTGCAACTTTTGGACAACACCACAAAGTTACAATTTAGACAATTGTATTTGTATTACAAAAAAATCATATGTCTATTAAATAATATAAGAGGCACAAAAACAGTCTTGGGATGTTTTTATTACACTATCTTGTCTTATTTATTGAGTTTTTTTTTTATACATAAAAAAAAAAAAAAAAACCGCCAGAACCCGCCCCGATCCCGACCCCGACCCCGCCAGACCCGAGCCCGGTCCACTGGCCAGCTATAGTCTAAACTAGCATCATTCATTATCAATGTCTCTTGCTCATTATCAACGCCATCTACAAATTATGACTAATCTTATCTACTTGTATTTTAGTTACTTTTGTTTCATATTTCACCCAATTCACTTGAAAATAAAAGCAACACTCACTAAATTACTGCTTTTTATTCAGGAAATAGCTTCTACAAGATTATTGAAAGTAACCAAAGAACAGTTGAATGACTCAAGTCGTCAATTTCAGATTTTCTGATTTTAAGTTTCAAGTTGCAGAGAAGAGTCAATTGTATTTCAAACCTAAAGCAAACCCCAAAGCAAAATATTAAATCTAACATCTACATAACATTGCAAATTAACATGGCTACTCGATTAAAGCATGACATTAAAACTTCAAAGAATAAATCTAACATCGACAGAAAGGGAGACGCATCTGCATATTAGTTGGGAAAATGTGATGTAGTTCCTCATATATTTTTGGATAATCATTATCTTATGAGCTAGCATTTGGGTTGAGTTAGACCAAATGTCAATTTTGCTTTAACAATTCTGACTAGTGTGTGTAGTTTTATGCTACTTTGCATTTACTCGAGCTGCCTTTTCTTTTGGTGCTGCAGTGGATGCCTCTAGTTGAGTTTGTGAAGCAGCCCCTAATCCATGGAGACGACATGTTCAAGAAATTAATGGACATTTTCATCGCTCGAGTAGGGAAGCGTAACTGCGGGTTATCTGTCCATCAACTGGTTTCCAAATTTGATGACAAACTCTCCACATTTACTTCAAGTCTTCAATGTTGGTTACTCTATTGTAGTAAAGCAGTACGGGAAGTAAATAAATATTACAAGTGTTCGAAAGGATGAACAAACATTCAATATTCAGAAATTGAATCTTGTTGAACAAATAGGCCAATCTTCAAAACTTCCGCAAGCTTGTTCATTCTTGAATCTTGATAACCTGAAATCAAGAAACAACTAAATCTGGATGGTTACAACGTTGTGTGTTGAGTCGAGTGATTGCACTCTGTCCTTAAGACAAGATTGCCCCGTATATATGCTTTTACGTTAGCGGACAATAGTCTCCCAAGATAAAACAACACTTTAATCTCAACGCTACAAAGCCAATAGGTTGAGTCTGACGAAGAAAACAAATACGAATCGACTTGCTGAAGATATGGAAAAGGAAGGAAGAGTTTCTGTTTCTCTTCTGTTTTGTCTCTGTGTATATAGTGTGTCTCTGTTGTGTATATCTTGTGTATATGCTCACTGTTTTTCCATTGTTTTGCAATGTTTTTCATCACTGTTTTGCAGTGGTTTTGATCACTGTTTTGTGCTGCGTTTTTCTATTTTTCTGTGCTATTTTGTTGTCACGTTTTTTAGCCAAAGGAGGCATCAATATATAGCATGGAGGAGGGACTCCTCAACTGCCACAAACATGGCTGTAAATAGTCATTAGGAGAGCTGTTAATGGCCATTAGGGAGGCTGGAAATGGCATGTTTAATGCCATTGGTGATGCTGATTTATGGTCATGAATGAGGGTTGTTTATGGAGTAGTTAACAGCCAAGTAATGGCTGATTAATGCTCCAAAAAACAGTCCAAACGGTAGGCAGAAAGTTTCTGCCTTCCGTCTTTCCCAAAATCAACTTTTCAGAAACTCTAGGGACCAAACTGTAAATATTACCCGAGATCGAGACCGGACCGGACGGGCGGCGGCGCGCGTGTGGGCTTAGCCTTGAACCCAAGCACATCTAGGTCCTCCCTCCTTTAAACACATGGGATACCCCTTGGGGTCCCAAACCCTTTACCACTTTAGAGACTTATAAAGAGAGCAATTCCTCCTTTTCCCACCGATGTGGTAGATTTGTCCCACCATATTTCCATGCCTCAAACACCTTACTTCGTGGACCAATATCTCTTTCATTTCTCAACGAAATTTGACGATTCTTGGCCCTACGGTCATCTACTCACTTAGTAGATTATGCATGTGTGAAGAGACAAAGCCTCCAACATGCAGAACACTAGTGTTTAATTCATCAAAGATGGGTAGACGCATCTCCCCACCAAAGGCAAATTTCCAACATTCAACACAGGTGATGATCCAAATTTGAATTGTCAAGACAATTAGCATCACAATCAGTATTTGTTATTAGTTTAAAAAAACAAAAAGTTGTCTTGTGTATATGTAATCTTCTGTAACCTATAGGGTATGGATTTATTTTTAATTACTAAGGTTAAATGTCTTGGTTTGATGTAAACACTAGATATAAATTAATATTTTACCTTAGATTGTTAATTATCTTTTATCATTGTCCTTAAACAAATACTAAACTCAGATTGTGGAAGACGAATATATATACATGCCTATTTCAGATGGGGTTTAGTATTCTGTATATGCATATTTCAAGTTGAACAAGCTGATCAAGCAAAGGAAAACAAAATTATTAAAAGAAAAGAATGTATCTCGACAACCAAATTGCAACTCAAAGGGAAATTTAGCTACCAACTGACCATTTGGCCATTTGTTTAATCCTAATAAAGACCCTAGATATTTTTAAAAAAAATTAAAATTTATGTTATGGTTTACCAACATTTAGACATTCTCAATCATATATTGTCAAAAGTTTCATCATAAGACAAATCTGATTTGCTAATATTATTGTCAATCTATAATAAATGTTAAACCCAAAAATACTTATCACTCTCGAACTGAACACCGGAAAGTCATTTTCCAAAACATTTTCAGGAAAATGATTTACGTCGTATCAAACAAACCAGAATTTGGAGCATTCCAAACACCTGAAAATCCAACTACAACTAGACAGCCAGCCAGCCATAACTATAGTGGTCATAAGGTAGCGAAATTTCTTGTCGGGTAAGTTTTTAGTTGTTTACCATGGACCCTTTTACAACAAGAGAAATCACTATCACAAATGTGTAATAGGCTCTCTCAGATTTCAAACTATGGTTATCGTTTTCCTTCTTTTGTCATGAGAACAAAACATGGAAAACCAAGATCATGTGCTAAATTTTGAATATACAATTTAAGAATGCTCTAAAATGCTTAATAACCAGAAGCAATACCAGTTTATTACAATTAACAAGATGATCGCACAACACAACCGAAACAATATTACTAAGTGTACATTCAAGCAATCAAAATATCAGAAACAGAAAAGAAAAAACAAATACGGCTTATTGGCAGAAAAAAGAAAACTTTAAGACATATGACGAGAAAATACATCACAACAAACTCCACTGAATAACTTTATCTCGAAACTCTGTGTCTCTGGTGCAGGAATTTCCTTCTTTTGCTTTTTTAGTCCACTCCTGAATGAGACAACAATGGGTCAAGCTCAACAAACTTGGTAACATTTGAACAAGTCTTCGGTTGTCTAGAGAAAATATTTTCCACCGAAAAGGATAAAATGATGTACTGACCCGTCCGATCATTTAGCTAAAGATCTTTATTTGATTATATTGTCCTTTCCGTAGACTCTGTGTGGGATTTGTGATGTGCAAGAATAAGTAGCACGGAGCCTGAGGTTCATTTATGTGATTTTTGGAAGATAAACCCAAAACAGAAGCTTTAGAATTGATTAGTTTGATTCAAAGTTGACTTTCGAGTATATGGGTTCGTTTCCGGGATCCGTCTCTTCCGGTAGTCCCGGAGGGTCATTTATGATTTAGTCGAGTCATTGGTTCATTTTCCGAGACATTCAGATATACCTTGTGGCCTTATTTGTGAAATTCTGATATTTAGTTATTTTGCGCGATTCTTTAGAAAAGTATGACGTAGCTCGGTTGAATGAGGAATCTGAGGGTGTGAGCGAGTTCGTAGCACTATTTATCTTGGTTTAGCATGTTTGATTTGTATCGGGGGGTTCCGGGAACGTTGCGGGTGCTTGGTGGAAGATTGAAGTAGATCTCTAGTTGCTGGTGGCTGGTGTTCGCACCAGCGATCGTGTGGCCGCTTCTGTGTGCCCACCTCTGTGGAGGTTGCCTCGCAGATGCAGGCCCTGAGTAATTGTGAGGTTTTCTCCCCTGTGGAGATTTCTCCCAGCGGCGATGGCGTCTCTGCTGAATTTCTTCCTCTTTTGTGTTAATGGGAAGATTAAGTGAATCCGCTTCGACGGACCCTTTTTGCCGAAGGGGGACCGCGCCTGCGGGATCAATTCTTCCGGTGCGGGATCATTGTTCTATTAGTCTCTTAAATGGCCTAAAAGCGATCTCATTTCCCAAAAAAACCTTCATCTCGGGATTAGAGTTGATTAAGAGGGGAATTTCTTGAAGTTTGTGCTTGGGTTCTTCTTGGAGGTAAATTCTTCACCTTTATTGGTTATGATTCACATTTTAAGGTTCCTAGTCCTAGTATAGATTATAAATGGGGGAAGATGAGCTCTTAAGTTTCATGAAAGAATAAGAGGGAATAAAATATTGCTTTAAGGGTGTAATATGAGTTAGATGATCCTGATATTGCGAATAAGTGATGATTAATGATAGATGATCATGTTGTAATGATTAATTTGGTATTGGAAACTTTTTCTAATTTGGAGAAAAATCTAGGATTTGTAAATTGGGGCTTTTCTTAAATTATGCAATTAAGGGTCCAATTGGGGTTAGTTTTCCAATTAACTTAAGGATATTATGATTAGTTAGTATGTTATTATGTTTTTTGAGTAATAATGTTCGGATTTTGATACTGTGGGACCAGGGGGTTGATTTGGGTGTCTTTTAGATTATTTAAGGACAAAGTCCTTATATGTGTATTAGTTTAATTATTAACGTGGAGTCTATGTATGTTAGACTATGAATACTACTTGGCGCTCCGAGAGGGCAAGGCCAGTGCTGAAGGTTGATTTTTCGGGGCTCCTGCTCGGCTTTGAGGTAGGCTACGGTTTCTATTTTATAGACTTCGATAAAAGTACGTAGTAGTTATAAATGTTGAGGGGTATTGAGCGTGTTTGGGGGTCCCACCTTAGCGGTTGTGATGAACGTTTGGGTGGGTAGTGGTGTTGAACTATGATGATGGTGATTTGGGGAATCAGTTTTAAGCTGATTCCGACTGTTGTTGTTTGGGCTTGTCGCATTTATGCGGGCTCGTCGTCATTATTGATATTGTTGTGTTTATTCATCATATTTCTTTCGATATAATATCTTGATTTTACATGGATTACGTGTTATTATTCTTTGAAAGCATGTGGTAATCATCTCTTATACTTGGTTTCATCTCATACATCCTAATTACTTGCCTTGTATTGTCATTTGCATTCATACACTCATGGTTCTGATGATATTGAAATGAGTGTGGTATGAAAAATAATGTGGGTCCAAAGAGACAGGAAATGTAAGAATACTTTATGAGATGGTTGGAAACACTGAGATGATGATGATACGCGGTGGAACGGGTTGTACGCCTACAACGTATGTTATTACAGCCAAGAGTTGGGTTCCGTTGAGAAATTTCGAACATGTATATGGACTTCGCAGGTCCCTATGGGTGTGCAGTTCATAGAATTTGAACGTCTATATACTGGAGATGAAAGGTACCTGACATATGCATTGCATTCATATCATACATATATCATTGCGTTGATTACCTGTTGATTCGTAAAGTGGTTGGAATGGTTATATGAAACTTGGATGACTTCTTGATAAAAAGGGCATTGTTTTTTTATCACTTGGTACTTAGATTATTGGTTGTTGAACTCCTTTGTGAATGAGGTTATTTATATGATTCCTGAACTCTTGTATGAACAAGGTGACATACTTGATTTAGTGATCTATTATGTGGACAAACTGATTTATGTAATCTATTGAACTGTTTAGTATAAGATTACTTGAGAGTCAACTTGATATTTAGTTTTGTTACGTATCTTCCGTCGTTGTCTACCTATGATGCCTACAGGGGTACGTTGTGTACTCATACTACACTTGCCGCATTCTTTTTGGATGAAGATACAACGCCTTCATCTAGTTCAGGACCTCAGGACTGAGTCTAAGTCGGTGGATTTCTAGACTTCAGGGTGAGGATGCTTCCTTCCAGCATACCCTTGGAGACTCCTATCTTATTCTGCCTTTTTTATTTACTCGAGAGACATATTCAGACTATTAGACTTGTTGCTTTTCCCATTTGACTCATGTATTTGGTTTAGAGCTCTTGTATTAATGACCAAATTCTTGGAGGTCGTATTGATGTTTCTCAGACTTATTTTCCTCATTTATATTATGAGCAAACAGTTTTATTACATATGATTATTTTCGCATTTCTTACTTATATTATGTTGTTAATTGGGAGTGATTCGACTACCGGTGAAAATAGTGTAGGTGCCACCATGATTCCCTAAAAGGGGTCGTGATAAATGACTTCTCTCACTTTTGGGTGGATTATCCCCGACTCTTAACTTCATATCATTACTTTAATCAACAGTTAGACATTATTATCAATCTTTAATACTTCCACATTTCACCAAAACATTGTCCATTTGCAAGTATCATTATCAAACTTTATTAGCTATGTTTTTCAGAAAATAGGTGAATAGCCCAGCGCCATTATAAAGACTTTGGAACAAAAAGAAAAAGGAAGAAAATTCAGGCCCAAATTAGTTCTATAGAAAAGAATGCTAGAGGACAAAATATCAAGTATAGTACCACCAACATTTTCATAATTTAGAAATCTAAAAGTTAATTGGCACATCACCTGAAATGCAGTAAAAGCAATTTCCAACGTTGATCCTTCTACCTGTGGAAACCTGGTAGGAAACAATGCTCAAAATTTGACTTGAAGTTGTTGTCATCCCACTCCAGTTGCAATCAAATGTTCTACTCTTGTTTTCTATATCCCGTCTTCATGTTCCGGACTCACCCACTTCTTATAAGGAATTTTATATTGTGACAGCTTAATAGTAGTCCCTTTAATATGGTTCTTGATTTGAACAAGCCATATGATCTCGAATTGCAATAATTAAGAGATAAAGAGTTGATTAAACGGGGGAATTCATGAATAGCATAGTTTCTCTAGTACTTTCGAATGAATGACCTCTTTTTAATTGTTTTTATACTTTGGAAAATAAAATAAAAAAGCGTGACTTCACACATAAGGGGAGGCGAAAAGCTATAACATAGACAAATACATAAGCATAATCGATTTCATTCCATTCACGAACATAACAATTCTCGATATGTATAATCACATGGAAATGGGATTAGTTTCTTCATGACAGGTGAGATTTAATATCCTTATAGTAATTTTTGTTTATGAGTCAAGAAAATTAGCTGGTGATGAGAAGGAAAAAGGATCTCGTTGCAAGTTTATAATCTAATATTCAAATTAGTTGCAGGATTTGTGGCCAAAGCTGGAATAGCTCAGTTGGTTAGAGCGTGTGGCTGTTAACCACAAGGTCGAAGGTTCAACCCCTTCTTCTAGCGTTTTTTACTTTTTGTTTTTCGGGTCAACTTTTAGTGACCCCTCTACCTTGGTTTCAATAATTCTTGTTATTTTTACATTTGTTCTCTAGCTTTTCTATCTTTTTGTGTATATTTGAACATATCATTTGTCTAGGTGACAAAATATTTGTTATTTATAATAGATCTTTGTTAGGACGAAATAATTAGGGCGTCACGCGAAAGCTATCAATTACAAAACTTTGATCGACGATAAATCATACAATAAAGAATAACTAAAGAAAAACTTTATGATACGATATCGGTTTTGTCAATTGACCTACACATGATAAACTAATATAAAGAAAATCATTAAAACTATTGGAAGAAAATCTCTCCATAAACGAGACTCTTTAATGACTACATTAAGGATGTTATTGTGTTTTTGTTTGAAGGGGATATCTTTAATTTATAGAAGTGCAAAACTTCTCCTCCACGCAAAAAGAATAAATATGGAAGAGTTCTTTTCTACCAATCAAGAATTCCTTTTCTACCAAGAAAATCTTTTTGAAGTAAAACGTATGGTAGAATTCAAATATGATAGGAAATTCAGGGTAAATCCTAACAAATCTCTCTTTAGCCTGAATTTTCTAGCAAAATAATCTTCATCTTCCTTCACATAATTTTCATCATTGTTGCTTGCTATGATTAAAAGTAGATTTGAATTAAAAATTGGGATAAAGACATAAATGGCCATATGGGTGAAACTATTGACAACAGATGACCCAAGAAGCTTAAAGGATATTTTTTAGCCTTTTCAAAATAATTTCATTTCGTAGCCTTTTTTCAACTAATTCCAGCATATATATAGAAATTGTATCATTGTTGTATAAAATATGTATCGTTAATGTATATGTATAGGAAATGTATCATACGTATAGAAACCGTATCATTGGTATATATAATATATAATATCCCTACATTATTTGTATATAAAATATATCATTGTTATATAATTTGTGTATAATAAATGTATAATCAATGTATACTCACTAATTATACACATTATAAAATTATAATACACATTATACATGTTTTGGGGATATTTCTTGAAGGAAACTATCGGAAACCGGAACCTTAACCTTCCGTTCCACCGTAGCACCGGCTGAGAACCACCACTTCATGACCCGATATACATATATTATCAATATATACTCACTAATTATACACATTATCGAAAGAAAATGAAGGCATTTTTCTAAGAAGACTTGTATTCAAATCGTGGGGTTTTAGTTCATTTGCAATTATTAACAACAACAATAATATACCCAGTGAAATCTCACACCATGGGATCTGAGGAGAATAGAATGTACGCAGACCTTACTTTCACCTTGGTAGGTAGAGCGTCTGTTTCCGGGAGACCCTCGACTCAAGACAAAGCATAATCACAAGCAAGACAATCAAAACAAAGCAAGAGTAAAACAAGAGTAAAGAGTAAAGAGTAAAGCAAGAAAAACAGTCAGACTCTTTGCAATTATTAACTTCTATGTACATGAAATCGGACAAGAAAAAGAGCAAAAGTGAGGTTTCTTTGGTAGGACTTTCATGGCCGCCAAGTAATATTAAGTGTTGAAAAAAGTATTACTAGTAGTTTGGTTTGTGCTTTGATATGGAGTAACTGAAAGGTTTGAAGTAAATTCTAAATGGCGACGATTCATCTGTCTAATACTCTTGTCATTAAATGGCAAATCGAAGAATATAAGACAGCTTCCGCTGATCTAGGAACGGGAGAAAAAGGAACCAATGATTTTTTATTTTTTTTAATTTCTCTTTATTTGGGCTTTTTATTAGTGGGCTAAAACTTGTATTTATTTTGGGTTTGAAGGTGGGGAATTGGCACAAATGCCCTTATCTTGGACTGGTCTTTAATTTTTCCCCTTCATATCTGAATGTTTTAAATTTTGTCCTTTTATTTTTAAATCAATAACATTAGGATGAAATTACCCTTCCCATCTCACATAGTCTAGGGTTCTTTTTCATTCATTTTCTTGCCCAATCTTATCTTTCTCTCTTATTTGAGCTCCAAGTATCAACAATGGTGAATTTCAAAAGATCTTGAATTATTTGAGTATTTTGAGTACATTAATAGTCACAGAAATAACTTCGGTGATGGCGAGTCCGGCGGCTCCTGCGAGTACAGTGACGGCGGAGGATGCTTCTAGGCCATGGAATTTGCGGACTCGGCGAGTGGCGTGTAAGGTGCCGACGGAATTACCACCGGCGGTTCGGCGCAGATAAGGAAAGATCAGAACAAATCTCCAAGACTTAGAAGTGAGTTCGCCCGTTGCCGACGCCGAAGATACTTCTACCGACGAGAAGAAGAGAGCAACGTTTGCAATTAATGGGAAACAGTAGCAATTACATTTGTCCTTTCTCATGCAAATCAAGCCAAAATATTTGAGAACCCCTCTAAACTGAAACTTTGACAGGTTTTATTTAGCTAGAGTTTGGTCATTTCTCAAAAATAATCTGTTTTTTTTTAAAAAATTTAGGTGAAGTTTTTTTAATCTTACAAATATGTTTAGTCATAATTTTTTAAAATATAATTCACTTTTTTTAAAAAAACCATAAAACATGACTTGTACCCATAAATTTTAAAAACTATCAAAAATATTCAATCGTACCAAATAAACATACTTGCTAATCCTAAATAATTCTGGAGCGAATTCGCTCCAGTAGTAAACCATCCGGTAATGATCAATACATTGTTGGATTCTTGCTATGTGTCCTAGAAAGAAATGATGGTTGAGATTCATTTGTTGCAAACAATTTTTTTTGAAAAAGATAGAATTTTTCTTAAAATGTGATTATACCTTGCGAATTCAAATTCTACTTCTTAAGCCATGCAAACTCTACCTTAAGGCTCTACCTTACGAATCCAAACTCTACCTTCAGGTATATAAACTCTACCTTAAAGCAGAGTTTGTCTTCAGGCATAAAACAAACTATGTCTTATAAGGTAGAGTTTGCAGATAAATTCTATCTTGTGAATCCAAACTCTACCTTAAGGCATGCAAACTCTACCAACAAAGTTTTCCTTCAGGCATAATGCAAACTCTGCCTTATAACTCTACCTTGCGAATCCAAACTCTACCTTAAGGCATGCATAAGGAAATTAGGCAAATTCTACCTTGCGAATCAAAACTCTACCTTAAGGCATGCAAACTCTATCTTAAGGTAGCAAACTCTACCTTAAGGAAGGGATGACAAGGGGCGCGGCGGAGTGATGTACCGTGAAATCACGGTACATTTGATGTCTTTTAATTATGCTTTTGTTTAACTTAAAGTATATTTTACATCATTTCTTGCGTATATGTGTTGTTTTGTAGGACAAGGAGTGCGGAGACGAAATACAAGCAAAAAGGAGAAAAAGGCAAAAAACATGACCTGCAAACCGCAGGCATTATTTGCGGACCGCAGAAGGATTGCATACCACAGCAGACACTTCAAGAATTTGAACAAGAGAAAAGCATGGTCTGCGGCGTGACCTACAAATTGAAGGTCGTGTCTGCGAACCGCAAACCATGTCACTGAAGACCCAAAAATTAACATAACCTGCAGTACAAGAACATGGCTTGCGGACCACAAGTCATGTCTGCGACATGGATTGCGGTTCGCATACAGTGGCGCGAGGGCAATTTTGTCCAATTTTGGAGCACGAATTTTAGGGGCTTTACATAGTTCCTAGGGTTTTTTGCCTCAGCATTCCATATCAGTTTATATTTTCAAGACTCAAAACATTTCATTGTTCTTGTTGTTAAGCTTTTTAGGAGGATTAAATAACATCTTTGGATTCAAATTCATCTTAGTTCTTAATTACTTTGTAAGTAACAATGTATTCATATCAATTTAATGCTTTTGTTTTTATTATAATGAGTAGCTAAATACTTAGCTAGGGTTGTGGACCTCAAAGTGTGTGATTAATGAATTGAGTGTTTTAATGCTTGACAAGATTGGACATCAATGTTATACTCCATTAATGCTTCGTTATGTATTGATATCAATGGTGACCAACTTTGGTAGTGCCCCATAACTAGGGCTGGCCAGTGGGCGGGGTCAGCCTGGTCCCGACCCGACCCCGACCCGGTCCCGTCCCAATCCCCCTAAAAAATTGAGTACGGGACTCGAACTCGGGACGGAACTTGGGCCCGTCCCGCCCGGGCCTGATCCCGCCCGACCCGCCCGAGCCCGATCCCGCCCGACCCGCCCCAATCCCATCGCCCCTTCCCCTTTGCAAAAAATGATCGTTGCACAACGACCATTTTATATTTTGGCTATTGTGGAACGACCATTTTTTGCCTCCCCTACCCCCTTAATATTTTTTTTTAACCCCTAAGTTAATATATTTACACTTTAACCCAATTTTCCAACTATAAATATCTCATTTTCTCTTCATCTTTCTCACAAATCTTCCTACAATCTCTCAATATATCTCTCTACAAGTCTACATTGCCTACTAAATATTATATTTTATTTGTTCATTTGTATAACTGTATCAAAGTTCAAAAATTGGGAGTGAAGTTGGCAACTAGCTTGAGGATCATCCATCGAGCAAAGTTTCAATTTTCAACCTCGATTACACGTCGACATTACTTCGACGTTTGGTACCTTCCTTCCTTCTTTAAATTATTATTGTTACCTTATTTTAATTATCACACTTAATTTCATTATCTTTAATTATTTATTAGCATAATTAAAGTGGAAGGATTAAGAGGTATGTTTAAGGAAATGCAAGTTTCCACCTAAACACCACATTACTGCACCTACTCAACACCAAGGGTCTATTTGGTGGTCTTGCAACTGATGATCCAAATCGACACCTTCGAAAATTCCTTGGGGTTTTTGCAACGAATGTTCAACCAAATATCTCAAGTGAGGCGGTGAAGTTAAGGTTTTCCCGTTCTCTCTCACGGGGGAGGCCACCGCTTGGTTAGAAGACATTCCCATCGGTTCGATCATAATATGGGCGGAGTTGACCGATGCCTTCCTCAAGAAGTATTTTCCTCCATCCTGGATGTTACAACTCTGCGATGAAATCAACAACTTCCGACAACTCCCTAATGAACCACTTCGCGAGACTTGGACCCGATTTAAAAAAGAGTGGAGAGTTGTCCAAATCATGGTTTACCGGATAATGTGCTCCTCAAGACGTTCTATAGGGAACTTGACTCGGTCAACAAGTCGGTAGCAAACAATCTAGCGGAGGGAGTCGTTATGGAAACTAATTATGATGTGATGAGTTCTTTGCTTGACAAGCTAACGGAAACAAATGAAGCTTGGCACACTAGAGAGTTAGAGGTGGTTGGAGGATACTCTGTCTTATAAGGTAGAGTTTGCAGACAAATTCTACCTTGCGAATATAGAGTACAAGAGCAAATTTATGGGTATTTGCCCATTCCCCATCATTGCTGAGTTCGATTTTCAGTGCTATATTGTTCTCGAATCCAGCAAAATTATGGGTATTTATTTCAGAGTCCACTGGCTATCTAGAATACGAGGGAAAGAAAAAGAAGGGATAAAAGGTGTAAATGCAACACAATTTATTAGTCAATACTAGGGAGAATCTTTGATACAATTGAAGAATAGGGAAGAGATACATTATTAGAGAAGTGCACTAAGTCAAATACCTGCTAATATACATTACATCCTACCTCAAACTAGACATATTATGCTACAATAGGGCCAAACATTGAATAGATAAGCACTTTACATTTTCATGTAAATTCCAAAAGGAAGAAGGGAGAAACTGTAACTTAAATTTTCAGGCAAAATAAGTTATTGAGGCGTTAAATTACTCTCCTGTTACTTCTCGACAACACAACCTTTAGGAAGAATTGTCCCACCAGTTAAAAGAAATTCAGACTTAACATGAGCATATTTAACGAACTAGCAGTTTAGTAGACGCTTTAGCTATTCAGAGACCAGACAACTTACCACACATGTGAATCATAGCTGTTATTCCGATTATCACCCATAACAAAAACTGAATTCTCAGGTACACGCTGCAGTACGACATAAATAAGTAACAGTAAGAACAGTAGCATTCTTCGTACACTAAATGGAAATTAAACAACAGATTTTGGCCGCAACAATGACAGTTTTTGGCTTCTAGTATCAGTCAAATCTGAATGAGCCAATACTATAATTAGTGAAAAAATTGAACATACCATTGGTGTCATTTTGTATTTGGGTGCCTCCTTCATAAAATCTTCCACCCTCCCTTCCCTTTCTATCTATTTCTTTTATTTCAGTGCAGGAGTTGTTTGATTTTCTATTATAAGTTATGAAGCATCAAGGAGATGCAGCAATACATATATAGAGTACAAGAGAAAATTTTAGGACATGCTAAGGATCTAAACAGATCAGTCAACGAGGCAACACGAATAAGTTGGAGTCTCAGAACTGCATAATGTCTTCAATCCCGTTTTCTCTCACTTACATACAACACAAATTTGTTCAATACGTCTGAATTCAGCTATAAGCTGGTTTCATCTAGCTTTGGATAAACTGAAGGGTTCTCTCTTTCTACAAGATTCCCTATTCCCCAAGTCAGCTGATTTAACAATGCTCACTTTTAACTTTGGAAATTTACTAATGTGGAATTAAGTTTATCCCATTATTTATGACTCTAACAATTGGGCCCCGCATGTCGGAGACATCATTTCGATACACGTGCACACGTAGTGCCAAGTATTGCAATTTTCATTAGTGAAAGAGATATTGGTACGTAAGTGAGACGTTTGGGACATAGAATGATGGACGGTTATTGGCCAAATGACAAGTATTCCACGTTAGAGCTGCGGCGCTTCGGAGGCAGAATGCTGCGATGGGAAGATGGAAGGTTCTGACTTTTGGGCTAGTTTTGGAGCATTGAATCTCCATTATTTGCACATGAATTCAGCCATTATTCGGCTGAATGTAACCCCTCAATAAGTGTCATTAAATGGCTATTGAAGGCCTTTAGTTGGCTAGTTGAGGGGTCATCTCATTACACTATAAATTGAGGCCTTTGGCTCAATTGTTCAATACTTACAGAATTTTCTGAAATCTTCTTCTTCCTCTCTAGCAAGTTTTCTATATTCAAAGTTCTTCAAGAGTAACACTTGAGTTTCCTTTGCTCATTTGTTAAGTTGCTGTTGTATCTTGGGAGACTATTGCCCGACACCGTAAAAGGATATACACGGGGCAATCTTGTCTTAAAGACAGAATGTCATCACTCGACTCAGCAAATCTCAAGGAGTTTGTAACGTTCTTGATTCCAATTTGTTGTAATCTTTAGTTTATCCTTTATAGCAATTTGTAATATTTACTTACTTCCAGTTTCCTGCAATTTTTATAACCCACAATTTTAAGACAAGATTGTTATAAGTGCTTAGAAAGATGACTGGAAGAGAACAACTCGCTTCTGATTCTGCTGTTGCTGCTACTCAAGGCAACCCCTCTGCCTTCCCCACTGCTCAAGGCACACCCAATGCCTTTCCGGTTTCTCAAGGGAACATTACTGTTCCTCCACCATCCGGTTTCCACAATGAACGCCCAGAGAAGTTTATGGGCTCCAACTTCAAGAGATGACATCAGAAGATGTTGTTTTATCTGACTGTTATGGGAATGACTCATTTCCTAACAGAAGATCCTCCACAAACTAGAGATGAAGTGGACCCTCAGCCTAATGAAACGGCTGGAGGGGGCCAAGGTATCCATGTCGTCAATGGCATGAAGATGGTTCTTGATGCTTGGAGTCATAGTGACTTCATGTGTAAGAACTATATTCTGAACTGTCTGTCAGACCCACTCTACATGGTGTATTGCGCCGTAGGCACCGCCAAAGAGTTATGGGAAAAGATGCAGAAGAAGTACAACACACAAGATGCTGGTACTAAGAAATTCATCGTTGGGAAATTCCTGAAATTTCAAATGGTGGATAGCAAAAATGTGATGTCCCAAGTCCAGGAATTCCAAATGATTCTACATCACCTGGATTTGGAAGGTATGAAACTAACTGAGCAGTTTTTGGTTGCATCACTGATTGAAAAGTTACCTCCCTCGTGGAATGAGTTTATGAGTTACTTAAAACTCAAGACAAAGGAAATGACCTTTGAGGAACTTATTATCAAACTCTAGATTCAGGAAGATAATAAGAAGGCATTGCTTAGGGGAAAACAACCTGCTGAGGCAAAGACAAAACTGGCTGAGGCCAAAGGGAACCCAAGCAAGAAGCGCAATTCCAGAAAGACGGCAAGACCCAAGCGGCGGAGAAGTTTAAGGGAAACTGTCACCACTGTGGGAAACCTGGTCACATGATCAAGGACTGCCATAAGCTCAAGATTGAGCAACAAAAGAAGGTCAAGGCCAAAGGAAAGACATATGCTAACGTCGTCAAAGACACGCTTCTTGACGACATGATTGAGGAGTTATCGACGGTGGTGCTTGAAGCAAACCTTGTTGATAATCCCATGCAATGGAGGATGGACACAGGTGCTACCAGACACATCTGTTCCAATAGAGATACCTTCTCCACATATACACCAGTTACAGACAAGAAGTTATTCATGGGTAACAACGCTTCCTCTGACGTGCTGCAGGTAGGAAAGGTAGTTTTGAAGATGACTTCTGAAAATGAGCTCACTCTGAAGGAGGTGATGCATGTCCCTGAGATTAGGAGGAATTTAATTTCAGGTCATTTATTGGTTAATGTTGGTTTAGGCTAGTATTTGAGTCCAATAAGTTTGTAATCACCAAAAATGGAACTTTTGTGGGAAGAGGCTTCGTCTGTGAAGACCTTTTCAAAGTTAACGCCATGTCTGTAATGCGTGCAAGTAATAATATTGAATCTTCTTCTTACTTGCTTGAGTCCTCTAATTTATAACAACATAGATTAAGACATGTTAACTATAAGTCCATCTAAAGGTTGGTTAAGTTAGAGTTGTTGCCGTCTATCGACGTAAACACTCAACATAAGTATGAGGTGTGCGTAGAGGCAAAACTCACCAAGCTTTCTTTTCGATCCGTCGAAAGAAATACCGCTCCTCTAGAACTTATTCACATAGATATATGTGATTTGAAGTTTGCACGAACTAGGGGGGAACAAGTACTTTGTGACATTCATTGATGATAGCAGAAGGTATTGTTACCTTTACTTGTTGAAAAGTAAAGATAAAGCCTTTGAAGCATTCCGACGCTACAAAGCAGAAGTTGAAAACCATCTAAGCATACTGATTAAATCCATTCGTAGCGATAGAGGGGGAGAATATGTAGCACCATTTGAGGAATATTGTGCCGAATCGGGCATTGTTCATCAAACGACGACTCCATACTCACCTCAATCGAACTGTGTTGTTGAACGCAAGAACCGCATATTAAAGGAAATGATGAATGTCTTGCTCATCAATTTCGTTCTTCCCCAAAACATGTGCGGAGAAGCCGTCCTTACCGCTAATACGCTTCTTAACAGAGTTCCACATAAGGGTAAGGACAAAACTCCATATGAATCATGGATGGGAAATAAACCCACCTATAAATATTTAAAGGTGTGGGGTTGTTTGACAAAGGTCGAAGTGCCCAAGCCAAAACAGGTCAAGATTGGGCCAGAGACTGTAGATTGCATCTTCATCGGATATGCAAATAACAGTGGTTCTTATCGCTTCTTAGTGCATAAGTCAGATATTCCAGATATCCACGGGGGTACAATCATAGAATCAAGGAATGCTCAATTCTTTGAGGATACTTTTCCTAGAAAGGAAAAAGACATAACCTCTCACAAATGAAGTTATGAACAAATCTCTCAAGAACCAGGAGTCGTTGACTGCCCGGATCTAGATGGTTCATATCTAGTGGACTTCGAAGTGGATGAATATCTGAAATCTAGTGTTCCAGATTCTGAGAACTTGGAGACTCCAGAGATGGAACCGAGGCAAAGTAAAAGGGTCATGAAGGATAAATCCTTCGGTCCTGACTTTGTAGCTTATATGGTTGATGACGAACCAAGGAAAATTGCTGAAGCATTGTCAACTCTAGAGGCACCGCTATGGAAAGAAGCTATTGAGAGTGAAATAGACTTCATCATGTATAACCATACTTGGGAGTTGGTTGATCTTCCTCCGAGAAATAAACCTTTGGGTTGTAAATGGATACTCAAACGGAAGTATAAAACATATGGGTCTATAGATAAGTACAAGATCAGGTTGGTGGTCAAGGGCTATTGACAGAAGAAAGTCCTTGACTATTTTGACACGTACTCCCCGGTGTCTAGGATGACGTCCATATGAGTATTCATTGTGATCACAACGTTGCGTGTCCTTGAGATACATGAAATGGATGTCAAGACAGCCTTCTAAATGGTGATTTGAAAGAAGAAATCTATATGGAACAACCCAAGGGGTATGTGGTTCCAGGGCAAGAGAAGAAATTCTGTCGACTTCTCAAATCTCTGTACGGGCTGAAATAGGCCCCAAAGAAATGCCATGAAAAATTTGATAGTACTTTACTATCGAATGGTTTCTCCATTAATGAGTGTGACAAATGTGTCTACATGAAAGGTAACTCTGACTCGTTTGTCATGATATGCCTGTACGTAGATGACATGTTGATCATAAGGAGCAGTCCTAGCTTGATCCTAGAGACTAAGAACATGTTGAAACAATGTTTCGACATGAAGGATATGGGTATCACAGATGTCATCTTAGGGATAAAGATCTCTAAGACGTCTGACGGACTGATCTTATCTCAGTCTCACTACATCGAGGATATGTTGAGAAAGTTTGAGATGTTTGACAGTTCGCCTATGAAGTCACTACTGGATAGAAATCAAAATCTTGATAAAAATCGTGGTGCACCCGTATGCTAGGAGCAATATGCACAAGTGATTGGGAGTTTGATGTATATAACAAACTGCACCCGACCTGATATTGCTTATGCAGTCAACAAGTAAGCTAGGTTTATCCGTAATCCGAGTAATGATAATTGGAAGGCGTTGAATCGGGTACTACTATACCTGAAATACACGCGAACTTATGGGTTGCATTATTCTAAATATCCAACTGTACTAGAGGGGTACAGTGATGCAAACTGGATATCTGATATAGAGAATACCAAGTCCACCAGTGGGTATATATTTACAATTGGTAGAGGGGCTGTGTCTTGGAAATCCTCTAAGCAATCTTGCATCGCCCGATCGACGATGGAATCGAAGTTTACCGCTTTAGACAAAGTAGGAGAAGAAGCTGAGTGGTTTTACGACTTCTTAGATGATGTCTCTTGTTCGGACTAACCCGTACCTTCTGTAATGATCCACTGTGACAGTCAGTCGGCTCTAGGAAGGGTACGGAGTTCTATGTACAATGGCAAGTCTCGTCATATTCGACGGAGACATAAGACCGTTAGGCTGCTGATCACCACGAGTATAATATCCATTGATTACATAAAATCAAAGGATAACATAGCGTACCCACTGACAAAAGGCTTACCCAAAGATCAGATATTCTGCTTGTCTAGGGGAATGGGCTTAAAACCCAAACTATAAGGACTAATACGGTGGTAACCCAACCTTACTGACTAGAGATCCCAGGAAATAGGTTCAATGGGAAAACTAAGCTGTAAAGTTCAGTTGAGCGCTTCGGTGGAAGCATGAGCACTTCATATAGTGATTTCTGTAAAGAAACATCAATCCAGAGTCATTCCCGCGATATACATGAAGTTCTATCTGCAGTGTGTGTAAAGGTTAAGTTTCCAAAACCTTTAATGATCCTCAGCGATTGAGGTTAGGTTTGGGGAAACTTTAAATGGTTCCTAACACTTGTAAAATGGGGTATAGAAGGATACCTTGTAGGATACCACCTATTTAAGTGCGAAGACAGGCTACCTCAAATGAACGCACTTAAGAATCCAAGAAGTGTCCACGGCCACAATGGACAAAACATTACGAAGAACATAGTAAGGGAAGTTGTTGTGTTGGTACCGTTGACTTGGCTTACACTAAACACTGACAGAGTTAACACCACATTCACCGTGCAGTAAGTAAGTCCGATGGTATTCAACTATGGAAGGTTCAAAGCAGAAGCTACCTATCCAGATGCAACATCGGTCCGCTGAAAAATTGCTGGAAAAAGACACCATGTGAGTGTGCCAAAATCTCTTTCAAGAGGGGATTGTTGGAAATTTACTAATGTGGAATTAAGTTTATCCCATTATTTATGACTCGAACAATTGGAGCCCCACACGTCGGAGATATCATTTCCACACACGTGCACACGTAGTGCTAAGTATCACAAATTTCATTAGTGAAAAGAGATATTGGTACTTAAGTGAGACGTTTGAGACATAGAATGATGGACGGTTATTGGCCAAATGACAAGTATTCCACATTGGTAAACGAAGAAAGAAGTGTACGAAGTGTAAGATGAAATGAGTTAGAAATCGCCGCGGAGCCGCGAAGGGCCACGGCGCAACCCCGTCGGAGCCGAGGCGCCGGAGTACGGCGGCGCTAATTGGGTGTTCAACCACTGGAGCCGCGGCGCTTCGGAGGCAGAATGCCGTGACGGGAAGATGAAAAGTTCTGACTTTTGGACTAGTTTTGGAGCATTGAATCTCCATTATTTGGCACATGAATTCAACCATTATTTGGCTAAATGTAACCCATCAATAAGTGTCATTACATGGATATTGAAGTCCATTAGTTGGCTAGTTGAGGGGTCATCTCATTACACTGTAAATTGAGGCCTTTGGCTCAATTGTTCAATACTTACATAATTTTCTGAAATCTTTTTCTTCCTCTCTAGCAAGTTTTCTATATTCAAAGTTCTTCAAGAGTAACACTTGAGTTTTCTTTGCTCATTTGTTAAGTTGATGTTGTATCTTGGGAGACTATTGCCCAATACCGTAAAAGGATATATACGGGGCAATCTTGTCTTAAAGACATAGTGCCATCACTCGACAGCAAATCTCAAGGAGTTTGTAACGTTCTTGATTCCAGTTTGTTGTAATCTTTAGTTTATCCTTTCTAGCAATTTGTAATATTTACTTACTTCCCGTTTCCTGCAATTGTTGTAACCCACACTAACATCAATGGAACTATTAATGTTGGGTTTGGTGTTATGACATTTGAACCAATATATCTTCTGAAGTACTGATTTGAATGCATAAAAATGTTGGGATAAATGTCATAACAGTCGAACCAACATCTTCGAAAAGTAGTTTTGTCTTACTTCACGTTAAGCTGTAATATTGTGAAATAAAAATGACTTAGGCGTAGTGAATTGGAGCTGTGTAAAACGTGGGAGAAAGAGTCAAAGCTTGAGGAAGAAGTCGAGTAAGGAACAAGTCAAAGTTGTTGAGAGTTTAACTCCTTAATCATCTACCACAAGCTGCCCATCTTTTCCTCAAATTCCACAACCGATCGATGAACCTTTTAAGGGAACTCTTTACTATAAATAGAGACGCCACAACAATGTATCGATATCCAGAATCAGAATGTAAAAATACCAAGAGAGCTCTCAGAAATCTGGATCACAAGTGTTTTCTGAGTGTGTCGACAACATTCTATCCAGTATTACAATTGCTATTTAGATTCTAGATTAGTTTTGTATGGAGCGATTGTAATGAGAGGTTGTCTATGTCTACTTAGTTAGATTTTTCATGTAGAAGTCATCTACGACTTCAACTTTTAATTTTTTTCCGTTTTATATTGTAAATCTGTAAAGAAAGGAATTTGTATTTTTGTATATAATATATATACAATACATCTGGTCATTGACCATCATAATTTATTTAATATATATAACTTATGAAATTTTTTAATATTTGTGTTCTTTAAATTACGCTGCATTTACTCTTTAAAGTTTCTGTTTTGCTAAGTGTTGTTACTGGTGTCGGATGACATAATTGCCGACATTCGGAAACATAATTGGCATTCGATTTATTTCATCTATTATTTTTACTTTCCGTAGTTTTTGACACCCTATCAAGTATTATCAGAGCTGACACTTAACACAATAAGTGCTTGGTCCTGTTGTCATAAGCTATGGATCCGGCAAATTCGACTATTGGTAGACTTCCTATTTTAGATGGATCAAATTATGCCTATTGGAAGATTCGCCTACGTTCGAATATCAAATTTATTGATATTCGTGCATGGAAATCTATAACCAATGGGTATATTGTTCCAATGTTTCCACCGGACGAAGAAGGTGACATTATTGCTAAACCTGAATCCGAATGGACTACAGAAGAAATCAATAATGCTAGCTTTAACGAAAAGGCCTTAAATGCAATTTTGGATGGGTTGATCTTTACATGTTCAAACTCATTCAAAACTACCCCACGGCCAATGACCATGAGATACTTTACAAATTCATTGTGAAGGGAGCTCAAGTGTTCGACGAACAAAGCTACGCATGCTCATGAGTAAATATGAATGTTTAAGGATGGAAGAAGCGGATGATATTAAATTTTATTTTGAAAAGTTGATTGACATCTCAAATGAATGTCAAGTGCTTGGTGAACCATTAACCAACACTCAACTTGTTGAAAAGGCTCTCCGTTCTCTTCCTAAAAAGTTCAATTTAAAGATTTGTGCTATTGAAGAAGCTTACAATCTTTCCATAATGGACCTTCATACCTTGATGAGCATACTCAAAACTTATGAGGTGAACATTGAGAATCAAAAGGAATTGTATAAAAGTAATAATGTGGCACTTCAAGTTCAATCCTCGGAGAGTCAAATCGAAGAAGAGGATGAGAATATTGAAGAAATTGGTGAAGGTGCAAATGTTGCCTTACTCACTCGAAAATACAGTTCGATGGTGAGGAATTTCAACAATGAGAGAAATTAATCTAAATCTAAAGAGCACCAAAACCAAGTCTTCAATCAAAAGCCCACTAGATTTCTTCCAAATGTACAAAAAGGAAATCAACTAAGAAGAATCAACTCAGATCGTACCAACTTTGATCCCAAAACAACTTGAGTCCATGCAATGTCATGCATGCTCAGGTTGGGGTCATTATGCTAACGAATGTGCAAACACTCTTAGAAAATTTGGTAAGAATCTATGGGTTTCTCTTAGTGGTAATGAAGAAGAAGAGGAAGGAGATCGTGAAATTGAAACACAAGCAATGTTGGACACTGTTTTTGAATAGTCTCTATCGGATAATGAAGATGTCGTATATAATATTGTCTCAGATGTCACGACATTTGCTCCAACATCAATAACTAGATCAACATCCTCAGGGACATCCGAAAGGTATAAATTCTTTAACTATTCTGATATTAATTGCTTTAGTGGTTCTATTTCTGTTAGTGAGGCTGATTGTATGGATCAAGTTGAATGCAAAGATGATATGATTAATGAATTACAAAGTATTTGTAAAGCCTTAATCATAGAATCCAAGCAACTTGACAAAAAGGTAAAATCTTTAACTCATGAGAATTTAGAATTAATAGGCACGATAATCCGACTTGAGGTTGCACTTACCTAAAAGGATATTGAATTTGGTAAGAATCGTGCAAAATTGGATTTAGCAGAAGCAACCTTCCGCAAGCTCAACATAGGGAATTCAAATTTGAATGAGATACTCAACTTTAGTAAACCTTCACATGCATGTATTGGGTACACAAACTGTCTTAAAACCATATGCTCTAATCTCTTTGATAAAAATAAGAAAGTACTCTTTGTAAAAGGAAAAGGGATTAATAATATGTTCTCATATATGTTAAAGAAAATGATGTTTTTATATCATCACTGTAACTCCCGTGGGCACTTAAAACCATACAGTTTCAAACATCAAAATTTTGTGAGCAAAATATTGCCTAAATTGTTGTCCAACATTCCGGATAAACATCGAAGCAACATTTCTGAGCCAAAATGTAAAAAATATTTTAAGAGACTTTGGGTTCCTAGGATGGACTTAACTTGTAATGTATGTATAACTGCATTAAGAACTAACATTTTTGGTTCTTAGTACGTTGATAATGGGTGTTCTCTCCACATGATAGGTACAAAAGGATTTCTATGGAACTATGAGTCATTCAATGGAGGAAACATGACTTATGGAGGTGGCAGTAAAAGCAAAATAATTGGAAAAGGGATCTTGGATGTTCCTGGTTTTCCAGCCTTAAGGAATGTCTTACACGTTGAGGGCTTAATGGCTAATTTATTTAGTATTAGTCAACTTTGTGATGACAATCTTGAGGTAAAATTAATAAGAATGCTTGTAAAGTTACGAATGAAGTAAATATATGTGTCATGACAGGTACAAGAACAGGTGACAATTGTTATCTTGTTGTAATACAAGAAACATGTAATGCTAAGATCGATGACACAACACTATGGTGTCAAAACTAGGACATGTCAACTACCGCAATTTAGAAAAATTGGTCTCATATGAAGCTGTTAGATGCATACCCAAACTTAGCCATAAAAGTAAAACTATCTGTGAAGACTGTTTGAAAGGTAAGCAAACCTGTGTCTCTCATAATGTTGTCCAACATGACGGACAACATTCAGGTACATTTCACTGTTTTCAATTGCTACATATGGATTTAATGGGTCCAATTGAAGTAGACATTCTAGGAGGCATGAGGTATTTCTTTGTGATAGTAGATGATTTTTCTAGATATTCTTGGATATATTTTTTGAAAGAAAAATCACAAACGTTTGACATGTTTAAAATCTTGCACTCTAGAAGTAGAAATTTGTTCTATTCTCTTATTTTTCGGATTAGATCCGACCATGGAATAGAATTTGAAAATAGTTCATTCACAAACTTTTGTGAGAAAAAGGGAATTTTCCATGAGTTTTCTGCCCCTAAAACTTCGCAACAGAATGGGGTTGCAGAACGGAAGAATAGGACATTGCAAGAAATGGCTAGAGTAATGCTTAGTTCTAAACATTCGTCAAAACGTTTATAGGAGAAGCCTTGAATACTACTAATCACATAGCTAAGAGAGTATCTAAGCATGGAACAAAGATGACACCCTATGAGATTATAAATGGAAAGAAACCAAACTTGTGTTACTTTCATATTTTTAGGTGTATTTGTTATATTTTTAAATGACATGGATTATTTGGAAATTTTTTACTCTAAGAGTGAAAAAGAAATTTTTGTTGGCTATTCACAAAATAGTCATGCTTATCGAGTATCCAATTTGAGATCCAGAACTATACAAGAGTCTGTAAATGTTATCTTTGATGATCTTTCTGATGTTTCAGGAAAAACTATTGAAAATAACATTATAGATACAATGGAAAGTCCACAGATTGCAAAAGAATCAGATGTTGCCATAAATGTTGCCACACCTGAAGCAACATCCGAAACAGCAATAGAGACCACAGAGGCCACAAATGGGGAGTCAAGTGCTGAATTGTTAGACCAAGTTCGTAGGGACCCCTCATCAAGATTAGGAAGAATCATCCAACGAGCCAAGTGATAGAGGGAGTTTTTGAAGGAATTAAAATAAGAGAGAAAGAACCACTCAACTACAGAGAAATGGTAAGGTATGTGTGTATGCCTACCATATACCAAGAGGTTAGCCTTTCTTGTTTTATATCTACTTTAGAACCACCATATTTTATCAAACTTATCACATTGTTTTTCTAGTTCTCTTATGTCGTTTTCTAACTTTATTTCTTTTGCGCTGTATTCTAAGTATTTTAGTTGGGAATATATTTCTCCTGCTAAGATCGTCTTTACAGTCTTTAATTTTTGGTTTTTCTTTATTATTTTTAGTTGTACATTCATATTTTATTTATAAATCTTGTTTTTCCTTGGTCATTTATTTCAATTCCGTCGTTATTTATCTTATAGTTTATCATAGTTAAAAAATCGCTTCCTAATAATAATTCATTAATACTATCATATTCAATTACTCCTATGTTTATCTTATATTCTAAATCTTGGATTTTAAATCTTAAATTTATACTTTTAGTAATTATTATTTCTCTTTCATTTTCAGGGTAATTATAAGTATGTGGTTCTATTATACTACATTCTTCTTCGTTTATCTTGATTATGTGTATAAAACTTTTAATTGCTCCTGTGTTTATTTCTGCTATACCGTCTATTGTTATCATCTTTTTAAATATTATAACCTTGATTTTTAGTCTACTGCTGTCTATATTTATTAGGTCTATTATTCTGGGTTTTATTCTTGGTAAACTATTCTGTCGTGTAATTAATGATTCTCTAGTTATACTTAATCTAGATCCTTCTAAGTGATAATACTTTTCCATTAATCTCTGTTCATCCATAGTGTTCTATCTCCATTCTTATATCTGCTTTTAAATCATATATTAAGTCATCCTGTTCTCTTATTCTAGTGTTGATTTCTATCATTCTCCTGTATGTTATCATAAAATCTTCCAAGTGTGTACTATACTCATTATCAAAACATTTTTCATGTGGTAAATCTGTTTTTCGTCTTATAGCTAATATTGCTTCTTCTATTTTTAATAATCTATCATTCTCGTCTCTGTATTTTACCAATACGTGTCTAATCTCAAGTCTTTTCCATAATAATTTATTCATCATGTTAACCTTTCTAAACGCGTAATTTGGTTTCATCTTACAATTTTGATGAATCTTTTATTATTTCTTTTCCTTTATCCATATTTTAGTAAATCAATATATTGTTCTTTTATAATTTCTTTTAAATCTTTTATTTCGTTTTCATTCTTTATTTGTTCTCCTAATTTTTGTTCTTTTATTTTTTCGATTTCTTCATCTTTCTGTCTTAGTCTTTCTTCTCTTAATGCTGATAAATTCCTCAAGAATATTATTTTTTCTTTCTTTTCATTTATTTCTGTATAATTTTCTTGTAGTTGTTTATCTTTTTCATTTATTAGTTCTATTCCTATTCTGCAACTTATGATATGTTGGTTTATGTCTTTATTATATCTAAGTGGTTTTTCGGCTATTCTTGCTAATTGTAGCATTTTTTCTTGCTGTTGTATTAGTCTGTTTTCATCCATAATGTTCTATTTCCATTCTTAAGTCAGATTCTATTTCTGATATCATTAGATCTAGTGAATATATTTATGTTTTCAGTCTTACTAATCTTTCATATGATTCAGTGTTTTCATCTATTGCTGAAATATTTCATCTAGTTCTACATTATTGTATCCTTTTTCTGGTACATTTATTTCAGCATCTCTTTTTTCTTCTATTCATTTATTTTCAAAAAGTCTTAAAGGCGACATAGGAGATCAAAAGAATTATTAGTAGAAACCAGAAGCCAGCATAAAATAGTAATTGATTATCAAAATAAATGGATAGAAGAAAAAAGAGACGCTGAAATAAATGTACCAGAAAAAGGATACAATAATGTAGAACTAGATGAAATATTTACAGCAATAGATGAAAACACTGAATCATATGAAAGATTAGTAAGACTGAATACAAAAATATATTCACTAGATCTAATGATATCAGAAATAGAATCTGACTTAAGAATGGAAATAGAACATTATGGATGAAAACAGACTAATACAACAGCAAGAAAAAATGTTACAATTAGCAAGAATAGCCGAAAAACCACTTAGATATAATAAAGACATAAACCAACATATCATAAGTTGCAGAATAGGAATAGATCTGATAAATGAAAAAGATAAACAACTACAAGAAAATTATACAGAAATAAATGAAAAGAAAGAAAAGATAATATTCTTGAGGAATTTATCAGCATTAAGAGAAGAAAGACTAAGACAGAAAGATGAAGAAATCGAAAAAATAAAAGAACAGAAATTAGGAGAACAAATAAAGAATGAAAACGAAATAAGATATTTAAAAGAAATTATAAAAGAACAATATAAATATATTGATTTACTAAAATATGGATAAAGGAAAAGAAATAATAGCAGAATCAGGAGTAACACTTTATCATATGAATACTTATGAAGGGGGAACAACCCAAACATTAATTTTTAAACCAGAAACCTACCAGAAAATACAGGATGAAAGAGAAGAAGTATCTGTAAAAAAGATATTTAAAACAAAATGGTTCAAAAGAAACAAAGAAATAAGATATATAGCTCAAAAACATGAAAATATAATTGATATTACCAGTACTAATGGAAGAACTAAAATAAATTTGATAACTAATGAAACAATAAAAAGAGAATTAGCAAAGTTACCAACAAAAGAGGCAAAGAAATATAGAAATATTTACTTTGGAGGAGTAAAATTTACGATAAAAGCATACTTTCAAAAGAATATTGATACACCTATACAAATCTACGACTTAGATGACAGAATATTACGTAGTTGATAATCTAAGTTTCAATCTCATTTTTAATAAAGAGTCTATAACCTTCTATCAATATCCAGATAATCGTCTATCAATATCCAAATATTATAACAATAATCGTCTATCAACATTCAAATATCATAACAGTAGAGTAATATGCTTATCAAAATCATAATTAGAAACACATAGTCTGAACACATACCTTTATTCAGATTTTCAGATCACCTGAGTAGCTCAACCCACCTATGGCACTGCCTCCCTGCGTCCACCTGACTTTACGGGATAGTGGCCTAGGTTCTTGGGAGTTCTCACGGATATCCTCTAATAATCTTCTGAAAGATGTTGTGTTCTTACTCATATGGTTCTAATCATAAGTTTTCAAAGCAATCTACTCTTGTTTTTATGATATTCTTCGTTGATATTCGATTAATCTTATCTTGTTCTTAGTGTTGGAAATTTGCCTTTGGCGGGAGTTGCGACCGACCAACTTTAACGGCTTAAACACTAGTGTAACGTATGTTGGAGAATCCGGTTCTTCACACATGCATGATCTACTAAGTACGTAGATAACCGTAGGGCCAAGAATCGTCAAATTTCATTGAGGAATGAAAGAGATATTGGTTCACGAAGTAAGGTGTTTAAAGCATGGAAAGTGTGGTATTGTGTGTAATTCTCCCACATCGGTAGAGGAAGAAAGAATTGTTGTGTATATAAGACTCGAAATTGGTTTGGGGTTTGGGACCCCAAGGGGTATCCCATGTGTTTAAAGGAGGGAGGACCTAGATGTGCTTCGGTTCGAGGAAAGACCACACGCGCGCCGCCGCCGCCCGCCCGTCCGGTCCGGTTCCGGTTCCGGTTCCGAGTTCCGGGTTCCGGGTTCCGGGTTCTCGGGTTCTCGGGTTCCGGGTTCTCGGGTTCTCGGGGTCACGGGTTCTCGGGGTCACGGGTCACGGGTCACGGGTCACGGGTCACGGGTCACGGGCTGTGGGCCTTCTGATATTATCTTTTTGGGCCAGAAGTACAGTTTGATCCCAGAAGTTTCAGATATACAGTTTGGACCAGAATTCTTTCAGATGTGCAGTTTGGTCCCTGAAGTTTCAAGATGTGCAGTTTGGTCCCTGAAGTTTCAAGATGTACAGTTTGGTCCCTGAAGTTTCCAAGAAAATCGAATTTCGACGGTCAAAAACAGAAATACCAAGCACTCAATTCAGCCATTTATTTTGGCTGAATTACTCCTCCTATAATGGCCAAAACAGTTGGTCTTTCTCCCATTTATGTTGGTGACTTTACTACCTCCATAATGGCCATTATTTGGCTATTATGGAGGCAGTTTTCAGGCAGTTTTTCAGCCCCTCCTTCACCTATATAAACACCCCCTTACACCATTGTTGAGCACACTTGATATGCACGAAAATACACAACCAGAAAAAATCTTCTTCCTACAACTTCCAAGCATCATTTCGTTACTCAATATTCTTCACGGTAGCTCTTGAGTTTCCTTTGCTCAAGGGTTCCATTCTTTGTTTTATCTTGGGAGACAAATTGTCCGGGACGTATAAAGGATACATACGGGGCAATATTGTCTTAAGGACAGAGTGCTACACTCGACTCAGCATAAACCAGTTTCCATTTTTTCAGTCTTCAACAAAATCGTAATTTCAGTTTTGTTGTTATATTGTAATTTTCAGATTTCTAGTTGAATTATTGAAATCTTTATTTATCCTTTCGAATACTTGTAATAGTTAAATACTTCCCGTACTGCTTTATAAAGTACCATAGAGCAAAAACTCCCAACACTTAGTTGATATTTGATTATGGACTTGATATTGGATTATAGACTAAATGGTGCTTTAGCTAAACATTGAGAGAGTTTTTCGTAAGGTGTAAGAGTTGTTTGTATTTCAAATTTCGAATGAATTCTCCTTTGTACAAGAGGCTCCTTTTATAGATAACCTCGACTATTCAACTATTCAACTTTAATCAAAAAGTCGTAAAGTAAATAGTAATAGACAAAAATCTTTTCAAAAAGTCTTAAAGGCTACAGTGCCTTGTCTGTTACTTTTCTAAAGTTGTTGTCTTCTTCTTCTTTTTTCAAAGTTGTCACTTTTTCTCTTGTCCTTATAAGGCTGCTTTTCAGATGCTTTTCCAGCTGTCTTGTTCTGTAATGACTTCTTGTCAGGATGTCGTTTTCTTGTCTGGGTACTTTTCTATTTACTGCTTTCCAGTTGTCCGGTTTTCTTGAAAGTTTCTTCCAGTAACCAATTGTATTCTGTTAATCTTTTTTGGGCTTTACCATAGTTAAAAACTATGTTGGGCCATAATCATTTTGGGCTTTACCGTAGTTGAAACTACGTTGGGCCATAATCATTGGGTTTCCAAGCAATGAATTGCATGGTCCCTGCCATAATAATCTTTTTGGGCCATAAGGCCTCTTTTTTGGGTTATAAGTAATAAAACTACATATTCCCTGCCATAATAATCTTTTGGGCCGTGAGGCTCCTAATCAGAATTTGGTATCAGAGCTTGTAATAGGAACAAGTTAATAAAAAATGAGAAAACATCTATCGTTTAGAAGTGTCAGAATTTTGAATAGAATTCTATGGCCGACATAGGAGATCAAAAGAATTATTAGTAGAAACCAGAAGCCAGCATAAAATAATAATTGATTATCAAAATAAATGGATAGAAGAAAAAAGAGATGCTGAAATTAATGTACCAGAAAAAGGATACAATAATGTAGAACTAGATGAAATATTTACAGCAATAGATGAAAACACTGAATCATATGAAAGATTAGTAAGACTGAATACAGAAATATATTCACTAGATCTAATGATATCAGAAATAGAATCTGACTTAAGAATGGAAATAGAACATTATGGATGAAAATAGACTAATACAACAGCAAGAAAAAATGCTACAATTAGCAAGAATAGCCGAAAAACCACTTAGATATAATAAAGACATAAGCCAACATATCATAAGTTCCAGAATAGGAATAGATCTGATAAATGAAAAAGATAAACAACTACAAGAAAATTATACAGAAATAAATGAAAAGAAAGAAAAGATAATATTCTTGAGGAATTTATCAGCATTAAGAGAAGAAACACTTAGACAGAAAGATGAAGAAATCGAAAAAATAAAAGAACAAAAATTAGGAGAACAAATAAAGAATGAAAATGAAATAAAAGATTTAAAAGAAATTATAAAAGAACAATATATTGATTTACTAAAATATGGATAAAGGAAAAGAAATAATAAAGATTCATCAAAATTGTAAGATGAAAACAAATTACGCGTTTAGAAAGGTTAACATGATGAATAAATTATTATGGAAAAGACTTGAGATTAGACACGTATTGGTAAAATACAGAGACGAGAATGATAGATTATTAAAAATAGAAGAAGCAATATTAGCTATAAGACGAAAAACAGATTTACCACATGAAAAATGTTTTGATAATGAGTATAGTACACACTTGGAAGATTTTATGATAACATACAGGAGAATGATAGAAATCAACACTAGAATAAGAGAACAGGATGACTTAATATATGATTTAAAAGCAGATATAAGAATGGAGATAGAACACTATGGATGAACAGAGATTAATGGAAAAGTATTATCACTTAGAAGGATCTAGATTAAGTATAACTAGAGAATCATTAATTACACGACAGAATAGTTTACCAAGAATAAAACCCAGAATAATAGACCTAATAAATATAGACAGCAGTAGACTAAAAATCAAGGTTATAATATTTAAAAAGATGATAACAATAGACGGTATAGCAGAAATAAACACAGGAGCAATTAAAAGTTTTATACACATAAGCAAGATAAACGAAGAATAATGTAGTATAATAGAACCACAGACTTATAATTACCCTAAAAATGAAAGAGAAATAATAATTACTAAGAGTATAAATTTAAGATTTAAAATCCAAGATTTAGAATATAAGATAAACATAGGAGTAATTGAATATGATAGTATTAATGAATTATTATTAGGAAGCGATTTTTTAACTATGATAAACTATAAGATAAATAACGACGGAATTGAAATAAATGACCAAGGAAAAACAAGATTTATAAATAAAATATGAATGTACAACTAAAAATAATAAAGAAAAAACAAAAATTAAAGACTATAAAGACGGTCTTATCAGGAGAAATATATTCCCAACTAAAATACTTAGAATACAGCGCAAAAGAAATAAAGTTAGAAAACGACATAAGAGAACTAGAAAAACAATGTGATAAGTTTGATAAAATATGGATAGACATGGGAAACGGATGGAAAAAACGAATAAACAATCCTGACTAATCCTAATGAAAAAATAACTGCGTTATGGGAAGAAATAGTATTAAAAGAAAAAATGAAAAGTATCTTATCACTAATGGATGAAATAAAAGAAAACCAAACCAAAACACAACAAATGATAAGAGAAGAGTTAACTAATTTATGGAACGTATCCGAAATACCAACGTTCAAATTAATATTAGAAAAACTAAACATGTTACTTGAAGAAAAAAGCAAAGGTAAACAAGTAGAAACTAACAGTGAAGCTAGTACGAGTAAAGAAACCACGATAATAAAAACGAATACTAATAAACTAGAAATTGTACCAATAGATGCTTGGAGAAGAAATAAAGTACCAATAATGGTAGACATAAGAAAAATAAAACCAAGATTAACAAAAGATGTAACAGAAACTTTAGATAGACTAGTAATACTGAATAAAGAAGGAAAATTCTAATGGAACCTAGTGCGATTACGTTCTTAAAAACTTATGGAAAACAGATTATAGAAAAAGAAAGACATAAGTATGAACCTATGAGACCAAAACCAGTAGGAAACACCTAAAGAGGTAAAAATACCTTTAAAAGAAGTAGAAAAAACAACCTACGAATACCTAAACTTAAGACTAGATAGACAAGAGCAGCAGATAAATGAATTAAAAGCAGAGAATTTAAAGTTAAGATTACATAATAACGGAGAATGGTATGACATGTATAAAAAATATAAAAGAAAATACAAGGATACGAAAGGACTACTAAAAGAAACTAAGGTAGAACTAATAGAAACAAAGATGGAACTAAGAGAAGTAAAGCAAGAGTTATTAGAACTTAAAGAAGAAATACACATCTTAACAGAACAATTGAAAAGGTTAAAAGGAAACAAGAAAGTAAAGAAAATAAGATTAAGTGATGAAACTACGACAAGCAGTGATGAAAAAACTGATAACAACACAGATAAACAAAGTAACGGCGATAAACAAACAAACCAAGAATTACAAGTAGTAGAATTCATAGAGGAACAAGAAAATTCTGAAAATACAGAAATAATAAAAGAAAACAACCAAATAATAGAAGCCTTACAGAATATGAAAAGAGTAAATGCTATAATAGAAGATGAACCAGACAGTGATATAGAAGATGATTATAATGGACAGGTAGAAACCGAGATTGAATCGGAAGTTATAATAAATGAAGATGCAAATGATTATCCCGAAGAAGAATTAGTAGACCCTAATCTAGAAGTAATAACGAAAAGAAGAACAAGACTACCAGATCATATACCTATAGGACAACAAGCCGAATTTAAAGAGTTTGTAGGATCGATGACTCAAGGAGTAAATTATAACGGATACTTTCTAGATCTAGATAACGTTTACGATGAACAAGAAGTAGGAAGAAGAATAACAGACTGGAATTTAGGAATGTATATAGCATTAATGAATAGTACACAAACAGAAAACTTAGATTACATGTATGATCTAATATCTAAAACACTAATTGGAAAAGCAGCATATTGGATAGAATCAATAGCATATCAATTAAGAGGAGAAGTATTAAGTCATGCAACAGATTGGAAATCAATGTTAATGATATTTGATTTATTATTGAAAAGAGAATTTTTAGGAGAAAAATGGTTAGTAGCTAGAGAAAATGTGCTAGCAGAAAGAAAACTGAAATTATAATGAATTTGAATAACATGAGATGTTGTAAGATAAATAAACTACCAGAATATACGATTAGTTTTAGTAAATTCTTTTATGAAGCAAGATTCTTACCAGAAGAAGGAATAATTTACCAACAATTATACTATGACCATTTACCTATACCATATAATATTGAGATATCAAAGGAATACATCCAACTAGAACCAAAAGAAAATACTCTAGGAGAAAGAATAAGAGTACTAAGAGCTTATCTAATGAGAAAATGTGAAGAATATAGACTACAACAAAAGATTAAGAAAGATAAGAAAATAGGATTAAGAGAAATATGTGGATTCACAGAAAGAAGATTAATATTTGGATGCGATGATAAAGAAAAGAAACATAGAAAACATAAAAAACATAGAAGACGCGAAGATAAATATGAAAGAAGCCACAAATATAAGAAAGATAAGAAATATAAGAGAAAACCTTATTATAAATCCTATAAAAGAAAAAGATTTAAGAGATATAGGAATAATCCTGAAACAAGGAAAAAATTCAGATATAAGAGAAAATTCAGAAAAAAAAGAAATGTAAACCCTATAACAGAAAAAACTAAAGAAGAAAAAGTTAAAGAATGTAAATGTTGGAATTGTAATGAAAAAGGACACTACGCAAATAAGTGCCCGAAGTTAAAGAAAAAGGGAATAAAATATATTAATACTGAACATTTTATAATGAGTCTAAGACAGATTAAAGAAGATAATACTAAATGGTATGATTACGAAGATTTCTATATCAGTGAAACAGACGAAGAGTCAGAACCAGAAAATGTAAGTTATATCAACCAGCACTCTAATAGTGAAAGTAGTTCTGAGTAAAATGAACTCACTAGAAAGAGAAAAAAGAGAATTAAGAAGAGAAAGAGATTATTGGATACAATGTGAAGAATACACTAGACATAAATTGATTATAACTTCAACAGTTAATGAAACAGGAAGTAAGTATTACAGCGATAGGTACAATAAGATTACCAAAAGACTTGGAAAAATAAGAGAAAGAATAAATGAAATAAATTGGCGACAGACTCGCATAGCAAGACATATAGATCAATTTATGAGAAATGAAGACATTAGAACAGAAGTAGAAGAGTACGAAAATGATGAAGAACTTCAGAGAAGATTAAATGAAAATGATTAAATGGTAGCAATTCATATAGAAGCCCATATAGAATATAAACTGAATAAAATGATTAAACAAAAAATATTCATTGATAGCGGAGCAGATATATGCTTAGCTAGAAAAGATGTATTAGAATCACATAGATGGAAAAGATCTAGAATACATAGAGCAAGAGTATCAGGATTTATTGAACAGTCAAAAGAATTAGATATAGTAGCAGAAAATATGAGGATTATACTAGGAAAACTATTTTCAGATTACCAATAGTATATCAACTAGATAATATGAAGCAACAAGTCTTATTAGGAAATAACTTTCTAGACTACTTTAAAACACAAGTTATAAATAAGAATACATTTAGCTTACAATCACCTTGTAACAAATGGATAGTATTAAAAAGTGTATTGCCAGTAAATACTTTAAGATTATGTACAATAAAAACTGATAGAAATAATAATCTAGAATTATTAAAAGAAAAATACCTTAAAATATTAAAAACAAACTTTGGAGAAAATCCAATGCAGTAATGGGAAAAGGAAAGAATATATGGAGAAATAAAATTAATAGACCCTAACGATATAATTAGATCAAAACCAATAAGATATAGCCCAACTGACCAAATAGAATTTGAAACCCAGATTAAGGAATTAATAGAAATGAAAGTAATACGAGAAAGCAAAAGTCCACATAGTAGCCCGACCTTTTTAGTAAGGAAACATAATGAGAAAAAACGAGGAAAAGCCAGAATGGTAATTGACTACAGAGAATTGAATACAAAGACTATCTTTGATGGATACTTTCTACCTTACAAAAGAAACCTTATCAATAGATTAGGAAACAAGAATTGGTTTAGTAAGTTCGATTGTAAAAGCGGATTTTGGCAGATTAAGCTAACAAAAGAATCAAGAGCTTTAACAGCATTCAGTGCCCCTCAAGGACACTATGAATGGAACGTACTACCCATGGGTTTAAAGCATGCACCACAAATATTTCAAATAAGAATGGATCAGGTATTTAGAAAATTGGCAGATTTCTGCATAATATATGTAGATGATATATTGATATATAGTAATGATTTAAAAGATCACATAAAACATTTAGAACAGTTCATAGAAACTGTATAACAACAGGAATACTTTTATCTGAAAAGAAGTCTGAAATATTTAAGAATAACATTGAATATTTAGGATATGTTATAGACAATGAAGGAATACAACTACAGGAACATGTTGTATCAAAGATTAAAAAATTTAAAGAAAAATTAGACAATAAAAGAGAAGTACAACAATTCTTAGGAGTAATAAATTACGCCTCAGACCATATAAAAGATTTACCATACCTAAGAAAACCTCTACAAGATTTAATAAAGAAAAATGTAACCTTTGAATGGAAAGAAGAACATACAAAGGCTATAAACCAGATTAAAGAAAAAGTAAAATCATTACCAAAACATAAAGTACCAACAGAAAAAGATCAACTTGAACTCTTTACAGATGCTAGTGACATAGGATGGGGAGAAGTCCTAATAGCATATGATAAAGAAGATATAGATAAAGAAAAAATATTAATTTGTGGATATGGAGGAGGAACATGGAAACCAAACGAAAAGAATTATCATATAAATGAAAAAGAATTATTGGCAGTAAAATTTGGAATAAAGAGATTTCATTATCATTTACTACCAATAAAATTCATCGTTAGAACTGATAACACACAGGTGAAAGCCTTTATTAAAAACAGAATAGACCCATTACCAGAATTGAATAAAAGGAGAAAATGGCAATCATTTTTCTATTGTTATGATTTTATTGTTAAGAATATATCTGGGACTAAGAATGTTTTAGCTGATTTTCTTAGCAGATATAATGTCGATTAACAGCGAAGACTTTGAAGAATACATAGCCAAGGCTATGCAAGAGATTATACGAACAAATGAAACAATGATTACCAGATTACAAGAAAATACCCAGTCAATCAACAAGCTAATAGAAGCCATACAAGACTTCTCTAAACTAAAAATCCTACAACAAGAAACCCAACAGAAAAAATCGACTACCATACCACCAGTACAATAAAAAACGTTTACACCATTCTTATCCAAATTAGCAACTATGCCATCACCAATACCCTCAACATCAGCAGCATTATCAATGGCAGATACACTGAAATATAAATAGGAATTGATTAGTGCTTACGAAAAAATTAATAAATTTTATGATTATAAAACTAACGCTGATATTGTACGCAGTGCAAATCTGAGTAAATATCCCAGGTTTATATGCAGCGAAAGAGCAAATCCGAGTAAAGTGGAAAGACTATTTACATACGGATTCATTGACAAAATAATTACAGATGAAAAGATGATCAACATCACCAGATTACCACAGATTATCACAAGATCAACGGAGCTAATGATGGAATCCTTCGGAAAAGGAATCTACGAAATACAAATATTAGATGCATCAACAGATTTAAAAGGTAAACCTATTGTTATCTGTCAAATATTTAAGACAGGAAGGAATAGCACCATCAGCGGGGATGACAAAAACCTGAACATGAAAATACCCTGTACAGTGGAGAAATTTCAAGATTGGCTTAGTGCCAAAAGAGTATTTGGATTAATGACACTGAAAACAAGAATAGAGGACATGCTGAGAACAAGGAAAACATCCGTAATTGGATGTTCCAAAGGAGGAGATGTAGAGGAGATAATGACCCTTTACTATGATAACGATATAGAAGTGAAGGAAACCACTGAGTTAACCTTATTGTTAAACAAGATTACCAGCCTGGAGCATACCCATGCAGAGGAAACCATAAGACATTACAAGACTATGATGGAGCAAAATAAAAGACCAATGATACGAACTGAAACTCCATCATCAACTAATGTAAACATAAAAAAAGAGCAAAGTCCTGATCCTTTTGAATAAGGAGGGAAAAACTGATTACTCTTACAGGTATCATGTAGATATATCTTTATCTATATCTTCTTTATCATATGCTATTAGGACTTCTCCCCATCCATGTTCCTCCTCCATATCCACAAATTAATATTTTTTCTTTATCTATATCTTCTTTATCATATGCTATTAGGACTTCTCCCCATCCTATGTCACTAGCATCTGTAAAGAGTTCAAGTTGATCTTTTTCTGTTGGTACTTTATGTTTTGGTAATGATTTTACTTTTTCTTTAATCTGGTTTATAGCCTTTGTATGTTCTTCTTTCCATTCAAAGGTTACATTTTTCTTTATTAAATCTTGTAGAGGTTTTCTTAGGTATGGTAAATCTTTTATATGGTCTGAGGCGTAATTTATTACTCCTAAGAATTGTTGTACTTCTCTTTTATTGTCTAATTTTTCTTTAAATTTTTTAATCTTTGATACAACATGTTCCTGTAGTTGTATTCCTTCATTGTCTATAACATATCCTAAATATTCAATGTTATTCTTAAATATTTCAGACTTCTTTTCAGATAAAAGTATTCTGTTGTTATACGATTTCTATGAACTGTTCTAAATGTTTTATGTGATCTTTTAAATCATTACTATATATCAATTTATCATCTACATATATTATGCAGAAATCTGCCAATTTTCTAAATACCTGATCCATTCTTATTTGAAATATTTGTGGTGCATGCTTTAATCCCATGGGTAGTACGTTCCATTCATAGTGTCCTTGAGGGGCACCGAATGTTTGTTAAAGCTCTTGATTCTTTTGTTAGCTTAATCTGCCAAAATCCGCTTTTACAATCGAACTTACTAAACCAATTCTTGTTTCCTAATCTATTGATAAGGTTTCTTTTGTAAGGTAGAAAGTATCCATCAAAGATAGTCTTTGTATTCAATTCTCTGTAGTCAATTACCATTCTGGCTTTTCCTCGTTTTTTCTCATTATGTTTCCTTACTAAAAAGGTCGGGCTACTATGTGGACTTTTGCTTTCTCGTATTACTTTCATTTCTATTAATTCCTTAATCTGGGTTTCAAATTCTATTTGGTCAGTTGGGCTATATCTTATTGGTTTTGATCTAATTATATCGTTAGGGTCTATTAATTTTATTTCTCCATATATTCTTTCCTTTTCCCATTACTTTGCATTGGATTTTCTCCAAAGTTTGTTTTTAATATTTTAAGGTATTTTTCTTTTAATAATTCTAGATTATTATTTCTATCAGTTTTTATTGTACATAATCTTAAAGTATTTACTGGCAATACACTTTTTAATACTATCCATTTGTTACAAGGTGATTGTAAGCTAAATGTATTCTTATTTATAACTTGTGTTTTAAAGTAGTCTAGAAAGTTATTTCCTAATAAGACTTGTTGCTTCATATTATCTAGTTGATATACTATTGGTAATCGAAAATAGTTTTCCTAGTATAATCCTCATATTTTCTCGCTACTATATCTAATTCTTTTGACTGTTCAATAAATCCGATACTCTTGCTCTATGTATTCTAGATCTTTTCCATCTATGTGATTCTAATACATCTTTTCTAGCTAAGCATATATCTGCTCCGCTATCAATGAATATTTTTTGTTTAATCATTTTATTCAGTTTATATTCTATATGGGCTTCTATATGAATTGCTACCATTTAATCATTTTCATTTAATCTTCTCTGAAGTTCTTCATCATTTTCGTACTCTTCTACTTCTGTTCTAATGTCTTCATTTCTCATAAATTGATCTATATGTCTTGCTATACGAGTCTGTCGCCAATTTATTTCATTTATTCTTTCTCTTATTTTTCCAAGTCTTTTGGTAATCTTATTGTACCTATCGCTGTAATACTTACTTCCTGTTTCATTAACTGTTGAAGTTATAATCAATTTATGTCTAGTGTATTCTTCACATTGTATCCAATAATCTCTTTCTCTTCTTAATTCTCTTTTTTCTCTTTCTAGTGAGTTCATTTTACTCAGAACTACTTTCACTATTAGAGTGCTAGTTGATATAACTTACATTTTCTGGTTCTGACTCTTCGTCTGTTTCACTGATATAGAAATCTTCGTAATCATACCATTTAGTATTATCTTCTTTAATCTGTCTTAGACTCATTATAAAATGTTCAGTATTAATATATTTTATTCCCTTTTTCTTTAACTTCGGGCACTTATTTGCGTAGTGTCCTTTTTCATTACAATTCCAACATTTACATTCTTTAACTTTTTCTTCTTTAGTTTTTTCTGTTATAGGGTTTACATTTCTTCTTTTTCTGAATTTTCTCTTATATCTGAATTTTTTCCTTGTTTCAGGATTATTCCTATATCTCTTAAATCTTTTTCTTTTATAGGATTTATAATAAGGTTTTCTCTTATATTTCTTATCTTTCTTATATTTGTGGCTTCTTTCATATTTATCTTCGCGTCTTCTGTGTTTTTTATGTTTTCTATGTTTCTTTTCTTTATCATCGCATCCAAATATTAATCTTCTTTCTCGTGAATCCACATATTTCTCTTAATCCTATTTTCTTATCTTTCTTAATCTTTTGTTGTAGTCTATATTCTTCACATTTTCTCATTAGATAAGCTCTTAGTACTCTTATTCTTTCTCCTAGAGTATTTTCTTTTGGTTCTAGTTGGATGTATTCCTTTGATATCTCAATATTATATGGTATAGGTAAATGGTCATAGTATAATTGTTGGTAAATTATTCCTTCTTCTGGTAAGAATCTTGCTTCATAAAAGAATTTACTAAAACTAATCGTATATTCTGGTAGTTTATTTATCTTACAACATCTCATGTTATTCAAATTCATTATAATTTCAGTTTTCTTTCTGCTAGCACATTTTCTCTAGCTACTAATCATTTTTCTCCTAAAAATTCTCTTTTCAATAATAAATCAAATATCATTAACATTGATTTCCAATCTGTTGCATGACTTAATACTTCTCCTCTTAATTGATATGCTATTGATTCTATCCAATATGCTGCTTTTCCAATTAGTGTTTTAGATATTAGATCATACATGTAATCTAAGTTTTCTGTTTGTGTACTATTCATTAATGCTATATACATTCCTAAATTCCAGTCTGTTATTCTTCTTCCTACTTCTTGTTCATCGTAAACGTTATCTAGATCTAGAAAGTATCCGTTATAATTTACTCCTTGAGTCATCGATCCTACAAACTCTTTAAATTCGGCTTGTTGTCCTATAGGTATATGATCTGGTAGTCTTGTTCTTCTTTTCGTTATTACTTCTAGATTAGGGTCTACTAATTCTTCTTCGGGATAATCATTTGCATCTTCATTTATTATAACTTCCGATTCAATATCGGTTTCTACCTGTCCATTATAATCATCTTCTATATCACTGTCTGGTTCATCTTCTATTATAGCATTTACTCTTTTCATATTCTGTAAGGCTTCTATTATTTGGTTATTTTCTTTTAGTATTTCTGTATTTTCAGAATTTTCTTGTTCCTCTATGAATTCTACTACTTGTAATTCTTGGTTTGTTTGTTTATCGCCGTTACTTTGTTTATCTGTGTTGTTATCAGTTTTTTCATCACTGCTTGTCGTAGTTTCATCACTTAATCTTATTTTCTTTACTTTCTTGTTTCCTTTTAACCTTTTCAATTGTTCTGTTAAGATGTGTATTTCTTCTTTAAGTTCTAATAACTCTTGCTTTACTTCTCTTAGTTCCATCTTTGTTTCTATTAGTTCTACCTTAGTTTCTTTTAGTAGTCCTTTCGTATCCTTGTATTTTCTTTTATATTTTTTATACATGTCATACCATTCTCCGTTATTATGTAATCTTAACTTTAAATTCTCTGCTTTTAATTCATTTATCTGCTGCTCTTGTCTATCTAGTCTTAAGTTTAGGTATTCGTAGGTTGTTTTTTCTACTTCTTTTAAAGGTATTTTTACCTCTTTAGGTGTTTCCTCTTTTACTGGTTTTGGTCTCATAGGTTCATACTTATGTCTTTCTTTTTCTATAATCTGTTTTCCATAAGTTTTTAAGAACGTAATCGCACTAGGTTCCATTAGAATTTTCCATCTTTATTCAGTATTACTAGTCTATCAAAAGTTTCTGTTACATCTTTTGTTAATCTTGGTTTTATTTTACTTATGTCTACCATTATTGGTACTTTACTTCTTCTCCAAGCATCTATTGGTACAATTTCTGGTTTATGAGTATTCGTTTTTATTATCGTGGTTTCTTTACTCGTACTAGCTTCACTGTTAGTTTCTACTTGTTTACCTTTGCTTTTTTCTTCAAGTAACATGTTTAGTTTTTCTAATATTAATTTGAACGTTGGTATTTCAGATACGTTCCATAAATTAGTTAACTCTTCTCTTATCATTTGTTGTGTTTTGGTTTGGTTTTCTTTTATTTCATCCATTAGTGATAAGATACTTTTCATTTTTTCTTTTAATACTATTTCTTCCCATAACGCAGTTATTTTTTCGTTAGGATTAGTCAGGATTGTTTATTCTTTTTTTCCATCCGTTTCCCATGTCTATCCATATTTTATCAAACTTATCACATTGTTTTTCTAGTTCTCTTATGTCATTTTCTAACTTTATTTCTTTTTTTTTGTATTCTAAGTATTTTAGTTGGGAATATATTTCTCCTGATAAGACCGTCTTTATAGTCTTTAATTTTTGTTTTTTCTTTATTATTTTTAGTTGTACATTCATATTTTATTTATAAATCTTGTTTTTCCTTGGTCATTTATTTCAATTCCGTCGTTATTTATCTTATAGTTTATCATAGTTAAAAAATCGCTTCCTAATAATAATTCATTAATACTATCATATTCAATTACTCCTATGTTTATCTTATATTCTAAATCTTGGATTTTAAATCTTAAATTTATACTCTTAGTAATTATTATTTCTCTTTCATTTTCAGGGTAATTATAAGTCTGTGGTTCTATTATTCTACATTCTTCTTCGTTTATCTTGCTTATGTGTATAAAACTTTTAATTGCTCCTGTGTTTATTTCTGCTATACCGTCTATTGTTATCATTTTTTTAAATATTATAACCTTGATTTTTAGTCTACTGCTGTCTATATTTATTAGGTCTATTATTCTAGGGTTTTATTCTTGGTAAACTATTCTGTCGTGTAATTAATGATTCTCTAGTTATACTTAATCTAGATCCTTCTAAATGATAATACTTTTCCATTAATCTCTGTTCATCCATAGTGTTCTATCTCCATTCTTATATCTGCTTTTAAATCATATATTAAGTCATCCTGTTCTCTTATTCTAGTGTTGATTTCTATCATTCTCCTGTATGTTAACATAAAATCTTCCAAGTGTGTACTATACTCATTATCAAAACATTTTTCATGTGGTAAATCTGTTTTTCGTCTTATAGCTAATATTGCTTCTTCTATTTTTAATAATCTATCATTCTCGTCTCTGTATTTTACCAATACGTGTCTAATCTCAAGTCTTTTCCATAATAATTTATTCATCATATTAACCTTTCTAAACGCGTAATTTGTTTTCATCTTACAATTTTGATGAATCTTTATTATTTCTTTTCCTTTATCCATATTTTAGTAAATCAATATATTTTTCTTTTATAATTTCTTTTAAATCTTTTATTTCATTTTCATTCTTTATTTGTTCTCCTAATTTTTGTTCTTTTATTTTTTCGATTTCTTCATCTTTCTGTCTAAGTGTTTCTTCTCTTAATGCTGATAAATTCCTCAAGAATATTATTTTTTCTTTCTTTTCATTTATTTCTGTATAATTTTCTTGTAGTTCTTTATCTTTTTCATTTATCAGATCTATTCCTATTCTGCAACTTATGATATGTTTGTTTATGTCTTTATTATATCTAAAGTGTTTTTTCGGCTATTCTTGCTAATTGTAGCATTTTTTCTTGCTGTTGTATTAGTTTGTTTTCATCCATAATGTTCTATTTCCATTCTTAAGTCAGATTCTATTTCTGATATCATTAGATCTAGTGAATATAATTCAGTATTCAGTCTTACTAATCTTTCATATGATTCAGTGTTTTCATCTATTGCTGTAAATATTTCATCTAGTTCTACATTATTGTATCCTTTTTCTGGCACATTTATTTCAGCGTCTCTTTTTTCTTCTATCCATTTATTTTGATAATCAATTATTATTTTATGCTGGCTTCTGGTTTCTACTAATAATTCTTTGGATCTCCTATGTCGCCATAGAATTCTATTCAAAATTCTGACACTTCTAAACGATGGATGTGTTCTCATTTTTTATTAACTTGTTCCTATTACAAGCTCGGATACCAAATTCTGATTAGGAGCCTAACGGCCCAAAAGATTATTATGGCAGGGAATATGTAGTTTTACTACTTATAACCCAAAACTGATTAGGAGCCTCACGGCCCAAAAGATTATTTTGGTAGGGAATATGTAGTTTTACTACCTATAACCCAAAAAAGAGGTCTTATGGCCCAAAAAGATTATTATGGAAGGGACCATGCAATTCATTGCTTGGAAACCCAATGATTATGGCCCAACGTAGTTTCAACTACGGTAAAGCCCAAAACGATTATGGCCCAACATAGTTTTTAACTATGGTATAGCCCAAAAAAGATTAACAGAATACAATTGGTTACTGGAAGAAACTTTCAAGAAAACCGGACAACTGGAAAGCAGTAATTAGAAAAGCAGCCAGACAAGAAAACGACATCCTGACAAGAAGTCATTAGAGAACAAGACAGCTGGAAAAGCATCTGAAAAGCAGCCGAATAAGGACAAGAGAAAAAGTGACAACTTTGAAAAAAGAAGAAGAAGACAAAACAACTTTAGAAAAGTAACAGACAAGGCACTGTAGCCTTTAAGACTTTTTGAAAAGATTTTTGTCTATTACTATTTACTTTACGACTTTTTGATTAAAGTTGAATAGTTGAATAGTCGAGGTTATCTATAAAAGGAGCCTCTTGTACAAAGGAGAATTCATTCGAAATTTGAAATACAAACAACTCTTACACCTTACGAAAAACTCTCTCAATGTTTAGCTAAAGCACCCTTTAGTCTATAATCCAATATCAAGTCCATAATCAAATATCAACTAAGAACAAGATAATATTAATCGAATATCAACGAAGAATATCATAAAAACAAGAGTAGATTGCTTTGAAAACTTATGATTAGAACCATATGAGTAAGAACACAACATCTTTCAGAAGATTATCAGAGGATATCTGTGAGAACTCCCAAGCACCTAGGCCATTATCCCGTAAAGTCAGGTGGACGCAGGGAGGCAGTGCCATAGGTGGGTTGAGCTACTCAGGTGATCTGAAAATCTGAATAAAGGTATGTGTTCAGACTATGTGTTTCTAATTATGATTTTGATAAGCATATTACTCTACTGTTATGATATTTGGATGTTGATAGATGATTATTGTTATAATGTTTGGATATTGATAGACGATTATCTGGATATTGATAGAAGGTTATAGGCTCTTTATTAAAAATGAGATTGAAACATAGATTATCAACTCTATATAATCCGATTAACTCTGAAAAAAGGTTTAATAAAATGGATTAATTATGATTACCATCTAGATTCCGACCTCTAGGGGTTATTAGAACCAAAAATCATTTTAGAAGCACTCAAAGATAATTTTTGGATTCAAGCAATGCAAGAAGAGCTTAAACAGTTCTCTCAAAATGAAGTCTGGGACTTAGTTCCACATCCAAATAATACAAGTATAATTGGAACTAAGTGGATTTTTAAAAATAAATCTGACGAATCGGGAACAGTTGTTAGAAACAAAGCTCGTCTAGTTGCACAAGGCTATACTCTAGTTGAAGGAATCGATTATGATGAAACATTCGCACCTGTGGCTAGAATTGAGTCAATTAGACTTTTACTTGCTATTCTTTGTTGTCTGAAAATTACTTTACACCAAATGGATGTGAAAGGTTCATTCTTAAACAGCTATCTAGATAGGAAAGTCTATGTTGAACAACCAAAAGGATTTGAAGATCCTTACCATCCACACTATGTGTACAAGCTCAAAAAGGCTTTGTATGGGTTGAAACAAGACCCTCGTGCATGGTATGGTCATTTAACTAACTTTCTTCTTGAATTTGGCTTTAACCGTGGAGAAGTTGATCGTACTTTATTGATTAAATGACACGGTGTAGATATTATAATTTCTCAAATCTATGTGGATGACATAGTTTTTGGGTCGACTTCACAATCGTACCTAAATTCATTTGTTGAAGCTATGTCATCAACATTTGAAATGAGCATGATTGGGGTATTAACTTTTTTTCTTAGGCTTGCAGATAAAGCAAAGTGATGATGGAATTTTCATCTCACTGAGTAAATATGCCAAGAATCTAGTTAAGAGATTTAAGTTGGAGAACGCTAAACAAATGAAGACGCCAATGGGTTCATCGCATAAAGTATGTAAGGATAATGTTGGTGAAAATTTCGACCCAACATTATATCGATCTATGATAGGTAGCCTTCTTTATCTTACTATTAGTCACCCAAATATTATGTTTAGTGTTTGTGTTTGTATTTGTGTTTGTGTTTGTGCACGTTTTCAAGCCTGTCACAAAATGTCCCACTTAAGTGCTGTGAAACGTATTATTAGATATGTTGCTGGCACATGTGAGTTGGAAATTTGGTATTCCAAAGACACTAATCCTAACTTGATAGGATGTAGTCTCGAATTGGGCTGGAGATGTGGATGATAGAAAAAGTACAAGTGGATGATGTTTTTATCTTGGCAATAACCTTGTTTCATGGTATAGTCGTAAACAAAACTGTGTCTCACTTTCAACTGTTGAATCTGAATATGTAGCAGCTGGAAATTGTTGCTCTCAATTAATATGGATAAGACACATGTTAGACGACTATGGATTTACTAGCAACATTTTAATTTTGTACTGTGATAATTTAAGTGCAATAAATATTTCCAAAAATCCAGTTCAGCACTCACGTACAAAATATATTGATATTAGACATCACTTTTTAAGAGATTTAGTTGAAAAATAGCTAGTTAAAATTGAACATATTGACACTCTTTATCAACTAACTGATATTTTTACTAAAATTTTGGACCATGAGAGATTTTCTAGTTTGAAGAAATCTCTTGGTCTTTGTAATCTCTAAAAAAAGATATTGTTGGTGAATGTCGGTTGAAACGTTGTCTAACATTTTGGGTGAAATTTACCTATGTACTATCACTGACTGATTATTGTTGTTGTATGGTGCATAACTTTTGGTCACACAAGCATGATCCTTCAATAAGAATAAAATTCCAACGTGATATCGTTCTATGCGATGATATATAAATACATGTATATCATAAAAAAAGAGTATCAAAATAAGGCAAAGCTTATACAAATATTTGGCAACTGTGCAAATGGGCAAAGCCCTTGAAAAGATACCGTTCCTATTCTATGGGAGTATCATGTGCTTCAAAAGAATTTTGAGAATACTAAATAAGTATTCTTATTGTTGACATGGAAAATTCCTTTGTATGTGTTATATGATTAGATCAAGGACACGATGGAAAAATGTTACATTGGTCCAATGGTCAAACTCATAAAATACACATAAAATGTGTCTTGATTTGTTGAAAAAAACATAAAGTTCTTAGGGGATCAAAATACTTGTGTCATCCAAAATGTTGTCAACATTGTAGTTGACATTTTCAGAATGTGATATGTGTTGGGATATTGTACTTATCTAATCGTTGAATCATCATATCACTTTCCCTATTATATGCCTTGTTTGCAGGAATTTAAAAAGCTAAAATGATGAGATTAAAGTTTATCCTTATCGTGATGTTTATTTATTTTATCCCAATATTTTGGGTGTAAGTTATTGTGTAAAAATGAAACACCTAAGACTAAGGGATTTTTGTTGCTAAGAAATGTTAGCCATGTATATAAATATTCCTCTCATTTTCTATCATTTTGAATTTTCCAATAAAAAAAAAGGGAAATCACATCGGGTATACATCCTCTTACCCGATGGAATCATCACCATTCCAAACTCCATTCTTAATCTCAAACCCTAAATTTCCAAAACTTTCTCCTCAATATTCAACGATGGAAACCTCTCCAATGTCAACACCAATGTCAGCCAACACTCTAACCAAGCCAGAGACCAGTTCTTGCTATTACTTTCTTCACAAAAAGGGGGAGATGCTGCCATGCAGGGGGAAGAGGATGAAGGTGCACATGGTGAAGTTGTTGCTGCTGAAGAAGTTGTTGATACTGTTGTGCAAAAGGAAGAAGTTATTGGAAGGAAGGTGTTGCTGAATAGGCTAAGACTGAGGGCTGAAGCTGTTGTGCAGAAGTATCACAGGTTAAGGGGGAGCTTGTCAGTAATCACAAGTATTGGACAACATCTGTGACAATGCACTAAGTCGTTTGTACATTTTGTAATGTGTTTTGTTAAGAAAGGAAAAAAAGGGAGATTGTTAATGTTGGGTTTGCTGTTGCGACATTTTACCCAACATATCTTCTGAAGTGCTGATTTGAATGCATAAAAATGTTGGGAAAAATGTCATAACATTCGGACCAATATCTTCAAAAAACAGTTTTGCCTTACTTCACGTTAAGCAGTAATATTTTACTGTGAGGTAAAAATGACTTAGACGTGGTGAATTGGAGTTGTGTAAAATGTGGGAGAAAGAGTCAAAGCTTGGGGAGGAATTCGAGTAAGGAACAAGTCAAAGTTGTTGAGATTTTCACTCCTACAAGCTGCTCATCTATTCATCAACTTCCACAACCGATCGATGAGCCTTTCAAGGGTACTCTGTACTATAAATAGAGACGCCACAACAGTGTATCAATATCCAGAATCAGAATGTAAAAATACCAAGAGAGCTCTCGGGATTTCATCTCAGAAATTTGAATCACAAGTGTTGCCTGAGTGTGTCGACAACATTCTGTTCAACATTACAATTGTTGTTTAGATTCTAGATTAGTTTTGTATGGAGCGATTGTAATGAGATATTGTCTATATCTACTTAGTTAGATTTTTCAGGCAGAAGTCATCTGCGACTTCAACTTTAAATTCCTTTCCGTTTTATATTGTAAATCTGTAATGAAAGGAATTTGTATTTTTGTATATAATATATATACAATACATCTGGTCATTGACCATCATAAGTTATATAATATATATAACTTATGAAAATTTTAAACCTTTGTGTTCTTTAAATTCCGCTGCATTTATTCTTTAAAGTTTCTGTTCGCTAAGTGTTGTTACTGGTGTCGGACGACATAATTGCCGACATTCGGAAACAGAATTAACATTCGATTTATTTCATCTCTTGTTTTTACTTTCCGCAGTTTTTGACACCCTTAGTTAATGTGAGTGAACAACACTAGTGATAACTTTATTTATAGTAATACTCTTTACTTTTCAAATTAAATGATACAACCATAGACCTTGTAATTTACAAGAAACTTTGTAAGTTTGTCAACTTAGGCCTTAAGGCATTGTCAACTTAGGCCTTAAGGCATTGTCAACTTAGGCCTTAAGGCATAATTTTAGATTCCAAAATTAGTCAAGTTAGGCCTTAAAGCATAACTTTAGAATTTAAAGTTAGACAAAGTTAAGCCTTAAGGCATAACTTTAGAATGCAAAGTTAATCAGACAAGTTAGGCCTTAAGGCATAACTTTAGATTTCAAAGTTATTTAAGTTAGGCCTTAAGATATAATTTTAGATTGCAAATTTATTCAAGTTAGTCCTTAAGGCAGAACTTCAGAATCCAAAGATAGACAAAAGTAAGGCCTTAAGGCTTAACTTTAGCATACAAACTGCTTTTGTGAATAAAATAAAACAAACAATTAACACAAACCATAATACAATCAGTTGCACTGCTACACAAACCAAAAAATCACATGCATCATAGAAGACAGAGATCAACACATACTATTTGATCAAAATCAAACATTATGTAACATCCCGTATTTTTGGGTAATGGTTGAACACATAAACATAGGCGAGTAGACCCAGACCCAGGAAAGGTTATGTCGTACTTGCATATACTAATAAGGAAATTAGTTTATAGAAGGAGGTGACCCCGAAATAATTTTGGATTTAACTAACAATAATTGTGTATCCCCGAAAAGATTATAGACTAGTATTATATTACTAGAATTATAACATTATGTATAAGAGGATTTTATAAGTCGTCGGGTTTTAAGTGAATTGAGATCAGGAATTTAAGTGTGTGTATAATTAATTATGAGATTAATTAATTTTAATTGGGGACAATTTATACATAGTGGGATATTACGTGTAGCCTTATAAGGCAGCGGTGCAATGACTCAGTAGAGAAAGAGGGATCAATGGCAGCTTCAAGGCCTTCAACCGATCCATTCTCTCTCAATAACTCAAGCCACCAGTTCTTCAAACTCCCCCAAATCCTTAACACTCCTAAAAGGAATCCTTCCATGAAGAATTAATGGTCACATTTCTAGCAGGAAGAGAAAATCCCATTTGGTAGGTTCTCGGAATTCTCGGTCGAAATTGAGGATTTTCTGTAAGTTTCATATAACCAAAAAAAGGGAAAATTTGTGGTGTTCTAGACCTTAGTTCCAGTGAAATTGAAATATTGATGCAAGGTTGAAGGTTCAGGAACCAAGTCGAGACTTTGAGTCTCGGCAGGGCTCAAGCAAAATGATTCCAGTGCTTCTGGCTCTGTCGACCGGAATCCGGTACGAGTAAAAGGGTTTTCGGCGATTCTCATCGCTATGTTTAACAAAGGTAATCTTTCTTGTTCATAAAGTTTATACAAATTCTGAACTTGATTTTTACCATTGGTTCTAAGATGATTATCGAAAATGCTAAGTTTGGGTTAATGGGGTATTATTGGAACCGTTTGTACGAAATTGGAGGTTGCATGTGAAATCGCTGTACTATTTTTTTGGGATTGTAACAATAAAAAGAAGGATTAAGAAGGTTGGGTGTTTCTCTTTATGTTTAGATTTCGACATAGAAGGAATATAGGTTCTACGCGTTCAAGGTGTTCGCTAGAATGTCCCAATGAATCTGTTTTTAGTATGTTGATTCGATTATGATTTAAATCATAAGTATGATGTAGACAATCATTCATAGAGCTTACAAGGAACCCGCGAAACTTAGATAATTTCGACAACAAGGTATGCAAGGCTCTTTCATTCTTTTGGCATAATTCTATGTGCGAAACGTAACCATCATGTTGCCACATAAATTACTCTACTCTTAGTAGTTGAGAATGATCATGTTATTGATTCTTGTGTTAACATCATGTTTAAAAATGTTTCAAAGTCCTTATTAAGGCATACAGAAAAGAGATTGATATTCACAGTGTTAGCCAAAGATTCAAGGATATTGGGCCAGGATGTGTTGTTGTCATTCATGCATTCTCATTTGCATTGTATTCATATATTACTCTGGACCACTGGTGTTATGCACCCTACTATATGGTAAATATTATATATATGTATGGGAATTGGGAAAAGAGGGAAAGACGTTATATATGCACACCACCTGCAGCTGGTACAGACTATCACAAAAGAGCCCTAAGAGGCCAATATGATGTGATGATGTGATGTGATGTGATGTGATGTGATATGATGCCTATATGGCTTATTGGGATGGGTTGCATGATCCGCAATACTAATATATATTGGGACGGGTTGCATGATCCGCAACACTAACATATATATGATATATATATATACCACATGTGCATCATGCATAAATTCATTTACCAATAGCTAGTATTATGCCCACAGAGGCTGTAATGGTAAGGAAGATGCCCGAAGAGGCTGATGTATGTACATACTGCATTGAGCATAACGTTTAATATGTGTATTAGGGCCCTTAGAGGCGTTTACTGTTGTCCAGTTGTTTCTGTTTCAGACTATGATATGTCTCTGTTGTGTTATTTCTTATGTCTGACATACTCAGTATATCAGTCGTACCGACATCCCTTTTGTCGGGGTATGCTGCATTTTATGCCCGCAGGTTCATATTGAGAGGGCGACAGTTCACACTAGTAGGTTACTGGTTCAACTGGTGTCCAGCGCACTCTATTTGTTTCGTAGTCACGATTTGGTCGTGGTATTTTCTTCTCTGTAGAGGCTTGTAGATAGGTGTCCTGTGGTTAGTTGTCGTGTGTGGCCTTGTCGGCCCTGGTATATAAATATGTAAATTAGGGTTTTTTTGGGTTTAGACCTTAGTTAATCTATCACGGCTCAGTCCGTGTTAAATATGTTTAAGGGTAGAGTGTTAAGGTGGCGCCCGGCGGGTAGGGCCGGGTCTCCGTCGCGGCCCTCCGGTTTAGGTCGTGACAAACTTGGTATCAGAGCATGTCTGTCCTAGGGAGTCTACAAGCCGTGTCTAGTAGAGTCTTGGTTATGGGTGTGTTGCATGCCACACTTATAAACAGGAGGCTACAGGGCATTTAGAGTTGTTTCCATTCTTTCATAATCTAGATCGTTCGAAAGAGTGAGTCATAAAAGTGTTGGTTCCTAATCATATCTTTTCATTTGAAAATTGCAGTAACGTCCACAATGAGAAACACCTTAGATAATAAGAGTACGGGTACTGTCGCAAGACAAAATATTAAGCAGATATCACCCACTGGCACGGGTCAAGGGGTTACAGGAATTGAATGAAGAGATGTGAGTTATACTATTGACTCAGATCCATCAGAAATCCTGGAGTCTAGAGAGGAGGATCCATCAGTAGATCCCTATGAGTCACCTGCTTCTAACACCCTCGGTTCTTCCAGCAGAAAGTGGGGTGGAGGGAGTTCTGGATTCACCATGGACATTAGTATCAATGTTGGGCCCCAATGACCATGGGGTGGGTGGAACAGCTCAGGGATGAGTACAACTGGATTTTCCTCAGGTATCGCACCACGACCGGGGATATTTGTCGATTGATAACCCCGGCCCTTCCGAGATCTCAGGTAGTCCTCAATCATGTGGGTCTGTTAATCAGGGCTCGACGGCCCATGTTATTTGATACGCGTTGGAGGGAGAAAGAAGGCAGGCCAGGATAAGGTGAGTGGGTAGTAATTATAAGAGGGTTCCACTCCGAAGTGTGTCGAATCGAGGCTCGTATATAGGACCAAGACAAGATAGTGCGGATACACCAATAAGACCTTAAGACTGTCCTAGTACCTATCCCGATAATCTATAAGATCTTCAATTAGTTGCTTTTAAATAAATGATGTATTGCGTGTAATCGATAAATGGTTGTATGTTTGGATTAATCAATGGAATATATGGATTTTGTATGTTGATTAATAAGATTGTTGTACAGTTTGATGTGGCGATAATATATGTCTATATGAACATGTTTATTAGAATCATGAAATGTGTGATTAGTATGTGGTTTTAGTTAAGTCATGCAATGACTTTAAATTGTTTTGTATGTATAACTAGGCAATGATAACCTTATTCAAAATTGATTTAGGAGTGATTAATGTCCATTAGGGGTAATTTGAGAGAAATAATCACTTATATGACTTATTGTGGCTTTGTCCTGCTTATGTCTATCCTATCTCCTGTTTTGTCTACATGTATTAGCCTTAGTGATGTTTGCATTCCCAACTTAAAATGATAAACACTAAGTCTTTTAAGAAACTTAAGGTGATGTCTAATCATGTTAAAATATTATGTCGAATATCATGCCCACATATTTACATATGTTGAATCTGGAAATGTCAGCTTAAAGCCTGGATCACCTAATCTAATGCCTTGTTGGATAAAGTCTAAGATTTGAAAATTGTATAATCAGTTCTTGGATGGTACCTGTTTGGACTGCTCTCATGCTAAGTGTAAACTTCAAGGTAGTGCAAGCATATGGGATTGGTTGGATTGACCAAGATAAGGCATTCCTAACCTGATTGACTGAGAACTGGTTTTAGTTATGTAAGGTCTGTTTGAATTTATATGAGGATCAATGTACATGTTTATGGTCTGTTTTAGCTGTGTGTGGATTGCCAAGTTTTAGTAATTGTCTATAAGCATGTTTTGATAATCTGGAAAGATATTTAAGCTATTTGACTGCCTTAAATAAAATAAAAGTATTGAACTTTGAAAGGCCTATCTATGCTTGTCATATGTTAGTGAGTTGCCTTGGTTATGTTCTCTGCTCTTAAGTTATGTTTATCTGCAATCCAATCTAATTTTAAGAGAATACTGAGTCTCTTCTTGTGTTGTTAATTAACTTGAAATTTTGTTATAAATGCCTAGGGAGGAACTATTTCTGCATCTATTTATTTGTCCATGTTATCATTGCCTATATGTAAACTAGTTCACCTAGTTTAAGTGCATATGTAAGTTAAGAATAGAAGTTCATAACCACTATGCTAATTGACATATGTTCTCAATAAGTTAAAATGATAAAGTTGGGCTAATTTCAGCATGCTAGTTTTGAAGAATGGAGTCAGAAAGTCCCTCTGGACCTCTACATGATAGTTAAGTCCAAATACCCTGTAATTTTTGCTTCTGTGGACTGTTGGTATGCAACCTCTTAATATATTTGTTTTGACCCCTGGACATAGTGTGATCATGGGTTAGGTGCAGATGTTGAAGCAATATTAATTAAGCAGGTATTTGATGTTTGTTAACTGTGATATAATGGTTGTTTGACTTAGGATTGGCATGCCAAGTTGCTTACTTTTTTTTTGGATGTCATGTTCTGCATAACCATGTCCATAGGTGAGTGGCACAAGCAATCTAGACCTGAATTTGATAAATGAATCTGTATTAATTAGTATGCGGACTGTTTATGCTTGAAATAGTGGTAATATGACAATTTGGGAGCTTGTTTAATTAGATAAAACTGACCTAAGTTGATATATATGGATGAAGGTGTTGTGATTGTTTAAAGCTAACATGTGTAGTTAAAACAAAACATGATGTGCTAATTTCAGACTTGTAGACATGCAGTGTCAGTTAATTTCATGCCTAAAATGTTGTTAATTTAAAGTTGGTTCCAGTTATATGTAAACTTTGACCTCCGAGATAAATTTCAACTCTTCTTGTTTTAAAACAGGACCTCTCATGTTAGGGTTCTAATTAAAGACATGTTATAGGTAAGAAAGTGTGCAAAAGTTGCTTAGCCTATAATGCACCTGCCAATATGTGTTGTTTCTGCTTTTCTGTGAGCCTGTTGAGAGATGAACACTTGTCTGGTAGTTGATAGCATTCTATTTTAAAGGTTGGGTTGTAGAAACCATGTTTAGAACAACTCAGCATGGTCAAGCCCTATTTCTGCATACCTAACCAAAGTAAGTTGCATTTAATTACTTGTTTTTTTATGCTGCCTCAGGACCATCTTGCATATGTTCCAGTGTGACCATACCATGGTTGTGTGCTCTGCTTGTCATATCATCTGTTGATATCCATTCATATTCACTGATTGCATCTGCTTACCTCTAATCTTAATTGTCATGTTCAAAGATGTATGATTGTATGAGAAATGGAATGTCTAGCATGTTTAGACTGGTGGTCAGGAAACCAGTCAGGATAATGAGGCATTTAGCTACTATACTTCTTGCTGCTGTTTAGCTGCTATTTTGGTTGCTGCTACTACTGTCCTTGTGGCACTTCAAACATATGTTGTTGCCTCAGTTTGTGACAGATGTTGCTGCCCTTTTTCAGTCTCAAATGTCCTATTTTCAAGCATGTTGTGCCCTCCTAGTTATCTGCATCCTTTGTTAAGATTTATGTGGCTCTTAAAGAACTGTACTTTGAGTTATAGTTGCTGCTTGTCTACTATTTGTTGTTACCTGTTATCTTGATGCCCTGAGCTGCAGTAAATTGGGTAAGGATGTTGTTGCCTTTGAGATAAATTGTGGTTATATATTATTGTTATTTTTGCTGCACATATAACCCTGTAGGACTGCCATGTTGTGCTGAAAAGCTTGCTGATCTACTGTGCTTTAGTGCAAATAATTGCTGCATTTCTGCCTCATTTATGGTTGTTGTTAAAGCTAGTTAGTTATGCTTTAATGCTATGTGGTTGTTGTTCCAAAAGGGGAGTGGGGTAACGCCGGGGGGGGGGAAATTTGGTTGATTGCTGTCTGTGATTCCATTTTTTTATTACTGATGATTGTTTTCCATTAGCTGCTACATTGGTTGTTGATATTGTTATATTTGAGCTGGTTGCTGTGTATATTTGTTATTTTCTGATGCACTTAGCTACTATGTTTAGCTGTTATTTGGTTGTTGTTCTGGCTGATGTATTGGTTGATGTTCTGGCTGATGTGTTGGTTGTTGTTCTGGCTGATGTTTTGACTGTTGGTTGAGCTCACTTGCTGTTGTTGTTTGGCTGCTATTTGGCTGCTGTCTGAATGCTATTTTGCTGTTACTTATTAATGTTATCACTACAACATTTTGGTAAGAATTATGGCATGCTCAAACCCATGTTGTTGCCTTTATTTTGAGGCAGTTGTTGCTGTAAATCCTGGGCAGGGGTAGAGTGAAAATAAGCAGTTGTGGTTGCTGCACCCTAGCTCAAACTAGTGCCAAAAAAAAATTTATCAACTGAACTAGTTTAAACATTAGCAGGATCTGAATTGGCCATAGGATGATAAAACAATTGAAGCATGACTGATTGCACTGATGTGTGAACTGTTTTAAATAACTATATTGCGTATAGGACTCTAAATTAGATATTAGGACCATCTACCTTCCTTACCTATTGTTTGGATTTAAAGAATGTATAAAGACCTAGGCAAGAATCAATCACCCTATCAACTTTCTATATAAGCAATTAGCTAGATAAAGATTGCTTCACACAAAGTTACCAAAGTTGGAAGGTGTCACTATGTGTTTATTTTAAGTTTGCATAAGAAACTTGAGTATACTCTTTAGAAGTAGTTGTGGATGGATATGTATCTTTTCACGGTTTAAATAATAATCTGAATTAATACCTGAATGTCGTATCCCATGTTTTTTTCAATTGGAATGACAAATTTGTGTGTTCTTTTTTTTGTATGGTGTCAAAAGTTAGATATGGCATACCGACATTCGAGGACAAATGTTTATAAGGGGGAGAGGATGTAACATCCCGTATTTTCGGGTAACGGTTGAACACATAAACGTAGGCGAGTAGACCCGGACGCGGGAAAGGTTATGTTGTACTTGCATATACTAATAAGGAAATTAGTTTATAGAAGGACGTGACCCCAAAATAATTTTGGATTTATCAAGTGCGACGACGGGGATTAGTAATAATAATTGTGTATCCCCGAAAATATTATAGACTTGTATTATATTACCGGAATTATAACATTATGTATAAGAGAATTTTATAAGTCGCCGGGTTTTAAGTGAATTGAGATCGGGAATTTAAGTGTGTGTATAATTAATTATGAGATTAATTAATTTTAATTGGGGTCAATTTATACATAGTGGGATATTACGTGTAGCCTTATAAGGCAGCGGTGCAATGACTCAGTAGAGAAAGAGGGATCGCTGGCAGCTTCAAGGCCTTCAACCGATCCCTTCTCTCTCAATAACTCAAGCCACCAGTTCTTCAAACTCCCCCAAATCCTTAACACTCTTAAAAGGTTACTAGCAGAAAGAGGAAATCCCAGTTGGTGGGTTCTCGGAATTCTCGGTCGAAATTAGGGATTTTCTGTAAGTTTAATATAACCAAAAAAGGGGAGAAATTCGTGGTGTTCTAGACCTTAGTTCCAGTGAAATTGAAACCTTGAAGCAAGGTTGAAGGTTCAGGAACCAAGCCGAGACTTTGAGTCTCGACAGGGCTCAAGCAAAATGATTCCAGTGCTTCTATTTCTGTCGACCAGAATCCGGTACGAGCAAAAGGGTTTTCGGCGATTCTCGTCGCTATGTTTAACAAAGGTAATATTTCTTGTTCCTAAAGTTTATACAAATTCTGAACTTGATTTTTGCCACTGGTTCTAAGACGGTTATCGAAAATGCTAAGTTTGGGTTAATGGGGTATTATCGGAACTGTTTGTACGAAATTGGAGGTTGCATGTGAAATCGTTGTACTATTTTTTTGGGATTGTAACGGTAAAAATAAGGATTAAGAGGGTTGGGTGTTTTGCATTATGTTTAGATTTCGATATAGAAGGAATATAGGTTCTACGCGTTCAAGGTGTCCGCTAGAATGTCCCAATGAATCTGTTTTTAGTATGTTGATTCGATTATGATTTAAATCATCTGTATGATGTAGACAATCATTCATAGAGCTTACAAGGAACCCGCAGAACTTAGATAATTTCGACAACAAGGTATGCAAGGCTCTTTCATTCTTTTGGCATAATTCTATGTGTGAAACGTAACCATCATGTTGCCATATAAATTACTCTACTCTTAGTAATTGAGAATGATCATGTTATTGATTCTTGTGTTAAAAGCATGTTTAAAAATGTTTCAAAGTCCTTATTAAGGCATACAGAAAAGAGATTGATATTCACAGTGTTAGCCAAAGATTCAAGGATATTGGGCCAGGATGTGTTGTTGTCATTCATGCATTCTCATTTGCATTGTATTCATATATTACCCTGGACCACTGGTGTTATGCACCCTACTATATGGTAAATATTATATATATGTATGGGAATTGGAAAAAGAGGGAAAGGCGTTATATAAGCACACCACCTGCATCTGGTACAGACTATCACAAAAGAGCCCTAAGAGGCCAATATGATGTGATGTGATGCCTATATGGCTTATTGGGATGGATTGTACGATCCGCAACACTAACATATATTGGGACGGGTTGCACGATCCGCAACACTAACATATATATGATATATATATATATACCGCATGTGCATCATGCATACATTCGTTTACCAATATCTGGTATAATGCTCACAGAGACTATTATGGTAAGGAAGATGCCCGAAGAGGCTGATGTATGTGCATACTGCATTGAGCATAAAGTTTAGGCATGTGTATTAGGGCCCTCAGAGGCGTTTACTGATGTCCAGTTGTTTCTGTTTCAGACTATGATATGTCTCTGATGTGTTATTTCTTATGTCTGACATACTCAGTACATCAGTCGTACTGACATCCCTTTTGTCGGGGGACGCTGCGTTTTATGCCCGCAGGTTCATATTGAGAGAGCGACGATTCACACTAGTAAGTTGCTGGTTCAGCTGGTTTCCAGAGCACTCTATTTGTTTCGGAGTCGCGATTTGGTCGTGGTATGTTCTTCTCTATATAGGCTTGTAGATAGGTGTCTTGTGGTTAGTTGTCGTGTGTGGCCTTGTCGGCCCTGGTATATAAATGTGTAAATTGGGGTTTTTGGGTTTAAACCTTAGTTAATCTATCACGGCTCAGTCCGTGTTAAATATGTTTAAGGGTGGAGTGTTAAGGTGGCGCCCGACGGGTAGGGCCGGGTGCCCGTCGCGGCCCTCCGATTTGGGTCGTGATACATTATCAACAAAATAACACCAAAACCCTATAACTGATGGTAAGAAGGCAAACCTTAGAAAATTCAACACAAAGAATCCCAAAGCACATATAAAATTCACAAAAACAGAGCAACAAGATGATACGAAATAAAAAAAAAACAACTACAATGAAAACACAAACTAAACATCAAAAAATCATACAGAAACATTGAAAAAACTCTAAAACAATAGTTTACAATCAGAACACAATCAATTACATACGAAAAATTGTAAAACAAAAACAATAAACGGGAAAATATACATACAATCTATAAAAACGAGTCCAAAACAACAAAATTAACAGCTATTAAGAATGAAACGAGCTCAAAACTACCTAAATTTTTGTACAGATAATAGAGAACAAAGAGAGAGGACACAGAAACAACTGGAAAATGTGGAGATAACAGGGTTAAAAGAGGTGGGGGTAATTTGATCCAGGAAGTTCCATTAAAAGAGAGCAAAAATTAAAGACCACGCATATGAGAGGCAAAAATTTAAGACCAGTTCGTTTGAAGGATAATACACGCAAAAATAAGGTTGAAAGTAGATTTCGGGTCATTAATTTAAAAGTTGGATTCTTTTTTTTTTGCAAGCAACCACACAATGTTTTTTTCCCTTATTGAAATTGGAGTTTAAAATCAAGGTTTAGGACCTCACGAAATCGACGAAATTATAAAAAAGGTCCGTTCACACAAAACTCAACTTTCGGTCAACGCTTTCATAGTTTAAAGTTCTAATTTCTCAACTTCTACTAAAACCATCTGATAACTTCAGAATTTGAGTTAACAAGGGTAAAATAGTCAAAGTATAAGTAACGATGGAACAGGTCATTACAGAAAAGTTGTGAAAATACAACATGTACTCTGAGTGCCTCTATGGGCCAAAATATGCATAGTGATGTATAATCGCGTATATAACATCGTAAGCCTCTGGGTAATATTATATATGGCATATATGTATGAGCTTCGTATATAATTCCATAGGCCTCTGAGGGAAATATCATCCATCTCATAGTTGTACAACTGCGTATATAACACTATAGGCCTTTGCGGGCAATATAGATATATAATGCATGCATATGATGACTTCTTAAGGACTTCTGAATACTTTTGGAACTCGTCGGAGCGACGTAAGGTCATTGCACCTCCGATTAATATTATGGAACTAACATCATCAACATAACTTACTTTGAAGGATCAACAAGCTAGAAGATAAGATCACTATCATTATATGGGAGTCAAGAACGTCAGCTTCTAACATATATAAGAGCGGAGCCATTATGGATATTGTTCATTTACTCATCTCATTCTGATCATGCCAAAAGAAAGAAGAGTAAGCCTCAACATACCTTGTCCACGGAGCTACAAGTGTTCTGCAAGTCCTCACATTTCTTATGAATGATTATCTATACCATAAAAAGGGTTGATGTCAATATCGAAACCAAATTTCATAGAGAAACTTCACTTAGGCATCTTATCGATAACTTTGCACACCTCGAGTTCTTAGACTTCTTAACAAGGGATTCGTACGTAATTCGTTCCCATGTTTCTCAAAAACAAAATTTCCATAGAAAACGTATTTAGGTGTTCTTCGACAACTTTAAGCATATATGATTCCTTAGGCTTTTCTTATACAGAAAATTTTATGTGATTCAATCTCACAATCCTTCAAACCGTACTTTCCTTAATCCATAATGTACACAACCAATTCAATTATCCAATTCAAATCATACTTTTGACAAAACAACCCAACCAATCATATCACAATGAATTCCTCAAATTTACGGATTTCGATTATGAAAATCCTTTCACAAATTCCTCCAAATCATCAATTAACTACAAACATAATTAGAGGAGGAGGAGGAGGATAAAATTTACCTTTACGCCTTCTAATCTACTCAAAACAGCAAGCTAGCTTACTCCCAAGGGTTTTCACTTATGCAGGAAAGATGATTACTATGATAAACACGGGGTTGATCACATTACCCTTGTGTAGTTTGACTTTGATTTCGACTTAGGATGTTGGGTTATGTTAGAGAGGGTCTAGGGAGAGTATTAGGGCTTGGGGTTGAGAAAAAATGAGCAACAAATTGAAAAAACCCACTATAAACCCGTAACTAAAACTGCATCACCTCAAAAGAACGACAAGTTTAACGGTCCGTCAATCTGGACTATCAATCCAGCCCTGCAAATCTCAAAATCTCAGTCAAATTGACGCCTCGATCCTGCTCAAACTCCCCGTAAAGTTACAAAGTTTCCCGATTTTATCAAAATGTACGTTCTTCGATCCGTTTAACTTCCAAACACTCCATAACTTCTATAAACAAGTTGTAAGCCTTCATATAAATAATAGCTAAAAAGGTTTCCCGATTTTTTTATCAATATAAAAAAATGCTTTTAAATAGTAGCTAAAGTAATTTTCTATTACTGGAGTAAAGCTAAAATTTATAGATTCACCTTATAAGCATAAATTTATTTTATTCTTAAAGCTACTTTGATTTTTTTATCATTTGTGTTTGTCCAGATTATTTGACAATTATTATTATTATTAATATTAAAAAATAATTTGTGTTTGATCATATTCTTTTTAAAGTGCTTTGGTATTCTCAAATCGGTCAAATAAGACACACGTCAATTTACACGCTAATAAGAAATCAATATTAAAAAGAATGCAGTGGAGGAATATATTAAGTCAAATGACAAGCTAATATAAAATCACATTGATAATATAATAGTATTAAGTAGTGGAAAAGTAATAAAAAAAACATCAGGAACAAACAAAAATTATTGGATGATTTTATGATATATTTATTTTCTTTAATCAAAATAAAAATTAAGTACTAATATTATGATCTAATGCACTTTAAAATTAAAATTAAAAATAGAATCTGAAAAAACAAAATCAGTCAAGTAGATTAATATTCCCAGTATTATGTATAATTAAGTTTAGCTGTTAAGGTAGGTTATGATGGTAAATATTTATCCACACTTTGTGTTTACACTAAATCACCTAATTTACTTTGATAAATTAAAGAAAAAATGTGTAACTAATTAAATTTGGTGATAAGAATGTATATATAGACATATGTTAAGTATTTATTAGCAGGCCGGGTAAATCCTTACCATTTGCTGTTTATAATTTTTATATTGCATAGTAAGCAAAATTATAACTCTAATTTTATTTTAAAAATTAGGTTAATGTTCTCAAGAAAATAAGATAATATTTTTTATTTTTAAAAGGAGTTATATTAAAAGGAGGGTAGTCTAGCATGAGGTTAAGCCAAGTGGCGTAATATAAAGAAGCCACTTGGCAACAAATTCTATTTGTATTAGTTTAATAAATACATTATTAATTGAAGTTCAAATGTTACCATATAAATAATAATAATAATAATAATAATAATAATAATAATAGAATAATATTCATATGGTATAAAATGAGTTGGAAATTGATCAATTAGCAATCAATCAACATATATGGAAAAAGTTAATCAATTAGCATACAATCAAATTATATAATCCAAATATGCAAGACAATCACATTATTGAACAAATTTGAACAAATAACTTATTGGAATTTCAAAGATACCTTATTAATATTTAACCAATTACCACATTTAATTCAAAGTAAAAATAAAATTATTAATATTTAACCAAAATTGAAATTCAATAAAAAGTTTTACACACGTGACTAATGGGATGATAATTAGTTTGAAAGATATTTTTTTACAAAATATCATGGTTAAAAGTCAAATTTTATTTAACTTTGAATTGAAAGGTAAAAGCACCGTCTATTTTTGTGGATTTGATAGGATAAATAAATAAAATCCCACATTCAAAGGGAGTGATTACAATTATTTTAATTAAATATAGACTAGATCTTTCTGATGTAGTAAAAAAAAGTACTCAAACATACATTTTTCATAAAGTTTGCAATGTTATATTATTAATTGAAGTGAGTTGCAATACATTTTCCATTCGTATGGTATAAATTGAGTTGGAAATTGATCAATTAGCTGTCAATCAACATATATGGGAAAAAAGTTAATCAATTAGCATACAATCACGTTAGGGATGATAATTAAGAAAGAATTGGAATTTCAAAGGGATGATAATTTGAACAAATAAGAACAAATTAGACTTTCGAAGTAAAAATGAAATTATTAATATTTAATCAATTATCACATTTAATTCAAAGTAAAAAATAAAATTATCTATATCTATCTATATATTATATTAAAAGGAGGATAGTCTAGCATGAGGTTATTCCTTATATGAGCATTAGAATATTTTCAGTATAAATATTACCATATAAAAATAATATTATATGCTAAAAAATATTCATAAAATATTATTCCTTATTAGAAAACTCGAATAATTGCACATTACCATATAAGGAATAATGTCATATAATATTATTTTAGAATATTTTCAGTATAAATATTACAATATAGAAAATAATAGTATATGATAAAAAATATTCATACAATATTATTCCTTATAAGGAAATTCAAATATTTATGATTTAAATATTATCATGTAAGGAATACAGGATATTATCAACACATAATACTAATAATAATAAAAAAAATTAATAATAATTATTGAAGCTAATCGTACTTATCCATATTTAGCACTTAACGTGCTTTTTTACTTTAGCAATACCGTTTTAAAGGGCATTTCAAAGTCAATGATATCTTTTTTAAAAGGAGTTATTTATTAACCAGTTATCACATTTAATTTAAATTAAAAGTGAAAAAAGGGAAATATTGATGGTAATTGTCTCAAGAACAATAAAAAGGAACGTCTGTCTTGTTAATTGTCAATCAACTTATTAATTATGGATTACTATTAGACTCTTTTTTTTTTCAAATCAAACTTCTAATTGAATAGGTTAATTATGATTATAGAAATATTTCACAGAGAATTTGATTTGCTGACCATAAGAAATACATATCAAATCATGATTATACATTACATATAAGGAAGGAAATTTAGACTGTTTACACTATAACAAGTTTAACAATTAAGTAATTGATCCAAATTTGAAACATCTTAAGAAATTTTTTTAAATATTATTATTTTTTAAAAGTTTCTGTGGAGATATATCCTAAAATTGCTATTGGTGTAAAAAATTTGAATTAAAAATAAAACAAATCGAATCTTATTCAAACTTTTGAATTAGAAAAGAAAATATTATTTTTACCGTGTGGTTAAAACTTTTGAAAGGGAAAAAAGATATTCAAGTGAGCGCTATATAAAGAGGGTCTAGGGAATGGCTAAAGTGCTGTTGATGGGGAAATTTTAATCTGAAGATGGGATGAACAATTCTCGATGTAGAAATGGTAGAAAAAAGTTTTTAAAATGAAAAAATTAGTTTTCTCCAGTTGGATTTTGGCCTACGAATGCAAAAGTATGTCTCATATTGGTGTTTCTTTGATTTGTTAAAATTTTATTGGTAAATTGTGGATTTTGCTTGCTCTGAGAAATTTAACAATTAATTGTTTGCTTGTTTTGTAATTTAAGAATTTTAAATATGTGTATATGGTATGACTTTGATTTATCTATTGATCAATAATTTCATAGTGTTTCAATTGTAAATTAATCTGCTTAATTGTCCACAAGATGATCAGTACTGATTACTATATATTCATTTATTGCATATTGAAAAAGCTATAATTAAGAAGTGAAAAGGAGCTTATGAATTGTGACTTTTGAATAAAAAAATGTAGGTTTTAATGCATAAGGTTGGTAAAGAGTTCAGTTCGAATGCCTTAATAGTTAATTTACTAATGTTGATCGAGACCTATTTCAATTAATGATATCGTTCACTTTTATTTTTTATGCTTTAATATATTATTATTTGATTTCGAGTCTCAATCAATCTTCTCATTAATACAAACAATAGCTATAAATGTTCTTCCAAACATGCAATTATAGGACATTCTTGAAATGTTGGAATACAAAATTGAAAAGTCCTTTTATTCTTCTTGAAAAAATTAAGGTACCTGAAGGAATTGTATACTTATGATTTATAAAGTTTCCGTTTATATTTCATAGAGAAAAGAGAATTCAAGGAAGAGAGTTCTTCAATTTTTGGAGATCATAAAATAGGATTAATTTTTCTTTATGAATTTTCATGATAGGTTCATTATATTTAGTTTTTTATATTATATGTTGTTCGTTTGTGATTTTTTTTCTTTTCTTGATTTTACTTATGTCAATTTTATCTTCTTAATCTTTTGTTTAGTTATTTTAGAAGTACACTTTTATTGAGTTTATCTTTCTTTTGATATACTTTAATTTCATCATAAGATTTTGCACGTTTGAGATATTATGCAATAAAATCTAATTTTGTGTTTTAAAAATAAATCTCAACTCATATGATTTTCTCATTAAATGCTACTACATCAAAAAAAAAGTTATTAAAGGATAACCCGGTGCACAAGATAGTCCTTGTTAGCAAGGTTCGGAAAAAAAGTCAATTATGAGTTTACTTTACGAATTTGATATGCACTTGATTGTTCATGGCTTTCAAATATTTGATGGTTTTTTAGATTTAACGTACAAAGTAAAATAAGTTATAAGCATTAACAATTTGCAAAAGTTATCATATAACAATAAAATAATTCTTTAAAAGCTGATATAGCTTGAAAAGTTAAATAATAAAATACTGTGAGACTTTGGTGAAGTATTATGAAGTAAGACGTGATATGCACTTTTTTTTAAAATTAGAAACTAAAAATATAAATTTTATCAAATAAAAAGTAATACTAAAATATATAATTTTTTTATGTAAGCATTATATCATAAAAGACTAAAAATAAATAAAAACTATTTCAAGGGAGAGAAAAATTATACTCCCTCCGTTCCAAAAAGATTTACTTAATTTAACTTGACACAAAGTTTAAGAAATAAATGAAGACTTTTAAAATATGTGGTTCAAAACAAATCTTAGATATTTGTTTGATTATAAATGATGTCATAAAATTAAATTATTTCTAAATATAGAAAGGATGTAATTTTTTTTGAACAAACAAATAAGGAATGTATGTTAATCTTTTTGAGACTGAGGAATAGCAACAAAGATATGATGAAGTGGCAAGCACACAAGAAGTCGTATAGTAACATAATAACACCTAGAAAGGTAACACAAAAACATTAAACAAGGAATTAAAAAAAAGAGGAAAAATATGTAAATAAATAATTTCTATCTAGTAAAATAGAAAGATAAGACTTATTTGAAATTGAGAGGGGAAAAAACTTTTTAAATTATGATGAGAAAAGTTAATAATAAAATCCTTTGCAAAAAAGCATGAAAATTTGGCGATTTTTAGAACCACACCCAGTAAAAATATATTGCATTTTGTTGCTTTCATTTTCAAATTCACATATAAAAGCATACATATGTTGTTATTTGATGTACGGAAATACGTAAAGAGTGTTTATAACCTTATCTATCAATATATCTGTTGAAAAAATCTATTAAACACCCTGGGTCTCTTTATATTTTAGGCATTGTGAAGGAGATGATTCGTGAAGGGAAGAGAAATAATTGAGAAGTAGATTTTGATGATTTGTAGCATCCATTACTATATTTTATTTGAGTATATTACATTATTAATAAATAGGATGAATTTTAAATTTTATTTAAAAGAATATCCAATAAGACATATCAAACTTTGTCATGATTAATATTCTATAATATTAACTGCGCATACCTACGTATACTACTTAACCACTAAAATTCTTTAATAATTATATTTTCTTCGTCACTAAATCATCACACCCCTCTTCTCCTCCACCACCATTGCCATCAATTCCACCAATACATTTCGCCGGAAATATTTTCGACCGGCGAACTCCATTTATTTTACAACTTTACCGGATCCTTGCGGTGCCCCTCAACCCTTTTTCTCGCTATTACATAACCAACTATAATTAGTAGAGAGATTTGACGCGGACACCATCTCCTATCCCACCGAAAACACTATATCCACCATCACCGGAGCTATCATTACCCACTTCATTCTTAATTCCACCAAGAATGCCGAGAATCTAGTAAAATAAACCTCTTCTTTTGAACAAGAATCTGCATTTTTCATCATACAGAGATGGTCTAAATAGATCTTGGCCAAAAACAATTCCGGCAAGCTTCCATTGGTTCCGGTCAACCTTCAATCTCTTTTATTTTTTCTCTCACAACATTCAAAACCAACAAAAATTACTTCACGTGAGCTCTGAAATGCTCCAAAATGTTGCCTTTTTCTCAATTTCATAATTGTTTTCCTCTATTGTGTTCTACAATTGGTGTTAACCATTTGGGTATTCGTAAATTCAAATTCTTTGGTTGGACTCTTCCTTGGATTTTGGGCTGTATGTATTAACGTTTACCAATAGGTTTAGAATCACAATTCAATCCCACCTCCATAATTAAAATTATGGTAAGTAAGGGATTCATTATTATACTAGGATTCTACACATTGTACACTATATATATTTGTATTAATGAGAAAGTCTCCTCAAGGGAGATTAATACAATCTTACATGGTATCAAGAGCCTAACCCTATTTCTCTCTTTCTTTTTCGACCAACAACCCCTAGGTTGTGCAATCAGTTGGCGGCTGCCCACTAGGCCGAGCACCACCCTTATTCCTCCTTCAATTTTTTTCCTTCCCTCCTATCTATAATTCACTATAATGTCCACTCAAACCACATCAAGCTCCCCCTTCTCACCACATGTTCATCCAGCACTCACCGTTACTAACATCAAGAACTTCATCCCCATAATTCTTGATCAAGAAATCGGTCAGTACTCTCCGTGGGTTGAACTATTCTGCATTCATGCATGTGTTTATAATGTGCTTGACCATATTGACGACTCCCTCCCTAGCCCCATTGAGGTTGATGACTTGACATGGCATTGCCTCGATGCCGTTGTAAAACAGTGGATTTATGGTACAATCTCTCAGGACTTGCTTCTCACCATCCTGAAAACCGACGCATCGGCTCGTGAATTATGGCTTCGCTTAGAAGAAATATTTCAAGACAATAAGCACACGCGTGCTGTGTATTTGGAGGAACAGTTTAACAATACACGCCTTGAACATTTCTCTAACATGTCTGGATATTGCAAGCAACTGAAACTAATAGCGGACCAATTAGCAAATGTGGGTACACCCGTCTCTGAAACTAAGATGGTCTTTCAACTAGTCGCCAGTCTTCCAAAAAGGTGAGTATGATACCCTCGCCACAATTATCCAACAGGCCGATCCATTACCCAATTTCAATAAAGCCCAGTCGCAATTATTATTGTAGGAATCACGTCATGCTAAACAAGATGAACACAACCATAAGGCGTTATCTGTTGACACCACCACCACCAACGCCGCCCATTCCACCAGCCCACCACCATCGGACAACCAACAGCGGGGTGGCCACAACAGTGACAAATGTGGTTAGAGTCGCGGGAATGGAAGGGGTGGCCGTGGAAGCAGAAACCAAAACGGACAGTCTGCAGTTTCAGCGAGTTGGGCTGGCCCAGAACAGTGGCCCAACACTGCACCCTGGGCCTCCAATCTCGCCTACTATCCATAGCAGCCGAGGGCCTCATCCAACTTTCAGCAAGCTCAGTACAGTTTCCAGCAGCCCAATATCATGAGCCCAGGTCCGAGTCAGACAAACAACATGCAACATCAGGCCCATACTCTGCAGGCACCATATCTGCAAGTCCAAGGCATGTCACCCACTGATTTGGGCCAGGCTTTCAGCTCAGTCAACATGCAGCAGCCCGACGAAAATTGGTACATGGATTCGGGGGCCACATCTCAGCTCACTCGGTCTGCAGGTAATCTATCCCAAATATCTCGCTTAAACTCTCCTCAATTTATTATTGTTGGAAATGGTCATCGTATGCTAATTCAGGGCTTCAGTAATACCTACACACCACCACCTCACCCACATTTCTCCCTAAACAATGTCCTATATGCTCATACCATAATTAATAATTTAATCTCTGTTATGAAATTTACTCGTAATAATTTTGTGTTTGTCGATTCTGATCCCTTTGGTTTTATTATGAAGGATCTACGTACGGGAACACCTCTTACGAGATGCAATAGCACAGGGGACCTATATCCTTTCCCATCATCTTCCGCTGCCAGCCTCCGCTCACACACCTCTCTCGCTGCTCTTTCTCCGTCAACTTGGCACAATAGACTTGGTCATCTAGGAGCACCTGTTTTTCAGTTTCTTAGAAGCAATAATTTTATTCGTTGTAATAATGGGAAACTTGCCCACAACTGCGTATCTTGTCAATTAGGCAAACATGTTTGCCTTCCATTCAAATCCCCTATTTAATGTTACGTTTGCTCATTTTGACATTGTTCATGCTGATTTATGGACATCTCCCATTACTAGCCCTCTGGGTCAAAAATATTAACTAGTCTTATTCGATGATTACTCTCAGTATATTTGGATTTGCCCACTTAAATTCAAATATGAGATTTTTGCCAAGTTTCTTGAATTTTGTACTTTAATCAAAACACAATTTGAAAGAGTCATAAAATCCTTTCAATGTGACAGTGGCCGGAAATTTAATAATTCCACGTTTCACAAATTTTGCACCAATAATGGCATGGCTTTTCATTTTTCCTGTCCTCACACCTCTCATCAGAATGGCAAAGCAGAATGAATCATTCGCACTATAAATAATATGGTTCGTACCTTCCTGTTTCATGCCTCTCTCCCTCCCTCGTTCTGGGTTTTTGCTGTCAAAATGGTAGAATACGTCACTAATATTTTACCAATAGCACTCTTCATAACATGACCCCAACCGAAATACTACACCATCGGGTTCCATCCTATGATCACCTCCGTATTTTCGGCTGTCGGTGTTTTCCCAATTTAGCCTCCACCGCCCCTCATAAACTAGCACCCCGAACCACCCCGTGTGTCTTCATAGGTTTCCCATCTAATCATAGGGGATATTTATGCTATGACTTGTTAACTCGTCAAATTCACGTCTCGCATCACGTCACGTTTGATGAGACCACATTCCCATTTTCAAATATCCAGAAATTCTAAAAATCGGACTACACCTTCCTTGACGACATCGACATCTCCCCCATCTTCCTCAGCGAACTAAGTCCGACCATCTCTGAAAACCCTACTCCGCCACCATCTGCCACCACCACCGGCGGCAGTCCGACATGTCTGCCACCATCTGGGTCTATGTCAACACCATCGTCGGTTGCCATCCCAACCGCCAGTCCACCGGTCTCTCCACCAGTCCGCATCCCCAAAAATGTGTCACGATCAACAACTCCACACAACCTCACTACCGATCCAACCACGTGTCATCCCCGACGTCCATCAAACCAACCAACCAGTCCTCACCCACCACCAACACCTTACCACACATCGTCAACACCAACCCGTATTTGTCTATCCAGATTGGTACCCATACCCGAATCACCGATAAACCCGGATGTCACCCACCCTGTCCAAATACCCAGTCGACCTACTATTCTAATATCTCTCCTAAACCCGGATTCAGCCCCACAAACTGAACCAAAATTGACACCTAGAACCCATACCCAGCCTGCCCCATCACACCCTATGGAAACCCGTGCCCAACAAGGAATTTTCAAACCCAAAGTCCAATTTAACCTATCCACCCAAACGATTTTTCCAGTTCCCAAAAACCCAAAATTAGCCAAACTGGACCCTAATTGGAATACGTCCATGTGTGAGGAATTTAATGCCTTAACAAAACAACACACTTGGGATTTGGTTCCTCGACCAGCGAGGGTAAATATGATCCGGTGCATGTGGCTTTTTCGTCACAAATACAGGGATAGTGGTGACTTAGAGAGATATAAGGCTAGACTTGTGGCCAATGACACTAATCAACAGGAGGGTATTGAGTATGGTGAGACGTTCAGTCCGGTGGTCAAACTGGCCACTATCCGCACATTTTTTAGTATTGCTATGGGTAAGCATTGGACCATTCACCAACTGGACGTGAAAAATGTGTTTCTACATAGTAATTTGAAAGAAACAGTTTATATGCACCAGCCGCATGGTTTTGTCCATCCAACAGCCCCTCAGTATGTATGTCGTCTTCGTAAGTTTCTGTATGGTTTGAAACAGGTCCCTCGAGCGTGGTATGATCGCTTTGCACATTATATCATGCGGATTGGGTTTGTCTGTAGCAAGTGCGATAATTCTCTTTTTATTTACCATCTCGGTAGTAGCATTGCTTATTTGTTGTTATATGTAGATGATATTATGCTTACTACCTCCTATGATGTGTTAAAGAATGAGATTATTGCACTACTTAAGACCGAATTTGCTATGACTGACTTGGGGAAGTTGAGCTATTTTTTGGGCATCTCCGTGACTCGTTCTGCAGGTTCCATGTTCCTATGTCAACACAAGTATGCAGATGAGATAGTGTACAGGGTTAAAATGGCAAACTGCAAGATCATGTCCACTCCGGTTGATTCTAAATCAAATCTTAGTGTTGTTGATGGTAACCCAGTGTCCGATCCCACTCTTTACAGAAGTCTTGCAGGTGCACTCCAGTATCTTACCTTCACCAGGCCTGACATCACTTATGCTGTTAAGCAGATATGCTTGTTTATGCATTCCCCAAGGAAGCCTCATTTTACTGCCCTTAAACGTATCATTCGATATGTTAAGGGCACCATTGATTATGGATTACATCTATACCCCTCAGCACCGCTCAGATTGTTAGCCTACACGGATGCTGATTGGGCAGGGTGTCCGGACACACGTTGCTCCACCTCAGGATACTGCGTATTTTTAGGGGATAATCTCATTTCTTGGTCTGCCAAGAGGCATTCCACATTATCCTGTTCGAGTGCCGAAGCAGAGTATATAGGGGTTGCAAATGTTGATGCTGAGATCAGCTAGCTCCGAAACCTTCTTTTGAAGCTTCACTGTCCCTTGCGTAAGGCGTCTGTTGTCTATTGTGATAACATATCCGCTATTTATTTATCTCATAATCCCGTTCAACATCAGCAGACCAAGCATATTGAGATAGATATACACTATGTTCGTGAGAAGGTTGCTCTCGGTCATGTTAAGGTGTTACATGTGCCTTCCTCATATCAATACGCAGATATCTTCACGAAGGGTCTTCCTCGACAGTTGTTCCTCGACTTCAGATCTAGTCTCAGCGTTCGGCCTCCTCCTGCTTAGACTGAGGGGCTGTATTAACGTATACCAATAGGTTTAGAATCCCGATTCAATCCCACCTCCATAATTAGAATTATGGTAAGTAGAGGATTCATTAATATACTAGGATTCTACACATTGTACACTATATATATTTGTATTAATGAGAAAGCCTCCTCAAGGGAGATTAATACAATCTTACAGTATGTGGTTGAGAAACTCAGTTAGTTGTATGGTAGTGCTGGCGTGGGGGTGGGGGTGGGCGGATACCGTGAGGTGGAGGAGAAAAGGGGGGGGGGGGTGAAATGAAGAAGAACATGTAAAAATCAGGTTTTTGTTAAAAATAAAAAACAAAAAAATACTTTAATTTTATCTTCACTCGCCTATTATTTAATCATAGTTTCTTTTTGTACCACATCAGCTCATCACTTTTAAAATGATCAGGAAGGAGTGTTATATTGAAATTTCGGATATAGTTTAACGATTGTATGTCTTTTGCCAAAATTATTTTACCAAAATGTATTCTGGAATGGACTCACGAGGCACATATACCTCGCGTGCAGGAAAAGGTAAAATTCATGAACAAACGCTTTTCATCCACTATTCTGAATGAAGACGGAACTAGGATGGTCGGTTAGAAAATATAAAAATAAGTTAAAAAAATTTAATATTTACTATATAGCTCATAAAATATTATTAATCATATATAGATATATATATATATCGTGTATTAATTTTCACCAAGCTCCACCTATCATAGAGTACTCCAAGACATATCCTAGAGTGTCACGTAAAATTTGAAATTTTAAATTTTTTTTTTTCTAGAAACGGAATAAAAAAGTGGCTAGTGAATACTATTTCTGCTTAGGAGGGGTATCCACAATTTTTGTGCGGAAATTCAACTCTTTTACTAGTCCACTAAAGGAGGGGAAGAAAAAAGTTGTTTTTAACAAATGATACCATCCACTTTCTTTTCAACAACTTCGATTGGCAGATCAAATGCTACAGTATAACGCTGATTACGAATATATATGATGAGATTGAACTTTTTGCTATTATAATATATATGCAAGTTGGTGAGTAGTCTCCCTCTATCGATATATATATTTCTTCCGTTTTAATTTATACAATGTAGTTTAATTGGGCATAATGTTTAAGAAATAAAGAAAGATTTTTTAATCTTATAATTTAAAATAAGTCAAAGATATTTGTGTGGTTATAGTGTAAGATTGGAATAATTTCCCTTAGGGATTCCTTTCATTAATCACAATATATATAGTTGTACAAAAATTGATTCCTAATACAATAAGAATCCTAGATTATCTTAAATATACACATATCATAATTACAAAATATCCTGTGAATATTCGGAGAATATTAGCTAATACCCCCCCTCGATCGGAGCGGGAGGAGGCCGGACGCTAAGGCTGGATCTGAAGTCGGAGAATAGCTGTCGCGGTAGTCCCTTTGTGAAAATATCGGCATACTAATATGAGAAAGACACATGCAATATTTTGACCTGACCAAGAGCGACCTTCTCATGTACAAAGTGAATATCCATCTCGATATGTTTGATCCGCTGATGTTGGACCGGATTGTGAGACAGATATATGGCAGATATGTTGTCACAGTACACTATAGACGCCTTGCGCAGTGGACACTGGAGCTCAAAAAGAAGATTTCGGAGCCAACAGATCTCAGCAACTACATTAGCAACTCGTCGATACTCTGCTTCAGCACTCGAATAGGATAGTGTGGCTTGCCGCTTGGTGGACCATGAAATAAGATTATCCCCTAAAAATACACAGTAGCCCGAGGTGGAGCGACGTGTGTTCGGGCACCCTGCCTAGTCTGCATCCGTGTAAGAGAGCAATTTGGTTGGTGCAGATGGGTAGAGATGCAGTCCAAAGTCAAGTGTGCCCTTAATGTATCGGATAATACGCTTAAGGGCAGCAAAGTGGGATTCTCGTGGGGCGTGCATAAACAGACACACCTGTTGAACGACATATGCAATGTCAGGTCTAGTTAATATAAGTTACTGAAGGGCTCCTGCAAGATTCTAATATAGGGTGGGATCAGAAACTAACGCATCATCATTGGCACTAAGCTTGGATTTCGAGTCAACCGGAGTTGGCATAATTTTACAATTTGCCATCTTAGTCATGTACACTATCTCTTCCGCATATTTACGCTGACTCAGGAACATAGTAGTTGCAGATCTGGTGACAGATATACCTAAGAAATAACTCAGCTTGCCCAAATCAGTCATAGCAAATTCAATTTTGAGTAGAACAATGATTTCATTCTTCAAACCGTCAGAGGAGAAAGTAAGAACAATGTCATCCACATATAATAGCAAATAAGCAGTGCTGCTACCACGATGAAAAGTGAAGAGAGAGTTATCACACCTGCTAAATATAAACCCGATCTGCATCATATACATGGCAAAGCGATCATACCAAGCGCGGGGTGCCTGTTTCAAGCCATATAGGGACTTCTTGAGACAACATACATACTGAGGGACTGCAGGATGAACAAAGCCAGGTGGCTGATGCATGTACACAGTTTTTTTCAAATCCCCATGAAGAAATGCATTCTTGACATCAAGCTGATGAATCGACCAATGCTTGACCATAACAATACTGATAATAGTATGAATAGTAGCCGGTTTAACAACCGAACTGAATGTCTCACCACAATCAATTCCCTCCTACTTATTAGTGCCATTAGCAACCAATCTTGCCATATACCGCTCCGAGTCACCATTGTCTCTGAACTTGTGACGAAATAGCCACATGCACTAGATAACATTCACGCCATTCGGTCTAGGTACCAAATCCCAAGTGTTTTGCTTTGTTAAAGCATTAAATTCCTCTCACATGACCGCATTCCAATTAGGGTCTAGTTTGGCTAGTTTTGGATTTTTTGGAATGGGTGATATGGTTTGTGTGGAGAGGTTAAAGTGAACCTTGGGTTTGAAAATCTCGTGTTGAGCATGAGTTTCCATACGATGGGTAGGCAGTGGTGTATGGTTTGTATTGGGTGTGTTTAGTGGCTGCTGGTTTACGGGGTTAGAATCCGATTTTAGATAGTGGGCGTCGCCGGTGATGGGGGTTTGAGAAGACTGGTTGGGGTACTGGTTTGTTGTCGGTATTGGTGGGTTGGTGGATCTTGGCAGTTTAGGTGTTGTTAATGGGTCCAGGTTACCGATCGGAGTGTGGAGAGGCGATGTGTCGGCTAGAGGGTTTCGGGACGACCTCTCGGGTGATTGGTGGTGGAGGTGGTTGTTCGACCATGGGACTAGGTGGCGAGGACCTCAGTGGTGCAAGGGGTGTCATCGGTGATGGTCAACGATGGAGATCGGACCACCGGAGCCGACGACGGTGACTCGGGAACAGTAGAGTGGAGTTAGAACAGTGATTTGATTGGTGGGGACATATCTGTCTCATCAAGAAATGTGTAGTCCGTGGTTTGAAAATTCCGAAGATTTGAAAATGGAAAACACATCTCGTCAAATGTGACATGGCGGAAGATGATGATTTAACGGGTGGATGGGTCATATCATAGGTAACCCCTATGATTAGATGCGAGACCAACGAATACACAGGTCGTAGTTCGTGGTGCTAATTTGTGAGGGGCAATGGAGGCTAGATTGGGGTAGCATAGGCAACCGAAAAATCTGACTGGGTCATAGGACGGGATCCTACGGTATAAAATTTCAGTGGGGGTCTTGTTTTGAAGAGTGTTAGTGGGTAAAATATTAAGAAGTGATTTACCATTTTAACAGCATAGACCCAAAAAGGTGGTGGAAGACAGGCATGAAACAAAAGGGTACGAACCATGTTATTGATGGTACGTATAATTCGTTCAGCCTTTTCGTTTTGAGAGAAAGTATGGGATAGGAAAAACGGAAAACCATGCCTTGTTTAGAGCAGAAATTGTGAAATGCCGAATTATTAAATTCACGTCCATTATCACATTGGAAAGATTTTATAGATTTTTCAAATTGTGTTTTAATGAATGTTTGAAATTCAAGGAACTTGGCAAAAACTTCAGATTTGAATTTCAGTGGGTAAATCCAGACAAAATGTGAAAAATCATCTAAGAATACTAGAAAAAAATTGTGACCCAAAGAACTAACAACCGGAGATGTCCACAAATCAACATGAACAATATCAAATAGAGAAAAAGTAACATTGTTGGATGACACAAATGGAAGACGAGTATGTTTGCCAAGCGGGTAAGAAAAACAGTGTTGGGCAAGTTTCCCATTATTACATTGAATACGCTTAGTAGTCCTAAGAAAATTAAAAACAGGGTCTCCGGGGTGTCCAAGTCTGTTGTGCCAAGTTGACAGAGAATAGCAGCAAGGGAGATAGGTGATTGTGGTCTGACAGTGGAATTGAGTGAAGGGGTAGAGGTCTCCCACACTATTGCAGCGCATAAGAACTTTCCCCGTATTGAGATCCTTCACAGAAAAATCAAAAGGGTCAAATTCGACAGACACAAAATTATTACGAGTGAATTTTCTAACAGAGATTAAGTTTTTAATGATGTTAGGGGTGTAAAGGACATGATTTAGGGAGAAAGGCGGGTGGGGATGTTTGGTATGTGTGTTACCGTAACCTTCAATTGGAATGCGGTGATCATTGCCAACAGTAATAAATTGAGGACACTTTAACCAAAACATTTGAGATTAATTACCTGACGACCGGGTGAGGTGAGATGTGGCTCCAGTGTCCATGTACCAATTAACGTCGGGTTGTTGAAGGTTCAAGGTGTTGAAGGCCTGGCCCAAATTGGTGGGGGCCAGGCTGCTGACTTGCGGGTGTTGAGGGGCGGCAACCAGATGGGCCTGTTGTGTGGGCTGGTGGGCTTGCCTGTTGGCTGGGGCAGAGCCCAAGAGGCCTGGCTGCCAACCTTACCGGAACTAGGCCCCTGATGTTGGGTAGGGGGTTGCAGGCGAGGCCCAGTTCCCAGTATTAGGCCAAGGTGGTTGTCCAGCCTACTGAAAATAGGGAGTAGGGGTTGGGCCTGACTGTTGGTTCCTTTGGCCCTTGCCGCGGCCCTTCCCTTTGTTGTTGCTACCACGGATTCTTCCACCACGTCCGCCGCTGTAGGACTGCTGGTGGTGGTGGCTGGGTGGTGTTGGCCGTCGGTGGTGCCATGCTTTCAATGGCTAATGCTTTTTTATTGTGGTCCACTTGTTTAGTACGGCGAGTCTCTTCCAACAAAAGTTGTGAACTCGCCTTGTTGAAACTTGGTAGTGGGCCGGCCTATTGAATCATTGTCGCAAGTGTATCATATTCACCTTTCGGTAAACCAGCAACTAGTTGAAGTACCATATTGGTTTCTGAAACAGATGTCCCTACGTTGGAAAGTTGGTCTGCTATGAGTTTCAGTTGTTTACAATATTCGGACATGTTGGTAAAATTCTTGAGACGCGTATTGTTAAATTGCTCTTCCAAATACACGGCCCGAGTATTTTTATTATCTTGAAAAGTTTCTTCTAACCGTACCCAGAGTTCACGTGCCGTAGCACCTGTTTTCATGATAGTACACAACAAATCCTTTGAGATGATTCCGTATATCCACTGTTTGACGATAGCGTCAAGGCAACTCCATGTCGAGTCTGCAACATCGGTGGGACGAGGAACAAAATCATCAATATGATCTAGCACATTGTACGCACAAACGTGAATATAGAATAGTTCTATCCACATAGAATATTGACAATCTTCTTGGTCAAGAATTATAGGGATAAAATTCTTGATGTTGGTAAAGCGAATGTCGGATGAAAAGAAGACGATGAACGTTAAGGCGGGTTGTCAAATGTGCCAGTGGAAGAACCGGAATTGGTAGGGGAAGTAGGGCGAGACATGGTGGCAATGTTGTTGCCGCCGGCCGAGAAGAAGGGAGAAGAGAATTTGGGTGGTGGTCGGCGGCTTGGGAGAAAAAGAGTAGAAATTAGGGTTTGGCTCTTGATACCATGTAAGATTGAAATAATTTCCCTTAGGGGTTCCTTTCGTTAATCACAATATATATAGTTGTACAGAGGTTGATTCCTAATACAATAAGAATCCTAGGTTACCTTAAATATACACCTATCATAATTATAAAATATATTGTGAATATTCAGAGAATATTAGTTAATATATAGATCATCTCGTTAAGCGTAAAAGAAAAGACAAAGTTTAAAGTTAAATATTGTCAAATAAGAAATTGTATCATTCTTTTTGGCCTGACTAAAAAGCAGGGGCGGATTTAGATATTTCTCAGGCGTTCAGCAAGAAATTAAATTGTATATATAGAATAGATTTTTTTTGTTTATGTACATATATTAACTATTTGAACACCGTGAACAAATATAAAATGTTAGCTCAAGTGGTTCAGGATATTCAAAATTGTGTCTAATATCCTTGGTTTGATTCTCAGAAACAATATTTATTTTATGTTTAGTTTTTTTTTCGATCACGCTGAGTAAAAATTTTGAATTCGCCACGGCTAAAGAAGATATAAATTGGGACAGGGGGAGTACCTTATTTTAGAGTTAGCAGAGAGCTTTACAAGGTTCTCTTGTTCCTAACATTTAATGGTTTTTGGATGTTCTTTATAATATGATATTTCTGTTACAGTGAATTTTCAAGGGTGGGATCGTTCTGCAACCAACTTAGTTCATTTTCAACTATAAGAATTTGCATGGTTCTTGAAAAGAAATTGTGAATTTCAGAGTAAAAGCACTCCCAAAGGTATTTTTATCATTAATTCTTGCTTCCCTTTGTTGCTTTGTCCAATTCTCACAACATATAGTAGATGTAGGGTTTTGTTGGGTTCAAAACACATAAGTAAAGCACATTAGAAGTTTAAAATTTTATTTCTTACCCCAACAATTCCTTCTGATATAGTTATATGACAATCAAATCTGTAAAGTAAACTTGAACATAACACTTACAGGTTATAAAAATCTGGAGTCTTTTACTAAAGGGTGAACACGCGATTGCCCTTTCGACTGCAAGCACCTTGCTACAGTGTATTCCTCTGTCAAGAAAGCCAGGAAATCTTGACAGAGGTTTGAGAGAGTTTTATCCTTGACTCTAAGTCTAGAATTGTTTAATAGAATAATTGTCTTATTATCAATGGGATAGTGCTGTATATATAGTAAAATTTAGGTCAAAAATCATATTAGGGTTGGGCTCTAAGCCTGGCCCAAAATCGAGGTGCAGTGGGTCAGTCTGACTGGGCCCACTGTCGGGTCGGCGCCGCGGCTCAACCTAGCAGGTGCCGCGGTGCCTTACGTCCAACAACGCTTCTTGTTTTCGTTAATAGATTCAGCACATTTAATTAAATCCAAAATTGAATTTTGACTTAATTAAATAATTTCCATCTAATAGAAATTGTCCCATAGTTATTATCAATTTAAATATCTCGATTCTAAATAGAATATTTAATACTTTCTCAATACAACCTTAGATCGAAGAAATAATCGACATAGTGTGACCCTATAGGCCTTCACATAATGACACTAATCCAATTAAGGTCCATACGGAACTCCTAGACTGCGCCGTACGACGAACTCAATATGTGAAGTACGTTTATATGAATCCAGCAAACACAACCTTTATGTAAAATGATAAATTCCTTTCATTCGCGACACACTCTATCAAGCTTAGGATTTGTCATGTGTCTATCCAAATGGCTTGATCACTTTATCTCATTTATATTAGTCGACAACTAGACCATATTCTAAATATATCTCTTGCATTGGCCAATGACTTGGTCAACCTAATATTACTAAGAATTTGAGTGCTCTCTCGAATATCTAATCGAGGAATGAATCCTATTCTTGGCACAACTACCACCTTAGTTTACATCATAATGCACCCAACACAAGCCGTATCTTATCCTATAAGGAGTTTAAGCTTAGGACATGGTCAAAATACATTACTCTGTAAACAAGGTGCGTATTGACCTCAAGTCAAAGGACCTTTATCTTCCACACGCTGATAACACTCTAGACATGTATAACAAATAGTTTATCAGCAGGGTATACCAATACTTTCCAAAAGTATCCATGTGTCCATCACGAGTAACCATTACTCGTAGCAGGTGAGACATTCTACATTCTCCAAGAATGTGATGTAGACCACATGTCGACTTATAACATATCATCGATATCCCATTCTCGATGATCATTAGTCGAGGCTATTTTGAGAGTTACGCTTTATCATCAGTATCTCAGTCTATTAATGACAACATAAGCTCAAGGGATGCACATTAATGAATAATTACAAATAATCAAATAATAATTCAATAATTGCAAATGCCATAAATATATTAATCTTATTAATAGTACGAATATGTTCAAGTACATTTGTCCCTAAAAATGATTCTCTCTAGCACATATATATATACTTTCAGTAGATTGTGCTATCTATTGTTAGGTAACAACCAATGCTATCTTGTCATATAGAGTTCAGATCAATAATCAATTTAGACAGTTTATGTGTCATAGTTGATAGTGATAAAAACAATGGCCACAATGGGGGAACACAAGTTTAGTAATTGACTTTTGTAAGCTTCATATTATCTTGACTTGGTAGGAAAAATATTTCAATTTGATAGGACTATCAGTTGCTATTATCTTTAAGCCTTGAAGTATAGTCTTCGTTGTTTCCTTTCCTTACTCTCAAGATTTTATTATGTAGCAGGACATGGGGCTACAGAAGAATTATGAAGATCTCAAAAGACAATTACCAAGCGATGAACATCATGTGAGGTTTTGTTGGGTTCAAAACACATAAGTAAGACACAAAGAAAGTTTAAAATTTTGTTTCTTACTTACCCCAACAACATTTCTGGTATGGTTATACAACAATTAAACTTGTAACATAAAGCATAAACTTACAAGTTATAGTATCTGAAATCTTTATCTACTATAGGGTGGACACGCGGTTGCCCTTCCGATTGCAAGCTCCAAGCTTCAATGTATTTCTCTTTCGGAAAGCTAGGAAATCCGGCAGAGGTTCGAGAGAGTATTTGATTCTAAGTCTCTAGGGTATGGGCCTGGCCCAAAAATCCCGGATTAGGGGTTGACCTTGGGCCTGACCCAAAAATCGATGCAGAGGTGCTGCGGCCCTAGGGTATGGTTGTCGCGGCGCTCGACATGCTCCTGCACTGTCTCAATTTATTTTCCGTGCATCCTTAATTAAATCCAAAATCCAATTTTGACTTAATTAAAATAATCATTATTCATTTAAATATCTCAATTCCAAATCGAACATTTAATTACTCTCTCAATACATCCTTAGATCGAAACGAACAATCGACATAGTGTGACCCTATAGGCCTTCACATATTGACACTAATCCAATTAAGGTCCATACGGAACTCTAGACTACGCCGTACGACGAACTCAATATGTGAAGTACGTTTACATGAATCCAGCAAACACAACCTTTATGTAAAATGATAAATTCCTTTCATTCGCAACACACTTGATCAAGCTTAGGATTTGTCATGTGTCTATCCAAATGGCTTGATCACTTTATCTCATCTATATTAGTCGACAACTAGACCATATTCTAAATATGTCTATTGCGTTGGCCAACGACTTTGTCAACATAATATCACTTAGAATCTGAGTGTTCTCTCGAATATACATTCGAGGAATGAATCCTAATCTTGGCTCAACTACCACCTTTAATCCACATCGTAATGTACCCAATACAAGTCGTATCTCAACCTATAAGGAATTTGAGCTTAGGATGGGATCAAAGTACATTACTTTGCAGACAAGGCGCGTATTGACCTCAAGTCTAAGGACTTCTATCTCCCACACGCTGATCATACTTTAGACAAGTATAACAAATAATATATCAGCAGGGTATACCAATACTTTCAAAGTATCCATGTGTCCATCACGAGTAGCCATTACTCGTAGCAGGTGAGACATACTAAATCCTCTAAGGATGTGATGCAGACCACATGTCGACTTATCACATATCATCGATATCCCATTCTCGATGATCATTAGTCGAGGCTATTTAAGAGTTACATTTTAATATTAATATCTCACATTATTAATAACAGCATAACCTCCAGGGATGCATATTATAGAATATTACAAATAATTAATTAATAATTCAATAATTGCAAATGCCAAAATATTAATCTCCATTAATAATAATATGAATGTGTATAAAGTATATTTGTCCTAATACAGATTGTCTCTAGGACATAAATATACATTCAATCTCCCACTTGGCCTAGAGCCAATCTCCAACATATCTAATGCCCATATTCTCAAAATGACTATTATGCTTGACAAAGCTTAATGGTTTAGTGAATGGGTCAGCTAGATTATCATCTGTGGGAACATAGTCTAATCTAATCTCTTCAGTCTCCACCATCTCCCTAAGTATGTGGTACTTCATTGGTACATGCTTGTTTCTATTAGTTGATCTTGGTTCCTTAGCTTGCGCAATCGCACCAGTGTTGTCACAATAAACTGTTATTGGAAAAGTGGCACTTGGAACAACCCCTAGTTCCTTCAAGAACTCAGATATCGCGACAACTTCTTTACCAGCTTCCGATCCAGCAATGTACTCGAAACACGTTGTCGAATCGGCGAGTTGTAGCTTTTTTGGAACTTTTCCACTTCTTTGCTCCACCATTGAAAATGAACGTGTACCCAGATTGAGATTTGTAGTCATCAACATCTGTCTGGAATCTAGCATCAGTGTACCCAGTAGCAGCTAGCTTTTCTTCCCCACCATAGACTAAAAAGTAATCTTTAGTTCTTCTAAGATACTTAAGAATACTCTTGACTGCCTTCCAGTGTTCTTCCTTAGGATTCTGCTGGAACGTGCAAGTCATACTAAGTGCAAAGGCCACATTTGGCCTAGTATAGGTCATGGCATACATGATCGATCCTATAGCCGAAGAATATGGGATCATTTTCATGCGTTCAAGTTCTTTAGAATTAGAAGGTATATCCTTCTTAGATAACTTGATATCTTGTCCCATAGGTAGACCGCCTTTCTTGGAATTTTCCATAGAAAAATGTCTAAGCAATTTGTCTATGTAGACTGACTGTGACAGCCCTAACAATCTATTAGGTCTATCTCTATAGATCCTAATTCTAAGAATGTAGCAGGCTTCACCCAAGTCCTTCATCATGAAGGTGCTGGATAACCATTCCTTGATCGATTGCATGAGAGTCTTATTATCTCCCATTATCAATATGTCATCTACATATATAACAATGAAGACAATACTCTCTTCCTTGCGCTTACTATAAACGCAGGGATCTTCTTTGCTTCTAACAAAGTCAAACGATTTGATTGCTTTGTCAAAGTAAATATTTCAACTCCTTTAAGCTTGCTTAAGCCCATAAATGGACTTTTGTAGCTTGCATACAACATTTGGTTTGGACTCAAGTCCATATCAGATTTGGCTTCTAAACTTGATTTGGCTTCCAAACTTGATTTATATACATCGAGTCCATATCAGATTTCATGGCTTCTTGCCATCTTTGCGAATCAATGTCCAACATAGCTTAGCTGTAGGTTGTAGGTTCATCGTCATCAGGAATATCTATCTCATTGTGTGTTTCAACAAGGAGATTAAGTCTTTCAAGCGGACGATTAGTCCTATTGGTCCTACGGAGATGATTATTATGCATTTCAGTGTTTGTTGCATTCTGATTGTGAAAAGGTCTTTGTGTGTTGGATAATCCATCACCTTGACAGCTTTCAGGAATGTTATTTTCATGTATTTCCTGAATGGAATGATGTACAACCATTGTATTATCTTCCATTGGTTGTGTATGAGAGTATTGCATTTCTACACTATCTCTCACAACACTCCCACTGGCTGAAGGGCGTACTCTAAGTACCCAATCATCACCAGATACTCCCACTGAATCCTTGTTTAGGTCATTTGACAAGGGTTCAACTTCTGTGTTATCTTGTGGTTCTTGAATTTCTTCAAGTTCTATATCTGTGCAGCTATGTTCCTTGTAGACATATTCTTCTTCAAGGAAAGTTTCATTCCTAGAAACAATGACCTTATGTTCTCCAGGAAGATAGAAGTAGTATCCCTTAGTTGGTAGAGCTGAGAAACTCATCATGGATCAAACCATATCCAATAAGGTTCGGTTTCTCCTCTCGGCAACACCATTCATCTGTGGTATTCTAGGAGGTGTCCATTCTGATTAGACTCTATGTAGCTTTAAGTAATCTAGAAAATCCTTGCTCAAGTATTTACCTCCTCGATCCGATCAAAGGGTCTTGATACTTGTTGCAAGTTGCTTCTCTACTTCTGACTTGTACTCCTTGAACTTCTCAAAAGCCTCGAATTTATGTCTCATAAGATACACATACCCATACCTTGTGAAGTTGTCAGTAAAAGTGATAAAGTATGGGAAGCCTACTTTATCTTGAGTCGAGAATGGCCCAGATACATCAGTATGGACCAATTCAAGCACCTCCTTGGCTCACACACCTTTCCCAGAAAGTGGTTTATTGGTCATCTTTCCTCTCAAGCAAGAGTCACAATTACCATAGGACTCCAAGTCAAATGGTTCCAGGTAGTCTAACTTTCTTAATCTTGCTATCCTTGATTCATTGATGTGACCAAGTCTACAGTGCCATAAGTAGGTGGGGTTTCTTGGATTACTTATCTTAGCTCATTTATTTTGCACATTTAAAATTTCACGACTACAGTTTAAAATATACAATCCATCCACAAGCGGAGCATTTCCACAAATAAAACCATTAAAAGACAGTACATAACTGCCATTGGCAATAAATGAGGAAAACCCCTCAATGTCTAACATTGGTATAGAAATGATATTCCTCGTTAATGAGGGAACAAAATAACAATTATTTAGTTCTAAACAAAAGCCTGAAGGTAAATCTAGTCTATACGTTCCCACGCGTTCAGTATCTACTCGTGCTGCATTTCCAACGCGCAGGTCTACCTCCCAAGGTCCAACCTTTCTGCTGTTAATTAGGCCCTGCACATTACTACAACTGTGCGAGCTACAAACGGTATCCAATACCCAGCAGTGGGAGTTACTTATAGATATATTTATTTCAATGACAAATATACCTTGTCCAGTAGAGGTAGAAGCACCCAGTGCTTTGCCTCCTCTTAGAGTTGTGAAGTCCTTCTTTAGAACATGCGCTAGTACTTGTCCCCTTTCGTGCAGCTTACATTTGAAAGGGTCTCTCAACAGTTCATACTCCATTGTTTGAGACTGTTTTCATAGAGACTCTTCAAGTGTTCTAGCATTTCGTTGGGGCCCATGTTTTCATGTTGCCTCTATAGCTCCATAGTCATGGAAGACAACATTATACATTTTGCCAAGGTAGCATCGTTCAAATGTTTCTGATAAGCCACCTTGTCAAACAGGGCATACTCATCAGAGTTTTCAGCGATGATGTGGGGAATACTGTGTCTAACACATACTCAATTCTTTCTAGTCTTAACACCAATCGCAGATTTCTTAACCAGTCAGGGTAATTTGATCCAGTCAACTTATTTGTCTCGACCAACATTTTCAGTGATAGATTCGACATTTTATAGGACTGAAGAAATAAATAGACTTGAAATTAAACTCTAATATAATTTTTATTGAACACATTCGTTAACTAATTAACACGGCATTTAGTTTAATTAGCTCCTACTATTTTAATATATTCTTCGACCCTATGGAAGAATACAGACTCATATCAAATATGGTCATAATGGGCCATGATCCAGGTTCATGCTATCTCCGCGTTTGTTGTGGCTGATAATTTCAACAGCACAACCTGGTAGGTCTCTAAACCAATTACAAACAATTCGTAACTCATGTTTGATCGAATGTTCTAAACAATCAATCTGCGTCCCTCGGCTTGTCCGACACTGTGGCGCCAAGACATCCTAGCAAGTCAACCCCATTATGCGACTGCAATTATGTATCTAAGTAAGTTTTGCCTTATAGAGCAAACACTGTGGTGTAAATACTTATGAAGGTTTATCACTCACTTCTACATTTAACATGCATCTATGAAAGAGTCTGAGTCTTCGTAGACTTAGAACAAATGTTGTGGCATAAATACTCATCTCCCCGAAAATGATTTTGCACTACAATCAATTATAACAGACGGCGCGTTCATTTTAAATGAGACTTGTATTAAAATTTTAGGGAACATTTTAATTTAGGGTTTTAATCAAGATCAACTCTTTTACGCCATATCCAATATGACATCATGCAAACTAATGACATATATAGTTGGGAACCGTCAACCCAATATGTATGATATAAGATGATTTAATCAAACACTGGGCGCCGCCTGCCCATACAGTTATAGCAGACATTATTCTAGAAATGTAAATGACAAACATTTTGACATTTAGCACATAAATAATATACTTATCAAATAATATACCGTATAATAGTAATCTTGGGTTAAACATTCTGAACTCAATTTTTTTTTGTTTCTGGATAGGTGGAGTCGCGGTGCTAATCATTAGAGTCGCGGCGCCACTGAGGCAGAAGCTTTTCGGTTTCTGAAAAAATGCATTAGCGCTGCGATGCTCCACCATGGAGCCGCAGTGCTGCAAGGGTAGAAACATTTATGCTTCTACAATTGCATTAGCGCCGCGGCGTCTATTGTCCAGTGAGTCCAAGTTTTGAAATGAAGCATTAGCGCCGCGGTGCTCCACTATGGAGCCGTGGTGCCACATTAAAACCCTAGCAAGCGCCGCGATGCCCTACCATAGGGTCGCAACGCTCATGTCCTGAAAAACGTTTCTGTGTTAATTCTCAAAATCGTTCGAGCCCTAAATCCAATTTAGGAATCAAATCACAGGTCCTTTATCATCACCCACCATTATCAATAACACTCATATCGACCATCATTCGTTCTTACTCGTTCTTAGCCGTGCATCGTGTAATGAGCCGGACAACACACTTTTGGCTTAGTTAGAGTTTGAGCGGAATGACTTCCTCGAGTTAGTGTAGGAGATAATTTAGGGTGATATCAAAAGGACATTCGTTCAAGACATGTAGGATTTCAAGAAACCTCGTTTTAATCCAATTTTATATTTAACTCATATTATTATTCTATTCAATTGTTATATAACCGTTGAACCAGCCTGGGCTCTGATACCACTGAAGGGTTTTGTTGGGTTCAAAGCATATAAGTAAGGCACAACGGAAGTTTAAAATTTTGTTTCTTACCTACCCCAACAACATTTCTGGTATGGTTATATAACAATCAAACCTGTAACATAAACCATAAACTTACAGATTAGAATATCTGGAGTCTTTATCTACTATAAGGTGCACACGCGGTTGCCCTTTCGATTGCAAGCTCCAAGCTTCAATGTATTTCTCTTTCGGAAAGCTAGGAAATCCGACAAAGGTTTGAGAGAGTTTAATTCTAAGTCTCTAAGGCTTAGAATGATAATCTGAAAAATTGGTGTGTGAATAATGAAAAGAATGCCACTATTTATAGTTGAAAATAGGTCAAAACCGGATTAGGGTTTGACCTTCGGCCTGGACCAAAATTCGAGGAAGAGGCGCCACGGCGCTCGATGAATTCTGCACTGTCTCGATTTATTTCCCACGCATTCTTAATTATATCCAAAATCCAATTTTGACTTAATTAAAATAATCATTATTCATTTAAATGTCTCGATTTCAAATCAAACATTTAATTACTCTTTCAATACATGCTTAGATCGAAACGGACAATCGACATAGTGTGAACCTACAGGCCTTCTCATATCGACATTAATCAAATTAAGGTCTATGCAGAACTCCTAGACGGCGCCGCAAGACGAACTCAATATGTGAAGTACGTTTACGTGAATCCAGTAAACTTAACCTTTATGTGGTAAGATAAAATCCTTTCATTCACGACATACCCGATCAATCTTAGGATTTGTCAAGTGTCTATCCAAATAGCTTAATCATTGTATCTCATCTATATTAGTTGACAACTAGACCATATTCTAAATATGTCTATTGCGTTGGCCAATGACTTAGTCAACCTAATATCACTGAGAATCCGAGTGTTCTCTCGAATATACATTCGAGGAATGAATCCTAATCTTGGCTCAACTACCACCTTTAATCCATATCGTAATGTACCCAATACAAGTTGTATCTCAACCTATAAGGCATTTGAGCTTAGGATGGGATCAAAGTACATTACTTTGTAGACAAGGCGCGTATTGACCTCAAGTCTAAGGACTTCTATCTCACATATGCTGATCATACTTTAGACAAGTATAACAAATAGTATATCAGCAGGGTATACCAATACTTCCAAAGTATCCATGTGTCCATCACGAGTAGTCATTACTCGTAGCAGGTGAGACATACTACATTCTCTAAGGATGTGATGCAGACCACATGTAGTCTTATCACATATCATCGATATCCCATTCTCGATGATCATTAGTTGAGGCTATTTTAAGAGTCACGCTCTATCATCAATATCTCACTCTATTAATGATAACGTAAGCTCAAGGGATGCACATTAATAAATAATTATAAACAATCAAATAATAATTTAATAATCGTAAATGCCATAAATATTAATATTATTAATAATACGAATGTGTTCAAGTACATTTGTCCCTAATAATGATTGTCTCTAGGACATACATACTTTCACTGAGGTGGTTTTTATAACTTAGAAAATCATATGTTTTAGGCTGCTTATAACATTGGATGGAATACAGTAAGTGTGGAGATGATACAAAGTTCTATTCGCGCAGCTGCTACGCCCTTGCTTCTTGCCCCTTATTTCAAACTCAAGGAAAGCCTTAATCGATATGAGAAAGATGCGCTCAAGCGCCCAACCTATACAAGGGGCTTGGGCTCGAAAGTCGGCCTTACTCAACAAGCACCTTTCGTAGTAAGGTTGCTTGTTTCCACTCATTGAAGATTCTATCTACAAAAGAAGGTCAACGGGGGATACTCAAATTTCTCTCACTAACACCAGAGAAGGTGAGGTCGTCTGATGTCTATTGCCCCATCCATATCAGGTAAATCCTGTTCTTGTTTTGTACTTGGATTCAGTCCCCTAATTCCCTCTGCTTCATGCATAGATAGATTGTCAATTTATCTACAATAAGGACTTTTAACTGTTCTAGTCACTGTGTATGTTTTCAATGGGGCTTATTGAACTTAATGTTGCTTGTAGTGGATTCAATCATTGTTCTTCCCAAAGAAAAAATTGAAGGCTGGAGATGCAAGAAAAGGATATGCAATAGAGCATCCAGACCCTCGCCTATGCTTTGCTCTATGTTCGGGAAGCCATTCTGATGCTCTGGTACACACAAATTCTAAATACATTATGTTCTTAGTTGTGCTAGCTATATTTTATCTACCTAAGCGTATTCAGTGTAATAATGGGAAACTTGCCCAACACTGTTTTTCTTGTCCGCTCGGCAAGCATACTCGTCTTCCATTTATGTCATCAAACAGTGTTACTTTTTCTCCTTTTGATATTGTTCATGCTGATTTGTGGACATCTCCAGTTGTTAGCTCTTTGGGTCATAAATTTTATCTTGTATTCTTAGATGATTTTTCAAATTTTGTCTGGATTTACCCACTGAAATTCAAATCTGAAGTTTTTGCCAAATTCTTTGAATTTCAAAAATTCATTAAAACAGAGTTTGAAAAATCGATCAAATCATTCCAATGTGATAATAGATGTGAATTTAATAACTCGGCATTTCACAATTTCTGCTCTAAACAAGGCATGGTTTTCTGTTTTTCCTGTCCCTATACTTCCTCCCAAAATGGAAAGGCTGAACGAATTATATGTACCATCAATAACATGATTTGCACCCTTCTGTTTCATGCCTGTCTTCCACCGCCTTTTTGGGTATATGCTGTTAAAATGGTAGAATCCCTTGTTAATATTTTACCAACTACCACTCTCCAAAATAAGACCCCTACCGAAATCTTATACCGTAGGTTCCCATCCTATGACTATCTCCGTATTTTCAGCTACTTATGCTACCCCAACATAGCCTCCACTGCACCTCACAAACTTACCCCTCGCACCATTCCTTGTGTCTTCGTTGGTCTCTCTCCTACGCATCGGGGCTACCTGTGCTATTACATTCCTACTCGCAAAATCATCGTCTCCCATCACGTCACCTTTGACGAGATGACCTTTCCTTTTTCAAATCTCCAAAAATTTCAGACCACCGATTACACCTTTCTCAATGAACCGAGTCTGTCCCCGGCTATCCAATCTCTGTACCACCGGCAGCCCATTGTTCCGACAGAGCCTGCAGCTCCGTCCTCGCCATTGTTCGGCACCATCTCCGACCAAACAACTCCCAGCTATCGGTCGAACACCCCACCAGTACCCTTGCTGCCTCCAGCCACGTCTCCTGCCCCTCCAATAGCACTGCAGCCTCCAGAACCCGTAAGCCAGTAGCCCTACACCCCAGTCCAAACACTGCTGCCTACCCACCACATGGAAACTCATGCCCAACACGGAATTTTCAAACCCAAGGTTCACTTCAACCTCTCCACACATACCTTATCACCTATTCCAAAAAATCCAAAACTAGCCAAATTGGACCCTAATTAAAATGCGGTCATGTGCAAGGAATTTAATGCTTTAACCAAGCAGAACACTTGGGATTTGGTACCTAGATCATACGGTGTGAATGTTATCTGGTGTATGTGGCTATTTCGTCATAAGTACAGAGACAATGGTGTCTTGGAGCGGTATAAGGCAAGACTAGTTGCTAATGGCACTAATCAGCAGGAGGGTATTGATTGTGGTGAGACATTCAGTCTGATTGTTAAACTGGCCACTATTCGGACTGTTCTCAGTATTGCTATGGACATGCATTGTCCGATTCATCAGCTTGATGTCAAGAATGCATTTCCTCATGGGGATTTGACAGAAACTGTGTACATGCATCAGCCCCCTGGCTTTGTTCATCCGGCAGTCTCGCAGTTTGTATGTAGTCTCGGAAAGTTATTGTATGGCTTGAAACAGGCACCCTGCGCTTGGTATGATCGCTTTGCCAGGTATCTTATGCAGATCATTTTTATATATAGCAGGTGTGATAACTCTCTCTTCACTTTTCATCGAGGTAGCATCACTGCTTATTTTCTATTATATGTGGATGACATTATTCTTACTACCTCATCTGACGGTTTGAAGAATGAAATCATTGATATACTCAAAGCTGAATTTGCTATGACTGACCTGGGCAAGCTGAGTTATTTCTTGGGTATATCAGTGACCAGATCTGCAGCTACTATGTTTTTGTGTCAGCGCAAATATGCAGAAGAGATAGTGTACAGAGCTAAGATGGCAAATTGTAAAATTATGCCAACTCCGGTTGACTCGAAATCCAAGCTCAGTGCCAATGAGGGTGCACCAGTTTCTGATCCCACTCTATATCGGAGTCTTGCAGGTGCCCTTCAGTATCTTACATTCACTAGGCCTGATATTGCATATGTCGTTCAGCAGGTATGTCTATTTATGCACGACCCTCGAGAGTCCTATTTTGCAGCCCTCAAACGTATTATCAGATACATTAAGGGCACAATATATTTTGTAATTATGATAGATGTATATTTAAGGTAACTTAAAATTCTTATTGTATTAGGAATCAACCATTTAAGGTAAGTTAGGATTCTATTGTATTAGGAATCAACCTCTGTACAACTATATAGATTGTGATTAATGAAAGAAATCCCTAAGGAAAATTATTCCAATCTTACAATATAGTATCTTGTTACCTAAGTCATTTTACGGGGGGTTCTTTTTCTACTTTGATTCTTGTGTCATTTTGTTTGTCTTCTCATTCAATGAAATATGTCTAGCTCCGGTGGTACACGCCCAAGCGAGTGTTCCAGGAGCTGGAAGTGGTTAAAGAAGATTACCTTCAAACAAATACAAGGGTACACAAGGAACAAAAACTAGTTCTCCCAAAGAATGTGGAGTCTTATGCGAGGGAGGTCGATTTGTGCCCTTCTGGCTTGATGGAAATGATAGAGCTCGCATTGCCTGAACATTTTGCAAGGAAATATCATGGGAGAATAAAAAAAATGGCAGTCCGTGCACTAAGCTCCCGCTATCTGCGGGGTCCGGGGAAGGATATGGAAGAAAATAGAGTGGACTCCTCACAACTTCACTTTCCGTTACCTAATCTCACATGAATTGCTTGAGTCCATCATATTCTTCTGATCGAATCACCTGTCAATGGTATTGAATGAAAATCAATCACAATAAGTGAATTCAAAGAACAAGTTGATCAGAAGGGTATGAAGTATATATTTCAAGATACAATTTCAGCTACCTAAGCTGAAACAGGTTGAGAGCAGTCACGAAACAAGGCACAATTTAGCTGATGGTTTTTGAGCTGCTAATCTGACTAGTGACATAGCTTTTTACCTATGTTACAGATCGTTTGTCTTGACGCACCAGTATCAACAGACGTCTCATATACTTTGTGAGGATTTTCAAAATACACTAAAACTGCATGTACTTGTACGGGATGCTTGTTAACATGCACGTATCCAATCTGCACCCGTACATAGTCGATCGAGTCCATGTAATATAATATGTGATTCAACTGTCATTTTCTCATTTTAAAACGAGTTTTGTAATATTTTGGATTGTAAACTGAAACTTTTTTTTTCTTTTGTGAATCATCTTTTGGTTTGAGCAGTTGTTCTATGCAAAAAGCCCAAAAGGCAGCATATACCGCCTTGGAAGGAAATACATTGTATATATTGCCAAAAATGGTACCTGGTTCATCCGGTGGGTGGTCTTTATTTGTTTGGACCATGGATGTAAAAGCCTTATGCTTCTAAATTGTCTGTTTGTTCTGTTATCTGTTATCCCTTTTCTCCATTCTGCACTTTGACTTAGCACATGAAAAGGCAAACGACGCCTATACCCACAACTTAGCATGACGTAATATCCGATGGACATGACTTGCATGTCACAATATAGAAATGTATTTTATTCTTTTATTTTATTTGTAACTCTGAAATCATAATGTTCCGGGATGATTTTTGAGTAATCCTTATCCAACAAGATAGCTAAGAAACTTGTTATATTTTCGCTGCCAAATCATCACTATGGTGGAATTCAATTTTATTTTAAATAAGAATAGGACGTAAGAGGTTGCCCACAAAGTTTGAAGTGTGCAATGACATGTATTAGTACAGATTTAGCATACAAGTTATGTATTTTCCTGTAACACCCCGTATTTTTAGGTAACGGTCTGAACACGCAAACGTAGGCAGGTAGACCCGGACCCGGGAAGTTTATGTTGTACTTGCATATGCTAATAAGAAAATTAGTATGTAAAAGGACGTGATTCCGAAATAATATTTGAATTTAATAAAGTGCGATGACGGGGAGTAATAATAATTTTATATCCCCACAAAGGTTATAGACTAGTGTCATATTACAGGAATTATGACATTAGGTATAAGAGGATTTTATAAGTCGTCGGGATTTAAGTGAATTAGGATCGAAAATTTAGTTGTGTGTATAATTAATTAATTATGAGATTAATTAATTATAAGTGGAGAACCATTTTAGTGGAATATTACGTGTTGTTTTATAAGTCAGCGATGCACTGACTCAGTTGGAGAAAAGGATCGCTGGCAGCATGAAAGCTACACCAGAATCCACATGCCATCTTTTATTCTACAAAACTTATATCCCCTTTCAATTTATATAGAACTCTTTCTCTAAGATGAGATTTTGCACCTCAGAGTTAGAAGGATTGAGTCTCAATTGAAAATCGCTAGAAGTTCTCGACCAAATTGGGAATTCCCGTAAGATTCTGTAGGAGAAATTCAGAGCTTTTTGAACTTTAAATTGAGTCCTTAAACAAGCCTAGAGACTCAGAAACCAAGCCGAGATCTTGGGTCTAAGAAGTTGTGGCTTGAGTCAATTTTTGGGTCCTGTTTCTGCGGTTTCTGCTTGTCGCAAACTTATTTGGGCGAAAGGTTTTCCGACGATTCTCATCGCTATGTCTAACAGAGGTAATCTTTCTTGTTCCTAAAGTTTATACAATTTCAGAACACGTTTCTTGCCATTAGCTCTAAAATGATTATCGAAAATGCTAAGTTTGAGTTGGGTGTTGTCGGGACTGCCGTAATTATAAGGTATTGGGGTTGAATGTGAAATTGTTGTACTGTTTTTAATATTGTAGAAGTAAGAAGAAAGATTAGGATGGCTGGGTGTTTCGCTACAGGCATAGGTTTCGATATAGAAGGAAATTAGGTTCTACGCGTACAAGGTGTTCACTAAAATGTCTCTATGAATTTGTTTCTAGTGTATTGGTTCGATTATGATTTAAATCATCCGTGTGATGTAGATAATCATTCATAGAGCTTACAAGGATCCGCGAAACTTAGATAATTTCGACAACAAGGTATGCAAGGCTCTTTCTTTCTTTTGACATAATTCTATGTGTGAAACGTAACCGTCGTGTTGCTACATAAATTACTCTACTCTTAGTAGTTAGGGAGGATCAATTCATCAACTCCTATGTTGAAAGAATATCCAAATATGTTTCTTAGACCTTGATAAGGCACACCAAAAGAGTTGTTGATGTTCCAACCTTTAACCAAAGGTGTAAAGGATATTGTATCACTCCGGATGTTTTATTATTGTGCAAGCATTTCATTTGCATTGCACTCATACATTTCCCTGGATCACTTGTGCTATGCACATTACTATATGGTAAATACTATATATATATATGTATGAGAATTGGCAAAAACGGAAAAAGACGTTATATACGCACACCACCTGCAGCTGGTACATACTATCACAAAAAGAGCCCGAAGAGGCCAATATGATGTGATGCCCTTGTGTGGCGATATAACCTGATGCCCACAGAGGTGGTTATAGGAGGATTCCTGTGTGGAAATTAGTATACCGCATTTGCATCATGCATTCATTCAGTAATCATTATATGGTATGATGCCCATAGAGGCTCTTATGGCAAGGAAGATGTCCGATGAGGCTGATATATATTGAAACTGCATTGTGCATAACATTTAGGTATATGTATTAGGACCCTCAGAGGCATTTACCGATGTTCAGATGTTTCTGTTTCAGACTATGATATATCTCTGCTGTGTTATTTCTTATGCCTGACATACTCAGTACATCAGTCGTACTGACGTCCCTTTTGCTGGGGGACGCTGCATTTTATGCCCACAGGTTCATATTGAGAGAGTGGCGGTTCACACTAGTAGGTTGCTGGTTCAGCTGGTATTTGGAGCACTCTATTCATTTCGGAGTTGCGGTCTGGTCGTGGTATGTTTTACTTTTTAGAGGCTTGTAGATAGGTGTCCTGTGGTTAGTTGTCATCTAAGGCCTTGTCGGCCTTGGTATATAAATGGATAAGTTGGGGCTTTTGGGTTAAAACTTTATATAATCTATCACGGCTCAGTCCGTGTTTAAATATGATTAAGGGTAGAGTGTGTCTGTGGTGTCCGGCGGGTAAGGTCCGGGTGCCCATCGCGGCTCTCCGATTTGGGTCGTGATAAACTTGGTATCAAAGCATGTCTGTCCCAGGGAGTCTACAAGCCGTGTATAGTAGAGTCTTGGTTATGGGTGTGTTGCGCACCACACTTATAAGTAGGAGGCTACAGGGCATTTAGGAATGTCGTCGTTTTTCATAATCTAAATCATTCGATAGAGTGGAGTCGTAAGGATACTGGTTCCTAATCAAATTTTCAGATTTAAAACTGCAGTAACGTCCACAATGAGAAACACCTCAGATAATAAGACTGCGGGTACTGTCGCAAGACAAGATGTTAGATAGGTACTACCCGCTGGCACAGGTCGGAGGGTTATAGAAATTGGAAGATGAGAGGTGAGTTATACTATGGAATCAGATATCATGGAGTCTATAAAGGAGGATCCATCTGAATATCCCTATGAGTCACCCGCTCGAACACCCTCGATTCTTCTGGCTGGAAATAGGGTGAGGAGAGTTCCGACTTCACCAAGGACTTTAGTGTCAGTGTCGGGCCCTATTGACCATGGGATAGGTGGAACAACACAAGGACGGGTACAACCGGATTTTCCTCAGACATCACGCCATGACCAGGTATGCATGTCGCTCAATGACCCCCATCCTTCCGAGATTCCGGATAGTCCACAATCTTAGGGGTCCGTTAATCAGGGCTCACCGGTCTATGTTATGGGATACACGTCGGAGGAAGACAAGAGGCAGGCAAAGAGAACGCGAGTGAGTAGTAAGGATAAGAGGGTTCCAATTCGAAGTGTGTCAGATCGAGGCTCATATATAGGACCAAGATGGGATAATGCAGATACACCAACAAGATCATAAGGCTGCCCTAGTACCTATCCCGATAATCCATAAGATCTTTAAATTAGTTACCTTTAAAATAAATGATGTATTGTGTTTAACTGATATATGGTTGTATGTTTGGATTAATCGAAGAAATATATGTATTTTGTATATGGATTGATAAGATTGTTGTACAGTTTGATGTGGTGATGATATGCGTCTATATGAACATGTTTATTAGAATCATGAAATGTGTGATTAGTATGTGGTTTTAGTTAAGTCATGAAATGGATTAAAATTTGTTTTATATGTATATGTAGGCAATAATAACCTTATTCAAAATTGATTTAGGAGTGATTAATGTCCATTAGGGGTAATTTGAGAGAAATAATCACTTGCATGACTTATTGTGGCTTTGTCCTGCTTATGTATATCTTATCTCTTGTTTTGTTCACATGTATTAGCCTTAGTGTTATACCATTTTGCTTGTCTCTGTCTTGGTAGACCTAATTCTTGGTAAGTAATTTATTTGCATTCTCAATTTAAAATGATAAACATTAAATCTTTTAGAAACTTAGGGTGATGTCTGATTATGTTAAAATGTTATGTTGAATATCATGCCTACATACTTTCATATGTTGAATCTGGAAATGTCATCTTGAAGCCTGAATCACCTAATCTAATGCCTTGTTGGATAAAGTCTAAGATCTGAGAATTGTATAATCAGTTCTTGGATAGTACATGTTTGGACTGCTCTCATGCTAAGTTAAAATGATAAGTTACCTACTAAAAGGTTGTTCCATGTTTGTTAATCTAAATAGAATAGTATAGTTAAACTATTGAGCCTAAAAGGTCTGTTTGGATCATCTTGGCATTATATGTTGCCTCTGAGGTTATAAACAGTCAGGTTGAATCCAGGGATGCATATTCTTTATTGGTATGATTGACTAGATTCCTAACATGTTTGTTTTGTGCTTAAAAGTGACCTGCTTAGTTTTGATATGAGATGTTACATGTTTTGCTGCCTGGTTGATCCATATTATAGCTGGTACTGTCCGCATTGCTTAGCCTAGATCAATAGGGATATAAATGATGGTGTTGTACTATTCTCAGTTTGGACATATGAGTATATGAGTTTGTGTTCTACTCTTCTTTACCCTCCTTGGACATAAGTGCATATGTACTTGTTTGGAGTCATGTATAATCTGACTAAGTTTAAATGAAGGTCCACATACAAGTTCCGGTTATGTTTTCAGTTGTGTATGAAATGTCTAAGTCTTAGTAGTTGTCTAGAAACATATAGAGTGATATTTGGTTGTTGGATATGATATTAATAGGGATGTATGACTGTATGAGAAATGAAATGTCTAGCATGTTTAGTCTGGTTGTCAGGAAATCAGTCAGGATAATGAGGCCAAATTTCATGTATGTTGTCTTAAACAAGATGAGTCTAGTACCGAGGAACTATAGTACTTGTATCATAACTAATGAGTAATCCTTTCTGTCACATGATTATGTTGGATATTGATGTTTATTCAAGTTGAGAATCCTCTTTCCTTGTAGTAGCAACCTTGCAAATATGATAGACTATGATCTGCTTGTTCTCTCAAAAAGTAAAGTTTACAAGGTAATCAGCTAAAGCATTACCTTTCTTGTAAGTGTGAGAAATATGAACTTGACACTGCTGCATCATTAGTTTAATATCCTCCACAATGATCCTGATTTGCCAAGGTATGCTTCATGTAGCCTGTAAGATATTCTTCATAATCATTGAATCTATTTCCATGCTTGTAGATTTCTGTATTTCTTCTACTTGAGCGGAATTGTGAGTTTGTTAAATATGAAAGACAAGAAAGGATGATATGAATGACATTATTTCCATTAACAACTACATTTTGTTGTTGGCACTGTTACATTGAGTTGGTTGCTGCATATATTTGTTATCTTCTTAGGCATTTAGCTACCATGTTTGATGCTATTATAGATGTGGTTTGATGTCACTTGTTATTACTGTTTAGCTGCTGTTTTTGTGGCTGCTACTACTGGCCCTGTCACACTGTAAACATATATTGTTGCCTCAATTTGTGGCAGATGTTGCTGCTTTTTTTTCTTTCTTCCAGTCTCAAATGTCTTATTTCCAAACATGTTGTGCCCTCTTAGTTATTTGTATCCTTTGTTATAACTTGTGTGGCTCCTAAAACACTGCACTTTGAGTGGTGGCTGCTGCTTTATTACTATTTGTTGATTACCTGCTGTCATGATTCCCTGAGCTGCTGTAGATTGGGTAGAGTTGTTGTTGCCTTTGAGATAAATTGTGGTTATGTATTGTTATTATTTTGCTGCACATATAGCCTTGGGGGACTGCCCTGTTGTGCTGAAAAGGTTGCTAGTTTGTTGTGCTATGGTGTAAATAGTTGTTGCATTTTAAGTTAAGATAAGTCCTAAGACAGTTTTGAGGCTTGGAGACTACTGTACCTTAGCCATTAACACTTTATTTTATTTAAGTCACATATGATGTGTTTGAGTACTTGCCTACGTTCCAATAACTATCCAAGGGCACATGAAATGATACTTGGCTAACTGGAGTGTGATTTGGATGTGATGTCAACAAAGTTGCATGACTCTTAGACTATTTTAAGTATTTCCTTTGATCATATAGGACCTGTTAAACCTGATTCAATTAGGAACAGGGCAGAGTGACATATCTGTGACATAATGATGTTTAGATTAAGTGCCTTGTCATATGTTTCTATTTTGTCTTGGTTCCAATCTTTACTGGTGTGTGCTGTTTGGCCAGAAAATAGTATGTGTTGAATTCCAGCATTTAATATCACATGTCAACCTATTATTATCATCTAGATAGTCCCATTGATTGAATTCTGGTAACTAGTAGTTAAAAAAAAACTGGAAATTCTGAGTTGCCATGCTTAATGTTATGTTATGTGGTCTTGTTTAAGAAGCAAATGAGATAGATCAGGTCTGCACACTTAGAATGAGAGTTGCAAGAGGCTTGAATCTGATTACTCTTATTTGCTTTGTGAAATTAGGATAAGGATCCTAGGCTTAAGACTTGGGTTCTGCTTATTTCTTGCTTTCTAAGTACTAGGAATGTTTCTGTTCTATCTAAAAATATTATGATTGCATAATGGTAGGATAGTTATCTGGTAATAGGGATTGTGAGCATGTGTGTGGACTAAACTTCCTTTTTTTTCTTCATGGTTGTCTTGTACTCCTGTGACTTGTCCAAAATATCATGTTTGCTTTCCTAAAAGCTGATTGTAGTAGCAATCAAGCTAGTCATGCTTAAACTGTTTGCATCATGGTTAACTTAGAATTTCCATTTCCATTTAGATTAAGTGCTAAACGGTATAAGAATGGCTTAGTATTGAATGAGCCATCTGAGACATGGCTCTTCCGTATGAATATATTGTTTTGCAAAGTTGATTCAGGGTGTCTAAACATGAACCTGAAAACATAAAAAAAATAATGGCATGAGTTGTATCTATCATCTTGTATATATAAAATGAATTTGGATTAGACTTATCATCCCAATATTTCAGGACGAATGTTTCTAAGGGGGAGAGGATGTAACACCCCGTATTTTTGGGTAACGGTCTGAACACGCAAACGTAGGCAGGTAGACCCGGACTCGGGAAGTTTATATTGTACTTGCATATACTAATAAGAAAATTAGTATGTAAGAGGACGTGATCCCGAAATAATTTTTTGAATTTAATAAAGTGCGATGACGGGGAGTAATAATAATTTTATATCCCCACAAAGGTTATAGACTAGTGTCATATTACAGGAATTATGACATTAGGCATAAGAGGATTTTATAAGTCGTCGGAATTTAAGTGAATCAGGATCGAGAATTTAGTTGCGTGTATAATTAATTAATTATGAGATTAATAAATTATAAGTGGAGAACCATTTCAGTGGAATATTACGTGTTGTTTTATAAGTCAGCGGTGCACTGACTCAGTTGGAGAAAAGGATCGCTGGTAGCATAAAAGCTTCACCAGAATCCACATGCCATCTTTTCTTCTACAAAACTTATATCCCCTTTCAATTTTTGTAGAACTCTTTCTCTAAGAAGAGATTTTGCACCTCAGAGTTAGAAGGACTGAGTGTCAATTGAAAATCGTTGAAAGTTCTCGACCAAATTGGGAATTCCCGTAAGCTTCTGCACGAGAAATTCAGAGTTTTTTGAACTTTAAATCGAGTCCTTAAACAAGCCTAGAAACTCAGAAACCAAGCCGAGATCTTGGGTCTAAGAAGTTGTGGCTTGAGTCAATTTTTGGGTCTTGTTTCTACGGTTTCTGCTTGTCGAAAACTGATTTGGGCGAAAGGTTTTCCAACGATTCTCGTCGCTATGTCTAACAGAGGTAATATTTCTTGTTCCTAAAGTTTATACAATTTCAGAACATGATTCTTGCCATTAGCTCTAAAATGATTATCGAAAATGCTAAGTTTGAGTTGGGTGATGTCGGGACTGCCGTAATTGTAAGGCATTGGGGTTGCATGTGAAATTGTTGTATTGTTTTTGATATTGTAGCAGTAAGAAGAAGGATTAGGAGGGCTGGGTGTTTCGCTACAGGCATAGGTTTCGATATAGAAGGAAATTAGGTTCTACGCATACAAGGTGTTCGCTAAAATGTCTCTATGAATCTGTCTCTAGTATATTTATTCGATTATGATTTAAATCATCCATGTGATGTAGATAATCAGTCATAGAGCTTACAAGGATCCGCGGAACTTAGATAATTTCGACAACAAGGTATGCAAGGCTCTTTCTTTCTTTTGACATAAATCTATGTGCGAAACGTAACCGTCGTGTTGCTACATAAATTACTCTACTCTTAGTAGTTAGGGAGGATCAAGTCATCGACTCCTATGTTGAAATAATATCCAAATATATTTCTAAGACCTTAATAAGGCACACCGGAAGAGTTGTTGATGTTCCCACCTTTAACCAAATGTGTAAAGGATATTGTGTCACTCCGGATGTTTAATTATTATTCATGCATTTCATTTGCATTTCACTCATATGTTACCCTGGACCACTTGTGCTATGCACATTACTATATGTTAAATATTATATATATATATGTATGGGAATTGGGAAAAAGGGAAAAAGGTGTTATATACGTACATCACCTGCAGCTGGTAGAGACTATCACAAAAAGAGCCCGAAGAGGTCAATATGATATGATGATGTGATGCCCTTGGGTGGCAATATAACCTGATGCCCACAGAGGCGGTTATGGGAGGATTCATGTGTGGAAATTAGTATACCGCATTTGCATCATGCGTACATTCATTAATCAGTATATGGTATGATGCCCACAGAGGCCGATGATGATGATGTTTATGGAAACTGCATTGTGCATAACATTTAGACATATGTATTAGGGCCCTCAGAGGCATTTACTGATGTTTCTGTTTCGGACTATGATATATCTCTGCTATGTTATTTCTTATGCCTGACATACTCAGTACATCAGTCGTATTGACGTCCCTTTTGCCGGGGGACGCTGCGTTTTATGCCCGTAGGTTCATATTGAGAGAGTGGCGGTTCACACTAGTAGGTTGCTGGTTCAGCTGGTATTTGGAGCACTCTATTCGTTTCGGAGTTGCGGTCTGGTCGTGGTATGTTTTACTCTTTAAAGGCTTGTAGATAGGTGTCTTGTGGTTAGTTGTCATGTAAGGCCTTGTCGGCCTTGGTATATAAATGGATAAGTTGGGGCTTTTGGGTTAAAACTTTATATAATCTATCACGGCTCAGTCCGTGTTTAAATATGATTAAGGGTAGAGTGTGTGTGGTGTCCGGCGGGTAGGGTCCGGGTGCTCGTCGCGGCTCTCCGGTTTGGATCGTGACATTTCCTTTTTCATGAATGTTATTGGATGTTCTATATCGCAATTCAAATTAAACCTCAACTTATTTATGTAGCAGAAGTAGTAATAAATAATAATCAAACGAATTTTATTAACAGCCTTGATAAATGAAAAATGTTGCTTTTATATTCTGGTTGATCAGTTAATCCAAGCACATATTATTAAATCAATCAATAACTATGTTTCTTTTTCTTATTCTTGTAGTGGAAATATATACTAGTTCCGATTTGGACCTAAAACAGGAATAATTGGCAAGAAAAATAAAAAAGAACTAACAAATCAGTAACCAGTAAATGCTTTTCATATCAAATGGTAACCTCATTTTACAATCAAGTGAAATTCAATTATTTACGCTATATAGGTTGATCATACTATTAGTCAACAAACAGTAGTACTCCTATAAGTTTCAGAGACCTTGATGCTCTTCAATATTACCCATCCGCATGCCAGCTGGCGCAAAATTATCATGAATGACGTCACACACTCCACCACTTCCAGAAACATCACAGTTTCCGCGTGACTGTTCCATCTGAGCAAAACCTTTCTGATCATCAGTAACAAGATGATGCATATGAGGAAACGGAACCGATACTCCATGAACAACAACCCTACTATTATGCAACAGATCAAAATGCACAATCCTCACGTAATTAATCTTCATCGGAGCTGACACACCTCCTCCACCGGCAGTAGTTACTACCAATTTCTGCTCGCCGTCTAACGTCGGCAACACTGTCCCCGCCGGCAAGCTCACCATTTCTCCAGCCGTAATCCTCCTATTCGGCACAACATGAAACCTGAAATTCGATAGATACGCATGTCCTCCAATAGCGAAAATCGACACGTCATCTAAAGCAAACACCGTTATCGTCTTAAGCTCCGAAATCTCAGCGTATTTCACTCTCAACGCTAACGCTACAATACTGTAACCGCTGTTACGTAACCTAATAATAGCGTCCTTTAACATAAATCGCATGATAGAGGATTGCGAAGACACCGAACTCGGAAACGAATCAAATGACAGAGAACTCATTCTCTCTACATTACAGGAAAGTGGAGAGAGGTGCGATACGAAGCCATGCAATCCATGCACTAAAATCAATCCGTTATTAAACAGATCCGGTTGAGTAACTTCAACGCCGTTGATGAAAATCCTCGGATCACGAGAAGTAGTGGAGAAAGTGACGGTTAAGCAGCGATTAGGAGCTAGGGTTTCGAGTTTAGTACCAAAGGCTAAAGAGCGAAGGAAGTGAAGTGGATAAAGGCCAGGAACGGAGTGTTCCTGAAGGAGGAGAGGGAGGGAACAAGTAGGACAAGTGATGAGAGAAGAGCCGGAAGGAGCGAAAACGGTGATCGGAGTAGAGAGATTGGCGGTGGTTGCGGCGGTGGAGAGTTGTTGGAAACCGAGTGAAGAGAGAATGTTGGAGACTGTGTGGTGGTGGTGGTCGTGAGGCATTGGTGATGGTGAAAGTGAGTCGGGGAAAGTGGCGGTAGCGGTGGCGGCGGCGAAGAGAGGAATGAGAATTAGAAGGAGATAGTGAGTAGTGCTCGCCATTGTCGTTGTTGCTTGATAGAGAGTGGTAATATGCGTGAATGGGTGTCTCTATATATAGCTGCGATTTCTCACTCTTAGGGCGGTAAACCCAATTCAGTTGGAAAAGTAATTGCCCCTATGTAGAGTAATTACTATTTCAGTGTAGCAGATATTTAGTTACATCGCTTAAAAGCTATGCAAGTACAAGTGTTGCTAATTTAGCAAAAAAGGATACATAACTTATTATTTGATCACATTGACTGAAGAATTAGATAAAACTACAAATTATGACGATCCGACTCCTTAATTCAGTTAAGAAATGGATTTAAGTTTTTTTTTTTTTATCTCAGTGGACATACCGGGGCGGCTCAATATAATGTGTGGTCAAAATAAAAAATTTAATAAGATATCATAAAAGATATCATAAACGTTTATAATAAAGTTCATGTATTTTAAAAATTTATCCTTTTAACCCTTTCAGATGTAAAGCTATAAAGTTATCCTTATAAGAATTAATTCATTCAACTATTTTTTTCTTATGGACAAATAAAAATAATTAATTAAAAAATTAAATTTAAACGGTATATAGAACTATCATAAACAGAAAAAAACTAGAACAAATGTATGGAAAGAAGGAAAATCAGAATCAACAGATTAGGTATATGTACTAATTAATGAGAGCTAGGAACTAAACTAATTTGCTCACTCATTTGAACAATTCAAACTAAAATCTAAAATAATGAAATTTTTTATTTATGATAATTAGAAAAATCATATATTAAATACCATTTTCAGGTCTTTATAATATAAAATCGTATAATTTTCTTGTATAGTGTCGTATGAATGCATTAAATCTTCTATATTATCAAGTTTTTAATTCAATATATCAAGTCACATTTAATTTTAATTCTTCAACAATAGCCTTCTTATAACCACTAGAAAATTCATATACTTATTACAATGTTACCATTAGTATTTAGTGAAGTTCATTATTTCTTAATATACTCATGACAATAGGAATATAATAAATTTTCTTCTCAATTTTTTAAATTTTCAGTTAAATGACTGTAGAATTTTGTTTGAGATTCACTACTATCAAGACCCAGACACAAACCGGAGGGCCGCGACAGGCGCCCGGATCCCACCCGCCGGGTACCGCCATTCGTACATTTAACATCTAATTATAATTAATTACGGACTAAGCCGAAAGAAAATTATGAAAAATCAGGTAACCATCTTATATATATACATACCTATACCAAAGTCGACAAGGTCATACAAGACCACTATCCACGGACACCTGTCTACAAGCCTCTAAGAGTAGCAACATCAAAGGTCGGGACAGGGCCCCGCCATACCCATATATACAAGAAAAAAATGTATCATACCAAAATTAGACCAACGCTCCGAACAAGGGGAGTGCTTCCAAAAATCCGTTGGATTCGCAATCAACTAACGTGAACCATCACCTTGCCTATGTGAACCTGCGGGCATGAAACGCAGCGTCCCCCGACAAAAGGGACGTCAGTACGACTGATGTACTGAGTATGTCAGACATGAATAATAGCATAACATGGATATAACAACAACTGAAACAGGAATAACCGACCAATAGTACATATCTCTGAGGGTCCTAATACATAAGCCTAAATATCATGCACAATGCGGTATACATATACATCAGCCCCATTGGGAATCTTCCTTACCATAACAGCCTCTGTGGGCATCATTTCATGTCGGCCTCTGTGAGCATAATATGTCTAAATGTCATGCACAATGCGGTAAATACATATATATTGGCCACACAAGGGCATCTTCCTCCCAATCATATATATATATATATATATTGGCACTTAATTAGGCATCTTCCTTCATTAAGCCACACAGGCTTTATTATTATCATATCCCAGCTGATCAGGTGGTCTGCGTATCCCGTTTCCCGTCCCCAATATACGATCTTGGGTAAAATATGAATGCAATGCAAATGAAAATGCATGAATAACAATAGCACATCCTGGGTGACACATTATCATTCTACCTTCGGCTAACACTGTAAATATCAACATCTTTTCTGTATGTCTCAATAAGGACTTAGAAACATATTTAGACATGCTTTTAACATAGGAATCAATAATATGAACATTCCTTAACTCACTAAGAGTAGAATAAATTATGGAGCAATATCACGGTTACGTTTCGTTACATGAAACATGCAAAAATATATAAATAATTTGCCTTAACATACCTTGAATAATAACGGAACCAACCTTCAAGAAAGGAATTCTCAAAGTGAATATTTGATTACTGAGAATAAAGGGTTGGTGTCAAAAATTCAATCTTGATGGTTTAAATAACCAGTTGGTGTCTCAGAATTCATTTGATAGTAAAGTGTTTTGCAATTAATTTGAGTAGTACTAGTATATCACAGTTGCTACCTCAATATCCAAGGCAAAATTCTAGTACTACTACTTATGTGGGGTCCAATATAGAGGGTTATATTTTTTTGGCATGATTGAAATGCTTCATTTTGAAGTAAGGCTTAAATATTATTTTCTTATAGAGACTTGAGGCCCAAATCTATTTTATGCCTTGACAAAGAATTGTCCGGCCAGCCATGCATCCTTAGGATAAGCCACCTAGGTAACTTAGTCATCAGGTAACTGCTTAGGAAATTACACATAGTATTCTACTTAAGTTGTCCCCCCTCCCCTTAATTAAACAATTACACACATAATTAATCTCTTGACCCCAATTAACTTAAATCTCCATGATTTATAAGACCTTTTTATACTCAATGTCATAATTTATGTGCTATGATGCTAGTCCATTACTTCTTTAAGCGTACACCAAATTTATTCTCCATCCCCGTCGTCACACTTCTTACGTCCATAATTATTTCGTGGTTTCATCATTTTATATGCCAAATTCTTTATTAGCACACGTAAATATGATAAAAAAATTCCCAACGCTCGGGTGTATTTCCACACGCCTAGCGATTTTACATACGCCTAGCAGTTCAAACCGTGATCTAAAATTACGAGATGTTACATCTTTCCCCCCCTTAGAAACATTCGTCCTCGAATGTTGGGGTGACATATGGTAGATTGGAGCCTGGATCTAACAATGTATACACATTATGTGAAATGACCGATAATAAACCTGTAATGACATCAGGTGAGGACTCATGGTCCTGTCGCCCCATCAATGCATAAGTATGGTTTTGTCCCCCACTTCTGCCTTGACCGTATGTTATCTGCTGACTCTGCCCTGACGGGCGCACAGACTGTGATGAAGCCGTTGCAGATTCGACTGGCCTGACCCTAACACCATCGCCTCCTGTCAGACAGTTTCGCATAACATGACAAGGTTCACCACAAGAATAACACATATTTGTTCCTTGTCGGCATGGTCCTAGATGGGTCTTACCACACTGTTCACATCGAATCAATGGTGGCCTCCTCTAAATAGAATTTCCTCCGTAATAATATCTTGATATGTGTGAACCCTGACCTTGTCCCGATTGAACAAACCGATCAATCCTCATCCTTGAAAATGACAATGATGTGCTAGCTACCAGATAAGATGGGTGTCCATGAGGCTGTGGCTTGGGCCCATCTCTGAAATCTTCCACGTCATCGACGGATCGGGCCCTCTTATGCTAGCCTTTATCAGGTTCTCAATCTTCCCGCTGTTTCCTCTTACGATCTTTCTAGTTCAGTGCATAAGCTTGAATGCGAGCAATATCCATACTCGGATTCAAATAAGTCGTAGTACACTCATTAACCAAGTGCGGCCCCAAGCCGATAACAAACCTATGTAGCCGGTCACTCATCTCCGCTAGAATCGTAGAAGTATATTGGGCCAATGAATTAAACTGCAAACTATTTTCTTGAACACTCATGTTACCTTGCTCAAGACGTAGGAACATGTCCTGCCTGGCTCATCGAAGTTCGACTGGCAGAAAATGCTGTAAAAAGGCTTTTGAAAATTCTCTCCATCCAACTGGTGAAACACGAGGTCCCCTATATTGCTCCCATGTATCAAACCACGTTACTGCGACATCCTGTAGTCTGTAAGAAGCAAACTTTACCGATTTAATATCGGTAGCATCCATCACCCGCAAGGTGCGCTGTACCTGGTCTAGAAAATTTTGCTGGTCCGTATTCAGGTCTGACTCTGTGAATGCCGGAGGGTCTAGATTAATGAAATCCCGAGCTCTCGCGCTTGCAGCTCTGTCAGAAGGATTGGGAATCTGACGTTGGGCCTGAGCGTCCACCAATCGTGTCAATAACTGAACCGTACTTCACATATCAATATCCCCGTCTGGAGTATCTAGTGGAGGAACCGGGGGCACTGCAGCTCTACTACTCTCCTCCGATAGTGACGAACTAGGAGAATCGTACGAAGGGGTTGCACTGAGGGTCTCACTCTGGCCCTTGCTAGCGGGTGGCAATCGGTTGACACCTTCGCCCGCAGCCGTATTCAACTCCCTTATACTCTTGGACTTCTTCCTTATGGTAGGCATTGCTGGAATCGTAAATACGAAATAGATTAGAAGTCAAATACTTATAACTTAGTCCTATAGCACGATTTATAAAATAAAAGAGCGGAGACCATCCCTAAATGTCAGGCAACCTCTTGCTTATAAGTATGGTGCACAACATACCCATAAACAAGACTACTAGACACAGCTTATAGACTCCATAGGACAGACATGTTCTGATACCAAGTTTGTTATGACCCAAACCGGAGGGCCGCGACAGGCACCCGGATCCCACCCGCCAGGTACCGCCATTCGTACATTTAACATCTAATGATAATTAATTACGAACTAAGCCAAAAGAAAATTATGAAAAATCAGGTAACCATCTTATATGTATACATACCTATACCAAGGCCAACAAGGCCATACAAGACCACTATCCACAGGACACCTGTCTACAAGCCTCTAAGAGTAGCAACATCAAAGGTCGGGACAAGGCCCCGCCAAACCCATATATACAAGAAAAAAATGTACCGTACCAAAATTAGACCAACACTCTGAATAAGGGGAGTGCTTCCAAAGTTCCGCTGGATTCGCAATCAACTAACGTGAACCGTCACCTTGCCTATGTGAACCTGCGGACATGAAACGCAGCTTCCCCCGACAAAAGGGACGTCAATACGACTGATGTACTGCGTATGTTGGCATGAATAATAGCACAACAGGGATTTAACAACAACTGAAACAGGAACAACCGACCAATAATACATATCTCTGAGGGTCCTAATACATATGCCTAAATGTCATGCACAATGTGGTATACATATACATCGGCCCCATTGGGAATCTTCCTTACCATAATAGCCTCTGTGGGCATCATTTCATGTCAGCCTCTGTGGGCATAATATGTCTAAATGTTATGCACAATGCGGTAAATATATATATACTGGACACACAAGGTCAACTTCCTCCCAATCATATATATATATATATATATATATATATTGGCCCTTAATCAATCATCTTCCTTCATTAAGCCACACAATCATTAAGCCACACAGGCTTTATCATTATCATATCCCAACTGATCAGGTGGTCTGCGTATCCCGTTTCCCATCCCCAATATACGGTCTCGGGTAAAACATGAATGCAATGCAAATGAAAATGCATGAATAACAATAGCACATCCTGGATGACACAATATCCTTGTACATTCGGCTATCACTGTAAATATCAACATTTTTTCTGTATGCCTCAATCAGGACTTAGAAACATATTTAGACATGTTTTTAACATAGGAATCAATATTATGAACATTCCTTAACTCACTAAGAGTAGAATAAATTATGAAGCAATATCACGATTACGTTTCGTTACATGGAACATGCCAAAAGAAATAAATAATTTGTCTTAACATACCTTGAATATTAACGGAACCAACCTTCAAAAATGAAATTCTCAAAGTGAATATTTGATTACTGAGAATAAAGGGTTGGTGTCAAAATTCAATCTTGATGAACCAGTTGGTATCTCAGAATTCATTTGATAGTAAAGTGTTTTGCAATTAATTTGAGTAGTACTAGTATATCACAGTTGTCACCTCAATAACCAAGGCAAAATTCTAGTACTACTGCTTATGTGGGGTCTAATATGGAGGGTTATATTTTTTTGGCATGATTGAAATGTTTCATCTTGAAGTAAGGCTTAGAGATTAATGTCTTACAGAGACTTAGGCCCAAATTTATTTTATTCCTTGACAAAGAATTGTCCGGCCAGCCATGCATCCTTAGGATAAGACACCTAGGTAACTTAGTCATTAGGTAATTGCTTAGGAAATTACACGTAGTATTCTACTTAAGTTGTCCCCCCTCCCCTCAATTAAATAATTACACATATAATTAATCTATTGACCCAAATTAACTTAAATCTCCATGATTTATAAGACCTTCTTATACTCAATGTCATAATTTGTGTGCTATGATGCTAGTCCATTACTTCTTTATGCATACACCAAATTTATTTACCATCCCCGTCGTCACACTTCTTACGTCCAGAATTATTTCGGGGTTGCATCCTTTTATACGCCAAATTCTTTATTAGCACACGTAAATATGACCAAAATTTTCCCAACGCTCGGGTGTATTTCCACACGCCTAGCAATTTTACATACGCCTAACGGTTCAAACCTTGACTCGAATGTACGAGATGTTACAACTACTAAAAAATAGTTTTTTTCGACATCACTTTTGGTTGAAAAAAAATTGAAATCATGCGGTCGAAATTTTCAGATTTTTTTTTACGATTTCGACCTCATGCGGTCGATTATTTATCGGAAAAATATATTTTCGATCGCATGTGGTCGAAATTATTTTTCTACAAATAAAAAATGGAAAAAACTTCTTTTATATAAAATTTAATTATATAAATATAAAATAATTAATTAAAAAATAAAAAAACATAATTTTTCAACCTCATTCGGTAGGAAAAAAATATAACATTTAGACCCCATTGGGTCAGAAACAAATTCCACATCTTCTCCTTCTTTCTCTCTCTATTGATCCTCTCTTTTTCCTCTCTCCACCGGCGACCGACCATCCCACCGCCGTTTTCGATTACCAGCCCACCACTGGTGGCACCTCTGTTTTTCAATCTCATGAACTTTTGTCCCAAATTGAACTAGTTCTCAAACATGTATTTCAATCTCATGTTATTAGTTGCAATACGTTGTATATTTAGTGTTTAATATTTGTTTTAGGGTTTATAGTATGTTAACTTTTTTAGGGTTTTGAATTGAAATTGAATGAAGTATAGAAATTGAATGTTGTTGTTTTTGGATTGAATTGCATTGAAATATTAAATGAAAGTATTGAATTGAAATTATTAAACTACATATTTAGAATTGGGGAAGTATATTGAGAATTGGGGAGGATGGAAAATTTAGCATAAACTTCATAAAGTATAAAATAACTTACAGTATAAGCTTACTACAAATAGAGTAAAGATTCAATTGCACTACTTTTGGTTGGTGCGAACATTATTTGTAGATATTGAGTGAAATTTGATACAGTTAACAAATTCAAACTTTGTGCTATTTGTGTAGATGAAATCTCGTGGTTGGATGTACGATATGACTAATCCTGGTCGATTTGGATTGAGAGATGAATTTGTAGCCGTTGTTTTTTATTTTGTTGACTATGCTAAAATACTTGAGGATTTTACAATTCACGGCGTGGGTAGGTGTCCTTGTTCAAAATGTGAGAATATGAATTTAGAGATCCCAAAGATTGTTAGGTTACATCTATTTGAGTTAAGTTTTAAAAGTAATTATACAATTTGGACTAGTCATGGAGAAACGTTTAACAATTTGGATAGATTTCAGAACTCTGTTGTTGGTTAAAGTAGTAGGGTGATAGAACCTAGTGTCCAGAATTTTAGAATGCACGACATGGTTTGGGATGATTATGTCACGCATTCAAACTTTGATTTCAGTGGCCATGTTGAAGAACATCCCAATGAAGAGGCCAACCGTTTTTATGAAAAGTTAAATCAAGCTAGTCGGCCCTTCTATGATGGTTGTACCCACTCTCAATTATCTATCATTGTTAGATTATTGAGTATCAAAGAAGATAACAATGTTCCCCCAAGGGACAATGGATTCTATGATTGACCTCATGCATGAGTTGGTTGACCCGACTCTAGAGATACCTGATAATTACTATAAGGCAAAGAGATTGATGTCTAAGTTGGGACTCTCATCGGTGAGAATTGATTATTATGAAAATGAATGCATGCTATACTATAATGATGACGTTGGTTTATAATCTTGTAAGTTTTGTGGTAGTGGTCAATTTAAGGATACTCGTAGTGGGAAGACAGTTGCTATTAAGGTGATGCATTATTTACCTCTAATACCAAGGTTAAAGAGGTTGTATGCATTTAATAGCTCCGCTCTTCATATGAGATGTCACAGTAAAAATAAAAGGCCACGGGTGTTATGTGTCATCCATCAATAGTAAGACCTGGAAACATTTTGGTAGAACCTATCCAGACTTTGCAGTTGAACCACGAAACGTTAGGTTGGATTTATGTTCGAACGGATTCACTCCGCAATCTTCCCCTGAGATGTGTATGAGTAGTCCATATATATATATATATATATATATATATATATTAATTGCATTATTCCTGGCCCATGTAATCCAAAAGTTTTGATTGATGTTTACTTGCAACCTTTGGTTGATGAGTGGAAACAGTTGTGGGTTGAAGGGGTTGAGACATATGACATTTTGCGCAAGCAGAATTTTAATTTGAGGGCCGCTTTAATGTGGACTATTAATGATTTTTCTGCGTACGGGATGTTGTCTAGGTGGATGACAACCGGAAAGTTAGCATGTCCTCACTGCATGAAAAATACTACGTCCTTCACTTTAAAAACGGCAAAAAAATTCATGGTTTGATTGTCACCGTCAGTTCTTGCCTATGGATCATCCCTTTAGGATAATGAAAAATGCATTCAAGAATAATACAAAGGAACAAGACTTTCCACCTCCAATGCTATCTGGTGAGGATATTTGAGAGAGGGTTCAACATCTTCCAAAGGTTACCGAAGAAGAACCATATAGATTCGATGGGTATGGGATTTACCATAACTGGACAAAACAGAGTATATTTTGAGAGTTTCCTTATCGGAAGGATAATCTTCTACGCCATAATCTTGATGTCATGCACATTGAAAAAATTACCTTGATAATTTATTTAACACGGTGATGGATGTGAAGGGAAATACCAAAAATAATGTAAAGGCTAGAATAGACTTGCAAGAGTATTGTGGACAAGAAGAGTTATGGTTGCAGCAGAAACAAAACAGGGTCCTTAAGTCGAAGGCTAGCTATTGTTTCACAATGGATCAGAAGTGAAGGATTTGTGAGTGGATCCAGAACTTGAAGATGCCAGATAGGCATGCATCAAATTTTGGATCACGTATTGATATGGAGCAAGGCATGATATATGGGATGAAAAGTCATGATTGTCATGTTTTCATGGAAACTTTACTCCCTATTGCATTTAGTGTCTTGCATGAATGACTTTGGAAACCTATGATAGAAATTAGTTTGTTCTTCAAAGATGTGTGTTACAGTACGTTAGGGCAGGCAACCTTTCTCGGATGGATCAGAATACTCATGTGGTCACAAACAAGTTGGAAAAGATTCTTCCACCGGGTTTTTTTTGATGTGATGGAACATCTTGCAATTCATCTTGCGTACGAAGCTTGACTCGAAGGTCCAATTCAATATTGGTGGATGTATCCCTTCGAGAGGTCATGCGATAATTTTTTTATATAATCATTTTTTAAAAGAATCAGACTTAACACACTATAAATGCAGGTCTATTGGTATGTTAAAAAGGTGTATCAAGTAGAAATTCCATAGGGAAGGCTCAATGATTGAAGTTTACCTTGCCAAGGAAACATCTAATTTCTATTCTTACTACTTTCGGGATGATGTGACTTGTTTGAGAAACATGCCTAATTGACACTATGATGGAGGTGTTATTAACTCTTTGGCGAAGCCTATATCGATCTTCAATCGATTAGGTGATGGGTCAAAATTATGTGTGATACATTTGAATCAAATAGAGATTAAATTGGCATCGACACATCTCTTGTTAAATTGCCTAGAAGTTCAACCTTATTATGAGTAAGTTTAACTAAAATTGCAAGAATTAATCACATTGTCTATTTTAAAAGTGGCTAACCTAATTAAATTTCATTTTGTTGGACAGTCTCTTTGTGGAGATACATGGCCAAGAAAAAGTGTCCGGCCATTTTGCAGTTTGGTTTAACAATTACGTATGCTTTATATATAACCTTCTAACACAAAGCTGCCATAATTATAAAGTTTTGAATTCTACTATTACTAACTTTCTATTTCTTAAGTTTTAATAGGTTTACAATACACCATGTGGTTTTCATGAACAATTTTAAAGGACGTATCTTGGGGACCCACTAGTGTCCATTGTATGGACAAATATGTGGTTAATGATTTCAAAGTTAATACCTGAGAATGTGCTGACCATATGAAAACTACTAACAATGGTGCGTGGGTTAAATGTACTGATAGTGTTGATTATTTTGGTGTAATCGAGAAGACTTTAGAATTACAATATTCCGGTTGGCCTCTCAAAAATCATTCTTTTCTATTGCAACTGGTTTGATCCAACCCCAAAAAGAGGTATGAGGGTATTGAAGAAGTAAAATATCATTGAAGTAAAGCACACGCGGAGGTATGATGCTTATGATCCTTTCGTCATTGCACACAACGTTAAGCAGGTGTAGTGTGTCTCTTATCCATTGAGACCGTATAAGTCTGATTGGTGGGTGGTAATTAAAACCAAGCTTGTTGGTCATGTGGAAGTTGAGATGAACTGCCTGCTTCCTTTTAAAATGACGACATGTCACATGTTAACGAAGTCGACCGTGAATTAGAAACTAAACTGGAGCATCCAGTACATATATTAGAAGAAGTCGCTATAGAAGAAGTAGAAGTAGAAGAAAATAATGAAATTGAAACGAGCGACGAGGAAGAAAACAATGAAAATTAGTATATATTAAATTTTAGAACTATTAAATATGTGTAACTTTATTTAATTGATTGTGAGACTTATAAGTATCCAAAATTGATTGTGGATGTTTGATGATAAGCTTCATTATTTGCTTTGTATATGTGAATTTAATATAAAATTATTTGATTTGTATATGTGAATTTACTTTAACATTATTTTCATCAATTTATTGTAATTATTAGATGGCAGGTGATAAACGGAGGGATAAGGCTGTTGCTAAAGAACCAAAAAAGTCAAAGAAGAAGGGTTTTGTAATACCGCCATAGGGTGTAGTGCCATGGACATTACAGATTAGAGAGAGACACTTTGCCATATCTCCCACCACCTAGCCCTCCATTACCGCATGATTCTCTCGTAGATGGATTGGCTTTTAGTCAGCCGACTGGCCATGTTTAGTCTCAACCTTATATTTAGCCCCGCGGACAAACATAGATGAAACACTCCTTCCACTCTCAGTCCTATCAGTCCCCTGGCACTCCTAGTAGGATCCCACATGGTCCCTCTGAGTTTTATCATGTATCACAGAGAGCTACAATGAGCGTTACTTCTACAACTACTCACAGGACGACTATGTCACAACCATCGACATCATCTGTCAAACTAGTTGGGACGACGGAACGTGAAGAAAGTAGCTCTGATTCTGACGAAGAACCTCCCCAATGAAGCGGCCCTCCACAGCTTGAGACTTATGATGAGTATGGTCGTCTCATAATCGAGCCAGTTGAATTCACGTAAGTATATTCAATTTGCATAAGTTTTTTATTTTCTTTTAAAGCACCTAATTATTTAACATCTAATTATTTCATTATTTTGATGCAGCTTCTTTCCAGAAAAAACAACTAAAAGAATTTCAAAGTTGCGTCTTGGGGCAAGGTACCAGTGGATCGAAGAGGAAGATGATTTTAGAGTTCAAGGTATTTATTACTTGTAGTAAAATAATATAACTATTTTTTGATTGTTTATGGAATATTTCTTATATATTAATGATATCATGTTAATTTCTTTGCAGACAAAGTGTTGGTGGAAGCCGGAATATGAGGCATTGGTAGCACAGAATTTCGAGAAAAAGGCAGGGTATAACATTCGGACCTTTCAATTCATAAATGTAGATCTCGGACCTATGAATGAGGATATTTCTTAAACTCACACAGAAGAGCTCATTTTCTTAACCTTCAGCCTAGTTGGATCCTAGATGACTACTAGAAGCAAGTACTACACTACTGGGTACAGAAGTTTTTGAAACATACTGCTAATGCGAAGGCCGCCAGAGCTCAGAAAAGGGTGGATCACTACACACTAGAGGGTCCACGAGCCAAATGGACGTGAAGAAGAAGTTGGTATGTCAATTTATTGTTTATGTTTTATCTGTTTTTAGAAGTATTTTTGACAATTAAGTTTGGTCTTTTCTTTTTGCTTACTTTTTTAGTTCTTAATATTGATTTGTTTGAAGGAGCTCACGATGGGTCAGTTAGTACCTCAAGATGATATCTTTAAGATTACTCATACGAGGAAGGACAAGAACGCTGATGGTATAGACCGATGGGTTGAGCAAAACTATGTAAGTCACTAATTAGCAATAATAACTATTTTCTTTTGCTAAATTTAGCTACTAACATTGTAACCTTCAAATTCATAACGCAATTCAAGAACACATTGAGGAGTTTCATCCCACTCAACCAACCAGCACACCGATAACCCCAGAGATAATAGAGCAGTAGTGGATGGAGAAGGTTGCTCCACCAACAAGGTATGAGACGGTTTATGTGATGGTTAATCGGTCCTTTCATCAATTATCATCTTCCCTTCAAGGCATAGGTGCTACTAATGAGGATGCAGTGGTTCCTAAGGAATACCAAGCGATGAGGCAATAAATTTCTCAATTGACAACTGCACTTAATTCCCAACCGGCCCAAATAAACAACTTACTCAATTCAGGTGCATTTTCAATTCCCCCGTGTCCCGAGGATGCTCGTAGATCACAACCCTCCCACCCCAAACCTTCACAAGGTAGACACAGTAGGTCACCTAATAACGTAGAACATGCTCTTGTCAATGAGTCTAGTGGGAAAAAAAATAGATCATGTGTCTAACACCCAACGACGAACTTTTTGATTCCTATGCTTTTTTATTCTAATATTGCTATGTGTTGTTGAACATATTTACGATATTTAAGTGTGAATGTAGTTTTATTTCGAATTAGAAGTACTTTGAAGGTGAATTTGACGGTAGAATGTAGTGGATTTTAAAATTTATGATGTTTAAGTTTTTGGTTGTACTTTTAATTCGATTTTGAAGTACTTTAAGGTGGACTTTAATTGTAGAATGTTGTAGTTTATGGTTGTGTTGCGTTGTTGATGAATTGATATGTTGAATTGGATTTGTTGCATTGTTGAATTAGATGATGAATTGGATTGTTGATTTGATGGGTGGGCTATTCTAAAAGCAACCAAAAATGTCAAAAAATTTCCAGATTTTCAACCGCATATGGTCGAAAATTATCCTATAAAAATTAAAAATCGATTGCATGTGCTCAAAATTTAGCAATATTCTTTCCAGATTTCGACCACATGAGGTCAAAATTATGGGCAACATTCACAATTTTGACCACATGTGGTCGAAATAAAGCAACAATATTGCTAAATTTTGACCACATGCGGGCAAAATTTTAATTTTTTTAATATATAAAAAATTGTTTCTATTTAATTTAGGTTGAAATTATTTTGTGACCTCATGTAGTCGAAATAATGGCTTTTTTGACCACGTGTGGTCGAAATTTATGGTCGAAAAACGCTGTTTTTAGTAGTGATTTTAGAATTTTAAATTAAACTACTTAAATCTTAATATCTTTCAAAAAAGTTATTTGACTATAAGAATGAAGGTGTTGTATTGCAACAAATGGCTAACATTTTATTAACAATGAAAGATCCATTCCCAAATTATATATAATAAGGCATGTGATATCGACTTTTGATATACAAATCTATAAATTTAATATATATAAATAGCTAGTTATATAATAATAACAATATTTTTAGAACCTTTAAATCATGGGGGCCTAAAGCAGATGTTTTAGTGGCTTTACCCTTGAGCCACCCATGTGGACATAAGCTTAATTTTAACTCCACCTATATTTATTCACGGATATACTTTGTCCTGAATCCAGCCTCTAATTAAGTTGTGAATGTTTTGTTATAGCATGGTTCATTGTGAATTTGTGTGGAGAATAGCTGTTATTTTGGTGCTCATTGCTATTATATTAGCAATAGGATGGTTGTGAATTTGTTTGGAGAATACTTGTTACTAGATCACCTAGTTTTTTCTTACGTTTGAAAGTCTATTTAAATAGCCTATTCTCTCTTTACCTTCCACGTATAATGTTTTCAATGTATCAATTTGTATGATTTTTTTATTTCTCGAGATTCAAACGCATGAATATTGATCAATATTTTAAAATGTTATTTTTTTATCAAATTTATATAAGAAAAATTGTAACTTATAATAATTTTTATGTAATTTTCAAATATATAAATTTTAATCTTAAAATTTCATAAAGTTTTCAAATTGACATGTGTGCTGTAGCATAAATCTTGGGTACACTCCGAACTCAAGGTAGTTTGAACTTTGAAGTGATATAGTCCTTCTGTCCCAAAATAATACTCCTAGTAGTTTTTGACTAGATACAATCTTTAAATGTTAATTTGACTTTTATATATTTTATTTGTTTGTTTTAATTTATGTTATAGTGTTTGAATTTTGAGAGTCAAAACGAATTATTTTTTTACCGAGCTTTTTTCATATGTCTTTTAAATATTTTGAATTATTAATTATTCTAACTTATATTTTTAGGAAAAATACCTAAAATACACCTCAACCTTTGCTCGAATTCACTGTAACACACCTAACTTTTACGGATGTCCTATTACCCCCTGGATATATTTTTAAGGAATTTGTTTGACATTTATCGAGTGAGCTGGATCACAATTCAAACACGTGCTGAACAAAAGCCCAAAAAACAAAGGTGCCCGGTCATTTCACTCTTCGAACAAAATAAAAAATTAGAATTCTCTCCTACACTCTATTTTTTTTATGAAGAAAGCAGTTGATTCTCTTGAAATTGATCTTGTGAATCACTATATTCATTCATAATTGAGTCTTGGCTTATGTCGGGTTAGATTTTTGTTCGAATTTTCCATATTAATGTCAAAGAAATACTTTAAAAATATATTCAGGGGTAATAGGACCACCGTAAAGGTTAGGTGTGTTACATCAAATCCGGGCAAAGGTTGGGGTATATTTTAAGCATTTTTCATATTTTTACGTAGTTTCCAAGTATATAAATTTTATTTCAAAACATTAAAAAAAATTATGTACAAATGTACCGTCAAAATTAAGAAACTTTAATCTCGAAAAGGGAAAAGTCGAATAAAATAATATTATTGGTGGAGTGATGTCAAATGACATTTTTAGACCTTCCAAAATGGATATAGAGTGTCGTATAATTTCGAATAGAGAGAGAACAAGTTGTTTGGAGAACGATTAGTTTCAGAGTGGCTCGAAAAACAAAAGTCTCTATGGAAAGCACTCTGTTTATAAAAACTTATCGTATATTACAATGTGGTTCATCTTAATGTTATGCTTACCGGGTATGCATGTTATTGATACTTATTATGCCTTCCTTTACTCTAGTTGTAGCAATTGCTGACTTGCTGTCATAGATATCTAACCTGATATTTGATTATTAGGTCAAGCAATCAAATGATATTAAGGTCATAAACAATATATACTAAATATAATTAGTTGATCCTTTGATAACGTAAGGATAACGCAATAAGGATAACAAAGTAAATAATCAAGCCAAAATAATAAAGCTTAATCCCTCTTTCATGGCCACATATCTTTAAAATAGCAGTAATTCTTATTGATTGATCCGAGTTGATCGATAGCAAATAGAAATAATGTGCACTATGATTTTGCCATAGTTTTCGTATATCAATGTGTCTGTTACAATGGTGGGACGAGGGGGATATTTATAGGATAGGTTAGGCCTAAATAACTCTAACACCTCTTTCGCACGTTTCAAGAATAAGTTTGTGGTGTCCCCGGGGCATAGCTGGATGGCAAAGGAGGGGAACTTAAAATCCATCCGGAGGCCTGCAGCATGGGGTCGAACCCTGGTGGGAGCAATTTGCTCTCTTCTGGGGTAGTACCTTGTAGGTGATATCAGTTGCTCTGTTCTTAAACTCTGGTCATTCAGGCACATTCCGAGATTTACTGGTAGTAGTGCGAGAGACCGGGACTACTATCTCCAGGAATAGTCTGGCGTAAGCCAGGAAGCTGGATATCAAGAAAAAAAAAGAATAAGTTTGTGGTTGGACCTGTCGGATATTTCAAAATTGGTCGGTGTTGGGATGACGGTTGTTTGGTACCTTAGACCTCTGTGATGGATTGTTCCGGAACGTTGCTATCCAATACAGGCGAAGCAGATGATTAATTAAGAGCTCATCATTCTTTGGCCAAGCTAGCACCGGCCAACTAGGGATTGACTATGAGTTTCTTTCGTGCTTGCTACATGTTCGGTCATAGAATCTTCATCCCGGTACATTTATTACCAATATAAGGGATAATATATAAGTTCAATGGACTGTATGTTTTGTAGATTAGCAAATGAGCGAATTGTGTTGAATTTGAGCGGGTCGAGAATGTACTGAATTGATAAATGTGTCATTGTTCAACTCTGCCAAAAAATTAGTTATACTAGATAGGTTGAGTCAAGATGAGTTAAACAATTGATCATAGCACAACTCTTACTAAATTTAATCCCTTGATTATTTTTATCAATTGAAAGACTATATATACAAGTTACATATTTCCATAATAGGAGAATCCTATTCCTATTCTACTCCTAAAACCTTATTCTACTTGGATACTAAATATACAATTATGGTAGGTGTACAAGACTAATAAAGGTAACCTTTACACTACAATATTACATCAATATACACCAACAATATATACCCGTGATGGGCCAACCCGAGATGGGTTGTCTGCCTTATACCGTGTTGGGCTTCATCCTAAAGGACCCGTGATATACACCATGTATACCAAGTGTATATCACGGGTATATACCTTGCTTTAACACACCCCCGCAGTCATAGCAGGCGGTTTTCGCTAACGCTGAGACTGTCCCTAAAATCTTCAAAAAGGACCGAGGGAAGACCCTTTGTAAAGATGTCTGTAATTTGATATCAAGACGGGACATGACAGACGCGTACTTGACCACGAGCAACCTTTTCGCGGATAAAGTGAATGTCCATCTCGATATGCTTAGTGCGTTGGTGCTGAACCGGATTACCAGAAAGGTAGATGGCACTAATATTATCGCATTAAACCAAGGTTGCTTTCTGAATGATACAATGAAGCTCCAAAAGCAAATTACGTAACCAACATGATTCCAAGACCACATTAGCTACCCCTCGATATTTGGCCTCGGCACTGGATCGGGACAATGTCGACTGACGTTTGGCAGACCATAAGACTAGGTTTTTTCCAAGAAACATACAATAGCCAGACGTAGACCGTCTGGTGTCTGGACAGCCGCCCTAATCAACATATGTATATGAGACAAGTGTGGACATCGATGAAGGATATAAATGCAACACATAGTCAAATGTACCCTGAATATACCGAATGATGCGTTTGAGTGCATTCATGTGCTCAATTCTGGGATCATGCATGAACAAACACACATGTTGTACAGCATACGTAATATCTGGTCTCGTAAATGTAAGATACCGAAGTGCCCCTGCAAAACTGCGATAGTGGGTCGGATCTTCGTACGGTACGCCGGCCGCGGCACTAAGCTTGGGTTTCGTATCCACTGGAGTGGAAGTGGACTTACAGGATGACATCCCAGCCCTCTCAATGATCTCAGCGGCATACTTCCTTTGAGATAAGAACAACTCACCTGCATGACGAGTGACCGCAATCCCCAAAAAATAGCTCAAGGGGCCCAAGTCTTTCATAGCAAACTCAGAGCTGAGCATTGTCATGATAGACTAGCGTAAGGCATCGGAAGAGGCAGTCAAAATAATATCATCCACATATAACAAAATATAGGCCACGGATGAACCACGACGGTAGATGAACAATGAATTATCCGACCTGCTGTGAGTGAACCCAATAGTCGAAACATTCTCTGCAAACCGCGTATACCAGGCCGTGGAGACTACTTAAGCCCATATAAGGACTTCTTCAACAAACAGACATGATGAGGATGTTTGGGATCCCTGAATCCCAACGGCTGATGCATATAGACTGTTTTCTTGAGATCACCATGTAGGAAAACATTCTTTACATCTAACTGATGAATAGGCCATGCTTTCGAAAGAGCCAAGCTAAGCACAGTGCGGATGGTAGCCGGTTTGACCACCGGACTGAACGTCTCACCACAATCTATACCAACCTGCTGAGTCTTATCATCACCCACAAGCCGAGCCTTATGTCTTGCAAATGAACCATCCGAATTTTCCTTATGAGCAAAGATCCACATAGACTTGATAATATTAATACCAGATGGATGGGGTACCAACTCCCACGTCTTATTATCAATAAGAGCATTATATTCATCGGTCATACCAATTTTCCAATTCGGGTCATTGAGCACAGACACAGGATTACGGGGTAATGGTGATTTAGGGATATTAAAATGTAAATTAAAATGTCTTTTTGGTTTAAAAATACCACGTTGACTACGAATGACTGGTCTATGACTTGGGGAAGACGTGGGCGGACTATGAGAATTTTCTGGACTCGGAACTGGAACTTGACGCCGATACCGGCCCAGATGCTGGATTGGGCTCGGTAACTGGGCCAGTTACGGAAACTGGGGCAGAACCTGGCCCAATTTCAAAATTGGAAACTGATGGTGGAATCGGGACTGTAGACGCAGCGGGCAGTGGGCCCGCTGGCGGAGTTGGGGTGCGGAAGATGTCTGATAAATGGTGAGTAATATACGGGGATATACTATCATCCAAAATATTATACGAACTAGGCACGGGAGTATTAACTTTAGCAAATGGAAATTGAATTTCATCAAAAGTTACATGGCGATTAATGATGATTTTATTGGAGGATAAATCAAAGCATTTGTAACCACGATGATTAGACAGAAAACCCAAAAAAACACACGGAGTAGATCGGACATGAAGTTTGTTAATTGTGGTGGACGGGAATAACAGATAACACAAGAACTCAAAGACCCGAAGATGAGAATAAGAAGGAGTTTTATTATATAAAATTTGAAGAGGGAAAGAATATGTCAGACCTTTGAAAGGAATTATGTTAAGGAGATATGTAGCCATTTGAAAAGCATGATGCCAAAAATATGGGGGTATGGAAGCATGAATTAATAGGGTTCAGACAATGTTATTTATGGAACGAATTTTGTGTTCGGCTTTCCCATTTTGTGAAGACGTATGAGGACAAGAAAAATGAAAATTGATCCCATTATTAGCACAGAATTCCCGAAACAACCCATTGTCATATTTTTTCCATTATCACACTAAATATTTTTGATTTCTCGTTTGAATTAGGTTCTAATGAATGCTCTAAATTTAAGAAGACGGAAATAACTTGAGATTTTTTCGCTATCGGAAACGTCCATAAAAATTTAGAATAATCATCCAAAAAGAGAACATAATACTGATGACCCAAAGAACTAAGAATAGGAGACGTCCATAAGTTGCTATGAATAATATCAAATGGCATTAAATTATTAGAATTTGAGTCTACAAATGGCAACCTAATAATTTTTTCTAAAGAACAAGACTGACAATTTGGAGTACTACTCGTAACCTTACAAGAAATAAAATTATTTGTATCTAATGACGACAAAATAGATGATCCCGGATGACCCAGACGAGCATGCACAAGAAAGGAGAAATGGCTGCAAATGCGGATGGCAAGGCTTGTTCGACGGACCGGAACTGGGTTTGATAGGATAAAGATCTCCCCTACTATCACACCTCATAAGAGGAGTCCCCGTCTTGAAATCCTTCACAGATAAACCAAATGGATCAAATTCAATAGAAACTGAATTGTCAGTAGTGAATTTATGGACATAGACTAAGTTTTTAATCAATTTGGGGGCGTGTAGGGTGTTTTTCAAGATAAGAGGTGGATGACGGGAGATAAAGTTTTATGACCATAACCACGAAGTGGAATAGACTTACCATTACCAATAATTATGCCGCGAGGGTTGCTCAAATTGGAATAAGACAAGAGCGTACCTGAATCGAATGTTATGTGGGTAGTGGCACCGGTATCCATATACCAATTTGGGTCCGGAGGGGTTAAACCAAACGTATGCATTGCGGCTTCGATGTCGGTAGACCCCGTGCCGCTGCGTGATGGGCCTACGGGAGCCTCGACCCAAACACCCCTACTTGCTGCCTCGGCCCAGACTGCTGACTGTAGTTTAGCCAGGAGGAATTAGGCCTAGACTGCTACCGGGCAGCCCACTTCCAGTTGGGCAAAAACTGGTTGGGCCCAAATAGTGGTTGTGGGGCCCACTACCATGGCATAGGGGCCCACTGTGAGGCCCAGAACTGCTGCTGTTGTTGCTGATCACTGCGGGGACCACCACCACCATTCTGTCGGCTGCTGGCGTTGTTGTCGCCGCGATTTTTACCATTATTTTTCTTATTTCCACCTTTTTTTCCGCCACGGTTGTTGCGATTTTGGCCTGAGTTGTTGGAACCGGTAGGAGAAACCGTGGACTCAGTCATCATGACTACAGGACTAGCACCGGTAGACACTCGTTTTGCCATGCCTGCTTCTTCGAGTGTAAGCATAAAACGAGCCTAATAAAATTGCGGAAGTGGAGTGCTTTGCTGAAATAGCGTTCCAACACCATTATAGGCCTCGGAGAGGCCGGAAACCATTTGGAGGGACAAACGATCATTTGAAACTAGCACGCCAACGTTGCGAAGTTGGTCCGCCAATTCTTTTAATCTTTTGCAATAAGTCGAAACGTTAGGGAAATCTTTCATATTGACGTGGGAGAAATCCTGCTCAAGAGTAACGGCTCTAGAATTTTGATTATCTTGAAATATATCACGCAGTCTATCCCAAGTTGCATGTGCCGTAGCGTCAGGCTCAATAATTGTTTGCAAAAGGTCGGTACAAATTGTGGAGTATACCCACTGGAGGACCGTGGCATCAAGAGTCGTCCACAACTTAGGATCATCCTCGCGTTTTGGCAACTCCGTATCCTCAGGAGCCGCGAGGATTATGCGATGGATGACTTGATGCGATCATGCGTGAATTTTGAACAGTTCAGCCCACATCGCATATTGGACGTTTTCTATTTCAAGAACAAGAGGGATATTATTCTTGATGTTAGAAACTGTAAGGGCAGGATGAAACGTGTTCCGGGATGTAGACATATTGATAGAACAATATGTGATTGAGGGATTTGGGAGAAAATTTTGGAAGAAAAATCGGAAGGAGGAACAAGCAAACCTAGAGAAGGTATTTCGGATTTGTTGCTCGAGAAAAAAGAAAGGAAATTTTGGGAGAGGAAATTTCAAACCTAGACTTCTGATACCATGAAAAAAATAATCCATTGATTATTTTCATTAATTGAAATGCTATTTATACAAGTTACATATTTCCATAATAGGAGAATCCTATTCCTATTCTACTCCTAAAACCTTATTCTACTTGGATACTAAATATACAATTATGGTAGGTGTACAAGACTAATTAAGGTAACCTTTACACTACAATATTACATCAATATACACCAACAATATATACCCGTGATGGGTTGTCTGCCTTATACCGTGTTGGGCTTCATCCTAAAGAACCCGTGATATACACCATGTATACCAAGTGTATATCACGGGTATATACCTTGCTTTAACAGTTTAATTATCAAGCAAAATTTATTAATTTTTTCTTCTTCTTTATACTATCTATCTCTATATAACAAATCAAACAAAAATATTTTTTTTATTTTAATATTTTAATAAAATTTCTCATGGGTCAATTTATATATGCTATATCCTTAACCCAAACCAGCGTAACTGTTAGATGTGCAAAATTTGGGTGGCTCAAAATAACATAGTTAAAAAATGAATAATACATAAACCCTCAAACTTAAGTGAGTTAGGCGGATTACCCATAACGTTATATGTTCTCTTTTCGTCTTGAGAAATTGATCGTTATGGAAACATAATGCAGGTCTTTAGGGTACACATAGTCCCTTTAATGTGTATGTGAAAATATATTACCTCATACTCATAGCAGTACTGCAGTAGATTATTCATATTGAAATATTTGGAAAATTAACATGTATATATATATACCATTGTTAACAGCTATTGGCAGTGAATAGCTGAATTCTAACCTTTTAAGTGAAACAAGATGAGTCAATGTGCCAGCAAATACTGTTATAACTAAGTAAATTGTTTATACCTTCATTTGTCTAGAAAAAAACTAAAGATTACAACGTACCTATAAAGGTTAAAATCAGAAACAGGAACTTGCAAAGACTAGAATAAAATGGTATGCATTAGGAGGAGTTAATTCCCTAGACGATCACCCAAATTTGAGGAATTGCCTCCAAATATCACTTTTTTTCTTTTAGGACAACAAAGTCACTCATATTACTATTTGCCATGTCATTAAAGCCCATTTTTAAAAATAATAAACCTATTTAACTCATTCTTATGCTTTTGTGTTTAAGGCAATTAGGCTCATTTTCCATACAGATCCAACAATCACTTTCACCTTAGATTAAGCATGAGATAGGAACAAGAAGCATATGAGGTGTATTCAAGAATGTTGTGACAGTTTTGGAAGAAGCTTTTAAAACATTAAAGAAGTCAACCGGACAAGGCAAGATAAGATTTGTCTATAATTGCAAAGGAAATTAATAAGCTAGTGGAAGTTAATTGTTTTTCTAAAAGAATTTTGTGAAAATTTGAAGAATTATAAGTGGTAAAAACTACATGAAGTACTCTTTCAGATAAGTATTTTGAACTTGACAATTTCTTTTAAGTCGGAATTTTGTTCTCAATTTCACAAACGCCTATGAATTACCATTATTTTGCAAACGAGATCCGCACACAAATGCATACTAAATCCCTTTGAACTTTGTGTATAATTACAGAGTATTACCTAGCTTACTCAAACAAAATCTTACAAGAAAATAGTAAACAAGAGGATGAGAGGAATAATATCATATTTCAAGTATGGTAAAAAACTATTTTCCATAAAAGAAAATAATAGTTTTAACTTTTCTATTTTGGTATATACCTTCAATTATGGTCCAAACAATGCTGTAATATATGGGAAGAAAACTTAACAAAAATCAACTTCCTTTGAAACGTTGACAAGCCATGGTTATTCAGTCATTCTTCCCTCTGGAATTGGCTTAAGACAGTTAGAAACAATGAATATGATAGAGTAATTAAAAGACTGGTAAAGGTACTACTTTTGTGAAAGCAACTGGTACAATTTTCAGGGTAAGCACACATTAACTATTCAATTTGCTAAAGAAAATGTGGACTTTATAGATGCATTGTGTTAACGCCTTCCTTCCAATCTGCAGGGGAGAAACAACCGTTGCCTGGGAGATGCATACTATATTGCACAGGCTCTGGATCCTTGCAGTGCTGAAAACAGAAAGATATATCATGATTTGAATGCTTACGGAGTTCTCTTCGATGAGGTATTCAAACACTAAATCAGGAATCTTTAATTCATTTTCTGGTTTTTTTTATTTTGAAGAAACTGGATACCATTATTTCTTGTGCAAGTAGGTGGACAGGAAGTAATCAGGAGTCTTTTAAATCTTAAGCAATTGCTTGCAATAACTGTATTTTAGTTGTTCTGGATCTCCATACTCATAGCCTGAATAGTGATTGATCATGATTCTTTTGTTATACTAGAGAAATATGGTTTGAGTACTTCTGTGAAGTATTCACAGGCCTATTTCATATATTGTTTTCGGAAAAATATCCTATCTCCTTATCTTTATGGTTTTGCAAATGTCACAATACCGTCAGGTTTTTGTGTTCTGTAGTTAAATTTGTTTAATTCAATTGATATTTCATAAAGGTGATCATACCCTTGTTGATGAGTCTAGTGAGGAGGATACGTCTCTAACACACAATGACGTTGTTGATTCGTCTAGTTCGTAATCTAGCTTTTGTATCTTTTGTTGGATTTGTAAGAATTGTATAAGTTTATGTTGTTTGATAACATTTCAAGTTGTAGACTAGCTTATGTGTTTTACTAGTGTTTCAATTAAGTTTTCATTCAAATTGTAACTAGTTTTGAGCATAATTTGATGTGTTGTTGGTTGTAGAATGTAAAATGTCGTATTTCTTATGTTTTGTTGGACTGTTGGCAGCTATTTGAGCAGGTTGTTGATATTTAGATACTGTGTTTTGTTTGGCAGGTGTGCTGCTTTAGAAACAACCAATTTCTGGGGGAAAACCCCAGAATTTCGACCCCATAAGGTCGAAAATAATATATTATATTTTAATCAAAAAATGTTTTTTTTCGACCTACGTTTGAGGTCAAAATTTTGGTCGAAATTTTGACTTTTTCGACCTCGTGAGGTTGAAAATCCCTATTTTTTTAGTAGTGTGTCAAGTTCTTAAAATTGTTTTGCCGCAAACGTACTTCGTTTCGAGTGAATATCGATGGGAGTTCGAATTTAAAATTTGAGGCTATTTGGGTAAGATTTGAACTAGTTTTGGACTGAATTTCAGTTACTAATCGTTTGAAGTTCGAAGTTACACTACAATATTGTATTAAAGTTGTATGATAATTGCATGATGAGTTGTATGAAAATTACATTTTAAGTTATGTATGTCATATTTTTATTGAATATTATATGAAAGTAATATACAATATTGTAGTTATTAAATTTTCAGAAACTAACATGAACTTTATACAAACTTTATATAGCTATATACATATTTCATACAAAATTTATACAGATTTTATAAATGAAATTGTGAGCAAGATCCGAATCGTGATTTTTTTATAAACCTAGCATGAACTTTAAACTGTTATATACATATTTCATATCGATTTATACGGCTTTTACACACGAAATTTGATTCTTTCACCTAACATGAACTGTATACAAAATTGATATAGTTATATACATATTTTATACTAATTTTACACCGTTCTCATACACAAAATTTTAAGCGAAATTTGGTATATATTTTTTTAATAAACTCTTGCTATTCTCCCATTTACTAAATATTTCGCTTGTTTTTTTTTTTTTTTTTTTTTTTTTTTTTTTTTTTTTTTTTGATAATCCAGGTTTCCAGGCTTGCGCCTGACTACTTCACTGGTATTACCCAGACGTCCTGGAGGTAATGGCACCGGTCCTTCAACACTATTACCAGGTAAATCGCGGGATGTGCTCCGGTGGCCAGTTTTCTGGGAGCGTACAACCGATCAATGAGACAAGGTCAAATTCCCCAACATGCCAGAGTTTCTTCGTGCTTGCGGGGAATCGAACCCACGCTGTCCATGCCAGAGCGCCTTATAGCACCCAGGCTTTGCCACTGGACTATGCCCCGGAGGACAAATATTTCGCTTGTTGACATTCTGAACTTGGGTTTAATTGGGCCAAAAAGGATGTGACAAAAATCCTTGTCAAAAAAATGCACGGTTCGTCCTTTAAAAGGGTTGGTCTTTAATTTTTGCCCTTACTTCTTATTTAATGAAAGTTTATGGGCCAATATATCTTTATTCGCCGGTCTACAAAATCAAAGATACTGGGGATATATGATCACGCCCAATTATCATCAAACTCACCTATAGACTCCGATTCATTAATTAAGTCACCTAACAATATATGATCACGCCCAACTCTAGTCATAAAGAGGATAAGCGATTGATGCAAATATAACCCGGTCTAAAAGTCTGGAGTCGAATCCCACAAAGAACTAACATTAGCTATATTTGTTCAATATTACTAAAACAATAAGTTTGAACAATATTCTGAATTATAAAGATTAAGATTTCTATTTTGAACCATTAACTAATAAATAATAAAGCAGTAAAATTATCAGCTAAAGAGGATGAAGTTGGAAACAATATTAAGGAGGTCTAAGGTTATAATTTCCTCAATTATCGAAATACTTCTCACTACATTATCCATAATTTTGCCAATTTATTCTCTACGGATCGTGCGCACTCAACTTATCATAATTCTCTCTTGAGCAATCACAATAATTTACTAGACGTATTCTCTCGAATTACTCTAGCTAGCAATTTCTCACCGCTCACTATGATCACACCAAAACTTCGTTATCTCTAATCCCGTTTTTAAACCTATAATATTGATCTCTCATATATATAAGGAGTGATGTTGTTCAACAACAACCTAATCACGTAATCTCTCTCAAGCAATACAAGATATAATTTCATAGTTAATCGATGACCACTCAATTAACAACAAGCAAAACCCTAGATAGAGAATTTATCCTACAAAAGGTTCCGTCAAAACCCTAGATAGAGAATTAGCTACTCATAAAAGTATGTGAAAACACATTACTAAAATTCATAACCAACAATAGAAAATAGGAAAAAGAAGGAAAAACTCATTGCCGAATCTTTCCCCTTGCTCCATGACGGCTCCTTGCTATCCTTAAGTTGAATCCACCAAAATAATGTGACTGAGGATGTATTTATATGACCTATAATGTGTACAGAATCAAATAAACCACTTAAATTTCGTTTGGAAAACTTTTCCTAGATCGCCTAAACTCTCGCTTTGCATGGATCACAGGCGAGCCTAGCCAGTTGTAAATTTTCTCTTGTTTCTTGGCTCGTCTATGGGCTTGCTTAGGCGAGGATGTTGACGAGCCCTCTCAGACATATTTTTGGCCTGACTCGTCAACTTCCTTGCCTTTTCCTTCGCTTCACTGTTTTGTTCGAGGGCTAAACTTCTTGGCTCGTCTAGCTACTCGCAAGGTGAGCATGATAGGCAAGCTCAGTCATTCTTCGATCTTTATTTTCTTATCTAAACTTGCATCAAATAAGCTCTTTTTCAATCATTTTCGTCCAACAATCTTCCTACACATACAAAACACGTAATAAGCTCAAGGAAATATAATTTATACTCAAACAACGATAAAAGTACTAAGAAGTGAGGCAAAATTGTGACTAAATAGATGCATTTTTGACCGAACATCACCACCCCACACTTAGAATTTTGCTCGTCCTCGAGCAAGTTCAAAAATTTACATCATGGCAAAGAACAACTCTTGTGCATGCTCGTGCATCACAACTAATGACACTGGCTTATATCGACATTTAGAACCTAGCATATCCATATAACACCTTTCTTCACATTCTTCATGCCAAGACTATTTAAAATTTCCAGATGATCTCTCCTAACATCTTAACCTCAAAGATTGACTTTCCTCCTATTTAATTCTTGACTTGCTTTCTACACCAACTTAATAACCAAGTACCTCACAAATCTTTTGTGAATCATGTGCCGTCACGAATCATACTAAGAGAGAAATCAGTCCACACACTCAAATAAAATTTAAATGTATTTTAAGAACTCGTATATAAAAATAATTCACTCTCTATCACAAAGAAAAATCATGTGTCTCCCAAGGTCGTACCATAGGCTTGCCCGTAGTGTAAGACTCCACTAATTTAAGCATGTCAAATCTAGGATCAAGTAGAATTTTCATAGGTTATTATGTAGGCTAAGGGGACAAGTAGGATATATTTAGGGAAATAGTGACTCCACCTTCCTAAGCACTTTAATACAAGATAATTTTTTTCACTTTCGAGCGCATACTTCTCATAGTCCCCATTCAATTTCTCATTATACTAGTGCATCACATGAATCCCTTTGTTTTCGACCCAACACATGTAAACAATTTCACTAGCTAAGAACAAAATAGTATTCTTTTTTTTTCTTTTTTTACTTCATTCTTTTTTATTTATTTTATTCTTTTTCTTCTTTTTTTTCAATCAATTTTTTTTGCTTCTGCTAATAAAACTATTTTCCTTTAGTTCCACTTAACAGCTACCCATGCTCTCTACTTACTTTTTTCTATCACTTATTCTTGCAAATTAAATTCTTTCAGAGGTAAATGTTCAAAAAGAATCAATTAAGAATAAAAGGACATAGGCTTGGAATGTGGGTGCAACGAAAAGGCTTATAGGCTCAAAAGAACGAGCGAAGGATATTGTTAACACTAGTACCTAAAAAGGATAAAAGGGTTAATCAAAGAAATGTCTATGCCATCTCTTAAATTTGCCACGACTTATTTAATTCGCTATGATCACACACATGGCAAGTTCTAGACTAACAAGGGACAACACAAATTATCATCTAAACCTCACTTCACACAATGCACATAATCCACTTCTGATAGTTCAGTCATGACTCTCAAGCTAAAGTAATAGGCCACAACCAATAATTATAATTCAAGCATAGGAGGTAATAATAAAAGTAAAAAATCGAGCCTTAAGCATCAAAAGAAGATCATAAAAATTCTCAAGACATCTGAAGAAGGTATACAATACACATGCTCAACTCTAAACCCCAACATAAAACATGTCACACAGTTTTCAACACTAGAGTTCTTCTTTTTCTTACTTGATTGTTCATCCTAAAGAATAACCCCCTAACTAAAATAGCACAAGAAATCACCAAGCAATTCCCCACCCTACACTTAAAACTGTGTGTTGTCTCCAACATATAATTTAAATAGAAGATAGTAAAAGAGACTTCATGGTAGGCCAAAGGCCAAAAAAATAACATCTTATGGGGTACTCAAACTTCTCCCAGACATGATCCTCTGTGCGGACACCCCACACTTAGTTCCAACCATCCCGCTTGCTTTTGCATTCTTCAAATGACTTTGGTTCTCATGCTCCTACAAAATAAAAACAACAATACCAAAAAAATATAAACAAATAGAAGAAAATAGTAAAGTTGGGTTGCCTCCCAACAAGCGCCTAATTTAACGTCGTGGCAAGACGTGAACAACTTTTTGCCTCCACTTCGAACTTATGAATTGTACCCCTAGTTATGATTTTGCTTTATGATTTTGTTCTTTGGGCGGTACAAATTGTTGCGAGCAAAAAATTAAATAATTTCATATGCACTCTTTGACTTTCAACCAAAGAGTATCATCTTGCCCATACGACCTTAAAAAATTTAGAATATATGGCTCATCTACCTCATCCTTTAATTTATGCATCGACTTGCATGGATCAATTTTCATATCTCCTTCCGAACACAATATCAAAAAATGCTTTGAGTAAAGACCAATGCGCTCAAATTGAAAATGCAACTTATTTTTGACCTCCTCTTCTTGACACAAACTAGAGTCAATTAAAATTGCATCTCTAAGGTCCTTGTTTGACTCTAGTATCACTTTTTCAATAGCGACATTATCAAATTCTGATTCGTTAGGTTGTTAGTGTTCTACTTTGGACTCTTCTTGGCTACAACCACAATATTAGCCTCTTGAGCTGTAAAAATTTCAACCAGTTGACTCAATTAAGCCTCCAACTTGAGTAACGTTGCCTCTTGCCTTTGTATCCGTAATTGTTTCTCATCAACATTCCCCATAAGACACTTTAACATATCCTTGATCTCCTTCATATCAATATCCTTTAGTTTTTTGTTCCTATTAACTTCACAAGAAATAGTAGAACTATCATGATAAGGGTTTGGGGGGAGGGTACAAAATATAAGCACAACCATAAAAGTGACCATCTTGACCACCACACATATCACACACATTCCGCACATAATATTGAGTTGGTGCACATGACCCCGGGAACATTTTGATAATTTTTCACAGGTGATTTCCTCCACAATATGCATAAGGACGATCAAAATCAGAATTACCAACACCTAAACTCCTTAAATATTAAGATGTCATTTTAAAAAACAAAAATAACTCGAATAAAAAATAAAATAAAAAATGTTCAAACTTAAAACCTAATAATATTTACAACTACAACTAAACCGTTAGTTCCCCAGCAACGACACCGAAATTTGATCACGCCCAACTCTAGTCCTATAAAGGATAAGCGGTCGCTGCATATATAATCCGGTCTAAACGTTTGGAGTCGAATCCCACAAAGAACTAATCTTAGCTATAATTGTTCAATATTACTTAAAAAATAAGTTCGAACAATATTCTGAATTATAAAGATTAAGATTTCTATTTTGAACTACTTAACTAATAAATAATAAAGCAGTAAAATTATCTACTAAAGAGGATGAAGTTTGAAACAATATTAAGGAGGTCTAGGGATGATTTCCCCAATTATCGAAATACTTCTCGCTATATTGTCCATAATTTTACTAATTTATTCTCTACGGATCGTGCACACTCAACTTGATGAAGAAAAGACCGTGAACTTAAAGTGCCAACGTGAGCCACGAGGTGATATGCTCAAAGTGCCAAAGATTGTCGACTGTCCCATGATAATATGCTTATTGTGTCATGGAGTATGGAGTGGAACTGAAGAAAGGACTTGAAGATTCAAGAAGACAACATTTTCGGCCTTTCTGTAGGTCTTTGCCCAGACCACTTTATTTTAGCTTGTTTTAAATTTATTTCTTAATTTCCTTCTAGCTTAATTACTAGGACTTGTAATAGAATGAGATGACTAAGCAATCCGTGTAATAGGATAAGGTGACTAGGCCGAAGAACAATCTAGAAAGGGAAGCTTCCATCGTGCCCCAAGGAGATAATTCATGAACTAACTAGTTCATATCTAAATGGATTAAACAAAAGGGTGGTCTAGGGAACATGAAGAGTTGGTCTTCTCCATTCCCCCCCAAAAGGGTCGAACCCCTTCCCCCTTTCCCATTCGGTCGAAGTGCTTGTATTGTGTCTATCTAGTTGTCTTCTAAAAAGGTCAAAGCACTAGTATAAATAGGACATATAGTTGATGTAAATAGACATTGAAGATTTATGAAATATATTTGAGTTTACTCAAACTTTGCTAAGTTATTCAACTTCTGTGTTGCTTATCTTAGTCGGTCCTTTTGTGGGCCATCAGTCCTTTGGTAGTCCGAACCTCGATCTTTTTGTGGGTCACCCCTTGGTCCTTTATAGTCCAAACCCTCGGTGCAAGTCTAGTTAGAACTTTTTTGATCTAACTATATCCAAACCAAGGTTCTATCCGGTTACTTGTCACAAATACAGTGAAGGTCTTCTCGGCTTTCATCACCTTGTTCGTACCCGAGTTTGTCTAACAATATCGTGTTTGATCCTTATCCAAATTGTTGGATATGTAAAGCAGTACGGAAAGTAAATAAATATTACAAGTGTTCGAAAGGATAAACAAGTAGCCAAAATTCAGAACTGCCGCAAGCTTGTTGAGCGTTGGATCTTGATAACCTGAAATCAAGAAACACTAAATCTGGATTGTTACAACTGTGGCTGAGTCGAGAGATGGCTCTCTATCTTTAAGATAAGATTGCCCCGTATATATGCTTTTAAGTTAACGGGCAATAGTCTCCCAAGATAAAACAGTAACTAATCAACACTACAAAGCAAATAGGTTGATTCTGACGAGGAAAACAAAACACAAAACGACTTGCTGAAGAACGGAAAATGAAGGAAGGGTTTTGAGTTTTCTGTTCACTGTTTGTGGACAGAATTTCAGTTGTTATCTCTTCTGTTTCTGTGTTGTATATTGTTGTCTCATTTTCTGTCACTCACAATTGAGCTAAAAGGCTCCAATATATAGCATAAGGGGAGACTCCTCAACTGCCAAATACCGGTTGTTTATGTCCATTAGTGAGGGAATTAATCAGCCAAGTAATGGCTGATTTAATATGCATCTTGAAGGAGATTTGAGGGAGGTGATTAAGTGCATATTAATGGTTTTAACATTTCAAAAACCAATCCAAATGGTAGGTAGAAACTTTCTGCCTTCCGTCGTTCCCGATTTCATCTTTCTAGAAACTCCAAGGACCAAACTGTAAATATTAAATAATTTGGGGTCTATCAAAAGAAGCCCAAGGCCCAAGGCCCATGAACCGAGACACAAGGCCCGAGGCCTGAGCCATGACGGGATGGGCGGGTGGCGGCGGCGCGCGTGTGGGCTTAGCCTTGAACCCAAGCACATCTAGGTCCTCCCTCCTTCAAACACATGGGTTACCCCTTGGAATTCCAAACCCTTAGCCAATTTTGAGACTTATAAAGAGAACAATTCTTCCTTTTTCCCACTGATGTGGTAGATTTGTCCCACACCATATTTCCATGCCTCAAACACCTTACTTCGTGGACCAATATCTCTTTCATTTCTCAATGATGATCCTTAGCACTACGTTCATCTACTCACTTAGTAGATTATGCATATATGAAGAGACAAAGCCTCTAACATACGGAACCCTAGTATTTAAGTCATTAAATACGGGTGGACGCATCTCCCCACCAAAGGAAAATTTCCAACACAAATTACCTAATTCCTTTCACCTCAATTCACCACAACACTTCACCAACCTCCACCCAAAAGTCCATTAATCTAAACCTCCCAAAAACACCTAAATATCCCAACCAACTACTCCACCGTCCTTACCAAGTTCCATCGTTGTACCTTACTATCCCGATCAGTTTCTGCCACATTTACACCACCAAGCCACAAAATACCTGCCACCAACATAACCTGCGACGTGTCTAGAATATCCCTTCCAAATGCTTCAACCCGAATCTACCCGATGACACCCGCACACCTCCCACCAAAACAATCATTGCCTGGAACCCACCAACCTCTACTTGACCCCCATTTTCGTGTGCATCCGGTCCCAATCCAACTTCGACCAACCTACCCACATATTCCCCTCCTTATATACATCAGTTTGGTATCAGACCAAGGCTTTCCCATCCCACGCCTTGACGCTATGGCTAACCTAAATGAAGAAATTCGGAGGACCATAAATGAACTTGTGGCGGAACAAATAAAACTCTTGAGAAGAGAGTTTGTGGAGCGTGTCATAATTAATGATGCCGAGTCCGGAGAAGAGGTTGCACAAAACAACTCGGGGAATGAAATGAAAGATGTCTAAGACAACTCGAGGCATGAAAAGGAAGACAACCCAAGCCTACAGTTGGAAATTCTAACCTTTGAAGGAAACATAGATCCGGAAGAGTTTATTGAATGGTTAAGGGCATTGAGAGGCTTTTCGAATACAAACAATATGATGAGAACAAATGTTTTAAGGTTGCTACATTGAAGTTGAAGGAATTCACTTCTGTGTAGTATGAAAACCTCAAAACAAGTCTGGGGAGGAATGAAAAAACCAAGATTGAATCTTGGGACAAATTAAAGAAACATTTGAAGAAGTTATTTCCAAGGGAATATGCACAAGACCTATACCTTAAGCTCAACAAACTTCGTCAAGGAGTTCTTAAAATTGAGGAATATGTCCGAGAGTTCGAGAAAGTCACCATGCTTTGTGACTTAGAAGAAAAGGAGACTCAAAAGATTGCCCGATTCATTGGGGGCTTGAACATGGCGATTCAAGAGAATATTGAAGTTGTAACATACAACACCTTTGAAGACGTATGTCATTTAGCACACAAGTTTGAAAAACAACAAAAGAAGAGTACCCCAAAATCATATGTAAAGCCCACTAGTGTTAAAGAAAAGGGTAGTACCTCTTTTTCTAACCCATTATATAGCCAAGAAAGTGTAGAGAAAGATAAAGGGAAGAAAGTAGAGGTTACAAAGGGGGTAGATAGAAGTAGGAAGATGTGTTTTAAATGTCAAGAATTAGGACACTTTGCAAATGAATGTCCTAACCCTCAGGTAATGACTATTGAAGAGTATCAAGAGTGGGGGGATTCCTTTGCTATTGAGGAACCCGAAGTAGAGGAGGACCTAGAGGAAGATATTGATCATATGGAGGTGGGTGAAAGTTTAGTGCTCCGACGTGTGTTGAATGTTCAAATTGAAGAACAAGAGGATACACAAAGAGAGGAACTATTTTATACTCGATGCAAGGTGAATGATAAAGTGTGTAACGTGATCATTGATGGAGGAAGTTGTACCAATGCGAATTTCGTGGAGATGGTGGACAAATTGAACTTTCCTACCCGCAGCTATCCTAAACCATATGCTCTCCAATGGATAAACAAAGATAAAGGGCTAAAGGTAATGAAACAAACTCTTGTTAGTTTTCGGATTGGAAGGTAAGAAGATGAGATATGGTGTGACATCCTACCGATGGATTCTTGTCATATCTTATTGGGGCAACCATGGCAGTTTGATACGGAAGCACAACATGATGGAGAAAAAGATGTTTATTCTTTTCAAAAGGATGATAAGAAGATCTGTTTGATACCAATATCACCTAGTGAGGTGAAGGAAATGAAGATCCAAAACGATAAGAAACACAAGGGAAAATCTGAGGCCCTCTTGTTTAATGCAGCGGAGATAGAAAAAGAGTCGAAGAACGGGAGTTTTATAGATGCATTGGTGTGCAAGAAGAAGGAGTGTCCTATGGGAGATGCGGTCAAAAGTGAAAACTTGAAGGAACTCTTGATAGATGTATTTTCGGATGATCTTACACCCGAATTACCATAAATAAGAGCCCATAGCTACAATATGGAAGAGGTTAATGAGTCGCAAAAACAAGTGCAAAAATTGCTAGACAAGGGCTTTGTCCAAGAGAGCCTTAGTCCATGCTCGGTACCCGTCTTATTGGTGCCAATAAAGATGAAACTTGGCGCATGTGTATGGATAGCCGAGCGGGCAATAACATCACCGTGGAGTGCAAGTTTTTTATGCTGAGATTTAAAGACATTTTGGATTAATTGAGTGAGGCCAAGTTGTTCTCCAAGATAGATTTGAGGAGTGGCTACCATCAAATGAGGATCAGAGAGGGAGATGAATGGAAGATGTCTTTTGAACTAAGTATGGTTTGTACGAATGGCATGTGATGCCATTTGGATTGTGTAATGCTCCGAGCCCTTTCATGAAGAGCATAAACGAGCACCACGTCCATCCATGGGATACATAGTATCATCCGAGGGGATTCACATGGATCAATCCAAGGTGGAAACTATCCAAAGTTGGCCCGAGCCTACGAATGTAAGTGTGGTAAGAAGTTTCCTTCGTTTGACTTCTTTTTCTCGTCGTTTCATTCGAGATTATTGTACCCTTGCTGCCCCTATCACTAAAATAATGATAAAGGATGAATTTAAATGGCCCCAATGAGCACCAAGAGCTTTGGAAGCTGTGAAGGGAAGGATATGTGAAGCACCGCCTCTAGCTATTCTAAAGCGTGAGAAGCTATTGGAAATTGAATGTGATACTAGTGGAACTGGTGTTTGAACCTTCTTAATTCAAAACAAAAGGTCCATTGCATTGTCTAGTGAAACATTGGGTGGTGAACGGCTCAATCATAAAGAATTTTATGTTGTAGGATCCTTAGTCCAATGGGAGCAATATTTGAAGTCAAAACTTTTTTTCTTGTATTCGGATCCTTTCTACAAGGTGGAACCTCCGGACGAATACGGAAGTATTAGTTCAAAGTTTAATGTTAGAGACTTATCACCATACATAGATGGCGAGAATTTGAGGGCAAAATCTATTAAAGAATAGGAGATTGATGAAAAAAATACTGTGAACTTAAAGTGCCAGCGTGAGCCGCGAGGTGATATTCTCGGAGTGCCAAAGATTATCGATGTCCTATATAATATGCTTATTGTGGCATGGAGTGGAATTGAAGAAAGAACTTGAAGATTCAAGAAAACATTTTTGGCCTTTATCTAGGTGTTTGCCGAGACCACTTTCTTTTAGCTTGTTTTAAATTCCTAGCTTAATTTCCTTCTAGCTTAATTACTAAGCCTTGTAATAGAATGAAATGACTAAGAAATCCGTTTAATAGAATAAGGTGACTACGCCAAAGAACAATCTAGAAAGGGAAGCTTCCATCGTGTCCCAAGGATTTAATTTATGAACTAACTAGTTCATGCACTTACCTACATGGATGACACAAAAGGGTGGCCTAGAGAACATGAAGAGTTGGTCTTCTCCCTTCCCCCCAAATGGGCCGAACCCCTTTCCCCTTTCCCATTTGGATGAAGTGCTTGTATTGTGTCTATCTAGTTGTCTTCTAGAAAAGTCTAAGCACTTGTATAAATAGGACATGTAGTTGATATAAATAAACATTGAAGATTTATGAAATATATTGAGTTTACTCAAACTTTGTTAAGTTATTTAACTTTTGTGTTGTTTATCTTAGTTGGTCCTTTTGTGGTCCGAACCTCGATGTGGGTCAACCCTTGGTTCTTTAGTGGTCCAAACCCTCGGTGCACTTTTGTGATCTAACTATACCCAAGCCAAAGTTCTATCTGGTTACTTGTCGCAAATATAGTGAAGGTCTTCTCGGCTTTTATCACCTTATTCGTACCGAGTTTGTCTAAAAATATCGTGTTCGATCCTTACTCAAATTACCTGATTCCTTTCACCCCAATACACTACAACACTTCACCAACCTCCACCCAAAAGGCCATTAACCGAAATATCCCAAAAACACTCGAACATCCTAACCAACTACTCCACCGTCCTTACCAAGTTCCATCATCGTACCTTACTATCCCGATCAGTTTCCGCCACATTTCCACCACCAAACTACCAAATACTTGCCACCAACATAACCCGTGACGTGTCTAGAACATCCCCTCCAAACACTTCAACCCGAATCCACCCGCACACCTCCCACCAAAACACTCACTGCTCGGAACCCGCCAACCTCCACTTGACCCCCATTTGCGTGTCCATCCGGTCCCAATCCAACTTCGACCAACCTACTCACATATTCCCCTCCTTGTATACATCATAACTTATCATAATTCTCTCTTGAGCAACACAATAATTTACTAGATGTATTCTCTCGAACTACTCTAGCTAGCAATTTCTCATCGCTCACTATGACCACGTCAAAGCTTCGTTATATCTAATCCCACTTTTAAACCTACAATATTGATATCTCATATATATAAGGAGTGACGTTCAACAACAACCTAATCACGTAATCTCTCTCAAACAATACATGATATAACGACACAGTTAATCTATGGTCATTTAATTAACAACAATCAAAACATAGTTGAACAAGTGGAGAAATCCAAAGACTCAATTATATAAAACGTAACGAGAATTCATCCTACAAAAAGTTCCATTAAAACCCTAGATAGAAAATTAGCTACTCATAAAAGTATGTGAAAACACAATACTAAAATTCATAACCTGTTATAGAAAATAGGAAGAAGAAGGAAAAACTCGTTGCCGAATCTCTACCCTTGCTCCACGATGACACCTTGCTCTCCTTTGGTTGAATCCCCCAAAATAATGTGTCTGAGGATGTATTTATTTGTCCTAGAATGTGTAGGGATTCAAATAAACCACTTAAAATTCGTTTGGAAAACTTTTCCTGGCTCGCCTGAACTCTCGCTTCGCGAGGATCACAGGCGAGCCTAGCCAACTATAAAATTTTCTCTTGTTTCTTGGATGATCTATGGTCTTGCCTAGGCGAGGATGTTGACGAGCCCTCTCAGGAGTATTTTTGGCCTGACTCGTCAACTTCCTTGTCTTTTCCTTCGTTTCGTTGTTTTGTTCGAGGTCTAAACTTCTTGGCTCGTCAAGCTGCTCGCAAAGCGAGCATGATAGGCAAGCTCGGTCATTCTCCGATCTTTATTTTCTTATCTAAACTTGCATCAAATAATTTTTTTTCCAATTATTTTTGTCCAACGATCTTCCTATACATACAAAACACGTAATAAGCTGAAAGCAATATAATTTGTACTCAAACAACAATAAAAGTACTAAGTGAGGCAAAATAGTGACAAGATAGATGCATTTTTGGCCGAACATCAATATACTCCGTCCGTCCCATATTACTTGGCGACATTACTAGAAATAGTTATCTCAAATTACTTGCCAATTTCCTAAAAATAAGATATAATTAATTAAGTTCTTTTAACTTTTTCCTTAGCATTAATTATTTTTTTAAAATAATCAATATTAATTAGAATGTAATTAATTAAACAGGGATAATGATAATGTAATAAAAATACTCTTTTTATTTATGATTTTTTAAGGAGCGGGAGCATATAAAAAGAAAAGTTGCCACCGAAATGGGATGAAGGGAGCAGTATTATAAGTAAGTCAAATTTGGAGATGTGGAGTACTTGGTTTCTTGTTCCCTAGGATACCTTTTTCGTTATCTTTTTGCCTAGGTCCCTAGGATACCTTTTTCGTTGTCTTTTTGCCTAGGATACTTAATGGAAAAGGAAATTGAAAAGTGAAAGTAATCAAAAAGCAAAACGAGAAAGTCTAAGAGGGGAAAAAGAGGAGGAGGTGAATTTTTGGAACATATTGAAATAAGATACTAGTTCCCTTTAATTATGAGCTATCTACTTTCCTTTTCTCTTTCGAAAAATAAGCTTGCTGCATGATTAAACAGTAAAATAATACTTCAGGCTGCCCAAATCAATAGAATCTCAAACAGGAAAAAACTGTCTTCCTTTCTTGTTTTTTCCCCTTCCCACCCAATTAAATGACGTTATCTATATTCTTCCCCCTCTTTAATTTAATTTTAAAAATACTTCTTAATAGAGGTCTCGAATTCGAGTTCCTCTAGGTATGAAGTTTACTTTATTAAGGAGCGCTTTGCTCGAGATTTTGCGATGTGAATTCAAATATAATCGGACTCTAATATAGATACTAAAAATCAGGTGAGAAATAAAGAAACAAAATCAAAAATGCAGAACAAGCTAAGAGATAACCTCATGAATTGACCAAAGGCATAAAATCAGTTACACGTGGTGTTTGTTATCCTCTAAACCAAAAAAAGTACGTATGAAGCTTCTTGAGAAAGAATGTTATATGTTCTCTTTTACATTTAGTGCTGACTAATAAAAACAACATGCAAAGTCAAAAAGACAAACCTACTGTACGGGTTGAGCTTTTGACTCACAAATGTTTTTCCTTTTCTTTTGTGTGACAATGTATTTTACGGAGTAACTAATTTTGTAAGTAATGTACCTTATTTTTTAGATTAGTGATTTCATTTTAATAGTTAGTTACATGCATGTGGTCCGGCCTTGTGGACCCTTATGACCCGAGTCTTTTCCGAACCCCACACATAGCAGAAACTTAGTGCACCAAGATGTCTTTTTAGTTAGTTATATACATGTAGTTAATTTTTAGGTCACCTAATAATGTAAAAAATCTTGTATGCACAGAAGATAAATTCACTAGCTACAGTTTCAAACATTAAATTAGGCGTTTAGGTTTTATGTATTGATATTGGTAATAACATAATTTTACATCTCAAGTTATTTATTTAATAAACGTCAATAACTGTTATTGTTAACATAAATTTATGAAGTAAACTGAAGAATTACAAGAATCCTAACTGTGAGTTCAAGAGAGGAAGTAGATGGAGGAGAGAATTGTAGAGAGAGAATTGTAACATTTCATATTCATTCAAGTGTGTAGAATACATGTACAATGTATATTTATAGCTTGATTAAGCTTCAATGGATTAGGCTACTAATCCTAACTAACTAGCTATTAACATAACTAACTAAAAGACTACTAACTAACTTAATAGTAATTTGGAACTAGGAAAAATACCAAATAACCCTTATTATCATTTCTCGTAATCTGCATACTTATACACTCCCCCTCAAGCTAGGTATGGGATACTGAGAAGATGTCAAACAAACCTAGCTTGGAACTGAGATAGGTATGTTGCATCTTTGTCAATCCTTTTTGTCAAAATATCAGATGGTTGTTCATGAGTAGGAATGTACTTTGTAGTTACCATGCCTTGCATTATTTTGCTCTTATAAAATGACAGTCAATTTCTATATGCTTGGTTCTCTCATGATAAACAAGATTAGCATCAATCTGTATTGCTACTTTGCGGTCACTGAACATACACACAAGACTGTATAGCTTTACTCCCAATTCTTTCAGCAATCCTACAATCCTAGCAACCAAATGACTTCTGAGAGGGCAATTGCTATGCTCATGTACTATGATTCTGCAGAACTTCTAGATACTGTAATCTATTTTTTTTATTTCCAAATGATCTTAGAATCACCCAACTTGAGTTAGATATTTTGTTACAGATCTTCTAGAAATAGGAAGCGTCACAATAAACTATCATCACATTGTTTTTCTTGCTTGATAGAAGTACTCCTTGAAAAGGTTTATTCTTTAAATACCTTACTATTCTTAGAGCTGCTTCGATATATGTTTGTTTGAGTTACCGTAAAAACTAACTCAATGTTTGAACATTGTAAGCTACATCTGGTCTTGTCATGGTTAAGTAAAGTAGTTTCCTAATCAACCTTTGATAGACTCCCTGATATTTAGGTGGATCATAACTTGTATTTGAATGTGGGTCAAGATGTTCATCATCCTCTTTTGTTGTCAGTTTCACATTTGTATCTATGAGAGTAGGAGCAGGTTTAGTTGCTGATAGCCCAGTTTCTGAAATAAGTTTTGTCGTGTACTTCCTCTGATGCATCAAGAATCCTTCCTTTGATCTAGAAAATTCAATGCTAATAAAATATTTGAGTTCCTATTATAATCATGTTATCCACATATACAAGTACTATAGTAAAACCTTTTAGACTTCTTGATGAATAAAGATTGATAATAATGAATGATAAAACTGAGCTTCTCTTCTCTCTCTAATAAAAAACCCTAAGTCTACTGAGTCTAATAGTCGGCGGCTATCATGGCCAACATAGCCGGCGGTCAGTCACCACCGGTGGCTGGGCCGCCCCCTTTTCCGAATCCTATACTTGATAACTCTTACTTTCCACCCCTTTCATTTACTAACAACTCCAAAAAAACCAATTGAACCTACAAGTTTGCCTACTGAAATACCTTCATCATCGAATAACCCTCTAGAAATCCCAAAACTTTTCAAATATGCAAACTTATTAAAACCTACTGAAACCATAACTATAAACAAAGAACTTTATGATGTACCACCCAAGCCAGTGGTATACATTGAGGTGGAACCTCACATGTCATGGAAATCATCAGAAATAAAAAAACTCATTATGCAAGAAAATTTACAATATGCTATACTTTGTAAGTTTTCTTATGACGTAATTTATATCAAAGAACTAAGATATATCATTTCAGATCAATGTGGTATTAAAGATCCTGTTACAATTGTATTAATAGAAGATAGACACATCTCGATAAGATTGAATTTACTGGAGGATTATGTGAGGATGCTTTCTAAGCCAGCATATTACATAAAAATGAGATCCTTGGTTTGAACCTAATGAGGAGACTTCTATAGTTGTTGCTTGGATTAGCTTTCTAGAATTGCCACCAAACTTCTTTGCAAAAGATGTTGTGTTTTCCCTGGCTTCTGCAGTTGGTAAATCCCTGGTAGTAGACTTGGCCACTGCAAATAGAACTAGACCTAGTTGGACCAAAGTGAAAGTTGAGTTAGATTTAGTTGCAGAACATCCAAAAAGAATTCATATTTCAGAGAAGAATGAGGAGACATGCAAGATTATGTCTAAATTGATTAATATCAATTATGATTTCTTAACCAAATACTGCAAGGGCATAATGAGCAAGAATATTTAACGTTACATCCAAAACTGGAAAAACAATATAGAGAAGAGGTTAGAAAGAAGAATAATGATTAAAATCAAGCAATGGAAGGACATGGTAATAATCAAGGAAGACAAGGAAATAATGTAAGATGAGGAGGAAATAATCAAGGTAGTCAAGAATGGATGCAAAGAAGGAAGAATAGATATGTTAGAGATAAAAGTGGGATCATCTTAGGGAAAGTTAGTGATACCAGCAATCAAACAGAAGGTGAAACAGTGGAAACTCACAATGCTTTTCATGTCCTTGATGAAGTGGAGTAGGGAACAGTTGGAACTGGAACTAATAGTGTTCCTGCAGAAAATACATAGCATCAGATCAGTAATGTAGAAGAGGAAAGTAGTAGTAGCAACAGAGAAGAGAATAATGAAGATATAAAAGATACATCTTTGATGGATATAGAGCTAGTATAGGGGAAGACAATAATGCAAGAAGACCATGCCATGCATTTGAGGGAGGATGAAAGTACCAACAATAAGCTCATTTCAGACAAAAAACAGACTCTAACAAAGAAGAGATAACAGTCAAGTAAAATGCAAAGAAGGAAAAACTAGTCCATCAAAGGGTCACAAAAATCTATGTAGTACACAGAGCTAAGGGGATAGTATCCAAGCACATACAATAGCAGAAAGAAGTAGCAGCAGCAAGTTTCAACAATAAGGAAATGATATGGAACAAGCAATAGAGGTTGAACAACTTGAAGAAGTGAAGGAGGAAATAAAATAGGAGATACAACATGTGGGATTGAAATTAGGAGAGACACATATTTCAAACAAAGGAGGGCAATGTATCAAGTTCTCAGGCAGAAAAAGAACAACAAAAATGTAATGCTACCAAAAAAGGGAATGAACAAAAGAGTCAATTAGTACCTACAGGGATAGGTACTAAGTTGTTTATAAAGTATACAGGAGAAAGAGGCTTGGATGTACATGATATAGAACAGAATGTGAAAGCAGCAACCAGAGCAGGGGATTTGTCACCAAAGTTTCTAAATAGAGGCATGCGAAGAGAAAAAAAAAGAATATAAGGGATCATAGTGTACTACCAGGGAGTGGGATATAAACTAGCAGAGTTTTCAATATATATTCAGGCAGAAAGAATTAAATCTGAGGTAGCGAAGATGGCTTGAACTGCTAAAAGACTATGATGTGGATATCCTATACCATCCGGGCAAGGCAAAAATGGTAGATGATGCGTTAAGTCCGAAGTATATGGGCAGCCTGAAACATATGAGAGTTGACAAGTTGGATATGGCAAAAGATCTATATCTTTTGGCCAGTCTAAGCGTGCGATTTATTGATATAAGCGAATGAGGTGCCATAGTTCAGAATGTTGCTAAATCTTCCTTAGTGGCAGAAGTAAAGGCACGACAAATCCAACCTTGGTAAGAATTAAATAAGGCATTCCCTTTCAGAAGAAGTGGTTGTTCAAATTTTTTAAAGAAGAAGTTCTCAAGTATAAGGGCCGGTTGTGTGTGCCCGACATTGCAAGAATATAAGGGCGGATTATGGAAGAGATTCACCAGTCTAGGTATTCTATTCATCTTGTTTCTACTAAGATGTATCATGACCTTCAACAACTATATTGGTGGAATGATATGAAAACGAATATCGCAGAATTTGTTGCTCAGTGTCCGAATTGCAAATAAGTTAAGGTTGAGAATCAGAAACTTGGAGGATTGCTACAGAATATAGAGATTCTGACATGGAAATGGGAAACGATCAACATGGATTTCATTATGGGACTACCTAATTCTCATTGAAAGTTCGATTCTATATGGGTTATCATGGATAGACTTACAAAGTCAGCTCATATTCTACCCGTTAAAACCACTTACTCAGCTGAGGATTATACTAGGCTTTATATTAAGGAGATAGTCTGACTTCATAGTATTTTGGTGTCTATTATATCTAACAAAGGTGCTCAGTTTATAACTAACTTTTGGAGGTCCTTTCGAAAAGGCTTGGGTACTCAGATTAGCCTTAGCACAACTTTTCATCCCAAAACAAATGGGCAAGCTGAGCGCACTATTCAGACGCTTAAAGATATGTTGCGAGCTTGTGTTTTAGACTTTAAGAGAAGTTGGAAAGATCATCTACCACTTATTAAGTTTGTGTAGAACAACAACTACCATTCTAGTATGAAAATGGTGTTGTACGAAGCCCTATATGGACGGAAATGCAGGTCTCCTATTGGATAGTTTGATGTAGGTGAGATAAAGTTATTGGGACCTGACTTAGTGCAACAATCTACGGAGAAAGTGAAAATGATTCATGAGTGATTATTGATAGCTTAGAGTCAACAAATGTCCTATTCAGACAACCGAAATCGACACTTAGAATTCATTGTAAGAGACTGGGTATTCCTAAAGGTGTCGCCTATGAAAGGTGTGATGAGGTTCAGCAAAAAGGGAAAGCTTAGCCCCAGGCACGTCGGACCATATCATATTATTTAGAGAATCGGCCAAGTAGCCTATAAGTTTGAATTGCCCCAGGAATTAGATGCAGTTCATCTTGTGTTTCACGTATCCATGCTTCATAAATGTCTGGGCAATCCCTCCCGCATTACTCCTATTGAAGATGTTCACGTGACAAAGGACTCATCCTATGAGGAAACTCCTGTAGCTATTCTAGATCGCCTAGTCCGTAAGTCACAGACCAAAAAAGTCACTTTGGTTAAAGTATTTTAGAGAAATAATAACGTGGAGGAAATGATGTGGGATATAGAGGAAGATATGAAATCTAGATATCCTTACTTATTTTAGTCGTCAGGTTTATACTGATACTCGTGCGATATGACTCCCTTAGTCCAAATTCATTTATCGAGCTTAATTCATATATTTTGTTTAGGAGATGATTTTGAGACAGATATGGCAGGCACAACTCAGATTTCCGCCAAGGATAATGGAGGTGAGTTATGGCTAACCTTTTATGATTTTGCGTAGATAGACGATCGTGTGAGACTAATTGGATGTTATTATGATATTCTATAGAATTGTGTGGCATCGGTTGTCTGTTTGGGTTATTTGGCCGATTTTGGATAGTTTTGTTTATAGGGGAAAATCTGCCAAAATTTTCTGAAACCTTGAGCATTAGAACATTATTCAACATTCGAGGATGAATGTTCTTAAGGGGGAAGGATGTTACGCCCCGTAGTTTTATTCCTGAATGAGAGTATAGTCAGTCGACTTGAATTGTGAAAACTTGAAATCATTTCTGAGGGTACGTATGACATATAAGGATGTTAAGGAATGGTTTCAGAAGGTTGGAAGTCAATAGGACCAAAGGAAGTACAACTCGACGAAGATTGATGATATTTCAACGATATGCTAAAAGTTTTGCGGATGTCATTCTGCCTTGTAGATCTGGCCGCGGACCAAAGTCATTTTTCCATCACCTCACTGCTACCATATGCGGTGGAATATGAGACCGTATATGCAGCCACATATGTGAGGCGGTGGGATGGCTTATTTAAGTTATCTTCGGCTAGCTTTATTTTCATTTCATATCCCCGACCCCTTGAGCTCCAAAACAATCCCAAATCCCTCTCTACCATTGAAGAATATTCCTACAAGTATCTAAGGTAATTTCCCCCTCCAAGAATCAAGAACACACCGAAATCCTCGTTAGTTGGCTCGACAAAATTGTGAGCTTCTTCGAGATTTAGTTGAAGGTTGTTGTGGAAGACTTCTTGGCTGGTTAAGGTAAGATTTCATCACTCCTATATGTCCTTTAGTTTCTCTTATCTTGGATTGATTTATTAGTGAATAAAACTTATGATTTGTGGAGGTATGGTAAACATGGGTTTGAAGGATCAACTCTTGTAGTATGAAGTTATATTACCTTATTGTTTAAGGTTTTGGATTGAGATTTAGAATGAATACAAGTGTTGAATAATTTTGGTAAAGTTCTGGGGTTAAGGAAAAGAGTTATGGAAGATGGTGTTGTTAAATTGAGTAAGAATCCATGATAAAATAACTCTAGAAATTCACGTACGTAAGTTGTTCGACGCAAATACTAAGTGAAGTCTATTATAAGATATAAGATTGATATTGATACAAACCCCTCGTTTAACATAGATAATTGCTCATACCACGTGCGAGGCTCTACAGAATGTAACTAGCTTCATCGACAAGGTATGTAGGGTAACTTTCCTTCATAGCATGACTTGACGTAAATGCTTCCTTGAAATAGAGTTTCATCTTGTGAAATCAATTAACAATATGCCCTCCTTGACAAAATTGATCATAATCCTTATGTATTTCCTCATTCATAAGCATCTCCCAGATTTTATATGTCCTAAAAAGTTTTTATTAAGATTAAAGAACGTAGTGATAATAATAATAGTCGGAGGGTAACGATGATAGGTCACTCTGACTCTTGTCTTAGTGTCTTTGCGGTCTTGCATTGCACTTATCTATATGTATCTATTTTTTTACCAAGCCACGCTATAGATGTTCTGGTACAACACTTATATGTGTAGACCATTGTAGTTGGTTTTGACATTACTGAGTCTTATTAAGGCCATGTACGATTGAGTCCTCTTCGACGCTAGGTATGATATGATATGACATGTTTTGCCCCAAAGAGCAGCTGATACTATATTATATAGCCCCATTGAGAGGCTTGATTTTTATAGACAGACATATATATCCATGATTATGATATGGTATTTCCTTAGATGTTTGTTATGAGTTTCAGGTTAACTTATGTACCCATATCTCTTATATTACATCATTTTTTGCTTATATTACCTGTCTTACATATTAAGTACATCCATTGTACTAATGCCCCTCCTTCTGGGGCACTATGTTCATGCCTGCAGGTACAAATAGACAGAGCGACATTTCTCCACAGTAGGTTTCTTTTTTCAGCTATTAGTTATCGCACTCCACTTCTCTGGAGTTGAATTACAAGAGTCTATAGGTACTGTTGTACATATTCCTAGCATTTTAGGTATGGCGGGGCTTGTCCCGACCTGTTGTTATATTAGAACACTCTTAGAGGCTTGCAGACCAGTGTATAGTATGTATATGTATGTGTGGCCTTGTCGGCCCATTTTTATTAGTTAGAGTACTCATCTTGTAGCTTTGTTGGCTTTGGTTATCAGTATATAATGTGTTGGGACTCTTCTGTTTGCAGGTTGTCATATATTCTTGTGTTGTGATGTAATGACCCGCCTGGTTATTTCTTGCTAATGATCCTTATTTGATTGTTTGACCCTTCTCGTAGACTCTTTATAGGGTTAGTAATATGTAGGGATGGGTGGCACATATTTTGAGGTCCATTTATATAAGTTTCGGATGAAAAGCCCATGTATGGAAACTTAGAATTCGTTAGTTTGACTAAAAGTTGGCTTTTGGCTAGAGGAGTTTGTTTCTGAATTCCGTTGCTTTTGATAGTTCTGGAGGGTCATTTATGACTTAGTCGAGTCATCAGTTTGCTTCACGAGGAAATCAGATGTATAATGTGTATATATTTGTAAAGTTTGGATTATGGTGTTGTCCCAAATGATTCTTTAGAAAACTATGCCTTGGCTCGATTATTTGTGAAATTTTAGGGTACGAGCAAGTTCGTATCACTGTTTACCATGGTCGATCATGTTTAGTTTGTTCCCGGGAGGTTTTGAAAGTGTTTCGGATGTTGGATCAGAGTTTTTGGCTATATTTCTCTATTGGTGTTTGGTGTTCGCCACGACGGAACCAGCATTCGCTCCAGCGGGTCCACCTCAGCAGAAGCTCTACTCGCTGAAGCGAAAGATGGGGAAATGGGAAGTTCTGCCACAGTGAAGCCGGGTCCGTTGTGGCGTGGTATGATGTTTCAAGTGACATCAGCTACGGCGATGATTTTTCTATCGCGATGGGTCACTTCAGGATGATATACTAGAGTAGGTAGGACCAGCCCAGGATCAGCCTAGATTTATTGCCACTCCTACTACTTCAGGTAGTTCTTAGACCTATGCATGAGGGTCAAACTCAGACCCCTGAGTTTCATATGCCTGGTATTAATCTTGCGGCGATTTCAACACCGCCTATAAATAAGGTTCATGCTCTAGAGTTCGGTCCCTAGCCTATTGGTGGGATAATTATGACTTGTGATGATCGGAAGATTTGGGAGCACTTTTTAAACATGAAGCCTCCAGAGTTCTTTGATCAGCTTGAGGAGGACGCATATGAGTTTATAGTGAGCAGCCATAAGAGGTTGTATACTCTTGGTATTGTTGAAACTCATGGAGTCAGTTTTGTGGCCTTTCAGCTTAAAGGTGATGCAAAGCAATGGTGGAGGGCATATATTGATTGTTTACCCGCATGGACCCCTCTATTATCTTGGGTTAGGTTCTACAAAGTGTTTCTTGAGAAATACGTACCTTTGAGCTTGCGTTTGAGCAAACGAGATGAGTTTCAGAAGATTGATCAGGGGAGTTCTTCAGTGGGACAGTATGAGACTTATTTCCATGCCTTATCGCACTATGCAGCTCCACTACTTCCTACTGGTACAGAGCGAGTGATATGTTTTGTCAAAGGGTTAATTATTCTACTCCAGTTGGCTACACTACAATTGGTTGCTCCTGGAGCCTCTTTTGATACCATTGTTGAGCATGCTAGGATGGTAGAGATTGTAAGAGGAAAATTGCCTAGATATAAGCCTGATACATGGGTTAGGATCTATGGACAATTCAATAGTTCTACTTCCCGTGGTTATGGTTATTAGAGGAGATATCATCAGTCGTAACCTAGTCGACCAGTTCATGTAGCTCTTTAGATTACCGATGGATGTAGTGAGGGCCAGTCATCGATGGGTTCTAAGTCTCGATATTCAAACCATGACAACTCATTTTCTTCTATCTCTATTCAGCAGCCCTCAACGGCCAGAGCTTGTAATACTTGTGGAAAGGTTGGGCACTTCAGGAGAGATTTCCCCAAGCAGTTTTTAGGTGGATCTCGTGTACCTAGGACCCCATCACGGAAATCTAGAGGTGGTAGTCAGACTAGCCGGGGAGGATCTCAGTCGGGCCATGATGGCTATTAGTCTGGTTGTGGTGGATCCCAATCGGAGAGAGGTAAAGCTCATTCGGGCCAAGGTGGCTAGTAAGGTACTCAGCCCAAGGCAGTGCACACTCATTATTATGCATTCCCTGGTAGGGTAGAGACTGAGGCATCAGACGTAGTCATTATAGGTATCATCTTAGTCGATCATTGAGTTGCTATTGTGTTATTTGATCCAAGGTCTACTTTCTCTTATGTGTCTGCCTACTTTTCTACTAAATTAGAGATGTGGTGTGATATACTTGATATTCCTATTCGTTTGTCTACACCAATCGGTGATTCTATGATTGTTGATAGAGTATATCACATGTGTGTAGTTACTTTCATAGGTTATAACACTTGGGTAGATCTGGTTATATTAGATATGGTAGATTTCGATGTTATATTGGGTATGGATTAGTTATCACCATATCATGCGATTCTGGACTGTTATTCCATGATGGTACTGCTAGTTATGCCTGGTCTTCCGAAGTTAGAGTGGAGAGGCGCTCTCATTCTTGCTACTAGAAAACTATTTTTTTATATTTAGGCTAAGAAGTTAGTGGGCCAGGGTTGTTTGACTTATAGTGTGCATATTCAGGATACTAGTGTGGAGTCCCCTTCCGTTGATTTTGTCCCGATAGTTAGTGAGTTTGCGGAGGTATTTCCTTTAGATTTACTGGGTATGCTGCGAGACAGAGATATTGACTTTTGTATTGATCTTGAGACTAGTACTTGACACATTTCTACTCCTTCGTACTGTATGGCTTCAGCTGAAGATTTAGGCCGAGGATGTACCTAAGACGACTTTTCGGACTTGTTATGCGCATTATGAGTTTTTGGTGATGTCATGTGGGCTTTCTAATGCCCCCGCAGCGTTCATGGATTTGATGAAATGGATATTCAAGTCGTACTTGGATTCTTTTGTGATTGTGTTTATTGATGACATTATGGTATAATCGAAGAGTCGGGAGGATCATGAGCAACACTTGCGAGTGGTTCTTGGGATTTTGAAGGAGAAGAAGATGTATGATAAGTTCTCAAAGTGTGAGTTTTGGTTGAGTTCTGTGGAATTCTTGGGGCATGTGGTGTCCAAGAATGGGATTATGGTTAACCCTAATAAGATAGAGGCAGTCAGGGACTGGCCTAGACCAACTTCTGTGATAGAGATTCAGAGTTTCATGGGTCCTACTAGCTACTATGTCTGGTTTGTCAAAGGATTCTCTTTTATTACTTCTCACTTAACGCATTTAACTCAGAAGGAGGTTCCTTTCCAATGATCTGATGAGTGTGAGCAGAGCTTCCAAAAGCTCAAGACTTTATTGACCACAACCCTAATTTTATCCCTTCTGTGGAAGGAAATGACTTTACTGTGTATTGTGATGCTTTTAGGATTGGATTGGGTTGTGTGTTGATGCAGGAGGGTAAGGTGATTGCTTATGTATCGAGGCAGTTGAAGGTGCATGATAAAAACTATCATGTACATGATTTGGAGTTAGTTGTCGTTATTTTTGCTTTGAATATCTGGGGGCACTATCTTTATGGTGTCCGTTGTGATGTGTATACTGATCATCGCAGTCTTCAACACATGTTTAATCAGAGGGACTTGAATTGTAAGTAGCGTCTATGCATAAAGTTCTTGAAAGATTATGACATGGCCATTTTGTATCATCCAGGCAAGGCCAACTTGGTGGTAAGATGCTTTGAGCCAAAAGGCGATTAATATTGGGAGTTTAGCTTGTTTGGATAATTCCGAGCGACCTTTGGCATTAGAGGTCCAGACTCTAACCATCTATTTTGTGAGGCTTGATCTTTCAAATTCGGATAGGATTCTAGCTTGTGTGGAGGCAAATTCATCTCTTTCAGACCAAATTCGAGCGCACCAGTATGATGACGTGGGGTTGTGCAAGATTCAAGATAAGGTGATGAGTGGTGATGCCAAGGAGGCCCTGATTGATAGTGAGGGCATTCTGAGGATTAAGGATATAGTGTGTGTACCTCGCATGAGAGATTTTACTAGGTTAATTATGGAAGAGGCCCATAGCTCTTGGTATTCAATTCATCCAGGCGCTACTAATATGTACCGTGATTTGAGGTAGAACTACTGGTGGGGGAGGATGAAGAAAGATATTGCTAATTTTGTGTCTTGGTGTCAGAATTGCCAGCAGGTCAAGTATGAGCACCATTATCCAGGTGGTGTATCTCAGAGGATGCCCATTCTAGCGTGGAAGTGGGAGAGAATCGCTATGGATTTTGTTGTAGGATTGCCCAAGACCTTGGGCAAGTATGTTGCAATTTGGGTTATTATTGATATAGATTTACCAAGACCGCGCATTTCATTCCAGTTCAGACGATGTATAATATAGAGAAGTTGGCTAAGATCTATATCCAGAATATTATTCATCTTCATGGGGTTCCTATTTCTATCATCTCAGACCGGGGTACACAGTTCACTTTGTATTTCTGGCGGACCTTACAGAGAGAGTTGGGTAATCGCTCGGATTTTAGTACAATGTTTCAACCTCAGACTAATGGTCAATCCGAGCAGACTATTCAGGTATTGGAGGACATATTACAGGCGTACGTGATTGATTTTAGTGGCCATTAGGACCAGCACTTGCCCTTGGCAGAGTTTATGTACAATAATAGCTATCACTCTAGTATCGATATGGCACCGTTCGAGGCATTATATGGTAGGAGATGTCAATATTCGATTGGTTGGTTGATACATTTGAGGTTCGTCCTTGGGGTACTGATTTGTTTAGGGAGTCCTTAGAGCGAGTGAGAGTGATCCAGGAAAAGCTCCTAGAAGCACAGAGCAGGCAGAAGGAGTATGCAGACCAAAAGGTCTGAGGGTTAGTATTCATGGTGGGTGAAAAAGTCCTTCTGAAGGTTTCACCCATGAAGGGTGTGATGAGATTCGGCAAGAGAGGGAAGTTGAGTCTGAGGTATATCAGACCAATTGAGGTTCTTTAGAGAGTGTGAGAGGTGGCATATGTGTTAGCTCTGCCATCGGGTCTTTCAGGCATTCATCTAGTCTTTCATGTGTCTATTCTAAAAAAGTATCATGTCGATGGTTCTTACATTATCCAGTAGGACTCAGTATCGCTTGATCAAAATCTAGAGTTTGAGGAGGAGCCTGTGGCTATTTTGGACAGGCAGGTGAGGAAGTTGAGATCGAAGGAGATAGCTTCAGCGAAGGTTCAGTAGAGGCATCATCTTGTAAAGGAGGCGACTTGAGAGATTGTGCATGAAATGCGGAGCAGATATCCGAGCTCGTTCACTACTTTCAATATGTTCCCCTTATTCATTTCTCTTCATTCGAGGACGAGATTATTTTAATTGGTATCTAATGTAATGGCCCGCCTGGTCGTTTCTTGCTAAAAACCTTATTCTCTTATTTGACCCTTCTTGTTGACTTTTTGTGGGGTTTGTGATGCGCGGGAATAGGTATCATAGATCCCGAGGTCTATTTATATGAGTTTCGGATGAAAAGCTCAAGTTTGGAAATTTAGAGTTGGCTAGTTTGACTGAAAGTTGACTTTTGGCTAGATTAGTTTGTATCCTCGTTCCTTCACTTCTGGTAGCTCCGGATGGTCATTTATGACTTATTCAAGTCATCAGTTCACTTCTCGAGGCAATGGAATGTATTTTGTAGCTATATTTGTAAAATTTGGATTATGGTTTTGTCCTGAATGATTCTTTAGAAAACTATGCCTTGGCTCGGTTATTTTCACGGTTACTTGTGAAATCCTAGTGTACGAGCGAGTTTGTAGAACTGTTTACCATAGACGAGCATGTTTGGTTTGTGCCCGGGAGGTTCCGAAAGTATTTCGGGTGTTGGATGAAAGTTTTTAGCTATATTTCTCAGCTGGTGTCTGGTGTCCCCCACGGCGGAACCAGCATCCGCTCTGGCGGGTCCGCCTTGGTGGAAGGTTAACTCGCCAAAGTCGGGTCTACCGTGGCGAGGTATGATGTGTCAAGTGGCATCTGCTTCAGTGATGATTTTCCCGCCACGGCGGGCCAGGTCCAGCAGAATCGATTCTGCTGGGGCGGATCACTGTTCATGTGTCATATATATAAGTCTAGGTCAGATTTTCTTTCCTAAAATAGTATGTCCTCGAAACCAGCACTGCATTAGGGTTTATTCAGAGCCTTAGGAGCATTTCCTACCCTGAGGTAATATATTCTTTCCCTTTTTGGTTTAAGTTTATGATTCTAAGCTTATTAATGGTGGTTTAGCTTATTGTTTAATTTGGGGAAGATGGGTTATGCATATTGTGAGATGAATATAGTTGTATGGTTGATTTTAATGGAGTTTATGGATTAAATGATGTTAATATCATTAATTAGGATTGGAATATGTTAGAATACCATGTCAGAATTTGGTTATAGAAGCACGTTTTCAATTGAGGGAAATTTTTAGGGTTTCAAGTTGGGGGTTTTGATAATTTTCCAATTGAGGGATCAAATGTGAATAAATTTTCAATTAACTTAAGGATATGATTATCTAGTATGTAATCTTACGTTTTGTGTATTAAAGTTTGATTCTTGGTGGCGTGCGCCCGGAATGGGTGTTTAAAGTCTTTCTTTTGTTGTGTTAATCTTATTATTAACTATGTAATACGCGTGAATAGACTTCGATCATCGCGAGGCAAGAAGAAAGGGCAAGGCTGTATTTGAGACTTGATTTGGTAGCTCCCCCGCTCATCTTTGAGGTAGGCTACGATTTAGCTTTTTGAGACACTGATAGAAATACATAATTAGTTATAAATATTAAGAGGTATTGGGCGTGTTTAGGGGTCCCACTCAGCCGGTTGTGATGAACGGTTGAGTGGGTACCAGTATTGAACTGTGAATATAGGGTTTGGGGAACCGGCCTTGTGTTAGTTCCGACTGCCGTTTATTTGGGCTAATCGCCATATGTGGGCTTGTTGCCATATTTGCTATTGTTTGGTTACTCATACCAAAGTCTTTCGATTGATATCCTGATTTGAGTTGATTTGCTTATGTGTTGTTGAATTTTTAAAGCATGTGTATATCATATTTATACTTGATTACATCTTAGTATATCATGATATCTTGCCTTGTATTGTCATTGCATACATACACTCATGGTTCTGTGATTTGATGTGAGAGTGATATGGATATGTTGTGGTCCAAGAGACTGGAAATGTAAGAATAATATGAGATTATGGCACTTGAGATAATATTGATACTCGGGGAGCAGAGTTGCACATATGCAATATGATTGAGACTCGACAAATAAGTCATGGGCTCTAGTGTGTGGAATTCTGGATGGCTAGGAGTGATATATGGACTTTGCGGGTCCCCTATGGGTTTACAGATCATAATAAAACATTGACGTACCGTATACCAGATTGAGAAAGATACCTTGCATATGCATTCATTCATATCATACATACTTATGCCGTATCTTGATAGACTGTGAATGGAAGCTGTCATTGGGTGATACTGAGTAACTTGGTTAAATTGTGAACTTGAAAGGGATTATTCTTGCTATTTGATATTTGAGATACTTTGGATTCTATAAACATCTTGGTGATTATGTGATATACCTGGTTATTAAAATTCTAGTATATGATTATTTGGTGTCAACTTGATATTTATCTCTGATTATGTATTTCTGTCGTTGTCGGTCTATGATGTCTACGGGGGTACGTCGTGTACTCATGCTACACTTGTTGTATTATTTTTTAATGTAGATTCAGTACCTTCCACCTCCGCAGCACTGCGTGGCTGAGAGTTTGAGTTTTTAATCCCAGGCATTCAGGGTGAGGATGATATCTCCAACATACCCTTGGATACTCTTTCTCTATTTTACTGTCTTTTTCTCACATTTGAGGGACATATTCAGACTATGTATTCAGTTTTGGCCTACGTGCCCATTCTCAGACTTGCTTCGTATTATATTAGTGCTCTTGTATCTACAAACCAGATCTTTGGGGTATTTTTTGATGTTTCAGACTTGTTACTTATTCCGAATTTATAGTACGAGATAACTTTTGTAGTATTTTCGTTATCTTCCGCTTTTACTTATGTCGTATCATGTTAATGATTTGGAAGTGGTTCGCCTATGTGGTGGGATTATGTAGGTGCCACTACGAATTCTGAAAAGGGGTCATGACATATTATGGTTATATGGAGGCCTTGTTGGCCCAGATTTCATATTACATATTCTAAGTACTATAGTTGGTTTTCTCGGTCCTTCGGGTGCCGAATGTCGGCCATACACCCCCAAGGCTGGGATGTGACAGTCTCCTCCTTAGGATTTGAAAAATACCAACATCTAGATGCTAGATTTATGAGCATCCTCTTCAACACCTCATCTATTGTCATCTTAAATTTCCAAAACCTCCACATAAAGAAAGATATTTTGAATCGTAACCCTTTAATCCACATGAAGTTGTATACTTCATTCTCTTGCCCCCTTAATCGTAAGTACTCCCATGCTGATTTGATAGAAAACCGACCCTTATTGCTCAACACCCACCAAGGTTCATCCTCTTGTCCACACTTCATTGGAGCTTTTATTGTCTCCACTATGTGTTGTACTATGTCCCCATGTAATATATTCTCCAGTTTGTCAATGTCCCATCCCCATCTCTCACCATTTCTTTCATATTCAGTATTGTATCATCATAGATATTCCCTCCTGATGCATAATACAAAGCCCCCAAACTAATGCAATTGTCATATCAAAATTGAGCATTTCCCATCTTTTTCTGCCACTAGATGTGATATTCAATGATGTCCCTGGCCTGCAACATTTTCTTCATGTTCTCCATACTTCCATTGCACAACTATAGGGTTACTCTTTTAAAAGTATTTGTTACTGATAAAAGCACTCCATAGAGATGGAGTGGTTCTAAAATTCCATCAAATCTTACAATACAATGACATTTATACATCATGTAACGATCTAAAGCCTATCCCTCATTCTTTTTCTGGAGCACATAAGTGAAGCAAAGATGACCAATGTCTGCTCTTGTCTTCTACTGTATTACTCCAAAAGAACTGTGTAAACATTTTATGCATTTGCCTTATCACACCATCAGAATTTAAAGTAGATAGCAAATGTATAGGCATACTCTGTAGGACATATTTAATCAACACCACCCTACCTCCAAATAAAAGCATTTTCCCCTTCCATGATTGTACTCTATTCATGATCTTCATTAACATAGGATTGTAAAAATCTTTCTTCCTCCTGCTACTTCAATTGTCACATTTATGTCATTTGGTACAAAATGATGCAAATACACAAAGCTTTTCCCTTATTTACCTTTTGCACAGATGTCTTCTCATGCCTCCCAAGTACTTCCATGATCACTTGCAATGACAAAATATCATCAGATAAAAATATAATCATATTATCTACATAAGCTAGATGATTGACCTTAGGGCTCCATTTAGGCATTCCAAAATCTCTAAACTGGTGAACTTGATGCAACTGATTTAAATTCCTCGTTAACACTTCTACAATTAAGATAAAAAGAGCAGGTGATAAGGGATCACCATGTTTCACTCCTCTGGGATATTGGAAAAAACTATGTTATTGGCCATTTATAAGAATAAAGTACCAGTTGTTACTGATAATCCTGAATACTATATCAATCACCATGTGTGAAAAACCCATCTTTCTCATTACCTTTGTTAAGAACAGCCATGACACCTTATCATATGCCTTTGCCATGTCTAACTTCATTACCACATTAGCAGTTTTAGTCTTTACCTTGATATCAGATACTATTTCTTGAGTGAGTAGAACATTTTCCACTATACTCCTCCCCTAAACATATCCAACTTGATTCAAAGAAATCATATCTGGCAGAAAATCCATCAGTCTTTCATGAATTAAGCTTGAGAAAATTTGATTCACAACATTACTCAGACTAATAGGTCTCATATTAAAAAAGGTATTGATAATATCCTTTTTTGATAGTAAGACCAAATTAGTATGAGTTATGAATTTAGAAAATTCATCTTCACAGAAAAACAATCACCATGTTAGTAATATCCTCTCCAATTATGTTCTAGCGATTCTAATAGAAAAGCCTAGTAAAACCATTTGGTCCCCCTGCACTCTCCCCATTCAAACTAAACACAATCTTCTTCACTTTTTCATGTGTTGGTATGGTTGTGATCTTCAAATTTTGATCTTCTGATATCATACATGGGACATGATCCATAATTTCAAAATTATTAAGATATGTTTCTTTTGAGAATTGATCTTTGAAGAAACTAATTGCCTCTGCTACTATTTCTTCATTCTCTTCAATCCAATTTCCCCCTCAACATCCTGTATTCTCCTTAGTTGTAATCTCTTTCTCTTGCCCTGACCATATGCATGAACGAATCTTGTATTTTTATCACCATCCTGAAACCACTGCATTCCTGCTTTTTGTTTCCAAAACTGCTCTTCTAAATGCAGATATCTGTTGAGGTCAGTTTGTACTCTATGTAGTCTTTTCCAATTATGAGGTGTTGTCTATAATTAAAATTGTACCTCATGTACCTTTATCACATCTTCTAAAGCTGTATTCTCTAGGAAAATATTTCCAAAAGTAATTTTACTCCACTGGAACAAGGCAGCCTTCACTTTTTTCAATTTGTGGTGAAAAAGAATGAAGGGATTAGTCATAAAATTAGCATGCCAATTATTCTTCACAGTATCCAAAAAAGAATCATGTTTAACCCAAAAGTTCAAAAACTTGTAAGGTTTCTTTATTGGAATTGTGTTGCCAGCATATGATATGAGGAGTGGGGCATGATCAGACCCTGTTCTAATAAGATGTTGCACCTCAATGGTAGGATACAATCCTTGAAGAATCTGATTCCCCATACACCTATCTAACCTTTCAAATATAAAATCATCACCATTTTGTCCATTCCACCATGTGTATTTTCTTTCTTTGAATCCCAGGTCACAAACCTCACAATTTTGTATACATGTACCTCATTTACACTCACTAGTAAGCCCTCATATTTGTCTTCTTTTTGATACAATAACATTAAAATCTCCCCCTATCATCCACAACTTATTCATATTACTTGCAAGTGCTTCCAAGCTATCCTATAATTCCAATCTCTCAATCTGAGTACATTTAGCATACACCACTTTCACCACCAGATCATCTTGCATACCTGACTTTTGAGCTTGATAGTAATATGTTATATGTGATCCATAACAATCTATACCTCAAATATCTCATCTACAAATATCCAGATCTTCCCATATACATTCACTAAGGCAATGTGCACATTTAAACTCCTTCTACACCCTTCAATTTTGTCAGCATCCTGAAATGATTCCAACAGTCCAATAAAATCAAAATGGTGTTGCAAATGCATTTTGGCTAATCTTTGAAATGCTTCCATTGTCTTCACACACCTAATGTTACAAATCATTACATTCATCATTAAACATTAGTTTTATTACACGCCCTTCTAGATTGATATTTTGTCCCATGTGGAACACATAATTCTCTGTGTTTTGTTTTTGCCTTTTCCTGCCCCTTTGTGACATTTTGGGGATATATACCCTTGTCTCAAAATCTCCTGATAATGATTCTCTAAGGATTGACCATCCATATCCCTTTTATTATCTGTTCTTTGGACCTCTTGGTTCTGCTTTTCTTTCAATTGAGTAACCAAGTGCATATTCTTCTTGTTGCTGCCTTCTTTTTCCTTTTGTTGTGAAGACTTATTATTACTGTTTTGACTTTATTTTTGTGCAGGTTCTGCTATCATCTCCTTCTCCTGTCCAGTATCCCACTTGACAACAATATCATCACCCTTATATTCGTGCTCTTTGTGTGTACTGCTTTCATCCCTATTGATGCTTCTTGGACTGTAGGAAATTTGATCAGTTTCTTCTTCTTTCCTTATCTTGCTTTGTTTGTTGCTAAAAGGTGTTTAATTTTTATTCCACTCTTTCTTCTCTTGTGTTGTTTGCTTCTTTTCTTCCCTTTCCCCTTTATAGTGTTCATTTTCCTCATCCCCATATTCTATTTGATTGTAATTAGCAGTTGTAATATCCTCTTCTATTCATTTCATTTCTATGTTTTGTTCCCTTTCTCCTGTATCATTATCTTCATTATCCTTCCATCTACTATTGTTTTCTTGATGTCCCTTACTGTTCTCCTTACTCCCTTCCTTTTGCTTCATTTATTTGGGTGTTGTGAAATTGAGAAAACTATTTTCTATCCGCTCCTATGTGCTTACAGTTGCTCCCTCACGTGTTTCACTTACTTTTTCTGCAGACTTCATGCTTGGGTCAGCTGCTATATCAATAACAACATGTTCTTAACCCTCTTTATCCAGTACAACAAATGTATTGCTAGTTTCAATTGCCCCCTCCCTTTATTTTTTATTGCTTTCCTTTCTTACTTCTGCTATTATAACTCCAGATTTGTCCTTAATAAATTTATTGTTTCTCCTTAGCATCCATTCTTGTTTTCCTTGATAATTACCCCCCCCCCCCTTCTATTATTCTCATTCTTCTGTTGATTAAATACTTCTTTCTTCAGCCATGAGTCTTTTTCATCTCTTCTCTATATTTATTCTATGATTTTGGATTTAAGGACCTACAATCATTCTCTCCATGACCTTGAAGCTTGAAACATTTGCAATACTCAGGAAGGTAATCATAATTAATCTTAATCCACTTTAATTTAATTTTACCAGTGTTATCATCAACTTCAGATATATTGATTCTGCTTGGATGGTCTGCTAATAAATCAATTTGTACCTTCACTTTTGCACATCTAAGACTATTTCTATTTGCAGTTGCTAAATCCACTGTCAATGTTTTCCCTACTGCAGTTTCCATTTAAAAGACAACCTCTCTTGCAAAGAAATTAGGAGGTAATTCTGGAAAGCTAATCCAGGCCATTGCTATAGAAGTTTTCTACTCAAGCTTGAGCCACGGGTCCCAAATCAAAAGTCTCATTTGGCAATATCTATCATGGACATTCAAGTAATAAGCATGAGTGGACATCATTCTTATATAGTCCTCCAATAGAGACAATCGAATCAAGATATACCGCTCATTAATCAGGCCAATTGTTTATCTACCTTTGATTTCACATTGAATTGGCAATATCTTCCTTAATTCCTTAATGTCTATGTTATCATAATAGAACTTACCAAGAACAACATATTGTAAATCCTCTTTTATTATCATCTATTGTACTGATGTAGAGTTCCAAGCAATGTATGATTCTCCATCCACAAATGTAATAATTTTGAATGGAATGGTTATCTGTTGGGTACTTTGTAATGTTGTGTGGGGCTTTAATAAATTAGCATACTTTGGTTGTTTTGAGTTTTTGGTAGGCAAATCAGTAGGTTCTCTTTGGGGTTGTGTACCAAGTCTATCAGACAGACTAGCATTGTTTGGTGTTGGTGAGAGGGGTAGAAAATTGGTTCATATGCTGGAGGTTAGGATATAGGTGGACCAATCTCCGGTGGAGGATGTCCACCGTCCGAGGTATCCATAATGGCCAGCAACAGTGCTAGGTTTTGGTTATTTTAGTGGTGGCTAGGGTTTCAGCTTCGATGATCAATGGTTAAAGCGTATCGTAATAATGTCCTATTAGATACTCGGGGATGCAAATAAATTTGGTCCCCCGATAGAATGTTTGGAGCAATACGACATCGCTCAACCTATGGTTGTAACATTCATTTAGCTTCTTTTTGAACTTAAGTCATGCTTCATGCAAGGCTTCACCCGGTATTTGTCGAAATGTCAAGATCTCATCTCGGAGTTAGAGCATGTGAGTCGGAGGGAAGAACCTCTCAAGGAATGTCTTCACCAACTCGGTCCATATAGTGATGTACTCTGACGCAATTCATCCAACCAAATAGTGGCCTCTCCCGTAGAGAGAAGGGGAAGAGCCTTAGATTTACGGCTTCCTCGGACACATTGGGATGACGAAAGGCGAAGCAACCTTATTGAAATTCCTCAAATGCCTATTCGAGTCATCTGAGGCCGATCTCCCGAATAAGGCCTTGTTATTGAGCATATGGATCATGGTTGAGGTGATGTAGAAACTCGTATTTCTCAGAATTCGGGGTGGCTGGATGGCATTAGCAAATGTGATCATCCCTCTGTTTCCTTCAATATCAGACGAATCCGTCATGGCACCTAACACCACAAAAACAAGAAGTACACGTAAATTTGAAATAAAGACTTAGCAAAGTAATAATACTACAAATAGGAAATTTCTAGACTGTATTTCTCAGCAAAGGAGTCAAAATGTGATCTCGCCCAAATTACACTATAATATTATATAATGCGATCGTTGTAAAATACAGTAACCCAACTAGGTTGGGGTCGAATCCCATAAGGAATACAGTGTGAAAATGCGACCTATTTGCTTTGTATCATTCCTTTACTAAATACTTTACTTCTAGGGTAACCAAATTTCTTGTTTGTTTGTTTGTTTTAACTAATCAACTAGCATTTTCAATTAACAATTAATGTAGAAAATAAGTCAGAATGCGAGAGTTGTAACTTAATACATGGAAGTGGTGTTGGGTTATACTAAATTGGGAGTAATACATGTGGTATGAGTAATGGGGACAAATTTATAGGTGGGGATTTCTCAATTGACCCACCTAATTTCACTTTAAGCTTTTTCAATCTCTAAAGTGTGGAATATAGGAACACTCATTATTTACCCTTAGTTGATTCATTTCTAATTAAAGTTGAGATTCATTAAATGAGGTTTAAAGCTCCAAGTCCTAATTAATCTACCTCTTTCCTAGACTCTAGTCTCTTTTCTCAAGTTTGGCTAGAGACAATAGGCAATAAAGGGATGTTTCCAACCAACCTTAAATATTAAGTTAGAGGGGTAATTAAATTCCACCATTACATACTCATTTCATATTTATGAACTACCCCAACTACCATATTCCACTTTTGGGTCACAACCCCAATCTAGGTTCTAGTCACTCATGGAAATAGTAAACAACACATTTTGCAATAAATGAAATAAGACATAGAAAATATTAAAGGATGCTTACAATAAGTTTGTATTGGAATTTGAACTTGTCTCTACAAAATGAAACAATAGTCTCAAGGTTCTTTAATTGTTATGAAAAAAAAGACAAAGTATGGAGATCAGTGTTTATGAAAAAGACAAGAATATTGTAAGTTGTGTTCTTGAACAAACCAAGAATGGTAAGAACAAGACAAGAATGAAAAATTGTGTAGCTTGTGTAAGTTAAAGGCTACCACAAGCCCTAGACAACTATATATAGGGACCCAATTTTTAGACTACACGTAATTACCAAATTGCCATAATTAACCAGACTGTGACTGTGGAATGGGACCGCATAACTGATATATGGTCCACAAAATAGGCTTAGGGTCCAAAGAGTGTCTTTCATCTAGGACCATCTCAAACTGTGGCTGGAAGTGTTGTCCATAGAATTGAACTGGAGTCCGCAGAAGTGCTCTGAAGCTTCACAATCTGAGTTGAGTTTGAACTTGGAACAATGGTTTGTAGACCAGAATGCGGTCCGCATAACTGAAGTGTGGACCGCAGATTGGGTTGCACTTCGGGGCTCAGAGTCTTTTGATCACTATCTATTTTTGCAATTTGGCTTACCTATCTGCAGTCCGCAGTTTGGTTCTGCGGTCCACATAAGTGGTCTTTTTAACACTTCTTCCTTTTTCAACATTTTTGTCCATATTTTAGCATATTTTCTCACGTTTTTGGTGTCCCGGGGCAAAAATCCTACAAAAACTGGAATAACGTTATAAACACATACATTAAATGCATTAAAGACATCAATAATTCATGCAATTAGTGTCGAAAGTTTCATAGTTTCTAGACACATCACCTTCCCAACGAAGAGATCCTGAAATAAACAGAAACCGGGGAAGAAATTCACAAAACATCTTAGTTCTTTGGTGATTTTAGATAGTCACATATGGTGATACTGAAACTGAGGTATAAAAACACATTTTTTATAGTACTTCTGTTAGATAATACACTGGACCCAATATGAGTCACTTCTGTTACATCTCCATTTGGAAAAAGAATCTTCTTAGGATTGCTAGGTTGAGACACTATTTGTGTCACACCCTAAATTAGGGGGGTTTGTGGCCGACCCTTGGTTCTATACTGGCCCGAGCATACCACTTTAAAACATAACCTATAAACTGAATGGAAACTTGAGCCTGTAAGGCCATACAACATAAATGGTATGGAGGTATAATCAACATATATATAGAGCTAACAAGGCCACCAACTGAGAATATATGACGTCATCTAGACATCTCAATAAGAAGGTAGACAACCCAAAATATCTATCTACATACATATACAAGACCGGTAAGGTCATCGTATAGTTCAACATATCAACATCCTGGCCCACAAGTCCCTGACAAAACAACTAATCAAAATATATAAATCTAAGAGCCTCTAAGAACTACAACTGGTATATAGTCGGGACAAGGCCTCGACCTACCCATAATTGTATATATACATATGACTCAGCTCATAACCTCTAACTCGGTTGCTCCGAAAGAAGCAAAGCTTACCAATCAACAACTGAACTCAATAGGCTCCTACTGGGAGGTTTATCTACACCTCTACCTAAACCTGCAGTATGAAATGCAACACCCCCCCGGCAAAAGGGACATCAGTACGAATGAAATGTACCGGTATGTAAAGCATGAATAGCAATGTGAAAGCATAAGATGTAAAATAGAGCATAAGAAACAACCTAATACATTGATATCATGTGCGCCATTCAGGGTGAACAATGAAACTATAAAACTGTACTAAAACGTTTATACATGTGTTTTATTATATAATCTTCCCTTGTCTTATAGCTTTATGTGTTTAAATAAGATATTACCCTCAAGTAATAACATTCATCCTCGAAGGTAGAGGAAAATTCTAACTCTTAGGATTTCCAAAAAAATCGACAGATTTTCCTTTGTAAGCAGGACTATTCGAGACTTGTGAAACAACTAGAATACATATCCAATGCCACACAGGGTCATAAAACAATACAATATAACAATATCATCCCCACATGATCGTATATCTAACCAGAAATCAAATGGCTTAGACATAACTCACATCAATTGTTAACTGCCAAAGTCTGGATTGTGTCCGTCACATCTGCCTCAACAATATTGCTTGTAGTCTGAAACAAATATAGGTATATAGACCTCACGTCCTCCTCAGCCTCCCAAGTCATCTCCTCAATGTTATTATTTCTCCATATTACTTTAACAGAGCCCATTTTCTTGATTCATGGCTCCCGGACCTGCCAATCTAGGAGAGCGATAGGAATTTCATCGTACAATAGATATCTCATAATATTTACATCTTCTATAGGAGTAATGCGAGAGGGATCTCATATGCACTTACACAAGATCGATATATGGAACACTGGATGTACTACCTCTGATTCTGAGGGTAGTTTGAGTTTGTAGGCCTTCTGGCCTATCCTTTGAATGATCTCATATGACCTCATGTACCTGGGACTAAGTTTCCCCTTCTTGTCAAACCTCGGCGAAACCATTAGAAATACTCAATCACCAACACTCCAGATTGCAACGCCGAACATCTAAACAAGATTTCCACCGACTTTGGGCAGTCAATAAGCGCTCCTGAATTAATATCACTTTCTCTACAGCTTGCTGAACAAAAGTGGGGCCTAACAATTCAGCTTCGCCCACTTCAAATCAGTCGATTAGGGATCTACACTTTTGGCCATACAAAGTCATTTGTATACTGGAGTGATAGTTATTATTATAGGCAAACTCAATAAGTGACAATGGGTTATCCTAACTGCCTTTGAAATCTAATACACAATCTTGTAACATGTCCTCAAGCATTTGAATGGTACGCTCGGTGTTCCCATCGGTCTATGGATGAAAGGTTGTGTTAAAGTTTACCTGAGCACCCAAACCTCTTTGAAATGACTTCTAGAAGTTAGTTATAAATTGGGCATATCGGTCAGATATAATGGAGACCGAAATTCCATACAATTGGACTATCTCCCTGATATAGTGCTTGGAATAATCTTTAACTGTAATGAAATCCATATTGATCATCTCCTACTTCCACGTCAGAATCTCTATATTCTAAAGTAAGCCCTCGGGCTTCTGATGCTCGATTTTAACTTACTGACAATTTAAACACTGAGCTACAGACTCATCGACATTCCTCTTTATATCATTCCACCAATAGATATGTCAGAGGTTATGATACATTTTTATCAGGACAGGATGGATAGAATACCTGGACTGGTGGATATCTGCCATAATTCGCTCTCGGAGTTCTCCAACATCTAACACACATAGTCGTCTTGGTATCTAAGAACTCTATCTCCTATAAGCTCCAATGACGACTTCTTCTACATGGGAATTCCTCATTTCATTCTGACTAACTCAGGGTCGTCAAATTGTCGCGCTTTTACTTTTGTTATCAGAGATGATTATGTGGTATTTTGAACCACATTACTTCCGTCACCCGTATCCAGTAGTCGTACATTCAAGCTACCTATGTGATACGACTCTTTGGTCATCTCCAACTTGTTGGCTTCAATATGATTTAAAGTCCCCATAGACTTACCTCTTAAGGCATCATCTACAACATTCGCCTTGCTTGGGTGGTATAAGATATTAATATCATAATATTTTAATAGCTCCAACTACCTCATTTGCCTCAGATTCAACTTTGTTTTCCGAAATATGTACTGTCAGCTTCTATGATCTCTAAGTAGGTCAACATGAACTCCGTATAAATAATGACACCATATCTTCAAAGCAAATATAACAGCCTCCAACTCAAGATCAAGAGTCAGGTAGTTTAACTCATGTTTCCTCAATTACCTCAAAGTGTATGATATAACCTTCCCGTGTTGCATCAGAACACAGCCTAGGCCAATTCTGGAGGTATCACAATAAACAACGTACCCTTCAGTACATTCTGGAAGATCTAGGACAGGCGCAGATATTAGTCTATCCTTTAACTCCTAGAAACTGCGTCCACTCCTATCTGACCATAGAAATTTGGTTGTCTTATGGGTAAGCTTTTTCATAAATGTGGAGATATAAGAAAAGACTTCCACAAATCTCCGGTGATATCCTGCCAAACCTAAGAAACTATGTACCTCAATGGGGATCGTGGGCCTCAACTAATTCTTTACGGCCTCAATCTTCTTATTATCTACTTTGATACCTTTTGAAGAGACTATATGGCCCAGAAAAGAAACTAGGTTCAACCAGAACATACATTTAGAAAACTTAGTGTACAACTTACGATCCTAGAGCATCTGTAACACCACTCAGAGATGATCTGCCTCAGTTTGTGAGAAATACTTGGCGCCCTGCAATTGATCAAATAAATTGTTGATCATCGGAAGAGGGTACTTATTCTTGATAATAACTTTATTTAATTACTTGTAATCAATGCACATACTCATAGAACCATCATTCTTACAAATGAATAATATCGGTATGGCCCGTGGCGAAGTGCTAGGCCTAATAAAGACTTTATCTAATAAATCCCTTAGTTGATCCTTCAATCCCCTCAGCTCACCAGCCATTCTATAAGAAAGGATATATATTGGTTGCGTGTCTAAAAGCACATGAATAGTAAACTCTCTCTCTCTCTCTCTCTGGAGGAATGCCCGGAAGTTCATCCAAAAACACATCAGGAAACTCAGTTACAACTGGGACATACTGAAGGGTCGGAGACTCTGCATCTGCATCTCTGATCCATACCAAATGGTAAATATAACCCTTAGAAATCATCTTTCTTACCTTCATGTAGGAAATAAACATGCCTTTAGGCATAGCTGAACTACCTTTCCATTCCAGGGTCAACTTTTCTAGAAAACTGAATCTAATAACCTTCATTCGGCAATCAACAATTGCGTAACAAGAAGCCAACCAATACATGATCATAATGGCATCAAACTTAACCATTTGCAACTCAGCTAAGTCAGCTAAAGTTGGACGATCACAAACTGTCGTTGTACAATTTTTATAGACTCGCTTTACTACAATAACCTCACTAACCAGTGTAGCTACTTTATATGGCTTAGACAATAATTTTGGTTCAAACCAAAACTTATTAGCAACGAAAGGTATAACGTAGGACAAATTGGATCCAGGGTTTATTAATGCTTAAACATCATAAGTGAAGATGGATAGAATACCTGTAACAACATCCGGAGATGACTCCAAATCCTGTCGGCCTGACAAAGCATAAATACAGTTATGGGCATCGCCTGAACTAAATGTTCCTCCTCTTCCCCTACCTCTACCTACTGAGGTCTATGGCCTGCCACCTGGCGAGTGTACACTTGATGAAGATGCTACTGTCGACCTTGTAGGTTGAGTCATTCCCTTTACTGGCACATATAGTGACTAGGACTTACATACCAATAACACACATTTGAACCCTGAAGGCACTGTCCTGACTCTGTCCTACCACACTGGCCACATATCAGTAATGGAGGCCTCATTTGGCCCGAACTCCCTTGCCTCTGAGAACCAGAAGCTCTCAAACCTTGACTCAGTCCAAACTAAGTATATCTGTCATATATAGGCCCCTAAAACTGAGATGGAGCACTATTAGCAAACTGAGGCAAACATCTAGGGAATCGCTGCCTAGAGCTACCTAATGCCTCTAAAAAAACCAGTTGATCTAGACCTCTTATTCAACTTCCGTTATGCATTTCTATCATCTCGGAGCTGGCTTACTGTCTGAGGCAAACATCTAGGGAATCGCTGCCTAAAGCTACCTAATGCCTCTAAAAAAACCAGCTGATCTAGACCTCTTATTCAACTTCCGTTATGCATTTCTATCATCTCGGAGCTGACGCTTACTGTCCTCAACATTCTGAGCATATGTATGTATCCTGGAGATGTCCATATCTCTATTTAGGGAAGATATTGTACACTCTCCAATCATATGTGGATCCAAACCTACTACAAATTGATGAACGCAATCCCTCATTGTATCCACAATATTCATAGCATACCAGCCAAAGAATCAAACTGCAAGTTGTAATCTCGAACACTTTTGTCCCTCTTCTTGAGGAGAAGCGTTATACCATGGCCTCTCGTACCTTCAATGGAAATTAGTGATCAAGAAAGTCATCTAAGAATTCCTCACATAAAGAGAAAGGTGCATCCGATCCTCTAGACCGCTCTCAAGTTTCATACCATAAAATAGCCACATCCCGCAATTTGAAAGAAGCTAACTGTACTGTCTCTATATCTGAAGCATGTATAACCCTGAATATTCTCTACATCTGATAAATGAAGTCCTGTAGATCTGTACCTATATCAATACTAGTGAACATTGGCGGACTCAACTCGAGAATCTCTCTGGTACTGGAGCTCTCTATACCATCAGAAGACACGACAATCATAGAACACCTTATCTACAGCTATTGAGAAGCTACTATATTTTCCAATAATTACACAACACTTGCCACACCATGCTTAGAAGACTCAAATAGAGGAACTAGGGGAATCAAATTCTGTAGATCTGGAGGTATTGTATCTTGAGGAGCTGGAGGTACTGTGCCACATCTAACCTTCTCACATGGGGGTGGAACTAATAATACGTGAGAGTGTGACTCGCCCTAGGCCTCCACTCTATCAGTCTGTCTAGGTGGGGCATTACTAGTACATTCGTCCATATCTGCACTGTCTTGAAGACTAACAGTAACCCTTCTAGTAATTGTCATGATTGAAAAAGGGATAGAGCACGAATTAAACCTGCTCTGACACCAAGTTTGTCACACCCCAAACTGAAAGGGGTGTGGCCAACACCTGGTGCCATACTGGCCTGAGCTTACCACTTTTAAACATAACTTGCAAACTGAATGGAAACTTTGGCCGGTAAGGCCATACAACATGAATGATATGGAGGTATAACCAGCATACATATAAGGACGACAAGGCCATCAACTAAGCATACATGACATCATCTGGAGATCTCAATCAGAAGGGTAGACAACCCAAAATATCTATCTACATACATATTCAAGACCGGTAAGGTCATCGTACAATTCAACTGATCAACATCAAGGCCATGACAAAACAACTAACCAAGACATATTAACATACGAGCCTCTAAGAAGTACAACTACCATATAGTCAGGACAGGGCCCCGACCTACCCATAACTGTATATATACATATGACTCAGCTCATAACCTCTAACTCGGTAGCTCCAGAAGAAGCGAAGCTTACCAATCACTAGTTGAACTCAATAGGCTCCTACTGAGGAGGTCTATCTACACCTCTACCTGAACCTGCAACATGAAATGTAGCACCTTCCGAAAAAGAGAATGTCAATACGAATGAAATTTACCGATATGTAAAGCATGAATAGCAATGTGAAAGCATAAACTGTAAAACAGGGTATAAGAAGCAAAATGATACTCTGATATTTTGTGTGCCACTCAATGAGAACAATGAAACTCTAAAATTGTACTGAAACTTTTATGCATGTTCTTTATTATGTAATTTGCCCTAAATTTGTAGCTCGAGGTGCTTAAATAAGATATTTCCCTCAGGTAATAGTCTAAGGTGTGTGTATGGATGCATATATAAATGTCTGACCTCCGGTTATAGCTCAGGGTGTTTAAATAGGGTACTGCCCTCAGGTAATAGTCTAAGGTGTGTGTAAGGATGCATATATAAATGCCTTCCTTCCGGTTATAGCCCCGAGTGTATATGTACATGTACAAATGCCCACCTGCTATTATCTCGGCAGTGTAATAGTATACTGTAATAGTAGTACTATCATATTTGGTCCTTTTGTAAGTTATGATTCTTTAATGTTAATTTGAAACGACTCTTTTTCGACTCGACAATTAACTCTTTAAAATGCTCCTTTTGGAGGTCTATAAAACTCAGATATACGTCCAACAACTAGGTGATGTAGAGTATGATAATAATACGAAGAAACGCTCCCGATAAGGGACAACCAAAATACGATTTAGAGTAATTTTTTTGACAACTTATTTGAAAAATGATATACGCTGGATTCATGCCTTTGAATGAAAAGAGATAGCATTACATACCTTGTCGTCGTACCTATCGAAGTTCCACAAGTCCTCCTACGCTCTACGAATGATTTTCTACATTATATGAACGATTTGTATCAGTAAGGGATTCATATCTTGCAAGGAAATTCATTTGGACATTTTGTCAAACACATTATATGCGTAGATTATATGTTCTTATACAAGGCAACCTACTCATGAAACAACAGAATCAAACTTCCTATTCCTCCTCCTCAACTTCCACAATATCCAAGATCACAACTTCATACTTCATTATCTCTACTACCCCACCCTTCAACTTTTAGCCATGAATATCTCAAAGTTTAACTAAGAACAATCCAAGAATTATAGCAACTCTTTCATAGAGTTTAGCTTAACTATCATAAGTTGTCTTCACCAATACAACCAACTAAGCTTACAAGAAGTTAGAAACCATCAAAGGATAGTAAAATCTTACCTTCACACATCCACGATGACCTGCACCACAAGCTCTTCTCCAAGTTCAAAAAGATTCTCAACTTCACCTTGCTAAGGATATTTCCAAGATACTATGGATCATCTAAGGGAAATTTCTCTTCAAACTTGTGTGGGAATGTTCTTTGATGATGGAAGAACCCTAGGAGATGGTTTGAGAGTGTTAGGTATGATTTTGGGTCGAAAATGAAATAAAATGAGCTAAGGGTCACGCTTGGGCATATATATAATAAATGGATAAACTTGACCCGACCACCACCTGTGGTGAAGTCTGTGAATCATAGAAACTGCCTATGAATTGCAGGTAGTATCGCAGACTTTCTTTAAGTAACTCTGAAGCCTATCACACTCTGCGAACCATCTGTGATTCGTAGAGTCCCTTAAACGATGATATTTCATCAAACTTCATCTATAAGTACTTTTGTCGATCTGATTAGTCTTAAACCTTCTCGAAACTTACTCAACACTTCCGTAAACCTTTATAACTTCTGTGAGGGGTTCTACCATCTCCGAGCCTATGTTGGCTGACTATACGGTATTGCCAACGCATGAAAACATGAGGTGTAACAGTTTGTTTGATCAATACCTATTTATTAGCTACCATATGATTAGTAGCACCAGTGTCAATTATCCACCATTAACTTTTCATAGAAGCTAATAATGTTGTACTAGTCTCATCTACAGTTGAACAAGCAGTAGGAACTAATAATGAATAAATAGTACATGTTGCAGCTGAGAAAACATTGTTGGTATTATTAGTATTGCTCTTCAACATATCCACAATATGTTGATACTAGATTTGTGGAAAGGCATATTGTCCCATCTGTGATCCTTGATCAAAACTAGGATCCACACTTACATTTGATCTAGCAATTTGATAATCATGCCTTGGCATCTGGTTCTGATTTTGAGTTTGCATAGAATTCATGTTCATATCTTGTGTTGCTTGATTCATTTCATTACCACCGTACACTACATTGTGAGAAGATGAATTCCCCGACTGATTATACTGTATGTACTTGTTGTTATTCTCAAACCTATTGTTGTTTTCAACATTATTGTAAGGCCTCTTATTTGTTCTTTGATCTGATGACTTGTACTCTTGAGGATAACCATTTATTTTGTAACAATCTTTAGTAACATGACTCATCATCTTGCAAATTTTCACAGTATAAATTGCTATTGTGGTTTTTTGTAAACTTTTGAGATGTTCCATTGTTCTTGGTACCCACGTCTATATTTCCCATAGTAGTAGGGTTTGATCCCAATACACCAGCATTAGCTATAATCGACTTCTTTCCATCATCACTTAATATCATAGCATAGGCTTGATTTATAGTAGGCATAGGACACATCAACACTTGCCCAATTAAATGATTCATTCAGCCCCATAAAAAATTGAAACAACTTCAATTTTTGAAGATGCATTACAAAATCTTTTGATTTCTCGCAATTAGAACTAGGAGTTGGAATCAATGCCTCAAATTCTTCCCATAAATATTTGAGTTTAGAGAAATAAGCAGATACATAGGAGGTACCTTGTGTAAGAGGAGCTTTTTCTTTGTGAACATTGAAAGTTCTTGAGCCATCTATCTTGTTAAATCTTTCATTTAAATCCTCCCACATACTTGTGCACTCGACGCATACATGATCCCTCCTAACAGTCTTTTCACTATAGAATTCATGATCCAATAGAGAACAATTACATTTACTCTCTCCCAATGATTTCCCATAGACTCAGGAAATTGATCTTTAGTGCATGTTCCATCAACTAAACCCATTTTATTCATTTCTAAAAGAGCAATTCTCATCGATCTATACCAAATCAAAAAATTCTCGATACATGTTAATTGAAACGATATGATTTGTATACCACTTTGATCAGCTGGTGACGGAAATAAGGGATGATTATAAGCGATCCCTGCACCTTGACTTGATCCAGCACTTTGTGATGCATTCTGAGTCGAATTGAAATTGACTCCATTGTTAAACACATTTTTTTCGATCGCCATTGACGAACTTGTTTGAAATATGAATCTGATTATACGGAATTTGTTCTCGAATCGATATGCACAATAGATTAACTGGTTATGCTTTGATACCATGTAGTAAATTGAAGAATCAATGAAGAATTACAAGAACCCTAACTGTGAGTTCAGGAGAGGAAGAAGATGGAGGAGAGAATTGTAGAATTTCATATTCATTCAATTGTGTAGAATACATCCACAATGTATATTTATAGCTTGATTAAGATTCAATGGATTAGGCTACTAATCATAGCTAACAAGCTATTAACATAACTAACTACAAGACTAGTAACTAACTTAACAGTAATATGGAACTAGGAAAAAGACCAAACTACCCTTCTTATCATTTCCCTTAATCTGCATACTTCTACAATTCATTCGTGGAATTACAAGAGAATACATTGTATTTATATATGCATGAAGAAAATAAGAAATAAAAAGAAACAAGATATTCTATAAGTAATGTATATCATAAACTAATACTAAGTAATATTCAAAATTAGTGTATAATATCTCTAAATATATTTTATCATATACGTGATATCCACAAATACTTTGGAATATCTCTAAATATATGCTACCATCTTAACAATAAATATTGTTGAAACAGTCAATATTGCTTGTAATTGTTTCTTTTTCTGCTGCTGAAAATTTTAACATCAAACATAAATGAGTTAGGGCAAGGTGGGGGTACTAGAGCAACCAAATAGTAAGGTGGTCATTATTTCAGTTTATCCTTGTATTCCTTTTGGCTTTTGCTTTGGCCTTTAACCTTTCAGTCCTTTTGAGGTGACTATCTTGCTATTAATTCTCTTCTTGTTAGTGCATCCCCTTTAATTTGTCAATAGCTAAAGGCTAAAAACCCACTACTGCCTACTTTATATATCTCAAAAACTACTTATAAGAGATTTGTTTCCTCATGATGATATATATATATATATATATGCTCCTACTTTGAGTTTACGTAAAGCGGTTAAAAAAGGAAATCAAAGCTATAATTATTATTAGTATCACTGTTGCACGCTCCATATGTTTAATTAAGTAGTTAGCATTTCATTATTGGTTCTTTATATGATTAGCAAAACTTAGTGATTATACGCCATATTACTCGTACAATGTAAATTACATCGACCAAATTATTATACAAATGTTCTAAGTTTCACTTCAATAAATGATAACAATTGAAACTACAACTATATAATCCTTGAGGGAGCTTTCCACCAAAGATGGATTCAGGATTTTAAGTAAAAGTGAGTCATGTTGAGTATTATAACGTTCACTGCTCTCTTTTTTGTTGTAAAAGCTAGATGAGTATTTTATATATTGTTAAATTTTTTTAAATATATACAAAGTTCACAAATGAAATTAGTGGGTGTGCGTGTACTTGCTACCTAAGATAAATCCGTGAGAAACTATTCTTACCTTTTAGCATGTAACATAACAAATCTACAACTTTCTTTCAGCCAAAAAGCTCACCAGCTAAACATCAGCTAATTTACTTTTAATGCAAAAAAAAAAAAAAAAATCTCCCACTTCGCAAAAGGAAAAAAGGGTACAGGACAAAGACTCTACTGCTTTTTAAGACATGACTAGTCAAAATAGCCACATTTTCAAACAACAAAAGAACCACGCTCCTTAAGGAATTTTTTGCAAACAGTGAAAATGGTTAGGATTTGAGTCTCAAATATGATATAATCAAAAAATAGTAAATAAACGAAAAATAAATAACACACAGATTTATAGTGGTTCACTCTCAATGCGAGAGTTACGTTCATTTTGCCACTGCATATTTTACTATAATCCGAATAGGGAGTTTGTGTTTACAATTCTCTCTTGCCCACTTTTTCTCTTGTTCGACCAAGAAAGAAAACGGTGCCCTAGTCTATATATCGCGAAAATTAGGGCGAACATAATATAATAATTCTCAAAATACCCTCCACTAAATAACCTTACATGATATATATATATATATATAATTTTAACCAAGCTCCAACTATGGTCATGGAGTACTCCAAGGCAATATCCTAGAGTTTCATGTAGAAAACTAAAAGTTTAAGATATTACTCCCTGAATCTCAAAATGATTTTAGTTTGACTTGACATGAAATTTAAGAAATAAAGCATGATTTTTGAAATGTGTGGTTTAAAATAAATCTTAGATATTTGTGTGGTAGTAAATCATCTTATAAAGTTAAATTATTTCTAAATATATAAATTTGTCAATCCTTTTAGAACATATTAATAAGAAAAGTAGTACAATCTTTTTGTCACGAGGGAAAGTAATTTTTTTCTAGAAACCAAATAAAAAAGTGGCTAGTCAATACTATTTCTACGTAGGAGGTGTCCACAATTTTTGTGCGGAAATTCAACTCTTTTACTAGTCCACTAAAGGAGGGGAAGGAAAAAGTTGTTTTTAACAAATGATACCATCCACTTTCTTTCCAACAACTTTGATTGGCAGATCAAATGCTACAGTATAACGCTGATTACGAATATATATGATGAGATTGAACTTTTTTTGCCATTGTATACAAGTTGGTGAGTAGTCTCCCTCTATCAATATATATTCTACCTTATTTTAGATTGCTAACATTTAATGATTTTTTCTGTTACAGTGAATTTTTAAGAGTGGGATCTTTCTGCGACTTGTTTAGTTCATTTCCAATGATAGGAATTTGCATGGTTCTTGAAAAGAAATTGTGAATTACAAGAGTAAAAAGGTTCAGGATACAAGCACTCCCAGAGGTATTTTTATCATTAATTCTTCTTCCCTTTGTTGCTTTGTCCAATTCTCACATCAGATAGTAGATTGTGCTATCTATTTTTAGGTAACAACCAGTGCTATCTTGTCATATCGAGTTCAGATCAATAATCAAATCATCATTTTAGACAGTTTATGTGTCATATTTGATACTGATAAAAATAATGGCCACAATGGGGGAACACAAGTTTAGTGATTTGTTTTAGTAAGCTTCATACCATCTAGAATTGGTAGGAAAAAGGATCTTGACTTGATAGCTATGTTCGTCGGACTCTTCAAAAATGTCGAAGGTTACGTGTCAGATCCTCCAAAAGTAGTGTATTTTGTGGATTCGACACAGATGCAATAACATTTTTGGAGAGTCCGAGCTCCGCAGCTTGATAGGACAATCAGTTACTATTATCGTTAAGCTTTGAAGTAGAGTTTTCATTGTTTCCTTTTCTTAATCTCAAGATTTTATTATGTAGCAGGATATGGGACTACAGACGAATAATGCAGATTTCAAAAGACAATTACCAGGCAGTGAACATCATAATTCGCCCGAGGAAAAGAATAATGTAAGGAGCTTGTTTACCATACTACTTTTAATTGTGCAGATTGATCTCTTAATTATGTGATAATCCTTTTTCATAGAGAGAAAAAAAATGTGTAGGCAAGATAAGCTGAAGAGACTGAAACTTCGAAGTGAAAGAAAAAAAGAGACTAAAATAGATCTTTAACTGTCAATAAATTGCAAGCTGAAGCTAATTTAACCAATCTGTAATATAGAATAATTTCCCTTAGGGATTCCTTTCATTATTCACAATATATATAGTTGTACAAAGGTTGATTCCTAATACAGTACGAATCCTAACTTACCTTACAAAGGTTGATTCCTAATACAATTAGAATCCTAAGTTACCTTAAATATACATCTATCATAATTATAAAATATACGGAGAATATTCGCTAATACTCCCCCTCAGACGGAGCGGAAGGAGGCCGAACGCTAAGGCTGGATCGGAAGTCGGTGAAGAGCTGTCGCGGTAGTCCCTTTGTGAAGATGTCTGCATACTGATAAGAGGAAGGCACGTGTAATATTTTGACCTGACCACGGGCAACCTTCTCTCGCACAAAGTGGATATCCATCTCAATATGCTTAGTCCGCTGATGTTGGACCGGATTATGAGACATATAGATGGCAGATATGTTGTCACAATAGACTATAGACGCCTTGCGGAGTGGACACTGGAGCTCCAAAAGAAGATTTCGGAGCCAACAGATCTCAGCAACTACATTAGCAACACCGCGATATTCTGCTTCAGCACTCGAACGGGATAGTGTGGCCTGCCGCTTGGCGGACCATGAGATAAGATTATCCCCAAAAAATACACAGTATCCTGAGGTGGAGCGACGTGTGTCGGGGCATCCTGCCCAATCTGCATCCGTGTATGCAAGTAGCTTGGTTGGGGCAGAGGGGTATAGATGTAATCCCAAGTCTAGTGTTCCCTTAACGTATCTGATAATACGTTTGAGGGCGGCAAAATGGGACTCTCGAGGGTCGTGCATGAACAAACACACCTGCTGAACGGCATATGCAATATCAGGCCTAGTGAATGTAAGATACCGAAGAGTACCTGCTAGACTCTGATATAGAGTGAGATCAGAAACTGGCACACCGTCATTGGCACTAAGCTTGGATTTTGAGTCCACCGGAGTTGGCATAATTTTACAATTTGTCATCTTGGCCCTGTACACTATCTCTTCTGCATACTTACGCTGACACAGGAACATAGTGGCTACAGATCTGGTCACCGATATACCCAAAAAATAACTTAGCTTGCCCAAGTTAATCATAGCAAATTCAGTTTTGAGTAGAGCAATGATTTCATTCTTCAAACCGTCAGATGAGGCAGTAAGAACAATGTCATCGACATATAATAGCAAATATACAGTGCTGCTACCTCGGTGAAAAGTGAAGAGAGAGTTATCACACCTGCTACATACAAAACCAATCTGGAGAAGATACCTAGTAAAATGATCATACCAAGCGCGGGGTGCCTGTTTCAATCCATACAATGATTTCCTGAGATGACATACAAACTGCGGAACTGGCGGATGAACAAAGCCAGGGGGCTGATACATGTATACAGTTTCTTTCAAATCCCCATGAAGAAATGCATTCTTGACATCCAGCTGATGAATCGGCCAATGCATGCCCATAGCAATACTGAGAACAGTCCGAATAGTGGCCGGTTTAACAACCGGACTGAATGTCTCACCAAAATCAATAACCTCATACTGATTAGTGTCATTTGCAACTAGTCTTGCCTTATACCTCTCTAAGTCACCACTGTCTCTGAACTTGTGACGAAATAGCCACATACACCAGATAACATTCACACCAGCTGGTCTAGGTACCAAATCCCAAGTGTTCTGCTTGGTTAAAGCGTTAAACTCCGCGCACATGGCCGCATTCCAATTAGGGTCCCGTTTAGCTAGTTTTGGATTCTTTGGAATGGGTGATAAGGTTTGTGTGGAGAGATTGAAGTGAACCTTGGGTTTGAAGATCCCGTGTTGTGCACGAGTCTCCATGCAGTGAGAGGGCAGCAGTGGGAGGTCGGGACTGGGAGGCTGCATGCCCACTGGTTCTAGACTGGGAGGCAGCAAGGCTGCGAGATTGGTTGCTGGACTGGGAGGCAGCAGGGCTGCGGGACTAGTTGCTGGACTAAGGGGCATCAGTGTTGCTGGTGGTGCAGGAGACTCGACTGGAGGCAGCAGGGGTGGTGTTTGGGTATTTGACCGAGAGTAGGGAGCTGTTGGGGTGGTGCCGGACAGTGGCGGGGACGAGACTGTCAGAACAGTGGGCTGCTGGAGGTATAGATTTTGGATGACCGGGGACAGATTTGGTTCATCGAGAAAGAAGTAATCGGTGGTCTGAAATTTTCGGAGATTTGAAAAAGGAAAGGTTGTCTCGTCAAAGGTGACGTGACGGGAGATGATGATTTTACGAGTAGCAATGTTATAGCACAAGTAGCCCCGATGATTAGGAGATAGACCAAGGAAGACACATGGCAGAGTGCAAGGGGCAAGTTTGTGAGGTGCAGTGGAAGCTATGTTGGGGTAGCATAAGCATCCAAAAATAAGTATGTGATCATATGATGGTAGCCTACGGTATAAGATTTTGGTAGGGGTCTTGTGTTTGGAGTGTGCTAGTTGGTAAAATATTGAGGAATTCTACCATTTTAACAGCATAGACCCAAAAAGGCGGTGGTAGACAAGCATGAAACAGAAGAGTGTGAACCATGTATTGATGATACGTATAATTCGTTCAGCCTTTCCATTTTGGGAGGAAGTATAGGGACAAGAAAAATGGAAAACCATGCCTTGTTTAGAACAAAATTTGTGAAATACCGAGTTATTAAATTCACGTCCATTGTCACATTGGAATGATTTGATAGATTTTTTAAATTATGTTTTAATGAATTTTTGAAACTCGAGGAATTTGAAAAAAACTTCAGATTTGAATTTCAGTGGGTAAATCTAGACAAAGTGTGAAAATCATCTAAGAATACTAGATTGAATTTGTGACCCAAAGAGCTAATAATCGGAGATATCCACAAATCAGTATGAACAATATCAAAGGGAGAAAAAGTAACATTGTTTGATGACATAAATGGAAGACGAGTATGCTTGCCTAGTGGGCAAGAAAAACAGTGTTGGGCAATTTTTCCATTATTACATTGAATACGCTTAGAAGTCCTAAGAAAAGTAAAAACTGGGTCTCCGGGGTGTCCGAGTCTATTGTGCCAAGTTGAGGGAGAGATCGCCGCAAGGGATAGAGGTGCTTGCGGTCTGACAGTGGAAGACCGAGTAAATAGGTAGAGGTCTCCTACACTATTGCAGCATGTAAGAATTTTTCCCGTATTGAGTTCCTTCACAGAAAACCAAAAGGGTCAAATTCAACAGACACAGAATTATTTCTAGTGAATTTTCTAACAGAGATTAGGTTTTTAATGATGTTAGGGGTGTATAGGACGTGATTTAGAGAGAAAGGCGGGTGTGGATGTTTGGTGTGTGTGTGTTACCGTAAACTTCAATTGGAATGCGATGACCATTGCCAACAGTAATAAATTGAGGACACTTTAACCAAAGTAGTTGAGATAAGTTATTTGACGACCGGGTGAGGTGAGATATGGCTCCGGTGTCCATGTACCAATTTTCGTCGGGCTGTTGAAGGTTCACAGTGTTGTAGGCCTGGCCCAAATCAGTGGGGGCCAAGCTACTGGGGTGCTACTGCTGCTGCTGCTGGACCGAGACTAGGTGAGCCTGCTGCTGTTGCTGGTGGGCCTGCCTGGTGGCTAGGGCAGGGCTCAAGAGGCTGGTCGACCATGCAGGTTGCTGAAACTAGGCCCCTGCAATCGGGTATGGGCATGTAGGAGAGGCCCAGTTCTGTTGGTTGGGCCAGAATTGTTGTTGTCCAGGCTGCGGGACTGTTTGCTGTCCAACCCACTGGTTGCGTTGGCCCTTTCCGCGGCCCTTGCCTTTGTTGTTGTTGCCGCGACCTTTGCCGCCACGACCTCCGCCGCGGGACTGCTGCTGCTGGTGGTCTTGTGGTGGTGGCGGGTTGGTGTTGGCCGCCGGTGTTGCCATCTCGTCAACGGCTAACGTCTTTTGATTATGTTCCTCTCGTTTAGCACGACGGGTTTCTTCCAACAAGAGTTTTGACCGTGCCTTGGTGAAACTGGGTAGTGGGTCGGCCTGTTGAATCATCGTTGCAAGTGTATCGTATTCACCTTTCGGTAAACCTGCAACCAATTGGAGTACCATCTTAGTTTCAGAAATAGAATTCCCGACGTTGGATAGTTGGTCGGCTATGAGTTTCAGTTGTTTGCAATATTCGAACATGTTGTTAAAATTCTCGAGACGCGTATTGTTGAATTGCTCCTCCAAATACACTGCCCGAGTATTTTTATTGTCCTGAAAAATTTCTTCCAACCGCACCCAAAGGTCACGTGCCGTAGCACCTATTTTCATGATGGTACACAACAAGTCTTTGGAGATGGTGCTGTATATCCATTGTTTGACGATGGCGTCAAGGCGGCGCCATGTTGATTCGGCAATGTCGGTGGGACGAGGAACAGAGTCATCAATGTGGTCGAGCACGTTGTACGCACATGCATGAATATAGAACTGTTCTGTCCACATGGAATATTGACAATCTTCTTGATCAAGAATTATAGGGATAGAGTTCTTGATGTTTGTAACGGCGAAAGCCGGGTGAAAAGAAGACGATGAACGTTGAGAGGGGTTGTCAAAAGTGCCAGTGGAGGAACCGGAATTTGTGGGGGAAGACATGGTGGCTGCCTTGTTGCTGTTTCGACCGAGGGAAGGGAAAAAATGTTGTTTCGGCCGAGAAAGAGAAAGAGAAGGGAGAAGAGTAGGGTTTAGGTTTTAGGCTCTTGATACCATGTAAGATAGAATAATTTTTCTTATGGATTCCTTTCATTATTCACAATATATATAGTTGTACAAAGGTTGATTCCTAATACAGTACGAATCCTAACTTACCTTACAAAGGTTGATTCCTAATACAATTAGAATTCTAAGTTAACTTAAATATACATCTATCATAATTACAAAATATACGGAGAATATTCGGAAAATATTCGCTAATACAATCAATTGACTATGACTCAATGCCAAACTAGTTGGGATCAGCTCAGCTCCAAGAATCCTCAATATCCAATAATGTTAAAGTTAACTCCGTATTAATTAGATCGACATTTGCTCAGCTATTTTTACTTGTTTCTGTTTGCTTCCAGACTGCTCATGAGGATCTGATTAGAGAAGTTGCTCTTTTGGAGCTGGAAATTATGTATTTGGAAAAGTATCTTCTTTCAATGTACCGAAAAACATTTGCTAAGCTGTTAGAATCACAGTCCGTCAAGGATGACAGAACAAAAACCAATTCAGCTCCCAAAGAAAGGAAATATTCCGAAATCAAGAAGCACAACAACAAAACCAAGGAAAATGCAATCACCAATACTAGTCCTTCTCTTCCACCTTTTAGTAATCCACCGGAAGAATGCAATGAGAAAACGGGAGATCCAAGCCTAGTTGATACTAATCTGAGATGCCACTCATCACTGTCTCACACTGCTGCTTCTTTTAAACCTTCACCTCTAGTTGGAGCTATTGCTGATGCTGTTGATTCATATCATTCTTTGCCTTTATCAATGCTGGAGGTAAGTAATTCTATAGAAATCAGTGTATTTCGGGGGTTGAGATGGCATCTATTCTATCTTTAAATTGAGATCCGCTAAACTGTTGTGTTGAGAATATAATTAAGTAAATAAAAATGTGCTCTTTCTGAAAGCTAAGCTTTTAGATGAGATGGTCACACGCTTCCATATGGTATTAGAGCAGGTAGAGGTTCTGGGATCGAATCTCACCGCTACCTATATCAAAGAATTTTCACATTCTTGGCACATTAAAAAAAGTGTGCTTTCTCTAAAAGCTTAATGAGATGGTCACACACTTCAATATGATGCATACCAGATCTGCTTAGCTAAGGGAATCACTTTGTTTATTCATCATCATTGGAAAAAAACAGTGGGACTAGGCTTTTACTTAGTTCTATAATCTATTTGTGATGCAACTAACAATGTCAAATTTGGATCATGTAATTGCAAGCAGCATGCTCAGGTATCCACTTCAAATTGGAGAGCGGCAGAACATTTTGTTAACGGTTCTTCAAATCATTTTCATCATGCCCCAAACCAGCTGTCTGAAGAAATGATTAAGTGTATATCAGCCATTTATTGTCAGCTTGCTGACCCCCCTTTGTTCAGCTATGATTACCCGTTCTCTCCAATCTCATTATCATCATCCGCGCTGGAATCTTTTCCTCAAGGTCAGCATGATATAGGGGCTTTACAATGTGAAGAAAGTTCTTCTAATTCAACATTGAATAACCCTTTTCACATTAAAGAGACAAGAGAATTTAGTGGATGTTTTGTCACAATGACTGAAGTGCAAGGCCTCTATCGAGATAAACGGAGCTTAGATGGTGTGGACCGCATGTTACAACAATTTAGGTAAGCTGCTACCTCAATTTGTAGTCTGCATTTTCCTACAAAGCACTTCACAGTTGCAGTTAGATTAAATACATCTACATGTCTAATGCTAATGTTAATTGCTTGTAGAAACTGGATCTCAGTAATTTTGAAAGAATAAACATATGTAACCTATAGTGTTTCAGTAAGCTTGCTGAGTTTTGTTAGTGCTGAAAGGTCTTCAACTTGCCAATACAGGTATCTAGTCTCAAAGTTGAAGGAAGTTGATCCTAGAAAAATGAGGCATGACGAGAAGCTGGCGTTCTGGATTAATGTCCACAATGCACTAGTGATGCATGTAATAACATATATGTAGCTTAAACTTCTGCAAAGATATTTTACTGCATATCAGGACGTGAAAAGTTACTAACGTACATTGTATATATTGCAGGCGTTCTTGGTTTATGGGATTCCACGAAGTAATCTCAAGAGAGTATCTCAACTTCTCAAGGTCATAACAGTCTGATGTCTGTGAAAATGGTTAAGGTGCTTCAATGGTTCTTATAACTTGGAAAACTTTTCTTGTTTCAGGCTGCTTATAACATTGGAGGGAATACGGTAAGTGTGGAGATGATTCAGAGTTCTATACTAGGATGTCGATTGCCCCGTCCAGGTCAGGTAAATCCCCTTCTTGCTTTACTTGGATTCAGTCCCCTGATTCCCTCTGCTTCATGCATAATAGATTTTTCATTTGTTAAGACTCACGAATGATATCTACAGTAAGGAGTTTCAACTGTTCTAGTCACTCTGTATGTTCTTAATGGGGGCTTATTGAACTTAATTTTTCCTGTAGTGGATTCAATCTTTGTTCTTTCCAAAACAAAAATTTAAGGCTGGAGATGCAAGAAAAGGATATGCAATAGAGCATCCAGACCCTCGCCTACGTTTTGCTCTATGCTCAGGAAGCCATTCTGATGCCCCGGTATGCGCAGATTCTAAATATCTTCTTGGTTGAGCTAACTATAATTTTAGGGCTTTTTCATTTTTGGACCGCCCCCAAAATTATTTACGGCCACTAGCAAATATACAAAACATATACGCTGAGTTGTGTGTATTATATGTAGATTTTTGTATATTAAATACATATTTGTACTTAAATATATAAAATCTATACATTTGCTGGCATTTTGTAATTATATCACCGAAAGAAATTGGACTTCAATTATCCACCTTTCAGTGATTTGACCATAACCATTGATATCATTTAGAATCTTGTTATCTAAGTCATCTTAGGTTGTCTTTTCTTTTGCGTTGAGTTAATATAACATAAAAAGAAGAAATTATCTTTCTACTTTGATGCTTGTCTCGTTTTGTTTGGCTTCTCATCATTCGATGCAAATGTCCAGCTTCGCTTGTACACGCCCAAGAGAGTGTTCCAAGAGCTTGAAGTGGCTAAAGAAGAGTACCTTCAGACAAACACAAGGGTACACAAGGAACAAAAACTTGTTCTTCCCAAGAATGTGGAATCTTATGTGAAGGAGGTTGATTTGTGCCCTTCTGGTTTGATGGAAATGATAGAGCTCGCATTGCCTGAACATTTTACAAGGAAATATCAAGGGAGAATATGGAAGAAAATTGAGTGGATTCCTCACAACTTCACTTTCCGTTACCTAATTTCACATGAATTGCTTGAGTCCGTCATATCCTTCTAATTTCACACGAATTGCTTCAGTCCGTCATATTCTTCTGATCGAATTATCTGTCAATGGTTTTGAATGACAATCAGTCACATTAAGTGAATCCAAGGAACAAGTTGGTCAGAAAGGTATGAAGAATATATTTCAAGATACAATTTCAGCTACCTAAGCTGAAACAGGTTGAGAGCAGTCGTGAAACGAGGCACAGTTTAGCTGATGGTTTTTGAGCTGCTAATCTACAAGTGACATAGATTTTCACCTATGTTACCAGATCATTTGTCTTGACGCACCAGTATCAACAGGTGTGACATATACTTTGCGGATTTCCAAAATACACTAAAACTGCATGTACTTGTACCGGATGCTTAAACATGCGCGTATCCAATATGCACCCGTACATAGTCGATCGAGTCCATGTAATATAATGTGGTTCAACTGTCATTTTCTCATTGTAATGAATGAGTTTTGTAAATATTTTGGATTGTAAACTGAAACTTTTTTTTTCTTTTGTGAATCATCTTTTGGTTTGAGCAGTTGTTCTATGCAAAAAGCCCAAAAGGCAGCATATATTGCCTTGGAAGGAAATATATTGTATATATTGCCAAAAAAGGTATCTGGTTCATCCGGTGGGTGGTCTTTCTTTGTTTGGACCATGGATGTAAAGCCTTATGCTTCTAATTTAAGTTTCTTTTTGTTCTGTTCTTGTTATCCTTTTTCTCCATTCTGCACTTTGTCTTAGCACATCAAAAAAGCAAAACATATATGACCCACTAGAGCTGCAGAGCTGAAATGGATTTCCAGTTAGGTGTGACAATTTTAATTATAACATGAAGTTATATCGGTTGTCATGATTTGTATATTTTTGTCTCTTCTTTATTTGTAGTTTTGAGATTATGACGATCCGGTATGACTTTTGAGTAATTCTTATTAACAAGATAGCTAGGCTGAATATAGTATGAAGTCATACTGGTTTATCATGATTTGCATGTCGCAGTTCTAAAATGTATTTTTTTTCTTTATTTGTAGCTTTAAAATCATGACGATTCAATGTGATTTGTGAATAGTGTCCAACTGGACAGCTAGGTTGAATACAAAATGAAGTTCACTTCATTTTTCCTCTCATCTCACCCGTCTCCCTTTCCTCTATAAACAGTGCCCTTTTCACTTTTTGACCTCCTCTAGGGTTCCAGATCCAACCATCAAATTCTATTACTATCCCATGAATACAAAAAAAACTAATTACCTTTTCGTTGCCATGACATTAGTCTGGGGGATTTTAGTTTTACTTCGAATAAGAATACAAAGGTAAGAGGTCGTATACAAAGGTGGAAGTGTGTAAATGACTTTTCTGAATAGATTTAGGATATAATTAATGTATTTTCCCCCTTTTTCATCAATGCTACTGGATGTCTCTCTATATGGCAAATCAAATTAAACCTCAACTTATTTATGTGGTAAGAAGAAGCAGAACTAATAAATATAGTAGTAACAATTAGTACATGATTGATGCAGGAATGAATCCTGAGGAATTACTGAACAAGCCTGCCTTCTCAATTAAAATGATGTACACTAAGCTTAGAAGTAGCTTTCCAAAGGTTCCATGAAGGAAAGCAATATGCAATGACATTGGAGCTCCCATGTGAACTTTTATACTCCATCTTGCAATACATGGCATGACGACTACAAAGGACAGACTGACTAGATGGGGTATAAGCACTGATGGTTTTTGTGTGTTGTGTACTGGAGAAGCAGAAAGTATGGACCACCTCTTTTTCAAATGTGAATTTCAGCTAGCATCTGGACAAAGCTGCTTCACTGGCAAGGTATCCAACTACAATAACATACCCAATAGAATCTCACGAGTGGGATCCGGGGAGGGTAGAGTGTGCACAGACCTTACTCCTACCTTGGGAGGTAGAGAGGTTGTTTCCCGATAGACCCTCGGCTCAAGGTCACTGGCAAGGTATCCCTAGAGTGGCAATGGAATGAAGTAATGAACTTAATTGACTAATATGTATAAAGAAATATGTTCCCCGCATTATTATTCATTATTGTGTACAATATATAGTAATACATGGTTATTGACAAAGCTACAAACTAGGTAACTAATCTGACTAATTACAATGAGAGTATTAACTAACCAAATATAAAAGATATACAATGATATGGTAATATTATATCACACCCACATAGTTGAAGCGGGAGGTTCTCGTACGCTGTAACTGGCTCGGAAATTATCAAAGAGTATGCGCGGAAGTCATTTAGTAAAGATGTCATCAATTTGATACCGATAAAGAACATGAAGGACACGAACTTGTCCACGAGCAATTTTCTCACGTACAAAGTGAATATCCATTTCAATGTGTTTAGTGCGGTGATGTTGAACGGAATTTCCGGAAAGATATATCGCACTTACATTGTCACAGTAAACTAATGTAACCTTGAGGATTGGGCAGTGAAGTTCCAATAGAAGATTGCGTATCCAATATGACTCAGAAACAACATTTGCTACTCCTTTGTACTCGTCTTCAACACTGGATCGAGACAAAGTAGGTTGTTGTCTAGAAGACCAAGAAAGCAAGTTATCTCCAAGGAAGACACAGTAACCCGACGTGGATCGTCAAGTTCGGGACATCCACCCCAGTCAGCATCAGTGTAAGAGGTGAGACCAGAGACTGAGGACTACTTGCAACTTCAATGAGAACTGGTAACACTATCATACCTCCATTCCAAATATAAATCCATCACACCCTTATAGGTGGTTTACTAGAATGCTATCAGTCATCCAGGCAATATAAACACGACCGGCCTAGCCCCAAATGAATAAATCTATCCCAAAATAAATGCTCAATTTCTAAATCATCAATAGTCACCTGAACTGATTCCAAACATAACTGATAGGCTTTCCCTAAGAATGCGATGACCTATTCCGTCCGTTTTCTCATGAGTAGTCAATCAGTTGCCATCACCCATGACCCTAAAAGTTGGATACTATCCAAGTCATCAACTTATTACTGAAGAACTATACCTTATGATTGTAATCTTCAGGTTTCTCAACTTCTACCCGATACGCAAATCGATAGAACCCCATGAACTCTAGAGACATAAAATCATTTTTGTACTTTCTCTTAACTAGCCAACAACTCCAAAAAATTCGACACAAAGCCTATTGCCTCATTTACAACCCCTCTACCCATTGAGTCTCTAATAGTAAGACATCATTATCCCTTATCAATCCAGAAGGTGTCAAATCTCGTAACCCTCGCACCTTACCAAAACCTAGCGTATCAACCTTACGATCCATGCACTTTACCTTGCGCAATTATTTCTAAGTCTTTAATACGTGGAATACTCATCCATGCTATCAATCAACAATGCTTCAACACAGTCCACCACCAGTCACCATTCACAAACCCCATGAAACAGTTGTCATAACACTTAGTCAACTACCATAGACCTATTCCTCTGAGCGTACTAAACAATTTCACCGATATGAAAGATGCGAAAATAATGCCAACATAATCCACACCTAACCTAAGAATTTCTTATGCTTTGAATACAAATTCTCCCTTTCTCGATGGGGTACCTTACTCGTTCTAAGTTATTTTAATTCTTCAATTTACACCTTTTATTCAAATCACAATCACCACTAATGATCGATCATTACTCAAACATGCACCATGGTGTACTGAAATATCACAGGCCTCGCAAATAACTGAATTGGTCCTTGAAATAGTAGGACACTGCATATCCAACAACAGAGAGTTTCCCTCACCTCACTCGAACCTTTAACCTGGACGCTCTTCCTTATCCGACACATTTTGTGTACCATCCTTTAATATTCCTCCACAAAAAAAACTAAACAAAAATTACCGACCCACTCTAGTTACTCTAACTAACAATCATTTAGTACCCAAGTGATAATCAAAACCATCACTGAACTGGTTTATAATCTAAATGTTGATTCTTAATTATCGAACATACACTCCTGCGAACATTCTCATATAGTTTCATCGAAATATCCTTACCAAAAAATCCTTAACCGAAGTAATCCCTCTTCTATATTAGTTCATACATTCACTGACCCGGTCATCGATACCCAAATCTTTTCACAACCAAAATTAGATCAAACCATCATCGATTTGCTACCGTAAATATCCCCATTGACCAAAACCTTATTCGAGAGTCTTATACGATACTTGCCTGCAAACATACAACCCTTCCCTTAATTGCTGAAGCCTAGCACGTCCAACTAACTGTCATTTGGTCAACCCCAAAGTCATTATACTAGTAACTATAGAACTTCTCAAGTATTAACCTCCATATACCATACCCACAACTTTTATCCAAGAGCTAGATACAACATCTAGTAATTCCTTAAATAGAACTCCACACTTGTCCAGTGCCTAAGTCATTCACATTAGTCGATCACTGGTTACCATTAACCTACGACATTGTCTAACGTACCAACTCATATACGATATCTTACTCTCACTCTATCCCAAATGACTGTAAAATAACACACAAATTAACAATCTTTTGGTTTCAACAACCCCTTTCTATCACTTTCTTCAAAACTCCAAGTGACCCTGCGAACACACTCTTTATTGAAAAATCACGGCTGTCTATTTTCTTAAGTTGCACTCGTCACAAGTAACCTTGCCACCAGACCTGAAACCAGTAGCCATTCCCTAAAAGAACTCACAAATAAATAGTTCTCATTCCAGAACTACATCTCTTCCATGTCAAAGCCCAACTTAACCTTATACGAAATTCACCTTCGTACATCTTGCAACCTTATCCTAACAAACATGTCAGATACCAATTTTCCATTTATATAAAGGATTGATCCATCCCATTTCTTTTCTTTCACCTTCGTATTATCATTTCCACTTTCCAAGGATATCACCAAACTAAGGAGTCACAATCACGACCCCACTAAACCGAACCTTCAAACCATAGCTAAAGACTGAACTAGGTCACGCATCCATATCATGGTAACACATCTCAAACCCTACTACGTGACGTCATATCAGACCACTCACACATGAATATAAGAGTGTGATACCACCATCGGTGATAGAATATGATAAAGAAGTTTAAGATGCCAATTTAAACAAAGTCGCACGAAAGAACAGAATAAGGGAAGATTATGCGAGACTCAACTAAACACTGTCCTTGTACTCGTGAGACCGGTGAACCTAGGGCTCTGATACCAACTTTTTTTATGACACAAATCACAAGCATCAAGGTGGCACCTACACTATCCCCCCAGTAGGTGACCCATTGCCAAAATCATTTACAACCATAAGTATCTAACAATGCAGAACTAAAGGTAAGATACAAAATATGGAAAATCTCTTTATTAAATATTAAATATCATTTAACCCTTACAACACTTCCTCCCAAAATCTGGTTTGACTTATACAATAACTACTATGAATACCATGAATACAGAAATAAATGAAACACTGCCTCAAAATAGTAAGGAGAGAAATAACAACACCGCTTTGAATGAATAATGGCAGTCTAACTAGGATGAAGACCAAGGCTACCAAGGATGAGTGGCCTGCCTTAACCTTCCCATGCTCCAAGCTGCAACCTATACCAACTGTATACCTACATCCCCATAAATGATGCAGCAAGTGTAGCATGTGTACACAACGTACTCCCGTAAGTATCATAGGCCAACAATGACGGAAGTTACGTAACAGGAATAAATATCAAGTTGACTCTCAAGTAGATTATATTCTAGGCAGTTCAAATAATCACGTAAGTTACCTTATTCACATAAGAGTTCAATCAAAGTCAGGTACAATTCAATTCATAATGCACACATGGGTCTTACACTTCATACTTACCGACTAGTAAACTCTGTCTAAGTCATATTCATGTTGTCACCACCAACCCAAGTTATCAAATTATCAATTTAAAACAGGTTGACCCTAGTACACAACATCATATCACAATCATTCTCAAGGGGTATCATGATTAGTCTTATCATAACAATATTAGCTTCATATTCTCTCTATCTCTTGGTCTTGATTACGATTCTATACCAGTAAGGGCAGGACACATACTCATTCAGTTAACATCTTTATTATAATCTAAGTAGAAGTCTACGTCGTACATCCTTGATTAAGGAGAGGGTCTACACGTGCATAACATACAAGTCATTTAACTATAGTAACAACACCTCAACCAACCGTTTACTAGACTCGCCATCAAATAACACTATCAAACATCAAACAATACAAGCTAATAGTATCCACTGACCATAATAAAATCTGACAGCGAGTACTCATACTCATAAAGGTGTAACCACAAGACTCAATACATAGAGAAAAAGTCAATCATGGCAACAAATTCGGTCCAATATAATCAATCAAATCATCCAAATCCATTTAATAAGGAAATCATACAAGTTCCAATAACCAATCCATATCATGTTACCAAACAACAAGTAACCAACGCATGAATTAATGTATGAATGGTATGAATGCAATGCATATGCCACGTACCTTTCATCTCTAGTATACAAGCGTTCAAATTCTACGAATTGCACACCCACGGAGACCCGTGAACTCCATAAACTCATCCAAAATTTCTTAATGAATCCTAACTTTTGACTGTATAATAACTATTGCAAGCGTACAACCTGACCCCCCGCGTATAATCATCATCTCAATGTTGTCAACAATTTCATAAGTATTCTTACCTTCCGGTCTCTTAGACCCACAACATTTCCATATCACTCTCATATCAATATCATCAGAACCATGAGTGTATGAATGCAAAAGATAATACAAGGCAAGAAATCAAGATGTAATGAGATGCAACCCAGTTTAAGAGATGAATATCACATGCTTTCAGGAAATTAATACACGTATTCCACGTAAAATTAGGATATCATATCGAAAGCAATGTGATGAATAAACACAACAATAGTAAATATGGTGGCAAGCCCGCATAATGGCGACAAGTCCAATCAACAGCATTCGGAATCAACTTAAGGCTTATTCCACAAATCACCCATCATCACAGTTCAACATCGGTACCCACCCAAGCATTTATCACAACCGCTAAGGTGGGACCCCCAACACATCAAATACCCCCTCAATATTTATAACTACTCTGTACTTCTGTCGGAGTATAAAAAAGTTAAATTGTAGCCTACCACAATACCGAGCAGGCTCCATGAACTATCCAACAAATTCCTTTGCCTTCTGTAGGGCCTCCGAACACGCAAAGTCTACCAAATAAGTATTATATTTTAGCTTACGAACCCAAAAGAAAAGGGAAGAATCCCAAGTAGATAAAGTAACCCCAAATAAAAGGGAATATGAATCCAAAAGGGAAAAATAGTAACTTTACATAGAAACGTTCTATCCAAAATTCCCATGGTCCAAATTATTAATCATCAACCCAAGCTAACATCAATTTCTCCAAGTTAACCAAAAGCTCCAACCTTTCTGAGAAAACCCATTTACCAATCCATTTAGGAAACTAGTTTAAAATCTCAACATTCAACTAAATAGTAGTTTCCCATCAACACTACATGATTAGAATAAGAAAATCATCTCAAAAATCCTATCTTTAATTGAAGAAATCAGGTTGCCAAAAACTAAGATTTCAACATTTAAACCCCTTCTCCCCCCACCAAGTTACCACCATTAAAATCATTACATAAGAACTTAAATAGTCAAAAAGGGAGTTAAATAATCTTACCACCAAGAAATCCTTGCTAAATATCTTCAAAAACCATCCTCTAGTGACCCTCTTTGCTTAAGAAAACATTTGGAAAATGTAGTTTGAAATGGGAAAGTGAGGAAATGAAAAGGGTTTTTTGATTCAGTGATGTCCACTTCTGCATAACCTCATCTGCTTCCGCAGACACTCTTTGACGAATAAACCATCTGCTAAAGCGGAACTCATTAAATATCTACATTTCTGCGTCAACGGAAGATGCTCGCTTAAGTGAGTGCGCATCAAAAAAAATAGTCCCCGCAGATACAGAGAAAGGAAATAACACTGAGGCTCGTATCTATGGACCAGACCTTGCCTAGGCAGGCCCGCATAAGTTACCAACCATTCACTAAAGCGAATACACAAGACTTCAGAAAAGTTCTGGTTTCTTCAAGTTTCACCCTGAAATCTCGACATTCATCCGAGACCTCCCGGATACAAACCAAATATGCATATATATGTAACAATGCACTACGAACGCAATCGTGCCCTCAGAATTCTCATACGATAGAGCTAAGACATATTTTTCTATGGAAACCCTCAAAATACCCAACTTCCACAAATTTACAATTAGTGACACAAAATACATTCGAACACCTTGACAAGCAAACCAAGGGCTCGACTACGTCATCAATGACGCTCCGAACCTACCGAAAGTGACATAACCCGAAAATGAACCCATATAATCAAAGTCAACTATCGGTCAACACTTTTTCACTTATTCAACTTAAAAGCTTCTAATTTTCCTCAAATCAACCAAGAATCACCTGACTACCTCGGGAACTGCCCCACTCATCCCCGCATGTCAAACACACTTTAATGGTGCTAAGGAAAGGGTAAATATGGAAAAATGGTAAATCACCTAAAAGACCAAATAAGTCATTACATCATAGGGCTATACGTCCAATTTAAACAAGCATGCAGATATGAATGAAGGAAAATTGGTTGGTATGAAAATTCATGACTACCATGTTTCATGGAAACCTTGATTCCTATTGCATTTAGTGGCATACTTGAGAGAATATGGAAACCATTAATGGAGTTAAGTTTGTTCTTCAAGGATTTGTGATCTAACACTTTGACAGAAGATAATCTTATAAGGATGAAACAGAATATGCAGTCATTATAACTAAGCTTGAGAAGATCTTTCCATGTGTTTTTTTTATATAATGGAATATCTTCCTATTCATCTTGTACAAGAGGCACGCCTTGGAATGAACCAAACTTAATGCCTTAATTTATATTTTTAACTAATTTCTGTATAATAAGATATTAAAAATGTGCATGACCATTGGCAAATGCAAAAGATTAGCTAAGCAGAGGTCTAACATTGAAGGATATATTTGCGAAGCTTATATTGATAAGGAAACCACTCATTTTTGTTCTTATTACTTCCGTGACCAAGTGTCGTGTATGAAAAATAGGCCCAACTGCAATAATGAGGGTGAGGTTAATCCTGACTACCCACCAATGTCCATCTTCAATCAACTTGGCCAAGGTTCTAAAAAACCTAAAAAATGGACCTTGAGTAGTATGTAGATGCAATCAGCCATGACACATGTTTTGCTCAACTACCCTGAAATTCAAGAATATCTTTGGTAAGTGTACAATTATGTTATTAAATTACATGAATTATTGATAAGAATGAAACTAATGAAAATTGTCTAAATCTCGAACAATCACTTTGTAAATATAGAGGGCAATGACGCAATATACACAAAGTTTTTGGATTGGTTGCACAATTTTGTAAGTATTGAATTTCATTGCATAATTTCTATTAAATGACAACATCTACAATAGTTGTTGATTTAAAATTATCTAATAATCTTATATAGGTTTATCAATTATTTTACATCCCAGAGGGACTATAATTGGAGATACCATTGTTTCTGGTACAGAAGTTCCTATAAAAATGCCGAATACTGGAGAACATCCCCAATTTTTGAAAGATATACCCTTGGGCCTGAGACTCAAGTTAAGACAATCAATAAGTACATTGTAAGTAGTTAAAACTTTTAAACGGGAGAAGTTTCTCAGTATAAGAAAACCAATAATAGTGGAGTGTGCATCAAAGGCAATGTTGATGGTAGTTGTGTAACTGTTGCTTATTACGGTGTGCTACAGGAGATCATACAACTTAAATATTCGGTTATCCTAAGAAGAAGATAGTATTATTTTGGTACAATTGGTTTGATCCAATAAAAAAGAGGCACAAGGGTGAATCGTCTGCATAACATAATTAAAGTCAAACACACGAGATAGTATGGTCATTAAAATCCCTTTATAATTGCACAAAATGCTAGTCAAGTGTATTATGCTCCATATATTTTGTGTAGGGATAAGTCTGATTGGTGGGTAGTTATAAAGACTGAGCATGTGGGTAGGATTGAAGTCAATAATAAGGTAGTTGTGGAGTATCAAAATGACCTACCAGTTGTTCATCATATGACTTCAATCCTACCCACATGCTCAGTCTTTATAACTACCCACTAATCAGACTTATCCCTACACAAAATATATGGAGCATAATAAGGTAGTTGTGGAGTATCAAAATGACCTACCAGTTGTTCATCATACGGTGGACACAGAGTTGGAAAATAGTTTAGAACATCCTCAACACATATTAGAAGAAGTTGGAGATGATGAGGTAAATGTCGCAACAAATGTTGAGGATGAATCGATTGATGGAAATGAAATAAGCAAGGAGGATGAATCAAGTAGTGAGAATAAATCAAGCGAGGAGGATGGGGGGAGGATGACTAGTACGTAGCATGTTAGTTTAATTCACATAAATAAAGGAATTTTACTCTATACTTGTTAGTTATCTTTTATACTAACATAAGTTTGTATGCAAATGTCATGAGGTGGTAGTGATCGATGTAGAGGTAGAGGTCCTAGTAAGGGAGGTATAGGTCATAATAACGGGAGAAATAAGAGACCGATAGATCCTAATGATACTACTAGCCAATCCATTCCTTCTGATCTACATATGCACTCTAGCACGCCTTCTTATATTATGCCAGGTCCGAGTATGCAGCCCCCTTCTAGCCAGTATGTCTACCCTGCTCAAGCACCTCAAGTGCCCCCATTTACCCATCCTACTTTATACTTACATCCATATTTGTTGCACCACGAGGTTGCTCTCCTTCCACATCGGCGACCATGTCTCTTTCACCTTCTCTATAGGATTCATCTAATGGCCTATCTAATTTGAACCTTAGAGATAGCAGCTCTGAGCCAGACTTACAAAGATGGACACCATCTATGAGCCAGACATGGGCATCAACACCTACATCTGCTCTAGCTCTGGCACCAGCTCCGGCACCGACATCTGCACCTTCTTTTGATCAAGATCTACAACCGAGAGATGTAGATATGATGGGTATAATTATGATCGTGCCTGAGGTAACTGGGTAAGATTTATTTTCTTAAGTTTTCATTAAGTTTTTATCATGTTATTCTTTTATATGTTAACATTTTTATGTCTTATTGCATGTGTTTATCCATACCATGATACTACAAAAGCAATTCTGGATGTCGTTCGAAGGCTTTACAACAATCACTTTTACACTTCATGGAGTGCGATTCCATATGAGACTCGATTGGCAAAGTCTATATACTCCCTCCGAAATTTTCCATCGGAGCCCAGCTCTTGGCTGAATAATAATTGTTGCAGGCGTGCAACCCACTCCATCGCATATCATTATACTCGTTGTGGCGTGCAACCCGAGCCATCCGTGCAATCATCATCTCAATATTTCTATAATCTCATAGTGTTTTTACCTTTTCCGGTCCCTTGGATCCACAACATTTGCATACCACTTTCATATCAGTATCATCAGAACCATGAGTGTATGAATGCAAATGACAATACAAGGCAAGAAATATACCTACTAGAACTCATAAAAAATGCTCTCTAGAAACCAAAACCTATCTGTCTTTTTGTTCACCAAATCTTACCCTATCGGCAACCCTCATGGCGAATCCAGTCGGTAGACAACCCTCGACTAGGGTTGTGACACCTTTACCACCCACAAAACCTATGGATATTAACCCAAACCCAACACCATCATAAGTATACGGCTCTAAACCTATTATTAAACCAACTGCAAATCCCATCGCTACTGATTTACCCTATTCATCTATCACACAAGATACCACTTTGCCTAATAAAGATGTTAAAGGTACTACAAACAATCTAAACAATGGGAATATGGGGAATTATGGTAACATGTTGAAGCCTATAACACCTTTAGTTATTCCTACAATACCCACAAAGCCTGTCGCGTACAAACAAAGAGAACTATATGTCTTCTGGAATTCATCAGAAATCAAGCAGTTGATGCTAAATGAGGATTTACAATATGCAGTTCTTGGTAAGTTTTCATATGATATTATAGATATCAAGGAATTGAGAAAAACTATACTAGAACAATGCGGAATTAAAGGTACATGTAAAATTGGGTTGATTGAAGACAGACATATATTGATGAGGATATCATTATTTGAAGACTACATTAACATATTGTCCAGTCCAGCTTATTACATCAAAGTACATTCTAGATATTGTCAGATGAGACCACTAATATGGAACCCCTGGTTTAAGCTTGATGAAGAGACCTCAATAGCAGTTGCTTGGATCAGTTTCCCATAATTGCCACCAAATTTCTTTACAAGGGAGGTTGTCTTCCAATGTCCTCTGCAGTTGGCAAACTGTAAGCGTGTATGTATGGCTGCTGGTACTGGAAAGGACTTGGCGCCACGGCTCTGAACTGGGGCGTCGCGGATCTGAACGAGGGGAGGTGCCGCGGCGCCTGATTTCCAGAGAACAATCTTTTGAAACACCGTCGACAGCGCCGCGGCCCTGTGCTGAGGCGTCGCGGTGCCCAAACTTCAGAGAAGCCTGTCAACCTTCTAGCGCCGCGACTCTCGATCCAAGAGCCACGGTGCCTCCGACGGCTTCGCCCCTACCTTCTCCTTATCCGACTTTACCCCCGTCTCAGACACCACTCCACCACCCACTGTCCCTACCCATCCAATGGAAACTCATTCTAAGCATGGAATCTTCAAATCCAAAGTCCATTTCAACTTGTCTGCCCAAACCATCTCTCCACTTCCAAAGAACCCAAAATTGGCCAAACAAGACCCTAATTGGAATGCGGCTATCTATGAGGAATTCAATGCTTTAACTAAACAGCACACGTGGGATCTAGTACTTAGACCTGAGAGGGTGAATGTCATTCGTTGTATGTGGCTATTTCGTCACAAGTTCAGAGACAATGGGGATCTTGAGAGGTATAAGGCCCGTTTTGTGGCTAATGGCACAAATCAGCAGGAGGGCATTGATTGTGGTGAGACCTTCAGCCCGGTTGTCAAACCGGCTACCATCCGCATAGTTTTGAGCATTGCCATGGGCAAACATTGGCATATCCATCAACTTGATGTGAATAATGCATTCTTACATGGGGATCTGAGAGAGACAGTCTACATGCATCAGCCACCAGGGTTCACCCATCCAGCAGTTCCTCACTATGTGTGTCGTCTCCGTAAGTCACTATATGGCCTGAAGCAGGCCCCCCATGCGTGGTATGATCGCTTTGTCGGGTATATCTTGCAGATTGGGTTTGTATGCAGCAAGAGTGATACATCACTTTTTATTTTTCATCGAGGTAGTAGCACTGCTTACTTATTACTTTACGTGGATGATATTGTTCTTACTGCCTCCTCCAACGGATTGAAAAATGAGATTATTGTCTTGCTCAAGTCCGAATTTGCAATGACTGATTTAGGGAAGCTGAGTTACTTTTTGGGGATATATGTGACCAGGTCTGCCAATCATACGTTCTTGTGTCAGCGTAAGTATGCAGAAGAGATTGTGTACAGGGCTAAGATGGCGAACTGCAAAGAGGTGCCTACTCCAGTTGATTCCAAATCTAAGCTCGGTGCTATGGATGGTGCTCCCGTCTACGATCCTACTCGTATAGGAGCCTTGCAGTGCACTTCAGTATCTCACATTCACCAGGTCAGACATAGCTTATGTTGTTCAGCAGGTGTGCTTATTCATGCATGCCCCTAGGGAGTCTCATTTCACTGCTCTTAAGCGTATCATTCGATACATTAAGGGCACTCTTGATTATGGTTTGCACCTATACCCCTATGCACCAGACATGTTGCTTTCATATACGGATGCAGATTGGGCAGGATGTCCGGACATGCGACACTCCACCTCCGGCTTTTGTGTTTTCTTAGGGGATAATCTGATTTCTTGGTCTGCCAAGCGACAGGCTATCCTATCTCGCTCCAAAGTGCCGAGGTCGAGTACGAGAGGCGTTGCAAATGTAGTAGCCGAGATTTGTTGGCTCGAAATTTCGTTGTTAGAACTTCGGTGTCCTTTGCGTCAGGCATCTATTGTGTATTGTGATAACATCTCTGCCATCTATCTTTCTCATAATCCGGTTCAACATCAGCGAACCAAGCATATTGAGATAGACCTACACTTCGTTCGTGAGAAAGTTGCGTTAGGCCATGTCAGAGTGTTACATGTTCCATCATCCTATCAGTATGAGACATATTTACCAAAGGACTTCCCAGACAGTTATTTCTTTACTTCAGATCCAGTCTCAGCGTCCGGCCTCCTCCCGCTCCGACTGAGGGGGTGTGTAAACGTGTAAATATAGGAAACAATATATTCCCTACCTATAATTAGAATATTTCCATATATTGTGTAAATATAATTATGGTAAGACTAGGATTCCTCTTTTGTATAGGCTTAAGATTCCTATTGTATAAGGGATGAATATTGTACTCTATATATACTTTGATATTAATGAAAGACTCCCCAAGGGAGATTAATATCATCTAACACAAACCACTAATAATTGATCTTTCCACAGCAAACAGAACTAGACCAAGTTGTGCAAAAGTCAAGATAGAAATATATTTGTTAGTTGAACATCCAAAATGAATTAATATTGTTGAAGTTGATGATGATGATGAGAATGGACAAATGAATACTAAATGGATAAACATACAATATGATTACCTGCCAAAGTATTGCAAGCATTGCAAACTACAAGAACATGATGAATTTGAGTGTAGAGCCTTACATCTAGAGCTGGAAAAGCAGTACAGAGATGAGATTAAAAAAGTTGCAGCAGAGGCAAGAAATATTGCATAACAGGAGGATACTAATCAGTAAAAGAATAAGTGGGGCAATGGAAGGGGAGAGGTAATGTACATGCAAAACAAGAATGAATGTTGAGAAGAAATAAATCATTAAAGATAAGAGTTGGGTCATCATTGGAGAAGTGGAAGATCAGAATGATAGTGGGGTAAAAATAAATAATTTTTTGAAGCACTGGAGGATACATAGGAGAAAGAAGAAGATGAAGGTGATGGGAAACAACAATTATGCAAAGACAAAGGACTAGAACAGAATGAAACGGAAAAAAATAGAGGAGATCATATTTTGTCAAAGTCTAGTGATACACCATCAAGTAGCAGTAATAAGGGTAGAGGGGAAAAGATAAAGAAGGTTAGCCCAATCAAATGTAATCTTCAACAATCAAGCAGTAAGGCAAATGGTCATAACAGTCCAGAGGTAACAAGGGTAGAGGATAGTCACATGAATGAAAGCCAGACAAATACTGGGGAAAGTAAAGAGGATGAACTGAACATTGAAACTCCTGGCAAAGTTTTCTCACTATCAACTAAGGAACAACAGAACCAAAGTGATGAGCAAGAACATGGTGGTATTGAGTAGAAAGACAAAACAACCAAGGAAAATACAAGAATAACAAATGAGAATGAATATTCAAAGCAGAAGAGTAAGTCAACTTAGAAAAACCATAAGGATACAGGGCAAATAGTGGCAGTGGGAGAAAAAACAAAAGACAAACTGGGAACTAAACATGGAGGAAACAAGGATTTAGATGTTCATTCCATAGAGCAAAATATTAAATCTATCACCAAAGCAAGGGGATTTATCGCCTAAGTTGTTTAAAAAATGAGGGATCAAAGCAAAGAAGAAGAATATATAGGTCATAGTGCTTCTCCGAGGGGGAGAGTTCAAACTAGAAGCAATTTAATAAGACTAGTAAACCATGATGAATGCAACCATATGGAATATTATGTCTGTTAACACAATGGAATTATTTCCAAGATTGATTAAAATGCAACAATAGAATTATTTTGGATTCATAGGACTAATGGAGCCTTTTCAAACTGCTGATGGGATTGAGGAATACAAGAGACAATTAGGAATGGAACATGCAATTGCAAATTAATCTAGTAAGATTTAGGCTTTTGTGGAAGATATATTTGATTGCCAGATTCTGGTGGATCACCCACAACACTTAGCTCTTAAACTAATGTTTAGGGGTGCTCAATATGATATTGTGGTCTCATTGATATATGCAAAATGTACTCAAGGGGAGAGAATGGAGTGATGGACTTCATTAGATGATATAGCAATAAATATGATGATACCTTGGTTAATAGGAGGAGATTGTGATATGATAACATCATAGGAAGAAAAATATGGGGGCCTCCCAATTACTATTAATGAGATTCACGACTTTAGGGGGTGGATTCAAAGTTGTGAGGTTACTAATTTGGGATTTAAAGGGAGTAAATTTACATGGTGGAATGGGCAGAGTGGTGAGGATTGTATATTCAAGAGACTAGATAGATTCTTGGGGAATCATGCTTTACAAGTTAAATATATTGGAATAGAAATCTCCCATTTGATTAGAACTGGTCTGATCATGCTCCTATGTTGATTTCTTATAGTGGGGATTTTATTCCAGTGAAATAGCCCTTCAAGTTTTTCTCAATTTTTGGGTAAAATATGAAACTGTCAGTGATATAGTTAGAAGTCATTGATCAGCTGATTTTATGGCAAATCCCTTTCTTCTTTTTCATCATAAAATGAAAAAAGGTGAAGGTTGCTTTAGTTTAATGGAGTAGATAAAACTTTGTCAATATTTTTCAAGAGATTGAAGCTTTATATGAAGTAGTCAAAGTTCATGAAGTTCAATTTCAACTAATGCCTACTCCAGATGATAGAGAAATATTGGATAGATTTCAGGCTGACTTGAATAGGTATCTTCACCTTGAAGAAGAATTTTGGAAGCAGAAAGCTGGTACACAATGGTTTAAGGATGAGATAGGAACACTAAATTATTCCATTCATATGTGAGAGAAAGAAGAAAGAGATTTCAATTAAGAAAGATTCAAGATGAAGAAGGAAATTGGCTTGAGAAGACAAAATATTTTAGAAGAAGTAGTGAGATTTTTTAGAGCCCATTTTACTACGGAGAATGATCCAATAACTTTTGAAATGCTTGATCATGTTCCAAAACTGGTCACAACAAATCAGAATTTAGATATTGGAGCTTTTCCTGCAATGGAAGAAGTCAAGAAAGTGGTTTTTAAACTTAATGGGGAAAGTGTTGCAGGTCCATATGGCTTTACAGGACTGTTTTACCAGTTTTGTTGGAAAATTATTAGAAATGATATTACAAATATGGTAAAAGCTTTTTTCTGTGGTGCTGAACTTCCTAGATTCATAACGCATACTAATTTGGTCTTATTACCAAAGAAGGATATCATCAACACCTTTTCTGATATGAGACATATTAGTTTGAGTAACTTTGTTAACAAGATCTTCTCAAGATTATTTCATGAAAGGTTGGTGGATAGACTGGAAGATATAATTTCTCTGAATCAAGCTGGATTTGTTAAAGGAAGAAACATAGTAAAAATGTTCTATTAACTCAGGAAATTATTACAGATATTAGGCTGAGAGATAAGGAGGCAATGTTGTAGTGAAGCTAGATATGGCAAAAGCATATGACAGGGTTTCTTGGTTGTTTTTAATAAAGGTACTGAGGAAGATGGGATTTTCAGAAAGGCTCACTGATATGGTTTTTAGGATTATAAGCAATAATTGGTACTCAGTTTTGGTAAATGGACAACAACATGGATTCTTTCAATCATCAAGAGGAGTGAAACTAGGGAACCCCCTTTCACCTACTCTTTTTTATTGGTTGTACATATGTTATCCAGGAATCTAAATCATTTACATGAGGTGCCACAGTTAAGGGGTTTGGGATGCCAAATGGAGTCCTAGGGTCAATCATCTAGCTTATACCGATGATATGATTATTTTCTCATCGCCAGATGTACAGTCTCTATTATTGGTAATGGAAATATTGGGGAAATATGAGAAAACTTCAGGACAGAAAATCAACGAAGACAAGAGTGATGTATACATGCATAGCAATGTGCCAGGAGATATCAGTATTACGATTGAAATAACTACTGGTATTATTAGGAAGGAGTTTTCTTTTGTTTATCTGGGTTGTCCTATCCATCACAGTAGGAGGAAAAAGGATTTTTTCAATTCTTTCTTACCCAAAATCATGAATAGATTACAGAGCTGGAAAGGGAAAATGCTATCTTTTGGAGGACGGGCAATTTCGATTAAACATGTGTTACAAAGTATTTCTATGCATTTGTTATCTGTATTTAATTCTCCTGAAGGGATCATTAGACAAATGCATAAGATGCTTGCTCAATTCTTTTGGAGAAACACTATTAGGGGAAAGAGTAGACACTAGGTGGCATAAAATGTGTATTCCAACTAGAGAAGGAGGACTAGGTTTCAGATCTTTACATGATGTATCCTTGGCTTTGTTTTGTAAATAATGGTGGAACTTTAGAACCAAACCATCATTGTGGAGTGCTTTTTTAAGCAACTAATATTGTAGAAAGGAGAATGATATGATTGTTCCATGGAGAGATGGGTCACAGACATGAAAGAAAATGCTCCTGGCCAGAGATCTGATAGAACACCAAATCTGGTGGCAAACCAAAATGGGAAATTCCTTATTCTAATTTGACAAGTGAACTGGAGTGAGAGCTCTATACCATGTTGATGAGGATATATGGGATCCCAACATTAAAAATGTTCATGAATTGGTGATAGAGGCTGAACGGAAGAGGGATAAATTGAATGAAGTACTACGAGAGGAGATAGTTCTACATATAACAAACACCATTACATCCCCTAACTAGGAAAGACAGATGGATAAGCCATGGTGGATTTTTAGTCATAATGGAGAATTTTCAGTTAAGTCAGCTTGGGAATTTGTAAGATTGAGGTGCAGGGATTGGAAAAATATTATTTCATGTGGGTAAAGGGTTTACTATTCAAAATATCATTCTTCTTGTGGAGGTGTTGGAAGTATAAGGTGTCTTTGGATGATATGTTAAGATGAATGAACTACAACATGGTGTCTAGATGCTGGTGTTTCTCAAATCCATATGAGGAGACAATCTAACATCTATTCATCAGGTCTTTTATAGCTAACAAGACTTGGTCCTACTTTTATTCATGTGCAGGTATCAATATAGAGAGACTACAATTGCAGTAGTTAATAATTAAATGGTGGCAAGCACCAGTGAGTGGGAGATTAAAATAGATATACCTCGAAGTTCCAGCTATCATTTTGTGGGGACTATTGAAGAGGAGAAACTGTATAAAGCATGGGGAAAGAAGACCAGGAAACAAAGTCATTTATCAGGTCTATTCTATAAACAGAGGATGGTACAATTGAGAAACCCTTCACTCTAAAACATACCAAATAGATGGAGTGATCTAATTCAGGTGTTGGAAAGAGGAAGAGCCAAGTTAAAGGTCACTCAAGTGATTTGGAAGCCGCCACCAGCAGGTTGGTATTTATGCAACACTGATAGGGCTTCAAGGGGAAATCCAGGGAGAAGTGCTTATGGGTATTGTGTGAGGAATACGGAAGGAGATTTGGTGTATGCTATAGCTAAAGACATTGGATATGCAACAAATACAGAAGCTAAGATGTTAGCTATCGGAGAGGCTCTAAGATAGTGCAAGGAAAATGGTGTTAACAATGTTATAATCCAAATAAATTCACAAATGGTATAGAAGATCCTTTCTGAAGGATGGAAACCACCTTGGAACATTTCTATATGAACAGATGAGGCAAAGGAAATTGCAAGCAACATGAATGTCATTTTCACACATATTCTAAGAGAGGGAAACAAGTTAGTAGATGGTTTGGCTAGTCAAGCAGAATTTCCAAAATTTGGAAATTGGATTGAGGAGAACTCTAAACAGTGATAAAAGCCAAATCCCTTATCTTAGGATATAGGTTCAACAGTGATAACAAGCAATGGTTGTTTATGGAATCTTTGCAGGTACAACAGAAGGAAACATTATTATATCACAACTACCAGATATTGTAAGAGAAGAAGATAATCGTATACACGCGAGGAAGATTAATACACCACGGTCTCAAACACAACAACATCCAAGGCAAAAGAACTCAGATAAAAGGAAAAGGAGGTACGTCAAAGGCGTATCAATGGCGAAACATCCTCAATTAACTGAGCTATAGAGAAAAGAGTCGAGTTTTGACTATCGGACAACTCCATAAGGTCAATCCATATAGTCAAGGTAAACATTTGGGGGTCAAAAAGCAGATCGACAAAAAGAAAGCAAAAAAGACCAAAACAAAGAACAAGAAAACATCACCTGAAGAACAAAAAGGATCTGAAATGACGACAAGGAGGTGTGAATCAAAAAAATGGTTTTTTTGACCACGGAAGCACACAGATCGTCATTTTCACATCATTAATGGAAGCTTCTAGTGAGAGATTGAAAAGAGAAAAGCAGCAGCTAGCTAGGGTGACAAGTGAAAATGAAGTCAACAAAGCCACTTTCCCTTTTGCTATTTCCTATTTTGTTGTACTTTATTTTATTTGTGTTTTGTTGAATTTTGGATTGGGCCTATTTGTGGGTTGGTCTTTTTATTTGGGTATGCCCTTTTAGGAAAAATTTATTTTTTTTAAAAAGGCCAGAAATCAGAATGTATGAGATGCAACCAAGTATAGGAGATGAATAACACATGCTTTTAGAATTCAACAAGTAACCCACTAATCTTCATGATATCATATCAAAGCATGTGTGATGAATACATCTAACAATATCAAATATGACGACGAGCACACATAATGGCGACAAGCCCAAATAGTAGAAGTCAGAATCAACTTAAGGATGATTCCCCAAATTACCTAACAACACAGTTCAACACCGGTAACCACACAAGCGTTCATCACAACTGCTAAGGTGGGACCCCCAAACACGCCTAATACCTCTCGACATTTATAACTATTATGTACTTCTATTAGAGTCTAAAAAAACTAAACTGTAGCCTACTTCATTACTAAGCAATGAGCCACGAACAATCCATTTTCAGTGTCGGCCTCGCCCTTTCAGAGCGCCTCGAAGTAATCATAGTCTAACACACATATATTGTATGTTAATAATAAGCTAACACAAAATACAAGGACACAATCCTTAAACAATCAAGACTTCAAAACCAACCCCTGGCCCATAATTTCAAGATTCAAACTTAATTAACCAAAAAGAATACACACATACTAGATAATCATATCCTTAAGTTAATTAGAAACCTAAACTCATTTGGACCTTCAATTGAACAATATACAAAAAGGCCCGATTTGGAAACCCTAGAATTTCCCTCAAATCAAAAGAGTTTCTATAATCAAATTAGACTCCACAATATGATTATCTATCATACATAAATGCTTATTTACCATATTAAAGTAAACTAATCAATTTTACACCTTTATCCATGATTCATTCCCTCTAATTCTACCATGAAATTTATAACTAATATTTTCCCCAAATAAAGATCGAACTAGTAATTAAAGGACAACAATAGTCATAAGGGGTGAAATTATACCTTACAAGATGATCCCCAAATGAATTTCCTCCAGAATCTCCCCCAAGGTCGGCTTTAGGTTCAAGATGAATTTTTGAAAAAGTGTTTTCGACCAAGGGCTTTTAAGAGAACTTTCCGATATAGCATTTCCACTCCTGTGGAATCATCTCCTCAGGCGCAGTCACGCTCCAGCGGAAAAGAAGCTCGCTAAGGCGCACTAACTTGACACCTCACATCAGAGCAGAAGTAGGACCAAATACATAGAGGCGCATTCGCCTCCATGAGGAATTATCCGCAGGGGGGGAAACTCATAGATCCTCAAAACTCGCCTCTGCGAGCCAACCTCCATAGAGGCGAACACGCAGGGGCAGACAACAATCCACTAGTGTGAGCACCAGACACCAGCAATAATGGATTCCACTCAACCTCTAACAGAATACCTAAAACACTCCCGAGACCCCCAAACACAAACCAGACATGCTCATCTAAGGTAAATAGTTTTATGAACTTACTCGTACCCTCTGATTTCCCATTTAACCGAGGTAAGACACAATTTTCTAAAGATTCGCCTAAAATAGCCAAGTATCCAAATATCACAAATAATGTCACAAAGTGCATCTGATTGTCTCGAAAAGCGCACCAATGACTCGACTAAGTCATAAATGACCCTCCAGAACTATCAGAAGTGACGGAACCCAGAAATGAACCCATACGCTTAAGAGTCAACCTTGAGTCAAACTATAATACTCTAAGGTTCCTATTTTAGGTTTTTCATCCGAAACTCATGTAAATGGACCTCGGGATCCATGCCACCATCCCCATACATTACGAACCCCACATATAGACTATATGAAGGGTAAAATAGGCAAATAAGGGTCTTTATCTAAAAATGACCAGATGAGTCATTATATCAAATACCAATTAAAAAACGTTCATCCTTGAATAGAGAGAAAGAAAGTACGAAAGCTAACAAGTAACCAAGTAATTCTCATCATAACCTTGTGAAACCTCAATAGGCAAGAATTATTCGATAGTACCGCTTGTTCACTTAATTAGTCAAAACTACTATAACTTACCTTAACGCCCCAAATTTCTATTTCTGCATAACCAAAATTTCTTTCATAACTGATTCTCGAATGTAAGACCTGACTCTGCTCGAATTCCCTTATTTGATCAAAACTGTACCTCTTTACGTGTTCGATTAAATCCACAATTATCAAAATAATCACTACCATCCTTTAATTGTAGACACAACCATAGTCCAACCTGTACCGATAATTTATTCTGATTCTACTAGTCTTCCTTCTCAACTATTATTGACATCCTTAGCACCAAGATTCCTTAGAAACATATAGGCACACGTCACAAGCTCAATTTTTTCCCAAATCTCCAATCACCATACTATAAGCATACCTACTGATTAGACTGCCGTGAAAAATCCGTAGAAAATCAACTCATCACTCTAAGGACTTCCCATTACCATTTGTACCTCCTTAATACATACCATGTACCCGTGCAAACCATGAGAACTATCTAAATTGTTGTCATCCGAAGAATATCATCAATCTTACTTACAATTTAATAAGAACCAATAACAATGTCATACCTATATTCTAAATTGAAATCTATCAAACCTTTGTCGATGGTTTACTAGAATATCGTAAGTCCTCCACACAACTGAAACACGAGCAACCTGACCCCCAATGACCAAATCTAACCTAGAATAAAATGCTCAAATTCTAAATCATTGATATCCGCCCGAACTGATTCCAAATTAACTAGTAAGCTTCACATAATGTGTAGTCACCCACAAATCTTCTTCCATCTCTTTTCTCATGAACAATCAATCATGTGTCGTCACCCACAACTTCAAAAGTTGTATTCTATCCAAGTCATCAATTTAACATCAATTTCTACTTGATATGCAAGTCTGATAGAACCACATGAACTCTAAACATAACAAATCTTCCTCGTACTCTCTCTTAATTCATCCACAACTCTAGACACCTTGTCGAACCTCTATCTGGCATATCTTGCCATTTATTAACCTTACAATTTCCTGACGTGTTAACCTTACCTTCCATTTACCTACATGCTAAATTTCTTCCAAGTTCCTTAATACATGAAATGCTTGTTCCTGTTATTAATCAACAATACTTCAACACAGTCTACCACCAGTCGCCAATGGAAAAACCCATGGAACATTTGTCATGATGCTTAGTCGATCACCGTGAACTTACTCTTCCGAGCGTACCTAATGAAGTTCCACTATTTCACGTCATGATATCATATCAAAGCATGTGTTATAAATAAACATGACAATATCAAATATGGCAATGAGCCCATATAATGGTGACAAGCCCAAATAGTAGAAGTCAGAATCAACTTAAGGATGATTCCCCAAATTACCTAACAACACAGTTCAACATCGGTAACCACACAAGCGTTCATCACAACTGCTAAGGTGGGACCCCCAAACACGCCTAATATCTCTCAACATTTATAACTAATACATACTTCTATTAGAGTCTCAAAAAACTAAACCGTAGCCTACCTCATTACTAAGCATGAGCCATGAACAATCCATCTTCAGTGTCGGCCTCGCCCTTTTGGAGCACCTCAAAGTAATCATAGTCTAACACACATATATTGTATGTTAATAATAAGTTAACACAAAATACAAGGACACATTCCCTCAAAAATCAAATCCATTCAAGAACTGGCACCGCCAAATACTAAGAAATACGTCATGAGTTTTCTAGGAAGGTTGAACTACATTGGACGCTTCATAGCGTAGTCCATAATAATTATGGAGCCTATCCTCAAGCTGTTGAAAAAGGATGCACCCACTAAATGGAAGGACGAGTGGAAGAAGACCTTTGACACTATCAAGAGATATCTCTCCAATCCTCTAGTCTTGGTCCCTCCCAGGTAGGGGAGCCCCTTGTTGTTGTATTTGTCGGTATCGGATAATGCTTTTGGATGCATATTGGTGCAGCACAATGAAACTGGGAAGAAGGAATGAGCCATTTACTATCTCAGTAAGAAATTCACCGCCTGCGAGCCGAGGTACACCTTGGTGGAGAAGACATGTTTTGCTCTGACATGGGTAGCACAGAAGTTGAGACACTACTTATCAACTTACACTACTCATCTAATCTCCAAAATGGATCATTTAAAGTACATATTTCACTAGCCCATGCCTATAAGGCAATTGGTAAAGTGGAAAATTCTTTTGAGCAAATTTGACATCACATACATAGTCCAGAAAGCTATCAAAGGACAAGCATTGGCAGATTTGCTAGCAGAAAGTTTGGTCAACGAAGAGTTCGAACCACTAAGAACATATTTCATAGACAATGAAATAATGGCAATCGAGAAAAACACAGTCAAAACCTACTATGGATAGAGGATGTTCATAGACGGTACAGTCAATTACAAAAGTTTAGGAATCAGAGCAGTTTTAGTCTCAGAAATAGCTCAGCATTACCCGATGGCAGCAAAGTTTAATTTTCGATGCACTAACAACATGGCAGAGTACGAAGCCTACATCCTAGGACTTCGCATGGCTCTCAACATGGATATACAAGAATTATTGGTTATACGAGACTCAAATCTATTAATTTACTAAGTTTAAGGAGAATGGGCTATCAAGAATGAGAAGATCCTACCATATGTAAACCTCACACAAAGGTAATGCAAGAGGTTCAGAAAGATCGACTTCTGGCACACGCCAAGAGCTCAGAATGAATTCATTAATTCTCTTGCAACCTTAACATCCATAATAAAGCATCCTGAAAGCAACCATATTAACCCACTAGAAATCAACATTAGGGAAGAACACACTTACTGTTCCCACATGGAAGCGTAACCAAATGGTAAACCATGGTACACTGACATAAGTACATACCTAGAAAAGGGAGAGTATCCAGAAAATATAACAAGCAATCAAAAGAAAACCATCGGGAGAATGGCTAATGGTTTCTTCTTGAACAAAGGAGTACTCTACAGAAGGACACCCGATCTAGGGTTACTCAGATGTGTCGATGCCACAGAGGCCATAAAATTATTAGAAGAGGTATATGTTGGGACTTGTGGTCCTCACATGAATAGGTTCGTCCTAACTAAGAAGATCCTGAGGGTAGGCTATTATTGGATGACCATGGAAACCGACTGTAGCATATTCGTGCAAAGATGCCATCAGTGTCAGATTCATGGAGATTTAATCAAGGTCCCACCAAGTGAGCTCAACGTCATGAGCTCACCCTAGCTATTTCTAGCTTAGGGCATGGACGTCATTGGGCCCATAGAGTTATCCGCATCCAATGGACACCGCTTTATTTTGGTCGTCATAGACTATTTCACCAAGTGGGTTGAAGCTACTTCTCACAAGTCGGTAATGAAGAAAGTGGTAGCAGACTTTGTTTGAAACAACATCATATATTGATTCGGCATCCTGGAGTCGATCATAACTGATAATGGATCAAATCTGAACAGTCATCTGATGAAGGATATTTATGAACAATTCCGCATAACCCATCGGAATACTACCGCCTACAGGCCGCAAATGAATGGAGTCGTAGAAGCATCCAACAAGAATATCAAAAGGATACTGAAGAAGATGACCGGCAACTACAAAGGTTGGCATGAACAGTTTCCATATGCATTGATGGATACTGAACAACAAATTGGACCTCAACAGGAGCAACGCTATATTTACTGGTCTATGGTACTGCAGCGGTGATACCAGTCAAGGTAGAGATACCATCACTCAAAAACATATAAGAAGTAGATCTGGACAATGCAGAGTTGGACCGAAGAAGATTCGGGCAACTGGCTTTAATTGACGAGAAAATTATGGTCGTCATATGTCACGGTCAACTATACCAACAAAGATGACATGTGCATTCAACAAGCGGGTCAGAGCCTGAATCTTTCAGATAGGACAACTGGTACTCTGCGTGTTTCCACACCAAAATGAGTATAAAGGGAAATTTGCACTAAGCTAGCAAATGCCTACATGGTGCGCAAAGTACTATCATGAGGAGATGTGATCCTAGCAGAGATGAACAACCAAGAGTTGCCCAAAGCAATCAACTCAGATACAATCAAGAGGTACTACCCGTGAAGACATGCTCTTTTAATTTGTAAGCACATTTCTTTACTTGTAATCACTACAAAAGAACTAACTCTTACGGTAGAGATACATAGAAAAATCCTCACAGGAATCGATCTTTTTCTTCTGTAATAGAAAACCAAATGACATTTCTTTGTAATATAGACTACGCGATGACCTGATTTCTCAAGGTGGGATACGTAGGCAGTCTATTTAGGACTCGGTCATATTATTATAAAAATCAACTATCTTTGTTTCGAACTACGTTCAACCTAATTCCTGCTACGACAGGATACGTAGGCACTCTTTGAGCTCAGTCGCACCAAACGAAAAAACAAAGAAACCCCTAGGAAGCCTCTGAGACACGAAGATTCAAGATCACCTCACAAAGTCCCTAGACCCCCAAACTTGCAACTAGAGCAGAATTTTTGAGAGGATCTCAAAAATTCCACCGACAAATCTAGCACAAGAGTCAGCCGGTCTTAAACCTTCAACTAAGATAGAATTTTTGAGAAGGTCTCAAATATTCCTTCACTAATTCAACACAAGAGTTCGCTACAAGACAATCTTCAACTGTGACAAAAATTATTGAGGGGGTCTCGAAAATTTCACCAGGATTGACAAGGATCACGCATGAAGCATCAGGAACGGTCAAAGAACCTCACTTAAAGCGTATATGTCATGACAAGGAGATAATACTTTTTTTTTATAGATAAAAGCGTTTTAATAAAAAACTTATTTAAATTTATGATCGACATTTTCCAAAATACTTTTTTGTATCATAGTATAAATTCATCTCTCACAATACTGAGCCTAAGAGGGTCTACATCAAAAAGTACAGGAATAACATAGCAGGAGTCGATGACACAAGTCGACCCTATAAAAAACTAATGACTTTTCTGTGATTGCAGGTTACCAAAATGTCGTAGGAGGACATCGGTTTATTCCACTAACTTATTCATTCATGATGAAATAGGTACAATGAAGAAGAAACTCCAACACAGGAGGATGACAAGAACCGACAATAAGAGCCACCAAAAAGGACAAAGCACCACAAGGGTGGCATAATCCGGCCATGAGAGCCACAAAAGGGAAAAATCACCACAAGGATGGCACAATCCATCCATGAAAGCCACAAAAAAGATGAAGTACCACAAGGGCAGCACAATCCGGCCATGAGGTCTATAAAAAGAGAAAAGCGCCATAAGGACGACATAATTCGACCATGAAAGGAGCAAAACGCCACAAGGGTGGCACTATCTAACCAAAAGGGTCACAACAGACAAAAGGAAAAGGAAAGATAATTCAGTCATAAGAGCTATAAAAGGACAAAACGACTATCAAATAGAGAGGGTCACAGCCAACGAAAGAACGAAAGAAAGATAATTCAGTCGAGAGGGTCATTCATACAAACTGCATGACAAGAGGGTCATTCATACAAATTACATGCAGAGAAGGTCATTCATATAAAGTGCATGCTGAGAGGGTCATTTCTATAAACTATCGAGAGGGTCATTCATATAAACTCCTAGAGGTCCATTCATGCAAACTGTCGAGAGGTACATTCATACAAGTTGTTGAGAGGGAAATTCATATAAACTACTGAGAGGGTCATTCATATAAATTGCTGAGAGGGTCATTCATATAAAATGTCGAGAGGGCCATTCATACAAACTGCCGAGAGGGCCATTCGTATAAACTATCGAGAGGGTTATTCATACAAACTGCTGAGAGGCTCATTCATATAAATTGGCTAGATGGCCATTCATACAAATCTCCGAGAAGGTCATTCATACAAACTGCCAAGAGGGTCATTCATATAAACCGCCTAGAGGGTCATTCATACAAACTACCGAGATGGTCATTCATACAAACTGCCATGAGTTCAATTCATATAAATACCGCCGAGAGGGCCATTCATACAAACATTGCCGAAGAGCCATTTATTCAAGCCAGCATCCCGAGAGGGCTATTGTTCAGGTTACACATCCATACAAGCCAGACAATGTCGGATGTGGAATCCGCTCAAGAAATACACATGAGCCAGATGATATTGGAGATGGCATCTGCTCAACAAATACATATGAGTCAGACAATGTTAGATGAGGCATCTGTTCAAACAAGATCAACCAGGAAATACACACGAGCCAAATGATGTTAGAGGTGACATACACTTAATAAATACACACGAGCCAAATGGTGTAGGAGGTGGCATCCACTAAAAAATACACATTAGTCAGATGATGTCAGAGGAGGCATCCGCTCAAACAAGATCAACCTGGAAATATACACGAGCCAAACAATGTCAGAGGTGGCATCCGCTAAACAAATACACATGAGCCAGACAATGTTGTAGAAGGAATTCGCTCAAACAAGATCAACCAGGAAAATCACAATGAGCCAAACGGTCTCTGAGGAGGCATCCGCTCAAACAAAGTCAACAGAGTCACACGAGATAGACGGTGTCTGAGGTGTCACCCACTAAAAAATATCCACCTAAGAGGGCATAACAAAAAAATCCACATAGGTATGATAAAAAAAATAATCAACACGTCAATGTCCCAGCAAATGAAAACAAGTCGGAAACTACCGGAAGAGGAAGCAAGCAAGCTAGATCCAGACACAAATAGAGCAAACGTGGATCTTGTTCTTGGGCAGCCAATTGAAATAATGTACCAATGAGAGTTAAGCTCTCTAGACATGAGCTTGAAGACCACTCCGTACCAAACTCACTTGCAAACTACAAGGGATTTTGTTTTAAAAACCCTACAACCGATTGGGCATATACCGAAAAGTTTTTTCAAAACTGTCAAAGGCATTCCTACATAATGGATACCCTTTTCGGGCCATCGAGTCGAACTACAGGTGACCTGATTCTTAAAACTCATAGATATGTAGGCAAACTCAATACCCGAGGATCGGTCATATTCCAACAAAACTGTTCCAGGACCTTTTAGTTCTGAAAGTTTCTTTATTTTATTTCTTTCTAGGAGTCTAATTAAGTTGAACTACAAGCGGCCTGAATTCTCATACAATTTGAGATATGTAGGAAACTCAGAAACTAGGGTCCAGACATAATTTTCAAAAATTATATAAAAACGATAAGTACTTTTCAGTTAGTCGGCTAAAAACCAGGTTCGTTAAACTTCACTTCTCAGGGGTGATCCTGCCATTCTCAAACAATGAAGGGGCATTTGTTGACATCTAATATTTACCCTCCAATAGTGCTATTTACTTATTCAAGATTCTCGAGTCATAGACGAAGCGAGATATACTTTTCACAAGGCAAAAATAATTTTAAAAAATTGTTTCAGAAATATTTTATTACTATATTTAACAATATATCATCTGATATACTTATTGTATGTCATACCTTATTTTTCACATATTTGATCATTAGTTGCAATTTTTTAAATTTTAATGATAATTGTGCAATTAATTATTTTAATATTCTCACACCGATTGGGATCCAATGTTTCTAGGGTTTGGAGTTTTCATAAATTGCCATTTTTGAGTTGAAATTTGGTTGGTTTTTACTTAATTGGGATCCAAGCCCTTCAGTGGAACCGTATGTCGATTCCTGCTTTGAGCTTCACTCGTACAATAGGGCTTCGCTCTTTGCACACGGAGTAGCCTTTTCAGTCATGAAGAAGCGTAATTTGCCTAAACCGATCGTCACAACATAAAACCCTTTCCTTTTGTGTTGTTTGCGAGTGTTCAAGGTTTGTAGAGTGAAGGTTAAGCTTCCCTTCGACCCTAGGCTACCTCCACACAAGGTAATCCATTCCTTTTTAGTTTCTTGTTTAAATTATGCCCCAATGATATGTTATTATGTGCATTATGTAGTTAATCAGCTTGTTTTAGAAAAGTTTTGCACTATATAGACTACTGTGACTTACGTAAGCTTGATTTAGTTTATAATGTGGTTGTGACTGCCTTTTGGATGATTGTTAGTGGTTAAATAATAATTTGGGAATAATATGCATCATGAACATGATTAAACAGGTCAAAATATGTACTTAGATGAATTTAAGATCAATGTGTGATTTAGTTGGGACTGAAATACCCTTGTAACTGCCTTAATGGGCATGTGGGTAACAAATGATTTGCTTAGGATTGTTTTTTTTTGTGAAAAAAATGATGTTGTTTTAGCTTTAATCCTACATTCAAATGAATCTGAATAAGTTGTGGCATGAAATAGGATACAAAAGGTTGCTTTAATATCTAAAGTACCTTCCATATGATTTCATTTAGTTTGAAGCTATTTTGATATGATATAGGTTGGACTGATAACTCTCTTAGGCCCTTTGTGTGGATATTTGTTAACCTAGAACAAAACAACTTAGACATAATACTGGCATAATCCTTTTTAGCTCTAATATGTGATTATGAGATAACTTGGTTCTTTGTGGACTCTTTTGCATACTTGGATATACATAGGTGTTGTGTGTGAGTAGAATATGACTAATAGACCCTAAAATGATCTCTCAATGATAAATAATTAAGGATGAGATTAATATAAAGTTCATTAGGTCTTTTAAATGTTATTAAGACTGTCTAAGTTAGGTGTTGTCAAAATTAGGAGCTTGTTGAGAAGTTTAGCTAGATATCTGAACAGTAAGTCCTAATTACTTGTTTGATCCACTCCATATTTAGCTTATGATTGTTTTTATTGAGTGGGAAATCAGTCCAAAGTATGTTTTGTATAAGAGTTTGCATATTTGCATCTATGTCTCCTAGTTTAGGCTCAATGATATATGTTTTACTTTAGATCATGGTATAACAACAAGTGTAGTTTTGTAGGAGTCAACGAATGTTATCACTAGGATCCTATTTGATATTTTAGACTAGATAATCACTTGCATGCCTTAATGTGTCATGGTTCTCTTGTATGTGTTTTTTCTGCACAAGGTTAACCCATATGTATTAATCCTAGCATCATTTATCTTGTGCCTTTCCTCTATGGATTGGCTTGGCTGCTTTCAGTCTAAGTTGAATGAGTCTCAATATGAAATTAGTGTAACCATGCTAGGTTGATGTATCATGTATGTGTACATGTACATGTCCATATTGCTTTGTTGAGTCTGGAACACTTAGCTGAATATCTAATTAAGTTGAGGTATAAAAATAATCTGAAGTTACATGTCATGTGATAAATTTGATGTCCAGTTATAACTAATATATGTTTGGATTGGCTCCAGGTTAAAATAGGATGTATGTTTGGTTGCTAAAATGATGTGCTACTTTTTGTTCCTTTGTCTAATTAGGAAGTCAAAATATATCATGTCTGTTAACCTAGAAGGCTAGTCAAAAGGTTGTAAAACCATGGCTAGGTCTTTAATTTGAATATGGCACTCTGTCAGTCCTGATTGTATCAAACCCAAAGCATATCTTTCCCAAAATTTTGTACTTTCTTCCCTTTTAATCTTTAGTAGCTATGGTGTGTTGAATGCTATCATGTCTGCCATTTAGCCTTGAGTAAAGTCTTTAGCCTAGTCATGATGACCTGCTACCAGCATTGCATTATGTATATTTAATTCTATCAGGGGGATTAGGCCTTAGGGATACATGTGCTACTTGAAAATGGATTGGAGCATGTCTATTTACCTTACTGTCTGTGTGTGGTTCTGAGTCATAAGTTTGATCAATAGTTTTATATGAATTGCATAGGTCTGTTTAGGTGACTTGAAGGTCTTGCCTTGATGCCTTGCATTACCTAGGTGAAAAGATATGTAGTTGCCTAACTTAGGATTGAGTTTGCTGAAAAGGTTAAGTGTGTGAATTAAGATGGCATGTTCCTTACTTTCTTGTTTCATTTGAGTTCCATATGATTGAAATTTGCCTAGTGCTATGTTGATCTTAAGCCTACAGTTCTGAAAACCCAAAACCAAATGGAGATATTGTCAACCTTGCCTACTTGTCTTGATTGTCCTATTTCTCACTTGCCTTAACTAAGAAGAATTAGGCTAGTTGAAATTTAAAGGGGTCATGCATGATACATTAGATACAACATATGTGCATCTAAGATAATATATTTCCTCTAAATTCTAATTTTGATGTGTCTAGCTTAAAAATGTGAAATCTGGGGAATGCCATGAGGATTATTACTTTTATTTGATGTATTTGGATCTGTTGTCTGGACAGTGCCTCTATAATTTTGTCTCTATGACCCTTTGTTTTGAGTTTTAAATATCTATGTCATTTGTCTAGGTCTGAATACATGTGGAATATGAAAGTTTTTGATTTGATACACTGTATACCCTCTGTGTGCCTTCTCCTTTAGCCTTTTGTGTGGTGTGCATGACCTATGATGATATACATCATGGTATACATTATGTATATTGAATATATATTCAGTATATATATAAAAATATATAATATATATATATACATACCGTATATCATCTGTATGCATTTGAGTGAAAAGACCTCATTCTTTTGCCTTTGGCCTGTCCCTGTTCTTTGTACTTCTAATATGTCTCTATTTAACTCTCCAACTCTAAACATAGGCCTGGACCATTTGTTATTCCCTTTCCCCTTGCGCTGTCAATTGAATTGGGCTCAGCCTTTTGATGCAATCATGTTGAACGTGTTTAATTAGGCTCGTTTGATATGAACTGTTAGCAGCCCATGAGTGGCATTCTTGGCATGTGTATTTTTATCGTCATTGCGTATTAAATTATTTGCATTAAATTCCTTGGCATGTCTAACAAATTTTCAATGATTGCAGGGTCCCAAAATATCGTCAGGAAGACGGCGTTTTATTTCACTAACTTGTTTGTTCATGATGAAATAGGCGTTGCAGTGAAGAAACTCCGACACCGGAAGATGACACCAGCCGATCATGAGAGCCATAAAAAGAATAAAGCGACAAAATCCGGCCATGAGAGCCACAAAAAGGATAGAACAGTATAAGGGCAGCACAATCCGACCATAAGAGCCACAAAAAGGACATATCGCCACAAGGGTGGCACAATTCGACCATGAGAGAAACAAAAGAGCAAAGTGCCACAAGGGAGAACGAAGGATAATCGAGCCATGAGAGCCACAAAAGGGTAAAATAGCCATCTGATTGGGAGGGTCATAATCGACAAAAGGATGAAAGAAAGACGATCTAGCCTTAAGGGCCATATATGTCATAAAATTACATGCCGAGAGGATCATTCATACAAACTGCATGCCGAGAGGGTCATTCATACAAACTGCATGCCGAGAGGGTCATTCATACAAACTGCATGCTGAGGGGGCCATTTACTCATATTCAATCGTCATGAAGAACATCAGTGTAAATCGACAAATCTATACGAGTCAGACAGTGTCGAAAAAGGCATTTTCTCAAACAAATACATTCATACAAGCAAGACGGTGTCAGAAAAGGCATCCGCTCAAACAAGTGCATTCAATAAAATCATACGAGACAGACGGTGTCAGAGGAGGCATTAGTTCAAAAAGTGCATTCAGAAATATCATACAAGCCAGACAATGTCGAATGAGTCATCTGCTCAAACAAAGGAAAGTCATACGAGTCAGACGGTGTTGGAGGTACTCACTCAAAACAGCCACCCAATATGGCACAACAAACAAAGCCATGCAAGTATGGCAGAATGAATAATCAAACACGTCATTATTCCAGCAAACGGAAATAGGTCGGAAGCTACTGGAGGAGGAAAGCGAGCCGTCCAGATCCAGACGCATGCGGAGCAACACATGAAACTTTTCTTGGGCAGTCGGTTGAAACAATGTTCCAACAAAAGTCAAGCTCTCTGGACTTGGGCTTGAAGATCACTCCACACTGCACTCAATCAAAAGAGGAATCTTTTTATTTTTTAAAACACGCAACCGGTCGGGTATATACCAAAAAGGTTTTTGTTAAATAGACAAAGGCATTTCTGCATAAGTGTTATCATTTTTAACCTATTGAGTCAAACTACAAATGACTTGATTTCTGAAAACTGGGTATATGTAGGCGAACTCAGTATCCGATGATCGGTCACATTCTAACAAAATTGCTATGAAATCTTTTTAGTTTTGAAATTTGCTTGTTTATTGCTTTCTAGAAGTCTAAATTGAATCGAACTATAAGTGGCCGAAATTTTCATACAGCCTGAGATATGTAGGAAACCTAAAGACCAAGGTTCGGCCATAATTTTCAAATTGCATAAAAATGAGAAGTAATTTTCAATTGGTCGGCTAAAAACTAGATTTGTCAAATTTTCCTGCTCATGGATGGTTTTGTCATCCTTGAACAATGAAGGGATAGTTGTTGACACCTCAGTTTTACCCTCCAATACTTTTATTTAATTATTCAAAGTTTTTGAATCACGGACGGAGTGAAATATACCTTTTACAAGATATTCAGTCCAATATACCTTTTACAAGATATTTTGGAAGTATTTTGTTATTTAATTTGACAAAATATCATCCAGTATACTCATTGTATATAATATCTTATTTGATTGTTAATTGCAATTTTTTAAAATTAAAGTAAAGATAAATTGTGCAATTAATTTCTCAAATTCTCAAATTAAAAAAATGATCAAAATTTTACTCCGTCAAATTTGGGAAGATTGTTTAATTAAGTAGGATAATTAAATTACATCTCAATTTCAAATTGTTTTGTTTTAATCTAAAAGTAGTTTTGCATGATTTTAAGATTTTATCTCCAATTAATTTCAAATTTGAGCTTAACTTGAACCTTTAAATTTAATTGGATTATATTTGAAATTATTTTGGTCATATTTTAATTTAAAAAATGGCCACATTTGCTCACTTTAATTCAAAAACGCAGACGGTCTGGTCTGGTCCAAGGGGCCCGCAATCCGGCCCATATACTCTTCTTTACGCAGTCAAATGCCAATACCCCATTCCCAAATCGCATTGACAGAGGTCCTCTTCTTCCATGGCGGAATTATGGCAAGTTGCAGTGAACTTCGCTTTAACAGAGCCTTTTACGACCATTTTGGGAAAGAGCAATTAATTCTCCTGCCATTTTCTCCCCTAGTTGACCGAAGAGCGCCACCACCCCACCCAAAAGGTGAGGTAGCCCCTCTCGTACTCCCTGCTGCGATTTTATGTTTGTTTGTCTCATTTGATTTTGCATTTCTCATTGTGATTGGTTGAGAACTATTTGGAGGGAATTTTCCCCACTAAATATGTTCTCCCACATCGAATTCCATAGAAATCCTAGGGTTTGAGGGTCTCTATAAATTGAGACCCATCTCTTCATTGTTCCAGGTCCAGACTTTAAATTTATAGGCTTTATATTATTAAGAGTTATTTTTTATAAAAGTAACTGATTTTGAATATATTTTAGATTCCAAGCCCTTTGGTGGAGTTCTTAATCTCTAAATTGGTCAATTAGTTCTAAAACCTTTTTATTTCTATGTGTGCGAGTGCAATTGGATGTGGAGTGGAAGATTCAAGCCCCTACCTTGACCCTAGGCTGCCTCACAAAAAGGTATTTGCCTCTCCATTTATTTTTCTGCAATTTTAATTCAATTACTTGTGTATTCATGTGTTATGAACTTGTTTTGGATGAATTTGTGTCTGTTATAGATGATGGGATAGTAAATTAAGCTTAAAAAGAAGTATAGAATATGAATGTTCTATGCACCTATATGATAATGATCTGGTCTAAGTGATCTTAAGAGATATGTATGCTTCATTAACTGTTTTAGATCAGAATAATCTTAAGTCATCATGTCATGGGGATATCTAAACCTGATTAGTCTGGATAATAACTTTGTTTAGTTTGAATGTCATAAATCTAGTCTAGAAAGATTAAACGCTGAATTTAAGTATGACAAGTGATTATCTTTATTTACATGGCATGACTTAGGTGTTTAGTTGTAACTTAAATGGTTCTGAGTTTGCTAGATTAGTGAATGTCCTTTATATTTAGCTTAAAACATGTGTAGGCCTAAAAATGACTTAAAATCAGTTATTGTTTAATGGTCACTAAGGTTAATAGCTCTTTTTGAACTATGGTTAACATCTACACTTAAGCCTGAATATAGTCTTTGTTAAAACTGAGTTGAAAAGGTCTTTCTGAACTTACGTTGATCAGGTCACACTCTTACTAGGTCCTAATAGTCTTAATAGGGACTCAAGATATCTATTATGTATGTTAATGAGCTTGATTTGTTGTTTGATATGTCCATTTTGTGTCTGTTGAGATTTGTTAGTCTAGTATAGGAATGGTACACATCTTGGTTATGATGTTTAACCCCTCTCATGTCTGCCCTGTTCCCATTTTGCTAATCTAGACTCAAGATATGATTCAATGTGATCTTTAAGATTGTGTTTGGTTTTGTATGAGAACTATGTAAGCATGTATGCTTATTTGCCATCATGTGTAGTTTTGAATGCATCTGAATTTGTTTGAACTCCAAATGATAAAAATGATGAGTCTGTACAAGTCATTCATACTTATTTTATGATTTTCTGGTGATAGTTTAAATTAAGTGATCATTTGTATGTTATAAATGATGTCCAGTTATACTATGGTGTCATGTTGAATGTCAGTCTTATCTTCTGTTATGTTCAGTTTAATCTGTCAAGTCAATCATCTAGTCTAATTCCTACTTGAATAAAATCTAGAATCTGAAGGGGTGTAAGCTATGTAGTGTTTCAAGACTAGTTTTTTTTAGCTAAAACATGTTTAGGATTGCCTGCATGTTAGTTAAATTGATGTGCTAATCTGTCAAAATGTGGTGCTAAGTATTTGGCATGTCTCTGTCTGAGTTATAAATTTAGGTTAGACCATGTATCTGTTAACCTAAAGAGGATAAATGACTTGATCCACATCTTCCCAGTTTACAATCAGATCCTTATGTAACACTGCATGTTAACTTAAAAGATTAGGCCAAAAGAGAGTTTGTCTAAACACAAGACTGCCACCATGTGATGATGCTAACTGTCTTAATTGATTAATCTTAATTAGAATAATGACTTTGGCCAGATGCATATGCTTTCATTTGTGTAAGATAAGTAGAAATGGCGGTCCATTTGGTTATTTGATCCTGTCATAAGTGATATAGTAAAAGATCTCTTGTTTGGAGTCTAGAAAACCATACAAACTCTTTGTGTGCTGACACAGGCCATGCCCCCCCTACTTTGCTTCAATCCTCAGTCCTATGTTGGTCCTAAATCTGTATGCATGTTTAATGTTCTGATAATGGCCCTAAGGTATGACTTTGTTAACCTGTGTAGTCCCAGACCCTGTATAAATTGGTTTCTGCCTCAATGTGGTTAAGTTTTTCGGATATATAAAGATTGTCATTTGAAATGAACTGAAGCATATCCATATGGTTTAGTGTTATGTGTTGTAGGCTGTAAATCATGAATTTAGTGAAAAATAGTGGTCATAGACTATGAATCTGTTAAGATGATTAAATGTTATTGTGATGCCTCTAATTTGTGAATATCCAGACTTGTGATAGACTAACCTAGGACCAGTCATCAAAAAAGGGTTAAGTGACACAACTAGAAATGTCTTATTCCTTTTTTTTATGTTATGTGAAATATCATGTTTGAAACCTGTTTAGCTCTAGACAGTCAATGAGCTTGCAGTTTAAGTAGAATTCATGCTAATCTCAGTTTGATTTACCTGTTTGTTCTCATTTGGTAAGTCATCCTACTTGCTATTTGTTTAACTGAAGGATTATGCCTTAATAGAGGTTGAATGATTAAAGTAAAACAAGTGTAAGATAGGGAAAGACATCATATGATCAACTACATTAGGTGCCAAAATTTGAATGTTTTCATGGGGAATGAGAATTCTGGAGAAATTGTCATGATGTATGTTGTTTGTTTGATATACATATCGACTCTGGGTTTCTGGTTGTCTTTGCATGGTTTAAGTTTGTTTTGATGTGTAATTGAATATGCATGAGTGTATATATGACCTGTATATCCTTATGTATATCACCTGCATGACTATACTATGAATGTTACTGGGCCCACTTGCCTATTGGTTCTTCCTCTCCTTATCTGGATGATTGTTTTGGTGGGGGCTAAGCTCATTTGTTTTATTTATTTTGTTTGCTAATACGTTGCTGTTGATATCGAAATGGGCCAAGCCTAGTTGTCTCGTCCCAACTGCTAAAATCTCCATTACGGACTGTCATCGTCATATTTTGTCCATTTGGGCTTCGCGCTGTTTTTCTTTTGTTAATGTGATACTTGTGTGAGTTATTTGTGAATTTTTATTTAAATTTGATAGCATAGATACCTTCTAGCTTATATCTTTATTTCCCCTCTCCTTCCCTTTGTCCATGCACGCTGGTACGGCCCCTTTGGGCCTCCTCACTTCTTCAGCCAGTTGGGCCAAATACCCGACTAATACATATTTTATTGAGTCCGGCAGCAGCAGCACATGAAGGCCCAGTTATGAGTGAAAATAGTCAACTGGTGGGCTTCGATAGGCCCACCAGCCTAAACTTATCTCCTTTTCATTTAAAATATATAGTGTACTATGTGTAGAGATGGCAATGGATCCTGGACCCGGTCCGAATCCGGTGTATCCAGATCCGTTTTATAGGATATGGATCTTCAAAATTTGGACCCGACGGATCCGGATCGGACCCAGATCCGTTTCTGACGGATCGGATCTGGATTTGGATCTTGTATTTGAGATCCGTATCCGGTCCAGATCCGACCCGTGAATCCATTTTTTATTAAATATATTCATAACCTAGAATGTAATTTTATAAGTATTTTCTTAAAATTGTTAAGCACATCCTTGCAAGTTTAATTCTCAAAACAAGTTTAATCTATCCCCGCGTTAACTCAAAAATAAAAAAATAATGAGGTAACTTCGATAATAAAATCAATGTTATATTAGTGAATGACTAACATCTCCATAGACAAGTAGTTAAAATTATATTCACTTCATTTATGAAGATTCCAAACACATGCAAGTTCTGCATTGTGGAAATACTAGTCAGCATTTTCCACAACTATTGTCATTGTCCAACATTTTTAATTAATAGCTCACAATCAAAATGAGACAACGAACAAAATATCTCATATGAACATTTCAAAATTGAAAAACGATGCTTGTTACTTAAGTAAAAATCGTTTGTCGGTTCAAAAAAAAAATTCTTAGCAAGGTAAATTTTTTTATATGTGGATCCAGATCCGATCCGTGGATCCGGCGGATCCGATGGATCCGGATTTGGATATGATTTTTATGGATCCGCTGGATCTGGATCCGGATCTGGATTCAGGTATGAAAAATGGATCTGGATCTGGATCTAGTAGGATCCGGTCCAGATCCTATCCGTTGCCATCCCTAACTATGTGTAATACTTGTATAAATACACTTTTAATATTATTGGAACAATTATGGGTATAGCTTAGGATAGGCAAAAACGATACATACATAGTTTAGATTAGAGTGGTCGTAAAATAAGATTTTAAAAAGGATCAAATTCATTTGTACAATTTCTTTAAAGATGAGACGGATTGATTTTGAAAGAAAAAGTGTGGATTAGTTTTACACTTACAGTTTGAACCATTTTCGAATGTTTGACATGAAACTCGGACTGAAAAATCGAAAGAAATTGGACTATTTTTTATAAAATTGAAATCTGCTTCATTTTTAATATTGAAGTTCTCTAAAAATTGATTTTGAAATGAAAATATGAGTCAGGTTTACTACTCCTTTAAGGACTTTTTGGGCTAGGCCCAACCAAGTTGATTTTTAAATAAGCCAAAACTTCAAAAAATTTGAGTTGAGGTATTTAAGTTTTGAATTGACAAAATGAGTTGACCTTTAACATAGCATAAAAATGAAAAAAACTTGTATTTTCTTCTTAAACTTTAACATGTCATTCCAAATAAATTTTCTCCTTTGCTTTAAAAAAAAATTCAAAACAAAAAATGTGCAAGGAATATTGGACTACTCATCAGACTAAATAGTGGAGTTTTACTTGAATCAATTTTGAGTGTATTTAGTTTGAGAATGAATTGACAAAATTATCCCTATGCAAATCATTTCGATCGGAATTTAACTCTTTGATTTTTGAAACCTTTTATGAGTTGAAAATAAAATGAATGACATATTAATGACCTTTGTGGAAAATAAATACTTTTAAGCAATTTATAACAAAAAATATGCTATGGAATTCGAAGTTCAAGTATTCTACGGGTCCTTAATACGGGGGTGTCTAACATTTTTTCGGGGGTCATCAGAACTCTTACCTCGATTTTGGTTCAAAAAGATTTTTTCACGGATTTTCTGAATAAACTCTTTTAAATTGATTTTCATAATTTACCTATAATTTAGGTGGCGACTCTAAAATTATATTATTCAAATTAGAGCACCAACAATCTTCTAGTAACCTTTATACCTCCACATAAAAGTGAGTTGTAACACATATCTGCACGCTTGTCAAAATTGGACGCATAGCCCTATGGCATCCGCAAATTCTTAACCAACTGACAAATCTCTCGTTTCTCATCCAAGATGAATGAAAAACTAACCTTGGCTTTGAACACTTTCTTATTCACTGATTTCTGCAAAGACAATTCAGGGCACCTACAATATTCATTTATGGTCATTCTAGCCTTTGGATTATCTTTTATCTTGCCTTTAACATCCATCACAGTGTGGAATAAATTATCAAAATAATTCTTTTTAATATGTATCACATCAAGATTATGCCGTAGAAGATTATCCTTCCAATACGGTAACTTTCAGAATATGCTATGTTTAGTCCAATTATGTTCAACACCATAACCAGGTAATCCATAATGTGTAACTTATGTAACCTTAGGCAAGTGACAAACCCTTTACCAAATTTCCTCTCATGTCAACGTTCGAGGTGAAGGATCATTTTCAACTTTATTCTTTCTAAATGCTTGTTTCATTTTTCTGAATTCATGATTCATAGGCAAGAAGTAACAATGACAATCAAATCATGAATTTTTACGGCCATATTTTAAAGTGAAGGCTTTACTATTTTCCATGCAATGCGGATAAGCTAGCTTTTCAGTAGTTATCCAACCTGACAACATCTCAAAAGTAGAAAAATCGTTAATAGTCCACATTAAAGAAACACGCAAGATGAAATTAGTCTTAGTTGAATCTAGGGCTGTCCAGTGGATCGGGTTGTACAAATTCGGGATGTACAATGTCGATGGCGGGGTTCGAACTCGGGACGGGACTAGAGTTTGTCCTGTTCGTCCCGATCCCGACCCATTCCCCCTCCCCTTTGCAGAACTAGTCGTTGCACAATGGGCCAATTTCGATTTTAGCCGTTGGCAATGGCTAATAACAACCATTTTGCCCCCACCCCATAAACCCCTTACCCCTTTAATATTTATTTTTAACCCCTAAGTTAGTATATTTACACTTTAACCCTATTTCTCAACTATAAATACCTCATTTTCCTCTTCAATTTTCTCACAAATCTTTCTACTATCTCTCTCTCTCTCTACAAGTCTAAAATGCACACTAAATATTATATTTTACTTGCTAATTTCTATCAAATTTTAAAAATTGGGAGTGAAGTTGGCAACGAGCTTGAGGATCATCGAGCAAAGTTTCAATTTTCAACATCGATTACACGTCGACGTTACGTCAACATTTGGTACCTTCGTTCCTTCTTTAAATTATTATCGTTACTTAAGTTTAATTATCGTACTTAATTTCATTAACTTTAATTATTTATTTGCATAATTATAATGAAACGAATTGGACATTTTTGTTTGTAGAGGTACTAGGGGTAACAGGGGTAAGGGTGCATCTTCTAGTAATCCTAATTACGATGATTTCACTCATGTAGATGAAACTGATCTTTTTAATATTAATATTAATATATCATTAGATCATGAGGTATATTCTGAATCTGAATCAGACTTTAATTTATAAAATGAATTAGAAGATAATTTAGATAACACACCCACTAGTGCACATCCACCTTAGGCTCATACTAAGTCTCAGGCTGAAACTGAAACTGGAATGCCTCTTATTCCCCCTAGTATGAGTAGGGGCAAAAAATAACGAAAATTAAAATCACCTGCAGGAGATTTTTTTGATAGAGACATACCTAATCAACTAGCTATTTGTAAAATTTATCGCGAAATTTATAAATTTAAAACTGGAAAAGGTCAAGGTAGGACATAAGGTTTAATGAGACATGTGGAACACTCTCACAAAGCAAGGTATAACCAATACTTGGCTGAAAAAATGGGTGTGCAAATGCCTTCTGAGTCGGGACAAGGTTCACATAGTGTCCCCGACAAGTACAGGGTCGAATTAATCCGATGACGGGGGGCGTTATAGGTCTAAAATATGATAAACACAAAGATCGGAAAAATTTAGCAAAATTAGTTGTTGTGGAGGGTTTGCCTTTTTCATTTCCTTCATCTCCTGATTTTATTCATTACATTCGAGAAACATATAATCCTGCTTTTAACGGTTTTCCTAGATCAACTGTTAGAAGAGATGTTTTTAAATTTGCGCATGAATATCAACAATTTTTACGTTATGCATTGTATCATTTTAATGGCAAAGTGGTTATCACTTCTGACATAGGCTGTAATACTAATGATAATGATAATTTAAATGTTACATGTTATTGGATAGATCAAAATTGGTCTATGCAAAAACGTATATTAGCATATAGATATGTTGATAATAGGCACACTGAAGCTTTTATTTTAAGAAATATTCATGAAATTAGTGAATATTATGGAATTACTGATAAAATTATGACAATTACATTAGATAATGCTTCTTCTAATGATTCTGCTGTAAACATTTTAAAAACTCGATTTACTCCATCTTTTCCCGATATTTTTCATGTTAAATGTGCATGTCATATTTATAACTTAGTTGTAAAGAATTTTCTAAAACCTTTTAAAGACATCCTTGATAAAGTACAATTTACTATCAACTTTATTTTTAAAGGTAAAAAAATACAAAGACGCAAAAAGTATAAAAAAAACATGTCATGATTGTGGATTACCTTATAGGAAAATTCTAGAAGAAGTTGCAACTAGGTGGAATTCTTTGTATGAACAATTATTTGTTGCTCACGAGTATAAAAAATATATAATTTTATTATTTAACGTCCATAATCAAAATTCTTCGGATATGCTTGTAGATGATGATTTGGAAAAAATTATGAAACTTATCGTATTCTTAGAGAATTTTTTTCTAGCTACTAAGGAATTTTCTGGCATTTATTATTCTACTATTTCATCTATGTTATTTTATATAGCTCTAATATTTTTGTTATTTAATGACTATATGAAAAAAAACAACTTACGCTCCAGCTATTAAAAAATGTTTATAAAAGTTAATTTTTTTTTTCATATTCCCACTATTTATTTTACTGGTACTGTATTAAATCCTACTATTAAAGTATACGGTTGTAACGCCCTTATTGAAACGATTTATGAGTGCTTAGAAATACTTCCAACTGACCCAACTGAAGAACCAACTTACGAACCAACTAAAGAAGAAGTTATGTCTAGCATACAAACAGAATGCAAATATATATACATATGTATTACCAACAGCAAAGTGCAAATAATCAACCGGCTTTTGTACCATCTTCTTCTACTTCACTTCAACCTAATAAAATACGTTGTTTCTGCTTCAAGTATTCAAGGCCTTCGAAATAGAATGTATAGTGGTTCAAGTTCTTCACAAATTAGTGAGTTTGATGTTTATGTTTTACAGGGTGTTGTATTGTTCGAATCAATTGCCAACGAAAATGGACGTGAAGACTTGCTAAAATACTAGAGGGAGAATGAGAAGACATTTTTGACTCTATCAAAGATGGCCCGAGATGTGTTGAATATTCAAGCGTCATCAACAGCTTATGAAATCATTTTTTCAGCTGAAAGGTTTCAAATAGGAGAGCACAGACACTCATTGACGGAAGACAGCTTGGAGATTGCAGTTTTATTCAGAGATTGGATTAGCGCAGAGCGTAGAAGGTGCGTTCAACAAGAGATCAACGAAGAAGACGACTACAACTACAACAAAATCTTATCCGAGGGAGCAGGAAGCGACGTCGAACAATTTGACCAACAACTTCCAATTCCAACAGAAGATCCTCAAGAGATTGTAAGGAAATTAGAAAAAGTATGGTTGAATATGTAATTTTTTTAATGATAATTTTACTATGTGATTTGCAACTTTTAAACTACGAAACAAAGTTGCAATTTTGAAATTGTATTACAAAAAAAATCATATTTCTATTAAATAATATAAGAGGCAAAAAAAAGTCTTGGGGTATTTTTATTTCACTATCTTGTTCAATTATTTAAGTGTTTAAAGATATAGTTTTTAAAAAATTAAGTGTCTAAAAAAATTTAAAGTCCCCCTAAATCCCCCTACCCGACCCAACCCGACCCGTCCCCCCCAAATCCCGCCCCCTCTGCCGGTGGGATGTGGGACGGGATGGGACCTCTTCCCGGCCCGCCCTATCTCGACCCCCCATCCCGTCCCCCCAAATCCCATCCCATCCCATCCCGTCTCACTGGCCACCCCTAGTTGAAACATCATATGTCACTACACCATCACATCATAATTGTTTTAACTAGACAATCAAAGGTTGTAGATAAACATGAATCAATTTTTTTGGATTACGAAGACCAGGGATAATACAATTCAGGAATATGTAAGGACTTGTCATACACATCTCAGAAGGAAGATTATATGGAGTAAGATATACATGCCAACAAGAATAAGGTGCAACAGAAACTGAGAATGGTATGAAACCATCCACACACAAACCCAAACGAATGTTCCTTGGTTCACTAGAAAAATCAGGATAAGTTCTATCAAAATGTTTCCACGCTTCTCCATCCGATGGATGACATATAACACCAGATGTCCTTTTACTTTCAATGTGTTATCTCACATGAGGAGCGGAACTCAACGATGCGTACAACCTTTTTAATCTAGGTATTATAGGTAAATAATGCATTGCCTTGATTGGAACCATCTTCCCACTAAGAGCCCGCCTAAAACGAGCATGTCCACATAATTTATAATGTTCTAAATCAGCATCATTCTTATAGAACAACATACAATCGTTTGGACAATAATGAAATCTATCATACGTCAATCCTAACTTGAAAATCAGTCTCTTTGTCTGATAGTAATTTTTAGGTATGTCGAATTCAAGAGTAACTAGTTCCCCCACAATCTTAATCATAGAGTCCATAGCACCTTTAGCAATATTCCAATCTGATTTGATAGTAACAATTCTAACTGCAATAGACAACTTAGAATTAGTACTCCTGACCCAAAGTGGACGACTAGCCTCTTCTAATTCTTGATAGAAGCACATTGCTTCTTCATTGGGAGGTTGCTCAATAATTTGTTCAGGTTCAAACCCAGAATGTATCCCAAAAGCATCATTGACCATACAGTTAACTCTATCATATTGAACATGAATATTTTTCTGCGATCAACTACTTTCACCAACAACCAAATTATAATACATACCATTAACCCCATCAACCTCTCCATGATCAATCCAAATAGAATATCTCACCTTAAACCCCTTACGATATAAATGAGCTTAACCGTTTCCAATTTAAAATACTTCATACACTTGCATTCCAAACAAGGAAACCCAATTACCCCTTCATTTTGGTAAGGATTAAGTGACATTGCATGTATGATAAATCTTTTAACACCTTCAAAAAATTCATCATTAACACCCACACGTTCACTGTTATTCCTATTATACATCCACATACGATGATCCATCTACAAAAATACCTACAAAATAGAAATATTAAATTATAAGTTAGGTTGTATTATTTAAAATTAAACTAAGTTAGGTTAAGTTAGGTTGTATTATTTAAAATTAAACTAAGTTAGGTTAAGTTAGGTTGTATTATTTAAAATTAAACTAAGTTAGGTTAAGTTAGGTTGTATTATTTAAAATTAAACTAAGTTAGGTTGAATTCTAATTTTAATAACTTAATAAATAACAATCTCAACAACAACCAACCATCAAAATTCAAAACTAGCAAAATAACTTCTACAAAAATATTCACAATATCCAAAACTAGCAAACTAGTCAAATAAAGTTCACAATTTTTCACAAATTCAAAATCAATAACATTACAAATGATGTTTAACTAAGCTAACACAAATACATTGGCAATGAATATAAAATATAGCCATTTCAATTTTAAAGAAAGCAGAAAAATCATCACCACAATTCTTTCACAAATAAAGTCTCTATTTTTTCACAAATTCAAGTTTATACCCTAAAATAAAGCCTTAAATTAATGAAAAACTAATCTAAATACACTAACATTGAACCTAAAATCTAAAACTAATAATGAATTAAAAGAAATTAAAAAGCCCGAATTTGAGTACTAACCTCACTTTTTGAGGTTAGAGAGGAGATAGAGAGGTGCGCCGGCGGGTTGGAGCAGTGATGGGGTGCTCTGGTGGTGGTGGATGTCGGTCGGTTGGGGTTCCAGTGGTGGGGGACGGGTGGGCGTTGTTTTTTTTAAAAAGTTTTGGGACGTTTTGAAAATCTGATATAGTGAGACCCGATCTGGGTCTATTAAATAAGAAAAAACAGACGGACAAAAACGAACGCGATCCATCGATTTTGTCCTTCCTTTGACCGGTTTGACCAATTAAAAAAATTAAATAAATAAAACCGACGGAATCCATCGGTTTTATTAAAAAATAAATAAAAAAATTTATTTTATTAATAATTAAAAATGAATTAAAATTAAAAATTCATTTTAATATTTTTAGTAATAAATTGACGGAGTCCATTTGTTTTTATATATTACTTTTTATATAATTTTAATAAAATCGACAGACTATGTCAATTTATTTTGGCGGAATTTAATAAAATCGACAGACCAAAATAACCGACGTAGTCCGTCGGTTTTTAAAAACAAAAATTAAAAATTAGTCAAATCAACTAACTACGTCAGTTTTCCATCGGTTTATTTTTCCGACGCAGTCCGTCGATTTTTAATTGGTTTTTAGTAGTGTAAAGACCAACACAAAATAGGATAAAAGTGGAAATGACCCTATTTAACTTCAACTATATATATATATATATATAGTCCTATGTAGTTTGATTTTTGTTGTTATGTGTCCTTTAGTGTACTTTATTTAGCTTATTTAACTGCGGTAGTTACTGCTTACTTTTTCAGAATGTGCTATCATGGCTTATTCGCTTTTGATATCAGCATTTTCATATTGCTTTACAGTTTTTGACCGGGTCTTACCGTTTCTCTTACTTTGCTGTTGCTTTGCTTTTGCTTGTGCTTTGCTTGTGCTTATGCTTTGTCTTGAACCGAGAGTCTCTTGGAAACAACCGCTACCTACCAAGGTAAATGTAAGGTCTGCGTACACTCTATCCTCCCCAGACCCACATTGTGGGATTTCACTGGGTATATATATATTCTATGTTCGGTTTCATACTTTAGTATAATGGGGAAATTTCAGAAAAGTACAATTCATTGACTTACATTGCAAAAATATAGCTCATAACTTATATTGCAAATCTTTAGCCCAAAAACAATAGGTTCAAAGTAGTAAAACATGGTGTTGATCTTCTTCCCTCAAATTTCGAAGCTATTTAAAATCAAATCAAGCTTCTTTTTGTCCTCTCCTTGAACATTCAACACAAAAAATTCAATTTTTCCATTATACATTCTTATACTTTGGTATATACACAATTAAACAAAATTATACATAATTATAGATACTTAAACAATTATATATATAATATTTTAAAATATATTTACATTGTATAGGTATGTATAAATACAAATAATACGAAGAAGCAGAGGAAAGGAGGAGGAGGAGGAGGAGGAGGAGGAGGAGGAGAGTAGATACATTGATACATGTCTGTAAACAATGTATCAATCTTATATAATAGTATATAAGAGGCATTTATACACCTATATATACTATTATACAATAGTATACAATTGTTATACAATATCGGGCAAACAGTCTGCCTAAACATTTTTAAATTAATCTCAAATTTGTGCTATTATACAATATTATACACTATTATACGAAACTGACTTCTTCCTCATTGCATCCAAGCACAAAACCAAAACACCTCAAAAACTACACAAATCACCCTAAATTTCAGATTTAGGCTCCTCGATACATACCCTAACTTTTGTAACAATTCTCACTCGAAACATAGCTTATCTGCGGAAACCCAATTTTCGAACTTTGAAATTTCGAGCTTCAACAATGGATGCCTATGGAGTGTCTGGTCAAAATATAGCAATAATGTCTAGATATGATCAAACTTTTTGAGAGAAAGTAAAATCTAAAATTAACCAGAAGAGAACATGGAGATGGAAGATAGATCAGAAAATTAGAGAGAGAAGAAGATAAAAATAGAAGATATAACTGAAACTAGAGAGGAAAGTGTAGGGAAAAAATACACGTTTGTGGAAAAAAAAGAGTAGCGTCAAAATGAATGACACTTGCACAGCGAAATCAGGATAATTCTTTTCCCAGTGACTGGATTAAAAATAGGACCAAACTAAGAAATCCAAATATGATGCAAGAATACAAAAAAATGAAGACGAGATGTTTACGTGAAAAACCCAAATCGGGAAAAATCATGGGTCTAGACCTTAGTCTAGAAATCTTCCACTATGTATATAGTAGTTTTACAAAACTCTCCCTAAACAAAATAGGGGATATACAAATATTTCAATTTTAATAACTTGGAAACACTCGATATCTATTTTATGAGAGATAGAAAAATTCACACTATTTTTCTCACAGTTTCTTCTCTCAAAATGAACTTGCAATTTTCTCTCGTGCCTCACAAATTGCACGCTTGCTTGTATATTTTGGGGATGTAGAACTCTTCTATATATAGAGAAATTTTGCAGCACAAGGCCACAAAATTCTTCACACATATTTGACAATCTTCTGCTTCAACAATTGTGGGCTGCCTTTCTTCTTCTTCTGCTTCAACAATTGTGGGCTGCCTTTTTTCTTTTGCATTTGTCAAGGAAAGCACATGGGGTGGAACCTAACAATTCTCCCTCTCCACCACATGTGTAGATTTAACTAGACTAGTTTCACGTTTGCAGATCTCAAACTTATCTCGGGGTAAGAACTTAGTAAACATATCGGCATCATTCTCATCGGTGTGGATATTCTCGAGATGCATTGGTTTCCTTTTAAGTGCATCTCGAATCCAATGATATCTCACATCAATATGCTTCGACCTTGAGTGAAAACTCGAATTCTTACTCAAGTGAATTGCATTTTGACTATCGCAGTAAAGCACATACTTCTTTTGCTTCAAGCCCAAAGAAGTGGATTTCTAGATGTGGATTTTCTAGAACCAACATCACCAACCATATCTGCATCTGTATATCCTTCTAGTTGGACATGGTTATCACCAAACTTTATACGAGATCTAGAAGTGCCTCTAAGATATCGTAATATCCATTTTATTACTGCCCAATGTTCCTTTTTCAGATTGGAAAGAAAATGACTAACCACACCAACTACATGAGCTATATCGGGTCTAGTGCATACCATAACATACATTAGACTACTCAATACAGAAGCATATGGTATCTTTTGCATCTCCTTCTTGTCTGTCTCACTTGTGGGGCAATGTGCTGAGCTGAGTTTCATGTGACCCACAAGTGGAGTGCTGACTGGCTTCAAATTGCTCATATTGAACCTTTCAAGAACTTCTCAATATATTGTCTTGAGATAACTAAAGCTTCTTTCTTTTCCTATCCCTGAAGATCTTCATTCCAAGGATTTTCTTAGCTGAGCCTAAGTCTTTAATCGCAAAAGATTTTCTTAGCTCTTTCTTCAGCTTTTCGATCTTGCTGACATCATGGCCTACAATCGGCATGTCATCGACGTAGAGTAACAGTATGATAAATTCACCTCATGTGAACTTTTTGAAGAAAACACAGTGATCTAAGGTGTTTCTATTATAGCCATGGGTTGACATGAAGGAGTCAAACTTCATGTAGGAGCTTATTTCAATCCATACAAGCTCTTCTTCAACCTGCATACAAGGTTCTCTCTCCCTTTGATTTTGAAACCTTCAGGTTGTTCCATGTAGATTTCTTTGTCTAAATCTCCATGTAGAAATGGCGTCTTCACATCAAGTTATTCAATCTCCAAATCTAAACTGGCAGCGCGAGAACAACTCTGATTGAGGATATCTTCATCACTGGTGAGAAAATCTCTTCGTAATCGACACCCGTCTTCTGATTAAAACCCTTCACAACCAGCCTCGTCTTGTACCTTGGTTGTGAGCTATGTTCCTCAGACTTCAGCCTGCAGATCCACTTATTTTTCGGTGCTCTCTTTCCAATTGGAAACTTCACTAAGTCATAGGTGTAGTTTTCTTATTAGGAGTTCATCTCCTCCTTAAGCACTTTTCTTATTGGTCATGTGTCGTGGCTTTTAATAAAATTTATGACTCTCTTCCATCAGTGAGCATCACATATTCATGTGGGCTATATCTGGTAGAAGGTTGTATTTCTCCAGCCGACCTTCTAACTGGAGGGACATCATCTTGTGCAAGTGGATTCTGATTGTCACCCGCTTCATCATCAACCGCATCATCATGCTCTGGTTGGGTATATCCCCCGTAATCCTAGATCGTTGGTGAATGAACTGGATAAAAGTTGACAGGAACTTCTAAATTAGATTCAGGTTTCTCTTTGTCTTCATCAGGAACTTGATCTTCAAGGAATACAAAATCCCTACTTCTAATAACCTTCATGTTAGTCGGGTCCCATAATCTATAACCGAACTCTTCATGGCCATATCCGAAAAAGATACATGGTTTGGTTTTATCATCAACCTTGGATCTTTCATCTTTTGGTATATGTACGAAAGCCCCGCAGCCAAACACTTTTAAGTATTTGTAAGAAACGTTTTTCCCTTACCAAACTCTATCTGAAATGTCACCATCCAGAGGAGTTGATGGAGAAAGGTTGATCAAATCAATTGCAGTCCTCATAGCTTCACCCCAAAATGATTTTGGCAATTTGGAGTGCGATAACATGCGTAAGATTCTTTCACAAATTGTTTTGTTCATCCTTTCTTCCACACCATTATGTTGAGGGGTCTTTGGGATGCTCTTCTCAAGCTTCATACCATGGTTCTTGTAGTGTTGCTCAAACGGGCCTTGGTATTCACCGCTGTTGTCTGCACGAACACACTTCAATGTCCTTCCAGTTTCTCTCTCGACTTTTGTTTGAAAATGCTTAAAGACCTCCAATGTTTGGTCTTTGGTTTTCAAAGAAAAACACCAAACTTTTCTCTAAAACTCGTCAATGAAAGTGATGAAGTACAATGCGCCACCAATAGTTATGTCTTTCATGTAGCACAGATCCGTGTGCACCAAATCAAGAGGCTGCGCTCTTCTTGAGGGAGAGAATCTTTTGAATGCAACTTTATGTTATTTTCCAGCCAGACAATCAACACAGGTATCCAAGTGCACGCCTTTTACTTCATGGAGGGGGTTTCTTCTTGACAAAATTTCTAAATCTTTCTGGCTCAAATGTCCGAGTCTTTTATGCCATAACTCAATGGAGGAATTTTTAACGAGTGTACTCACCTTTCCATTAGACAACTTTTCATGCATCAAGTAGAGAGAATTTTGTTTTTTTACCTTTTGCTGCAATAAGGGAGCCTTTGATGAGCTTCCACTTTCCTTCGCCGAAGTGGTTGATGTACCTATCATCGTTGAGCTTTCCAACAGAAATAATATTGATTCTGATATCAGGAACATGTCAAACATCTTTTAAGATAAGCTTACATCCTGTATCAGTAAGCACGACAATGTCTCCTATACCAGCAACTTCAGTCACACCTTAATTGGCCATTCTGACTTCGTCAAAGCTACCACCCGAATCCACGATCCAGTCTTTTTGTTGGCATGACGTACTCATAAGAGCATCATCGCAACCCATGATGATATCGCCATTAGCTGCAACCGATGTCATGTCTTTCTCCGTATTTTCATTATTTCCACGCTTTTGATCTCTTTTCTTCTTTTTGCAGTCTCTCTCATAGTGGTTTGGACCACCGCAATAATGGCATTTGAAGTCTTTTCTAGGCTTAGACTTCCCCCTGGATTTGTCTCTCGTATGTTGCCTACTTTTATTTTTACTTCTCCCTTGATCATTATTTTCAACAACCATCGCCTTTGACTCAAAAGAATGATTTTGCTCTTTTCTTCTAGACTCTTCATTAAGAAGATAATATTTGACCATTTGCAAGGTCAGTGCTCCGTCTGGAGCCGAGTTGCTGATTGACACCACAAGAGTGTCCCAACTATCTGGCAATGAACTAAGTAGTAATAAAGCTACAACTTCATCATCAGTAGAAATCTTTATGTTGATTGATTGATTGATAAGACCCTGATATGCATTTAGGTGCTCCATCATGTTGGAACCCTCCACATATCGCAATCGAACAATTCTTCTGATGATAGAAGCTTTGTTTAAGGCATTTATCCTTTCAAACATAATTTCCATTTTCTTCCAAGTAACATCAACATTTTCCTCATTAGCAAAATGATGGAAGATACTGTGCTCAATGAAGCGTCGGATGTAACCAACAGTTTTTCTGTGCATGATATTCCATTCAACATCACTAGTATCTTTTGGTTTGGCATCATCACCATGCAAGGGAAAATAGAGATCCTTACAGTAGAGAAGATCCAACATGCTTGGTTACCAAATTATGTAATTTGATCCGTTTAATTTGAACATACCGCCAAGCGACAACGATTCCTCCATTTTCAATCCGCCTCCGTAACCTAGTGGCTCTGATTCCACTTGTAGAGGAAAAATATACTTGTTTGTGAAAAAAAAAAAGTAGTATCAAAATGAATGACACTTGCACAACGGAATCTGGATAATTCTTTTCCCACTAGCTGGATTAAAAATAGGACCAAACCAAGAAACCCAAAATATGATGCAAGAATATAAAAAAAATGAAGACGAAATTTTACGTGAAAAACCAAAATCAGGAAAAATCACGGGTCTAGACCTTAGTCTATAAATCTTACACTATGTATATAGTAGGCCTACAAAACTCCCCCTAATCAAAATAGGGGATATACAAAAATCTCAAGTTTGATAACTTGGAAACACTCAATATCTATTTTAAGAGAGATAGAAAAATTCCACTATTTTCTCACATTTTCTTCTCTCAAAATGAACTTGCAATTTTCTCTCGTGCCTCACAAATTGCGCTCTTGCTTCTATATTTTGGGATATAGAACTCTTCTATTTATAGAGAAATTTTGCAGCACAAAACCACAAATTTTTTCACACATATTTGACAATCTTCTGCTTCAACAATTGTGGGCTGCCTTTTTTCTTTAGCATTTGTCGAGGAAAGCACATGGAGTGGACCCCAACAGAAAGAAGATGGAGATGAAAGTTGAAGATAGTCATAGAATAGAGAGGTGTGTGGAGAGAGACAGAGAGTGTGTTTTGGGGGCAGGGGAGATAGACGAAGAGAAATATCACTAGGTTAATAAGTGAGCTTTCTTTTAAATTATGCACTAACTGGGCCAAATTCGGTCTATTTTGGCGATGTAGTTGGGTCAGTTCGTACTTTCGCGTAATTAAGTCTATTTTAATTGTGCATTTCACATACAATGTATACCCTCTAAGAACGAGATATCAGCAAAAATGTTTAAAGTTCGTGTTGCAACTTGCCAGGGCTGGAGGAGGTGGTCTTCCTACTAATATATTATTTCTCATTAAAAAGTAAAAAGTTTGTGTTTCATATGTATCAACTTTCATCTTCTCAATATAAACCTAGCAATAATTTAAGTGCTTTACTTTCTTGTAATTAGTTATATTAACTTTGAGTTATCGTTTTAATATTCTTTTAATCTTTTTTTCTTTCATAGAGAAATGGATAGTATCTAAATTCGTTATTAGCTTGCTGGTCTTTTTATATAAATTTACTGAAATTTACAGATTCACTTAGTAAGTATTTTTTTTAAAGAAAGATTTAAGAGTAGACAAGTCAAATAGTCTTAGATCAAGAGAAAGAGATAGCAAGAAGAAAATGACGAGCGGTACAGATTTCTCTCAACTTTCAAAGACGTGTGCTGATTTTGTTTGACTATAATTTCTTGGTCACCAAGGCCTACAATCTTCGTGGTCACCAAGGCTTTAATTAAAATTCACTTTCTTCTCATCAACTAGAAGTATAACTAGGCGGAGTCAGAATTTAAAGTCTACGAGATTTAAATTTATCATTAAATTCATAGCTTATTTTAGTCATTGATTTACAATTAAATATTTATTTATATTTAATAAATATTTTAATAACACAAATAACTACAAAAAGACAGTCCGACACTAAGCTTTCACTATGCTCGGGGTCCAAAAAAGGACCGAATCATAAAAATCTATTGTACGTAGTCTTACCCTTCATTTCTATAAGAGGGTTTTCACTGATTTTTTAATTAAATTTAATATAACACACATCTAAACAAATTAAAATTACTGAATTCATCCAAATCGTACCTAAGATTATAGCTCTGCTCTAGATAGTATATCTATATATAAGACATAAAGACCGGATAGAGCTAACATGTGCTAGTGACTGAAATAAGGCCTTCAATATGGATATACCATACAATTTTGAACTTGCAATATTTTCATTTGCAATTATCTTTGTACTGAGATGGGCATGGAGAATCTTGATTTATTTGTGGTTCAAACCAAAAGATTTGGAGAAACAACTAAGACAACAAGGTTTCAAAGGGAATTCTTATAAGTTCTTGTATGGGGATATGAAAGAGATGAAGAAGATGGGCGAAGAAGCTATGTCCAAGCCTATCAATTTCTCCCATGACACGATTTGGCCTAGAGTTAGCCCCTTCATCCACAAAACCATCACAAATTATGGTATGACTTCATAATTTCAACATTATTTTTTCTCCAAGTAATTAGTTCCTCTTTATTAATGAATATTAGTATAATATTCATTGTAATTATTAGTGATGTATAATTACAATGAATATTATACTAATATTCATTAATACAACAAGAATCCTATAACTATTATAATTATACATCACTAATAATTATATTAATATTCATTAATACTCTTATAATGAGTAATAATTGCTTGTTATTTTTAAGCTGATCTGATCTGATAGTGTAAAATTCTTTTATATCATCAATATATAGAAGTTAACTTATGAGTTTAAGTTTACGCCATCAAATCAACTTATAATATGTCTGATAATGAGTAATAGTTGCTTGTTATTTATAAGCTGGTCTAATGTAAAATTCTTTTATAGCATTAATATATAGAAGTTAAATTATAAGTTTAAGTTATATATATGATTTTAAAGCCATCAAATAATCTTATAATTTGTCTTATTTTTAAGATTGCAAATTTCACGGCTTATCAGTAGATATTTTTTTGAATGATCAAATAGTGTAAAAAATTACTTACAATTGACAGTATATATAATTTAAAACTCTTAAGTTATACTTATATGTTAATAGTGTAAAAGTCTATTAATTTATACTCATTACTGTAGTTTACTTGTTATAACAAGTCATTTATTACTATTATTTTTGTATGATTGAGAAATTTCGAAGAATCAGTGACACACGATTAGAAATTCGGTGGATAATGGGGTCTGATCCTCTACCCTTCATTATGAGTACCTTTTTTTCACAACATGGTGTCCTTAAAGTGCGCATCTAACCTCCACATCATGTGTTGTGTTCTTGTCACTAGACCAAAGCCCGGGAAGTCATTTATCATGTTTTGTAGGTTATCAATCCATGCTTGTCATAAAAAAATTACTTTGTAATTGTGTGATAAACTAAGGACGTTTTCGATACCGATAGCCGCTCCCGCTGAAGCAATTGTAGCAACGTCTCCACGACTTTCCCTTTTTCGGGCTGCTTCGAGTGCCGATCTTCGCTTGGGTCGGAGTGTAATTTTTTTTTACACTCTTAATATTATTAAAAAGTTAAACTTTTCCATGTATAAATATATAATTCGAGTAAAAAATAATTAGATGATTTTTCCTAAAATATTTATTAAATATTTATAAATATGTGATTATGAAATTAATTATTATTATTATATTTTAACTTGAAACATCATAAAAACTCATAATCAAATTTTCAATGCGCCTCTGCGTGGTGAATTTTGGTTTCTCATAAAGATGTGAAAATAATTAAATTGGTTTTCACTTTAATTTGTAGGTAAGAATTGTTTTGTGTGGTTTGGGCCAAGACCAGCAGTCCTCATCACGAAGCCCGAACTTATAAAGGAGGTGCTGACGAAGAATTACGTATTTCAGAAGCCACGTGGCAATCCACTAACTAAGTTGGCAGCAACTGGAATTGCAGACTATGAAGCAGATAAATGGGCTACCCATAGAAGGCTTCTCAATCCTGCTTTTCACCTTGACAAGTTGAAGGTTTTATTACTATCAAACTTTGTCATATTCAATTTCTTTTAGTAGTAATACTATTTATTACTCCTATCTATTTCGATTTGGTGTTGGTAACTGGTAAAATTATTGTTATGTGATAAGAAGGTAATGAGTTTAAGTCGTGAAAATAGTCTTTTATAGAAATGCAGGGTAAGCATGCGTACAATAGAACATTGTGGTCAGACCCTTCTCCGGACCCCGTGCATAACGAGAGCTTAATGTAAATGATTGCTTTTTTAAAATCTATTTCAACTTGTTTATTATAGTTTGATTCAACACAAGGACAGAGGTAGAAAGTCGTAAGCTACATATTTGAGAGAATCGAATAATTTTGACTCAATTCCTATATTTGTGTTAAGAGATCTATTGAATATGTTTAAATATTAAATTTAGAACCCAATTATTAGCATTTGAGGTCGTTGTTCTTAAATCTCGAACCCCTAAAATTTAAGTTTGGATTGCCTCTAATTCAACACGAAGTTTAAGAAAGAAATATAATTCTTTAGTACTTGTAGTGTTAAACATGTTACATCTATGTGACTATAAAAAAAATTGTAATCTTAAATTTGTCATAATATTTTGCGTGTCTATAGAAGCTTCTCATTAAAATATATTAAAAGGACAGCTCGATGCACTAAGCTTCCACTATGCGCGGGATCCTGTCAAAATAAATTATGTTTACCCCTAAATCAGTGACTTAAAATAATAATTGAAAAATGAATCTTATTAGATTGCTTTCGATGTAATCGTCCAGCAACATCAACGAAAAAGTAATAATTGATGAGTTTGAGAGCTTGAGTTACAATTGTGAGATTAATATTGCTATTATGATGAAAATCAGGTTGGCTAAAAAGTGACGGAAAAGGGGTAAATTTATAGTCTAATCCTAAGAAACATCTTCCGTATAGCACGCCCCTAATAATCATCATTTATTTGCACGATTGAGCCGTTTCGTACGTGATTATGAAACTGCTGAAGAGAATCTTGGATTCTTTGGAAATGGTTATAGATGAAGTTTATCTTGACTGAATGCTGCCGCGTTCCCGGTCTTGCTGCTCCGAAACTAGTTGGGCTTGCGTCATGGTTCCGGACTCATACAAACGGGGGAGTATTGGATTTTAACCTATATATATACTATATTGTAAAACAAATATTTATACTATCAATATACTTTTACATGTTAGCATATTATATCTGCCTTGGTTTTAAGGTTTCTATCTAGTTTTAATTATGAATAATCAACTTTTAGGTGATCTGATAGAGCAAAGTTTTATACGGTCAACTTACAGAAGTTAAATTCTTATTGTTTAAACTTTAAGTTGCATACAATGTCAGTTTAAGGTTTCTTACACCATCAGTTATTTTTATCTATTTTTTTATTTTTCACATGGTGTTCGGTACCATATTGAAGTCCGGTCAGGGGTGGACCCACAATAGTAAGTGGGTTCCCAAGAACCCACTAACTTTTTGACGCATTGTAATTGTATTGAAAAATATACTAAACGTATACAAATATGTGGATGGGAATCCACTAAAAGATAGATGTTTGGCTCAGTGGCAAGAAGTAACCAAGGAAAGTGTATCTGCGCTAGTGACGCAGGTTTGTACCCTCATGTGATTTTTTTAAAACTTATTTTACACTTTTGGTGGGAACCCATAAATTTAAAATTTTGAATTCGCCAATGAGCCTAATTATATTTAGATTCGCACCGCATAGGACATACTCGGAGGAAACGCTGCCTATCAAGAATTTTTCATATCCAGGACTCGAATCCGAGACCTTCGGTTAAGGGAGGAGAAACATCATCTGCTACACCACATCATTTGGTGATGTTTTTATCTATTTTAGTAGGTTATCTGTCTTAAATTTAAGATTACAAATCCCCCATCTTATGGAGGTTTTTTTGTAGATATCTAAGTGATCTAATAGTACTATAAATTAAAAATTCTTTCCTTGACGATGTATATAAACTTAAACTCTATTATTTATGTTTGGCAAACTTAAGCTTGGATTCTTATTTATAAAATGTGCAGCATATGCTACCTGCATTCAAATTGGCTGCTATTGATGTGTTGAGCAAATGGGAGAAAATTACCTCCAGAGAAGGATCAGAGATAGACGTGTGGCCATATCTTCAAACTTTGACAAGTGATTCAATTTCAAGAACTGCTTTTGGAAGTAGCTATGAAGAAGGAACAAAAATTTTTGAACTTCAAAAAGAACAAGTTCAACTAATCTTAGAAGTGTCACGCACAGTATATATCCCAGGATGGAGGTACGTTATTTATTTCTTTATGTATTCCAAAATAAATATGTTCGATAATCTTTAAATAATTCTGAAACAGTACTAGATTTTATTAAAACATTGTCTCTCGTTAGAAAATAGTGTGTTTGTGGTGAGAAATCTGAATATGCTTCAAGCCGTGTACTTTCTTTGGATCACTTTTCAAAGAGAATTATATGTCCCTTGCAAATACTCTCCCGGGATAGAATGAAGCAAAGCCAAGAAATAATGAAAACAAGTCTCCGAACACACAAAAATTAATGCTGCAGTCACTAAACTTATGCAGAGTTTCTTAAGGAAGAATTTTGGTAGTTGGAATGATTCTTGTCATCCAATATTTTTAGGAATTTCCTCTATTTATAGAGGATGTTTTAACCTCGAACCTGAAACAACACAACCTATGGGGAAGGGATGTATTGTTTCATGAAAGAATGTACTCCTTCCAGAAAGAAATGTTTTTTTTCCTTTTTTCCTATTCCTTTTATTTTCTCCTGAAAATTCAATAATCCCCCGCCATTTTCAAGTGAAAATAACAACCAACACTTCCTTTAGAAATTAAGAGACATCCATGCATAAATAAAGTATCTAGCGATTGAACATTACATTAGCGGAATACAATCTCTATTAAACTGAATAGTCAGGTAAGACAAGTCTTTTGAACTAACCACCATATTGTAAAATAAGATGTGTCTCGCACATGATTTATATTACATTATTCCTTTATAAATAACACCATAAGTCCTTGTGTTCCAATCCTCTCGCGAATGCATAGAAACCAAACTCGAACTTCTTGAAGCGGCCTACTTCGCATTCAAATAGGTAGACCCTTATTAATGTGCTCCTGCAAGAGCACCCACCAATAGATCTATTAAGAGCTTATAAACTCAACCTCATTTTAACAAATTGCAGGACAAAACACTTACTTTGGGATGGTAATACCAAGTGTTATCAACCAATAAAAAATGTTGTCACTCTTTGAACTCGAGATTGGACGTTGTATCAAGCATCAAGTTGAGGCTTCACCCTTAATGGTTTTTCTTTATGGGTTTCAACCCCATCCCCCTTGATGTTCTCAACACCAAGTCCCTTGCTAATCCCTTAATCAATGGGTCGACAAGATTATTAAATGAGCGTACACAGTCAACCGTGATCACTCTATCTTTAATTAATTGATTTATATAAATATGTCTAAATACAATATGCATAGACTTTCTATTATATATATGATTGTACGCTCGTGCTAAGGTGGCCTCACTATCACAATGGATAGAAATCGGTGTCATGGATTTAGGCCATAATGGAATATCAAAAAGTAAATTTCTCAACCATTCCCTTTCATTAGAAGCGGATGACAAGGCTACAACTTCTGCAATCATAGTTGAATTTGTAAGATACGTTTGCTTCTTAGATCCCCAAGATATCGCTACCCCACCAAAGAGGTATACCCATCCACTTGTTGAAGAATAATCCTCTTGATCAGTGATTCAACTTGCATTCGAATACCCTTCTATTATAGCGGGATCACCGCTATAATAGATGTCATAATCTATGAAATTCTTGATATACTTTAGTACTCTTCTTATAGCATGCCAATGATGCTCACTCGTATTGCAAGTATATCTACTCAACTTATCCACTGCATACACAATATTGGATCTCGTACTAGTCATAGCGTACATCAAGCACCCGATCAACTTAGCATACTCAGGTTGAGCAATTGGCCTTCCGCCATTTCTTTTCAATTTGAAACACGAATCATATGGTGTAGAAACATGATTACAACCAAAATGATTGAATTTCTTTAATACTTTCTCAATATAATGGGATTGTGTTAATGAAAAACTCCCACCATTCCTATTGATTCTTATACCAATAATGACATTTGCTTCTACATGTCTTTCATGAAGAACTAAGTGGATAGAAATCTTTTGGTGGTCTCGACATGTTCTGTGTCGGTCCCAAAGATCAACATATCATCTACATACAAGAAAATAAAAACTCCTTTTCCATTTTCAAATTTTGAGTAAACACACTTGTCTGATTCATTAATTTTAAAGACGATAGATAGAATTATTTCATCAAATTTTTTATGTCATTGCTCAGGGGCTTATTTTAGCCCATACATTGATTTTACAAGTTTGCAAACTACAAACGCCTCAGGTTGTCTCATATAGATTTTCTCTTCCAATTCACTATTCAAAAATGCAGTTTTGACATTCCTTTAGTGAATTACTAGATTGTAAATGGAGGCTAGTGCAATAAGCAATCTTATTGTGGCTAATCTAGCCACGGGAGCATAAGTATCAAAGTAATCAACGATGTTCTTTTGGGTAAAACTCCTAATTACAAAGCGATCCTTGTATTTATTCATAGTACCGTCTACTTTTAACTTCTTTTTGTACTATCATTTGTCATCTATGATTTTGCAACCGGGTGGAAGGTATGTTAGGTTCCAAGTATTATTTTTCATAATGGAATCTATCTCATCTTGAATAGACTTCTTTCATAATGGTGCATCCGGAGATTGCATGACCTCACTAAAAGTAGTGGGATTATTTTCCATATTATAACAATAAGGAATTTCGTTTTAAATTTTATCAGTTGAACCTTCTACTAAATAGATGTACAAGTCATCTCCATATGTCTTTTCTTTCTAACTCTCTTACTATTTTCTACTTTAATAATGTCGTCTTGATTTTCATTGTCTTGAGAGATTGATGATTGTGAAGTAGAAGAATTTGGATAACTTGGAACAATATCTTTTGATCTAGGAATTAATGCAAAGAGAATTTCATCAAAAATTACATCTGTTGATTCAAGAACGGTATTAACCGAGTACCAATCATTTGGTTCAATGACCAAAAACCTATAGGCTTTGCTATTTTTAGATAATCCTATAAAGATGCATTCAATTTATTTTTCACCCATCTTTTTCATTTTAGGTTTCGGGTTATAGCCATACATCCCCAAACTTTGACATGACTCAAATTTAATTGTCTTTTTGTTCTAAAATTCATATGGGGTTATTGAATTTCTTTTATTAGGAACTCTATTAAGAATATAACAAGATGTTAACATGGCTTCACTCTAATAATTGTGACTTAGGCTTGAGATAGACGATAAAGCATTAACCATTTTTGTTAAGACTCAATTTTTTTCGTTTGGCTACACCATTTGTTGTGGTGTATATGGTTCCTTCACTTGATGCACAATACCAGTGCTTTGAAAAAATATGGGATTATAATATTCCCCTCCCCTATCGGTCCTTAGACACTTAATTGAAGATTGACATTGCAATTCAACCTCAATCTTGTAAATTTTAAGTTTTTCTAGTGCGTCATCTTTAGAATTTACAAGATAAACTTTGCAAAATCTAGAGTAGTCAATGAATGTAATAACATATTTTTTTTTCCTTCAATTGTAGGAGTACTATGAAAATAACTTAAGTCATTGTGAATTAATTCAAGCAACTTAGTACTTGTCTCAATACTTGAAAAGGATTTTCTTGTGATTTTTGTTAACATGCAAGTTTTGTATTTTTCACTATCTACATTCATTGTCGGTATCAAGAACATTTAGACATATCTCTTATTCTATGAAAATTAACATGTCCTAAACGTGAATGCCATAGTGAAAAATTAGAGTCAAGCATATAAACAGAAACTTCATCCTTCAATGGACACAAAATAATCTAATTACAAAATTATCAATTCTCTTAATTTCAAAATATTCTAGTAACTTTCAAGTATAAATATCCATCAAAATAAAGGAATTCACATATATGGAATGGGAACATGGACTCCTTATATGCACTTAGACAATCCTCACCCTACAAGCTAGCTTTTAGGATTGAGTTAGGCTCAAGATCCATTTTTTAAATGTAAGAATATTAGGTTAATTAAAATATTTTCCTCATCTCATTCTTCCACAATAATGTGGTTAATATACAACTATACAAGATAATGATGTGGAGAAGATCATACCTAAATCATGTATAATTATCTTCCCAAAGATAATGCTAATCTCCCTTATTACTATGCTAATCTTCCTAATCATATTTTACCTCCTACCATATATAAATGATACTACACTAATTACAAAAATATTAATCATTAATAATAATAATTATTATTCTACCACTCCCCCCGCAATCGAAGCGGGAGGTAAGCGAATGTTGAGACTGTTCCGAAAATCTTCAAATAACACAAGCGGAAGACCTTTAGTAAAAATATCTGCAATTTAATAGTGCGACGGGACATGTAGCACCTGCACTTGCCCACATGAGACTTTTTCACGGACAAAATGGATATCCAGCTCAATATGTTTTGTGCGTTGATGATTAACTGGATTTATGGACAGGTAGATGGAACTAACATTATCACAATATACCAATGTGGCTTTCGGAATCGGACAGTGGAGCTCAAGTAGAAGATTTCGAAGCCAACATGATTTGGACCCAACATTTGCAACACCTCGATATCCTGCTTCGACATTGGATCTGGACAATGTGTCTTGTTTTTTGGAAGACCAAAAACCAATATATAACCAAGAAATATACCATACCCTGAAGTGGAGCATCTTCCCCAGTCGGCATCAGTGTCCACGATGTGTATAAGTGTAAGCCATATTCAAGAGTACTATGAATATACCGCATAATGCGTTTTAGAGCATGCATATGAACATCCATCGGATTATGCATAAAGAGGCACACTTGTTGCACAACATAAGAAATATCCGGCCTTATGAATGTTAGATACTGCAGGGCCCCTGCCAGGCTGTGGTAGAGTGTCGGATGGACAAAAGGCTTGCCGAAAGATGCACTCAATTTGGATTTTGTGTCCACCGGAGTTGCTGAAGGTTTATAGGAGGACATGCCAGCTCGTTCCACAATCTCTGATGCATACTTCTTTTGGGATAAAAACAAACCACCTGTATGTCGTGTCACTGCTATGCCTAAAAAATAGTGTAGCTGTCCGAGGTCCTTCATTGCAAATTCAGAGCCATGCTGTGACATGATGGTCTTTCGAATAACATCTGAGGAGGTAGTCAGTATGATATCATCCACATATAAAAGCAGATACGTAATATTATTACCCTGATGATAAATAAACAAAGAGTGATCAGAACAACTGTTAGAAAAACTAATATTTAAAATGAAATCAGCAAATCACTTGTACCATGCCCTGGGGCTTGCTTTAGCCCATATAATAATTTTTTGAGAAGACACACAATATTGGAATATTTTGAGTCCCTATATCCCAAAGGTTGGTACATGTACACTGTTTCATTTAGCTGACCATAGAGGAAGGCATTTTTAACATCTAACTGATGAAGTGGCGATCCTTTTGAGAGATCCAAGCTAAGTATTGTTCGGATAGTCGTTGGTTTGACCACCGGACTGAACTTCTCACTAGAATCCACGCCAACACGTTATGTCTTGCCATCACCTACAAGACGGGATATGCCGCTCAAAAGTTCCATCAGGTTTTTCTTTCTGACTGAAAATCCTCATATACCGAATTATATTAGCATGAGGTAGATGAGGTACTAATTCCCATGTCCTATTTTTAATAAGAGCATTAAATTCATCATCCATAGCCATCTTCCAATTCGGGTCATGAAGAGCAGACATAGGATTACGGGGCAATGGTGATTTTGAGACTTAGGTGTGTAGGCTATATTTGGCGTTGGGTTTAAGAATATCGCGTTGACTTTGGGTGATGGGTTGTTATGCCGGAACTGGGACTTGGCCAAATGGACGGTTTGAATAAACAGAATGAGGCCTGTTTGGAATTAGACTGAAAGGTTGGGCTGAATTTTTGAAACTAGGCATGTTTTGATTATGGCTACTGTTGCTGCTTGCAAGAACTGGGCCCCGTGATGGAACCACTGGCCCAGTTTGCTGGGCAGTATGTTCTTGATGTTGGGCCTATGTTTCATGGGCCAGCTCTCCCAAATAATTTGGGTTGGACGAAACAATGGCTATGGTATGTTGTTTGGGCCACTGTTTCGGAGCCCAAATTATTCGGGTTGGCCAAAAATGGAATAGTGGGTCAGGAATAGTGATGGGCCAAATACAGGGATATTCCATCATCGAGAAAATCATAGGTGGGTGGTCTTGACTCATGCATTTTGGTAAATGGGAAATTTGTTTCATCAAAGATGACGTGATGACTTATAATGATTTTATTGGAGGAAGGTCGTAACACTTGTAACCTCTATGATTGGAAGGATAACCCAAAATAATGCAAGGAGTAGACTGGAGTTGAAGTTTGTGGATTGTGGTAGATGGAAAAAGTGGATAGCACAAGCATCCAAACACCCGAAATGGAATAAGACGGATCTCGTAAATATAAGACTTTTAGTGGAGCTTGATAGGACAAGTTTTTGTGAGGAGGTATGTTCAATAAATATGTGGTCATTTGTAGTGCATGATGCCAAAATGAGAGGGGTAAAAATGCATGGGCAAGGGATGTTCTAATGATGTTATTTATGGTTCGTATTTTTCGTTCCGCCTTCCCATTTTATGAAGATGTATGGGGACATGAAAGACTAAAGTTTAAACAATTTGAGTTGCAAAAATCCCAAAAATGCTTATTATCAAACTCCCTCCCATTATCACATTGAATATTTTGATTTCCCGTTCAAATTGATTTCGGATGAAAGCTCTAAATTTGAGAAACGTGGAAAAAACTTGTGATTTTTTCGACAAAGGAAATGTCCACAAAAAATTATAGTAATCATCTAAAATGAGCAAATAATATATATGGCCCGAAGAGCTCAAAACGTGGGAGGTCCAAATATTATAATGGATAATATAAAATGGCATAAGTGTGCATGAATTTGAGGAAACAAACGACAATTAAAGATGTTTACCAAGTGGGAATGAATGACACTTATTCAAAGTTCGTGGTTGAGTACATGAAATAAATTTATTTTGTTTGAGGGAGTCTAAAACAGGAGCTCCCGGGTGGCCCAACCGTTCATGCCATAATAACGATGTTAAAGCTGCAAAAGTATATGGTGTGTTGGATCATTGAGGTGACCGGATAAAGCTCCCCTTGGCTATCACATCTCATGAGATACGTCCCCGTCTGAAAATCATACACGAAAAATCCAAAAGGGTCAAAAGCAACAGACACCCAATTATCAGTGGTAAACTTTCTAACAAACACCAAGTTTTTAATTAATTGTGGGGCATTAAGGACATTCTTTAAGGTTAGTGGCGGGTTTGGTGGGTACAATTTAGTAGAACCATAACCTTGAATTGAAATAGAATGACCATTTTCAATAATTATACCATTATTTTTGCTCAAATTAAAATAGGACGAGAGATTACCTTGGGAGGACGTCATATGGGACGTCGCTCCGGAATCCATATATACCAATTTGCGTCGGGCGGATTAAGTCCAAGAGTGTACATGGCGGACTCAATATCAGTTAGGCTAGTCGCTGCCGAATGGGCCTCCTGCCACTGGGTTGGCAACTGCTGTTATTCCCACTGTACCGTGGCCGAGAAAATTGAGGCCCAACACGTCGTGAACTGCCAGTGGGTTGCTGGGCATTTGGCCTTGGACTGGGCCTGTCCCAGTTATCCGATGGGACTGGGCATGGTGGTATGGCCTAAGGCCATTGCCAGGCCCACTAGGTCGGTCCACCACCCTATTGCCGAGGCTATCACTGCTGCCTGCCATTGCCGCTGCTTTTGCCGTCGTGTCCACTGCCACCCGCCGCCACCGGAATTCTGATTTCCACCATTTTTTTCCATTTTGATTATTTCCATTTCGTTTTTTATCACCGTTCCTTCCTTTTTGTCTCTGATTTTGTTGTGTAGGTTCAACAAAATTATTATTTTCATTATTTGGGGTGGCAATGAAAGTGGAATTGGAGCCGGTGGTGGCCTTTTTGGCGAACCCCGTCTCTTCAAGAATAAGCATATAACGGGCTTGATAAAATGATGATAATGGATTGCTTTGTCGAAAAAGCGTCCCCATGCCACTATAAGCATTGGTAAGGCCGGCCACCAATTGTAGAACCAATCGGTTGTTGGTGACCGGCGAACCAACATTTTTGAGTTGATCCGACAAAACTTTTAGGCGTTGACAATATGCCAACACATTTGGAAAATCCGCCGTATCGGTGGTGGAGAATTCTTGCTCCAAGGTGACAATACGGGAATTTTTGTTGTCTTGAAACATATTCCGCAATTGATTCCAGGCTTCCATTGCCGTAGAATCAGGCTCCATTATTGTGTGCAACAAATCGCTAGAGATAGTTGCATAAATCCATGAGAGAACTATGGTATCAAGAGTTTCCCATAGTTCTTTGTCATCGTCTGTTTTTAACTCCTTTCCTTTTTCATTTGCCGGCGGGATTATGTGATGAATAACCCGGTGAGAATGACAACATATTTTAAAAAGCCCCGCCCAAGTAGCATAGTGAACATTTTCCATCTCAAGTGTGATGGAAATATGTGTTTTTATGTTAGAAACGGTTAGAGAGGGGTGGAATGTGGATTTGGAGTCAGTCATTTTTGACCGGAAAAAGATGAACAATAATGTAGAGAAAAAGAATTAATGGAGGAAGACACAAAAGATGAAAATCGGCCGGTTGTTTGGAAGAAGGGGGGGGGGGGGGGACGAAAATTTGGAAGTATTTTGTTTAGGATAGGATCTTTCCCTAATCTTCTCATATTATGTAAGAATATTAGGTTAATTAAAATATTTTCCGTAGCTCATTCTTCCACAATAATGTGGTTAATATACAACTATACAAGATAATGATGGGGAGAAGATCATGCCTAAATCATTTCTAATTATCTTCCTAAAGATAATGCTAATCTCCCTAATTACTATGTTAATCTTCCTAATCAATATTTTACCTCCTACCATATATAAATGATACTACACTAATTATAAAAATAATAATCATTAATAACAATAATAATTATTCTATCAATATCATCCCACAACTTAAAAATAAAATGCACATGATGTTTATGCAACAAAGTTATATAACATGATAATTTCATTGCCGCAGAATAACAAATTTATAATAAGCATATCAAATATGTTATTTCTAAACTTATTCAAATGCATTTTATAATCATCACAAATGATTCATCTACCTACTATTTATGAAATTAAATTTCACAAAAAAAATCATTTTCTTTTTGCAGAAAGAAAGGTAGAAACTCATAAATAAATAATGAGTGAAGTTAAGAAAATAGAACCTGATATTTGCCGCTTTCATCTTGATTTTTGATTACTGGCTCCATTTCTTCTTTTTATTTTTCCTTTGTAAATCATTGAAAAATGAAATTAAAGCAGAGATCTTTAATCATCCACACACAGAGAATGACACCAAAATACTGCTTTCAGTAAGCATCAACATCGGCATTTTAAACACAATGAACTTGTATTACCAATCTTCATGCAAATTTACCCTAAAAGAACGCACATCGACGAAGATTTATTTTTGTTTATGAAAGAAAGTGTTGCGACGAAACACAATGGCTGAATAAAAATTTCTATCATCAGATAAAAAATTTCTCCTTCTCCTTTTGTCTCCATCATCGCAGAACACAGAAAAATAATAACAATAAATTACATTCCTTAAGATTGTTAGTATTCTCAAATGCCAATAACTTTGTCGAACTCAACAAACGAAGGCAGAAAAATAATTCTCTGTGATTGTTAGAAAATAGTGTGTTTTTTGTGAGAAATCTGGATATGCTTTAAGCCGTGTACCTTCTTTGGATCACTTTTCAAAGAGAATTATTTGTCCCTTATAAATACTATCCTTGGATAGAATGAAGCAAAGCAAAAAAATAATGAAAACAAGTCTCCGAACACACAAGATTAATGATGCAATCACTAAACTTATGAAGATTTTCTTAAGGAAGAGTTTTCGTACTTGGAATGATTCTTATCATCCAATATTTTTGAAAGAAATAATCCCCTTGATTATTTTCATTAATTGAATAGGTATTTATACAAGTTACAAAATAGGAGAATTCTATTCCTAAAACCTTATTCTACCATAATTCCAAGTATACAATTATGGTAAGTGTATAATCCTAATTTAGGTAACAAATACACTATAATATACATCAAATATATATACCATATATACAAGATTGGTACAAGATACCAATCCCGTGATGGGCTCTGATATCTGCCCCTTTGCTGGGCTTCCGTGTTGGGCCATTGTCCACATTTGCTCGTGATATACATTCTTGTATATTGGGTGTATATCACGGGTATATTGCCTTGTTTAACACACACCCCGTAGTCATAGCGGGCGGTCTTCGAACACTGAGATTGTCCCTAAAATCTTCAAAGAGTACCGAGGGAAGACCCTTTGTAAAGATGCCTGCAACTTGATATCTTGACGGGACATGACATACGCGTACTTGCCCCCGAGCAACCTTTTCACGGAAAAAGTGAATGTATATTTCGATATGCTTAGTGTGTTGGTGATGAACCGGATTACCTGAGAGGTAGATGGCACTAACATTATCACAATATACTAAGGTTGCCTTCTGAATGGGGCAATGAAGCTCTAAAAGCAAATTACGTAACCAACATGATTCTGAGACCACATTAACTACCCCTCGATATTCTTCCTCGACAATTTAGCGGGATAGAGTCGCCTGACGCTTTGCAGACCAGGAGACCAAGTTGTTGCCAAGGAACATACAATATCCTGACGTAGACAGTCTGGTGTCCGGACAACCACCCCAATCCGCATCTGTGTATGAGACAAGTGTGGATGTAGATGAAGGATACAAGTGCAAACCATAGTCTAGTGTCCCCTGAATATACCGAATGATGCGTTTGATTGCATTCATGTGCTCAACTCTGGGATCATGCATGAATAAACACACCTGCTGAACAACATACGTAATTTCCGGTCTGGTAAAGGTAAGATACTGGAGGGCCCATGCAAGACTGCGATAGCGGGTCGGGTCCTCGTATGGTGCACCTGCCACGGCACTAAGCTTGGGTTTTGCATCAACTGGAGTGGAAGTGGACTTACAGGATGACATCCTAGCCCTCTCTATGATCTCAACAGCATCTTTCGTTGAGACAAAAATAAACCATCTGAGTGACGCTTGACGGCAATCCCCAAAAAGTAACTCAAGAGCCCTAAGTCTTTCATAGCAAACTCAGAGCTGAGCATGGCCATGATAGACTGGCGTAATGCATCGGAAGAGGCAGTCAAAATGATATCATCCACATACAACAGAATGTAGGCCAAGGATGAACCACAACGGTAGATAAACAAGGAATTATCTGACATGTTGTGAGTGAACCTAATAGTCGAAACAAAGTCAGCAAACCTCGTATACCAGGCCCGTGGAGACTGCTTAAGCTCATATAACGACTTCTTCAATAAACAGACATGATGAGGACGGTTGGGATCCCCGAAACCCAACGGCTGATGCATATAGACTGTTTCTTTGAGATCACCATGTAGGAAAGCATTATTGACATCCAACTGATGAATAGGCCAAGTCTTTGAAAGAGCCAAGCTAAGCACAGTGCGAATCGTAGCCGGTTTGACCACCGGACTAAATATCTCACCACAATATATCCCAACCTGCTGAGTCTTACCATCACCCACAAGCCGCGCCTTATGTCGAGCAAATGACCCATCTGAATTCTTCTTATGAGCAAAAATCTACATAGACCTGATAACATTAATACCAGATGGACGGGGCACCAACTCCCACGTCTTATTATCAATAAGAGCATTATATTCATCGGTCATAACAATTTTCCAATTCGGGTCGTTTAAGGCGGACACATGATTACGAGGCAAGGGGGATTTAGAGACATTAAAATGTAAATTAAAATGTCTTTTAGGTGTAAAAATATCCTGCTGACTACGAGTGACTGGTCTATGACTCGAGGAAGAATTTAGTGAATTTTGGGAATTTCTTTGGGCTCGGGACGGAGCGGCCGGCAGGCGGTGGGCTGCTTTGCCCAAATCGATAACTGCGGGGGTGGCTTGGACCGGTTCCGAGTGGGTTGGGTGGCCCAATTGGGGAACTGTTCCAGCGATGGAAACTGGACTCGGAGCAGTGGGGCCAGCGGATAGTGGGCCCACTGGAGAATATTGGGTGCGGGATATGTCCGAAAAATGGTGAGTAATAAACGGTGATATACCATCATCTAAAAAATTATACGAACTAGGCTCGGGAGTCTGAACTTTCGTAAATGGAAATTGGGTTTCATCGAAAATCACATGGCGATTAATTATGATTTTCTTGGAGGATAAATCAAAGCATTTGTAACCCCGATGATTAGACGGATAACCCAAAAACACACACGGAGTAGACCTAGCCCGATGTTTGTTAATTGTGGTGGATGAGAATAACGGATAACACAAGCACCCAAAGACCCGAAGATGAGAATAAGACGGGTTCTTATTATATAAGATATGGAGGGGGGAAGAATATGTCAGACCTTTGGAAGGAATTATGTTTAGGAGATATGTTGCCATTTGTAGAGCATGATGCCAAAAATATGGGGGTACGGAAGCATGAAGTAAGAGGGTGCGGACAATGTTATTTATGGAACGAATTTTGCGTTCGGCTTTCCCATTTTGAGATGATGTATGAGGGCACGAAAAATAAAAATTAATCCCATTATTATCACAGAACTCCCGAAACACCCTATCGTGATACTCTTTCCCATTATCACACTGAATATTTTTTATTTCTCTTTCGAATTGTGTTCTAATGAATGCTCTAAATTTTATGAAGACAGAAAACACTTGAGATTTATTGGCAATTGGAAATGTCCACAAAAATTTAGAATAATCATCCAAAAAAAGAACATAATATCGATGACCTAACGAACTCAGATCAGGAGACGTCCATAGGTCGCTATGAATAATATCAAATGACATTGAAGTATGAGAATTTGAGTCCGCAAATGGCAACTTAACAATTTTTTCTAACGAACAAGATTGACAAATTTGAGTACGACTCGTACCCTTACAAGAAATAAAGTTATTTTTATCTAAAACTGATAAAATAGAAGATCCCGGATGACCAAGCGAGCATGCCACAAGGAAGGAGAAATGGCTGCAAAGGCGGATGGCAAAGCTTGACTCGATGGACTGAAACCGGGCATGATAGGATACAGATCCCCCCTACTATCACACCTCATGAGATGACTCCCCGTCTTGAAATCCTTCACCAGAGAAACCAAACGGATCAAATTCAACAGAAACGGAATTGTCAGTGGTGAACTTTCGGACAGACACTAAGTTTTTAATCAATTTGGGGGCATGTAAAGTATTTTTTCAAGATAAGGGGTGGATTGGGGGGAGATAACGTTTTTTGACCATAACCCAGAATTATAATAGAGTTGCCATTACCAATAATTATACCATGAGGGTTGCTCAAATTGGAATAAGATGAGAGAGCACCTGAATCGGAAGTCATGTGGGTAGTGGCACCGGTGTCCATATACCAATTTGGGTTCGATTGAGTCAGCCCCAATATGTGCATTACGGCCTCGATATCGGTATGAGTGGGGCCTGCTGTGTGATGGGCTTGCGGAGGACGGGGCCCAAGTATTCCAGAACGGGACCGGGCGGGCCGTAGCTGGCCGGAAGCGGCGCTGGCGGGCCACGCGGCCGTGGGCCGCCATTCTTGGTTGTTGGGCACGAAAGGCCGGCCGCCCTCGGCTGCGGGATTCATTTGGAAAGTAGGGGCTGCTGGCCCACGGCCCACTGCCATGGGCCCCACTACTGGGACCAGGGGGTGGTGGGCTATTTTTCACTGGACGGGGCCCACTGCCTGCTTGCTGACCACCAGAACCGCCGTGTTTGCCCCCGTGGTTTTTGTTATTATTCTTACGATTATTTTTGCCGCCACCATGAGTATGGTTTTGGCCTGAATTCTCAACAAAACCCGAAGAACTTGGGGAGGACGCCATCATGACGACGGGGCTTGCTCCGGTAGCCGCCTTTTTAGCCAAATCGGCTTCTTCCAAAGTAAGCATGGAGCGGGCTTGATAAAAGGCGGGAAGAGGGTTGCTTTGACGAAGGAGAGTTCCAACACCATTATAGGCCTCCGAAAGGCCGACAACCAATTGTAGAACCAAACGATTATTTGTTACAGGTGCGCCAACATTACAAAGTTGATCCGCCAACTCCTTGAGTTTCTTGCAATATGCAGAGACGTTTGGAAATTCCTCCATGCGAACTAGAGAGAATTCCTGCTCAAGTGTGATGACACGTGAATGTTGGTTATCTTGGAATATGTCACGCAATCTATTCCAGGTAGCCATAGCCGTGGTATCCGGCTCAATAATCGTTTGCTAAAGGTCAACCGAAATAGTGGAATAGATCCATTGGAGAACGGTAGCATCAAGAGTAATCTATAACTGAGGATCCTCCGCGGGAAGAGGTGTAGCGGGAGGAATTATGTGATGGATAACTTGATGGGAGATAGCGTGAATTTTAAACAACTCCGCCCACGTCGCATATTGGACGTTTTCCATCTCAAGCACAATAGGGATATTGTTCTTGACGTTAGAAACCATGAGGGCAGGATGATAATTGTTCTTAGAAATATTGAAAGAACAACGAAGGAGGGGAAATTTGGGAATAGTAAGAGAGATTTTGAGAGCGGAAGAGAAATTTTTGGAAGAGAAAACCCAGGGGGGGGGGGTCGGCCGAAAGTGTACAAAGTTTTGGGAAAGAAAATTTTGGTAGACCTAGTCTCTTGATACCATGAAAGAAATAATCCCATTGATTATTTTCATTAATTGAATAGGTATTTATACAAGTTACAAAATATGAGAATCCTATTCCTAAAACCTTATTCTACCATAATTCTAACTATACAATTATGGTAAGTGTTTAATCCTAATTTAGGTAACAAATACACTACAATATACATCAAATATATATACCATATATACAAGATTGGTACAAGATACCAATCCCGTGATGGGCTCCGATATCTGCCCCTTTGCTGGGCTTCCGTGTTGGGCCATTGTCCACATTTGCTCGTGATATACATTCTTGTATATTGGGTGTATATCACGGGTATATTGCCTTGTTTAACAATTTTCATGATGTTCCTCTATTTATAGAGGATGTTTTAACCTTGAACGTGAGCAACACAACCTTTGGGGAAGGGATGTATTATTTCATGAAAAAATGTACTCTTTCAGAAAGAAAAGTATTTTTCCTTTTTTCCTATTCCTTTTATTTTCTCTTGAAAATTCCAACGTCTCTTGAATTTCTAAAGTGGTTTATGAATCTTGAAAGTAATTTGAGATTCATTCCCGACATCCTATTTAACAAATACATGAACTTATTTATTACTAATTTTATGTGATGATGTCTAATTTTAAATTCTTGGTCTATAAATAGGGTTGGTTTCTTTTGAAAATCTTTAATAATTTTAATTGAAAATATCTCAAAGATACATTGATCAGAAGGTGAATTCTAGATTCAAGAATAGAAGAGTTTTTGAATACAACATTGTGGGGATACGATCATAGCAATAATAATGCACTGGATCTTACTAGAATAGTACTAGGATAGTTGGCTTCCCCAGAAACTCCTCCTGTTGCTTCCTCATTTATAAAGAAGTTACAACATTGTATAGCTTAGCTAAATCCCGAAGATAGTATTGTGTTATCATTCTTTCGTTTTCTCGTGGGAAAGACTTTACTATTTTCAGAAAACGTGTTTACGTGTCTCCAAGTCTGTCACGTTTCTAACAAAAAACCACTAGAATACTTTTCTTGTTTGCAACTTTGTACTAATTAAATTTCATAAAATTGTAGGTTTTTGCCAATTAAAAGGAACAAAAGGATGAAGCAAATCTTCAATGAAGTAAGAGCACTGGTATTGGGAATTATCAATAAAAGAATGAGGATGATTGAAGCTGGAGAATCACATGATGATTTATTGGGTACATTATTGGCATCTAATTTAAAAGAAATCCAACAACATGGGAATAAGAAATTTGGTATGAGCATTGATGAGGTGATTGAAGAGTGTAAATTGTTCTATTTTGCTGGGCAAGAGACTACTTCAGCTTTACTTGTATGGACAATGATTCTATTGTGCCAACATCCTAATTGGCAAGATCGAGCTAGAGAAGAAGTTTTACAAGTTTTTGGGAGTAATGAAGTTGACTATGACAAGTTGAATCAGCTAAAAGTAGTAAGTATTACCTACATGCTCGATTATTTTGAACTTTTTTGTTATTATAATAAGTGTTCGGGTCAATTTGCACGTATTTTGATCGGGAATCACTGTCAATCAAAGATTAGACAGATGGAAAGAAATTCCTTAAAGTTTTTCCGTCTCCTACTGAAACTGGAACTCTGGTCTCCCATGATTTTCACTCACTTCACTGACGATTAGGCCACACCCGTGGGTTGATTTTATGGATCGCTAGGCAACTTTCACTTTTTTGCACTAAAGGCAATAAAATACTTTTTGTAATGAAAGAGTCACTCAACTTTATTTAAATATCACAAAACTAAATTTTGTAACAAAATGATCACTCAACAAACACATAGTAATCTTGATACAATAAATAAAAATTGAGTAATCTTTCGCGAAGTTAACTTTAATGCTTCACTTAATTAAATTCTGAATTCGTCTTTTATCTTAAAAAATAAATATGTTTTGATGGCCATAATAAATATTAACTTGTGATCTATTTATTTTTGTAGGTGACTATGATCTTAAACGAGGTCTTAAGGTTGTATCCAGGAGGATATTTGATTAATCGAATGGTACAAACAGAAACAAAGTTTGGGAATTTGTGTTTACCAGCTGGAGTGCAACTCTTGTTACCAACAATATTATTGCATCATGACACTGAAATTTGGGGTGATGATGCAATGGAGTTCAATCCAGAGAGATTTAGTGATGGAATATCAAAGGCAACAAAAGGACAACTTGTGTTCTTTCCATTTAGTTGGGGTCCAAGAATATGCATCGGGCAAAACTTTGCTATGTTAGAGGCAAAAATGGCAATGGCCATGATTCTCAAACACTATGCATTTGAACTCTCTTCATCTTATGCTCATGCTCCTCATCCATTGTTGCTTCAACCACAATATGGCGCTCCTTTAATTTTGTACAAGTTGTAGAAATGGTCATGTGTTGTCTTTTGAGTCGTGCTAATTAATATATATATATATTGTTCTTTAATTATAGTTCATGTAAGTAGGAGTTTAAGGATTGGCATAGTAGCTATGTGTAAGTGAGTTATATATTATTTTGTAAGAGTGGTGTATTTTTTTCATAATATTATTACTGTGCTTTATGTTTATGATTTTCCAGTCCCATTCTTTTTGTGCCTTAAAATTATTTATCCTTTGTATTGTGTTATTCTCTTCTTCTCTTTTACAATAAGATGATAGACCGATAGCAAGAGGCTGAGAGTCTAGACTGTTGCTACTAAACTAAATCCGCAGAAGGACAACTCTTTTGGTTAAAAGAACACAATTCACATCGCAATGTTGAGTAAATTTCTTAAATGATCACTTAAGTTTATAAAATTGTGTGATAAAGTCACTTATCTTATTTTTATATCAATAAAATTAACTCAACTTATATCTTACTTTCTACAAAGTAATTTTAATTGGGAAAGACACATTCTTCACCAGAAAGTTGATTTAGACGTGGACCATGAAGTTGATTTTTTTTAAAGCCAGACAACACACATGTTCACAGTTCTCCTCAAATCTAAAAGACTAAGTTTGTAAGTATTTGACCTAGATAAATACTCCATCCGTTTCAAAATATTTGTCTTACTTTTTTTAGTACATTTAAAAAATGTCTTTTTCTTTTTTTATAACTTTTTAACTCCAACTTTCCACATGACATGTTTAAGACTAGTACATTCTTTTTTTTTTTGTTGACGAAGGAACCCGCAACCGCTACTCTCTCGAGTGCGCACAAGGTAAACCCCGGACTGACGCAATAGCCTGCAAACCACGTCAGCCGATTAACCACACTTGGCAAGCCATGTGTGACAGGCTCAACCAAGAAGGTTTATGCAGGGGATCGAACTCGTGACCTTGCGGTCCCGCGCTCTACTGCTACACCAACTTGGCTACCCTTGCGGGTAAGACTAGTACATTCTTTGTTGACGAAGGAACCCGCAGCCGCTACTCTCTCGAGTGCGCACAGGGTAAACCCCGGACTGACACAATAGCCTGCAAATCATGTCAGCCGATTAACCACAAAGACTAGTACATTATGATAGTACCGGGGGGGTTGAATTGTAAGCCTGTGAAAAAAACACTAGTCGACTACTCTTTGGTTTCAGTGGACTGGTGGCAAGACAGGCTGCACAAAATTGTTAGTCCTTCGAATTATCTAAGTATAAACCACAACAAACAGTAAAGGTGCAGAATAATCCAGTCTCCTTGGGTTGCAAGGAGGTTGTCTCTTTAGGCTCTTTGTATGTTGTTATTCGTACAATGATTGTAAGGTGCAGCTCCTACGTCTACACTCAAACTCTTGTACAAGGTTGGTTTTTCACTCGCTCACCAACAATAACTCTTTGATTTTCACTAGCTCACCAAATGACACAACCTGTCAATACTATTAGCGAATATTCTCCGAATATTCTCTGTATATTTTGTAATTATGATAGATGTATATTTAAGGTAACTTAGGATTCTAATTGTATTAGGAATCAACCTTTGTAAGGTAAGTTAGGATTCGTACCATATTAGGAATCAACCTTTGTACATCTATATATATTATGAAGATACCATTATTCCATCATTCATGGTATCAAGAGCCTAAAACCTAAATTCCTTCTCTTCCTCGTTCTCGGCCGAAATTAACATTTTTTTTTCCGATTTCACAAAAAAAAAAAAAATACTCCTGCTTTCCTCCCTTTTTCGGCCAAACCAGAAAATTCCCTTCCCTCGGAAGGCGGCAACCATGTCTTCCCCCACAAATTCCGGTTCATCCACTGGCACACTTGACAACCCCTCTCAACGTTCAGTATCTTCTTTTCATCTGGCATTCGCCGTTAACAACATCAAGAATTTTATCCCTATAATTCTTGACCAAGAAGACTGTCAATATTCCATGTGGATGGAACTATTCTACATTCATGCATGTGCATACAACGTGCTCGATCATATTGACGAATCTGTTCCTCGTCCCACCGATGTTACAGACTCAATCTGGCGTCGTCTTGACGCCATCGTCAAACAATGGATCTACAGCACCATCTCCAAAGACCTATTGTGCACTATCATGAAAACAGGTGCTACGGCATGTGAACTTTGGGTCCGGCTAGAAGAAATCTTTCAGGACAATAAAAATACTCGGGCCGTATATTTGGAAGAGCAATTCAATAATACCCGCCTCGAGAATTTTAACAACATGTCCGAATATTGTAAGCAATCGAAACTCATAACCGATCAACTATCCAACGTCGGGACTTCGTTTCGAAACCAAAATGGTGCTTCAACTTGTTGCGGGTTTACCAAAAGGTGAATATGACACACTCGCAATAATGATTCAACAAGCCGACCCTCTCCCAAGTTTCAACAAGGCACGTTCACAACTATTGTTGGAAGAAACTAGACGTGCTAAACAAGAGGAACATAATCAAAAGGCGTTAGCCATTGACGGTATGGCAACACTGCTGCGGCCAAAGCAGGCCAACCACCATCACAAAGCATGTCCCGGCAGCGACGAAGCACCATACGGTTACAGTCCAGCAGCAGCAGCAACAAACTGATTTAGGCCAGGCCTACACCACCGTGAACCTTCAACAGCCCGACGACAATTGGTACATGGACACCGGAGCCACATCTCACCTCACCCGGTCGTCAGGTAACCTATCTCAACTACATCGGTTAAAGTGTTCTCAATTTATTACTGTCGGCAATGGTCATCGCATTCCAATTGAAGGTTACGGTAACACACACACCAAACATCCACACCCACCTTTCTCCCTAAACCACGTCCTATACACACCTAACATCATTAAAAACTTAATCTCTGTTAGAAAATTGACTAGCAATAATTCTGTGTCTGTCGAATTTGACCCTTTTGGTTTTTCTATGAAAGAACTCAATACGGGGAAAATTCTTACACGCCACAATAGTGTGGGAGACCTCTACCCATTCACTCAATCTTCCGCTATCAGACCGCAAGCACCTATATCCCTTGCGGTAATCTCTCCCTCCACTTGGCACAACAGACTCGGACACCCCGGAGACCCAGTTTTTACTTTTCTTAGGACTTCTAAGCATATTCAATGTAATAATGGGAAAAATGCCCAACACTGTTTTTCTTGTCCACTAGGCAAACATACTCGTCTTCCATTTATGTCATCAAACAGTGTTACTTTTTCTCCCTTTGATATTGTTCATGCTGATTTGTGGACATCTCCGATTGTTAGCTCTTTGGGTCATAAATTCTATCTAGTATTCTTGGATGATTTTTCACATTTTATCGGATTTACCCTTTGAAATTTAAATCGAAGTTTTTACAAAATTCCTCGAGTTTCACAAATTCATTAAAACACAATTTGAAAAATCTATCAAATCATTCCAATGTGATAATGGACGTGAATTTAATAACTCGGTATTTCACAATTTCTGTTCTAAACAAGGCATGGTTTTCCGTTTTCTTGTCCCTATACTTCTTCACAAAACGGAAAGGCTGAAAGAATTATACGTACCATCAATAACATGGTTCGCACACTTCTATTTCATGCCTGCCTACCACTACCTTTTTGGGTCTATGCTGTCAAAATAGTAGAATCCCTTCTTAATATTTTACCAACTAGCACACTCCAAAACAAGACCCCTACCGAAATCTTATACCGTAGGCTACCATCATATGATCACCTACGTATTTTTGGATGCTTATGCTACCCCAACATAGCCTCCACTGCACCTCACAAACTTGCCCCTCGCACTCTGCCATGTGTCTTCCTTGGTCTATCTCCTAATCATCGGGGCTACTTGTGCTATGACATTGCTACTCGCAAAATCATCGTCTCCTGTTACGTCAGCTTTGACGAGACAACCTTTCCTTTTTCAAATCTCCGGAAATTTCAGACCACCGATTACATCTTTCTCGATGAACCAAGTATGTCCCCGATCATCCAAAATCTATACCAACAAAGCACCCATTTGTTCCGACGGTCTTGCCACTATCCAAGCACCACCCCAACAGCTCCCTGCTCACCCCTACAGCCCCCAGTCGAGTCACCAGAAACCAGTCCAGCTGAACTGCTGCCCATTGGTCCAGAACCAGTGGACCACCAACCTCCCAGCCCCGACCCACTGCCACTGTCGTCTCATCGTATGGAGACTCGTGCACAACACGGGATCTTCAAACCCAAGGTTCACTTCAATCTCTCCACACAAACCTTATCACTGTTCCAAAAAATCCAAAACTAGCAAAAGCGGACCCAAATTGGAATGCGGCCATGTGCGAGGAATTTAACGCTTTAACTAGCGAGAACACTTGGGATTTGGTACCTAGACCGAAGGTGTGAATGTTATCCGATGTATGTGGCTATTTCGGCACAAGTTCGAGAGACGGTGGTGACTTAGAGAGGTATAAGGCAAGACTAGTCGCTAATGGCACTAATCAGCAGGAGGGTATTGATTGTGGTGAGACATTCAGTCCGGTTGTTAAACCGGCCACTATTCGGACTATTCTCAGTATTGCAATGGGCATGCATTGGCCGATTAATCAGCTTGATGTCAAGAATGCATTCCTTCATGGGGATTTGAAAGAGGCTGTGTACATGCATCGACCTCTCCGGCTTTGTTCATCCGGCGACTCCGCGATTTGTGTGTCGTCTCAGGAAGTCATTGTATGGATTGAAACAGGCACCCCGAGCTTGGTATGATCGTTTTTCCAGGTATCTTCTGCAGATTGGTTTTGTATGTAGCACGTGTGATAACTCTCTCTTCACTTTTCACCGAGGTAGCATCACTGCATATTTGCTATTATATGTCGATGACATTGTTCTTCTTGCCTCATCGACGGTTTGAAGAATGAAATCATTGCTCTACTCAAAAGCGAATTTGCTATGACCGACTTGGGCAAGCTAAGTTATTTTTTGGGTATATCGGTAACCAGATCTGCAGCCACTATGTTCCTGTGTCAGCATAAGTATGCAGAAGAGATAGTGTACAGGGCCAAGATGGCAAATTGTAAAATTATGCCAACTCCGGTGGACTCCAAATCCAAGCTTAGTGTCAATGACGGTGCGCCAGTTTCTGATCCCACTCTATATCGGAGTCTAGCGGTGCTCTTCGGTATTTTACATTCACTAGGCACGATATTACATATGCCGTTCGGCAGTGTGTCTGTTCATGCACGACCCCCGAGAGTCCCATTTTGCCGCCCTCAAACGTATTATCAAATACGTTAAGGGCACACTAGACTTTGGATTACATTTATACCCCTCTGCCCCAACCAAGTTACTTGCCTACACGGATGCAGATTGGGCAGGATGCCCGGACACACGTCGCTCCACCTCGAGTCTTGTGTATTTCTTGGGGATAATCTTATCTCATGGTCCGCAAGAGGCGAGGCTACACTATCCCGTTCGAGTCTTTGAAGCGAGAATATCGCGGTGTTGCTAATGTAGTTCTTTGAGAGATCGTGGCTCCGAAATCTTCTTTTAGAGCTCCAGTGTTCACTCCGCAAGGCGTCTATAGTCTATTGTGACAACATATCTACCATCTATATGTCTCATAATCCGGTCCAACATCAGCGGACTAAGCATATTGAGATGGATATCCACTTTGTGCGAGAGAAGGTTGCCCGTGTTCAGGTCAAAATATTACACGTGTCTTCCTCTTATCAGTATGCAGACATCTTCACAAAGGGACTACCGCGACCAGCTCTTCACCAACTTCCGATCCAGCCTTAGCGTTCGGCCTCCTCCCGCTCCGTCTGAGGGGGAGTATTAGCGAATATTCTCCAAATATTCTCTGTATATTTTGTAATTATGATAGATGTATATTTAAGGTAACTTAGGATTCTAATTGTATTAGGAATCAACCTTTGTAAGGTAAGTTAGGATTCGTACCATATTAGGAATCAACCTTTGTACAGCTATATATATTGTGAATAATGAAAGGAATCCCCAAGGGAAATTATTCCATCATTCAAATACAAAGGCTCACCAACTATACCATGTTGATGCAATGTATTCCACCAGTTGACTGAAGACTTGATTATTGGTATATCGATCGGTCCAGCACGGATTGAAATAGGAGCCAGTTCGACAGAAAGCTTTTGAAAACGCAGTGCACCCAGGTAAATAAGGAACAAGATGAATACAGAGGTTAAACGAGCATCTCACACCCAAAAGGTGCCCCACATAGGTTTTATATCTCTTCTCACTTTTTTGTTTATACTATAAATCACTCAGAATTACAATGCTTGTTAAAAGTAAAATAGAGAGCTTGAGAAGTTGAGACGAAAGTATAAGTGGCTGCATGCTTTTCTTCTATGTAGAGCTGGTATTTATAGCCTTTCCAACTTATTCAGGCTATTGAATAACCCAAAGGAATTTTGAAGATTCTTCCAATCTTCCTTGATTTTTGTCTTCGGCTTTGATGCTGCCAAGTTGTCTTTCTTCTTTTCTGAATTTATCCCTTCAGTTGTAGTAAGTGAATCTGGACCCAATTTGGTGTTTGATCGTTGCATCTCTTAAAATCTGAGTTTTCCTTGTATAGAATATTCTTTTCCTTGTCATGAGCTTTAACTAATTGACTGTTGTGTGTAAAAATCTTTGGAGTGATTTCCTCCTCCTTGTGAATCTGGACAGTTTGCGAGTCTTCCTTTAAGGCTTGAATTATTTTCTTGATTCTGCTTCCTTTTTGTATGACCTTGGACCTAATAAATTCTACACATATTTAATTTAAGATTATAAGATTCAAAATTCTTCTCTATTCTTTTAAACTTTGTATCAAGTCAAAATCAGATAAATATTTTAAAACGAAGAAAGTATATTTTATTTTTTGACCAAGTTAAGAACCAAAACTGATATATATATATATATATATATATATATATATTATATTATTATTGTTATTTCATTACTATCTAATTAGAGCGAATCATCCTTAGCAGGCACCAGCCCGTCAACATGCCTGCTTAGGCTATTCTTCTTTGAAATTGTTGGGCCCTTTTAATTTAATTGTCTCACACATACACACATGTAATAAAACATCTGGCCCCAGTTAGTTCTATATTTCACACATAATCCTTAATTGCCCCTACTTTATCCCTTTATAACATCTTCTCTTACTTTTCTGTGGATTTGCCTTAGTTTGAGGCTTTGAGCCCTTTCTAGTAAATTCCTCTGTCCAATTCTTTTCTATTCGTTATCTTATTATAGGGGCTTTGTAACTTCATTTTTATATGGTACTTCAACTTCATATGGGATTTCCATCAACGCATTGTTTGGGATCAAAGAAAATTTAAAAGTTATTTGATATTATCTAAATTTACGTTAAAGTACTACGAGTATTACTTTATTTATGTTGAACACAATAATAAAAGCCGAATCCTTATTCGTATTATTAGGATGTATTACAAAACTCCACTATTATATTTCTACAAATCATTGCTCTACACGTCAAAAATTAAATGAGAAAATAATTTATCAAAAGTTGTATATTACATTGAACAGGAACAAAGTTTCATGTTAACATCACTTTTAGGTTTCATTTTTCAGAAAATAAAAGATCTATTTAGACTGTTATTTTATATATTGAGTACATTAATTTGTCAAAATCAAATACTATGAAGTATAAACTAACATTCATTAAATCTAGATAACAGTTGAATAAGCTATTATATTTAATTTTGTTTTGTAATGCATTGAAAATTATTCTATATGTTAAAGAGTTAGGAAAAAATTAAATAATTTAAGTTTAATATTATGAAAAATATATTATACTATAATTTTAACAAAATGTATCCTAAGATGTGATTCAAACTTAGTGAAAAAGTTATGAATTAATGACGAAGAAATTTTAATTATAAATACATAAAATGCAAATTTAAACAGTAACATATTGTTGGAGTTGGGCCCGTGCGGGCATCATCTTACTAGTAACACATGACACCATTTTCTCACCAAAGTTGTGCCGAAGCACACTGATCATCGAACATTTGGAACATAAGATGTTCGACAAAATGCCAAACTGGAACCTCAAATAGCTATCAATAAAAATAATGCTTTCCCCTGTTACAAGACGCACTGTTTCCTCAATCCCATTAACCAAACACACACTAACCTCTTCCTTCTCATCATCATCATCAACATCAACATCAACTTCAAACAAAGATGAAACATTAGTCTCTTCCACCATAACAATCCTCAAATACCATCGTTCTAAATCAAGATGGTCCGAAATTCTATCTCTAGTTCATCACACTTCAGGCTTCACTCCTTCCCAATTCTGTCAAATCATTCTTCAACTCCGTAACACACCTCATCTAGCCCTTCGTTTCTTCCACTTCACAATCCAACGCTCCATATGCACTCACTCCATTTCTTCATACGCCACCATCATTCACATCCTCTCCCGTTCCCGCCATAAATCTCAAGCCCTAGACCTAATCAAATCCGCCATTCGCAAATTTCCTGATATTTCAAACCCACCTCCCAAATTTCAAGAATTATCAAACCCACCTGGGAAATTCCCTGATTTACCAAACCCACCTGGGAAATTCCCTGATTTATCAAACCCACTTGGGAATTTTCTTGATTTATCAAACAACAACATATCCAGTGTAATCCCACAAGTGGGGTCTACCTTGGGAGGTAGAGAGGCTGTTTCCGATAGAACCTCGGCTCACGATCCTTATTTATCAAACCCACCTCAGATTTTCAAAATCTTGGTTAAAACTTATCGAACTTGTGATTCAGCTCCGTTTGTGTTTGATTTGTTAATTAAAGCATATTTGGATGCTAAAAAAATTGATCTTTCTGTTCAACTTGTGAGAATTTTGGGTTCCAAGAATATTTTTCCACATATTGTTGTATGCAATTCTTTGATTGAGTTGATTGCGAAAAGTAGAGGTCCTTTTGTTGCTTATGATATGTATAGGGAAATCTTTAATGAGAGGGAGGTAAAGGGTAAGGGTGTGATCGCGAATGCTTATACGTTTAACATTCTTATGGTTGCTTTTCTTAGAGAAGGAGTAATTGAGAAGGTTGAGGAGGTTTGGAAGGAAATGATGGAAAGAAATTGTGCCCCAAATGCATATAGTTATAGCGTTTTAATGGCCACGTATTGTGAGGATGGAAGGATGGAGAATGCCATGAAAGTTTGGGAGGAGATGGGTGGTGAGGGTGTGAAGCATGATATTGTAGCTTATAATACTATAATTGAGGGGTTTTGTAAAGTTGGAGAGGTTGAGAGAGCTGAGGAGGTTTTCAGGGAAATGGTCTTCGATGGGGTAGAATGTACTTGTGTTACTCTTGAGCATCTCATAAATGGACATTGTATGAGCGGGAATGTTGATGCAGCTCTAGTCTTGTATAAGGATATGTGTCGAAAGGGCTTCAAACCCGAGAGTTCAACCATAGATGTAGTGGTTGAGGTGCTCTGTGACAAAAGTGGAGTTTTTGAGGCTTTGGAATTTGTGGGAGCTGTAATAAAGAAACACGATATTGTACCAAGGAAGACAACATATGAACTTCTGATACGGAGCTTGTGTAAGGGGGGGTGGATGGAAGAAGCTTTGAAACTTCAGGTGGAGATGGTGGGGAAAGGATATGCACCGAATTTGGAAATATATAGTGCTTTCATTGATGGGTATATCAAGCAAGGGGATGACAAAAAGGCTGAAACTTTGAGGGATGAAATGCTTAGGAACAAGATCCCATGTAAAGACAACTAGAAGTTTATGTGACATGCAGAGTTATAACCAAATCTTAAATCGTCTTCGGGCTACGAGGTTAAGAACAGACAAGGCGACTTTGCCGAAGTGCAAGTCTATCACTAAAGAATATGGGCACTCATTTTTTCTGAAACACTTCGGTTCCCTACTACTATAGGGGAACTTATGATGATTTTTGCTACTCTTCAACTGGATAACAAATTCAAGAAGAGTACTTTTCTGAGGATGGTATTGCTCTATGGACATCATTTAATCGTTTGTGAATATGAGCGCTGCCTAACTGCTTGAGGAGTTCTCTCTACAGGTCAGGCTCTTAAGACGATTCATCCTAGACTCTTTCCTGCAGTATTCCAGTATAATTGTTCTTTTATCACTTTCCTCGTATTAGAGATTGTAAAATACATAGACAATGGAGAATTTCATTGTAGTATTATTCCAAGAATTAGAGCTATTTGTAGGTGTACAACTAAATCTATCTAAGGAAACAAAATCAGGCAAATCCCTAAATATCTCTAACTATGATTGTCCTATGTATACTATATGTAAATATGTCTATGTACATTTTTTAACACCCCCCCTCAAGTTGGAGCATATTATTTATCATGCCCAACTTGTTACAAAGATATTCCACCCGAGTTCTGTTTAAAGCCTTTGTAAATATATCACTCAATTGCTCTCATGTCTTCACATAGCCAGTAGAAATCATGTTCTCTTGAATCTTCTCACGGACAAAGTGACAATCAACCTCAATATGTTTCGTCCGTTCATGATACACTGGATTTTGAGGCTATGTGCAAAGCAGCCTGAGTATCACACCAAAGTTTTGCTGGAGACAAAGGCTTCAAACCAACCTCAGCCAAAAGGTGATGTATCCACAGTATTTCACATGTGGATTGAGCCATAGCTCTATACTTGGATTCTGCACTAGATTGAGATACAACATTTTGCTTCTTACTTCTCCAAAATACCAGATTTCCACCCACAAAGACACAGTAACCAGTAGTAGAGCTTCTATCAATTCTTGATCCAGCGTAATAAACATCTGCAAAACACTCAATACGAGTATGTCCATAATTGCTATGTAATATGCCAAGGCCAGGAGCTCCTTTCAAATAGCACATAATTTGTTCCAAGGCTGCCCAATGTTTGACTGTTGGTACAAACATGAATTGACTGACAAACTGACTGCATAGGCAATATGTGGATGGGTCACAGTGAGGTAGTTCAGTTTTCCACTAACCTTTTATGCTCCAGCTTGAGGAGGAGTGTTACAAAATATGGTATCCAAATCATAGGAGATACTAGAATCATAGAAGAGATAATAGAAATCATAGAAGAGATACTAGGATATTTCCTTTTTAATTATTTTAGTTTATTCCCTTTTATAGGATCCCTTGTATTGTATAAATACCTTGTATATTCATGAATAGCAAGATAAGTTCTTCCATTAGATTACATCAATCTTCAGTAGTCTATGGCATCTATACTAATTTCATGAAAGTATCAATGTGAAGCAGTATGAGCTGGCCTAATGTGATAAATGAGTTTTGAAATACTTCACCTTTGACGATTGAGCATAGAAAAGTATATCTAAGTACAACAATTCTCTGAAAGAGGAACTAACAATTCGTTTTGGCTTTTATGGGGGATGGCTGTACCATGAGAAGATTGACACTAAGTGCAAAACTTCACGTGCGGGACTTGAATAAGATTTAAAATTTATATTGGTTGTGCGGGGATCATATTTAAATGTAAAAAAAGGGGTAGGCCGGTGCACAAAGCATCCCGCGTTAGCAGGGTCCGGGGAAGGGCCGCACTCCAAGGGGTGTGATGTAGACAGCCTAATCTAATTGCAAGCATTAGTGGCTGCTTCCACGGCTCGAACCCGTGACCTATAGGTCACACGGAGACAACTTTACCATTGCTTCAAAGCTCACCTTCAAATTTACACTTGCATTTTAATTTGGCCGTTCAGTCAAATATCTTATCCATAATAATCAAGTACTGACTTGAACATGACTAAAGAAAACCTGTAAATCATCACTCTATGTATTATTCCGTTGTACTTTTGATTCCTTTCTTTCTCTTAACCTAAGTTTCCTGCATAGCTGTAAAATTTTAAAAGAAAAAGAATAAACCTACCTTCCTTCGAAAAACGGTGAAGTTCTCTGTCAAAGGGAGATTCCAGGTTAAAGTAAGTAGAACGGCAGGTAGAAAGTGCTAGAAATCCTTTCAAGCTACTTTTCCTGGTTCCAAACTTTCCCTTTCTTAAAAAATAATAGCATGTCTCGTAATACTTCACCTATTTTGTGGTTAAGGGAAACTTTATGATGTTTAGACCAAACCATGGCATTGCAACCACTTACGTATCTATGTGGGTGCATCGTCTGAGAATATACTTCGCCCTTCTAATCGATACTTTTGACTGACATTCTACTGGAGTTCTTCTTGACCACTTAGAATTTTGATACTTCAATTAACAACTTCTTACGGTTCATGAGATGGACCTAATAATGAAAATCATGCACCAATTAATAAAAATCAATTAGGTTCTGTTTTGAGGATGTACTTATTTTGGGGTTTCCAGGCATTTGGAAACATTTGTTCCGGACGAAAAGTAATTTTCTTCAGCCCAATAAGGTAGTACATTGATTCTACAACATCTTTCCAAAACCTACAATGGTAAAAAACATTGAACCTATGTTGAACTTAAAATTTGTTCAGTGCATTGGATTCTGTTTGGTAAGATAAACTGCTAGCTTTCGTAGTAAGGAATTGGTAACTCCAGCGTCTAAATGATTGTAAAGAGATGCAGATTTGAAATAATATATGCATATTTCTTGTCACGTCGCCAGTAAAGAACTCTCGCGTTCGGAAGATGAAAGTGGCGGAAATGAGGATGTTGCGGTGGATGTGTGGGCACACAAGGAAAGATAGGATTAGGAATGGAGATATTCAGGACAAGGTGTGGTAGCCTCGGTGAAGGACAAGATGAGGGAAGCGAGGTTGAGATGATTCGGAAATGTGCAGAGGAGAGGCGGTGATGCCTCAGTGCGGAGGTGTGAGAGGTTGGCTATGGATGGTTTCAAGAAGGGTTGAGGTAGGCCAAAGAATTATTGGGGAGAGGTGACTAGACATGACATGACATAATTTCAGTTCATCGAGGATATGACCTTAGAAAAGAGGTTATGGAGGACACGGATAGGGGTAGAATGCTAGTAGGTAGTTGGGCGTGTCACACTTCGTATTACTCTTGTAGTTTTCTGTCATTTGATTCCTGTTATTATGTGTTGTGTCTTGCACTTAGATTGGCATACGATTTTGTGGTAGTTACGTTATTGTTTCTTTTTTCAGATTGTTTTTTCATGCATTATTTAGAATTTATCCATGGCTTCGTTACTGCTGTAATTTCTTTTTCCTGACTGCTGCGGTTTGCTTTTCTTTGAGCCGAGGGTCTATCGGAAACAACTTCTCTACCTCTATGATAGGGGTAAGGTTTGCGTACACTCTATCCTTCTCAGACCCTGGGTATGTTGTTGTTTGTATATTTCTTGTCATGTCGTAATGAGAAACGTGTCTCAATTGTGTTCCCAATAAAGTGCTGAGCTTTGCTATTTCATATCCTTTTTGCCATCTTCTTTTTCATTTTTCTTCCTTTCCTTGTTAGGAGCCTGTAAGGTTACAAAATTATTTTAAGATATAAAAAACAAAGACTTAATGCATATGCAACCCCTTAAACTTGCACGATTTTTTCATTTTGACACCTCAACTAAGCCTTGTTCCTATTGAACCTCTGAACTCATCTTAAAATGTGTCTAATAAATACAATCCGATTGACATGACATAAATCGAGAGCTTCATTTTTTTAGCCTTGTACGTGAATGTCAAGCGCATCCTACATAGAAAATTCTACCAATTAAAACAGCTCACTCCTTTCCTGGACAACATTCTGTCTGATGTGTATAATTAAAATGAGTGGATTGTTTTAATTGGTAGAATTTTCCATGTAGGATACGCTTGACATTCACGCGCATGGCTAATAAAATGAAACTACCCGATTTATGTTCTGTCAGTCGGATTGTGTTTATTAAACACACTTTAGGATGAGTTCAGGGGTTTAATAAGAACAAGGCTTAGTTGAGGTGCCAAAATGGAAAAACCAGGCAAGTTTAAGGGGCCGCATATGTATTAAGCCAAAAAAAACCTTTTGACATTGTCACTAAATATGCTAAAGAATAAAACAATGAAAAGAAGTAGATTAACCATTTTACTTTACCTGATAAAACTTGTACTGGATTATGAGGGCATGTGAGGGATTCGTTCGGTACACAAGTCTTGCATCCATCTAATTCTTTTTATGTTTTTTAGGATGATTTTCACTTTTGAAATGTTAAATTCAGTATGTCTCGGGAACAAATTATTTTACTACATACAATAAATGCCCCGTCCAATAACTTTTGTTCTATTTATTTAGCAACTGTAATCACAATGGAGATGGTTTTTTGAAAATTTTCAGCTGTTTCCTGAAGCTATACTGTGGAAATTCGAGAAAACTTCCTGCTGCCTGACAGAAAAGTAGCCAAGAACGTGATGAAATTAGAAGGCCAATTCAGCATATATCTGTTATCTAGTGCAAAACATTGAAGACCAGTGTAATATTGTCTCTTTGCAGATGAATTGATCCATTATCTGCCGCTTGTGCTAGATTGAGCTTGTATATTCTTCTCTGTCGAAAATGACTTGATGTGTAGCCTTGGCATATGAATCTCCTAAAAGATTGAGCTGGTTGACAAGCAGGGCGCTGAATCCAGACAGCATATTTCGACCAATATGAATGTCATTCTCTACGAGATGACCAAAGTACCAAATCAAACCCCTGAATGTTATCAAGAAGCGGCCTGGCAGCCAAAATGAGATTGCGTGAAATGCAATACGTCACTCACAGTACGGACTACAAATTCGGTCGCTTTATGTAATCTTTCACTCATCCTACTCATGAACATTGGCTTTATATAAATAAATTGTGTTACCAGTTAATGCTTTCTTTGATCTATACTACCTCTGTTATTGCTGAATGTAATTAGTGAACAAGCATGCTTCAAAACTAAAAAAGAGATTACCTTTTTTATGCGACATACTATAGCTGAGTTTCCCAGTGTTGATTTGTTTGGTAATGTGTACTTGTTTCGTTCAATACCAAAGTTTTGCATTTATCCGAGAAGTTGAGGCGGGAATTTGTTCATGATGCTTGAAAATGCTTTTTCAATATAGAATGTCGAAGAAGCATTCAGAAACTTGAAATCTGCACTTGCATTTTCGACAACCAAGAAGACTAACAATTGTTAACGTATGAGACCATCCCTTGGCTTAAAGTGATCATCGCTTCTCCTTATTATCTTATCGATTTTGTTTCACATGCTACCATGTGCCATTGAGTAGTTTTCCGTAGTGGAAAAAACTTACCCAGCCAAAATGCTAGTACTGACTCAATGAATATATGACAAGTTTGCATTGTATGACTAGCGTCTAGCAACATCATGTTACGTTCTGACAAGTTTTAATCTTGGTGAAAAATGTATTACTTGGTTACTAGACAAGTAAATTCACAAAACTTGGATGGAGATACAGCTGTTATGGATATGGCTGAATTACTGAAGGTAAATGCCTTAGATAATCGATTGTTGGGAGTTATTTAGAACTTCATTGGGTTTCAGAAGAAAAAAATAACCACAGATGAATTAGTGGCAATACTGTCCCCCCCCCCCCCCCCCCCCCGAAAGACATCAAATCCACACATATGAATTAGGTGTCGATAAAAATGATAAATCAAAGGTGACTTCCCGCAACAAATTTATCTCAAGTAACTAGGGTACAACCATACAATTCTCATTTATACGCCAACTTGACAAATTTCAGAATCATAGGGACAGATGAAAATGAAATGTATATGTAGAATTGTATTAATCTCCCTTACGAGTCTTTCTCACTAATACAAAATATATATAGGTATATAATGTGAAATCCCTATACAACAGGAATCCTAGTTCTACCATAATTACATAACACTAAATATGGTAAATATAATTACAATGTACACACGTGCTCTCAGTCGGAGCGTGAGGAGGTCGGACGCTAAGACTGGATCTGAAGTCAAGGAATAGCTGTCTAGGAAGGCCCTTGGTGAATATATTCGCATACTGATATGAAGAAGGCACATGCAATACCCTGAAATGACCGAGAACAACCTTCTCACGAACAAAGTGGATGTCCATCTCAATGTGCTTGGTTCGTTGATGCTGAACCGGATTATGAGACAAATTTATGGCAGATTTATTATCATAATAAACCAAAGAAACCTTACCTAATGGACGCTGAAGCTCCAAAAGAAGGTTTCAGATCCAACAGATCTCAGCAACAACATTAGCAACGCCTCTGTATTCTACTTCTGCACTCGAATGGGATAATGTGGGTTGCCTCTTGGCGGACCAAGAAATAAGATTATCTTCTAAGAACACACAGTAGCCTGAGGTGGAGCGTCGCGTGTCCGGACAACCTGCCCAATCAACATCCGTATATGACAAAACATGTTCGGTGCGGAGGGGTATAGATGCAAACCATAATCAAGTGTGCCCTTAACATATCGAATGATACGTTTGAGGGTAGTAAAGTGAGGCTCCCTGGGGGCATGCATAAATAAGCATACCTGCTGAATAGCATAAGCAATATCAAGTCTGGTGAAAGTGAGGTACTGTAGTGCACCTGCAAGACTCCTGTAAAGAGTGGGATCAGACACTGGATCACCATCCAAAGCACTAAGCTTTGATCTAGAGTCAACAAGAGTAGCCATGATCTTGCAATTCGCCATTTTAGCCCTGTATACAATCTCATCTGCATACTTATGCTGACAAAGAAACATAGTATCTGCAGATCTAGTCACGGAGATCCCCAAAAAATAGTTCAACGTCCCTAAGTCAGTCATAGCAAATTCTGTCTTGAGCAGTGTAATGATCTCATTTTTCAACAACTCAGAGGAGGCAGTAAGCACAATATCATCAACATACAATAATAAATACGCAATGCTGCTACGTCTATGAAAAATAAATAGAGAATTATCACACTTGCTGAACACAAACCTAATTTGCAGGATATACTGAGCAAAATGATCATACCAGACTCTAGCGGCCTGTTTCAAGCCATAGAGTGACTTGCGGAGACGACATACGTACTGAGGGGCTGCTGGATGGACAAAACCAGGCGGCTGATGCATATAAACCGTTTCCTTCAAATTTCCATGTAGAAACGCATTTTTTACATCAAGCTGATGAATATGCCAGTGCTTACCCATAACAATACTCAGAACTGCACGAATGGTGGCCGGTTTGACAACCGGACTAAATGTCTCACGACAATCTCTACCATTCTGCTGATTAGTGCCATTAGCCACAAGTCGTGCCTTGTACCTCTCTAGGTCACCACTGTCTTTGTATTTGTGGCGAAAAAGCCACATGCATCGGATCACATTCACCCCATCCGGTCTAGGAACTAAATCCCAAGTGTGTCGTTGCATTAAAGCATTAAATTCATCACACATAGCCGCATTATAGTAAGGGTCTAATTTAGCTAATTTTGGGTTTTTGGGAATATGTGACACGATTTGGGTGGACAAGTTGAATTGGACTTTGGGTTTGAAAATATCGTATTGGGCACAGGTTTCCATACGGTGGGTAGGGGCAGGGACATTTTCGATATTTGGTGGCAGTGTCTGGTTATGAGAATTGGGCGACGGATCTGGATGACTGTCGGACCTGGGTGTGACGACGGGTTGGGAGGTCTGGATGGTAGAATCGGGGCCTGACAATGGTGGTGATGTTGGAGTTGATCTGGGTAGGGCGATGTGGGTTGGGTGAGGAGCGGTGGGGTACGATGTCGGTAGTGTGGAGGTGATGTGTTGCAGTTGTGGTTGTGTAGTGGCGGAGTGGGTTCCGGGAATTGGGGGGTTGGGTTGTCAGGGTAGCTTTTTTACGGTGATTCGATGGGCTGAGGGTCACCGGTTGCAGGTTGGGTATGGGTTCTAGAACATGTGTGTGATAGCGGCACGAGAGGCGGTGGTAGATATGACAGATGAGAGGATTGTCCGATAGTCGGAGAAGCTGGAGGGACTGCGTGGTGGTTTTCGGTGGTGGAGGTGGGGACCGACACAAACTGTGGTAGTGCTGAGGCACTACCGGAGGTGGTAGTGACGGGTGGCAGGGGGGTCAGCGGTAGACCAGTGGCGGTGGAACGGTGGTAGCATGTCAAAGTGCCTGTTGGACAAGCAGTGATGGGTCCGAATCTTCGAGGAAATGGTAATCAGTGACTCAAAATTTTTTGATGTTGTCAAACGGGAAGACATATTCGACAAAGGTGACGTGGCAAGAAATTATAATTTTGTCGGTGGAGAGCTCATAGGACAAATACCCCTACGGTTTGACGGGAAACCTAGAAAGGCACACAGAGTAGACCGGGGTGCTAATTTGTGAGGTATCGTGGATGTCATATTTGGGTAACACAGAAAACCGAAAATTCTAAGGTGGTCATAGGTAGGGATCCGATGGTAGAGAATTTCGGTGGGTGTCCTATTTTGAATCGCACAGGTAGGTAAAATGTTGAGAATATTTTCTGCCATTTTTAATGCATATACCCAAAAATTAGGGGGAGAGACGCATGAAAAGGAGGGTACGAATCATATTATTAATGGTTCAGAGAATTCTTTCGGCTTTTCCATTTGAGGGGAGGTATGGGGGCATGAGAAATAAAAAATCATGCCGTTAGCTGCACAAAATTTATGAAAGAAGGAATTATTAAACTCACGACCATTATCACATTGAAATGATTTTATGTCTTTTTCAAATTGCGTTTTAACTAGTTGACGAAACTCAACAAATTTGGAGAACACTTGAGATTTGAGTTTGAGTGAATAGACCCAAAGAAAGTGAGAGAAATCGTCCAAAAACACCAGATATTATTTGTGGCTTAAGTTGCTGGTTACGTGAGATGTCCATACATCAGCGTGAATAATATCAAATGGAAAGAAAGTAGTACTCATAGAAGTCGCAAATGGTAATCTAACGTGTTTCCCTAACTGACACGATGAGCAACTATGAGAGAGATTCCCTTTGTTGCATTGGATTAAATTTTTATTTCTAAGAGAATAAAAAACGTGAGAACCCGGATGACCAAGTCTACTATGCCACGTAGAGAGAGATATGGTTGTTAAAACAGTGGGATGAGTGACACTAGCAGCGGATGTGGGTAGGAAGGATATATGTCCCCCTCACTATTGCATCTCGTAAGGAGTTTTCAAGTACGGAGGTCCGTTGTGGAAAATCCAAACGGGTCAAAATTAATTGAGATAGAATTATCGGTGGCAAATTTTCTGACAGAAATTAGATTTTTGATGATGTTTGGGGCATAAAGGACGTTGTTAAGAGAGACGTGTGGATGCGGTGGTGGGGTAAGGGTGTGGCCAAATCCTTGAATTGGAATGCGGTGACCACTTCCTACCATAGTAGACTATAGAGTTGATAACTGACGCAGTTGAGAAAGAATACCTGAATTGTTGGTGAGATGAGACGTGGTGCCCGTATCCATATACCACACATTATCAGGCTGTTGGTGGGTCAAGGAAGCTATTTATTTTTTCTCGGGTAAATAACAACCTTTTGATTATTTTCGGGCAATGAAAGAAGGCTGTTTCTCGGGAAACAAAAGGAGAAGGGATGGGACAGGCCTGTTGGTTTGCAGAGAAAGGGAGGGGGGTGCAGACAGGCGGACATGCCTATTGGTTCTGCGCAGAGAAAAGAAAATTTAGGTTTGGGGTTTAGGTTTTTGATACCATGTAGAATTGTATTAATCTCTCTTGGGAGCCTTTCTCATTAATACAAAATATATATAGGTATACAATGTGAAATTCCTATACAACAGGAATCCTAGTTCTACTATAATTACATAACACTAAATATGGTAAATATAATTATAATTTACACACGTGCTAATAGTATAGACCGTAGAGACAGAAATGACTGAGAGCAAGGGATCAGCAGCTGCGAAGAGAACACTGGCTCTTTCTCATCCAAACATTCCTTCCTCTAGAGAAACTGCACAAGGCAAAGACAGATGAATGATAGTATTAGAAATGTTTATTTAACGAAAGACAAACCTTAAGTTGTATTTAGATCAGGATATTAACTGAAGAATGGTACAGCTTCAAAAGGGCCTAAAATGGAACTGCAACACAAATTGTACACGAGCAACAACACAGTTGAGGATCAAGAAAACTTCCGAAAATACTCATGTTCCACCATAGGGTGTTTTTACCCTAATTCCAGATCTTGGATCCGCAGCTACATATGTGAGCAGATGCATGAATGAGCCCCAAATATACAATAACTTTGCTAGGAGAATGATTGTCCATCCATCCATCCATGTTTTCATCGTAGCTGCTCAAACTCAAGCGCTCTTACCTACCAACGAACTTCTCACTTAGCTAAAGTTTACAATTTTTGAACACTCTAGTGCCGAAGAGAACTCAAAAGGCCTTGCAGCCACTAAAGGATATGCCAAACAACACGTGACACTAGAACAAAGAAACCAGGATAAGCAAGACCTTTATGACACACACTATTATGTTGGGGAAATTACAATTGAAATACAATTACAATTGAAGTACAATTACAATTGAAAAATACAAATGAAGAAAATAATATCTTCAGGCTGAGGCGCGGATATCTCTCTCTTTAAGGAGATTCAAGCCCATTGCAGCAAATCTTTACCGGTTCAACAGTAATCTGACTTGTCCCCTCCAGGATACAACAACCCGACAGCGTCGTACTACTCAACGAACTCTGGACAAGATGTTAAGTCCAAAGCTTCACCAAAATAACACATTCCTTCAACTAAATAAATATCTCAATTTTTCATACACTCTATATTTTTCACTTGTTCACAACGTAAGGATGACAATCAATTTATAGGAGATAAATTCATCCTTGAATAATAATAAAATAAAGTGGGGAAATAATTTAAATAGTTAGTGGAAAATTTTAATGTCCACTTATTAGTGGAAGAAACAATTATTTCCAACTTTTAATAGTGGAAGACATTTCATTATTAAAATGCTCCCAAAAAAAAAGAAAATATTCAACAATCCCTCACTCATCTTAATAATAAAATTAGAGAGTATATCAGCTGAAGGTAGATTGTTATGCATAATGAAGGTGTGCTCTGCATTGAACCTCCGCTTAGTAAAACAATAATCTTTACTCCAGAGCCGTAGTGATCTCAGACTTGAACTATGACTGCTCAAGGGAAATAAAGTATCATTGCTTACACATAATAATCAAGGTGTTGACATGAGCTTTAACAGCCAACACATTACGACCTTGTGTTATCCCGGTTTCATGATTAGCAATAATAGTTTGATTTTTTACTTCCAACAAATAGTACCACCTCTCAAAGTAAAAATATATCCAGTGATAGAACATGAATCACCAGATAAAGTGTTCCAATCTGCATCATAAAAGCCTCCAAGTACAATAAAATATTTTTATAAAACAAGCCATAATATTTTGTACCAACTAAATTTTTCATAACTCTCGTTATGACTTGCCAATGTTCAGTACCTAGCTTGCTTGTAAACCTCCTAAGTACTCTAACTGCATATGCAATATCAGGCCTAGTACAATCAGTCATATATCTCAAACTTCCAATTAAGTTAGCATATTCCTTTTGATTTATCACATCATTTTCACTTTGAACAGGAAATAAGTGAACACTTGAATCAAAAGTAGTTACAACATGCTTGCAATCAAGAAAGTTATATTTTTTCAAAACAATTTCAACATAATGTGACTGGTCAAGGAAACTTCCATCACATGTTTTAGTAATTATTATTCCAAGAATTAAATTTACCTCACCAAGATCTTTCATATCAAAATGGCTTCTAAAAATATTTGTAGTTTCACCAATAACATTCATGTTAGAGCCAAAGATCAATAAATTATCAACATAGAGGTAAATAATAACATGTGAATTATTCCAAGACTTATGATAGATGCACTTATCACATTTGTTTATTTTAAAATTATTCTCAATCATGCAAGAATCAAACTTCTTATGTCATTGCTTTGATGCTTGTTTCAAACCATATAGGAATTTAATAAGTTTACACACTTTGCTTTCTTGTTAGCTCTGAAAATTCCAAGACTTATGATAGTTTCACCAATAACATTCATGTTAGCTCCTTCTAATCTTTTTCAACTGCGCCAGTTACCAACTCTACAATCTATTATGGTCGGTAGTGGTCACCGCATTCCAATTCAAGGATTTGGTCACATCCTTACCCCACCACCGCATCCATACTTCTCTCTTAACAACGTCCTTTATGCCCCAAATATTATCAAAAATCTAATTTCTGTCAGAAAATTTATCACCGATAATTCTGTCTTAATTAATTTTGACCCGTTTGGATTATCCGTAACGGACCTCCGTACCGGGAAACTCCCTACGAGATGCAAAAGTGAGGGGGACATATATCCGTTCTTACCACATCCGCTGCTAGTGTCACTCCTCCCACCGTTTTAACAACCATATCTCCCTCTACGTGGCGTAGTAGACTTGGTCATCCGGGTTCTCAAGTTTTTTATTCTCTTAGAAATCAAAATTTAATCCAATGCAACAAAGGGAATCTCACTCAGAGTTGCTCATCGTGTTAGTTAGGGAAACACGTTAGACTACCATTTGCGACTTCTATGAGTACTACTTTCTCTCCCTTTGATATTATTCACGCTGATGTATGGACATCTCACATAACCAGCAACTTAAGCCACAAATACTATCTGGTATTTTTGGACGATTTCTCTCACTTTATTTGGGTCTATCCACTCAAACTCAAATCTCAAGTGCTCCAAATTTGTTGAGTTTCGTCAACTGGTTAAAACGCAATTTGAAAAAGACATAAAATTGTTTCAACGTGATAATGGTCGTGAGTTTAATAATTCCTTTTTTCATAAATTTTGTGCGGCTAATGGCATGATTTTCAATTTCTCATGCTCCATACCTCCCCTCAAAATGGAAAAGCCAAATGAATTCTCCGAACCATTAATAATATGATTCGTACCCTCCTTTTTCATGCATGAGCCCCAAGATGCATGAATGAGCCCCAAATATACACCTCATTTACAACCTCTTTTAAAAAAATAGCATCATGTGAAGATAAAGCTTCTTATAAATTGAAAGGGTCATCTCCAACATTTAAAACATAAAAATAAGACCAAAGTCTTTTTCAACTCTATCTCTTTTACTTCTTCTTAACTCAACATCATAATTTTTTTCATTTTTCAAAATAGAAGTAGAAGAACTAGGTAGTGACAAAATATTTTCTTTAGTCCAATGAGGCCCTCTATTTTTTGAATCAAATGGAAATTTATTTTCATGAAAAATAGCATCACATGATTCTATTATAATATTATTTTCAAGACTAAAGAATCTATAGGTTATACTATTTGAAGCATAACCAAGAAAAGCACAAGTAGTAACATGATTACCCAATTTAGAAATTTTAGGATCCATTAACCTCACCTAGGCTAAACAACCCCACACTCTTAGATATTCCAAATTTAATTTGTGACCTTTCCACAACTCAAACGGTGTTAATTTTGTCTTTTTATGAGGCACACGATTCAACACATAACAAGCAGTCAAAATAGCTTAACCCCAAAAATTTAGAGGTGCACTTGACTTAATAAGCATGACATTTGTTAACTCAACCAAAGTTTTATTTTTTCTTTCAGCTACACTATTAGATGTAGGAGAATAAGGTGGAGTAGTTTCATGAATTATTTCCAATGTTCTAACAAAATAATTAAACTCATTAGATTCATATTCAAGGCCTCTATCACTTCTAATTCTTTTTATTTTTCTACCAAATTGATTTTCAACTTCATGAAGAAACTTTAAAATTTTCAAAAGCATCACTTTTATTTTTCATCAAGAAAACATATGTATACTTATAAAAATCATCAATAAAAGTGATAAATATCTATTTCCTCCATGAGTTAAAATTCCTCCAAGTTCACAAATATCAGTATGAACTAACTCTAACAATTCGATTTTTCTTTTAAATTGAAAATGAGGCCTTTTAGTGATTTTGGCTTTACTACAAGCCTCACACTTTTTAAAATCCATTTTAATCATTGGATTTAATCCTAAAGTACTCATGATTCCCACATAATGATTATTAATTGTAACAACCCGTCGGGTCTTTTTTAGCTAAAGACCCTTATTTGCCTATTTAACCCTTCCCGTAGACTCTATGTGTGATTTTTTATGCTCGGGAATGGGTAGCACGGATTCCAAAGTCTATTTTCATAAGTTTCAGATGAAAAAGTCCATGTCTGGAAACTTAGAGTTGGTTGGTTTGACTCAAAGTTGACTTTTGGCTAGATGAGTTCAGTTTCGGGTTTCGTCGCTTCCGGTAGTTCTGGAGGGTCATTTATGACTTAGTCGAGTCATTGGTTCACTTCCCGAGGCAATCAGATGTATTTTGTGGCCTTATTTGTAAGTTTGGATTATTGGTTTGTCTCAGACGATTCTTTGGAAAAGTATATCTTAGCTCAATTATTTGTGAAATCCGAGAGTACGAGCGAGTTTGTAGAACTGTTTACCTTAGACGAGTATGTTTGATTTGTGCCCGGGGGGTTCTGGGAGTATTTTGGGTGTTGGATGAGAGTGTTTGGCCATATTTCACTGATGGTGTCTGGTGTCCGTCGCGGCAACACCATCATCCGCCTTGGTGAGAGGTTGGCTCGCCAAAGCAGAAGATGGGGACTGGGGGTTTCCGCCACAATGGAGTCGGGTCCGCCGTGGCGAGGGGTGCGGTGTCAAGTGACTCTCGCCCCAGCGAAGACTTTTCCGGCTCCAGCAGAAACACTGTTCAGGTGGTTATAAATATTTTTAGGTCAGATTTCCTTTTCCCATTAAGCTAACTTCAAAACCAGCGCCACATAAGGATATTTTCAAAGCTTTAGGAGCATTTTCAACCTTGAGGTAATAGATTTTTTTCCTTTTATGGCTTAATTTATGAGTATAAATCCTTTTAATTGTGGTTTAGTATACTATGTAAGTTGAGGAAGTTAAGTTATTCATATTATGAGAATAAGAGAGTTGTATGGATGATTTTAATGGAAATTTATGGATCAAATGATGTTAATATCATGAATTAAGATTGGATTATGTTAGATTATCATATCTAAGTCTTAATTTGAATATAGAAGTTTGTTTTCTAAAAGGGGGAAAATCTAGGATTTCGAATTGGGGCTTTTAGATTATTGATCAATTGGTGGTTCAATTGTTTTTAGATTTGCAATTAATTTAAGGATGTGACTACCTAGTATGTAATAAATATTTTTGTGTAACAAAGTTCGAGTCTTGGTAGCGTGGGCTCGGGATGAATATTTAAAGTCTTATTTTATTGTGTTATCTTTATATTAACGAATAGTATATGCATGAATAGACTTCAATTATCACGAGGTACATCGGAAAGGCAAGGCCATCTCCGAGAGTTGATTGGTTGGTGCTTTTGTTCGGCAGTAAGGTAGGCTACGATTTAGCTTTTCGAGACTCTGATAGAATTATGTAGTAGTCATAAATATTGAGAGGTATTGGACGTGTTTTAGGATCCCACTCAAACATTTGTGATGAACAAATCAGTGGGTACCAGTGTTAAACTATGTTGATGGGTGATTTGGGGAATAAACCATAAGCTGATTCCGACTGTTGTTATGTGGGCTCGTTGCCATTGTTTGGGCTCATAGCCATATTTGATATTGTCGTATTTATTCATCACACATGCTTTGATATGATATCCTGATTATACTTGGATTATTATAGATGGACTGTTGATATGATATCCGGATTGTACTTCGGTTACTTGTTGTTGAATTATAAAAGCATGTGTTATTCATCTCCTATAATTGGTTGCTTCTCTTACATTCTAATTTCTTGCCTTGTATTATCATTTACATTCATACACTCATGGTTCTATGATATTGATATGAGAGTGGTATGAATATGATGTGGTCCCAAGAGGACAGGAAGGTAAGAACATTTATGAGATTATGGAAACATTAAGATGATGATGATACGTATGGCTCGGGTTGCACGCTGCAATGGTTATTGATACACATGGAACAGATTTGCACACATGCAACATGATATTATTCAAATAAATGAGTATTTCGGCTGTCTAGGAGTGGTATATGGACTTCGCGGGTCCCCTATGGGTGTACGAATCATAATAAAACCTTGATGTACTATATACAAGGTTGAGAAAGGTACCTTGCATATACATTGCATTTATATCATTCATACATCTATACATTGATTAATTGTGGTTTGGCAATGTAATATAGTTTATTATTGGAACTTGGCTGAAATCCTGATTTACTTGGATTGAAATGATTGTATTGGACTGGAATGGTCGCTATGATAGATCTTGACTCTATGAATTCTTGGAAATAATTATTAGGCTGGTCTCAATAGACACTTGGATAAATGGTTGAGGTTGTTAAATTGATTTGGTTGCCGTGTGTGGCTTGCTTACTCGTGTATGTATTCTTGGGTTTAATAATTGTAAGTCTAAGTGTTTGAAGTCAATTGCTACTGTGATCGGAAATGTCGGTTATGCCAGGACTATTGTCTAGGTCCAGGGAATTATGTGCATTTGTGTGTTGTCCGGTAATTGATTGTGTGATTGGATAAGGAGTCTAGTAAGGATCTTGCGATAAATGTCACTAGTGAAAAGGTAGATGTGGAACTATCTATGTGTGTTAGACCGTAACTGTATAGATACTTAACCAAGTGTAAATGCTAAGGTTAATAAAGGAGTTAACGTCATCATATTTATATTAGGTATAACACTCTTGGAAGCGTTCAAGAATGGTTGTTGTGACGTAAGTGTTGACTTGTTTATTTAATGTGATAAATCGGGTAAGTGGGGTTAAGATTGAATAAGACTTGGACAAGAGAGAGTACTAGTCGGTGGGTACTATGATAGTGAGGTCCCTCTATATGTGGATGGATAGATTGTACTTGGTTGTGATTTGGCACCTTATGTGAATAATGTGACTTGATGAATTAGTGAATTTATAAGTGTACAAAGTGACTTATATGAGCTATTGAACTGTCTAGTATAGGCTTATATGGTGTCAACTTGATATTTATCTCTGTTACGTATCTTACATTGTTCTCGGCCTATGATGTCTATGGGGGTACATTGTGTACTTATGCTAAACTTGCTGCATATTTTCTGATGCAGATACAGGTCCCTCTAATAGTTCGTGAGCTCAAGTGTGAGTCCAAGCGAACAGACTTTCAGGGTTCCTGGTGAGGATGTATATTTGGGGCTCATTCATGCATCTGCTCACATATGTAGCTGCGGATCCAAGATCTGGAACTAGGGTAAAAACAGCCTATGGTGAAACATGAGTATTTTCGGAAGTTTTCTTGATTCTCAACTGTGTTGTTGCTCGTGTACAATTTGTGTTGCAGTTCCATTTTAGGCCATTTTGAAGCTGTACCATTCTTCTATTAATATCCTGATCTAAATACAACTTAAGGTTTGTCTTTCGTTATATAAACGTTTCTAATACTATCATTCATCTGTCTTTGCCTTGTGCAGTTTCTCTAGAGGAAGGAATGTTTGGATGAGAAGGAGCCAGTGTTCTCTTCGCAGCTGTTGATCCCTTTCTCTCAGTCATTTCTGTCTCTACAGTCTATATTATTAGCTGGTGTGTAAATTATAATTATATTTACCATATTTAGTGTTATATAATTTGGGAAAAGAAAATCTGACCTAAAAATATTTATAGCCACCTGAATAGTGTTTCCGTCGGAGAGGACCCGCCGAGCCGGAAAAGTCTTCGCTGGGGCGAGAGTCACTTGACACCGTACCCCTCGCCACGACAGACCCGACTCCACTTGAACAGTGTTTCCGCTGGAGTGAACTCGCTCGTACCCTTGGATTTCACAAATAATTGAGCTAAGATATACTTTTCCAAAGAATCATCTGAAACAAACTAACAATCAAAACTTTACAAATAATGCCACAAAATACATCTGATTGCCTCAGGAAGCGAACCAATGACTCGACTAAGTCATAAATGACCCTTCGGAACTACCGAAAGGGACGAAACCTGAAACTGAACTCATCTAGCCAAAAGTCAACTTTGAGTCAAACCAACCAACTCTAAGTTTCCAGACTTGGACTTTTTCATCCGAAACTTATGAAAATAGACTTCGGAATCCGTGTCACCCATTCCCGAGCATAAAAAATCACACATAGAGTCTACGAGAAGGGTTAAATAGGAAAATAAGGGTCTTTAGCTAAAAAAAAAGACCAGACGGGTTGTTACAATTAATAATCATTATGTGGGAACACATGAGTACTTTAGGATTAATTCCAATTATTAAAACGGATTTTGAAAAGTGTGAGGCTTGTAGTAAAGCCAAAATCACTAAAAGGCCTCATTTTCAAGTTAAAAGAAAAACCGAATTGTTAGAGTTAGTTCATATTGATATTTGTGAGCTTAGAGGAATTTTAACTCATGGAGGAAATAGATATTTATCACTTTTATTGATGATTTTTATAAGTATACATATGTTTTCTTGATGAAAAATAAAAGTGATGCTTTTGAAAATTTTAAAGTTTCTTCATGAAGTTGAAAATCAATTTGGTAGAAAAATAAAAAGAATTAGAAGTGATAGAGGCCTTGAATATGAATCTAATGAGTTTAATTATTTTGTTAGAACATGGGAAATAATTCATGAAACTACTCCACTTTATTCTCCTACATCTAATAGTGTAGCGGAAAGAAAAAATAAAACTTTGGTTGAGTTAACAAATTTCATGCTTATTGAGTCAAGTGCACCTCTAAATTTTTGGGGTTAAGCTATTTTGACTGCTTGTTATGTGTTGAATCATGTGCCTCATAAAAAGACCAAATTAACACCGTTTGAGTTGTGGAAAGGTCACAAACCAAATTTGGGATATCTAAGAGTTTGGGTTGTTCAGCCTAGGTGAGGTTAATGGATCCTAAAATTTCTAAATTGGGTAACCAAGTTACTTCTTGTGCTTTTCTTGGTTATGCTTCAAATAGTACAACCTATAGATTCTTTAGTCTTTAAAATAATATTATAATGGAATCATGTGATGCTATTTTTCATGAAAATAAATTTCCATTTTATTCAAAAAATAGAGTGGGTCATAGGACTAAAAAAATATTTTGTCACTACCTAGTTCTTCTACTTCTATTTTGAAAAATGAAAAAAATTATGATGTTTAGTTAAGAAGAAGTAAAAGAGATAGAGTAGAAAAAGACTTTGGTCTTATTTTAATGTTTTTAATGTTGGAGAAGACCCTCTCAATTTATAAGAAGTTTTATCTTCACATGATGCTATTTTTTGAAAAGAGGTTGTAAATAATGAGATGGAATCACTAGTTTCTAATAAAAGGAAAAAAATCTATTACCTCAAGGTTGAAAATGCTCCTAAAGCTTTGAAAATATCCTTATGTGGCGCTGGTTATGAAGTTAGCTTTTTGGGAAAAGGAAATCTGACCTAAAAATATTTATAGCCACCTGAACAGTGTTTCCGCTGGAGCCGGAAAAGTCTTCGCTGGGGCGAGAGTCACTTGACACCGCACCCCTCACCACGGCGGACCCGACTCCACTGTGGCAGAAACCCCCAGTCCCCATCTTCTGCTTTGGCGAGGCAACCTCTCACCAAGGCGGATGCTTTGAGTCCGCCGCGACGGACACCGGACACCATCGGTGAAATATGGCCAAACACTCTCATCCAACACCCAAAATACTACCGAGAACCCCGGGCACAAATCAAACATATTCATCTAAGGTAAACGAGTTCTATAAACTCGCTCGTACTCTCGGATTTCACAAATAATTGAGCTAAGATATACTTTTCCAAAGAATCGTCTGAGACAAACCAACAATCTAAACTTTACAAATAAGGCCACAAAATACATCTGATTGCCTCGGGAAGTGAACCAATGACTCGACTAAGTCATAAATGACCATCCGGAACTACCGGAAGCGACGAAACTCGAAACTGAACTCATCTAGCCAAAAGTCAACTTTGAGTCAAACCAACCAACTCTAAGTTTCCAGATTTGGACTTTTTCATCTGAAACTTATGAAAATAGACTTTGGAATCCGTGCTACCCATTCCCAAGCATAAAAAATCACACATAGAGTCTACGGGAAGGGTTAAATAGGCAAACAAGGGTCTTTAGCTAAAAAAGACCAGACGGGTTGTTACAATTAATAATCATTATGTGGGAATCATGAGTACTTTAGGATTAATTCCAATGATTAAAATGGATTTTAAAAAGTGTGAGGCTTGTAGTAAAGCCAAAATCACTAAAAGGCCTCATTTTCAATTTAAAAGAAAAACCGAATTGTTAGAGTTAGTTCATACTGATATTTGTGAACTTGTAGGAATTTTAACTCATGGAGGAAATAGATATTTATCACTTTTATTGATGATTTTTATAAGTATACATATGTTTTCTTGATGAAAAATAAAAGTGATGCTTTTGAAAATTTTAAAGTTTCTTCATGAAGTTGAAAATCAATTTGGTAGAAAAATAAAAAGAATTAGAAGTGATAGAGGCCTTGAATATGAATCTAATGAGTTTAATTATTTTGTTAGAACATTGGAAATAATTCATGAAACTACTCCACCTTATTCTCCTACATCTAATGGTGTAGCTGAAAGAAAAAATAAAACTTTGGTTGAGTTAACAAATGTCATGCTTATTAAGTCAAGTGCACCTCTAAATTTTTGGGGTGAAGCTATTTTGACTGCTTGTTATGTGTTGAATCTTGTGCCTCATAAAAAGACCAAATTAACACCGTTTGAGTTGTGGAAAGGTCACAAACCAAATTTGGGATATCTAAGAGTTTGGGGTTGTTTAGCCTAGGTGAGGTTAATGGATCCTAAAATTTCTAAATTGGGTAAGCAAGTTACTTCATATGCTTTTCTTGGTTATTTTTCAAATAGTAAAACCTATAGATTCTTTAGTCTTGAAAATAATATTATAATGGAATCATGTGATGCTATTTTTCATGAATATAAATTTCCATTTTATTCAAAAAATAGAGTGGGTCATAGGACTAAAAAAAATATTTTGTCACTACCTTGTTCTTCTACTTCTATTTTGAAAAATGAAAAAAATTATGATGTTGAGTTAAGAAGAAGTAAAAGAGATAGAGTAGAAAAAGACTTTGGTCTTATTTTTATGTTTTTAATGTTGGAGACGACCCTCTCAATTTATAAGATGTTTTATCTTCACATGATGCTATTTTTTGAAAAGAGGTTGTAAATAATGAGATGGAATCACTAGTTTCTAATAAAACTTGGAAGTTGGTTTTACCACTAAGTTGTAAAATAATTGGGTGCAAATGGGTCCTAAGAAAAAAGTTGAAACCGGATGGATCAGTTGGTAAATATAAAGTTAGATTAGTTGCTTAGGGTTTTAAATAATTAGAAGGCCTAGAAGTTTTTGATACTTTTTCTCCGTTAACAAGAATTACATCCATTAGACTGTTAATTCCCATTGCTATAATTTTTGAGTTACATATTCATCAAATGGGTGTAAAAAATCTTTTTTGAATGGGAACCTAAATGAGAAAATTTATATGGAACAACCCGAATGTTTTGTTGAAGCAGACCAAGAAAGCAAAGTGAGTAAACTATTTAAATTCCTATATGGTTTGAAACAGGCATCAAAGCAATGACATGAGAAGTTTGATTCTTGCATGATTGAGAATAATTTTAAAACAAACAAATGTGATAAGTGCATCTATCATAAGTCTTGGAATAATTCACATGTTATTATTTACCTCTATGTTGATAATTTATTGTTCTTTGGCTCTAACATGATTGTTATTGGTGAAACTAAAAATATTTTTAGAAGCCATTTTGATATGAAAGATCTTGGTGAGGTAAATTTTATTCTCGGAATAAAAATTACTAAAACATGTGATGGAAGTTTCCTTGACCGGTCACATTATGTTGATTTTTTTTTGAAAAAATATAACTTTCTTGATTGCAAGCATGTTGTAACTACTTTTGATTCAAGTGTTCACTTATTTTCTATTCAAAGTGAAAATGATGTGATAAATCAAAAGGAATATGCTAGCTTAATTGGAAGTTTGAGATATATGACTGATTGTACTAGGCCGATATTGCATATGCAGTTAGAGTACTTAGCAGGTTTACAAGCAAGCTAGGTACTGAACATTGACACGTCATAACGAGAGTTATGAAATATTTAGTTGGTACAAAATATTATGGCTTGTTTTATAAAAAAATATTTTATTGTACTTGAAGGCTTTTATGATGCAGATTGGAACACTTTATCTGGTGATTCTTGTTCTATCACTATATATATTTTTATATATTTTTACTTTTAGAGGTGGTGTTATTTGTTGGAAATCAGAAAAGCAAATTATTATTGCTAACTCTACCATGGAGGCTGAACTAATTGTGTTAGCTTCAGCTAGTGAAGAAGCGAATTGGTTGACATATTTGTTATTTCAAATACCTTATTTTGAAAAACCAATTCCTCCTATTTTAATTCATTGTGATAGCACCGCTGCAATTGATAGAGTTCAAAACCATTATTACAATGGTAAATCCAGACATATAAGGAGAAAACATAGTAATGTGAGATTCATATTTGACAAGTGGTACTATTAACGTTGATTATGTCAAATCTTATGATAATCTTGCAGATCCACTAACGAAGGCCTTGGCAAGAGAAAAGGCCTGGAGCACATTCAGGGGATGGGATTAAAGCCTATAAATTCATGAGTCGTAGATGAGGAAGCCCAACCTGGGGACTAAAGATCCTATAACCAGGTTCAATGGAAAAAATGAATCATATAATGACTTGTGGTGAAATGCACTAATATCTTTTATTCCCTACCTATGGTGTGAGTGCATTTTCTGTAACGATTTTTGGAGGTTGAGTTTATAAATTCTTAATGAAATTTTGTAGCTCGTATGAGTGGGGTATTAAAGTTATAGAAGCACCCTTGTTAGATTTCACTTATGTGAGTGTGGAAGTAGGCTCTTCATATGAGAATGAGCTCGTTCTCAAAAACACTCATGAAACCAGGATAGCACAAGGTCGTAATGTGTTGGCTGTTAAAGCTCATGTCAACACCTCGATTATTATGTGTAAGAAATGATACTTTATTTCCCTTGAGCAATCATAGTTCAAGTCTGAGACCACTACGACTCTGGAGTAAAGATTATTGTTTTACTAAGTGGAGGTTCAATGCAGAGCACACCTTCATTATGCATAACAATCTAGCTTCAGTTGATATACTGTATAATTTTAATATTAAGATGAGTGAGGGATTGTTGGATTTTTTTTTTTGGGAGCATTTTAATAATAAAATGTCTTCCACTATTAAAAGTTGGGGATAATTTTTTCTTCCACTAATAAGTGGACATTAAAGTTTTCCACTAACTATTTAAATTATTTCCCCGCTTTATTTTATTATTATTCAAGGATGAACGTCTCTCCCATAAATTGATTGTCATCCTTACATTGTGAACAGGTGAAAAATATAGAGTGTATGAAAAATTGAGATATTTATTTAGTTGAAGGAATGTGTTATTTTGGTGGAGCTTTGACTTAACATCTTGTCCAGAGTTCGTTGAGTAGTACGACGCTGTCGGGTCGTTGTATCCTGGAGGGGACAAGTCAGATTACCGTTGAACCGGTAAAGATTTGCTGCAATGGGCTTGAATCTCCTTAAAGAGAGAGAGATATCCGCGCCTTAGCCTGAAGATATTATTTTCTTTATTTGTATTTTTCAATTGTAATTGTATCTCAATTGTAATTGCATTTAATTGTAATTTCCCCAACATAATATTAAGATGAGTGAGGGATTGTTGGATATTTTCTTTTTTTGGGAGCATTTTAATAATAAAATGTCTTCCACTATTAAAAGTTGGAAATAATTGTTTCTACCACTAATAAGTGGACATTAAAGTCTAGGATTTCGAATTGGGGCATTTATATTAATGATCAATTGGAGGTTCAATTGTGTTTAGATTTGCAATTAATTTAAGGATGTGACTACCTATTATGTAATAAAGATTATGTGTAACAAAGTTTGAGTCTTGGTAGCGTGGACCCGGGATGGATATTTAAAGTCTTATTTTTGTTGTGTTAGCTTTATATTAATGAATAGTATATGCGTGAATAGACTTCAATTATCACGAGGCACAGAGGAAAGGCAAGGCCATCTCCGAGAGTTGATTGATTGGTGCTCCTGTTCGGCAATAAGGTAGACTACTGTTTAGATTTCGAGACTCTGATAGAAGTACGTAGTAGTCATAAATAGTGAGAGGTATTGGACGTGTTTGGGGATCCCACTCAAAGAGCTGTGATGAACATTTCAGTGGGTACCGGTGTTGAACTATGTTGATGGGTGATTTGGGGAATCAACCATAAGCTGATTCTGACTGTTGTTATGTGGGCTTGTTGCCATTGTTTGGGCTCGTAGCCATATTTGATATTGTCGTATTTATTCATCACACATGCTTTGATATGATATCATGATTATACTTGGATTATTATGGATGGATTGTTGATATGATATCCGGATTGCACTTGGGTTACTTGTTGTTGAATTCTAAAAGTTATTCATCTCATATACTTAGTTGCATCTCTTACATTCTAATTTCTTGCCTTGTATTGTCATTTACATTCATACACCCATGGTTCTGTGATATTGATATGAGAGTGGTATGAATATGATGTGGGCCCAAGAGGCCAGAAAGGTAAGAACATTTATGAGATTATGGCAACATTGAGATGATGATGATACATATGGCTGGGGTTGCACGCTGCAACGGATATTGATACACAGGGAATAGAGTTGCACACATGGAACATGATATTATTCAAATAAATGAGTCTAGGGCTCTAGCCAGATTCATGTGTGGAATTTTGGCTGGATAGGAGTGGTATATGGACTTTGCGGGTCCCCTATGGGTGTACGAATCATAATAAAACCTAGATGTACTATATACCGGGTTGAGAAAGGTACCTCGCATATACATTGCATTCATATCATTCATACATCTATACATTGATTAATTGTGGTTTGGCAATGTAATATGGTTTATTATTGGAACTTGGAAATTTGAAATCCCGATTTACTTGGATTGAAATGATTTTATTGGACCGAAATGATCGCTATGATTGAGCTTGACTCTATGAATACTTGGAAATAATTATTAGGCTAGTCTCAATGGACACTTGGATAAATGGTTGAGGTTGTTAAATTGATTTGGTTACCGTGTGTGGCTTGCTTACTCGTGTATGTGTTTTTGGGTTTAATAATTATAAGTCTAAGTGTTTGAAGTGAACTGCTACTGTGATCGGAAATGTCGGTAATGCCAGGACTATTGTCTAGGTCCAGGGAATTATGTGCATTTGTGTGTTGTCCGGTAATTGATTGTGTGATTGGATAAGGAGTCGAGTAAGGATCTTGTGATAAATGTCACTAGTGAAAAGGTAGATGTGAAACTATCTATGTGTGTTAGACCGTAACTGTATAGATACTTAACCAAGTGTAAATGCTAAGGTTAATAAAGGAGTTAACGTCATCATATTTATATTAGGTATAACACTCTTGGAAGCGTTCTAAAATGGTTGTTGTGACGTAAGTGTTGACTTGTTTATTTAATGTGATAAGTCAGGTAAGTGGGGTTACGCTTGAATAAGACTTGGACAAGAGAGAGTACTAGTCGGTGGGTACTATGATAGTGAGGTCCCTCTATATGTGGATGGATAGATTGTACTTGGTTGTGATTTGGCACCTTATGTGAATAATGTGACTTGATGAATTAGTGAATTTATAAGTGTACAAAGTGACTTATATGAGCTATTGAACTGTCTAGTATAGGCTTATATGGTGTCAACTTGATATTTATCTCTGTTACGTATCTTACATTGTTCTCGGCCTATGATGTCTATGGGGGTACATTGTGTACTTATGCTAAACTTGCTGCATATTTTCTCGATGCGATACGAGTCCCTCTAATAGTTCGTGAGCTCAAGTGTGAGTCCAAGCGAACGGACTTTCGTGGTTCCTGGTGAGGATGTATATTTGGGGCTCATTCATGCATCTGCTCACATATGTAGTGCGGATCCAAGATCCGGAACTAGGGTAAAAACAGCCTATGGTGGAACATGAGTATTTTCGGAAGTTTTCTTGATTCTCAACCGTGTTGTTGCTCGTGTACAATTTGTGTTGCAGTTCCATTTTAGGCCATTTTGAAGTGTACCATTCTTCTATTAATATCCCGATCTAAATACAACTTAAGGTTTGTCTTTCGTTATATAAACGTTTCTAATACTATCATTCATCTGTCTTTGCCTTGTGCGGTTTCTCTAGAGGAAGGAATGTTTGGATGAGAAGGAGCCGGCGTTATCTTCGCATTTGTTGATCCCTTTCTCTAAGTCATTTCGTCTCTACGGTCTATATTATTAGCTGGTGTGTAAATTATAATTATATTTACCATATTTAGTGTTATATAATTTGGGAAAAGAAAATCTGACCTAAAAATATTTATAGCCACCTGAATAGTGTTTCCGCCGGAGAGGACCCGCCGAGCCGGAAAAGTCTTCGCTGGGGCGAGAGTCACTTGACACCGCACCCCTCGCCACGACGGCACGACTCCACTTGAACAAGTGTTTCCATTTGGAGTGAACTCGCTCGTACCCTTGGATTTCACAAATAATTGAGCTAAGATATACTTTTCCAAAGAATCATCTGAAACAAACTAACAATCAAAACTTTACAAAGAAGGCCACAAAATACATATGATTGCCTCAGGAAGCGAACCAATGACTCGACTAAGTCATAAATGACCCTTCGGAACTACCGAAAGCGACGAAACCTGAAACTGAACTCATCTAGCCAAAAGTCAACTTTGAGTCAAACCAATCAACTCTAAGTTTCCAGACTTGGACTTTTTCATCCGAAACTTATGAAAATAGACTTCGGAATCCGTGTCACCTATTCCCGAGCATAAAAAATCACACATAGAGTCTACGAGAAGGGTTAAATAGGAAAATAAGGGTCTTTAGCTAAAAAAAAGACCAGACGGGTTGTTACAATTAATAATCATTATGTGGGAACACATGAGTACTTTAGGATTAATTCCAATGATTAAAACGGATTTTGAAAAGTGTGAGGCTTGTAGTAAAGCCAAAATCACTAAAAGGCCTCATTTTCAAGTTAAAAGAAAAACCGAATTGTTAGAGTTAGTTCATATTGATATTTGTGAGCTTAGAGGAATTTTAACTCATGGAGGAAATAGATATTTATCACTTTTATTGATGATTTTTATAAGTATACATATGTTTTCTTGATGAAAAATAAAAGTGATGCTTTTGAAAATTTTAAAGTTTCTTCATGAAGTTGAAAATCAATTTGGTAGAAAAATAAAAAGAATTTGAAGTGATAGAGGCCTTGAATATGAATCTAATGAGTTTAATTATTTTGTTAGAACATGGGAAATAATTCATGAAACTACTCCACTTTATTCTCCTACATCTAATAGTGTAGCGGAAAGAAAAAATAAAACTTTGGTTGAGTTAACAAATTTCATGCTTATTGAGTCAAGTGCACCTCTAAATTTTTGGGGTTAAGCTATTTTGACTGCTTGTTATGTGTTGAATCTTGTGCCTCATAAAAAGACCAAATTAACACCGTTTGAGTTGTGGAAAGGTCACAAACCAAATTTGGGATATCTAAGAGTTTTGGTTGTTCAGCCTAGGTGAGGTTAATGGATCCTAAAATTTCTAAATTGGGTAACCAAGTTACTTCTTGTGCTTTTCTTGGTTATGCTTCAAATAGTACAACCTATAGATTCTTTAGTCTTTAAAATAATATTATAATGGAATCATGTGATGCTATTTTTCATGAAAATAAATTTCCATTTTATTCAAAAAATAGAGTGGGTCATAGGACTAAAAAAATATTTTGTCACTACCTAGTTCTTCTACTTCTATTTTGAAAAATGAAAAAAATTATGATGTTTAGTTAAGAAGAAGTAAAAGAGATAGAGTAGAAAAAGACTTTGGTCTTATTTTAATGTTTTTAATGTTGGAGATGTCCCTCTCAATTTATAAGAAGTTTTATCTTCACATGATGCTATTTTTTGAAAAGAGGTTGTAAATAATGAGATGGAATCACTAGTTTCTAATAAAAGGAAAAAAATCTATTACCTCAAGGTTGAAAATGCTCCTAAAGCTTTGAAAATATCCTTATGTGGCGCGGTTATGAAGTTAGCTTTTTGGGAAAAGGAAATCGACCTAAAAATATTTATAGCCACACGAACAAGTGTTTCCGCTGGAGCCGGAAAAGTCTTCGCTGGGGCGAGAGTCACTTGACACCGCACCCCTCACCACGGCGGACCCGACTCCATTGTGGCGAAACCCCGGTCCCCATCTTCGCTTTGGCGAGCCCACCTCTCACCAAGGCGGATGCTTTGGTGCCGCCGCGACGGACACCAGACACCATCAGTGAAATATGGCCAAACACTCTCATCCAACACCCAAAATACTACCAGAACCCCCCGGGCACAAATCAAACATATTCATCTAAGGTAAACAGTTCTATAAACTCGCTCGTACTCTCGGATTTCACAAATAATTGAGCTAAGATATACTTTTCCAAAGAATCGTCTGAGACAAACCAACAATCCAAACTTTACAAATAAGGCCACAAAATACATCTGATTGCCTCGGGAAGTGAACCAATGACTCAACTAAGTCATAAATGACCCTCCGGAACTACTGGAAGCGACGAAACTCGAAACTGAACTCATCTAGCCAAAAGTCAACTTTGAGTCAAACCAACCAACTCTAAGTTTCCAGATTTGGACTTTTTCATCTGAAACTTATGAAAATAGACTTTGGAATCCGTGCTACCCATTCCCAAGCATAAAAAATCACACATAGAGTCTACGGGAAGGGTTAAATAGGCAAACAAGGGTCTTTAGCTAAAAAAGACCAGACGGGTTGTTACAATTAATAATCATTATGTGGGAATCATGAGTACTTTAGGATTAATTCCAATGATTAAAATGGATTTTAAAAAGTGTGAGGCTTGTAGTAAAGCCAAAATCACTAAAAGGCCGCATTTTCAATTTAAAAGAAAAACCGAATTGTTAGAGTTAGTTCATACTGATATTTGTGAACTTGTAGGAATTTTAACTCATGGAGGAAATAGATATTTATCACTTTTATTGATGATTTTTATAAGTATACATATGTTTTCTTGATGAAAAATAAAAGTGATGCTTTTGAAAATTTTAAAGTTTCTTCATGAAGTTGAAAATCAATTTGGTAGAAAAATAAAAAGAATTAGAAGTGATAGAGGCCTTGAATATGAATCTAATGAGTTTAATTATTTTGTTAGAACATTGGAAATAATTCATGAAACTACTCCAACTTATTCTCCTACATCTAATGGTGTAGTGAAAGAAAAAATAAAACTTTGGTTGAGTTAACAAATGTCATGCTTATTAAGTCAAGTGCACCTCTAAATTTTTGGGGTGAAGCTATTTTGATTGCTTGTTATGTGTTGAATCTTGTGCCTCATAAAAAGACCAAATTAACACCGTTTGAGTTGTGGAAAGGTCACAAACCAAATTTGGGATATCTAAGAGGTTGGGGTTGTTTAGCCTAGGTGAGGTTAATGGATCCTAAAATTTCTAAATTGGGTAAACAAGTTACTTCTTATGCTTTTGTTGGTTATTTTTCAAATAGTAAAACCTATAGATTCTTTAGTCTTGAAAATAATATTATAATGGAATCATGTGATGCTATTTTTCATGAATATAAATTTCCATTTTATTCAAAAAATAGAGTGGGTCATAGGACTAAAAAAAATATTTTGTCACTACCTTGTTCTTCTACTTCTATTTTGAAAAATGAAAAAAATTATGATGTTGAGTTAAGAAGAAGTAAAAGAGATAGAGTAGAAAAAGACTTTGGTCTTATTTTAATGTTTTTAATGTTGGAGATGACCCTCTCAATTTATAAGAAGTTTTATCTTCACATGATGCTATTTTTTGAAAAGAGGTTGTAAATAATGAGATGGAATCACTAGTTTCTAATAAAAGGAAAAAAATCTATTACCTCAAGGTTGAAAATGCTCCTAAAGCTTTGAAAATATCCTTATGTGGCGCTGGTTATGAAGTTAGCTTTTTGGGAAAAGGAAATCTGACCTAAAAATATTTATAGCCACCTGAACAGTGTTTCCGCTGGAGCCGGAAAAGTCTTCGCTGGGGCGAGAGTCACTTGACACCGCACCCCTCACCACGGCGGACCCGACTCCATTGTGGCAGAAACCCCCAGTCCCCATCTTCTGCTTTGGCGAGCCAACCTCTCACCAAGGCGGATGCTGGTGCTGCCGCGACGGACACCAGACACCATCAGTGAAATATGGCCAAACACTCTCATCCAACACCCAAAATACTACCAGAACCCCCCGGGCACAAATCAAACATATTCATCTAAGGTAAACAGTTCTATAAACTCGCTCGTACTCTCGGATTTCACAAATAATTGAGCTAAGATATACTTTTCCAAAGAATCGTCTGAGACAAACCAACAATCCAAACTTTACAAATAAGGCCACAAAATACATCTGATTGCCTCGGGAAGTGAACCAATGACTCAACTAAGTCATAAATGACCCTCCGGAACTACTGGAAGCGACGAAACTCGAAACTGAACTCATCTAGCCAAAAGTCAACTTTGAGTCAAACCAACCAACTCTAAGTTTCCAGATTTGGACTTTTTCATCGAAACTTATGAAAATAGACTTTGGAATCCGTGCTACCCATTCCCAAGCATAAAAAATCACACATAGAGTCTACGGGAAGGGTTAAATAGGCAAACAAGGGTCTTTAGCTAAAAAAGACCGGACGGGTTGTTACAATTAATAATCATTATGTGGGAATCATGAGTACTTTAGGATTAATTCCAATGATTAAAATGGATTTTAAAAAGTGTGAGGCTTGTAGTAAAGCCAAAATCACTAAAAGGCCGCATTTTCAATTTAAAAGAAAAACCGAATTGTTAGAGTTAGTTCATACTGATATTTGTGAACTTGTAGGAATTTTAACTCATGGAGGAAATAGATATTTATCACTTTTATTGATGATTTTTATAAGTATACATATGTTTTCTTGATGAAAAATAAAAGTGATGCTTTTGAAAATTTTAAAGTTTCTTCATGAAGTTGAAAATCAATTTGGTAGAAAAATAAAAAGAATTAGAAGTGATAGAGGCCTTGAATATGAATCTAATGAGTTTAATTATTTTGTTAGAACATTGGAAATAATTCATGAAACTACTCCAACTTATTCTCCTACATCTAATGGTGTAGCTGAAAGAAAAAATAAAACTTTGGTTGAGTTAACAAATGTCATGCTTATTAAGTCAAGTGCACCTCTAAATTTTTGGGGTGAAGCTATTTTGATTGCTTGTTATGTGTTGAATCTTGTGCCTCATAAAAAGACCAAATTAACACCGTTTGAGTTGTGGAAAGGTCACAAACCAAATTTGGGATATCTAAGAGGTTGGGGTTGTTTAGCCTAGGTGAGGTTAATGGATCCTAAAATTTCTAAATTGGGTAAACAAGTTACTTCTTATGCTTTTGTTGGTTATTTTTCAAATAGTAAAACCTATAGATTCTTTAGTCTTGAAAATAATATTATAATGGAATCATGTGATGCTATTTTTCATGAATATAAATTTCCATTTTATTCAAAAAATAGAGTGGGTCATAGGACTAAAAAAAATATTTTGTCACTACCTTGTTCTTCTACTTCTATTTTGAAAAATGAAAAAAATTATGATGTTGAGTTAAGAAGAAGTAAAAGAGATAGAGTAGAAAAAGACTTTGGTCTTATTTTAATGTTTTTAATGTTGGAGATGACCCTCTCAATTTATAAGAAGTTTTATCTTCACATGATGCTATTTTTTGAAAAGAGGTTGTAAATAATGAGATGGAATCACTAGTTTCTAATAAAACTTGGAAGTTGGTTTTACCACTAAGTTGTAAAATAATTGGGTGCAAATGGGTCCTAAGAAAAAAGTTGAAACCGGATGGATCAGTTGATAAATATAAAGTTAGATTAGTTGCTTAGGGTTTTAAATAATTAGAAGGCCTAGAAGTTTTTGATACTTTTTCTCCGTTAACAAGAATTACATCCATTAGACTGTTAATTCCCATTGCTATAATTTTTGAGTTACATATTCATCAAATGGGTGTAAAAAATCTTTTTTGAATGGGAACCTAAATGAGAAAATTTATATGGAACAACCCGAATGTTTTGTTGAAGCAGACCAAGAAAGCAAAGTGTGTAAACTATTTAAATTCCTATATGGTTTGAAACAGGCATCAAAGCAATGACATGAGAAGTTTGATTCTTGCATGATTGAGAATAATTTTAAAACAAACAAATGTGATAAGTGCATCTATCATAAGTCTTGGAATAATTCACATGTTATTATTTACCTCTATGTTGATAATTTATTGTTCTTTGGCTCTAACATGATTGTTATTGGTGAAACTAAAAATATTTTTAGAAGCCATTTTGATATGAAAGATCTTGGTGAGGTAAATTTTATTCTCGGAATAAAAATTACTAAAACATGTGATGGAAGTTTCCTTGACCAGTCACATTATGTTGATTTTTTTTTGAAAAAATATAACTTTCTTGATTGCAAGCATGTTGTAACTACTTTTGATTCAAGTGTTCACTTATTTTCTATTCAAAGTGAAAATGATGTGATAAATCAAAAGGAATATGCTAGCTTAATTGGAAGTTTGAGATATATGACTGATTGTACTAGGCCTGATATTGCATATGCAGTTAGAGTACTTAGCAGGTTTACAAGCAAGCTAGGTACTGAACATTGACACGTCATAACGAGAGTTATGAAATATTTAGTTGGTACAAAATATTATGGCTTGTTTTATAAAAAAATATTTTATTGTACTTGAAGGCTTTTATGATGCAGATTGGAACACTTTATCTGGTGATTCTTGTTCTATCACTATATATATTTTTATATATTTTTACTTTTAGAGGTGGTGTTATTTGTTGGATATCAGAAAAGCAAATTATTATTGCTAACTCTACCATGGAGGCTGAACTAATTGTGTTAGCTTCAGCTAGTGAAGAAGCGAATTGGTTGACATATTTGTTATTTCAAATACCTTAATTTGAAAAACCAATTCCTCCTATTTTAATTCATTGTGATAGCACCGCTGCAATTGATAGAGTTCAAAACCATTATTACAATGGTAAATCCAGACATATAAGGAGAAAACATAGTAATGTGAGATTCATATTTGACAAGTGGTACTATTAACGTTGATTATGTCAAATCTTATGATAATCTTGCAGATCCACTAACGAAGGCCTTGGCAAGAGAAAAGGCCTGGAGCACATTCAGGGGATGGGATTAAAGCCTATAAATTCATGAGTCGTATATGAGGAAGCCCAACCTGGGGACTAAAGATCCTATAACCAGGTTCAATGGAAAAAATGAATCATATAATGACTTGTGGTGAAATGCACTAATATCTTTTATTCCCTACCTATGGTGTGAGTGCATTTTCTGTAACGATTTTTGGAGGTTGAGTTTATAAATTCTTAATGAAATTTTGTAGCTCGTATGAGTGGGGTATTAAAGTTATAGAAGCACCCTTGTTAGATTTCACTTATGTGAGTGTGGAAGTAGGCTCTTCCTATGAGAATGAGCTCGTTCTCAAAAACACTCATGAAACCGGGATAGCACAAGGTCGTAATGTGTTGGCTGTTAAAGCTCATGTCAACACCTCGATTATTATGTGTAAGAAATGATACTTTATTTCCCTTGAGCAATCATAGTTCAAGTCTGAGACCACTACGACTCTGGAGTAAAGATTATTGTTTTACTAAGTGGAGGTTCAATGCAGAGCACACCTTCATTATGCATAACAATCTAGCTTCAGTTGATATACTGTCTAATTTTAATATTAAGATGAGTGAGGGATTGTTGGATTTTTTTTTTTTGGGAGCATTTTAATAATAAAATGTCTTCCACTATTAAAAGTTGGAGATAATTTTTTCTTCCACTAATAAGTGGACATTAAAGTTTTCCACTAACTATTTAAATTATTTCCCCGCTTTATTTTATTATTATTCAAGGATGAACGTCTCTCCCATAAATTGATTGTCATCCTTACATTGTGAACAAGTGAAAAATATAGAGTGTATGAAAAATTGAGATATTTATTTAGTTGAAGGAATGTGTTATTTTGGTGGAACTTTGACTTAACATCTTGTCCAGAGTTCGTTGAGTAGTACGACGCTGTCGGGTTGTTGTATCCTGGAGGGGACAAGTCAGATTACTGTTGAACCGGTAAAGATTTGCTGCAATGGGCTTGAATCTCCTTAAAGAGAGAGAGATATCCGCGCCTTAGCCTGAAGATATTATTTTCTTTATTTGTATTTTTCAATTGTAATTGTATCTCAATTGTAATTGCATTTAATTGTAATTTCCCCAACATAATATTAAGATGAGTGAGGGATTGTTGGATATTTTCTTTTTTTGGGAGCATTTTAATAATAAAATGTCTTCCACTATTAAAAGTTGGAAATAATTGTTTCTACCACTAATAAGTGGACATTAAAGTCTAGGATTTCGAATTGGGGCTTTTATATTATTGATCAATTGGAGGTTCAATTGTGTTTAGATTTGCAATTATTTTAAGGATGTGACTACCTATTATGTAATAAAGATTATGTGTAACAAAGTTTGAGTCTTGGTAGCGTGGACCCGGGATGGATATTTAAAGTCTTATTTTTGTTGTGTTAGCTTTATATTAATGAATAGTATATGCGTGAATAGACTTCAATTATCACGAGGCACAGAGGAAAGGCAAGGCCATCTCCGAGAGTTGATTGATTGGTGCTCCTGTTCGGCAATAAGGTAGACTACTGTTTAGATTTCGAGACTCTGATAGAAGTACGTAGTAGTCATAAATAGTGAGAGGTATTGGACATGTTTGGGAATCCCACTCAAACAGCTGTGATGAACATTTCAGTGGGTAGCGGTGTTGAACTATGTTGATGGGTGATTTGGGGAATCAACCATAAGCTGATTCTGACTGTTGTTATGTGGGCTTGTTGCCATTGTTTGGGCTCGTAGCCATATTTGATATTGTCGTATTTATTCATCACACATGCTTTGATATGATATCATGATTATACTTGGATTATTATGGATGGATTGTTGATATGATATCCGGATTGCACTTGGGTTACTTGTTGTTGAATTCTAAAAGTTATTCATCTCATATACTTAGTTGCATCTCTTACATTCTAATTTCTTGCCTTGTATTGTCATTTACATTCATACACCCATGGTTCTGTGATATTGATATGAGAGTGGTATGAATATGATGTGGGCCCAAGAGGCCAGAAAGGTAAGAACATTTATGAGATTATGGCAACATTGAGATGATGATGATACATATGGCTGGGGTTGCACGCTGCAACGGATATTGATACACAGGGAATAGAGTTGCACACATGGAACATGATATTATTCAAATAAATGAGTCTAGGGCTCTAGCCAGATTCATGTGTGGAATTTTGGCTGGATAGGAGTGGTATATGGACTTCGCGGGTCCCCTATGGGTGTACGAATCATAATAAAACCTAGATGTACTATATACCGGGTTGAGAAAGGTACCTCGCATATACATTGCATTCATATCATTCATACATCTATACATTGATTAATTGTGGTTTGGCAATGTAATATGGTTTATTATTGGAACTTGGCTGAAATCCTGATTTACTTGGATTGAAATGATTTTATTGGACCGAAATGATCGCTATGATTGAGCTTGACTCTATGAATACTTGGAAATAATTATTAGGCTAGTCTCAATGGACACTTGGATAAATGGTTGAGGTTGTTAAATTGATTTGGTTACCGTGTGTGGCTTGCTTACTCGTGTATGTGTTTTTGGGTTTAATAATTATAAGTCTAAGTGTTTGAAGTGAACTGCTACTGTGATCGGAAATGTCGGTTATGCCAGGACTATTATCTAGGTCCAGGGAATTATGTGCATTTGTGTGTTGTCCGGTAATTGATTGTGTGATTGGATAAGGAGTCGAGTAAGGATCTTGTGATAAATGTCACTAGTGAAAAGGTAGATGTGAAACTATCTATGTGTGTTAGACCGTAACTGTATAGATACTTAACCAAGTGTAAATGCTAAGGTTAATAAAGGAGTTAACGTCATCATATTTATATTAGGTATAACACTCTTGGAAGCGTTCTAAAATGGTTGTTGTGACGTAAGTGTTGACTTGTTTATTTAATGTGATAAATCGGGTAAGTGGGGTTAAGCTTGAATAAGACTTGGACAAGAGAGAGTACTACATCACATAAATTTGGATGAGGGTAGTATTTCCCGTTAACCACTTGTATAGTGTGGGGGAAATTACAATCCTAAAGATAGTTTTATGAACATGTCTTGCTTATTCATTTCGTGTTTTATATTGAATTCTCTTTCATGATTTTTCTCTTTAAATTTATTTATTAAAATATGTCTAGCACAAAGTTACTTCATTATATTATTCTTAGAATTTTATACAATAATTGTGTGCTATGAAGAAGGAAGAGAAAGGAAAGGAAAGAAAAAGAAAAAGAAGTTTAAAAATAGAATAATAAATCAGAAAAGGGGAAAAATAAGAAAAAAATTGAAGAACAAAAAAATAATTGAAATTTATACGTGTCAAAGCGTATGCAGTGGCTTTTCAAGGTGTACATATTCCACTTTAAAATAAGGTTTGCCAGTGGGTCGGGTCAGCCCGATCTCCCCTAAAAAAATGGTGTCGGGACTCGAAACCGGGATGGGACCTAGGCTCATCCCGCCCAGGCCCGTACTGCCCCAGACATGTCCCGCCCAGACCCTGCCTAGACCCCGCCCCGACCCCGACCTTGTCCCGACCCCGCTCCTGACCGCCTCTTTGCAAAAATGACCGTTGTGCAATGACATTTTTGCCCCCCCAACCCCCATCTCATAAACCCCCTACCCCCTTAATATTTATTTTAACCTCTAACTTACTCTATTTACACTTTAACCCAATTTTCCAACTATAAATACCTCATTTTCTCTTCATTTTAATCTCACAAATCTTCCTACAACAATCTCTCTAATCTCTCAACTCAATCAATCTCTCTACAGGTCTACAATTACATTGCCTACTAAATATTTTAATTTATTTGCTCATTTGTATAATTGTATCAAAGTTCAAAAATTGAGACTGAAGTTAACAACTAGCTTGAGGATCATCCATCGAGCAAAGTTTCAATTTTCAACCTCGATTACAAGTCGACATTACTTCGGCGCTTGGTACCTTCGTTCCTTCTTTAAATTATTATTGTTACTTTATTTTAATTATCGCACTTAATTTTACTATCTTTAATTATTTATTTTCATAATTAAAATGGAAGGATTAAGAGGTATGTTTAAGAGTAAGGGTAAGGGTGCTTCTCTAGTAGGGGTAACAACGGCAGGAGTACTTCTTCTAGTGATCCTATTCCTAGACAGGATGATTTGATTGATTACACTCATATAGATGAAACTGAATATTTTAATGATATACTATTAGATAATGAGATATATTCTGCAACTGAACCATACATTAATTTAAAAGATAATCTAGATGACACACCAACTAGTGCACCTCAAACTGAAACTGGAACGCCTCTTATTCCCTCTAGTATGAGACGAGGCCCCACACAACAAAAATTAAAATCAGCTGCATGATATTTTTTTTGATAGGGACCAAGAGAATCAAGTAGTTAGATGCAAAATTTGTAAAAATGTTTATAAATTTAAAATGGGAAAAAGGTCAGGGTGGGACGGGAGGTTTATTGAGACATGTACAAAGCTTTCACAAAGCTAGGTGGGATGAATACGAGGCTACAAAGTCGGGTGCGTCAATGTGCTCTCAATTGGGACAAGGTTCACATAGTGTCCCGGACCAAGTACAGGGTCAAATTAACCCGACGACGGGGGGAATTGTAGGTCCTAAATACGATAAACATATCGATAGGGAAGCAATAGCAAAATTAGTTGTGGTGGAGCATTTGCCTTTTTCATTTCCTTCTTCCCTTAGTTTTATTCATTACATAAGAAATATGTATAATCCTGCTTTTAACGGTTTTTCTAGATCAACTGTTAGGAGAGACATTTTTAAATTCGCACACGAATATCAACAATATTTACGTTATGCATTATATCATTTTCCTGGCAAAGTATCTATCACTTCTGATATAGGCCGTAGTACTAACGGCCATGATTATTTAACTTTAACATGTCATTGGATAGATCGTAATTGATCTATGCAAAAACGTATTTTAGCATATAGATATATTGATGATAGGCACACCGGAAATTTTATTGCAGAAAAAATTTATCAAGTTTGTGATTATTATGGTATAACTGACAAAATAATGACTGTTACGTTAGATAATGTTTCTTCTAATAATTATGATGTGAGACTTTTAAAAAATCTATTAACTCCATATTTTCCTAATCATTTTCATATAAAATGTACGTGTCATATTTATAACTTAGTTGTAAAGGATGTTCTATCACTTTTTGAAGACATTCTTAATAAAGTACAATTTGCTATAAACTTTATTTTTAAAAGTAATAGCATACAAAGAAAAAAGAATATAAAAAAACTTGTCAAGATTGTGGACTACCATATAGAAAAATTCATGAAGAAGTAACGACTAGGTGAAATTCTCAATATGAACAACTACTTGTTGCTTATGATTATAGAAGACATATAACTTTATTTTTAATGCCCATAATCAAAATCCAACTGATATGCTTATAGATAATGATTGAGAAAAAATTTCAGAACTTATCGTATTATATGAGAAAAAATTTCAAATACTAAAGAATTTTTCGGTATATATTATCCTACTATTTCAACTATGTTATTTTATATAGCTCTAATATTTTTGTTACTTAATGAATATATGAAAAATCCATCTTATAAGGCACATATTAAAAAAATATTTATCAAATTTAATTTTTTTTTTTAATTTTTCACTATTTATATTATTGGTGTTGTATTAAATCCGACTATTAAAATAGACGGTTGTAAAGCACTTCTTGAAACTATTTCTGATTGGATAGCAATACTTCCACCTCCAACTCCAAAAAATTCAAATGAACAACCACTTAAGGAACCAACTAAAGAAGAAGTTTTATCTAGCATACACGATGAATGCAAAATAGTATATACGCATTACCAACAAGAAAGTGCTCGCAACCAACCGGCTTCTATACTATCTTCTTCTTTTTCAGTACAACCTTATAAAATACATGTTGTTTCTGTGGCTAGTATTGAAAGCCTTAAAAATAGAATGTTTAGTGGTACCACTAGTAATCAAGTTCGCGAGTTTGATGTTTTTATTTTGCAGGATGTTGTACTATACCAAGCAGTTCTCAATGAAAAAGGACGTGAAGACTTGCTTAAATATTAAAGGAAAATGAGAAGACATTTCCGACACTATCAAAGATGGCCCATGGAATAAGGTATAGTGGGTTGTTTTTAATTTTATTCACCGAGTTTTAAATATGTAAACGGAAGAATTACAAGTCATAAAATAGTAGATAGAAATACCGCAAATAAGGCCAAGTGTCCAGGGCTCGGTTCAACAGCAAAGCTGCAAAGATAGTACATTAGGTGCGCATCATGAGTTTGAATCTAGCTGTTGAGCCAAATCTAGTATTTAAGTGGAATAAGGTACAAAAGTTTACTTTTATTCACCGAGTTTTTAAATCTAGTTGTGAAACTAAATCTAGTATTTAAGTGGAAAAAGGTACGGTGGTTGACTTTTATTCACCGAGTTTTAAATCTGAAAACAAAAAAAATATAAATCTCTAAAATAATAATAAGGCCAAGTGCCCAGGGCTCAGTTCAACGAAAAAGCTGCAAAGGTAGTACAATAGGCGCACACCATGAGTTTGAATCTAGTTGAGGAATCAAATCTAATATTTAAGTGGAATAGGTACAACGATTGTCTTTTATTCACCGAGTTTTTAATCTGGAAACATCAGATTTCTCGATCATAAAAAAGGGAAAAATCTCAAATATGCCATTGATCTATCAGAAAAGGTTCATCCATGCCACTCGTTAGTAGTTTGGCTCAAAAATGCCATCGATGTTACCATTTTGGGTCATATATGTCATTACTCACTAACAATACTCTACTCCTATGCGATTTTATTGGAAATTTTCTAATGTGGAATTAAGTATATCCCATTATTTATGACTCAAACAATTGGGGCCCCACACGTCGGAAACGTCGTTTCCACACCCGTGCACACGTAGTGCCAAGTATCGCAAATTTCATTAGTGAAAGAGATATTGGTACGTATGTAATACGCTTAAAAAATAGAACGATGGACGGTTATTGCTCAAATGTCGGAAATCGTCATGGAGCCACGAAGGGCCGCGGCGCAGCCCCGTCGGAGCCGTGGCACCAGAGCGCTGCGGGCCTCCCAAGGAGTGCTGCAGTGCTAATTAGGTCTTTAGTTACTGGAGTAGCGGTGCCGCGACGCTAATTCACAGAGTCGCGGTGCTTCGGAGGCAGAATGCTGCGACGGGAAGTTGAAAAGTTCTGACCTTTGGGCTGATTTTGGAGTATTGATTCTCCATTACTTGGCACATAAATTCAGCCATTATTTGGCTGAATGTAACCTCTCAATTAAGTGCCATTACATGGCTATTGAAGGCCATTAGTTGGCTAGTTGAGGGGTCCTTTCCTTACACTATAAATTGAGGCCTTTGGCTCAATTGAAGAACACTACACAACACTTAGAAAATACTTCAGAGTTTTCTGAATTTATTTTCTTCCTCTCTAGAAAAGTTACTATACTCAAAGTTCTTCAAAAGTAACACTTGAGTTTCCTTTTCTCAATTGTTAAGTTGTTGTTGTATCTTGGGAGACTATTGCCCGACAACGTAAAAGGAGATATACGGGGCATTGTTGTCTTAAAGACAGAGTGACATCACTCGACTCAGCAAATCACACAAGCATTTTGTTAAGTTCTTAATTTATAGTTTATTGTAATATTTAGTTTATCCTTTCTTACCATTGTAATAGTTACTTACCTCTCATTCCCTACAACAATTGTTTCCCAAGAATTTTATGACAAGATTGTGTTGTAAGTACCTAGAAAGATGACTGGAAGAGAACAAATTGCTTCTGATTTTGCTGTTGCTGCTACTCAAGGCAATCCATCTGCCTTCCCCACTGCTCAAGGCACACCTAATGCCTTTTCGGTTGTTCAAGGCTCATCCAACGCCTTTACTGCTGCTCAAGGGAACGTTGTCGTTCCTCCACCCGCTGGATTCCACCATGAACGCCCTGAAAAGTTCATGGGCTCTAACTTCAAGAGATGGCAACAGAAGATGATATTCTATCTGACTGTTATGGGAATGACTCATTTCCTAACAGAAGATCCTCCACAAGTTGGAGATGAAATGGACCCTTCGCCTACTGAAATGACTGAAGGTGGCCTAGGTAACCATGTCATTAATGGCATGAAGATGGTTCTTGATGCATGGAGTCATAGTGATTTCATATGTAAGAACTATATACTGAACTGCTTGTCAAACCCTCTCTACACGGTGTATTGCACCGTAGGCATTGCCAAAGAGTTGTGGGAGAAACTGTAGAAGAAGTACAATGCACAAGATGAAGGTACTAAGAAATTCATCGTTGGGAAATTTCTGAAATTTCAAATGGTGGATAGTAAAATAGTGATGTCCCAAGTCAAGGAACTCCAAATGATTCTACATCAGCTGAATTTAGAAGGTATGAAACCAAATTAGCAGTTTTTGGTTGCATCACTGATTGAAAAGTTACCTCCTTCGTGAAATGAGTTTACGAGTTACTTAAAACTCAAGACAAAGGATATGACCTTTGAAGAACTTATTATCAAACTCCAAATTCAGGATGATAATAAGAAGGCCTTGCCTAGGGGTAAACAACCCGCTGACAAAAAGGCAAATCTGGCTGAGGCCAAAGGGAACCCAAGCAAGAAACGCAGGTTTCAGAAAGACGGCAAGACCCAAGCAGCAGAGAAGTTCAAAGGAAACTGTCACCACTGTGGGAAACCTGGTCACATGATCAAGGACTGCCGCAAGCTCAAGACTGAGCAACAAGAAAAGGCCAAGGCTAAGGGCAAGGCACATGTTAACATCGTCAAAGACAAGTTTCTGGACGACATGATTGAGGAGTTCTCAGTGGTGGTGCTAGAAGCAAACCTTGTTGAGAATCCCATGCAATGGTGGATGGACACAGGTGCTATAAGACACATCTGTTCCAATAGAGATGCCTTCTCCACTTATACACCGGTTACAAATAAGAAGTTGTTCATGGGCAACAACGCTTCCTCTGACGTGCTGGGGGTAGGAAAGGTAGTCCTGAAGATGACTTCTGGAAAGGAGCTCACTCTGAAGGAGGTGATGCATGTTCTTGAGATTAGAAGAAATTTAATTTCAGGAAATTTATTGGTTAATGCTGGTTTTAGGCTAGTGTTTGAGTCCAATAAATTTGTAATCACTAAGAATGGAACGTTTGTGGAAAGAGGATTCGTCTGTGAAGGCCTCTTCAAAGTTAACGCCATGTCGATATTACGTACAAGCAATAATATTGAAGCTTCTTCTTACTTGCTTGAGTCCTCTAATTTATGGAATCATAGATTAGGACATGTCAACTACAAGTCCATCCAAAGGATGGTAAAATTGGAGTTGTTGATGTCTATCGACGTAAACCCTCAACATAAGTGTGAGGTGTGCGTAGAGGAAAAACTCACAAAGCTTCCTTTTCGATCCGTCGAAAGGAATACCACTCCTCTAGAACTTATTCACACATATATATGTGATTTGAAATTTGCACAAACTAGAGGGGGGAACAAGTACTTTGTGACATTCATTGATGATAGCACAAAGTATTGTTACCTTTACTTGTTGAAAAGTAAGGATGAAGCATTTGATGCGTTCAAACATTACAAAGCAGAAGTTGAGAACCAACTAAGCATGCAGATTAAATCAATTCGTAGCGATAGAGGGGGAGAATATGTAGCGCCATTTGAAGAATATTGTGCCGAATCGGGCATTGTTCATCAAACGACGGCTCCATACTCACCTCAGTCGAATGGTGTGGCGGAATGCAAGAACCGCACATTGAAGGAAATGATGAATGCCTTGCTCATCAATTCTGGTCTTCCACAAAACATGTGGGGAGAAGTTGTCCTTACCGCTAATACGATTCTTAACAGAGTCCCATATAAGGGTAAGGACAAAACTCCGTATGAATCATGAAAGGGAAAGAAACCCACTTATAAATATTTAAAGGTGTGGGGTTGTTTGGCAAATGTTGAAGTACCCAAGCCAAAGCAGGTCATGATTGGGCCTAAGAATGTAGATTGCATATTCACCGGTTATGCAAATAACAGTAGTGCTTATCGCTTCTTAGTGCATAAGTCAGATATTTCAGATATCCACGGGGTACAATCATGGAATCAATGAATGCTCAATTTTTTGAAGATACCTTTCCTAGAAAGGAAAAAGATATAACCTCTCGCAAACGAAGTTATGAACAAAGCTCTTAGGAATTGGGAGTCATTGACAGCCCGATTCTAGATGGTTCAGATCTAGTGGACCTCGAAGTGGCTGAATATCCAGGATCTAGTGTTCCAGATTCTCATAAATTGGAGACTCCAGAGATGGAACCAAGGTGAAGTAAAAGGGCCAGGAAGGATAAATCCTTCGGTCCTGACTTTGTAGCTTATATGGTTGATGATGAACCAAGGACAATTGCTGAAGTATTGTCAACTCTAGAGGCACCGCTCTGGAAAGAAGCTATTGAAAGTGAAATAGACTCCATCCTGCATAACCATACTTGGGAGTTGGTTGATCTTCCTTCGGGAAATAAACCGTTGGGTTGTAAATGGATACTCAAACGGAAGTATAAAGTAGATGGGTCTATAGATAAGTACAAGGCCATGTTGGTAGTTAAGGGATATCGGCAGAAAGAAGGTCTTGACTATTTTGACACGTACTCCCCGGTGTCTTGGATGATGTCCATACGGGTATTCATTGCGATCGCACCGTTGCATGACCTTGAGATACATCAAATGGATGTCAAGACAACCTTCATAAATGGTGATTTGGAAGAATAAATATATATGAAACAACCCGAGGGGTATGTGGTTCCAGGGCAAGAGAAAAAACTCTGTCGGCTTATCAAATCTCTGTACGGGTTGAAACAAGCCCCGAAGCAATGGCATAAAAAATTTGATAGTACTCTACTATTGAAGGGTTTCACCATTAATAAGTGTGACAAATGTGTCTACATGAAAGGTAACTCTGACTCGTTCGTCATGATATGCATGTATGTAGACGACATGTTGATCACAGGGAGCAGTCCTAGTTTGATTCTAGAGACTAAACATGTTGAAACAATGCTTCGATATGAAGGATATGGGTATCACATATATCATCTTAGGGATAAAGATCTCTAAGACGTCTGACGGACTGGTCTTATCTCAATCTCACTACATCGAGGATGTGTTGAGAAAGTTTGAGATATTTGACAGTTCGCCTATAAAGGCACCACTGGATAGAAATCAAAAGCTTGATAAAAATCATGGTGCACCTGTATGCCAGGAGCAATATGCACAAGTGATTAGTAGTTTGATGTACATAACAAACTGCACCCGACCTGATATTTCTTATGCAGTCAACAAGTTGGCTAAGTTTACCCGTAATCCGAGTAATGATCATTGGAAGGCGTTGAATCGGGTACTACGATACCTGAAATACACGCTAACTTACGGGTTGCATTATTCGAGATATCCAGTTATACTAGAGGGGTACAGTAATGCAAACTGGATATCTGATATAGAGAACACCAAGTCCACCAATGGTTATGTATTTACAATTGGTGGTGGGGTTGTGTCTTGGAAATCCTCTAAGAAAACTTGTATCGCCCGATCCATGATGGAATCAGAGTTTATCGCTTTAGATAAAGCAGGATAAGAAGATGAGTGGCTTCACGACTTCTTGGAGGATGTTCCTTGTTGGGACAAAACTGTACCTTCTGTAATGATCCATTACGACAGTCAGTCGGCTCTAGGAAGGGCACAGAGTTCCATGTACAATTGCAAGTCTCATCATATTCGACGAAGACATAAGACCGTTAGGCAGCTGATCACTACGGGTATAATATCCATTAATTACATAAAGTCAAAGGATAACATAGCGGACCCGCTGACAAAGGGTGTACCCAAAGATCAGATATTCTGCATGTCTATGGGAATGGGCTTAAAACCCAAGGTATAAGGACCAATACAGTGGTAACCCAACCTTACTGATTGGAGATCCCAGGAATTAGGTTCAATGGGAAAACTAAGCTGTAAAGGTTCAGTTGATCGCTTCGGTGGATGCATGAGCACTTCGGATAGTGATTTCTGTAACGAAACACACTCTTTGATTTCTTCTCCCACAAGAATTCAACCCAATTGAAAATAGGAATTTTCCAGAAGATGGAGTAGAATGTTGATGAAGGAATAACATTGTTAAAAAGAAAAGTCAACATGTCTTAATTTATAACTTGACAGAATGTTTTCTTTTCAGAGAGTTGCGCGAACCCCATTTTTAAGACTTCTACCAAATCTCTTTTATAGGAAATAAGTTGGAACCAATTCAAATGAACGGAGACACCTTTTAGAAAGGACATGACTAATTAGATTTGTCTCTTTTTAATTTAAATATTATTATTAAATAATACTCATATATTTAATATATATAACAATCCTCACTTATTATTTGATAATAATTTATGAACTCACAAACGCATGAAAGATATTATTGAAATTTATATAACACATCACCAAAGGTAGATAACCGGCCTTGAACCTTTAGAATGAATATGAACATAAAATTCATATTCGTATTATACGTGAGTTCTTGTTCTGGAATGGCGGCATCGATTAATATGAGCCTTGCGCTCAATCTTGTTCAGCAAGTACTCTAGGATTTACCACTATATTCACAGAAAGCGGCCTCTCACTTTCTTACTGTTGGTTACAAATATGCAGAAAACAGAAATTACAAGTAACTGCTAAACTGAAATTACAATTCAACAACAAACTGAAAATTACAATAATCTTGAACAAGAAACTGGAACTGTTTTTGTGTATGCTGAGTCAAGTGTTTGCACTCTGTCTTTAAGACAATATTGCCCCGTATGTATCCTTTATACGTCCTGGACAATTTTCTCCCAAGATAAAACAGCAAAGGAACAATTGAGCAAAGGAAACTTAAGTGCCACCGTGAAGAATTTTGAGTAATGAAATGATGCTTGGAAGTTGTAGGAAGACTAAAATCTGTTTCTGTTTATGTATTTTCGTGTAAAGTGTTGTATCTCAATAATGGTGACAAGGGGTGTCTTTATATAGGGTGAAGGAGAGGCTGATGAACTGCCACCATAAGTGCCATTACTGGCCAAGTAATGGCCATTATGGAGGTACTAATTCCTCCAAAATAAATGGAGAAGATGTTGCAACGGATTGGCCATTTAGTAAGTGTAATTCAGTCAAAATAAATGGTTGAATTGAGTGCTGGTGGACGTTTCTGCTCACTGCCCAATTCTCACTTTCTTGAAACTTTAGAGACCAAACTGTACATCTTGAAACTTCAGGGACCAAACTGTATATCTTGAAACTTCAGGGACCAAACTATACATATGAAAGAATTCTGGTCCAAACTGTACATATAAAACTTCAAGGATCAAACTGTACATATGGCAAACTTCTCTGGTCCAAAAAGATAATATCAGAAGAAGCACAGCCCACAGCCCGTGAACCCGTGAACCGGGAACCCGAGAACCCGAGAACCCTGAACCCGGAACCCAGAACTTGGAACCAGAACCGGAACCGGACCGAACGGGACGGGCGAGCGGCGGCGGCGCGCGTGTGGGTTTTCCTCGAACCGAAGCACATCTAGGTCCTCCCTCCTTTAAACACATGTGATACCCCTTGGGGTCCCAAAACCCAAGCCAACTCTGAGTCTTATAAACAAAACAATTCTTTCTTCCTCCACCGATGAGGGAGAATTGATCTCATACCATACTTTTCCATGCTTCAAACACCTCACTTCGTGGACCAATATCTCTTTCATTTCTAAACGAAATTTGACGATTCTTGGCCCTACGGTTATCTACGTACTTAGTAGATCATGCACGTGTGAAGAACTGGATTCTCCAACATGCGTAACACTAGTGGTTAAGTCGTTAAAGTTGGTCGGATGCAACTCCCGCCAAAGGCAAATTTCCAACAATTCCCTCTTGAAAGAGATTTCGGCGCACTCACATGGTGCCTTTTTCATTTCCAGCAATATTTCAGTGGACCGATGTTGCATAAGGAGAGGTAGCTTCAGCTTTGAATCTTCCATAGTTAAATACCATCGGACTTACTTACTGCGCGGTGAACGTGATGTCTTGAACCGTCAGTGTTTAGTGTAAGCCAAGTCAATAATATCAACACAACAAATTCCCTTACTCTCTTCTTCATAATGTTTTGTCCGTTTTGGACATGGACAACTTCTAGGATTCTTAAGTGCGTTCATTTGAGGCGGCCAGTCCTGGCACTTAAATAGGTGGTCTCCTACAAGGTATCCTGCTATACCCCATTTCACAAGTGTTAGGAACCATTAAAAGTTTCCCAAAACCTAACCTCAACTGTTGAAGATCATTAAAGGTTTTGAAAATTTAACCTTTACCCATACTGCAGATAGCACTTAACGTCTATTGCGGAACGACTTTGGATTTGGTGTTTCTTTACAGAAATCACTATCCGAAGTGCTCATGCTTCCACTGAAGCGATCAACTGAACCTTTACAACTTAGTTTTCCCATTGAACCAAATTACTGGAATCTCCAGTTAGTAAGGTTGGGTTACCACTGTATTGGTCCTTATATTTTAGGTTTTAAGCACATTCCCCTAGACAGGCAAACCATCTGATCCTTGGGTAAGCCCTTTGTCAATGGGTCTGCTATATTATCCTTTGACTTAATGTAATCAATGGATATTATACCCGTGGTGATCAGTTGCCTAACGGTCTTATGCCTCCGTCGAATATGACGAGACTTGCCATTGTACATAGCATTCCGTGCCCTTTCTAGAGCCGACTAGCTATCACAGTGGATCATTACCGAAGGTATGGGTTTGTTCCAACACAGAACATCCTCTAAGAAGTCATGAAGCCACTCAGCTTCTTCTCCTGCTTTGTCTAAAGCGATAAACTCCGATTCCATTGTGGATCGGGTGATGCAAGTTTGCTTAGAGGATTTCTAAGACACAGCCCCACCACCAATTGTAAATACATACCCACTGGTGGACTTGGTATTCTCTATATCAGATATCCAGTTTGCATCACTGTACCCCTCTAGTACAACTGGATATCTCGAATAATGTAACCCGAAAGTTAACGTGTATTTCAGGTATTTTAATACCCGATTCAACGCCTTCCAGTGATTATCACTCGGATTATAGGTGAACCTAGCCAACTTATTGATTGCATAAGCAATATCAGGTCGGGTGCAGTTTGTTATATACATCAAACTACCGATCACCTGTGCATATCGCTCCTGGTATATAGGTGCACCAAGATTTTTATCAAGCTTTTGATTTGTATCCATTGGTGACTTTATCGGTGAATTGTCTAACATCTTGAACTTTCTCAAAACATCCTCGATGTAGTGAGACTGAGATAAGACCAGTCCGTCAAACGTCTTGGAGATTTTAATCCCTAAGATGACATCTACGATACCCATATCCTTCATGTCGAAGCATTGTTTCAACATGTTCTTAGTCTCTAGGATTACCCTAGGACTGCTTCCTGTGATTAACATGTCGTCTACATACATGCATATCATAACAAATGAGTTAGAGTTATCTTTCGTGTAGACACATTTATCACACTCATTAATGGCAAAACCCTTCGATTGTAGAGTACTATCAAATTTTTCGTGCCATTGCTTCGGGGCTTGTTTAAGCCCGTACAGAGATTTGACAAGTCGACAGACTTTCTTCTCTTGCCCTTGAACCACATACCCCTCGGGTTGGTCCATATAAATTTCTTCTTCCAAATTACCGTTTAGGAAGGCTGTCTTGACATCTATTTGGTGTATCTCAAGGTCACGCAAAGCTGCGATCGCAATGAATACCCGTATGGATGTCATCCGGGATACCGGGGAGTGTGTGTCAAAGTAGTCAAAACCTTCTGTCTGCCGATAGACATTGACTACCAACCTAGCCTTGTACTTATCTATAGACCCATCTGCTTTATATTTCCGTTTGAGTATCTATTTACAACCCAACGGTTTATTTCCCGGAGGAAGATCAACCAACTCCCAAGTATGGTTATGCAGAATGGAGCCTATTTCACTCTCAATAGCTTCTTTCCAGAGCGGTGCTTCTGGAGTTGACAACGCCTTAGCAATTGTCCTTGGTTCATCATTAACCATATAAGCTACAAAGTCGGGCCCGAAGGATTTATCCTTCTTGGCCCTTTTACTTCGCCTTAGATCCATCTCTGGAGTCTCCAAGTTCTGAGAATCTGGAACACTATATTCCGGATGTTCAACCACCTCGAGATCCGCTAGATCTGAACCATCTAGATTCGGGCCATCAACGACTCCCGGTTTTTGAGAGCTTTGTGCATAACTTCGTTTGCGAGAGGTTATGTCTTTTTCCTTTCTAGGAAAGGTACCTTCAAAGAATAGAGCATTCCTTGATTTCATGATTGTACCCTGATGGATATCTGGAATATCTGACTTATGCACTAAGAAGCGATAAGCACTACTGTTATTTGCATATCCGATGAATATGCAATCTATAGTCTTAGGCCCAATCTTGACTTGCTTTGGCTTGGGTACTTCAACCTTTGCCAAACAACCGCACACCTTAAAATATTTGTAGGTGGGTTTCTTTCCCTTCCATGATTCATATGGAGTTTTGTCCTTACCCTTATGTGGGACTCTGTTAAGAATCGTATTAGCGGTAAGGACGGCTTCTCCCTACATGTTTTGGGAAAGAACGGAATTGATAAGCAAGGCATTCATCATTTCCTTCAACGTGCGGTTCTTACGTTCCGCCACACCGTTTGATTGAGGTGAGTATGGAGCCGTCGTTTGATGAACAATGCCTTCTTGGGCACAGTATTCCTCAAATGGCGCTATGTATTCTCCCCCTCTATCGCTACGAATGGATATAATCCATAGGCTTAGTTGGTTTTCAACTTCCGCTTTGTAACGTCGGAACGCTTCAAAGGCTTCATCCTTACTTTTCAACAAGTAAAGGTAATAATACCTTGTGCTATCATCAATGAATGTCACAAAGTACTTGTTCCACCCACTAGTTTGTGCGAACTTCAAATCACATATATCTCTGTGAATAAGTTCTAGAGGAGCGGTATTCCTTTCAACGGATCGAAAAGGAAGCTTGGTGAGTTTTTCCTCTATGCACACCTCACACTTATGTTGAGGGTTTACGTCGATAGACGGCAACAACTCCATCTTTACCTGCCTTTGGATAGACTTGTAGTTAACGTGTCCTAATCTATGATGCCATAAATTAGAAGACTCAAGCAAATAAGAAGAAGGTTCAACTTTATTACTTGGACACATTACAGACATGGCATTCACTTTGAAGAGGCCTTCACATATGAATCCTCTCCCCACAAATGTGTCATTCTTAGTGAGTACAAACTTATTGGATTCAAACACTAGCCTAAAACCAGCATTAACCAATAAAGGTCCAGAAATTAAATTTCTTCTAATCTCTGGGACATGCATCACTTCCTTCAGAGTGAGCTCCTTTCCGAAAGTCACTTAGTGAGTTTTGCCTCTATGCACACCTCACACTTATGTTGAGGGTTTACGTCGATAGACGGCAACAACTCCATTTTTACCTGCCTTTGGATAGACTTGTAGTTAACGTGTCCTAATCTATGATGCCATAAATTAGAAGACTCAAGCAAATAAGAAGAAGGTTCAACTTTATTACTTGGACACATTACAGACATGGCATTCACTTTGAAGAGGCCTTCACATATGAATCCTCTCCCCACAAATGTGTCATTCTTAGTGAGTACAAACTTATTGGATTCAAACACTAGCCTAAAACCAGCATTAACCAATAAAGGTCCAGAAATTAAATTTCTTCTAATCTCTGGGACATGCATCACTTCCTTTAGAGTGAGCTCCTTTCCGAAAGTCATCTTCACGACCACCTTTCCTACCCCCAGCACGTCAGAGGAAGCGTTGTTGCCCATGAACAGCTTCTTGTCGGTGACCGGTGTGTACGTGGAGAAGGCATCTCTGTTGGAACAGATTTGTCTGGTAGCACCTGTGTCCATCCACCACTGCATGAGATTCTCAACCAGGTTGGCTTCTAGCACCACTGCTGAGAACTCCTTATTCATGTCATCCAGGAGCGTGTCCTTGATGACGTTAGCATGCGCCTTGCCTTTAGCCTTGGCTTTCTGTTGTTGCTCAGTCTTGAGCTTGCGGCATTCCTTGATCTTATGACCAGGTTTCCCACATTGGTGATAGTTACCTCTGAATATCTCCGCTACGTGGCCTTGCCGTCTTTCTGGAACTTCCGCTTCTTGCTTGAGTTCCCTTTGGCCTCAACCAGATTTGCCTTTGCCTCAGTAGGTTGTTTACCCCTAGGCAAGGCCTTCTTATTATCTTCCTGGATTTGGAGTTTGATAACAAGCTCTTCAAAGGTCATCTCCTTTGTCTTGAGTTTTAAGTAACTCATAAACTCATTCCATGAATGAGGTAACTTTTCAATCAGTGATGCAACCAAAAACTGCTCATTTGGTTTCATTCCTTCCAAATCCAGGTGATGTAAAATCATTTGGAATTCCAGGACTTGGGACATCACTGTCTTACTATCCACCATTTGGAATTTTAGAAATTTCCCAATGATGAACTTCTTAGTACCCGCATCTTGTGCGTTGTACTTCTTTTGCAGTTTTTTTCCATAGCTCTTTGGCAGTGCCAACGGTGCAATAGACCGTGTAGAGAGGGTCTGCCAAAAAGTTTAGTATGTAATTCTTACACATGAAATCACTATGATTCTATGCATCAAGAACCATCTTCATGCCGTTAACGACATGGATACCAAGGCCCCCTTCATCCATCTCAGCAGGCGAAGAGTCCATTTCATCTCCAGCTCATGGAGGATCTTCCGTTAGGAACCGGGCCATGCTCATAGCTGTTAATGGTGGTGGGAGGCAGAAGGTGGAGCAGCAGCAGTCGGGAAGGCAGCGGAGTTGCTGCCATGAACGAGGGGCAAGCGGTGAAGGCAGCAGAGATTTCGCCTTGGCCGATAGCGGCGATTGCTTGGGAAGGCAACATTGTTGCCTTGAGAGGCGAGCGAGTAGGCGCGAGCATCGATCATGTTTCCACCATGTTGCGGCGATTCTGATAAGCCAATATTGTCTTAAACTTGTTGGTTACAAATGTGCAGGAAACGGAAATTACAAGTAACTGCTAAACTGAAATTACAATTCAACAACAAACTGAAAATTACAATAACTTGAACAAGAAACTGGAACTGTTTTTGTGTATGCTGAGTTGAGTTTTTGCACTCTGTCTTTAAGACAATATTGCCCCGTATGTATCCTTTATACGTCCTGGACAATTGTTTCCCAAGATAAAACAGCAAAGGAACAATTGAGCAAACGAAACTCAAGTGCTACCGTGAAAAATTTTGAGTAATGAAATGATGCTTGGAAGTTGTAGGAAGACTGAAATCTGTTTCTGTTTATGTATTTTCGTGTAAAGTGTTATATCTCAACAATGGTGACAAAGGGTGTCTTTATATAGGGTGAATGAGAGGCTGATGAACTGCCTCCATAAGTGCCATTACCGGCCAAGTAATGGCCATTATGGAGGTAGTAATTCCTCCAAAATAAATGGAAAAGATGTGCAACGGATTGGCCATTTAGTAAGAGTAATTCAGCCAAAATAAATGGCACTGCCCAATTCTGACTTTCTTGAAATTTCAGGGACCAAACTGTACATATGAAAGAATTCTGGTCCAAAAAGATAATATCAGAAGAAGCACAGTCCACAGCCCATGAACCCGGAACCGGACAGGACGGGAGGCGCGCGGCGCGCGTGTGGTCTTTCCTCGAACCGAAGCACATCTAGGTCCTCCCTCCTTTAAAGACATAGGATACCCTTTGGGGTCCCAAACCCCAAGCCAACTTTGAGTCTTATAAACAAAACAATTCTTTCTTCCTCCACCGATGAGGGAGAATTGATCCCATACCACACTTTTCCATGCTTCAAACACCTCACTTCGTGGACCAATATCTCTTTCATTTCTCAACGAAATTTGACGATTCTTGGCCCTACGGTTATCTACATACTTAATAGATCATGAACTTGTGAAGAACCGGATTCTCCAACATGCGTAACATTATTGTTTAAACCGTTAAAGTTGGTAGGAACAAGTCCCGCCTAAGGCAAATTTCCAACACTTACTTGCATAGGTAGTCTCATTAAGGGTGTCCACAACCGCTCTATTACCCCACATTATAAGCTCGAGGCTGTTAAGAATAAAATTCAGCATTCTCGTTGTGTGGAATATCAGTGCATATAGTCAAACATGGGCTTTAAAGGAATAACAATTCAATTGTATGGATAATCACCTCACTATTCCTTGAGTATATTTATGCACTGAAAATATAACCTCGAAGTTAACATTTATTGGATAATTCTTGGTGACTTATCCTTGAACTCTTAAAATATGAATTTCCAGTTATGACTGACATTCACATGAAAGAGTAGACGTCATTCAAGATTATCTCTATTAAAATAGTAATAGCTCAATGTTTTTCATGACTACACTATCTTCTCATATAATAAATATTTACTGAGATAATCTTTAAATATTTGATTATAAAATAATTTAATGTAGTATCACAATATATAAAAATGGTTAGCGTCACTTATGTGACCACACTTTATATATTAACCATTCTCTTCTCTCTTTTATTTTTCTCAAAGGCTGCTAATATTTGATTAGCAAGAAATACTCATCAGAAAATATTAAGTACCTTTTCATCACAAGAATTATGCTCTCCATGTGATGGTGTCTCATTTCAAAGTACTTACCAAAAGAATGAAAAGGAGAGGAAGAATTTTTGTCATCCTTCAAAACTTCATCACCACCAATATCTATGTTGAAGCATCAATCTTGTTCACCAAGCACAAGTCATTTCTCATTTCTTAAACAAAAAGTACCTCATATCAAAATAAAATTTAGAGTAAGAATCACTTAGAAATAAACCTCTAAATATAGTGATTCACAAATACAAATAATGTTCTCCAATATTTTCACCACGTTTCCTCAATTCACATGAATAGATAATCTTAAATCTAAAAAATCACCAATATTAATCACATTTTTTGTTGTCAAGCATTGTACAAAGGAGTAATATTTTATGCTTCTTTTAAGAGACATCAAAGTTATGTGACAACGTAACTTTCAAGAATAAATATAATCCATTCAATTTATATTGTTTCAGAACTTGAAAGTAAACTCCATATGATTTGTATGCAACACAGTCATACAATTATGATAATTTTAAATTTGGCATGAGATAACAAGTCTCTATAAGCATGTCAAAAATGTTATTTCTAGATTTAACATGCATTTCAAGATTATCACAAAGTAAGTTATCTACTAGCATTTATCTCAACGAATTTCATTAAAACACCAAGAATAGAAATTCATTAATAAATAATATGTGGAGTAAAGATAATAGAACCCGACTTCTGTTATCACAAAGATTCCAAACTCTCCCAGCAGTGGCCACATAGTATAGGCTTTTCAAATTGTAATACCTCCTTTGATCATTAGAATCTTACTGATGCACTGTACGAATACTTAAAATACAAAAGTTTATCTAATTTTCTTTTTATCATGCTTAAAGAAAATAAAAATAAAAATATCCCAAAGCATTGTTATATGCAATTGTCTTCACTTTCTTAAAGCAAATATGACAGAAAGTGATTTCTATTGCACTTAAATAAAAATAAAATAAAATGATGGTGACAGACTTCCAACCGATGTTTAATTGGCATCAACAAATGCACCATCTTGAATGAACACAAAACGAGAAGCCGTTAAATATATGTTTCCAATTATATAATTCAAGCAATTAAATAAAATATTTTGAAATAGATCATGACACAATGAACATATATCTTAAAATATAAATTTAATTTCATAATCGCAAAAGGTAGAAATCAAAACTAAGTAAGAAAAATAGAACTCGATTTGATGTCGTTTCAAAAATCTCCATATAGTGGTCAGAATAAACTAATTGAGACTTTGCTTGAGCCCAAAAATAACGCCATGTAAGATTTTTTTCTCCCAACAGAGAGTAAATCTTCTCATTATAAAGATGGTGTTCACCATTTACCTTGCAATATGTGTATCTCACCAATCGTAGGAGTATTAAACTATTAATGCCTGCACCATGTCTTGATGGCATTTTTCTCCCGTGCTTACCAAGTATTGGCCATAAATATTGACCTTCATCGATGGACATTTCACGTGCCAGAAACTTTTATATTCAAAATGAAAACAATTGTGACCTTTTTTCCACGGATCACTCTTTTTTTCTTCTTCTTCTTCTGTCGGTGTGCAAACAAATACAAGACAAAATTCATCTACAATTTGTCACCACCGAAAATGATAGATTATATGTAAATATATTCTTTTGGTATAATTAATGATTTTATATATTTGTAATTATTGTAGTAATATTGTATATTAGTTAGGTGAATATTTAATTTTCGTAATTATAGTCTAGAATTACTATTGTATATCATGTATATAAATCATTTACATTAATGAAATCAGGAAGGGATTATTCTCTTTCATGATAGAATATATGCAACTTAGCAAACGAAAATTGGGTTTCATAAAATATGACATGACGACTAATGATGATTTTATTAGAGGATAAATCAAAATATTTGTAACCACGGTGATTCAATGGGTAACCCAGAAACACACAAGCGATAGAGCGGACTTGAAGTTTGTTAATGGTAGTGGAGGGGAATAGATGATAACATAAACACCCAAACACCCTAAGATGAGAATATGAAGGGTCTTTCTGATAAATAATTTTGAGTGGGGATTGGTATGTTAATCATTTGCTAGGGAGTATGTTAACAAGGTAAGTTGTCATTTGTAAAGCATGATGCCAAAATGAATGTGGTAATGATGCATGGGCTAGTAATGTACGAACAATATTATTAATGATGCGGATTTTTTTTCCAGCTTTCCTATTTTGTGATGACGTATGTGGACATGAAAACCGAAAAGATATACCATTAACCTTACAAAATTCTCTAAATAGTCCATTATCAAATTCTCTTCCATTATCACATTGAATGTTCTTAATATCCCGTTCAAATTGAGTACAGATGAATACTCTAAATGATAGGAATGTGAAATAAACCTGAGACTTTTTAGATAACGGAAATGTCCATAAAAATTAGAATAATCATCCAATAATAAAACATAATAACGGTGGCCTAAAGAGCTCAAAACTGGAGATGTCCAAAGATCACTATGAATAATATCAAATGGCAACAAAGTACTAGAATTTGAGGCAACAAACGACAATTTAACATGTTTCCCAAGTGGACAAGAAGGACACACATTAGTGCTACGAGCACTATTACACTCAATAAATTTATTATTTTTAAGGGAGGAAAAAACATATACTCCCGAATGACCCAAACGCGCATGCCATAAGAAAGGTGCTAAAGCGGCAAACGTTGACGGCGTGACTCGTTTAGTGGTGATGGTGGTGGTGATGGGATAGAGCTCACCCCGACTATCACATCTCATTAGATGTATCCTCGTCCAGAATTCCTTCAAAAAAATCCAAAAGGATCAAATTCAACAGAATCCAAGTTATTAGTTGTAAATTTTCAAACAGACATCAAATTTTTAATTAATTGAGGAGCATGAAGGACATTTTTCAAGGCTAAAGGTGGGTTCGAAGGAGACAAATTTGTGTGACCACAACTACAAATTGGAATTGAATTACCATTACCAATAATTATGCCACGATTTTTGCTCAAATTGAAATAAGACGAGATTACATGGAGCAGATGTCATATGAGAAGTAGAACTTGTGTCCATGTTCCAATTTACATCTAGAGGATTTAACCCAAGTGTATGCATTGCCGCCTCGATATCCGTGTGTGTCGGAGATATGGATGGGCCTGCATCAGCGAAAGCCTACTGTGGCTGAGGCCCAAGTAGGCCAGGCTGCTGCCAGGTCGAGTGATTTCAAGGCCCAGGACCATTTTGGGCTTGTTGCTGCTGTTGTCGGCCACTGGGCTTGGCCCAGTTCTGTGATGGGTAAGGCGGCATGGGCCACTGCCCACTGGCCCAAGGCAGGCCCCATGGCCATTGCCCACTGGCCCAGGCCTGCTGCCATAGGTGCTGTGGCCTGGCCCCCTGCTAACCACCAATGCCGCCTCTACGCTCGCCACTACGCCACCATTTCCGCCGTGGCCACACCCTTGCCACCGCCACGTCCGCCACTACGGGTTTTCTACGATTTTGACTCTTTTTGCCACCCCTATTGTTACAGTTTTGACCATAATTTTCGGAGAATGATTGAGAGTCATCGTGGCGGAATTGGCTCCAGTTGCAGCCTTTTTAGCCAACCCTACTTCTTCTAAGGTGAGCATGGAATGTTCTTGGTAGAACGGTGGGAGAAGATTGCTTTGGCGAAAAAGAGTTCCAACACCATTATATGCCTCGGAGAGGCCTGCAACCATCTGAAGAACGAGAGGATCATTTGTGATTGGCACGCCGATGTTCTTGAGTTGATCTGACAACTCATTGAGCCTTTGAAAATAGGCTGAGGCATTCAGAAAATCCTTCATATTTATGTGAGAGAATTCTTGCTCAAGGGTTACGACACGAGAATTTTTGTTATCTTGGAATATATCACGCAACCTATTCCAAGCTTCCATTACCGTGGCACCGGGTTTGATAATTATCTCTAAGAGGTCCATAGAGATGGTGGAATAAATCCATTGAAGGACCGTAGCATCAAGAGTTGCCCACAACTTTATTTCATCATCGGTGGAAGACACCTTCTCCTTGACTTTTTCTGTTTTGATGATGTGATGGAGGACTCTATGATACCTTGCGTGAATTTTAAAAAGTTTCGCCCACATCGCGTATAGACGTTCTCCATTTCAAGGACAATAGGGATGTTGTTCTTGATGTTGGAGACTGCAAGGGCGGGATGAAATGTATTCTTTGTGTTAGACATGATTAAGAAACAAGAGGAGAATTAGGGTTTGGACCAAAATATTAAAGGGATGGTCGAGGGTTTAGAGGGCGGCGGAATATTAGTGGAGAAGGAAAAATTTGCCCTAGACTTATGATAACATGAAAGAGAATAATTCCTTACCGATTTCATTAATGTAAATGGTTTATATACATGATATACAATACCAATTCTAGGCTATAATTACGAAAATTAAATATTCACCTAACTAATATAAAATATTGCTACAATAATTACAGCTATACAAAATCACTAATTATACCAAAAGAATAGGAAATTATATACATGCATCAACCTTTGGATTTCAGGGACCCCAATCTACCTAACTATGTGTGTTTGCTGAAGAAGTCCTTATATAGGCTAAAACAGGCTCCTCGGGCCTAGTATAAAAGCTTTGCAAATTATGTGTCTACTCGTAGGTTTTCTCACAGCAGGTCTGATCATTCTCTGTTCATCTACTATCACAGTAGTTATATTGCATACATTCTTTTCTATATGGATGATATTATATTGACTGCTTCCTCTGATAAAATGTACAAGTCTATCATATCTCTTATCAGCTTCGAATTTACTATGAAAGACTTGGGGCCATTGAGTTATTTTTTGGCTATAGATGTAACTCGTCATGCAGGTGTTCTATTTCTATCTCAGAGGAAGTATGCAACATAGATTATTGAACAGGTTGACATATCATCCTGTAAGTCATCTCCTACTCCGGTTGACACTAAACCAAAGCTGAGTGCTACTTCTAGCACACCATACGAGGATCGCTCCCACTATCGTAGTTTTGCGGGGGCTCTTCAATATCTCACATTTACGTGGCCCGATATTACTTATGCAGTGCATCAGATGTGTTTATTCATGCATGATCCGAGGAAAGAATATATGCACGCTCTCAAACGCATTGTGTGTTACATTCAGGGCACTCTTGATTATGGTTTACACCTATATCCATCATCGGTATATACTCTCATGTCTTATACAGATGTTGATTGGGGTGGATGTCCAGATACCAGGCGTTCGACATCTGGTTATTGTATGTTTCTTGGTGATAACTTGGTCTCTTGGTCGACTAAACGCCATGCTACTTTATCCCGCTCCAGCGCAGAGGCCGAATATCGAGGGGTAGCCAATGTAGTGTCTGAGTCCTGTTCTTTGCGTAACCTTATCTTAGAGCTTCATTTTCCTATTCGGAAAGCTACCTTGGTCTACTGCGATAATGTTAGTGCGATATATCTCTCAGGGAATCCTGTCCAACATCAGCGCACTAAACATATCGAGATGGATATTCACTTTGTTCGCGAAAAGGTAGCTCGTGGACAAGTACGTGTCTTGCATGTCCCCTCACGTTATCAAATTGCTGACATATTTACTAAGTGCCTTCCCTTAGTTCTGTTTGAAGATTTTAAGGACAGTCTCATCTTACGACGACCACATGCTATGACTGCGGGGGTGATAGAATATATGTAAATATATTCTTTTGATATAATTAGTGATTTTGTATATCTGTAATTATTGTAGCAATAATTTATATTAGTTAGGTGAATATTTAATTTTCGTAATTATAATCTAAAATTATTATTGTATATCATGTATATAAACCATTTATATTAATGAAATCAGTAAGAGATTATTCTCTTTCCGAAACAAAGAAAGAGAGCAGACAACTTCGTGCTTTAATCATTTCTCTTCGTTGCATACCAACAACTTTATTGTTCACTCCCATATTTTTTCTTGCACAAAAAGAAGACTCCATTAAAAGGGAATATTACTATCCTAAAATTGTGGTAGAAAATTCTAAGAATAATATAATAGAGTAACTTTGTGTAAGACATATTTTAATAAATGAATTTAAAGAAAGAATCATAAAAGAGAATTTAATATAAAATACGAAACGAATAGGCAAGGCGTTTTCAGGAAACTATCTTTAGTATGTAATATCCCCCACACTGTGTAAGTGGTTAACAGAAAAGTCCATCCTCAAAATAAAATGCCTACTTTAGAAATTAAAATTGCACTCTTTGATTTCTTTTACCGTAAGAACTCAACCCAATTGAAAATAGGAATTTACCGGAAGATGGAATAGAATATTGATGAAGGAATAACATTGTTAAAAAGAAGTCAATGTCTTAATTTATAACTTGACAGAATGTTTTCTTTTCAGAGAGCTGCACGAACCCCATTTTTAAGACTTCTACCAAATCTCTTTTATAGGAAATAAGTTGGAACCAATTCAAATGAATGGACACACCTTTTAGAAAGGACATGACTAATTAGATTAGTCTCTTTTTAATTTAAATATTATTATTAAATAATACTCATATATTTAATATATATAACAACAATAGCATGAAAAGTTTCATATGCTGTAAAATTTAGGAGAAGGGCCAAAAATTTGTGGGAAGTTAAGCTTTTTTCTGGTGGATTGAGTGTGGAGAAGAGAGCTAGACCTGGTGGTGGCTTTGTAAATGAAACTGAATTAAGGCTTTTGAGTTCCTTCATATTTTTCCAATCTCATACATTCATAAAAAACAAATCTTTGTATGAAATTTTAGTTATTTGGGTCTGTTTGTATATGGGGTTTATGTCAGGGAAAGATCTACTAAGAAATTGAGCAAAGGTTTACGACTTTTTAAAATTCAGATCTTAAGGTCTGAATGATTCTTACGTGGGAGTTCTAACTGTTCTTCCCGGGAACTCCCAGGAAAATGGAAATCAAATCTTTGCCCCAACACATTTTGCCCTCTTCTTTTTCGATTTTGAACTTTTATTGCCTTGTTATATTTCTTCCACCTCCTTCACTACTGTGCTCACTGGAAAACAGCCATGGCCGATTGAACTAGTGAGAAGCGATCAGATTTGGCCAGATTTTTGGTTCTTTAATGATTAATGGTTGATTTGTAATATTCCGGCATTGCTCCGACGTTTCACCGTTGAATCGATGCCGCCATTGTCCCGCTCCCTTCACTGTCTCCCGCGAACTCCATAAACACTGGCAACCTTTATGATTTTGTTCTTAATAAGTGTGAAAATGTAAAAAGTGTTTATAAAAGTAAAGTTTTAATAATTTATTTTCGCCTCTCATTCGGTCAAAGAGAGACTCCCTTTGCCACCTTAGCGTTTAGGAAACAATATATTTCATTTGAATTAGTCCAGGGTAATAGGACCCTCGCAAAGGTATAGTGCATAGTTGGAATTTCGGTCAAATGTTGGGGGCTCATTTGACTATTTTTTCAAGGAAGAGCCTTTTGTGACAATCTTTAACAGACAATCTCATATATGATGATTTGAACATATTTTTTTAGAGTCCCTTGATCTGTCAGATAATAGATTGAACGGGTCAATCCCAACAATTGTAGGAGATTACATGAACATGTTTCTCTTGAACCTGAGCAACAAGAAGTTTGGCCAGAATATTCCAAAGGAGATTGGGAGGATAACTCATCTTAGTGTACTTGATTTGAGCCATAATCTTCTTGATGGAGAAATACCCGCTCAGCTAGCCAGTTTGCTGGATTTGTCAAACTTGAATCTTTCCCACAATGGCCTCTCTGGCCACATTTCCTATTATGAGAGCACTAGTACTTCTTTGTGCTTTAGCTGGTGCTCTCGTTATGTGTGATCAAAGAAGTCGAGTTAGAGAGGTTGAAAGACTGGAAGATGGTTTGCTTTCGATATTCATGTTAGATGGAAAGGCATTGTACAGGGATATCTTAAACGCCACTAAGGAGTTTGATGCAACATTTTGCATCGGGCAAGGAGGGCATGGAATTAAGTGTTTACAAGGTAAACCTTCATTCATTAGGGATTATTGCTGTGGAGAGACTTCATTCTTCATTTGAGAATGCATATCGCAAAAGCTTCATGAATGAGGTAAGGGCATTGACAGGGATTAAGCATCGGAGCATTGTGAACCTCTACAGCTATTGTTCGAGTGCACAACCCTCGTTCTTGGTTTACGAGTATGTGGAGAGGGGGAATTTGTCTAGTATTTTGAGCGATGAAGTTGAGTCCAAGAAATTGAATTGTCTTAAAAAGGTGAATATTATCAAAGGTGTTGCTTTTGCTTTATCTTACATGCACCACGATTGCTCATCACCGTTTGTTCATCGAGATATATCAAGCAGTTATTTTGTTTCATTCTGAGTTTGATGCTCGTGTTTCAGATTAAGCTTCTCATGCCAGACTCATCCAATTGCACTGCGCTTGCAGGCACATATGGCTATGTTGCACCAGGTAAGGTTTAACTTCTTATCTTTTTATTAACTTCATGAACTATAGCCAAAGAGTCCATACTGTTTTTATTTCGTTTACACGTTTAAATTGTTATACTCTATTTGAAATTGTATTGTTTCAGAGCTTGCATATATACGATGAAAGTTACAGAATTGTGTGGTGCCTATAGCCTTGGAGTATTAGCATTGGAGATCATCAAAGGAAAGCATCTTGGGGAATACATTACTTTGCTAGCAAATTCATCGACTAGAGATCATGTGCAGCTTAGCGATTTGCTAGATGAACGCCTTTCCTATCATGAAGATAGAGCAAAAGAGGTTTTAGTTTTTATCATCAAGCTAGCAAGCTGTTTGCTTGAAACTCCAAAATCAAGGCCAACAATGCACTTCATATCTCATAGGTTATCATCAATGGACCCACGTGCATTTACTCATGTAAGGCTAGCTATATAATCCCTGATATGTAAGGTGTCTTTGTAGGGAAATGAGTAACCTTTGACACCAAGTGGTTGTGAATATATCTGTTATCTAGTGCAAAAAATTGAAGGACAGAATGTTCTGTTGGCTCTGAGCAGATGAATTGATCCATATCTTCTGTTTGTGCTAGATTGATAATATTAACGCCTGTATAGTCTTCTCAAATTGTCGAAAATGACTTGATGTGTAGCCTTAGCATATCCAATCTTCGAAAAGATTGAGCTGGCTGTCAAATGGGGTGCTGAATCCAGAAAGTCTATGTTAACCAATGTGAATGTCCTCTAGGGGATGACCAAAGTACCAAATCAAACCATGAATGTTATCAAGAAGCTTCCTGGAAGCCAACATGAGATTGCATGAAATGCAATACATCGCACACAGTACGGAACTCTAGCTAATTCAGACATTATGTAATCTTTCTGTCATCACTCTCAACCTACTCATGAACACTGGCTTTATATAAATGAATTATGCTATCAGTTGATGCTTTCTTTGATCTATGCTACTGCTAATGTAATCAGTGACCGAGCATGCTTCAGAACTAACCAAGAGATTACCTTTTTTATGCAGCATATCTAAAACTGAGTTTCCCATTGTTGATTGTTTGGTAAATGAGTACTTGTTTCGTTTAATAACAAAGTTTTGCATTTATCAGAGAAGTTGTGGCTGCTTGAAAATGCTTTGTCAACATAGAATGTCAAAAAAGCATTCAAAAGTGCAGGAGAAACTTGAAATCTGCACTTGCATGTTACTTTCTTTTGACAGCCAAGAAGACGAACTCGACCCCTAACAAGTGTTAACGATGAGACCACCCGTCTGGCTTAAATTGATAATTGGTTCTCGGTATTATCTTATTGGTTTTGTTTCACATGTTACCATGTGCCATTGAGTAGTTTTCCGTAGTGGGAAAACTTATCCGCACCAAGTGTTAATACCAGTCTAATGAATAGGAGTATATGACAATCATCATCATGTTTTTTTTTTTTTTTGGATCATCATCATGTTACATTCTGATAAGTTTCAATCTTGGTGGAAAAAGCAATACTTGGTTACTAGACAAGCAAATTCACAGAAATTTAATAGAAGTAATAAGCAGTTAAAAGCCTTAGATAATCGATGGTTAGGGGAGCTGTTTAGAATTGCATTGGGTTTCCACAGATGAATAAGTGGCCATAGTGTATTGGTATCAGTACAGATAGAAAAACATTAAATATCAGCTTCATAATTTCCCGTCCTCATTTATGGGATCATCTACGTATTCAGTAACATTAAACAAGGTTCACTGGGGAAGATTAGTATCTAATTTAGCTGTGAAAGCCATCAAATTCACACACATGAATTGGGTGTCGATAAAACTGATTAACCAAAAGAGACTTTCCGCAATAAATTTTATCTCAAATAACTTGGGAACAACCATACAATTCTCAATGATATGCCAATTTGACAAATTTCAGAATCATAGGGACAAATGAAAATGAAATGTAGAGAAACAAATGAAAGAGCGCGGGTTCAACAGATGCGTAGAGAACACTGGCTCCTTTTCTTCCAAACATTCCTTCCTCTAGAGAAACTGCAGCAAGGCAAAGACAAAGATGAATGGCATTATTAAAAACGTTTATATAAATAAAGACACCTTCAGTTGCATTTAGATCAGGATATTAACCTAAAATGGAATTGCATCACAAATTGTACACGAGCAACAACACAGCTGAGGATCAAGAAAACTTCCTAAGATGCTCATGTTCTACCATAGGGTGTTTTTAACCTAATTCCAGATCTTGGATCCGTAACTACATATGTGAGCACATGCATGAATTCTAGTCCCAAAGTGAAATTAAAGCTACTGATATATTAGGAGAAAGTAGGGGTGGCAAACGGGTGGGTCGGGTCAGATATGGGCGGGTCGAAAATGGGTTAAATAAAAACGGATCAATCACCTGACCCATTCATATTTAACACGGATAAAAAATAGTTTAACCCGATGGATAAGATAAATATCCATATTATCTAAAGTTACTTTAAATATGTTGGCTTCATATAGCTAATACAAAGAAAATTAATTTACCCTCTTGTCCACAAAACCGATATCTAGTACATAGTTGGACTTCAACATTTGCGAGAAGATTGTCCACAAAACCGATATCTAGTACATAGTTGGACTTCAACATTTGTGAGAAGAATAGAACTTCGAAGTTTTTCAATAACACGACTTCCAAAAAAATATTTTTCGAAAAAGACCCACCCAAGCCCCACTATTCCCAGCCCATTGCACCCACCCAACACCCTCCACCCCACCCACTCCCCAACCAAATCTCACCCCACCCAACTACCACCCTTGAATGCACTTCATCTTCACTCTTCCCTATCCCTCACCACCACCCACCCCACATCACCGCCCCACTCAACCCCCCTCCCGCTCACCTCTCCTAATTTTCTACTTCATATATTTTATTTTACTTTTATAACAAATGAAATTTTTTTCTTACTCCCACCCCGTCCACTTTCCACCCCCCCCCCCCTCCCAAACCACAATCCACCCCTCATCCCACACCAAATTTAACCACACAAATTTCTCATTCTTTATAAATTTTTATAAAAGTAAAATAAAATATATGAAGTGAAAAATTCGGAAGGGTAGGGATAGGGGGTTGGTGAATGGTATAGAAAATCAAAATAATTTTTTTTTAAAAAAATTAAATTTCTTGGAGGGGTGGTGGGGTCGGGGGAGGGAGGTATCAAAATCAAACCAAAAAAATTTAAAACTTTATTTTAAATAAAAATTAACTTTTTTTTTTGGAGGATGGAGTGTGGGTGGGGGTTGAGTGGTTTAGAAAATAAAATAAAACTTAAAAAGATTTTTTTTTTAAGGGGATGGTGGTGGGGGTTGAGTTGGGTGGTGGTGGAGGTGTGGGGTGGGGTGGTGGATTGGGCGGTGGTGGTTGGTGAAATGCACTTGTGGTACTTGTTTTTTTCCCTAATGTTATTAAGAAAATCATTTTTACTTATTTTAAAGGAACTTGTTTATTAAAGTTGTGGTTTTTATATATTTTACCCATATTTTAAGTAGGTAATATGAATTGACCCATATTGGACCCATTTTAAATGAATTAGATATCCAACCCATTTTAAATAGGTTACGTCGGGCGGATATCAATATTTTTTATCCATTTTGCCGCCCCGAGGAGCAAACAACTCAAGCATGTTAAAATTAAGGACTTGAGCGAAAGGCCCACTAATTTTTTTAATTTGTAACCAAGAAATCACCAAAGGGCCACTGATGCCATGGTTCGAGACTCGACGAATAATGGGCTAAGCCCTATACCCTTGGCCATTTAAATCCAAAACTTAGTGATGGTAATTTCTATGTACTTTATAGAGCAGTACGGGAAGTAATAACTATTACAAATGTTCGAAATGAGAAATAAATGGTCAATCTTCAAAACTGCCGCATGTGTGTTGTGTCTTGAATCTTGATCACCTAGAAAAGCCAATGTTGAGAACTGCCGCAAGTTTGTTGTGCCTTGAATCTTGATATCCTGAAATCAAGAAATAACTAAATCTGGATGGTTATAACGTTGTGTGTTGAGTCGAGGATAGTCCTCTATCCTTAAGACAAGATTGCCCCGTATATATGCTTTTACGTTAGCGGACAATAGTCCCCCAAGATAAAACAACACTATAATCTCAACACTACAAAGCCAATAGGTTGAGCCTGTCGAAGAAAACAAATATGACTCGACTTGCTGAAGATATGGAATAGGAAGGAAGAGTTTCTCAATACTCTTCTCTTTTGTCTCTGTGTATATAGTGTGTCTCTGTAGTGTATATCTTGTGTATATGTGTGGGTTTGCTCACCGATTTTCGTCACAATTTGCTCACTTGTTTTGAGCTATTTTCGTGATTGTTTTTCGATCGAGTTTTTGCACCGTATTTTTGTCTATGTTTCTGCATGTTTCTTGCTGCTTTTTTTCAGCCAAGTGAAGCTCAATATATAGCAAGAGGAGGGGCTGTCCAACAGCCACAAACAAGGCTGTAATGGCCCTTAAAGGAGGCCATTAAAACGACCAAGTAATGGCTATTAAGGCCATTGAAAGAGGCGCTCACGCCCAAGTAATGGGCTGTTAATGGAGGAATTAATCAGCCAAATAATGGCTGGTTAATGCTCCAAAACGCAGTCCAATATTTATAGAAAAGTCTCCGGAAATTCTGGGGACCAAACTGTAAATATTGAAACTTCAGGGACCAAACTGTACATATGAAAGAATTCTGGTCCAAACTGTACATATGAAACTTCGGGGATCAAAGCGTACATCTGGCAGAGTTCTCTGGTCCAAAAAGATAATATCAGACAGGCCCACAGCCCACGACCCGTGAACCCGAGAACCCGAAACCCGGAACTCGGAACCGGAACCGGACGGGACGGGCGGGCGGCGGCGGCGCGCATGTGGGCTTAGCCTTGAACCCAAGCACATCTAGGTCTTCCCTCCTTTAAACACATGGGATACCCCTTGGGGTCCCAAACCCTTTACCAATTAGAGACTTATATATAGAGCAATTCTTCCTATTCCCACCGATGTGGTAGATTTGTCCCACACCACATTTCCATGTCTCAAACACCTTACTTCGTGGACCAATATCTCTTTCATTTCTCAACGAAATTAGACGATTCTTGGCCCTACGGTTATCTACTCACTTCGTAGATCATGCATGTGCGAAGAGACAAGGTCTCCAACATGCGGAACACAAGTGTTTAATTCATCAAAGATGGGTGGACGCATCTCCCCGCCAAAGGCTAATTTCCAACAATCCCCTCTATGAAAGAGAGATTGTGGCGCACGCACAAGGTGCCTACATTTCAGCAATCTTTCGGCGAAAAGATATTGCATCAGGATAGGTAGCTTTCGCTTTGAACCTTCCCTAGTTGAATACCATCGGACTTACTTACTGCGCGGTGAACGTGATGTCTTGAACCGTCAGTGTTTAGTGTAAGCCAAGACAATGATACCAACACAATAACTCTTCTTATTCATTTTCCTTCTTACGTTTCTGTCCGTTGTGGCCATGGACACACTTGGATTCTTAAGTGCGTTCAATTGAGGCGGCCATCCTCGCACTTAAATAGGTGATCTCCTACAAGGTATCCTGCTATACCCCACTTCTCAAGTGTTAGGAATCATTAAAAGTTCCACAACTTTAACCTCAACCGTTTGAGAATCTTTTAAAAAGTTTTGGAAGCTTAACCTTTACCCACCATGCAGGCAGCACTTTAATGTCTATCGCGAGAACAGCTTTGGATTCATGTTTCCGTACAGAAATCATCATCCGAAGTGCTTCTTGCTTCCACCGAAGCGCTCAACTGAACCTTTTGCCGCTTAGTTTTCCCATTGAACCAAATTCTTGGGATCTCCAATCAGTATGGTTGGGTTTCCACCGCAAAGGTTCGTATTGTTTGGGCTTTAAGCCAATTCCCCTAGACAGGCAGAACACTTGATCTCCGGGTAGTCCCTTAGTTAGTAAACAAGGATGTGACACCCGTAATGATCAACTGCCATACGGTCTTATATCTTCGACAGATCCTAAAAGATATGTCTAGACGCCGTCATCCGTGTCCTTCCTGAAGCCGACCGGCTAGCCACAGTGTATAACGCTGAAGACACGGGTATCTCCCAATAAGGGACGTCCTCTAAGGAGCCGTGAAGTTACTCAACTTCTTTCATGCTTTGTATAAAGCGATAAACTCCGATTCCATCATGAATCGGCCGATGCAAGTTTGCTTAGAGGATTTTCCAAGACCCACCATACACATTTGCTTGTGGCTTTGGTGTTCTTCAGATCTGATGTCCAGTTTGCATCACTTGTGTTCTCCCGAACCGCTGGACATCCAGAATACTATAATCTGTAGATAAGCGAATAATTCAGATATCGTCATATCTGACTTAACGCCTTCTATTGATCATGTATTAAGATCATCAGTGAACCTTAGTTCAACTGATCTGTTTGTAGGACGATACCAGGTCGGTTGTAGTGTGTACAATACATTGAACTACACATGACCTGTGCATATCGCTCTTTGTCTATGGGAGCACCATGATTCCAATCATTTCTATGATTCATATCCATTGGTGGCTTCAACGAGACTGTCTACTATCGACCAGTCCGTTAGATGTCTTAGAAATCCAATTCCTAAGATGTCATCTGTGATACCCATATCTTTCATATCGAGACTTTGTTTCAATATGACTTTTACTTTCAGACTGTTGATTCTCCAACTGTTGGCTTTCTAACTTCAGAGTCAATGTTTCTGTGGTCAGATTCATTGTTCTGTTTTATCCGAAACTTTCGGGACCAACATGTAAATATTTCGGGGACCAAAATGAAAGTTCGGGAAGAAGCCCAACGATTCAAACAAACCAATTCGATCCTCTTCTTCCAACTCTCCGGTTGGGAAGGTCGTTTCAACACCCATGCCATGTAAGATTACAATGGCCCTGGATGTGAAGCTACTCACGGGGAGCACTTTTTACAACCCAAAGGTTCTTTTCCGGAGGAAGATCAACCATTACACAAGTATGGTTCTATATATGGAATCTATTTCTCTCTTTAGCTTCTTTCCAAAGCATCGCTTTTGGAGATGACAATTCGTTGTTAATTGTCCATGGTTCGTTCTCAACCATACAAGCTAGAAGGTATGGAACAAGTCTTTGTCCCCTCTTTGCTCCTTCTTGGTTCAACATCTAGAATCCCTGAGTTCTGTAGATCTGGAATATTAAGTTCCGGATATCCAGCAACTTTCGAGTCCTGTAGATACGGAACGTCTAGTTCCGGACAGTCAGGCCCTCGCGGGTTCTTGTTATCCTTGAGCAATTACCCCTTTTTCCCTTTTCAAGGAAAGTTATCTCCAAAGAATTCAGCATTCTTTGACACCAAGAGGCGATCAGCACTACTGTTATTTACAGATCCAGTGGATATGCAATCTACAGTCTTAGGTACAACTTGACCTGTTTCAGTATTCCAACTTTTACCAAGCCATCCCACATAATTTGGGCGTACCACTTTGCGCTTGGCTAACACCGTTGGACTGAGGTGAGAAATGAACAGTCGTTTAATGAACGATGCTTCACATTCTCCCCCTCTATCACTACAAATTTCTCAATCCATAGGCTTAGTTGATTTTCAACTTCTGCTTTGTAGCGCTTATCCGCTTCAACAACTTCATCTTTGTTTTTCAACAAACAAAGGATTTCATACGTTGTACCATCATCAATGAAGGTCACAACGTACTTGTCTCCCCCCTCTATTTTGTATCAACTTCAAATCACCCAAGTAGGTGTGACTAAGTTCTAGAGGAGCGGTACTTCTTTCGCTATTCCCTTGACGGAATTTGGAAAGGTGATTTTGCCTCTTCGTCTACCTCACATTCATTTTGAGGGTTTATGTCGACAGAAGACAACAATCTCAACATCGTTAGCTTTTGAATGACTTGCTATTTAACGTGTCTTAATCTATGATGGCATAGATGCACGGATTACAAATATATCATTCATTTGGCTACAGACATACTGTACCATTCTTAGTTATTATAGACCTGTTGGACTAGTCTCAAACCAGCTTGACCAACAGCGTCCCTTAAACCAAGTTTGGGAACATGTATCACCTCTTTTTAGAGTGATCCATTCCTTGAAGTCCTATTGAGGACAACCTCTCCAGCCCCTTTGATTTTAGAGGTGGCGTTGCTTCACATGAACAACCTCTTGCCCGTGGTTAGGGCGTAACCGGATCATATATGATCTAGATACTCTGGCCCACTCCAGTTGCTTTAGCAGACTGAGTGTCCAATTTCTTTACTGCCTTTCTTTAGGCCTTCAGATCATTAAGACCTGGAAACTCTGGCCCACCACACTAGGTGTCCATTAATTTTCCTATGAAATGAATTCTGGCCCCACTCCAGTCGCCCGGAGGCTTTGTATGACTGAGTGTCCAATATCATCATATCAAAGGAATTTTGGCCCACTCCAGTCGCCCGGAGGCTTTTTATGACTGAGTGTCCAATATCATCCTATGAAGGATCTTCTGCCAAGTATGACAGGTTTAACGTCTTTAGCTTTTAGACTCCTTCTGTTAAGATTGGTGCCCAGATAATTCTTGGCGCTTACTTAAGAGTGGTAAGAGTTTTCGCACAGTTAGTGGATCTTACTCCCTCGTATGTGCGAACATACTTTACACACTTTAATAATTACACTTAAAAGAACGGATCTTCTTAAGTCGTTTACAAAATCCAATCTTTAAACGGAAAAGAAGATGAGATTAAACTTCTGATTTGTTAAAGCGTAAGGAATATAAATTATTTTCACATTCCTCCTTACTTTAATCCATTTTTAATCAGACATCATTTAATCTTTATTCTTGACAAGTAAGAAAAATACTTATCATTTAATCCTTATTCTTGACAAGTAAGAAAAATACTTATCATTTAATCCTTATTCTTGACAAGTAAGAAAAATACTTATCCCAATTTTGGATTCTGGCTCACTTCAGTCACTTCATCAAACTGAGTGTCCAGTTCCTTCTTACCATTATTCGAATCTTTTGTCTGGGATAGATACAGGCCTTCTGCTGCAAGATAGAAGTACATCTTCAGTCTTCTCCTCTTGTCCCAGTTGACATCCTCAGGCTCTCGAGAGCGCTTGTTCCCACCAGTCTTGGTAGCGGTGACACCATGAATACGTTCATCATCATCACTCCCTTCTACCAGAAAACCATTGCCATATCCAGATTTGGTCACACAATTTTTGACCAACATCTTTCGAACACTAATAGTATTACAATACAATCTTGTCTTAAGTTGATGGTAATTTCTATGTACTTTATAGAGCAGTACGGGAAGTAATAACTATTACAAATGTTCGAAATGAGAAATAAATGGTCAATCTTCAAAACTGCCACATGTGTGTTGTGTCTTGAATCTTGATCACCTAGCAAAGCCAATGTTGAGAACTGCCGCAAGTTTGTTGTGCCTTGAATCTTGATATCCTGAAATCAAGAAATAACTAAATCTGGATGGTTACAACGTTGTGTGTTGAGTCGAGGATAGTCCTCTATCCTTAAGACAAGATTGCCCCGTATATATGCTTTTACGTTAGCGGACAATAGTCTCCCAAGATAAAACAACACTATAATCTCAACACTACAAAGCCAATAGGTTGAGCCTGTCGAAGAAAACAAATATGACTCGACTTGTTGAAGTTATGGAATAGGAAGGAAGAGTTTCTCAATACTCTTCTCTTTTGTCTCTGTGTATATAGTGTGTCTCTGTAGTGTATATCTTGTGTATATGTGTGGGTTTGCTCACTGATTTTCGTCACAATTTGCTCACTGTTTTGAGCTATTTTCGTTTGTTTTTCGATCAGTTTTGCACTTTGTATTTTTGTCTATGTTTCTGCATGTTTCTTGCTGCTTTTTTTCAGCCAAGTGAAGCTCAATATATAGCAAGAGGAGGGGCTGTCCAACAGCCACAAACAAGGCTGTAATGGCCCTTAAAGGAGGCCATTAAAACAACCAAGTAATGGCTATTAAGGCCATTGAAAGAGGCTGCTCACTGCCCAAGTAATGGGCTGTTAATGGAGGAATTAATCAGCCAAATAATGCTCCAAAATGCAGTCCAATATTTATAGAAAAGTCTCCGGAAATTCTGGGGACCAAACTGTAAATATTGAAACTTCAGGGACCAAACTGTACATCTGGCAGAGTCCAAAAAGATAATATCAGACAGGCCCACGACCCACGACCCACGACCCGTGGACCCGGAACTCGAAACCGGACGGGACGGGGGGCGGCGGCGCGCGTGTGGGCTTAGCCTTGAACTCAAGCACATCTAGGTCTTCCCTCCTTTAAACACATGGGATACCCCTTGGGGTCCCAAACCCTTTACCAATTAGAGACTTATATAGAGAGCAATTCTTCCTATTCCCACCGATGTGGTAGATTTGTCCCACACCACATTTCCATGTCTCAAACACCTTACTTCGTGGACCAATATCTCTTTCATTTCTCAACGAAATTAGACGATTCTTGGCCCTACGGTTATCTACTCACTTCGTAGATCATGCATGTGCGAAGAGACAAGGTCTCCAACATGCGGAACACAAGTGTTTAATTCATCAAAGATGGGTGGACGCATCTCCCCGCCAAAGACTAATTTCCAACACTTAGTTCACCACTCATGATGCATCTACCACACATTTCGCGATGTATTATTACCTTTCCTGTTGAACAAAGTTCTAGAACAACATTAATATTCACAAATTCAAGAAAAGATATAACGGAACACGTTACTCAAACTTTAGCGTACTCACATACATAAGTCACTTTGCATCTAACAAAATTGACTGTATCCACTTGCATTGTTAGATCATATTTCAAACTTCATCAACCTACCAAATAGAACCAGAAATCCAGTGTCATATATGAACAGGCCATAGAGACCATACAAGCTTCTCTTTGCATTTATTATTAATAAGTAAAGAGCATAAGATTTCTTTTATAATCTAGTAGACGTAAAGCTCATAAAATAAACACTTAGTTTCCGGTTAAAGCTTATTCCTTGGCCCTCAAACTGCGCACTCCAAGTCCTAGATTATTTCAGAATTGGTGCTCACTGCTCCACAACTAATTCCAACTCTTTATGCACCAGAATTTAAGTTGCATGCAACACCAAAAACACAAGAAAAGCCACCGCCTTAGTTAAGTCGTATGTTCCTTAATTTCAAAATTTGATATACGAATAACATCATAGAGGCAAGGTTGTCAACCCACAAAGATTTACTAAGATGAAAAAGCAACTCTAGTGCCTTTCTTCATATTTATTCAGCAAGCTCATGGAACTAGATTTTGCACTTATTGACTTACCTTAGATAGTAATATCACATTAGGAGGTTCTTCTTGCTTCATCACAAATAATATAATGATTTGCAAGGAGAATGATAGTCCATCCATCCATGAATTCACCCTAGCCGCTCAAGCTCAAGCACTATTACCTACCAACTACTTCTCACTCAGCTAAAGTTCATAATTTTTTAACACACTAGTGCCGACTACCGAAGAGAACTCAAAAGGCCTTGCAGCCACTAAATGATATGCCAAACAACATGTGACACTATCAAAGAAACCAGGATAAGCTAGAATTTATGACACACAATATAACAACACCAATAACAGCAATAACTTTGCATCAATCATAACACAATACTACAGTTTAGACTAGGGCTGGCCAGTGGGCGGGTCGGCCCGATCCCAACCCTGTTAAATATACACAATACACACACAATATACATGTGTATATTGTGTATATTAAATCTCTGATTTGGTCCCAATAATAGCTCTCGGTTTTGGTTGTTTATGTAAAGTAATTTATGGTAAATATTTAGTATCCTAATTTAGGTAATATTGTAATATAATTAGTAGTGTATTACCATAAATGTATAGAATAAGGTTTTTAGAATAGAATAGGAATAAAATTTTCCTATTTTGTAACTTGTATATATAACCTTTCAAGTAATGAAAATAATCAAGGGGATTATTTCTTTCATGGTATCAAGAGACTAGGTCTAAACAAAAGTTTTCTCTCCCAACTTTTGTACCCTCTCTCGGCTGAGACCCCCCCCCCTCGAGTTTCTCTCCCAAATTTCGTCTTCCGCTCTAAAAAATCTCTCTTAAATTTCCCCTCCTTCTTTGTTCTTTCAATATGTCTAAGAACAATTATCATCCTGCCCTCATGGTTTCTAACGTCAAGAACAGTATCCCTATTGTACTTGAAATGGAGAACGTCCAATATGCGATGTGGGCAGAATTGTTTAAAATTCACGCTATCTCCCATCAAGTTATCCATCACATAATTCCTCCCGCTACACCTCTTCCCTCGGAGGATCCTCAGTTATGGATTACGCTTGATGCTACCATTCTCCAGTGGATCTATTCCACTATTTCGATTGACCTTTTACAGACGATTATTGAGCTGGATACCACGGCAATGGCTACCTGGAATAGATTGCTTGACATATTCCAAGATAACCAACATTCACGTGCCGTCACACTCGAACAGGAATTCTCTCTAGTTCGCATGGAAGACTTTCCAAACGTATCGGCATATTGCAAGAAACTCAAGGAGTTGGCGCATCAACTCCGTAATGTTGGCGCACCTGTAACAAATAATCATCTGGTTCTACAATTGGTTGTCGGCCTTTCGGAGGCCTATAATGGCGTTGGAACTCTCCTTCGTCAAAGCAACCCTCTTCCCGCCTTCTATCAAGCCCGCTCCATGTTTACTTTGGAAGAAGCCGGTTTAGCTAAAAAGGCGGCTATCGGAGCAAGCTCCGTCGTCATGATGGAGTCCTCCCCAAGTTCTTCAGGTTTTGTTGATAATTCGGGCCAAAACCGTACTTATGGTGGCGGCAAAAATAATCGTAAGAATAATAACAAAAACTGCGGGGGAAAACGCTGTGGTTCCGGTGGTCAGCAAGCAGGCAGTGGGCCCCGTCTAGTGAACAGTGGCCCACCACCCTTCGGTCCCCGTAGTGGGGCCCATGACCGTGGGTCTTGGGGTAGTGGGCAGTGGGCCAGCAGCCCCTACGTTCCAAGCAGTTCCCAACAGCCAGTGGGCTGGATAGCTTTTCAGGCCCAATAATCAGTAGTGGCGGCCCACTGGACACTGGCCCAGTAACGCAACAGCCAACAACTATGGTATAGTACAACCCAGTCTTAGAATACTTGGGCCCCGACCTCCGCAAGCTCACCACACAGCAGGCCCCACTCAGACAGATATCGAGGACGCGATGCACACATTGGGTTTGACTCAACCGGACCCAAATTGGTATATGGACACCGGTGCCACTACTCACATGACTTCCGATTCAGGGACTCTCTTATCTTATTCAAATTTGAGCAACCCTCGGGGTATAATTGTTGGTAATGGCAACTCTATTCCAATTCAGGGTTATGGTCAGAAAACGTTGTCTCCCCCCAATCCACCCCTTATCTTGAAAAGTACTTTACATGCACCCAAATTGATTAAAAACTTAGTGTCTGTCCGAAAGTTCACCACTGACAATTCCATTTCTGTTGAATTTGATCCTTTTGGTTTCTCTGTGAAGGATTTCAAAACGGAGAGTCATCTCATGAGGTGTGATAGTAGGGGGGATCTTTATCCTATCATGCCCGGTTTCAGTCCATCGAGTCAAGCCTTGCCGTCAGCTTTTGCATCCATTTTTCCTTCCTTGTGGCATGCTCACCTTGGTCATCCGGGATCTTCTATTTTATCATTTTTAGATAAAAATAGCTTTATTTCTTGTAAGGGTACGAGTCGTACTCAAATTTGTCAATCTTGTTCGTTAGGAAAAATTGTTAAGTTTCCATTTGTGGACTCAAATTCTCATACTTCAATGCCATTTGATATTATTCATAGCGACCTATGGACGTCTCCTGTTCTAAGTTCATTAGGTCATCGATATTATGTTCTTTTTTTGGATAATTATTCTAAATTTTTGTGGACGTTTCCAATTGCCAATAAATCTCAAGTGTTTTCTGTCTTCATAAAATTTAGAGCATTCATTAGAACACAATTCGAAAGAGAAATAAAAAATATTCAGTGTGATAATGGGAAAGAGTATGACAATAGGGTGTTTCGGGAGTTCTGTGATAATAATGGGATCAATTTTCATTTTTTGTGCTCTCATACATCTTCTCAAAATGGGAAAGCCGAACGCAAAATTCGTTCCATAAATAACATTGTCCGCACTTTCTTACTTCATGCTTCCGTACCCCCATATTTTTGTCATCATGCTCTTAAAATGGCAACATATATCCTTAACATAATTCCGTCCAAAGGTCTGACATATTCTTCCCCCTCCAAATCCTATTTAATAAGAACCCTTCTTATTCTCATCTTCGGATTTTTGGGTGCTTGTGTTATCCGTTATTCCATCCACCACAATTAACAAACTTCAGGCTCGGTCTACTCCGTGTGTGTTTTTGGGTTATCCGTCTAATCATCGTGGTTATAAATGCTTTGATTTATCCTCCAAGAAAATCATAATTAATCGCCACGTTATTTTTTATGAAACCCAATTTCCTTTTACGAAAGTTCATACTCCCGACCCTAGGTCGTATAATTTTTTGGATGACCAAATATCCCCGTATATTATTCGGCATTTTTCGGACATCTCCCGCACCCAAAACTCTCCAGCGGGCCCACTACCCGCTGGCCCCACTGTACCGTCCCACGTTCCAGTTACTGGATCAGTCCCAGCAGTTGGGCCAATCCAGCCCAATTCTGGAACTGGTCCAGTGGCTGCTCCAGATTACCAATTTGGGCCAGCAGGCTCACTGCCTGCTGGCCAGTCCGTCCCGAGCCCAACATATTCCCAAAATTCACTCAATTCTTCCTCAAGTCTTAGACCGGTCACTCGTAGTCAGCGGGGTATTTTTTACACCTAAAAGACATTTTAATTTACATTCTGATGTCTCTAAATCCCCCTTGCCTCGTAATCCTGTGTCCGCCTTAAATGACCCTAATTGGAAAATTGCTATGACTGATGAATATAATGCTCTTATTGATAATAAGACATGGGAGTTGGTGCCCCGTCCATTTGGTATTAATGTTATCAGGTCTATGTGGATTTTTGCTCATAAGGAGAATTCAGATGGGTCATTTGCTAGACATAAGGCGCGCCTGGTGGGTGATGGTAAGACTCAGCAGGTTGGAATAGATTGTGGGGAGACGTTTAGCCCGGTGGTCAAGCCGACTACTATTCGCACTGTGCTTAGCTTGGCTCTTTCAAAGACATGGCCTATTCATCAGTTGGATGTCAAGAATGCTTTTCTACATGGTGATCTCAAGGAAACAGTATATATGCATCAGCCGTTGGGGTTCAAAGATCCTAATCGTCCTCATCATGTCTGTTTGTTGAAGAAGTCCTTATATGGGCTTAAGCAGTCTCCACGGGCCTGGTATACAAGGTTTGCTGACTATGTTTCGACTATTGGGTTCACTCACAGTAGGTCAGATAATTCCTTATTCATCTACCATCGTGGTTCATCCTTGGCCTACATTCTGTTATATGTAGATGATATCATTTTGACTGCCTCTTCCGATGCATTATGCCAGTCTATCATAGCCATGCTCAGCTCTGAGTTTGCTATGAAGGACTTAGGGCCTTTGAGTTACTTTTTGGGGATTGCCGTCAAGCGTCATTCAGATGGTTTGTTTTTGTCTCAAAGAAAGTATGCTGCTGAAATCATCAAGAGGGCTGAGATGTCATCCTGTATGTCCACTTCCATTCCAGTTGATACTAAGCACAAACTTGGTGCCACGGCCGGCATCCCTTACGAGGATCCGACCCGCTATCGCAGTCTTGCAGGGGCTCTTCAGTATCTTACCTTTACCAGATCAGATATTACGTATGCTGTTCAGCAGGTGTGTTTATTCATGCATGATCTCAGAGTTGAGCACATGAATGCAATCAAACGCATCATCCGGTATATTCAGGGTACACTGGACTATGGTTTGCATCTGTATCCTTCATCGAATCCACACTTGTCTCATACACTGATGCAGATTGGGGTGGTTGTCCAGACACCAGACGGTCTACGTCTGGCAACTGTATGTTCCTTGGCAGCAACTTGGTCTCCTGGTCTGCGAAGCGTCATGCGACTCTATCCCGCTCAAGTGCCGAGGCTGAATATCGAGGGGTAGCCAATATGGTCTCAGAATCATGTTGGTTACATAATTTTCTTTTAGAGCTTCATTGTCTGATTCAAAAGGCAACCTTGGTTTATTGCGATAATATTAGTGCCATCTACCTTTTAGGTAATTCGGTTCAGCACCAACGCACTAAACATATCGAAATGGACATTCACTTTGTCCGTGAAAAGGTTGCTCGGGGTCACGTTCGCGTATGCCGTGTCCCGTCAAGATATCAGATTGCAGACATCTTTACAAAGGGTCTTCCCTCGGTCCTTTTTGAAGATTTTAGAGACAGTCTCAGCTTTCGAAGACCGCCCGCTATGACTGTGGGGGTGTGTTAAATATACACAATACATACACAATATACATGTGTATATTGTGTATATTAAATCTCAGATTTGGTCCCAATAATAGCTCTAGGTTTTGGTTGTTTATGTAAAGTAATTTATGGTAAATATTTAGTATCCTAGTTTAGGTAATATTGTAATATAATTAGTAGTGTATTACCATAATTAGTGTATTACCATAAATGTATAGAATAAGGTTTTTAGAATAGAATAGGAATAGAATTTTCCTATTTTGTAACTTGTATATAGTCTTTCAAGTAATGAAAATAATCAAGGGGATTATTTCTTTCAAACCCGACCCGACCCCCCCCCCCCTAAAAAAAGGATACGAGACCTGGGCTCATCCCGCCCAGGCCCGATCTCGCCCGACCAGCTACAATCTTGCCCCGCCCCTCCCCTTTGCAAAAAATGGCCATTGCACAACGGCGTTGTACAACAAACATTTTTGGCCTCTCCCCCCCCCCCCCCCCCCCCTTAATATTTTTAATCCCCAAGTTAATATATTTACACTTTAACCCAATTTTTCAACTATAAATACCTCATTTTCTCTTCATCTTTCTCACAAATCTTCCTACAATCTCTTTAATCTCTCAATCTATCTATTTACAAGTCTACATTGCCTACTAAATATTATATTTTATTTGTTCATTTGTATAACTGTATCAACGTTCAAAAATTGGGAGTGAAGTTGGCAACTAGCTTGAGGATCATCCATCGAGCAAAGTTTCAATTTTCAACCTCGATTACACGTCGACATTACGTCGGCGTTTGACACCTTCGTTTCTTCTTTAAATTATTATTGTTACTTTATTTTAATTATCGCACTTAACTTCATTATCTTTAATTATATATCTGCATAATTAAAATGGAAGGGTTAAGAGGTATGTTTAAGGGTAAGGGTAAGAGTGCTTCTTCTAGTCATCCTATTCTTAGACATGATGATTTGATTGATTATACTCATATAGATGAAACTGAATTTTTTAATGATATACCATTAGACGATGAGATATATTCTGGAACTCTTCCAGACTTTAATTTAGAAGATAATCTAGATGACACACCACTAATCTAGATGACACACCCACTAGTGCACTTCAAACTGAAACTGGAACACCTCCTATTCCCCCTAGCATGAGACGAGGCCCCACACACCGAAAATTAAAATCTGCTGCATGAGATGTTTTTTGATAGGGACCAAGAGAATCAAGTAGTTAGATGCAGAATTTGTAAAAATGTTTATAAATTTAAAATGGGAAGAGGTCAAGGTGGGACGGGTGGTTTATTGAGACATGTACAAAACTTTCACAAACCTAGGTGGGATGAATATGCGGCTACAAAGTCGGGTGTGTCAATGCGCTCTCAGTCGGGACAAGGTTCACATAGTGTCCCGAACGAAGTACAGGTCAAATTAACCCGATGACGGAGGGAATTGTAGGCCAGAAATACGATAAACATAGAGATGGGGAAACAATAACAAAATTAGTTGCGGTGGAGGGTTGCCTTTTTCATTTCCTTCCTCTCCTGGTTTTATTCATTACATTAGAGATATGTATAATCCTGCTTTTAACGGTTTTCCTAGATCAACTGTTAGGAGAGACATTTTTAAATTTACACATGAATATCAACAATATTACGTTATTCATTATATCATTTTCCTGGTAAAGTATCTATCACGTCTGATATAGGCCGTAGTACAAACGATCATGATTATTTAACTGTAACATATCATTGGATAAATTATAAATGGTCTATGCAAAAACGTATTTTAGCGTATAGATATATTGATGATAGGCACACCGGAAATTTTATTGCTGAAAATATTCATCAAGTTTGCGATTATTATGGTATAACTGACAAAATAATGACAGTTACGTTAGATAATGTTTCTTCTAATAATTATGCTATTAGACTTTTAAAAGATCTTTTAACTCCATCTTTCCTAATCATTTTCATATAAAATGTGCGTGTCATATTTATAACTTAGTTGTACAGGATGGTCTATCACTTTTTGAAGACATTCTTAACAAAGTACAATTTGCTATAAACTTTATTTTTAGAAGTAATAGAATACAAAGAAAAAAAGAATATAAAAAAACTTATCACGATTGTCGACTACCTTATAGAAAAATTTCCGAAGAAGTAACGACTAAGTGGAATTCTTTATAAGAATAACTACTTGTTGCTTATGATTATAGAAGACCTATAACTTTATTTTTTAATGCCCATAATCGAAATCCAACTGATATGGTTGTAGATAACGATTGGAAAATATTTCAGAACTTATTGTATTTTTAGAGAAATTTTTTCAAGCAGCTAAAGAGTTTTCTGGTATATATTATCCTACTATTTCAACTATGTTATTTTATATAGCTCTAATATTTTTGTTACTTAGTGAATATATGGAAAAACCATCTTATAAGACACCTATTAAAAAAAAATTATCAAATTAATTTTTTTTTCCTATTCACACTATTTATATTATTGGTGTTGTATTAAATCCGACTATTAAAATAGACGGTTGTAAAACACTTATTGAAACTATTTATGATTGTATAGCAGTACTTCCACCTCCAACTCCAAAAAATCCAAATGAACAACCACCTAAGGAACCAACTAAAGAAGAAGTTTTGTCTAACATACACGATGAATGCAAAAAAGTATATACGCATTATCAACAAGAAAGTGCTAGCAACCAACCGACTTCCATACCATATTCTTCATCTTCTTCTTCAATACAACCTCAAAAAAGACATGTTGTTTCTGCGGCTAGTATTGAAAGCCTTAGACATAGAATGTTTAGTGGTACCACTACTAATCAAGTTAGCGAGTTTGATGTTTTGTTTTGCAGGATGTTGTACCATACCAAGCAGTTCTCAATGAAGAAGGACGTGAAGACTTGCTGAAATACTGGAGGGAGAATAAGAAGACATTTTCGACTTTATCAAAGATGGCCCGAGATGTGTTGAACATTCAAGTGTCATCAGCAGCGTCTGAAAGCGCTTTTTCTGCCGAAAGCTTTCAAATATGAGAGCACAGACACTCATTAGCGGGAGATAGCTTGGAGATTGCAGCTTTATTTAGAGATTGGATACGAGCGGAGCGTAGAAGGTGCAGTCAACCGGAGATCAACGAAGAAGATGATGAAAACTACTATGAAATCTTATCCGACGGAGATGGAAGCGACGTCGAGCAATTTGACCAACAAATTCCAATTCCAACCGAAGAACCACAAGACATTGTGAAGAAACTAGAAAAAAGTGTTTATAAATATGTAATTTTTTAAATTTCAATTTTACTATGTTATTTGCAACTTTCAACACAACAAAGTTACAATTTTGAAATTGTATTACAAAAAAATCATATTTCTAATAAATAATATAAGAGACACCAAAACATCTTTGGGATATTTTTATTACACTATCTTGTTCAATTATTGAGGAGTTTATACATGTTATTTTTTAAAATTATGTGGAAAAAAAAAATGGAAAACCCGATCCCTCCCCGCCCCGCCCCGACCAGATAAGACCGGTCCCCGTTTCCGATGGGATCGGGAACGGGACGGGACATTGGCGGCTCCCGCCAGTCCCGCCGGAGGACCGGTCCCACCCTCCACCCTCCACCAGGTCCCGTCCCATCGGGCCCAGAACCCGGCCCACTGACCACCCCTAGTTTAGACAAACTTAAAAGAATGAAGGACAAAAATAACACTAGGAAGGAAATCATACGTTTTGTAACAATATGGACATTTTTTTTTCAATTTTAACCGATTAGGCATATTTTGATATTGAGTAGTATATTGGAAATATTACACATTGAAATTGAAGGCAGTACAACACACTATTCAATAAGGTAATACACCCGTGATATACACTTGGTATACATAGTGTATATCGCGGGTACATTAGGAATGATTCAGCCCATCTCGGCAGTGGCCTTCAGCCCATCACGGGCAGTGTTGGTTTGTAGTATATTAGGAATGTATATTGATGTAATATTGTAGTGTAAAGGTTACTTTAATTAGTCTTATACACTTAGCATAATTGTATAGTTAGAATTATGGTAGAATAAGGGTTTAAGAGTAGAATATGAATAGAATTCTCATATTATGAAAATATGTAACTTGTATATATACCTTTCAATTAATGAAAATAATGAAGAGGATTATTTCTATCATGGTATCAAGAGACTAGGTCTTGATTCTGCCATTGCTCTCGGTTTTAGTGCCCTTTCTCGGCCACAACAGTCGCCGGATTCCTCTCCCCTTCACCGGAATTCGTGATATTATTAACCTCCACTCTTCCCAAATTTCCCCTCCTCTCCCTTTGTTCTTTCAATATGTCTAAAAACAATTTTCATCCTGCCCTCATAGTTTCTAACATCAAGAACAACATCCCTATAGTTCTTGGGAAGAATTGTTTAAAATTCACGCTATCTCCCATCAAGTCCTCCATCACATAATTCCTCCCGCTGCACCTATTCCCGCGGAGGATCCTCAGTTATGGATTACTCTTGATGCTACCGTCCTCCAGTGGATTTATTCCACTATTTCGGTTGACCTCTTATAGACGATTATTGAGCCGAATACCACAACTATGGCTATCTGGAATAGATTGCGTGACATATTCCAAGATAACCAACATTCACGTGTTGTCACACTCGAGCAGGAATTCTCTCAAGTTCGCATGGAAGAATTTCCAAACGTATCTGCATATTGCAAGAAACCCAAGGAGTTGGCGCACCAACTCCGTAACGTTGGCGCACCTGTGACAAATAATCGTTTGGTTCTACAACTAGTTGCCGGTCTCTCGAAGGCCTATAATGGCATTGGGACACTCCTTCGTCAAAGCAACCCACTTCCCGCTTTTTTTCAAGCCTGCTCCATGCTTACTTTGGAAGAAGCCGGTTTGGCTAAAAAGGCGGCTACCGGAGCAAGTCCCGTCGTCCTAATGACGTCCTCCACAAATTCTACTGGTTTTGTTGCTAATTCAGGCCAAAACCGTACTCATGGTGGCGGCAAAAATAATCGTAAGAACAATAACAAAAACCGCAGGGGCAAACGCGGCGGTTCCGGTGGTCAGTAGTCCGGCAGTGGCCCTATCCAGGCAACAGTGGGCCTTCTCCCTACTGGTCCCAGCAGTGGGGCCCATGGCTGTGAGGCTGGGGCAATGGGTCGTGGGCTAGCAGCCCCTATCTTCCAGGCCCTTCAGGCAGCCAGTGGGCTGGACAATCTAATTTCAGGCCCAAAATTCAGCAGACAGGTTCTCGATTTAGCACTAGGCCGGGGCAGCAGAGTGGTCTGCTTGGGCCTCGGCCCACACAAGCATTCTCGGTAGTGGGCCCCACATCTACTCCCACCGATATTGAAGCCGTAATGCACACACTTGGGTTGACACAACCGGATCCAAATTGGTACATGGACACCAGCATAATGACACACATGACCTCCGATCAAGGTACTCTCTCGTCTTATGCTAATTTGAGCAACCCTCGTAGTATAATTATCGGTAATGGTAACTCTATTCCTATTCAGGGCTATGGTCATAAAACTCTATCTCCCCTCAATCCTCCCCTTATCTTGAAAAATACTTTACATGCCCCCAAATTGATTAAAAACTTAGTGTCTGTCCGAAAATTCACCACTGACAATTCCGTTTTTGTTAAATTTGATCCTTTTGGTTTCTCTGTGAAGGATTTCACGAAGGGAAGTCCTCTCATGAAGTGTGATAGTAGGGGAGATCTTTATCCTATCACACCCGGTTTCAGTCCATCGAGTCAAGCTTTGCCATCAGCCTTTGCAGCCATTTCTCCTTCCTTGTGGCATGCTCGCCTTGGTTATCCGTGATCCTCTATTTTATTAGTTTTAGATAAAAATAGTTTTATTTCTTGTAAGGGTATGAGTCGTACTCTAATTTTTCAATCTTGTTCGTTAGGAAAAAATGTTAATTTGCCATTTGTAGACTCAAATTCTCATACTTCAATGCCATTTGATATTATTCATAGCGACCTATGGACGTCTCCTGTTCTAAGTTCGTTGGGTCATCGGTATTATGTTCTATTTTTGGATGATTATTCTAAATTTTTGTGGACGTTTCCAATTGCAAATAAATCTCAAATGTTTTCCGTCTTCATAAAATTTATAGCATTCATTAGAACATAATTCGAAAGAGAAATAAAAAATATTCAGTGTGATAATGGAAAAGAGTATGACTGTAGGGTGTTTCGGGAGTTCTGTGCTAATAATGGGATCAATTTTCATTTTTATTGTCCTCATACATCTTCACAAAATGGGAAAGCCGAACGCAAAATTCATTCCATAAATAACATTGTCTGCACTCTCTTAATTCATGCTTCCGTACGCTCATATTTTCGGCATCATGCTCTTCAAATGGCGACATATCTCCTTAACATAATTCCTTCCAAAGGTCTAACATATTCTTCCCCCCTCCAAATTTTATATAATAAGAATCCTTCTTATTCTCATCTTCGGGTTTTTGGGTGCTTATGTTATCCGTTAATCCCATCCACCACAATTAACAAACTTCAGGCCGGTCTACTCCGTGTGCATTTTTGGGTTATCCGTCTAATCATCGTGGTTACAAATGCTTTGATTTATCCTCCAAGAAAATCATCATTAATCGCCATGTAATTTTTGATGAAACTCAATTTCCATTTACTGAAGTTCATACTCCCGAGCCTAGTTCGTATAATTTTTTGGATGATGGTATATCCCCGTATATTACTCACCATTTTTCGGACATGTCCCGCACCTAAAATCCTCCAGCGGGCCCACTGCCCGCTGGCCCCACTGGTCCGTCACAAACTACCCTCACTGGATCAGTTCCAGCGATTGGGCCAGTCCAGCCCAATTCTGGAACTGGTCCAGTTCCAGTGTCGATTTACCGTCGTGGGCCCGCAGGCCCATTACCTGCTGGCTAGTCCATCCTGAGCCCAGAAAATTCCCAAAATCCGCCCACTTCTTCCTCCAGTCATAGACCAGTCACTCGTAGTCAGCGGGGTGTTTTTAAACTAAAGAGATATTTTAATTTAAATTCTAATGTTCTTAAGTCACCCTTACCCCGTACTCCTGTGTCTGTATTAAATGATCCAAATTGGAAAATTGCTATGACCGATGAATATAATGCTCTTATTAATAATAAGACGTGGGAGTTGGTGCCCCGTCCTTCTGGTATTAATATTATTAGGTCTATGTGGATTTTTGTTCACAAGGAAAATTCAGATGGTTCGTTCGCACGACATAAGGCGAGGCTTGTGGGTGATGGTAAGACTTAACAGGTTGGGGTGGATAGTGGTGAGACGTTTAGTCCGGTGATCAAGCCGGCTACCATTCACACTGTACTCAGCTTGGCTCTTTCGAAAGCATTTCCTATTCATTAGTTAGATGTAAAGAATGCTTTCCTACGTGATGATCTCAAGGAAACAGTTTATATGCATCAGCCGTTGGGATTCAGGGATCCCAAACATCCTCATTATGTTTGTTTGTTGAAGAAGTCCTTATATGGACTTAAGAAGTTTCCACGGGCCTGGTATACAAGGTTTTCTGACTATGTTTCGACTATTGGGTTCACTCACAGCAAGTCGGATAATTCCTTATTCATCTACCGTCGTGGTTCGTCTTTGGCTTACATTCTGTTGTATGTGGATGATATCATTTTGACTACCTCTACAGATGCCTTACGCCAGTATATCATGACCATGCTCAGCTCTGAGTTTGCTATGAAAGACTTAGGGCCCTTGAGTTACTTTTTGGGAAATGTCGTCACTCGTCATTCCGATGGATTGTTCTTGTCTCAACGGAAGTATGCAACTGAGATCATCGAAAGGGCTTGGATGTCATCCTGTAAGTCCACTTCCACTCCAGTTGATACAAAACCCAAGCTTGGTGCTGCGGCTGGCGTACCCTATGCGGATCCAACCCGCTATCGCAGTCTTGCAGAGGCCCTTCAGTATCTTACCTTTACGAGACTAGATATTACATATGTTGTCCAGTAGGTGTGTTTTTTCATGCATGATCCCCGAATTGAGCACATAAATACGCTCAAATGCATCATTAGGTATATTTAGGGAACACTTGACTATGGTTTACATTTATATCTTTCCTCGACGGCCAGACTTATCTCGTATACCGATGCTGATTGGGGGGTTGTCCCGACACTAGACGATCTACGTCTGACTATTGTGTGTTCCTTGGCAACACCTTGGTCTCCTGGTCTGCAAAGCGTCAGACGACTCTATCCTGCTCAAGTGCCGAGGCTGAATATCGAGGGGTAGCTAATGTGGTCTCGGAATCATGTTGGTTACATAATTTACTATTAGAGCTTCATTATCCCATTCCGAAGGCAACCTTGGTATATTGCGATAATATTAATGCCATCTACCTTTCTAGTAATCCGGTTCAGCACCAACGCACTAAACATATCGAGATGTACATTCACTTTGTCCGTGAAAAGGTTGCCCGTGGTCAAGTTCGCGTATGCCATGTCCTGTCGAGATATCAAATTGCCGACATCTTTACAAATGGTCTTCCCTCGGTCCTTTTTGAAGATTTTAAGGACAGTCTCAGCGTTCAAAGACCACCTCATATGACTACGGGGTTGTGTTAAACAAGGTAATATACCCGTGATATACACTTGGTATACATAGTGTATATCACGGGTACATTAGGAATGATTCAGCCCATCTCGGTAGTAGCCTTCAGCCCATCACGGGCAGTGTTGGTTTGTAGTATATTAGGAATGTATATTGATGTAATATTGTAGTGTAAAGGTTACCTTAATTAGTCTTATACACGTAGCATAATAGTATAGTTAGAATTATGGTAGAATAAGGGTTTAGGAGTAGAATAGGAATAGGATTCTCCTATTATGGAAATATGTAACTTGTATATATACCTTTCAATTAATGAAAATAATTAAGGGGATTATTTCTATCATGTTAAACAAGGTAATATACACCTGATATACACTTGGTATACATAGTGTATATCACGGGTACATTAGGAATGATTCAGCCCATCTCGGCAGTGGCTGAAGCGCATCTCGGTAGTGGCCTTCAGCCCATCACGGGCAGTGTTGGTTTGTCGTATATTAGGAATGTCTATTGATGTAATATTGTAGTGTAAAGGTTACTTTAATTAGTCTTATACACGTAGCATAATAGTATAGTTAGAATTATGGTAGAATAAGGGTTTAGGAGTATAATAGGAATAAGATTCTCCTATTATGGAAATATGTAACTTGTATATATACCTTTCAATTAATGAAAATAATGAAGGGGATTATTTCTATCATGGTATCAAGAGACTAGGTCTTGCTTCCGCCATTGCTCTCGCTTTTAGTGCCCTTTCTCGGCCACAACCGTCGCCGGATTCCGCCCCCATTCACCGGAATTCGTGATTTTATTAACCTCCACTCTTCCCAAATTTCCCCAGATCTCCCTTTGTTCTTTCAATATGTCTAAAAACAATTTTCATCCTGCCCTCATGGTTTCTAACATTAAGAACAACATCCCTATAGTTCTTGAGATAGAAAACGTCCAATATGCGACGTGGGCAGAATTGTTTAAAATTCACGCTATCTCCCATCAAGTCCTCCATCACATAATTCCTCCCGCTGCACCTATTCCCACGGAGGATCCTTAGTTATGGATTACTCTTGATGCTACCGTCCTCTAGTGGATTTGTTCCACTATTTCGGTTGACCTCTTACAGATGATTATTGAGCCGGATACCACGGCTATGGCTACCTGGAATAGATTGCATGACATATTCCAAGATAACCAACATTCACGTGTTGTCACACTCGAGCAGGAATTCTCTCAAGTTCGCATGGATGAATTTCCAAACGTATCTGCATATTGCAAGAAACTCAAGGAGTTGGCAGACCAACTCCGTAACGTTGGCGCACCTGTGAAAAATAATCATCTGGTGCTACAACTAGTTGTCCGTCTCTCGAAGGCCTATAATGGTGTTGGGACTATCCTTCATCAAAGCAACCCACTTCCCGCTTTTTATCAATCCCGCTCCATGCTTACGTTGGAAGAAGCCGATTTGGCTAAAAAGGCGGCTACCAGAGCAAGCCCTGTCGTCCTAATGACGTCCTCCACAAATTCTATAGGTTTGTTGATAATTCAGGCCAAAACCGTACTTATGGTGGCAGCAAACATAATCGTAAGAACAATAACAAAAACCGCGAGGGCAAACGCGGCGGTTACGGTGGCGGTTTCGATGGTCAGCAGTCCGGTAGTGTGCCCCGTCCAGGCATCAGTGGATGTGCCCTGTCCAGGCATCAGTGGGCCTCCTCCCTACTGGTCCCAGCAGTGGGGCCCATGGCTGTGGGGCTGGGGCAATGGGCCGTGGGCCAGCAACCCCTGTTTTCCAGGCCCTTCAGGCAGCCAGTGGGCTGGACAGTCTAATTTCAGGCCCAACATTCAGCAGACAGGTTCTCGATTTAGCACTGGGCCGGGGCAGCAGGGTGGTTTGCTTGGGCCTCGGCCCATACAAGCATTCTCGGTAGTGCACACACTTGGGTTGACTCAACCGGATCCAAATTGGTTCATGGACACCGGTGCAACGACACACATGACCTCCGATCAAGGTACTCTCTCGTCTTATGCCAATTTGAGCAACCCTCGTGGTATAATATTCGGTAATGGCAACTCTATTCCAATTCAGGGTTATGGTCATAAAACTCTATCTCCCCCCAATCCTCCCCTTATCTTGAAAAATACTTTACATGCCCCCAAATTCATTTAAAACTTAGTGTCTGTCCGAAAATTCACCACTGACAATTCTGTTTCTGTTGAATTTGATCCTTTTGGTTTCTCTGTGAAGGATTTCAAGACGGGGAGTCCTCTCATGAGGTGTGATAGTAGGGGAGATCTTTATCCTATCATACCCGGTTTCAGTCCATCGAGTCAAGCTTTGCCATTAGCCTTTGCAGCCATTTGTCCTTCCTTGTGGCATGCTCGCCTTGGTCATCCGGGTTTCTCTATTTTATCAGTTTTTGATAAAAATAGTTTTATTTCTTGTAAGGGTACGAGTCGTACTACAATTTGTCAATCTTGTTCGTTAGAAAAAATTGTTAAGTTGTCATTTGTAGACTCAAATTCTCATACTTCAATGCCATTTGATATTTCTATCATGTTAAACAAGGTAATATACCCGTGATATACACTCGGTATACATAGTGTATATCACAGGTACATTAGGAATGATTCAGCCCATCTCGGCAGTGGCTGAAGCCCATCACGGGCAGTGTTGGTTTGTAGTATATTAGTAATGTATATTGATGTAATATTGTAGTGTAAAGGTTACCTTAATTAGTCTTATACACTTACCATAATTGTATAGTTAGAATTATGGTAGAATAAGGGTTTAGGAGTAGAATTGGAATAGGATTCTCCTATTATGGAAATATGTAACTTGTATATATACCTTTCAATTAATGAAAATGATGAAGGGGATTATTTCTATCACACACGATGTGTAATAGATGAGTTTGAACCTAGATGTATAACCAAATCTAGTATTTAAGTTGGATAAGGTACAGTGGATGACTTTTATTTACTTGCTTTTAAAGCTGGATACATCGGATTTCTAGGTTATAGAAAAACAGATGCCTAAAAGAAAACATTTACGTGAGTAGAAGGAATCTAGAGGTCGAGCAAGAGTTGTTCTTTCTGATCAGAAAAGTAGTGACCGGCGACCCACGTGAGTCTTCAGCTGCTTTGTCAGGTTTACGCATAAACATTCCTGGAAACATGTTGCAGATTTCTCTTCTCAACCCTAGCCTTTGATGGTTGATGGATTCGTGATTAATCAAACTTGCTTGTCAAATATATGATGGATTAGGTCTGCTTAAACCCGGCCTGTTAAGGTTCAGAATTAGCTAGTTTTAGAAAAAAAAAGGAGAATCTATATACTATTATATAAGCCGCAGTTTTAAACTAATTAGTACTTTTTTACTTGAAAATTTAATTTGGACAACAATATCCTCAACTAATTCGTAAGAATTAATTACTTTGTTCTCTGTATCTATGGCCTTCCTAAGAAAATATTATATGAGGTTTTTGCATCAATCACGTGAATCCATGCGCTCGAACACAAATCACCCATATTGATTTCCAGTTTGACATCGTCTATGGCTCTTTTCCCCCTTGTTGAATCCCTAAATAATAAGATGACTTTAAGAGAATTCTATCCATAGAGATTCCAAGCTCATTCATAGCGCGGATTGGGATAATATTGACTCCAGACCCATCATCAATCACATCAATCACAGTTCTATTTACTTTATGTCCTCGCACAAAGCCAACCATTTATAAAGGACGATTATGCAATGTTTCTCCTAACAAAAGATCATCTTTAGCGAACGTGATTTTTTGCATCACAAGCGTCCACTTCTTCAGAGATAGACTCGATGAGCTTTCCAGGCAGTGAAGGTGAGGATAATGCTGAATCTTCCTTTTTTGCCCCTTTTTCATCGATGTTGCAACATGAGGCCTTGGTATCATAGTGAGACATTTACCTGTGAAACCAGCTTGGCAAGTATTCCTCCAGTGTTACCGGACAACGTGACTTTTGATAGTGAGTCTCCTCGATCTTTGATTTCTTCACATTCTTCTCTACTCTTTGCTTCTTGGGTCTTTTCATCATCTTTCCTCTCGTCACTTGTTTACTTGGTTCTCTTCGTGAGCTCATTTTGCAGCGTCTTCGCCGAGTCACAAAAATCCATCCTTCATCATCGATGTGATCATTACGAGATTGACTTTCTTCTAAATATTTCTCTTTCACTATTGCTTCATTAACCATAGGAAGGTGCAATGGCTTGCTAACATCGATGGGATCGAAGTCACCAAATTTAATCATCTTTTAAGGTGATGCAGTTAGAATATCTCCGCATTCATACGCTTCGGCAAAGTTGCCAAACACTACGAGATCAAGTAAAACAAAAGTGATAGAGACTTAATTCGAACTTTCCTTCTCATTTTCAAGTAATATATTTCCTTCACGGGCCAAGTCCATAACTTTTTCTTTGAAGATGAAACATTTTTCAATGGGGTGACCCATCAACCGATGATACTTGCAGTAATTTGGATCATTAGTCCTCTAAGCTTCATCAGGTCACTTCATTTCAAGTAACTCGATTAGTTTCATTGCAAGGACTTCAAATATTGCTGGAACATCTGAGTCTAGGAATGGATACTCTTTCGCTTGCATTTCCTTCAAAGTCAACTTTCTATCGGAATTATTTTAGAAAGGCGTAGTCTTTACACTTTGCTTCTTGCTTAGCTTTGTGGTGACCTTTAATAGCGAGGCATTACCAGTCATCCACTCTTTTCTCTTAGACTTTGGCACAAACTTTCCCCCTCTCTTCACTTCTAGTTTGTCTTTCCCTTTGCGAGGCTCATAAACATGCGACCATTGATTTCTGTTTAAGGACATGCTTAACTCCATATCATGAGCACGCATAGCTAATTTTTCAAAGGACTTGGGCTTAATTTCTTGTATGATATAAAGAAGTCCCTAGCGCATTCCTTGGATACATATTTCTATTCCAGAAGCCTCACTAAGTCTATCTTTGCAATTGAGGCTTGCATTCCTCCATCGACTGATGAAATCAATGACAAGTTCATCCTTCCATTGACGCATAGTCGTGAGTTCCACCATGCTTACAATACGCCTTGTGCTATATAATTGGTTGAGAAATTCATGTTCAAGTTTCTCCCAACTATCAATGGAATCAACCTTGAGATCTATACACCAGTCAAAAGCATTGCCTTGCTAGGAGCGCACAAACTGCTTAACAAGATAATCCTCATAAGTTCCGGCATTATTGCAAGTTTTGATGAAATGTGCAGCATGTTACTTCGGATTTCCTTTACCATCAAATTGTTGAAATTTTGGAGAATGATAACCTGCAAGCATCGTAAACCCATTAGTCCTTGAAGTGTATGGCTTGGAAAGACTTGGCAGCAACATCATACTTGTCTTTGATGGTCCCCATAATGAAGTCCTTCAATTGATGAATTATAATTAATCCTTCAGAGGATACTTGTAGTTCTTCAAAGGCATGTACTTGGTTCGTTGACAAATCTTCTTTTTCTTGTGTCATATGAAGCTTTCAAGGTGCAAGATTTGAATCTCCCTCAATCAAACAGTCAAATATGTCTTCCAACATGACAATTCAATTATTTTGATCTTGTTCATATTTTGTCAACTCGGCAATCGCCTTCATCAAGCTTGCAAGTTGTTCTTCAACATTTGAGGTGGTAGTCATCATTTATTGGATGGTTGTTGTAGATGATAGAGCAAAACGTAGATTTCCCCTCAAATTGAAATTTGAGTGGAACATGTTATGTGGAGTGATTGGAGCGGATCTGGTGATCAAGGCATCGTTATCATATTAGATGTTGGGGTTCTTAGCTTGAAATGGGCTAACCCGAGCCAATGTCTTTTCAACTATTTCAGCGATACTCTCTCCTTCTTCCAATTCATTCAGAAAGAACCTTGCACCCTTCGAGGATTGAAGTTTGAATATAGGAATTGATGCGGACGACACTTGAGATGCTTGTTGTCCTAGCAAGTTCGCTTTGTTCCTGGTGACGGGTCCCAAAATTCCCATAGTAGTATCCAGTATGTTCTCCACCTTAGAGGAAAATTTGGAATCAATAGCCTTAGCAGTAGCAGATTTGGAGTTTATCGTCTTGGATGTCATTTCTGTGTTCTTGAAATTTGATGATTAATGTGAAGAGACGAGACATAGAGATTGTCCCACTGGGCGTGCCAAAATTTGTAAACAACAAATTTCGAGTCAAGAAAAATAATAATTCAAGACAGGAAAATTGAGTAACAAAATGTAGTAATTGATTTCAAGTATGTTGAGTGTGACAATCTCTATATAATCCTCAGATTCTTCCAATAATAATATGAACTATGTTGAACTTGAGCTTGATTTAGATTCAAGAGCCTGATTAGCTTGATCTTGAATCTTCGTCTTGGAATTTGGATTTTAATTATTTGTCACGAACAAGTAACTTGATCTTGAAAGCCTTGATATATGTCTTCATTCTTTATCTTGAACTTGATTGCTTGAATGCTTGAACTTGTAGCTTGTAGAGAAATATGTGGCTTGATCCACAAGCTCTCTTGTTACTTTTTGTTCTTAATTCTTCCTCCTATTGTGAGTTATGAGGATCCCTATTTATAGTTTTAGTGAAGGTGTAGCTCTGTAATATGATTGGTCGGTTTGAACTGAGCAATCATATTCATCTGATGATAAGCTCCAATTTAATTGGCCGGAACATGTCATCTGCACACTTGGCATGATTTCATTAGCTCACTTATTTGACTTGAATTGCCACATCATTTGACATGTGGCACCAAAATGGGCCTCTAGAATGAGATGACAAACTTGGCTTAGCAAAACGGACTCATCATTTATGGATTAGCCCAATGAAATTGGGGCTTTAATTAAATCCATGTTATTGAACTTAAATAATCAATTCAATTATAATATCCAACAATATATATTTAAAATTTCGTCATCCACATATGCTCCCTACTTCAAGAATTGTCGAAATATAGACGCGTCTAATTCAAAGACTTGGCTTGAAGTAATAGCCAAGATTACAACCATTCGTCCAACTTTGCTTGAAAATGATCAAGTCGTGGAATACATTATTCAGATAATGATTTAACCAAGTAGAACGTATTAGCCGAATAATTAGCTTTATGTGTGCTAGTAGGTCTCTGACTTCAACGCCATTCACTTACCGTATTCAATTAGGAGACAATAGCCGCCTGTATTGCTCTATAAATAGTACCCTTGCTACATCCTTTCATAACTTTGGCAGTAAAGTGATGTAGAAGTTGAGGCTTGATATCATTGTAAGCTTCATGCTTATATCACAACAAATATATTGCTACATGTAATCTTCCAGTTAAGCTTTTACACCTTTCTTTCCTTTTGTTTGCCTCTTAATCATTGTATCCAAGATTCACTGCAGATCATTATCTGTTGCTACATTGTCACGACCCCTTTTCAGGAATCGTGGTGGCACCTACACAATTCTACTGGTAGGCGAACCATTCCCAAACATTCACATGATAAGACACAAGTAAAAGCGGAAGATAAGAAAATACTACATAAGTTGTGTCATAATATAATTGCGGAAGAAATATAAGTCTGATACAACCATAAAATCCCCCAAGTGATCTAATCTATAGATACAATAGCTTTATAAACATGATGCAAGTCTGGAAGTCAAGGGAATCAAGTGCTAAACTGAATACATCCTCACCCTGATAGTTGGGGATCAACTACTCAAACTCAGCTATGCGGTCTCGAGCTAGTGGTCAAATCTGTATCTGCATCAAGAAAAGATGCAACAAGTGTAGCATGAGTACACAACGTACCCCCGTAGATATCATAGACCTACAACGACGGAAGATACACAAAAAGAGATAAATACCAAGTTGACACCAAGTAATCCTATACTAATCAGCCCAATATTCCAAGTAAGGTTACATAGTCCACAAAATGATTCACAGAGTTCACATATATACTTATGCAATTAAGAGTCCATAATCACTATATCATCCAGTGCCCAAAGAGTCTAAACAGTAATCCAAGTACCAAGTATAACCCTCTCATGTCTAGAATCTAGTCAAGTTATCAACAATCACTTCAAATACAAGTCCATCCACAATTAATCAATGAAATGACACACATATATATATGTATGATATGGATGCAATGCACATGCCAGGTACCTTTATCAACACGATATATAGTACGTCAAGGTTTTATTATGATCCGTACACCTATGGGGGACCTGCGAAGTCCATATACCTCTATGGAATGTCCCATTGAAGACCAGCGCTAAATAATATCATGGTGCAGGTATGCAATTTCGTTCCCCGTGTATCAATATCATCTCAGTGTTGCCATAATCTCATAAGTATTCTTACATTTTCAGCCTCTTGGGCCCACATCGTATCCATACCACTCTCATATCAATATCACACAACTATGAGTGTATGAATGCAAATGGCAATATAAGACAAGATATCATGATAATAATAAGATGCAACCAAGTAAGAGATGAAATATCACATGCTTTCAAGAGTTCAATACACGTATACAATCCAAGAACAAATCAGGAGATCATATCGAAAGCATGTGTAAGGAGTAAACATATCAATCAACTATGGCGACAAAACCACATATGGCAACAAGCCGAAATAATCAGCAGTCGGAACCATCATAAGGCTGATTCCCCAAATCACCCATCATCATAGTTCAACCCCGGTACCCCCTTAAATGTTCATTATAACCGTTTGAGAAGGACCCCCAAAACACGCCCAATATCCCTCAATATTTATAACTAATTACGCAGTTCTATCGAAGTCTCGAAAAGCTAAACCGTAGCCTACCTCTGAGCCGAGCAGGTGTGCTAACAAATCAAGCCTCAGTGATCTCCTTGCCCTTCCTCTGCGCCTTGTGATAGTCGAAGTCTAATCACGTATATACTATTAATTAATATAAAGCTTATGCAACATACAAGGACATAAACCTTACAAACAAGACTTAAAAATACCAATCCGGGTCCACATCACCAAGTCCCAAACTTTAATACTGAACACCAAGAATACATACAAGGTCTATCCTTAAGTTAATTAAAAAACTATACACATTTGAACCCTCAATCGAACAATATACAAAAGCCTCAAATTGGAACCCTAGAATTTTTCCTCAATTGGAATAGGTTTCTATATTCAAATTAGCCCTTACAATATGAACATCTAACAATATCCATCACTAATTAACATTAATACATGTAAACTAATCCATAAAACCTTTATTAATTATTGATTTAATCCTATTAAACTCATAAGAACTTGCAATTCACTTTCCCCAACTTATAAATACACTAAACCATTAAAGGACTTAACAACAAGTAATTAAGTCATAAAGTAAATAAATCTCTTACCCAAAGGATGAAATTGCTCTTATTCTTCAGAATACCCTACTGGCGGCGCTAGGTTCGAGACTTGTTATTTTTGGAAAATGAAATATGACCTAGGAGAATATATAGGGCACTTGATACAATGATTTTGCCCCGGTAGAATCAACTCCGCTGGAGCAGACCTGCTACGGCAAACAAAGACCCCGCTGAGGCGGTGTCACTTGGCACCTCGCCTCAGCTCCGCCTCTGCGGTCATACCCTCCGCCAAGGCAGAAATCCTACACTTTTCCAACCTTGTTTTAGTGAGCCAACCTTCTGCCGAGGCAGACACACCAAAGTGAGAACTGGTGCCGCCGAGGAAGACACCAGACACCAGAAATAGGGAAAACAGTCCAAACTCCTATCAAACACCCGAAATACTCCCGAGACCGTCGAAACACAAACCAGATATGCTCATCTAATGTAAACACTTCTACGAACTCACTCGTACCCTCGACTTTTACATTTAACCGAGTTAAGGTATACCTTTCTAAAAAATCATTCGGGAAAAACCAAATATCCAAACTTTACAAATAAGGCCACAAAACACAACTGATTACCTCAGGAAGCGAACCAGTGACTCAACAAATTCATCAATGACTCTCCGGAACTATCGGAAGTGACAGAACCCAAAAACGAACCCATCTATCCAAAAGTCAACTTTGACTCAAACTAACCAACTCTAAGTTTCTAATTTTGGGTTTTTCATCCGAAACACATATAAATGGACCTCGAGATCCATGCCACCCATCCCCACGCATCACAAACCCCACTTAGAGTCTACGGTAAGGGTCAAACAAGCAAATAAGGGTCTTTAGCTAAAAACGACTAGACCGGTCGTTACATGCATGAAATCTTTCACTTCTATAGAAAGGGTATTCCGTCTTTGTTTGTCATCACTCATGGGAGGTTTTCTATCCAGTAAATTCTCTTCCCCTTTTTTAAAAAAATTCGTCACTCTTTTCTTTGTCCAGCTTAGCATATCTGTGGTAAAAAAATCATATCTTATTTTAGAAACGTCAAAATCTTGGTCCGTTTATTTTTCCAAAAACTATACTTCAAGATCTACAACATATTCAAATTTTAGAATTAAACACCTTCAATATTGTTCTAGATGAGTTTTTTTAAGTTAGCTTTAAATTCTGTCGGGCTGAAAGTTTCAGATTTGCGCGGCTTACCAAAAAATTGTATCTTGATGTAGGAACGTCGGAATTGCAATCCGCTTGAGGATCCTGAAACTAGATACAGAGGGCTACAATATATCCAAATTTGAGAGCTGGATTCATTCAGAATATTTCCAGATGATTTTTCGAAGTTTTTTCTAAATTCTGTCGCGCAGATAATTTCAGATTTATATGATTACACCAAAATATTTGTATCTTGACGTAGGAATGTTGGAATCACAATATGTTTGATGTTTCCGAAACTAGATAAAAATGGTTACAACATATCCGAATTTAGGAGACGGATTCCTTCAGGATCGTTCCAGATAAACTTTGAAATTTACCTTAGCGTTTCGCAATGCTCAGATTTTCAGCTTGGTGCGTCTTCACCCAAGTTTTTTAAAAATATTTTGATGTAGAAGCCTTTAAATCACGATCTGTCTTTATTGCTGGGGACCAGACTTCAAGAGCTTTATTCTCGTACAATATCTTGTATCATGTCTCGTCAAGTTGATCTAGACAAAAGTTTGAACTCGACTTCGAAACCCGAGAGGTTTTGACAAGTATCCATCTTTATTTTGCTTGTTTCTTTTTATTGTCTCTTTTTTCTCTCCCTTTTTAGGGCAAAAAAAAACTACTCCAAAGAAGAAACTGGTCTTAAAGGGACACTGAGAAATACTATGTACGAGATCTTACTCATTCTAGTGAAGACATTATTATTTGCGAGGCAAAAATATTACTTCATTCAAGCCGAATACATACTTTATATGAGGCAAAGGTCATTACACCATCTAAGCCGAATGCTTAGTTTTCTTGATGCGGAGATCATTACACCGTCGAAGCTGAAGACATTACTTTTGTCTGAGGCCAAGACCATTACACCGTCTAAGTCAAAGACCTTATTTTATTATAAGCAAGGCCCTTTTACTTTTGTCTGAGGCAATGACCATTACACCATCTAAGTCAAAGACTTTATTTCTTTATTTTATTTTGTTATATACGAAGACCATTCCAAAGACTTTTGCTTTTATCTGAGGCAAAGGCCATTCACTGTGTAAGCCAAAGGCTTTATTTTGTCTGATGTAAAGATCATTACACCGTCTAAGCTGAAGACTCTTAAAGAATTTATTTTGTATGATCGAAGACCATTACACCACCTAAGCTAAAGACTCTTACTTTTGTCTGAGATAAAGACCATTACACCGTTTAAGCCAAAAACTTTATTTGTCTGAAGCAAGGCCATGACACAGTCTATGCTAAAGACTTTTACTTTTATCTGAGGCAAAGACCATTACACCGTCTAAGCCAAAGACTTTATTTCTTTATTTCATTTTGTCTGATGTGTAGACCATTACACCGTCTATGCTGAAGACTATTATTTTTGTCCGAGTCAAAGACTTTACCCCATGAAAAGGTTAGCTTAAGGTGGAAAGGGACTAAGATTGTCCACCTTAAAGCTGAAAATTTTAAGATCCTTTTAAGGATAAATCCGCCAAAGGCCAACTTAAATTGCAAATGGACTAAAGTTGTCCCTCTTACGACGTGGGAATTTGAAAATATTTCAAGGATAAACCCATCAAAGGCCAGCTTAAGGTGCAAAGGGACGGAATTAGTCAACCCCTGAGCTTGAAGACTATACTTGGCGAACTTTAACACTTCAACTTGCTACTTGGTGGATTTGGAATTCCAGCTAGAAGACTCGGCATATTTGAAGACTTCAACTTGTGAACATGGTTGATTTGGAACTTCAATTTGAAGAGCTGGAAAATTTACAGACTTCAACTTGCAGACATGTTGGATTTGAATCTTCAACTTAAAGAGCTGGCGAATTTGTAGACTTCAACTTGCAGATGTAGTGACTTTGGACTTTAACTTGCGGAGTTGATGAAATTGAGGACTTCAACTTGAAAACCAACATATTTGAAAACTTCAACATGCTGATTTGACAACTTTCTAATAGATTACAGTCATCCCATAAAAAAAACACATTTCCATGATAATTTACCCCCATTGAACAGTCATTATTCGGTGAAGGTCCAAACTTCAACGAAAAAATGCTTGTTGATCCAATCTCCATTTGCCTGGTCGGGTGCATCCTCTTTCATCATACTTCACTTGAACAACACTTAGTATTGTAATTTTTAACTCATGAGACTGAACTTAGAATGAAACTCTAAGGTGTCTACGTACCTCGGTGAAGAGGATCAAGTCATTCCTTAGTTCATATAAATGAGTTTTTTTTGTCCTAACTTTTGCCTAGGTCGCCTCTTATGAGATTTTCACCTAGCAAACACTTCTTTTTTAGAGCCGTGCATAATTTATACTTGTGCCGGTCAGGAGTGTACATGCATTTTATGCTCTACGAAGTATTGTGTTTCTTCTTCAAGAATAGTACCTTTTTATGAATTTCCCATTGATGGAGCCAATTGGCAAACCTTTTGAGTCAACAAGCTTGTAAGCCCCACTTGAGTATACTTCTTGCACAACATATGGCCCATCACATTTAGTAGAGAACTTGCTTTCAGATCGACGAGAATTAATAATGGGCCTTCTCACAACAATAACTTGATCACCCACTTGGAAGCATCTAAGACAAACACTCTTAGTTAAAGATCGAGACAAATGAGCTTGATAATATTCTAGGCTTTGTTGAGCTTCTAGCCTTTTTTCAATAAGAGCCTCCAATTATTCAAGGCACAACCGAGCATTTTATTCGTCAGTAGGTCCTTGAATAGCAAACCGCAATGATGGGATTTGATGCTCAAGTGGAAGGATTGCTTCAACTCCATAAATAAGAGAATAAAGAGTCGCTTGCATTGGTGTTCGATAGGTGGTCTTGTATGCCTAAAGAGCTTCTTCCATTCCTTCATGCCGATCTCTCTTATATTTGGAGATGACTTTCTTCAACAAGTTGCAGAGTGTCTTGTTAAATGCTTCAGCGAGGCCATTGGCAGCATCATAATACACAGAGGAGTTACATTGCTTGAAGTCAAAAAGGTCACAAATCTTGGTCATCGACTTGTTATCAAATGGATTATCATTGTCAGTAAAGATATATCAAAGAATTCCAAAATGATAGATAATGTTTACTCGTATAAAGTTTGTAGCAATATATACCTTTAGGAGTGCGGAAAGCAGTATGTTCTTCGTCCTTTGGTGCCATGGGAACTTGATTGTATCCAAAACCATTTTATGAAAGACATTGCCTCGTATCTAGTCGTAGCATTAATCATAAGCTCAGGGAACTCAAGAGGAAATTCATTCTTAGGTCATGATTGTTAAGATCCCTAAAGTCAACACAAACTCGGATGTGGCCATTCTTCTTTCTAACATGCACGATGCTTGAAGTCCATGTGGATACTTGACTTCATGAATGAAACCTGCCTCAATGAGCTTGTTGACTTCAGTTTCAATCAAGGGAACTAGTTCAGGTCTGAAGCGACACTGAGTTTGCTTAATTGGACGAGCATGTCACACCCCAAGCTAAGAGAGGTGTGGTTGGCACCCGGTACCTAGCTAGGTCCGAGCATACCAAGCTGAACTAGTGATTTTAGCCTTAAATACAGTCTAGGTCATGGGGGCCATACTGTATATGCAATCTTGACTTCAACCAATAAGACCGTACACTGAAATATCTATAAATAGAAGTCAACTCAATATAAGTGGGACTGGCCCCACATATCTATATACATGACTGGCCGGACGACAAGGCCACCATACTGACACTACTAATGTACAAGAATGTCTATAAGCCTCTAACGTATCACACCCTAACCTTGGGGGGTGTGGTCGACATCCGACACCCTAAGGCATGAGCATACCAAATGTAGTAGCTGAACCACATGACATGAAATCTGGGCCGACAAGGACTCCAAATGACAACAATAAGATATAAACAACAATAACCTGCACGCAGAAAAGGCCCAACACAACATATATGTAAATAACCTCTAGTCTGTAAGCCTCTACGAGTACTACCATGAGTCATCAAGTCAGAACAGTACCCCGACATACCCAAATAACCATATATATATGTATACATACCCCAAAACTCGATTAGCATCTCTGAAAGAAGAGAAGTGCACTAACTCAAGCTAAACATTGAACCTACTGAGGAGGCTCATCAAATCGTCTATCTACACCTGTGGGCATGAACATAGTGTCCCCCGACAAAAGGAATATCACTACAAAAGATGTACTGAATATGTAAGATAGGTAAACATATACATAATAATGTAATGCAAATGAAGAGTATAGAATGTCAACTTGGGACTCAGAACTACCACTGAGGGCGCACAACTGACATAACCATGATCATGTGCATGAAAGTAAAATCAAGCCACTTTATGGATCCATATAATATAGTATGAAGTCCCTTTGTGGGGTAAGATCATCGTAAACTGCCCGACCATGTAGGACGCGATAATATCTACCCAACTGATCAATGGTAACTGCCCAACCGATGTAAATAATGATACATAACTGCCCAACCGGTGATATGCACATATAAGTGCCTACCCGACCGACTATAATGTGAGGTCGTAAGAAAAATATATATATATATATATATATATATATATATATATATATATATATATATATAAAAGTGCAATGTAAGATAGACTTGAAGGGTAACATGAATAGAGTCGAGTGATCTATGGTCGTTATCCTCCTACTATCGTTATTGAATCATATACAACAACCGTTACAATCCAATCATAATTCTCTAAATCAATAGTATCACAAGAAATATCATAAGATGTGAATGAGAGTTTCAACAAGGAACAAACTAGAATCATAACCAATAATGGGAGGGAAACATTGGATAATCAAGCTACTAAGAATATAATTGCTCAATAATACTTCATTTCACTTTTGATCTATAACAATATTATGCCAAGAAAAGGAAAAACCTTACATACCTTTGTCGTCAAAGCTATCCAACATTCCCCAAGTCCTTGTAAGCTCTACAAATGATTATCTACATTATATGAATAATATCAGTACTAGAGTCAACAATTTAACTTAAAAGAATTGACAAGTTCACTATTCACGATTCACGATTCACGATTCATTATTCACGATTCATGATTCACTATTGAAGACACCGCTCCAGTATTCTCATTTTTTTTCAATTCCAATTTAACTATCACAACTACAACTCAATATACATTAATGCAACAAGATCCATGATTAATGCCACGAAGGAACTTAGTTTGAATCTCTAAGTTAGTAACTTATCTACATAAACTTGGGCAGCATCTCCCCTATTACTTTAACTTCCTCCAACTCCACACACCATCAAAAACAACCAGAGAAACACAAAAAAAACAACATCAATAACAAGGTACAATATAGCATTAACAAGTCATCAACATATCACAACGAGCGGCAAGCTCGGATTGGAACTCATACAACCATTGTCACCCCTTATGAATTTATTACTTTGACTCAACAATATATATAACATGATGAAAAGTATATTCATCCATTTTTCCAGCCTTATATCTCGAAAATAACAATAAAATTCATTTGGGCATTTTATCGAGCTTTTATACTTTTTATATCCAAATTTACATAAATTTTTGACACTACAACTTCATACCAACTCTCTTTCATATCCTCAACCTCATAAACATATCAACAAGCTCATAACATACTCCTAATTCACACAAATCAGTCCACAAAATAGTCCAAACAATTCAATAAGCAACAACATCATAACTACGATTTTCGACCTTTATTTCACGCGTTTTCAACCGTACAAGCTAGCTACAACTTCTATAAGCTCAAACTTATGAAGGAGAAGTATAATCTTACCTTATAACACTTAGAACAACTCTCCATACTAGCTAGAACCACTCCAAAAATCAGCAACCACAAGAGGAATAAGAAACCCACTAGCACCATGGGATTCCCGACGTTTGATTTTACTCCTGGATGGTTGGGGAATTTTTAGAGAGCATTTTGGGGTGTTTGGGACTGATTTGTTTTGAAAAAATCTGAGCTGAAATAAGCTCTCGGATTTGATTTAAGAAAATTCTTGAATTTCACTGTTCACTATTCATGGCATTGTTCATCCATGAAAATAAATATGGTTCATATTTTTGACGAACCGTATTCCCTTTGACTCGTTTAACCTCTAACCCTTTCAACACATTCTAATCACTTGTTAAACAAGATTTAAACACTTATAACGTCAAGGATAATCGTGTTACCTTAGTGTACGTCGAACTTAATTTCTTTGATTCATTTGACCCCGAACTCTTACGAAACTTTTGTAACACCTATTTAAACTTAATTTCATCCAAATATGCCTCACCATGATTTATGTTACTTTACTTACGATGCATACGAGTGTAAAAATACGGGTGTAACATTCTTCCTACTTAAGAACATTCGTTCTCGAATGATGAGGAAAATTCTAATTTTCAGGATTTCTAAAATTTTGACAGAGTTTTCTCTGTAAAAAGGACTATCCAAAACCTTTTAAGTAGCCAGAATACATATCCAATGCCACACAAGGCTACAAAACAATATGATATTATGATATCGGCCCCATATGACCATCCGTCTATATAGAAACCAAACGGGTTAGCCATAAATCACCTCAACTATCAACTGTTGAAGCATGGGCTGCATCTATCACATCTGGCTCAGTAACATAGTTTATACAAGATATATAAGATATGCTTGATAGATAGGATAGAAATAGGGAAATCGTATCGCACGAGTGTCATTGTAACCTTTAGCTAGAATAAATAAGGGTGCCTAGACTTTATGTCTTTCTTAACTTTTCAAATCATCTCTTTTATTCCATTGCTTCCTTTACAATACCCTAATCGGAGGCCATCTCTATAATATGCAACTTTTGGACTTGACGATATAGAATAATAGCTAAGATATCTTAATAAGACAAATTCTCTATACCCTGAACACCCTTGACTAGGGATATACAGAATAAATCTCCTATACACTTCCGTAACATCGATGTAGTGAAAATTTGATTAAACTTCCTATAACTCTCGGACATGTTTAATAAATCAATGGAAGATCTGTACTTCTGACCAGACAAGGTCTCATAAGAATCCATCTAGATCTTAAGATGATAACTGTTATGATATATAACTCTATTGTGGGTGTAACTGATATTCCTACTCTTCTTTGAAACCTATACCTGTCTGCAACATGTCATCTAGCGTCTATATCATATTTTTGTCCTGTTCACTTATCCAACATGAAATTATAACAGGGGCTTTTTTTTTTCTATGCTCCTAACCTTTCTGAAGGAAATTTCTAGAAGTTCACTGTAACTAAGCTTCTCTTTATGAGATGATAGACATTAGAATGTCCTGAAGTCATACGACCTCTTTTTATACATTTTACTTGTATGATCCTCAACTGTGTGGATAACTTATTCTGGCGAGAAATGGGCCATCTTATAAATCTGCCAACCATCCATCATCTGTGTAGTATCTCAGATAAGCGCGAGGTGAACTCATACTGAACTTTACATTTGAGCTACCTTTCTATTCTTTCATTGGGAACTCTATTCTATGAATTGTCCCTCTGGGCCTTGATATTCTATCTTGACCTGTTGACCATTGGGTTATTATGGCAAACTCGACAATACTCATTTTCATGTTATTACATCAATACATGCCTTTAGTACCCTGATACATCTTCATCGAACTAAATGAAATAAGATAGCGGGGATAATACGCCTCCGCTCAACCCTGCTCCGGGAACCAGTTAAATCGAGAACACATAATTGACCTGGGTATTGGAGAACTCCGTTTTCCTTTAACTCGAATATTGGCTCCTTTTTTGACGGGACTTTCTTTTCTGATGGTACTGACTCTGCATTCTCATATTGTTACTCTTTTACCATTTCCATAAGGGCAACGCTTCTACCTTCTGCATTACAACCTTATTATCATTAGAGCCTTGGGATTGAACCTTTAAATTTGCTAACTGATGAAACTTTTTTAGTTAACCTTTTCTTTCCCCAAACTCTAGATAAGCTAAGCTGCCCATACATTCCTTCTTATGTTGCTCTGAAGGCTGACACTTTATTTTGTTAACTCACTCTTTTAAACTGTAATAAAAAAAAATCCCTATATTGTTATTCTTTCACTTTGACCACCCAAGGGCCATTACTAAGTTCTGATTTGTAACTCTATCTTCTGAACCATTTTCTCTAAAGGAGGACCTTATTCCGCCATATCAAGCTTCCTTTTATTTACCCTTTTTACTCCAAAGTAGCATTACTCTCTTTTAAGAATACTCATATGTTTCTATATCATTGCAACTTCTCTTGGAGCCACCTTTACCATTAGTAAGAAAAATTCATCTCAATTTTTGGCTACTGTCGCCTAAAGATATCACATCATACCTCTAACACATGCTCGCTATTGATGGCCCTGAGTTATGGGTCCAAATCTTTTCTCGACTTTCCCAACTGTTCTTAATCGTAATCGACCTCATTCTCTCATTCACGGTAGCTATTGACGTATTCCATACCAGATGTATACATATAATTAAACCACTTATTGGAGTAATTTCTCTTTTTCACTTCTTAGCTAACATCTTTTAATAATATACTTTCAGCAATTCCATCATCGTATATCCTTATAGGATCTTGGGCACTTTTAACTTCCCGCCATTGTCTTCCTTACCTTCAGATCTGCTTTCCCTCTTACAGTATCAGTTTTGAGAACTTTCTTAATTACTTGTGTTCCCTTCCAGGTTTCACAACCCTTTAGCTTGATTTACTTTATGCTAGACCTTTTTGCATTGTTATTTTCCATCTAAATTATCTTTTGGGAGTTGTGATCATTTACTGGTGAGGTTAAAACTTCAAGCTACTAGACAATTTTATATAGTACAATTTGTATCAAATGACAACTCTTTCGGCCTCATGGCTAGCCTTCTTTTAGGTTCTTCATATATCATCTTCCATTTTAACTCAATTTACCCATATCATTCATTAATTCTGAATACCATTTTGGGCTTATATACCTTTGTCTTTACTTACAGACAATGCTCTTCTTTTCTGAGCCTTATATATTTAGTGACACCGTTTCTTAATTCCTTTAACCAGGAGGTTGCTATCATTCCTTTCTTAGAGTTGATAGTTATGTTTCATTTTATAGTCATGACACATTCGTCATATATGGATGACACCATATGATTCATCCTGAAACTTCCTCATCATAACCTTCTCATCTTTTTATTAAACCATCATATGAGTTCTGTATCAATCCTTGATCGTACTATCTCCTCTATAGAAAGAGGACCACTCTCTGCGCTTTGAGATTTCCATCTTGAAAAGTCATATTATTGCCTCAACTCCTTCCATACTTTCGTGATCTTTTAACAACTTTTAATTTGCTCCAACATAATTCTCTTTTACCATAGAGATATAACATCATGTGTTCGTAACTGACATTCTCAGTTTCAATTGACTCTTATGTTCTAGTTAAGACATTTAATCTTTAGGGCTTCTTTCTTGATGACCTTCAAGGGTTACTCCTTCCTTTTGCAGCTTATTCATTTACTGTCTAATCGTTTACTTTGCAACTTCTCAATATCCTTCATTATAACAATCTTTCGAGGTTTCAACTCTCATTCCGTTTAACCAAGAAAATTCCCCAATATCGATACTTTCTAATTCAGGGAGCTAAATCACCTGATCAATATGTTCTGTTAATATTTAGCTGTTCAATTCTCATCATAGATACTTAATCTCGTAATACATTCATCTTCTTAACTCAACATTTGCTTCTTCTTGTCTTCTAGTTTACTTTGCTACCATCTTGTCATATTATTATGTTTTATCATATAACTATCTGTTATTCCTCATATTGCTCATGTCCCACCTATACTTGTATCATCCCTTTACTATAAATCTCACTTTTTACCTTAATCCAGATATTCATAGAAAAACATTCTTTCGATTTTAACTTCTCCTTATTTAATCAACCTTACCTTCAAGGCACTTACTATTTCTACTTTACTTTAAACAATAGCCTCCCTGAGCGGAAACATTTACCTTGCACACCAAGATTGCAATCCCTGACCCTTAAATCTTTAAGATCTTCAAAGGTTATATCTAAGTAACAATTCCTGAGTACATCATGTATATATCTTCTAAAGAGGAATGCCTTTAATGTAATTGTAATATTCTTCAAGACTGCCATGCTATCAATCATTCTAACCTTTACTAGCTCCCGATATCTCACTTCTTTTTAAAACTACGTTTATCAATGTCGGTAAATCACAAGCCGACATAAATATCTCTTATTGTGGTTCTACCACTACTGACGGCAATATAACATTACTTACATCATTCTACCTGAATATCATTCTCCTTACAACCCTCTGTGCTCAGGTACTCTGTAATTCATTTTTTACTCCTTTTTAATCCTAAAACATACATTTTACCTTTCTAGGATTTCATTATCTCTTCTATATATGAGTGAGACAAAGACTCAAATTCTCAAACTTTAACATAATACCTACACTTATGGCGTATCAATAGTCTGGTAGGAGTCATTCATTTATTGGCTATGAATGTGAACTAACCAAAGTCTTTCTGGTAATTGACATTACTGAAATGGTATAAACCATAAGTTAGACTCGAATTCTTAAAACTCAGCTCTACTGCACGATTTATGAGATGAAAGAATGGAAACCATCCCTAAATGCCCTGTAGCCTCCTGCTTATAAGTGTGGTGCACAACATACCCATAAACAAGACTTTATTAGACGCGCCTAGCAGACTCCCTAGGGAAGACCTGCTTTGATACGAAGTTTGTCACACCCCAACCTTGGGGTGTGTGGCTAGTACCTGGTACCCTAAGGCTCGAGAGTACCAACTGTAATACCTGAACGATATGACACAAAACTTGAGCTGACAAAGCCTCCAAATGACAATAGTAAGATATAAACAACAATATATATATATATATATATATATATATATATATATATAATAACTTCTGGTCTGAAAGCCTTTATGAGTACTACCATGTGTCATCAAGTCGGAACAAGGCACAAACATACCCAAAATAATCATATATATATATATATACATACATACATATCCCAAAACTCGATCATCAACTCCGAAAGAAGAGGAGTGCACCAACTCAAGTGAACAGTGAACCTACTGAGGAGGCTCATCAAAAAGTCTATCTGCACCTGCGGGCATGAACACAGTGTCCCCCGATAAAAGGAACATCAGGACGAAAGATATACTGAATATGTAAGGAAGGTAAATATGTACATAAGAATGTAATACAAGTGAAGTGTAGAGAATGTCAACCTGGGACTCAGAACTGTCACTGAGGGCACAACTGACATAACCATGATCATATCCATGAAAGTAAAATCAAGCCACTCTACAGAGCCATATAATATAGTATCAAGTCCCTCTATGGGGTACGCTAATCATAAACGCCCAACCATATAGGACGCGGAAATATCTGCCCAACTGATCAGTGGCAACTACTCAACCAGTGGTAAATAAAGATACATAACTGACCAAACAATGGTATGCACATATAAGTGCCTATCCGACCCACTATAGCACGACGCGATAAGAAAATAGATACACATTTATAAGTGCAATGCAAGAAAGATCTCAGGGGGGGTACCATGAATAGAGTTAGAGTGACATATGATCGTTATCCTCCAACTAATGTTATTGAATCACATACAGCAACCGTTACAATCCAACTATAGTTCTCTGAATCAATAGTATCACAAGGAATATCATAATATGTGAATGAGTGTTCTGACAAGGAACAAACTACAATCATAACCAATAATGGGAGGGAAACACAGGATAATCAAGGTACTAAGAATATAATTGTTCGTCGATACTTCATTTCACTTTTGATCTATAACAAGATCATGCCAAGTAAAGTAATAGCCTTACATACCTTTGTCGTCAAAGCTGTCCAAGTTTCCCCGAGTCCTTGTAAGCTCTACGAATGATTATCTACATTATATGAATAATAGCAGTTCTAGAGTCAACAATTTAACTCAAAAGAATTAACAAGTTCACTACTCACAATTCATGATTCACTATTCATGACCCGCTCCCGTATTCTCATTTTTTTCAATTGCAATCTAACCATAACAACTAGAACTCAATCTACATTAATACAACAAGATCCATAATTAATGCCATGAAGAAACTTAGTTTGAATCTCTAAGTTAGTAACTTGTCTATATAAATTTAGGAAGTATCTCCCTATAACTTTAAATTCCTCCAACTCAACACATCATCAACAACAACCAGAGCAACAAAACAAGAACAACATCAATAACAAGGTACAATATATCATTAACAAGTCATCAACATATTATGACGAGCGACAAACTCTGATTGAAACTAATACAACCCTTTTCATGCCTTATGAATTTATTACTTTGACTTAACAAAATCTATAACATGATGAAAAGTATATTCATCCATTTTTCCATCCTTATAACTCAAAAATAACATGAAAACTCACTTAGGCATTTTACCGAGCAACTTATGTGTATTCAGTTTATACATTTTTTATATCCAAATTTACATGAATTTCTGACACTACAATTTCATACCAACTATCTTCCATATCCTCAACCTCATAAACATCTCAATAATCTCATAGCATACTCCTAATTCACACAAATCAGTCCAAATAGTTCAATAAGCAACAACATCATAACTACAATTTCCGACCTTTATTTCATGGGTTTTCAACTGTACAAGCAAGATACAACTTCTATACACTCAAATTTATGAAGGAGAAGTATAATATTACTTTATAATACTTAAATCAACTCTCCACATCAGCTGGAACCACTCGCAAAATCAGCAACCACAAGAGGAACAAGAAACCCACTAGCACCACGAGATTCCTGACATTTGATTTTACTCTTGGATGGTTGGGAAATTTTTAGAGAGCATTTGGGGGTGTTTGAGACTGATTTATTTTTTGAAAAACTCTGAGCTGAAATGAGCTCTTGGATTTGATGTAAGAAAATTCTCAAAATACGATCTGTATGTTTTATCAAACGTAGTCTCTTTGACTCGTTTAACTTCTAACCCTTTCAACACTTGATAATCGCTTGTTAAACATGATTTAAACACTTATAACCTCAAGAATAATCGTGTTCACCGAGCTTATGTCGAACTTAATTTCTTCGATGCATTTGACCACGAACTCGTGCAAAACTATTGTAACACTCGTTTAAACTTTTTTTCATCCAAAAATAGGATCTTAGCCTCACCGAGCTTTATGTTAATTTGCTTATTACGCATACGAGTATGAAAATACAAGGTGTAACACATCGAGTCATAACTGTATCTTAACCTAGACAGGGTCCCAGCCTACCCATGATCTGTAAATACACAAAGGCTAGACCTGGAAACTTCGAACGACCTAGAAACTTTGAACGACCTGGAGTTTCCCACAAAAGCTGATACTCAGTAGGTCCTACTGATACGATCCTTCTTGTAACCTATCTGAAACTGCAGGCATGAACACAACGTCTCCCAGGCAAAAGGGACGTCAGTATGAGATAATGTACCGAGTATGTAAGGTGAATAAAACTAAACTGTACTGAAACGTTAAGCATTATGAATATAAACTGCAAAACTGTTAAGGGAAAACTGGATATGCTTACCGATCTCTATTGTCTACTAACTACACAACCTAATACTCATTACTTAGCCTCATATAAGGCGCTTAGACATGAATAAATAGCCTCGAAGGCAAGCGCGCGTCATACTGTATGGCCCCATAGGCAGACTGTATAGCCAATAGCCCCAAAGGAAATCTGTCATAGCCCTGAAGACAACATCATAGCCCCGGAGGCAATCTGTCATAGGCACAATGGCAACATCATAGCCTCGAAGGCAACAATTATAGCTCGAAGGCAACATCATGGCCCCGAAGGCAACTATAACTCTCTATAGTCTATAATCATGTCTTTTATGTTTCTAAGTATTTGGCTAAACATGGCTAACTGTAACTCATTCTTGACAATGAATGATTACTAGGATAGGGTCATGATAACCCATTTACGATTTCTGTAACTAGCACATCTTTGTGCAATGGAATCAGAACTAGCTCATTGAAGAAATCATACCAAAAACAAGGAAATGATAGCCTTCACATACCTTAGATCATCTTGTCGCGGCAAGGCAACATAAATGGCCCACAACACACTTCAATCTATACCAAAACAAGAGCACAAACATTACTATTACAATGAGTAACAATTTCAATCATCGACCAACTTTCTTTAGAATTAAAACATAGCTCTCTTCCTCCTCCAAATTCTCACCTTCATCAACTATCCAACACATGGGGAACTATGATAAACACATTCTCAACATAATAATCAAACCATCTCTAGTAATATCCAGGCACAAGAAGATATAGATACACTTTATGTAACTCAACAACACTTTTTCTAGACCACCTTCTTACATCTTTCTTATAGTCTTTCACTTTTCCAACCCAATCAACACAAATACTACTTAAGAATAGAAATTAAGAGGTTAAACTCACCTTGAAGAATATGGAAAACTCCAACTACCAATTTCTTTGATCTTGAGACAACACACAACAACAACATAACACCAACCAAATGATCTCTTAACACTTTTACAACACTTGGGATGAAGAACTTAAGTGATTTACCTTTGGATTGTATTGGGAACCCTTGGATTGCCTTTGATCTGCAGCTGGTTCTGCGCCACAGATCACCATATGCGACTGCAGATGCCATCGCATCTCCAAGTAGTGGTTTGGGCAATTTTTAGCTTGATATGTGAACCCATATGCGAGGCAAAAGATATTCGCGAGGTAGAACTCTTCCGCAAAGCATACTAACTACATCGAATTTCGTTGAAACTTGCTTCCTTCGATCTGCTTGACCTCAAACCTTTTGGTCTGCTCTAAATACTTGTTAAGAGCCTTACTTAGCCTCATATAAAAGTCATAACTTGTCTGGACATACATTACCTCCTTCGCAATGCATTAAGCGTAATAAAAATACCTCATATCGTATGATACCCTCCTCATGAAGAATTTCCAATATCCTTAGCCTAGGGACGTTATTACCCATGAGAATTGCTCCTACTCCGATTGCTGCTTTTTTGCCCTTCTTACTATCTATAAATCCATTCCCTTTTGATCATCTAAGACTTTATCCTTATTAGTCAAACTTCTATTGTACACCTTCTTGCGAAGGGTTATCGTACTCCTTGGTAAGTTTAAAATAGCCACCCCTTATTGGTTTTACTATCAGTGAGTATTGGCTGCTTTTCTGACTTATATCTCTTTTCGAAAGTCTAAAGATTTCTAACAGTTTCACGATTCTGTCCTCTCATCTAATCTTTCTATTCTTTAATGCCTAACTTAGATGATTTCATCTGATGATGTTTACTTCCAAACAGTCTATTCTACTTTAATCTCTAACTATAAACACTTTCTTTATAGTCCGGATTCGACAATTTATAACTCGTTGCACTTACATCTGCTATATTTTTAGCTTGGCATTCCTATTACTCTTGCCTCATATTTTACCCCCATTTAATTAGCTCAAATTACACACTAGCTATTCTTCATTATGGATCCGAAGCTACCCTTGCATTTCTCAATATATGTATAGATCTATGCCCCTTATAGTCCCACAATGATTTCCACTTCCTTTGCTAAAACCTCTATTGCTGAATTAGCTAATTACGTAGGGTACCTCTAGCATATAAATACATTTCCCTTATCTTACACTATTAAGGGTCATGCTAATCTTACTAAAGTATCTTTCTAATTTTTTCCTACCCCTCAGGCTAGATATCCCTTTCTCATTATGGTTAATCTCAAAAAGTACTAGTCTAATCTTAGGTATTCTTCTGAATTTTCCTAGTCTTTTTGTCATATTCTAAACTTAAACCTCACAACAAGATACTGTTGACATACCTGCAACCTCTAAACGGTCTTAAGCACTACCAGAGCTGAGTCTCCATCTCTGCACTTACCTTGGTTTTCTCAAGCCCGGTATGCAGCCGACCACACTGGTGGCAAAGTGTCCTCCTCTGAATTATGCTATTTTAGGCTTGGTATTCTGATGTTTGCGAACCCTACCTTGGCCCCGTATGAGAACCCTGATCAATCATAATCTACTTGAGTGATCCAGCCCATTGTCCATGCACTGGAAGTCTTCTATTACTCGGCAATCTTTCATAGTCGTCGGCTATCCTGGCCCCCTTGGCCTGACTTTCACCCTCATTTGAAGTATATCCAGTATATTATAGCGGCTCCTAGTTAACTGACTCCCAAGACTGTACTGATCTTGCACCCTTAGAGGACTCAACCCTATCTGGTGATGTTGGAATTTCCCTATGCTCTCCTGATGCAGGTGGAGTCGACAACACCTGGAAAGCTGACTCACATTGAACCTCGGACGGGTCCTCCTCAATAGAATATCTTGCCGCCTCAGAAGGATCCTCTTCAATAGAATAGCTAGTTGCTTCCAACGGATCTTCTTCGGTAGATTAACTCACCTCTTATCTTTCTAATGTCTCGGTCCTTCCACTAGCTATAGCCTTTCCATAAGAAGGCATCTCTGTACATCATCATCAATAAGCTTGACTTTCTAGGACTTAACTTCACAACACGATCTAGATCTGAAAGAAGAATAACTGACTCCTAAATGCCTTTTACCTCATTGTCTATAAATATGGTGCACAACACATAAATAGACATGACTTTACTAGACACGACTTGTAGATACCCTTGGGCTGACCTGCTCTGATAATAATTTGTCACACTCCAACCTGAGAGAGGTGTGGTTAACACCCGATACCTAGCTAGGTCTGAGCGTACCAAGCTGAACTCATAATCTGAGCCTTAAAGGCGGTCTAGGCCATGAAGTCAATGATGTAAATACAATCTCTACTTAGGCCGTACACTAAAATATCTATAAATAGAAGTTAACTCAACTTAGGTGGGACTGGCCCCATACATCTATATACATGACTAGGTGGCTGACAAGGCCACCATACTGACACTACTAGTGTACAAGCACGTGTATAAGCCTCTAATGAGTCATAATTGTATCTTGATCGGGACAGGGCCCCGGCCTACCCATGATTTGTAAATACACAAAAGCTATGTCACACCCCAACCTTAGGGGGTGTGGCCGGCACCCGGCGCCCTAAGGCCCGAGCGTACCAATCTTGATACCTGAGAGATATACCACAACTCATGGGATGACAAGGCCTCTGACACCTACTTAACTGAATAAGAACATAGCCACCCGCACTCAAAAAAAGTCCCCAACCATACATATCTATAACAAGGCCGAGATAATCACAATAAATCTACTATAGAGGTCGATAAGGCCACACACGACTACCACACATCACACATTGTTTACAAGCCTCTAAGGAGTATACTGACAACAACTGGTCAGGATAGTGCCCCATTATACCCAACTATATACATATGCATATCCATCATACCTATCGACTTACTATACAACTCCAGAAGAATGGACCATGACAACCTCCAGTTGAATCGAGTCCTACTTTAAGGAAATCATTTACATCTTTATCTGTACCTGCGGAAATAAAACGCAGTGTCCCCGAAAAGGGACATTAGAACAAAATATGTAGTGAATATGTAAGGCAGATAAACAATATAGACAGAAGACATATCATAAGAGATAAGGGTACATAAGTCAACCTAAAACTCATAACAAGCCTCTGAGGGCCTACTTGAAACAATCATGAAAATGTATACATGTCTGAAAAAAAATCAAGCTACTATGGACCCATATAAAGTAATATACATCCTCTCTATGGGGCAAATCATGTCATAATACATATATATCGTACCTGGCCTCATTGAGGACTCGGTCGTACCCGACCCAAATGTGGGACTCGATAATATCAAAACCAACTACAGCTGGGTGCATATCTACATGTCGTACCTGGCCGACTATAGTGCGTCTCGGTAAGAAAATGGTAACATATATATAAGTGCAATGCAAGACAGACTCTGAAGAGACTTATGAAATCAATTGGAGTGACTCAAGGTCGTTATCCTCCGATTATCGTTATGTAGTTGTGTTTGTATCAACTATCTGAGGGTCGACAAGATTTATAAGAAAAATATATGCTTCAAAGGAAACAAGGTGAATGTGTCTTTAACAAAGATCAGCAATAAAGTCCAGGAATTATACGTTAACATGAAATGATGAGGTTTGCAAGCTTTCAATCTAAAGAATAAAGTTCCATTTTGGTGTAACGTCGTTATGATTACGTCATTCATAGATCATGCTAAAAGAATGAAAGAATATGCCTTGGCATACATGGTCATTGTCACTACAATTGTTCTATAAGCCCTCGCTCCTATTACGGGTGGTCATCTACATTAGATAACAAGTTGACATCAATATTGAATTCAAATTCCATAGAGAAACTTCACTTAAGTATCTTATCGACATCCCTAAACACTTTGGGTTCTTAGACTTCTTTACAAGGGATACTTATGTGATTCAATCTCCCGGTTCAATCCAAATACAATTTCCATAGAAACTTGATTAGGTGTTCTTCGACAACCCTTAAGCAAATATAATTCTTTAAACTTCTTGCGCACTAGTCTCACAACCTTTCAAACCTTACGTTCCATAATCCATAACATATACTATCAACTCTGCCATCCAATTCAACTCATATTAAGTATAAACGGCCCATCAATTCATATTACAAAAAATTCATAAATTTGTGTAGTTTTGATCATGAAAACTTTTTCATAAATTCCTCAAAAATCAATAATTAATCATAATTATAAGTAGATATGAGTAAATCATACCTTTACATATCAAATCCTTCTAAAAAAAGTAGGCAATTTTTATTCCCAAGGCTTCTCCAAACTAACTTGATATGGAGAAGATGAATTCTATGATAGTTACGTACTTTATGGCGTTAATCATGCGTAATTGAACTTGTCTTGATCTTAAGGTGTTATCATACCATGCAGAGGGTTTGGAGAGTGTGCTAGGGTTTGGTATTGAATAGAAATTAGCCCCAAATCAGAAAATTCCAATATAAACTTGTCAATAAATCTGCACCGTTGTAGATTGATGGTACACTCGATGGACCGTCAAACTTTCGACGGTCCATCATTCTTCCCGTCAAACTGCCAGGAAGGTTGACATCTCACCTTGGGCAATTTGACTGTCCGTCAACTCTGTCATCAAACTGCCTAGTTTCCTGCTTTCGTCAAAACATACTTTCTTTGATCCGTTTAACTTTTGGACACTCTGGTACTTCCATAACTAACTTGTAAACCTTTATTACTCTTCCGTAAGGTCATACCTCTTCTCGAGACGTTGGTATCCTTTGGCGTCATGGCAGAATGTGAAACTATGGGGTGTAAAAAGCTAGACCTGGCAACTCCGAATGACCTAGAACTTACCACAAAAGCTGATACTCGTTAGGTCCTACTGATGCGATCCCTCTTGCAACTTGTCTGAACCTACGAGCATGAACACAACCCCCCCTCCCCAGGAAAAAAGAGATGTCAGTACGAGATAATGTACCGAGTATGTAAGGTCACTTAAACTGAACTGTACTGAAACGTAAAGCATTCTGACTATAAACTGCAAAACTGTTAAGGGAAAACTGGATATGCTTACTGGTATCTATTGTTTACTAACTTTGCAACCTAATACTCATTACGTAGCCTCGTATAAGGCATTTAGACATGAATAAATAGCCCCAAGGTCAAGTTGTGTATGTATAGCCCCGTAGGCAAGTGCACTTCTGTTTAGCTCCAAAGGCAATATGTTTCTGTATAGCCCATAGGCAGACTGTATGGCTAATAGCCCCAAAGGAAATTTGTCATAGCCCTGAGGTCAACATCATAGCCTTCAAGGCAATCTTTCATATCCACGAAGGCAACACCATAGCCCCGGAGGCAACTATTATAGCCCGAAGGCAACTATAACTCTCTATAGTCTATAATCACGCTTTCTATCATTCTAAGTATTTGGCTAAAGATGGCTAATTGTAACTCATTGTTGACAAGGAAGGACTATTAGGATAGTGTCATGATAACCCAATTACGATTTCTGTAACTAGCACATCTTTGTGCAATGGAATCAGAACTAGCTCGTTGAAGAAATTATGTCAAAAACAAGGAAAGGATAGCCTTCACATACCTTATCTTATCTTGTCTCAGGAAGGCAACATAACTGGCCCACAACGCACTTCAACCTATACCAAAACAAGTGCACAAACCAATCATCGACCAACTTTATTTAGAAATTAAAACTTAGCTCTCTTCTTCCTTTCCCCAATACTCACATTCATCAACCATCCAAAACATGGGGAGGCATGATAACAACCTTCTCAACCTAAGAAGCTATAGATACACTTTCTACAACTCAACAACACTTTTTCTAGACCATCTTCTTACCTCTTTGTTATAGTCCGTCACTTTTCCAACCCAATCAACACAAAGACTACTTAAGCATAGAAATCAAGATGTTAAGCTCACCTTGAAGAATATGGAAAACTCCAACTGTCACTTTCTTTGATCTTGAGAAAACACACAACAGCAACATAACACTAACCAAGTCATCTCTAACACTTCTACAACACTTGGGATGAAGAACTTGAGTAATGTTTATTTAGATTGTCTTGGGAACCCTTGAGAAGAGTCTATAGAGAGTTTGGGAGTATCTACACTTTATTTGGGTCGAAATATGACTGAAAACGATGTGGCACCGGTTAAATAGCTAAAGGTGGTCGGCCACCGATCTGCGGCTGGTTTTGCACCGCAGATGCCACCGCATCTCCAGGTAGTGGTTTGGACAATTTCTAGGCTTGATCTGTTAGCCCATATACGAGGCAGAAGCCATTCGCGAGGTAGAATGCTTCCGCAAAGCATACTAACAACGTCGAATTTCATCGAAACTTGCTTCCTTTGATCCACTTGACCTCAAACCTTTTGGTATGCACTAAATACTTATTGAGAGCCTTACTTAGCCTCATATAAAAGTCATAACTTGTCTGGACTTACATTACCTCCCTCGCAAGGCAATCGGTGTAACAAAAATACTAGCACAAACCACTTAGCGCCTATTGAACTCTTGTAATCTCTAAAAGGTTTTTACTCACTCACCCCCTTCATAACCTTCACGATCGACCTTCCCTAGTATTAATTTAACCGACTAATCAAAATTCCAATGTACACAAGTATGGTGTGTAACAGAGCACTTCGTTTTATAGAGAGACGGTGAACTGTAACTTTGGGGTCTAATCCAGGCATCTCTTTGTAACTCCAAGCAAATACGTATAACTAAAACTGTAGGCATAATAGCTAAACATGTCTGATAGATAGAAGAGAAGTCTGAGGATGTACTTACATATTCCTTGTTCATGTCATATAGTAATATCAACATCGTACAAGGCCCTATCGGGGCTCTGTGGATAAGTATAACGTACCAGGCCTTAAATGAGGCCCTTTCGATAGACATAACTTACCAGGCATTAAGGAGGCTTGTGGAAATATCACATGTCACACCGGGCCACTAGGGGTTCTATGGTGTACGCAATGTACTAGGCCTTAGCGAGCTCTGTGATATAAATATAATGTACCAAGCCATAGCGAGGCTCTGTGGGATAAATATACGATGTACCAGGCCATCTATAGGCTCTGTGGAATAAGCGATAACATTCCAAACAATCAACCATAACTCAAAGCAATAAACTGTTGTTTCCAACCAAGGACTTAGTCCATAAGATTTTTATATACTCAACTAATGAGCAGGATAAGCTCTAAGATAGAAAGTACACACGACAAAAGACAACCAATGACATCTCAAAGATATCTAATTAGGAGACACAAGCTCATTGTAAACACTTCTTATATATATATATATATATATATATATATATATATATATTTAATGAGTACCTTGATAGGTATGGGATCATGCTATGTTATATAAATAAGAGATAACCATTAAATACCTTTAATGTCAAATTCTTACTTGCGGTTGTGACCAATCTCCTCTACGCCTCAATCTACATGAAATATAGCGATACTAGCGTTAACTAAAACGACACAAGAATAATACATCGAGTGGCACACTCATTTTATAATGAACCAGACAACATCTCCCCTATTTATTTAACATCCCTCAAGTCCAAAATAACTGGAACAACAACCAAACCAAATCCAGCCACACAACAGCATAAAACAATCACCAAATAGCCCACACGTCAATAACACACCTCATATGACTTCCGGCTATTAATTTTGTATTTCTCATCTCATAATTTAGTTATGGCTTGGATAAACTTAATTATATCTATGAGGGGATAATTCTTACAGTATATGCCAAGAACTACTTTTCTTCTACCTTACTTCTCTTCGAAGAAATCTTCGATTTGTTATCACCCAGATAAAGTCAACATGAATATAACCTCGATTGTAGCACTAAGTAAATGTAATTTATCTCTTTAATTGAAAGAGACGGAAATAATAATGGTGCTTCCCTGTGTAAGTCATGGGCTGGTAAATACTAAAAGTTGTACAAAAAATTTGTTTCAAATGACCTCTTAATGATAAAGGATAAGGATCTAAAGGTATTGTAAATCTTGTGCTTTACATGTGGTGCCACTTGGCCAAGAAACACAATTCTAATCATTAAATGTTGCCACATCACATGATAAGTATGATGACCATCCACTTGCTACAATTCTCCATCACTCATATTAATAATTATCTAAAAAAAATTTATTTAATTTCTTGTCTTTCACTACAATCCCTCATTTAACCAATTACACACATAATTAATTTCTTGATCTCATTTCACTTAAACAAAAATTATTTTCAACACACCTCATATAATCATTATCATGATCATCTTATATAACCCTAGTCCATAGCCTCTTTTGGTAAATAGAAAATGTTAATTCCAATCATCGTCGACACACTTTTAAGCATATCATTTCGGGACTTCATCTTTTTATACATCGAGATTTTTATTTGCATACGTAAATATGACCAAAATTCTCCGAATCCCGAGTCTACTTACAAATGTTGAGCAGTTAAAACCATAGTCCGAAAGCATGGGATATCACATTGACTAAACTTATTCTCTTCTATTTATTGACTTTTAATCCTTACGACACTTCCTCAACACTTGCTACACTTAGCATAACCACTTATAATGTCAGAAATAATCTTGTTCTTCAGGCTTACGTCGAATATCTTATGATGCAACTCGACGAGTGAAAACACGAGATGTAACATCCTCTCCACTTAGGAATATTTGTCCTCGAATGTAGAGGTGTACATAAGAGATACTAACTCCTAAGGATTCTTACAAATATTTTGACAGAGTCTCCACTGTATATTGGACTATATCCAACCTGTCACGCAGCCAGAAAACAAAATATATATGCCACACTGGACCATAAATAATCAACAACAACTCTTGGATCCAAACAACCATCAATGTCAACGCACATCACAAAGTTGTAACTTACCTCATATATAGAACTTTCAGTCTAAAAATGAGGATGTTTAGACTTTATTTTTTCTTTGACTTCCTACGTCATTTCCTTAATGTTCTTATTTCTAGACAATACTTTCACGGAAGCCATATCTTTGGTCCTCAACTGGGATCTCTCCTTCCTTGAGAGATACTCTAGCTCATAGGCCACTTGGCCTATTTGTGGATGATTCTTATGGCTCGATATACCTTGGGCTCAACATACCTTTCTTACCAAATCGTATCCCGCCTTCCATAGGTGAAACCTTTAAGAATTCCCAATCATCGACGTGGAACTCTAAATTACGATGTTGAATGTCTTAATATGGCTTCTAATGACTTTGGGAAATCAATAGCACACCCACACAAAGCCTCGTAAGGAACTATCTTAATACTAGAATAGTAGCTGTCATTATAAGCAAACTTTATTTGGAACAACTAGTCGTCCCAACTTTCTTTAAAGTCTAGCACGCACGTTCGTTACATATCCTTGAGTGTCCATATAATGGGCTCTGTCTGGCCATCTGTTTGTGGATGGAAAGTTGTACGAAGATTTACCTATGTCCCAAAGCCTTTATATAAGGATCTCCAGAAACTCATTGTAGACAGTTCTCCTCCGTCTGATATAATAGATGATAGAATGCCATGTATCCACACTATCTCTTGATGTACAGCTTCGCGTAATCTCCTGCTGAATAAGTGGTCGTAACCATCAAGTTTCAGGCTGATTTTTTAAATCTATCAACAATCACACAACAAGATTTATATTTCCAATAGCAACAGGGCAAAACTGTAATGAAATCCACATTAATCATTTCCTATTCTCGCATCAGGATCTCAATGTTTTGTGTTATCCCACAAGGGTTATGATGCTCTATTTTCCCCTTCTGACCATTGGGAACAATGCTATAAACTGTGCAATATTCTTTTTCATAATATTGCACCCATAAACTTTCCCTTATCATGATATCTTTGCCTACCTTGGGTGGATAGAAATAGCATGAATAATGTGCCTATTTCATAATTTGATGTTGGAGTCTCGCTACATTCAGAGCAGAAAATTATCCTAGATACCCTGGGTCCCACTTTTACTTAACTCGAAGGCTATTACTTCATTTTGTTACACTCTTTGGTTGAACTGTACTATAGTAGGACATTCACCTCATCATTCCTTTACTTCTACTCCTAAGGATGACTTTGTTGTGTCAACTCTATCACTATCTGAGTGCAACAACTGGACCTCCCCAACTAGCCAATTGATGCATCTCTAGAGTCAACTACCTTTCTCTTGCCCCTAAATCATCCAGGCTACCTATAGATCTACGGCCGAGTGCACCGACTACAACATTAGCATAACAAGATGCTAGCCAATCCATAACCTTAATAACATCGAAATCAACCATTGTTTTGCTTAATAAGATCATCTAAGGTCTGACGGCTACATATCACTACCATATAACCTTACTAGACTTGCATAGCAATGACTGACTCGCCAATCTGTTTAAACATTATGAACGGCTTACTTAATAACTTAGGGGCTATATACCAAACTTCTTCACAATAGACAAAGTAATATAGGATAAGGTAGATCCAGGACCTATTAAAACATAAACACCATAGGAACAAATAGTCAATATACTTGTCATAATAACTGGTGAAGACTCGAGGTCGTGTGGATCGGCTAAAGCATAAATACTGTTCTGATTACTACCTGAACTAGAAGCTTCATCTCTACTGGCTAGAGGTTGTAACCCATATCTTGTGGAGTGTTCTGAAGAAGAAGAAGAAGAAGAAGAAGAAGATCCTTCTACTGAACCAGTCGACTGTGCCATACCACTTCGTCCCCTCCTTGGACAATCCCTTATCATATGCCTCAGACGCCCACATGTATAGATAGAGTAATATAGGATAAGGTAGATCTAGGACCTATCAAAACATAAACACCATAGGAACAAATAATCAATATACTTGTCATAATATCTGGTGAAGACTCGAGGTCTTGTCGATCGGCTAAAGTGCTACTTAAACTAGAAGTGCCACCTCTACTGGCTGGAGGTTGTAACCCATATCTTGTAGGGTGTTCTGAAAAAGATGATCCTTCTACTAAACCAGTCAATTTTTCCATACCACTTCATCCCCTCCTTGGAAAATCCCTTATCCTATGTCTCAGACGCTTACATGTATAGCAAGCAGTAGTGCCCTGTCAGTGTTGCCCATAGTAAGTCCTACCATAAGTATCACAATAAGGCGTAGGTGGCCTCAACCAATGTGTTACTCCAACCCTGGGATCCCGATGTTCGCAAACCCCGTCTCGACCCTGCCTGAGAGTCTTGATCAAGCACAAACTTTCATGATAATCTGATCCGCTATATATACACTTGTGATTTATTACCGCTCGGTGACCCTCTGTAATTACCAACTACTCTGGCCTTTTTTTCCTTCCTACTGTCTTCATTTGAATCATATAGCATAAGTACCGACGAGCCCTAATTAACGGACTCCCAAGACTATGGACTCTTTGACCTCTCATATGAGATAACACCCTTAGATGATCTAGCATATCGTTGTTTCAATATTTATATTGTCTCGCTTACATCCTGGCTTGCTGAGGCCAGTGGTGGAGCTAGTGTTCCCGGTGACACTAGAGCTTCTCTCAACTCCTCTGGTATCAACAGAGTCGGAGACACTCTGAAAGATGATGGACTTTGAATCTCAGACAGATCTTCCTCAATGGAGGGCATAATCTCAGACGAATCCTCTTTAATGGAGTAACTCACACACCCATCTCGCCAATGCCTCTATCCTCGAGATAACAATAGTTTTTCCAATGAAAGACATCTTTGTATGACATATCAAAAAATACATTAACTCAAGCTCTTACGACTCAGCTCTATAGCACGATTTAGATCTGAAAGAAGGGTAACCAACTCCTAAATTCCCTATAGCTTCTTGATTATATAATGTGGTACACAACACACGCATAAACAAGACTCTACTAGACATGTCTTATAAACTCCATAGGATAGACTTGCTCTCATACCAAGTTTGTCATACCCCAAACCGGAGGGGGGGAGGCGACACTCTATAATATATAATATTGAATATACATAACTCATATGGTGGCTGACAAGGCTAAATCGCATCATAATATGGAACTATATAAGCCAGCAAGTCTATATGTAATAAAACTGGATCCATCTAGCTCATCAACACAGAGAATTCAACCCAAACACATATATACAAAAATGGGTCGTCAAGGCCACCATGTGTTTTATAACATCTAAACAACTAACGCCTACAAGGTCAACCTAAACTTCTAAATAACATTCAGGTCGATAAGGCCGTACTTTAAAAAATGGACATATCTACAAGCCTCTAGGAAAGATCAAGTGTAATGTGGTCAGGACAGGGCCCCAACCTACCCATCAAAATTATAAACAACTCAAGAAGTACTCCAGACTCTGGACGTGACAACTCTGAATGATATGGAGCTTACCAATCAACTTAACTCAGTAATGACTATTGTAGAGTCTTGTCTAGTTGTTTCTTAGAACCTGCACGCATGAAATGTAGCACACTCAACAAGGGGACGTCAGTACAAATAGATGTACTGAATATGTAAGGCGACTGAATAACTGAAACTATATGCATAATAGCTAAACATGTCTGAGAGCTAGAAGAGAAGTCTGAGGATGTACTTACATATTCCCTGCTCACATTATATCATAATATCAACATCGTACTAGGCCCTATCGGGGATCTGTGGATAAGTATAATGTACCAGGCCTTAAATGAGGCTCTTTGGATAGACATAACATACCAAGCCTTAAGGAGGCTTATGGAAATATCACAAGTCACACCAGGCCACTGGGGGCTCTGTGGTGTATGCAATATCCCAGGACTGAGCGAGGATCTATGGGATAAATATAATGTACCAGGACATAGCGAGGCTTGATGAGATAAATATACAATGTACTAGGACATCTATACGCTCTGTGGAATAAGCGACAAGGTGCCAAACAATAAAGCATAACTCAAAGCAATAAACAGTTATCGCCAACTAAGGACTGGGTCTGTAAGATCTATATATACTCAACTAATAAGGAAGATAATCTCTAACACAAAAAGTACTCCCGATAATGGACAACCAATGACATCTCAAAGATATCTAATTTTGAGGCACAAGCTCGTTGTAAATACTTCTCATATATATATCTTTTATAAGTGCCATGTTAGGTATGGTATCATGCTATAGAAATAAAGGATAGTTATTATATACCTTTAATATCAACTTCCTACTTGTTGTTGTGACCAATCTCCTCTACATGAAATATAATGATACTAACATTAACTATAATGACACAAGAATCATACATCGAGTGGCACACTCATTTTATAATGAATCAGACAATATCTCCTCTATTCCTTTAACATCCCTCAAGTCTAAAATAACTATAACAACAACCAAATCAAATACAGCCACACAACAGCTTAGAACAATCACCAAACAGCCCACACGACAATTACCTTATTACAATTTCCCACTATTAATTTCATATTTCTCATCTCACAATTTATATATGTCCTGGACAAACTTAAATATCTCTAGAAATGAGAATAATTACCTTATATGTCAAGAACTGTTCTTCTTCTACCTTACTTCTCTTTAAAAAAAACTTCGATTTGCTATCACCCGGATGAAACCGATGTGGATATAACCTCGATCGTAGCACTAAGTAAATGTAATTTATCTTTGTGATAGAATGAGACAAAATAGTGGTGATTCCCCAAGGTAACTCATGGGCTAGTCAATACTAAAAGTTGTACAAAAAAATTGTTTCAAATGACTTCTTAATGATTAATGATAAGGATCTAAAGGGATTGTAAATCGTGTGCTTTACATGTGGTGCCACTTGTCCCACAAACACAATTCTCATCATGAAATACAGCCACATCACATGATAAGTATGATGTTCATACACTTGATACAATTCTACATCACTCATACTAATAATTATCCGAAAAGATTTTATTTAATGTCTTGTCTTCCACTACAATTCCCCATTTAACCAATTACACACATAATAATTTTTTAATCTCATTTTACTTAAATAAAAATCATTTTTAACATATCTCATATACTCATTATCATGCTCATGTGATATAACCCTAGTCCATAGCCTCTTTTGGTAAACACAAAATGTTATTTCCAATCATCATCAACACACTTTTAAGCCTAAAATCATTTCGGGACTACATTTTTTATACACTGAGCTCTTTATTTTTATACTTGAATATGACCAAGATTCTCCAGAGCTTGGGTCTACTTACATACATTGAGCGATTAAAACCATAGCCCGAAATCATGGGGTATTACATTGATGAAATTTACTCTCTTCGATTTGTTGACCTCTAATTACGACACTTCTTCAATACTTGCTTAACTTAGCATAACCACTTATAACCTCAAAGATAATCTTATTTCTTAAGCTTAAGTAGACTAACTTACGACCCAACTCGACGAGTGAAAACATAGGATGTAACACCTACACTTTCCTTATCTTCATCATGCTCCTTAGTAAGGACCTCTCCACATGAAACTACAAGTTTCATTTCTCGCCTCATTCTATAAAGAATAAAACTAGGTAATCCTCAAAAATGTTTTAATTTTTAGAATAAATAAGTGCTTCCATCCTTCTATTATTTCTTTGACATTTGTGTTGATTCTTCAATGGTCCCAACCTATCAATTACTGAAGTTCTTAGAGTTGGGTTGGTAAGCCGATCAAACAAAGAAATCTTTTTGTTAGACACCGTGGACTCTTCTTTATCGGTAATGTAGTTGCTACTTGCCCTTCATATAGAGATGCATATTGGTGATGGTTGTTTATAACCCAAACCTTCATGTGATTGTTTGACAAGATACCCTTTCCCTATCATCATCTTTTGATTAGGGGTTAGGCCATGATTTCCCTTCCCATTTGCTTTTGGTGGGAGCTTCCCTAATTTAGAAGGTTTATTGGGACTGTATCCAGATTTCGCCAATATCTTATAGGCATTTAGGTTAAAACCCTCATTTGTGCGCTTTTCAAGAAGTAATTTATATGAATTGTGGTTAAATGATTTGAAAAATCCTTCCACCAGCTTTGAAGATGACTTGATTGCATCAATTCACTTTATAGGAAAAGCCAACCCCTTACCACATTGCACTGCAACTCAGAAGATTATCTTTCAACCTTCTTTGCCTTTAGGACATATTGAAGAACATAAGTCACTTTCTTACTTGAAGATTCCATATTTATCTTGGGTACCTTCTTCATATCAGAAAGTGCTTGATTCTTTTCAACTATGATCTTCACCTTTCCAGCTGCTACATCAGTCTTTTTTGAAATATCCACCATTTTGGTTGGCATTGCGTTATCAACTTTGAGCTCCTTGGAGACATGATTCTTTAAGTAGAATTTTGCATCTGCAAAGTGTTCTTTTGTCTCTGTGAAAGGTTCATCATCAACAATTATATTCTTTCGGACCCCATCTTTAAAGTACTTAAAGCATTGACGGTAGGTGGATGGAACCACTTTATTCTCGTGTATCCATGGCCTTCCTAACAAAATATTATATGAGGTCTTTGCATCAATCACGTGAATCCATCCGCTCAAACACAAATCACCCATATTGATTTCTAGTTTGAAAGCGCCTATGGCTCTTTGCCCTTTTGGTTGAATTCGTGTATCATAAGATGACTTTCAGATTGTTTATCCATCGATATTCCAAGCTCCTTCACTATGCAAATTATGATAATATTGACTCCAGACCCATTATCAATCATATTTCTATTCACTTTATGCCCTCGCACAAAGTCAATCATATATAAAGGACGATTATTCAATGTTTCTCCTAACAAAATATCATCTTTAGTGAATGTGATTTTTGCATCACAAGCATCTACTTCTTCAGAGATAGACTCGATGAGGTTTCTAAGCAGTAGAGGTGATGATAATGCTGAATCTTCCTTTTTCACCCTTTTTCATCAATGTTGCAACATGAGGCATTTGTATCATAATGAGACATTTTGATGCAAAACTAGCTTGCCAAGAATTCCTCCAATGTTACCAAACAACTTGGCTTTTGATAGTGAGTCTCCTCGATCTTTAATTTCTTCACATTCTTCTTTACCCTTTGCTTCTTGGGTCTTTTCATGGTCTTTCCTTTTGTCACCTGTTTACTTGGCTCTCTTCGTAAGCTCATTGTGATGTATCTCCGTTGAGTCACCAAAATCAATCCTTTATCATTTGTGTGATCATCACGAGATTGACTTTCTTCTGAATATTTCTCCTTCACTGTTACTTCATTCACCATAGGAAGGTACAATAGCTTGCCAACATCGATGGGATCAAGTCACCAAAATTAATCATCTCCGATGGTGATTTGGTTAGAATATCTCTGCATTCATATGCTTCGGCAAAGTTGCAAAGAACTACAGTATCAAGCGAACCAATATTGATAGAGACTTGATTCAAACTTTCTTTCTCATCTTCAAGTAATATCTTTCCTTCACGGGCCAAGTCCATGACCTTTTCTTTGAAGATTAAACACTTTTCAATGGGTGACCCATCAACCGATGATACTTGAAATAATTTTGATCATTAGTCCTCCCAGCATCATTTGGTCGCTTCATTTCAGGTAACTCGATTAGTTTCAATGCAAAGAGTTCTTCAAATATTGTTGGAACATCTGAGTCTAGGAATGGATACTCTTTCACTTGCATTTCCTTCAAAATTAACTTTCTATCGGCATTATTTTGGAAAGACGTCGTCTTCATATTTTGCTTCTTGCTTAGCTTTGTGGTGAACTTTAATGGCAAGGCATTAACAGTCATCGACTCTTTTCTCTTAGACTTTGGCACAAACTTGCCCCCTCTCTTCACTTCTAGTTTGTCTTTCCCCTTGCGAGGCTCATAAATAGACGACCCTTGATTTCCATTTGAGGACATGCTTAACTCTATATCATGAGCACACATAGCTAATTCTTCAAAGGACTTTGGCTTGATTCCTTGTAGGATATAAAGAAGTCACCGGTGAATTCCTTGGATACACATTTCTATTCAAGAAGCCTCACTAAGTCTATCTTTACAATTAAGGCTTGCATTCCTCCATCAACTAATGAAATCAATGACGAGTTCATACTTTCATTGATGCATATTCGTGAGTTCAATCATGCTTATAGTACTCCTTGTGCTATAGAAGTGGTTGAGAAATTTATGTTCAAGTTGCTCTCAGCTATCAATGGAACTAGCTTCGAGATCTGTACACCAGTCAAAAGCATTGCCTTGCAAGGAGAGCACAAAATGCTTAACAAGATAATCCCCACAAGTTCCGGCATTATTGCAAGTTTCGATGAAGTGTGCAGCATGTTGCTTCGGATTTCCTTTACCATCAAATTGTTAAAATTTTGGAGGTTGATAACATCATACTTGTATTTGATTGCCCCATAATGAAATCCTTTAATTAATGAATTAGAATTAGTCCTTCAGAGGATACTTGTAGTTCTTCAGCGACATGTACTTGCTTCAGAGATAGGTCTTCTTTTTCTTGTGTCATAGGAAACTTTCAAGGTGCATGACTTGGAAGCAACATCATACTTGTCTTCGATTACCTCATAATGAAATCCTTCAATTAATGAATTGGAATTAGTCCTTCAGAGAATACTTGTAGTTCTTCAACAACATGTACTTCGTCGTAGACAGGTCTTCTTTTTTGTGTCATATGAAACTTTCAAGGTGCCTGACTTGAATCTCCCTCCATCACATTTTCAAATATGTCTGTAGACTTGACAATTCGATTCTCTTGATCTTGTACATATTTCATCACTCACCAATCGCCTTCGTCAATCTGGCAAGTTGTTGTTCAACAGTTGAGGTTTTAGACATCATTGCTTGGATGGCTATTGTATATGATGGAGAAAACATGGACTTTCCCTCAAACTGAAATTTGAGTGGAACATGTTACGTGGAGTGATTGGAGCGGATCTGGTGATCAAGGCATACTTATTATATTGGATGCTGGGATTCTTAAATTGAAACGGGCTAAGAAAAGCCAATGTTTTTTCAACTATATCAGCTATAATCTCTCTCTTTCTTCCAATTTATTCAGAAAGAACCTTGCGCCCTTCGAGGATTAAAGTTCAAAGATAGGAACTGATGCGGACGACACTTGAGATGCTTGTTGTCCTAGCATGTTCTCTTTGTTCCTGGTGACGGGTCCAAAACTTCCCAGAGTAATATCCAGTATGTTCTCCACCTCAACGGAAAATTTGGAATCAGTAGCCTTAGCAACATCAGATTTGGAGTTGATCTTCTTGGATGTTGTTTCTATGTTCTTGAAATTTGATCATAAATGTAAAGAGATGAGACATAGAGATTGTCCCACTGGGCGTGCCAAAATTTCTAAACAACAAATTTTGAGTCGAGAAAAATAATAATTCAAGACAGGAAAATTGAGTAATAAAATGTAGTATTTGATTCAGGTATGTTGAGTGTTACAATCTCTATATAATCCTATGATTATTCCAACAATAATATGAACTATGTTGAACTTGAGCTTAATTTAGATTCAAGGGTCTGATTAGTTTGATCTTGAATCTTCGTCTTGGAATTTGGATTTGAATTATTTGTCAGGAACAAATAATTTGATCTTTAATGCCTTGATATATGTCTTCGTTCTTTATCTTCGACTTGAACTTGATTTCTTGAACTTGTAGCTTGTAGAGAAATATGCGGTTTTTTATCCACGAGCTCTATTCTTGCTTTTTGTTCTTAATTCCTCCTCCTTTTGTGAGTTATGAGGACCCCTATTTATAGTTTTAGGGAAGGTATAGCTCTATAATTTGATTGGTCGGTTTGAACTAGACACTCATTGGTGGGACATAGCTTGGAGATTGATATTTTATTTAAAGATTGAACTAGAGTGGAGCGTAGAAGGTGCTATCAACCAGAGATCAACGAAGAAGACGACTACAACTACAAACTGAAATCTTATCCGAGGGAGCAAGAACCGACATTGAACAATTTGACCAACAACTTCCAATTCCGACAGAAGATCCTCAAGAGATTGGAGGAAATTAGAAAGAGTATGGTTGACTATGTAATTTTTTTAATGGAAATTTTAATATGTGATTTGCTACTTTTGAACTACGAAACAAAGTTGCAATTTTGAAATTGTATTACAAAAAAAAAATCATATTTCTATTAAATAAAATAAGAGGCACAAAACAGCCTTGGCGTATTTTTATTCACTATCTTGTTCAATTATTTAAGTGTTTAAATATATATATTTTTTAAATTGTCTAAAAAAATCCCCCAAATCCCGCAACCCGACCCGTCCCGTCCCCCCGAATCTCGGCCCCTGTTCCGGAGGGATATGGGACGGGACGGGACCTCTTCCCATCCCGCCGGATCCTAATCCCCCCCCCCCCCCCGCCGTCCTGCCTAATATTTTTCTATAATAATAAATAATAGAACAATACAAAAGAAATCTACAACCAGGATAGATCATAGTACTGTTCATAATTAGGGATTTTAATCCGAGCATATTCCAACAGTTATACATAGATCAATACGAAAAATGGCCCATGAGAATGTCTTATGCCTAACCACGGCGACGGCTGAATAGGCACTCCGTACGACAAGAGCATAATTGTTAGAATACCTCATAACCCATGGTGATATGTACTAATATCCTTTCTGGAATTTTAGTGTAGAATTCTATTTCATTCTATCTTTTTTTTTAATTTAATTAAACCATAACCTTGCAGAGCATCTCCGACAGTATAGGCTTATTAGCCTATCATATGAAATTCTAATAAATATAAAAGAGAAGGAGAGAGAATAGTACCTAAGCTGTGTCCAAGAGAGAGAAGGTATACAGTGAAAACTAATATACTATTATTGAGAGAATTTTTACAGTGCTTGGTGGTTTTCTTCCAAGTCTTGTTTTTACAAATGAATGAGAGACCCCTTTTATAGGTGAAGGCGGACCTCAAAACTAATTATAATTTACAAAATAAATAGTAAACGAATCTAATAATTACATAGGAACAAACTACTTTGCGGAAAGTAAAAACTTTACATAAAGTAAGATAAGAAAGCGACGTATGTCAGGGAATCTTATCTTTAAAAGAAGAAAAATATTATAAAAAGTTAAAAACATTATTAAAGTCTAAAAGGACATTTGTCATGTCCGACCATTATTGATTCCGCGTGGCCACCAATGTCACTTCATTCTGACATTTTTGCTTTTCCCTTTGAATTGGTGTCCTCCTTCTTGGATCTGTGTTTTTGTTGGATTGCCTCTATTAGACTGTCAAACAGATCTTCTGTTGTTGTATGGTAAGTATAATCCTCCAACGGTTGTGATTCACCTTCTAGACAAGCATATTGGTTGTCATCAACGACATCACTCATGGATGCGGTAGATGTCTCGGAATAGGGATTATCATCCACCTTTGCTTTAAAATTCTTTATGAAATCATCCTTTATCTTATCAAGATATGCTGACAATAAGATCCTCGTCTGATGCCTAGGGATTTCGGACTTTAATTTTTTTTTCCAATTTGGAAAAGAAATGATCCTTTTCAAACCTACACTCAGGTCTTCCAAATGGTATCAAAGCCCTATTTTCAAAGAGTATTCACATACAGTATTTTTCATTATCATGAATATTTTTAGACACCAGTTAGATGCTTTAAACAAATGGACTATTCCATTTGTTGCCACTAAGAAAATTTATAATTTTGGTATTTTTGAAAACTTGCGAATTCGCCATGTTATTAAGACTTTTAACTAGTGAAGATATATCGCCTTCTAGTTGCCATCCATAATGGCGAGTTTTGTCTTCTAGATCTTTATCTAATAATTTGGACCAGAATTTACAAAGGAATTGTCTTTTGAGACATATAATGCCTTGCTGATTCCTTCCTGCTTCTGGAATCCATTTCCATATCCAAGGGATTCCTGCATGCATGAAGAAAAATAATGAAGAAGATCCTTCGATATAATCAGAGGGATTTTCTGGGGTAACACATGGTGTTACTTGAACCCATTCTTTGTAGAAAGTCATATAAGGCTCCTGTAAGACCTAAATTTCAGGTCTGATGGCACTCCACCACGGGAATATCCATCCTGAAAGTAATAAACCATTCTAGTTGTTTTTAAAAATTTCAGGATTAGTTTTAATCCATCAGGAATGACTATGTTTTTTATTTTCGTAGTAGAAAACCTAAGTGAAAGCATTGATATAATCATAGTAATTAAACGCCATCTTAATGGTCATTCGAGGAATTATAAATTCCTTTGATCTGAATGGGATAATTCCCCACTCATAAGGAGATATAATCTTCTTAAGATAGAATTTTGAAAAATTCCTTTCTGCTCTAGGCTTATTATCCGGGAACGATATGATCTCAACAGTGCTGGTTGCAATAAGGATATATTCATAATACATCATGTTCTTTCCTTCTGGGAAAGGATTGTAGAAATTTTCTACATATGGATTCATTAGAATCCAAGGATCATTTAGATAATTTTTATCTTCATGATGTAGGTAGAGAATTGTCTCTTCATTCCCTTGACCAAATATTGGTCTCTGTTCTCTTTCTTCGATTGTTGGAGTTTTTTCGGCATATGAGCCTTGTTGTTGGCTACTAGAGAAGCCTTCTTTGTCCAAAAGTATTACTCTTGGAGTACTGGAAATATTATATTCAGTGGAACTAGATTTGCCCGAGCCTCGTCCCGAGCCTCTGCCTCTTCCTCTGCCTCTACCCCTATTAGGAGTAGGTGGTGTCCATTCTGGACGCATCTTATCCCTGCAAATATTGACGAGTAAGAAATCCAGGAAGTGAATTATCTTCTCCTTTAAGATATTGAATTTAAAAATCAAATGGGGTAAATGTGCCTGCCATCTTGCAAACATTTGTTTGGACACATCATGTTTAAAATTATTCTGAAATATGAATTTGGCTGCATTGCAGTCTGTTCTTATTAAGAACTTTGTATTATAAAGATCATCCTGAAATTTCAGGACGCACTTAACTATAGAAATAATTTCTTTAGCAATAGTAGCATAATTCTTTTGACTATTAGTCCATCTTCCTGAATGATACCGAACAAGATATTCTTGTTTGGTTTGGGGATTAATTTGTTTAAGTATCCCACCATAGCCGATGTCTGAAGCATCAGTTTCAATAATCTTTCCTCAATTTGGGTTAGCAAGCATAAGGCATGGCAAAACTTGTATGTTCTTTTTGATTTTTTGTACCTCTTTTGTGTGGGCATTTGTCCACGGAGTGGTAGCTTTTTTCAACCTTTCATATAGGATGGCTGCATCCACAGATAAATTCTTATAATAAGGAGAAATGTAATTTAGACTCCCTAAAAACCTTTGTAATTGGGTTTTATCAAGAATTTCATTAGGAAATTTAGAAGCAAATTCAATACTTCTAGTAATAGGAAAAAAATTCCCCTGTTCAATATTATGACCAAGAAATTGAACTTTTGTTTGGAAAATATTCATTTTGGGTTTTGATATAACCAAATCATTTGAAATAATAATTTTCTTAAAATTTTCAAGATGCTTAATATGATCTTGTATATTTTTTTAAAAGACAAATATGTCATCTATGTAGACAATGATAAAATTACTATAAGAAGTAAAAATATCATTCATGACATGTTGAAATTCTGATGGAGCATTCTTCAGCCCAAAATGCATGACATTCCATTCATAATGTCTGAATGGGACTGTAAAGGCAGTTTTATACCTGTCAGATTCATCAACCTGTATCTGCCAAAATCTTAATTTTAAATCAAATTTTGAAAATATATTAGACTGGTACAACCTGTCAAGTAAATCCTTTTTATTAGGAATTGGATATCTAATGCATTTTAAAACCTTATTCAATGGTTTATAATTAATAACTAATCTGGGAACTCCTGGTTCCTATTCAGCATGCTTATTAACATAGAACCTCGTACAACTCCATGGGGAGTTTGAAGGACGAATTAACCTTTTTTCTGTTAGAGTTGCAATTTCTTTTTTGGAAATCTCTAGATATTCCATATTCATCTGGCAAGGTCTAGCCTTTGTTGGAATATTTTGTTCATGAAACACTTCTTCGTATGGAAGACTAACTCTATGCTTTTTCCTGTTTCAAAAAGTAGTAGGTAAATCATTGCAAATAGAAATAGAAAAATCATGCTCTATTCCTTTTATTTTATCCTGTAATTTAGGATTCTGCAACTGGTCAATGATATTATAAGAAATTAATTCTTGTTGCAGATAATCAAGATGTTGCTTCTTGTTCTGCACAAGACTAATAAGGCTTACTGTACATGAAGTAGGAACCCAAGGAAAAGTGATAGAATTATTCTCAAATGTACCTGTGAAGACCTTATCATCAATATGTGTAAGAGGCATTAGTCGATTAATAAAAGGTATGCCTAAGATAATAGCATGAGCCGATTTTTTTACTAATACAAAAGAATGTTCTATACACACTCTACCATGGCAAACATGGGCACTTGGTAATTTGTAGGAGACAACCAATTTGCTCCCATCTGCACCACTTACTCTACGAGTAGTCTTGGTGAAGTATTTTGTAGGGATAAGTCCTTCCCCAATGCAATTAAGATCTGCCCCTGAATCAATCAATGTAGGGACATGTCTATATATGATACCTCTATTAATTAACTAATTAATACGGGTAATCCATCTTTGGCGGGAATACAAATTAATGGCTCCCATAAAGTCTGCTTCATTCGGATTATCAGAGGTAGTAGGTTGGTCGAGTATAGGAGTATATCCTAACTCTATTGGAGTATCGGAAAGAGGAGTATGACTAGCCTGTCCTGATTCTAATGAAGTAACTCTATAAAGGAATTTTTCAATCGACTAATGCCTCTTACACATATTAATGATAAGGTCTTCACAGGTACATTTGAGAATAATTCTATCACTTTTCCTTGGGTTCCTACTTCATGTACAGTAAGCCTTATTAGTCTTGTGCAGAACAAGAAGCAACATCTTGATTATCTGCAGCAAGAATTAATGTCCTATAACATCATAGACCAGTTGCAGAATCCTAAATTACAGGATAAAATAAAAAGAATAGAGCATGATTTTTCAATTCCTATATGCAATGATTTACCTTCTGCTTTTTGGAACAGGAAAAAGCATATAGTTAGTCTTCCATACGAAGAAGGGTTTCATGAACAAAATATTCCAACAAAGGCTAGACCTTGCCAGATGAATATGGAATATCTATAGATTTGAAAAAAAGAAATTGCAACTCTAACAGAAAAAAAGGTTAATTCATCCTTCAAACTTCCCATGGAGTTGTACGAGGTTCTAAGTTAATGAGCATGCTGAACAGGATCCAGGAGTTCCCAGATTAGTTATTAATTATAAACCATTGAATAAGTTTTAAAATGAATTAGATATCCAATTCCTAATAAAAATGATTTACTTGACAGGTTATACTAGTCTAATATATTTTCAAAATTTGATCTAAAATCAAGTTTTTGGCAGATCCAGGTTGATGAATCTGACAGGTATAAAACTGCCTTTATAGCCCCATTCGGATATTAAGAATGGAATGTCATGCCTTTTGGGCTGAAGAATGTTCAATTAGAATTTCAACATGTCATGAATGATATTTTTACTTTATATAATAATTTTATCATTGTCTATGTAGATGACATATTAGTCTTTTCAAAAAATATACAAGATCATATTAAGCATCTTGAAAATTTTAAGAAAATTATTATTCCAAATGGCTTCATTTGGAAGACCTGAGCCTAGGTCTGAAAAGGATCATTATTTTTCTACAATAATAACGAATAAAACAATACAAAAGAAATCTACAACCAGGATGGATCGTAGTACTGTTCATAATTACGGATTTTAGTCCGAGCATATTCCAATAGTTATACACTGATCAATATGAAAAATGGCCCATGAGAATGCCTTATGCCTAACCACGGCGACGGCTGAAAGGGCACTCCGTACGACAAGCGCATAATTGTTAGAATACCTCAGAACCCATGGTGATATGTACTAATATCCTTTCTGGAATATTAGTGTAGAATTCTATGTCATTCTATCCTTTTTTTTAATTAAATCATATCCTCGCAGAGCATCTCAGACAGTATAGGCTTATTAGCATATCATATGAAATTCTAATAAATATAAAAGAGAAGGGGAGAGAATACTACCTAAGTTGTGTCCAAGAGAGAGAATGTATACAGTGAAAACAGAAATACTATTATTGAGAGAATTTTCATAGTGCTTGGTAATTTTCTTCCAAGGCTTACTGTACTTGAAGCAGAAACCCAAGAAAAAGTGATAGAATTATTTTCAAAGATACCTGTGAAGACCTTATCATTAATATGTGTAAGAGGCATTAGACCATTAATAAAAGGTATGCCAAAGATAATATCATGAGCCAACCTTTTGACTAATTTGTAGGAGACATCCAATTTGCTCCCATCTGCACCATTTACTCTACGAGTAGTCTTGGTGAAGTATTTTGTAGGGATAAGTCCTTCCCTAATGCAATTAAGATCTGCCCCTGAATCAATCAATGTAGCGACATGTCTATATATGATACCTCTATTAATTAACAAATTAATACGGGTAATCCATCTTTGGCGGGAATACAAATTATTGGCTCCCATAAATTCTGCCTCATTTATATTATCAGAGGTAGTAGGTTGGTCGAATTTATGAGTATATCCTAACTCTATAGGAGTATCGGGAAGAGGAGTATGACTAGCATGTCCTGATTCTAATGAAGTAACTCTATAAAGGAATGTTTCAATCGACTAATGCCTCTTACACATATTGATGATAAGGTCTTCACAGGTACATTTGAGAATAATTCTATCACTTTTCCTTGGGTTCCTACTTCATGTACAGTAAGCCTTATTAGTCTTGTGCAGAACAAGAAGCAACATCTTGATTATCTGCAGCAAGAATTAATGTCTTATAACATCATAGACCAGTTGCAGAATCCTAAATTACAGGATAAAATAAAAGGAATAGAGCATGATTTTTCTATTTCTATTTGCAATGATTTACCTACTGCTTTTTGGAACAGGAAAAAGCATATAGTTAGTCTTCCATACGAAGAAGGGTTTCATGAACAAAATATTCCAACAAAGGCTAGACCTTGCCAGATGAATATGGAATATCTATAGATTTGAAAAAAAGAAATTGCAACTCTAACAGAAAAAAAGGTTAATTCATCCTTCAAACTTCCCATGGAGTTGTACGAGGTTCTAAGTTAATGAGCATGCTGAACAGGATCCAGGAGTTCCCAGATTAGTTATTAATTATAAACCATTGAATAAGTTTTAAAATGAATTAGATATCCAATTCCTAATAAAAATGATTTACTTGACAGGTTATACTAGTCTAATATATTTTCAAAATTTGATCTAAAATCAAGTTTTTGGCAGATCCAGGTTGATGAATCTGACAGGTATAAAACTGCCTTTATAGTCCCATTCGGATATTAAGAATGGAATGTCATGCCTTTTGGGCTGAAGAATGTTCAATTAGAATTTCAACATGTCATGAATGATATTTTTACTTTATATAATAATTTTATCATTGTCTATGTAGATGACATATTAGTCTTTTCAAAAAATATACAAGATCATATTAAGCATCTTGAAAATTTTAAGAAAATTATTATTCCAAATGGCTTCATTTGGAAGACCTGAGCCTAGGTCGAAAAGGATCATTATTTTTCTACAATAATAACGAATAAAACAATACAAAAGAAATCTACAACCAGGATGGATCGTAGTACTGTTCATAATTACGGATTTTAGTCCGAGCATATTCCAATAGTTATACACTGATCAATATGAAAAATGGCCCATGAGAATGCCTTATGCCTAACCACGGCGACGGCTGAAAGGGCACTCCGTACGACAAGCGCATAATTGTTAGAATACCTCGTAACCCATGGTGATATGTACTAATATCCTTTTCGGAATATTAGTGTAGAATTCTATGTCATTCTATCCTTTTTTTAATTAAATCATATCCTCGCAGAGCATCTCAGACAGTATAGGCTTATTAGCATATCATATGAAATTCTAATAAATATAAAAGAGAAGGGGAGAGAATACTACCTAAGTTGTGTCCAAGAGAGAGAATGTATACAAGTGAAAAAGAAATACTATTATTGAGAGAATTTTCATAGTGCTTGGTAATTTTCTTCCAAGGCTTATCGTACTTGAAGCAGAACCCAAGAAAAAGTGATAGAATTATTTTCAAAGATACCTGTGAAGACCTTATCATTAATATGTGTAAGAGGCATTAGACCATTAATAAAAGGTATGCCTAAGAGAATATCATGAGCCAACCTTTTGACTAATTTGTAGGAGACATCCAATTTGTTCCCATCTCTCGCACCATTTACTCTACGAGTAGTCTTGGTGAAGTATTTTGTAGGGATAAGTCCTTCCCTAATGCAATTAAGATCTGCCCCTGAATCAATCAATGTAGCGACATGTCTATATATGATACCTCTATTAATTAACAAATTAATACGGGTAATCCATCTTTGGCGGGAATACAAATTATTGGCTCCCATAAAGTCTGCCTCATTTAGATTATCAGAGGTAGTAGGTTGGTCGAGTATATGAGTATATCCTAACTCAATAGGAGTATCGGGAAGAGGAGTATGACTAGCATGTCATGATTCTAATGAAGTAACTCTATAAAGGAATTTTTCAATCGACTAATGCCTCTTACACATATTGATGATAAGGTCTTCACAGGTACATTTGAGAATAATTCTATCACTTTTCCTTGGGTTCTGCTTCATGTACAAGTAAGCCTTATTAGTCTTGTGCGAACAAGAAGCAACATCTTGATTATCTGCAAAGCAAGAATTAATGTCTTATAACATCATAGACCAGTTGCGAGAATCCTAAATTACAGGATAAAATAAAAGGAATAGAGCATGATTTTTCTATTTCTATTTGCAATGATTTACCTACTGCTTTTTAGAACAGGAAAATGCATATAGTTATTCTTCCATACGAAAAAGGGTTTCATGAACAAAATATTCCAACAAAGGTTATACCTTGCCAGATGAATATGGAATATCTAGAGATTTGCAAAAAGAAATTGCAACTCTAATAGAAAAAAAGGTTAATTCGTCCTTCAAACTCCCCATGGAGTTGTACGAGGTTCTATGTTAATAAGAATGCAGAACAGAAACCAGGAGTTCCCAGATTAGTTATTAATTATAAACCATTGAATAAGGTTTTAAAAGGAATTAGATATCCAATTCCTAATAAAAAAGATTTACTTGACAGGTTATTCCAGTCTAATATATTTTCAAAATTTGATTTAAAATCAAGTTTTTGGCAGATACAGGTTGATGAATCTGACAGGTATAAAACTGTCTTTATAGTCTTATTCGGACATTATGAATGGAATGTCATGCCTTTTGGGCTGAAGAATGTTCAATTAGAATTTCAACATGTCATGAATGATATTTTTACTTCATATAATAATTTTATCATTGTCTATATAGATGACATATTAGTCTTTTCAAAAAATATACTAGATCATATTAAGCATCATGAAATTTATAAGAAAATTATTATTCCAAATGGCTTCATTTGGAAGACCTGAGTCTAGGTCTGAAAAGGATCATTATTTTTCTATAATAATAAAGAATAAAACAATACAAAAGAAATCTACAACCAGGATGGATCGTAGTACTGTTCATAATTATGGATTTTAGTCCGAGCATATTCCAACCGTTATACACAGATCAATACGAAAAATGACCCATGAGAATGCCTTATGCATAACCACGGCGACGGCTGAAAGGGCACTCCGTACGACAAGCGCATAATTGTTAGAATACCTCAGAACCCATGGTGATATGTACTAATATCCTTACTGGAATATTAGTGTAGAATTCTATGTCATTCTATCCTTTTTTTTAATTAAATCATATCCTCGCAGAGCATCTCAGACAGTATAGGCTTATTAGCATATCATATGAAATTCTAATAAATATAAAAGAGAAGGGGAGAGAATAGTACCTAAGTTGTGTCCAAGAGAGAGAGTGTATACAGTTAAAACAGAAATACTATTATTGAGAGAATTTTCATAGTGCTTGGTAATTTTCTTCCAAGGCTTACTGTACTTGAAGCAGGAACCCAAGAAAAAGTGATAGAATTATTTTCAAAGATACCTGTGAAGACCTTATCATTAATATGTGTAAGAGGCATTAGACCATTAATAAAAGGTATGCCTAAGAGAATATCATGAGCCAACCTTTTGACTAATTTGTAGGAGACATCCAATTTGTTCCCATCTGCACCATTTACTCTACGAGTAGTCTTGGTGAAGTATTTTGTAGGGATAAGTCCTTCCCTAATGCAATTAAGATCTGCCCCTGAATCAATCAATGTAGCGACATGTCTATATATGATACCTCTATTAATTAACAAATTAATACGGGTAATCCATCTTTGGCGGGAATACAAATTATTGGCTCCCATAAAGTCTGCCTCATTTAGATTATCAGAGGTAGTAGGTTGGTCGAGTATATGAGTATATCCTAACTCAATAGGAGTATCGGGAAGAGGAGTATGACTAGCATGTCATGATTCTAATGAAGTAACTCTATAAAGGAATTTTTCAATCGACTAATGCCTCTTACACATATTGATGATAAGGTCTTCACAGGTACATTTGAGAATAATTCTATCACTTTTCCTTGGGTTCCTGCTTCATGTACAGTAAGCCTTATTAGTCTTGTGCAGAACAAGAAGCAACATCTTGATTATCTGCAGCAAGAATTAATGTCTTATAACATCATAGACCAGTTGCAGAATCCTAAATTACAGGATAAAATAAAAGGAATAGAGCATGATTTTTCTATTTCTATTTGCAATGATTTACCTACTGCTTTTTAGAACAGGAAAATGCATATAGTTATTCTTCCATACGAAAAAGGGTTTCATGAACAAAATATTCCAACAAAGGTTATACCTTGCCAGATGAATATGGAATATCTAGAGATTTGCAAAAAAGAAATTGCAACTCTAATAGAAAAAAAGGTTAATTCGTCCTTCAAACTCCCCATGGAGTTGTACGAGGTTCTATGTTAATAAGAATGCAGAACAGAAACCAGGAGTTCCCAGATTAGTTATTAATTATAAACCATTGAATAAGGTTTTAAAAGGAATTAGATATCCAATTCCTAATAAAAAAGATTTACTTGACAGGTTATACCAGTCTAATATATTTTCAAAATTTGATTTAAAATCAAGTTTTTGGCAGATACAGGTTGATGAATCTGACAGGTATAAAACTGTCTTTATAGTCTTATTCGGACATTATGAATGGAATGTCATGCCTTTTGGGCTGAAGAATGTTCAATTAGAATTTCAACATGTCATGAATGATATTTTTACTTCATATAATAATTTTATCATTGTCTATATAGATGACATATTAGTCTTTTCAAAAAATATACTAGATCATATTAAGCATCATGAAATTTATAAGAAAATTATTATTCCAAATGGCTTCATTTGGAAGACCTGAGTCTAGGTCTGAAAAGGATCATTATTTTTCTATAATAATAAAGAATAAAACAATACAAAAGAAATCTACAACCAGGATGGATCGTAGTACTGTTCATAATTATGGATTTTAGTCCGAGCATATTCCAACCGTTATACACAGATCAATACGAAAAATGACCCATGAGAATGCCTTATGCATAACCACGGCGACGGCTGAAAGGGCACTCCGTACGACAAGCGCATAATTGTTAGAATACCTCAGAACCCATGGTGATATGTACTAATATCCTTACTGGAATATTAGTGTAGAATTCTATGTCATTCTATCCTTTTTTTTAATTAAATCATATCCTCGCAGAGCATCTCAGACAGTATAGGCTTATTAGCATATCATATGAAATTCTAATAAATATAAAAGAGAAGGGGAGAGAATAGTACCTAAGTTGTGTCCAAGAGAGAGAGTGTATACAGTTAAAACAGAAATACTATTATTGAGAGAATTTTCATAGTGCTTGGTAATTTTCTTCCAAGGCTTACTGTACTTGAAGCAGGAACCCAAGAAAAAGTGATAGAATTATTTTCAAAGATACCTGTGAAGACCTTATCATTAATATGTGTAAGAGGCATTAGACCATTAATAAAAGGTATGCCTAAGATAATATCATGAGCCAACCTTTTGACTAATTTGTAGGAGACATCCAATTTGCTCCCATCTGCACCATTTACTCTACGAGTAGTCTTGGTGAAGTATTTTGTAGGGTTAAGTCCTTCCCTAATGCAATTAAGATCTGCCCCTGAATCAATCAATGTAGCGACATGTCTATATATGATACCTCTATTAATTAACAAATTAATACAGGTAATCCATCTTTGGGGGGAATACAAATTATTGGCTCCCATAAAGTCTCCCACATTTAGATTATCAGAGGTAGTAGGTTGGTCGAGTATATGAGTATATCCTAACTCAATAGGTGTATCGGGAAGAGGAGTATGACTAGCATGTCATGATTCTAATGAAGTAACTCTATAAAGGAATTTTTCAATCGACTAATGCCTCTTACACATATTGATGATAAGGTCTTCATAGGTACATTTGAGAATAATTCTATCACTTTTCCTAGGGTTACTGCTTCATGTACAGTAAGCCTTATTAGTCTTGTGCAGAACAAGAAGCAACATCTTGATTATCTGCAGCAAGAATTAATGTCTTATAACATCATAGACCAGTTGCAGAATCCTAAATTACAGGATAAAATAAAAGGAATAGAGCATGATTTTTCTATTTCTATTTGCAATGATTTACCTACTACTTTTTGGAACAGGAAAAAGCATATAGTTAGTCTTCCATACGAAGAAGGGTTTCATGAACAAAATATTCCAACAAAGGCTAGACCTTGCCAGATGAATATGGAATATCTATAGATTTGAAAAAAAGAAATTGCAACTCTAACAGAAAAAAAGGTTAATTCGTCCTTCAAACTCCCCATGGAGTTGTACGGGGTTCTATGTTAATAAGCATGCCGAGCAGGAACCAGGAGTTCTCAGATTAGTTATTAATTATAAACCATTGAATAAGGTTTTAAAATGAATTGGATATCCAATTCCTAATAAAAAGGATTTACTTGACAGGTTATACCAGTCTAATATATTTTCAAAATTTGATTTAAAATCAAGTTTTTGGCAGATACAGGTTGATGAATCTGACAGGTATAAAACTGTCTTTATAGTCTTATTCGGACATTATGAATGGAATGTCATGCCTTTTGGGCTGAAGAATGTTCAATTAGAATTTCAACATGTCATGAATGATATTTTTACTTCATATAATAATTTTATCATTGTCTATATAGATGACATATTAGTCTTTTCAAAAAATATACTAGATCATATTAAGCATCATGAAATTTATAAGAAAATTATTATTCCAAATGGCTTCATTTGGAAGACCTGAGTCTAGGTCTGAAAAGGATCATTATTTTTCTATAATAATAAAGAATAAAACAATACAAAAGAAATCTACAACCAGGATGGATCGTAGTACTGTTCATAATTATGGATTTTAGTCGAGCATATTCCAACAGTTATACACTGATCAATACGAAAAATGGCCCATGAGAATGCCTTATGCATAACCACGGCGATGGCTGAAAGGGCACTCCGTACGACAAGCGCATAATTGTTAGAATACCTCAGAACCCATGGTGATATGTACTAATATCCTTTCTGGAATTTTAGTGTAGAATTCTATGTCATTCTATCCTTTTTTTTAATTAAATCATATCCTCGCAGAGCATCTTAGACAGTATAGGCTTATTAGCATATCATATGAAATTCTAATAAATATAAAAGAGAAGGGGAGAGAATAGTACCTAAGTTGTATCCAAGAGAGAGAATGTATACAGTGAAAACAGAAATACTATTATTGAGAGAATTTTCATAGTGCTTGGTAATTTTCTTCCAAGGCTTACCGTACTTGAAGCAGAAACCCAAGAAAAAGTGATAGAATTATTTTCAAAGATACCTGTGAAGACCTTATCATTAATATGTGTAAGAGGCATTAGACCATTAATAAAAGGTATGCCAAAGATAATATCATGAGCCAACCTTTTGACTAATTTGTAGGAGACATCCAATTTGCTCCCATCTGCACCATTTACTCTACGAGTAGTCTTGGTGAAGTATTTTGTAGGGATAAGTCCTTCCCTAATGCAATTAAGATCTGCCCCTGAATCAATCAATGTAGCGACATGTCTATATATGATACCTCTATTAATTAACAAATTAATACGGGTAATCCATCTTTGGCGGGAATACAAATTATTGGCTCCCATAAATTCTGCCTCATTTATATTATCAGAGGTAGTAGGTTGGTTGAATTTATGAGTATATCCTAACTCTATAGGAGTATCGGGAAGAGGAGTATGACTAGCATGTCCTGATTCTAATGAAGTAACTCTATAAAGGAATGTTTCAATCGACTAATGCCTCTTACACATATTGATGATAAGGTCTTCACGGGTACATTTGAGAATAATTCTATCACTTTTCCTTGGGTTCCTACTTCATGTACAAGTAAGCCTTATTAGTCTTGTGCAGAACAAGAAGCAACATCTTGATTATCTGCAGCAAGAATTAATGTCTTATAACATCATAGACCGGTTGCGAGAATCCTAAATTACAGGATAAAATAAAAGGAATAGAGCATGATTTTTCTATTTCTATTTGCAATGATTTACCTACGCTTTTTGGAACAGGAAAAAGCATATAGTTAGTCTTCCATACGAAGAAGGGTTTCATGAACAAAATATTCCAACAAAGGCTAGACCTTGCCGGATGAATATGGAATATCTATAGATTTGAAAAAAAGAAATTGCAACTCTAACAGAAAAAAAGGTTAATTCATCCTTCAAACTTCCCATGGAGTTGTACGAGGTTCTAAGTTAATGAGCATTTGAGCAACGGGATCCAGGAGTTCCCAGATTAGTTATTAATTATAAACCATTGAATAAGTTTTAAAATGAATTAGATATCCAATTCCTAATAAAAATGATTTACTTGACAAAGTTATACTAGTCTAATATATTTTCAAAATTTGATCTAAAATCAAGTTTTTGGCGAGATCCGAGTTGATGAATCGACGGGTATAAAACTCGCCTTTATAGTCCCATTCGGATATTAAGAATGGAATGTCATGCCTTTTGGGCTGAAGAATGTTCAATTAGAATTTCAACATGTCATGAATGATATTTTTACTTTATATAATAATTTTATCATTGTCTATGTAGATGACATATTAGTCTTTTCAAAAAATATACAAGATCATATTAAGCATCTTGAAAATTTTAAGAAAATTATTATTCCAAATGGCTTCATTTGGAAGACCTGAGCCTAGGTCTGAAAAGGATCATTATTTTTCTACAATAATAACGAATAAAACAATACAAAAGAAATCTACAACCAGGATGGATCGTAGTACTGTTCATAATTACGGATTTTAGTCCGAGCATATTCCAATAGTTATACACTGATCAATATGAAAAATGGCCCATGAGAATGCCTTATGCCTAACCACGGCGACGGCTGAAAGGGCACTCCGTACGACAAGCGCATAATTGTTAGAATACCTCAGAACCCATGGTGATATGTACTAATATCCTTTCTGGAATATTAGTGTAGAATTCTATGTCATTCTATCCTTTTTTTTAATTAAATCATATCCTCGCAGAGCATCTCAGACAGTATAGGCTTATTAGCATATCATAAGAAATTCTAATAAATATAAAAGAGAGGGGGAGAGAATAGTACCTAAGTTGTGTCCAAGAGAGAGAATGTATACCGTGAAAACAGAAATACTATTATTGAGAGAATTTTTATAGTGCTTGGTAATTTTCTTCCAAGGCTTACTGTACTTGAAGCTGGAACCCAAGAAAAAGTGATAGAATTATTTTCAAAGATACCTGTGAAGACCTTATCATTAATAAGTGTAAGAGGCACTAGACCATTAATAAAAGGTATGCCTAAGATAATATCATGAGCCAACATTTTGACTAATTTGTAGGAGAAATCCAATTTGCTCCCATCTGCACCATTTACTCTACGAGTAGTCTTGGTGAAGTATTTGGTAGGGATAAGTCCTTCCCTAATGCAATTAAGATCTGCCCCTGAATCAATCAATGTAGGGACCTGTCTATAAATGATACCTCTATTAATTAACAAATTAATACGGGTAATCCATCTTTGGCGGGAATACAAATTGATGGCTCCCATAAAGTCTGCCTCATTCGGATTATCAGAGGTAGTAAGTTGGTCGAGTATATGAGTATATCCTAACTCTATAGGAGTATCGGGAAGAGGAGTATGACTAGCCTGTCCTGATTCTAATGAAGTAACTCTATCATCTAGTGTAGTTTAAGGATGTCGAAGTAGAGTTAGCTTTGTTTTGAGATCATAAATCTCATTTTTCAATTCCTGGACTATAAGAGAACTATTAGGACTCCGTTTTTTCTGTAATTTCTAAAGAACTTCAGAGAAGTTATAAGGTGGATCAATTCTTGATTTGATTTTGAGAGGAACTTTATCCTTTTCCTGAGCTTTAAACAAAGCTTCGATGACTTGTGCTTTCTGAGCTTTGTCCTGAATATTATCTAGTAGGTCACTAACTTCTTCTCCATTTTTGACATTTATATTGCAGCTGGAGAATTGTTCTTGAAGTTTATAAAATTCATCATCAGTTTCGTCATTATCCTTGATAGCCTGACATTTATCTTTCGCAATGCATGTGCAAGGAGCTTCATCTTCCGTAAAGGAGGAGTAAGGATCTTCGTAGTCTGAAATCATAGTCTCCTCTGAGTCATTAGAATCATCCGATGAGACGATAATTTTCATCAAAGCATCTTTAATGCTTTCATCTATACTGAGATTCTTGATCTTGTCGATCTTTTTCTTCTTACACTTATTGGCGTAAAAAAAAAGGATAGAATGAAATAGAATTCTACACTAAAATTCCAGAAAGGATATTTGTACATATCACCATGGGTTCTGAGGTATTCTAACAATTATGCTTTTGTCGTACGGAGTGCCCATTCAACCGTCGTCGTGGTTAAGCATAAGGCATTTTCATGGGCCGTTATTCGTATTGATCTATGTATAACTGTTGGAATATGCTCGGATTAAAATCCTAATTATGAACAGTACTATGATCCATCCTGGTTGTAGATTTCTTTTGTATTGTTCTATTCTTTATTATTATAGAAAAATAATGATCATTTTCAGACCTAGACTCAGGTCTTCCAAATGGTATTAGAGCCCTATTTTCAAAGAGTATTCACACACAGTATTTTTCATTATGAAAAGCTCCAATTTGATTTACCGGAACATGTTTTACGCACACTTGGCATGATTTTATTGACTCACTTATTTGCTGAGATTACCACATCATTTGACACGTGGCACCAAAATGGACCTCTAGGATGAGATGACAAATTGGGGTTAGCAAAATAGGCTCATCACTTGTGGATTAGCCCAAATCGAATTGGGACTTTAATTAAATCTGTAATTATTGGACTTAAATAATCAATTCAATTATATTAGTCAACAATATTCATTTAGACTAATATATCTTGAACTTAAGATAATCCAAATTTTATGGAAATTTAAATTCAATAAAATTTCGTCATCAACACTGCCTATTCTGAAAAAACAACAATAGAATTGTTGATTTACTTTGCTCAAGGAATATACATCGATACAAGAAATACTCTCTTAAATCTGACTTTCAATTGCCAGTTTTCACGCCAGGAACCGCTTCGCCCTAACTTTGTTCTCGTACAGTATGCAGAAAACATATTCGTCAACATAAAAAACTAAAGCGAAATTAACAATATAAGCATGATATACTATACTGAAAGAAACTTCATTGATGCTTAATAGTTGTACCAACACTGCACTATAAATGTTGTAGAAATAACATTGCAAATCGTACTATAATAGTGAACCTAAATTATTGATATTAAATACCTGTAATGCACATGTCCTTTACTCCTTTTATATATAGCAGACCACATATACCTTACTCCTTCCTTTCAATTGCTTTCCATGATTCTTTTAGTTAGTTTTCTCTCTCTCTGATTCTCTTCGTCTTTGTCTATTTTTAATTCTCCATTTTCTCTTCCTTTTTTATTTGTTTTCTAGTACTTCTCTGCATTTAGTGAAGTGTTACACATAGTTAATTTTTTTTACTTTATGTTTCATTTAACCTAAATTTTCAAGTTGGGTTTCTAAGAATTCAATTGATATCATGTTTCGCATATGGATTAATCTATCGAAAGTTTCCTAAACGCATATAAATTTTTTTGGAGTTTAAGGGGAATAACATGAGAGGATTCCAATGAAGCTGATTGATAGTATTGTGGGAGACTCATATTCCAAAGTAAAGAATGAACTTTGCACTTCCTGAAAGAACAAAAGAGTTGTATGAAAAATTGTGATTACTTCTACATTTCGTGGATGGTCATGATACTTCGATAAATAAGGTATCAATGTTGTTTTTAATTCTCCTCCTTCTCTCTAACATTATGAAATAGCATGGAATTAGTTTTTCATACTTCTATTTACTTACGAGACCAGTTTAACGAAATCCCCCAGTGAAAGGTGTACTTCATGTAGAGTCTCTTAACAGTCGATCAATTTTGAAAATATTACGGCTATGCTAAAGAAGTTAATTTCTTATAATACCATATTTTATTATTTTTATTTTTTGGAGTTATTTGATGGATGCATTTTGTTCGAAATGATATACTATCTTTATAATTGATTATATTTGATTTACCCTCTTTTTATTTAATTTATTATATTGTAAAAGTGGCAACTCAAACTCTGTTAAAACTGTTTGCACTTGCTTTTGTGGATCAACATTATCGCATTTTACATAAGCTTATCGACCAGTCATAGGGACTCAAGTGTCCTATAATGATCTCAGACGGATGTTACAAATAAAATCTATGGCAACTATTATAGCAAGTATTATGACAAAGACATTTTATTATTAGATGTTTTTCATAATTTACTTGCAGTTTGGCATATTTTACATTTACATGTTTGAGCTTTGTGATAAACATTCGGTTAACCTTTTGGATCTGAGATACATGCTGCTAACAAATTGGTAATCAAAATGGTCTTTGCGAAACTAGAAAACCTAAGAGTTATTGATTTTATTCTATCATCAGACTGAGGCCAATTTAGGACACGTGAATTCTTGCAAGACTTATGTGACTGGTTGATAAGCTCATATAAAATGAGATAATGTTGATTCATAAAAACAAATGCAATAGTTTTTGTAGAGTGCTCAATTATTTGTGTGGCCAGTTTTGCACTATAATAAAATAAAATAGAAAGAGGGTTAATTAAATATAATTAACCATAAAGATAAGCAAACGATGATGAAAAGTTAAGCCTCTCAAATGATATACCATTTTGAACGAAATAACATCAATTAAATAACTTCGAAAAACACAAATAACTAAAAATGGTGTTACAACAAATTAACTTCTTTGGCATAGACGTAATATTCAAAATGGACCAACTCTCGACGCCTATCTATCTACATGATATATACTTTTTTGGATAAGTAATAAGAGACTCTACTTGAAGTAGAGCTTTCACTAGGAAATTTCGTCAAACAGGTCTCATAAGTAAATAAAAGTAATGATAAACTGATCCAATGTCATTTTATAATGTTAGAGAGAAAGAGAAAAATTAAATACAACATTGACATATTCAACAAAGTATCATGACCATCCATGAAATGATGAAGTAATCGCAGAAACTCATACAACTTTTTTGTTCTTCAAGGAAGTGAAATTTTCATTAATTACATCACAATATGAGTCTCTCACAACACTATCAAGCAGCTTCATTTTGTAGTCCTCTCATGTTATTCCCTTTGAACTCCAGAAAACTTTATGTGCGTTTGAAGAACTTTCAATCGCTTGATCCATCTCTAAAACATGAGATCAATTGAATTATTAGAAATCTAACTTAAAAATCTAGGTTAAAATACAAAAAAAAAAATCTTTGTGTAATACTCACTGAGGCAGAGAAGTACCAGAAAACAAACCAAAAAGAGAGAGACGAAGGAGATGGAAAATAGAAAAAGAAGAAGAGAACCAAAGAGAAAAAAACTAACCAAAAGAAGAGAGAGAAACTAAGTAAACGAAGCAAGGAAAACCATTGAAAGGGGAGAGTAAGGTATAGGTGGTCTACTATCTATGTAGAAGGACACGTGTATTACACATGTTTAATTATCAGTTAGTTAGGTACAATGTATTTATCTAAAAGGAGACGTGTTTAATTATCAATGAGTTAGGTTCAATGTTATAGTACGATTTACAATGCTATTTGTACAACTTTGTTGTGCAGCGATAGTACACCCCTAATTGACTTATATATAATAGAAATAAATTATGAAGTGAAACTATTTTCTTAGATGATATTACTTACCAAATTTCGGCGGAAGGGATCACCGAGGGTACTATTCAATAAAAAATTTACGGGTCGACAGGTCCTGACGTAGAAGCTGTCTTAAATCAAAACAGATTCAAACAACGCCCTAATGCTATCTCGGCTCAATAGGCTAAAACAGGACGATCAGCCTGAGCTTCAGACATTCCGTCTGGGTTGTCCTCTTCCCAACCTTAGTAGATTCTCACATGAATCATCAGCTTTATTAAAACATTAATACCATAATTCCAGGTAGTCTAGTGCAACATAGTTCAACACACAAGATTTAGTCGATCATCGGCTAATCCAGTAATAAATATATACTTATAATTAAAGAAAAGAAAATTACCAGGGCCTTTAAGTTGTGCTCAGTAAGAAAGATGGATAGCAAACTTCAACTTCTTATTTAGAGAGAGTTTTTTACAATAGAGAGAGGTTGGCGAAAGCCTCCCTCTTGACTAAAACTAAGGATCCTTACATAACAAATCATTTAGAATACAAACAAGCCGAGAGGCCAAATCGTGGCTGACAAGATAAAAAGTGAAAAGTGGAAAAGGTTAAAAAGCTTGCCATCTTGCAAACATTTGTTTAGAAACATCATGTTTGAGTCTTTATTAAACATAAATGTAGCTATTATCAAACCATTGAGTTATGAACTCAAATATTCTCTAGTCAAGAAATCGAGAAGACTATTATCTGTCCCTTTTTATAATGTTTCTCAAAATCAAAATGCGCTAATAAAGCTTGTCATCTTGCAAACATTTGTTTAAAAACATCATGTTTGAGTCTTTATTAAACATAGATGTAGCAAATTGACAATCCGAATTTATAATAAACTTTTGGTTGTATAAATCTCTTTGAAACTTTAAAACACTTTTTACAATTGCTAAGATTTCTTTAGCAACTGTGAAATAATTTTTCTGACTAGGATTTTATTTGCCAGAATAGAATTGTATTAAATACTATTGTTTATCAACTAGAGAGTATTGCTTTAGTGTGCCCCATAGCCAATATCTGAGGTATATGTCTCTATAATCTTTGGCCAAGTAGGATTGTCTAAGGTAAGACAAAGAAGGTTATGAACCTTAACCTTAATTCTTTTGACAGCTTGAGTATGATCATCTGTCCAAGGTGTAGGAACCTTTTTCAGCCGTTCATATAAGATGGTTGTATCATTTGCCAAATCCTTTATAAAAGGACTAATATAATTCAGAATACCCAAAAATCTCTGAAGTTGGGTTTTTTCAGTTATAATATCCGGAAATTTTGATGCAAATTCAATGCTTCTATTAATAGGAATGATTTTTCCTTTTTCAATATTATGACCCAAAAATCTTACTTTAGTTTGAAAAAGGGTCATTTTTTTGGATATTACTAAGCCATTATGTATAATAACCCTCTTGAATAAATCCAGATGTTTAAAATGAATTTCTATATCATTTGAAAATACTAAAATATCATCAATATAGACAATTATAAAATTACTATAAGGCATAAAAATATCATTCATAATATTTTGAAATTCTGACGGAGCATTCTTTAATCCAAATGGCATGACATTCCATTCGAATTGTCCTATTGGCATATTGAAAGCAGTCTTATATTTATTTGCTTCTGCAATCTGGATCTGCCAATAACCAGACTTTATATCAAATTTAGAAAATATAATTTCGATATTAAGTCTATCTAGCAAATCATTTTTTTAGGAATAGGATACCTGATCCATTTCAAAACTTTATTAAGTGGTTCATAATTAATGACTAGTCGAGGAACTCCTCTTTCCTTCTCGGCATGCTTATTAACATAAAAGGTCGTACACGACCATGGAGATTTTGAGGGTTTTATCAAACCTTTCTGTAACAGAGAAGCAATCTCCTTTTTGCATAATTTCAAATATTCGGAATTCATTTGGCATGGCCTAGCCTTTGTAGGGATATTACCCTCTTTAAAATTCTCCTCATAGGGAGAGAAACAATATGTTTTTTTTCTATCCCAAAAAGCATTAGGATGGTCACTATAAATTTGGAGTGAAAGCTGATTTTGTATAAAATCAATTTTTTGACTCAACTTTGGGTTTATTAAAAGTCCATCAATATTAATACTATAAATCTCTTGTTTTAGAAAACTGATCTGTTGATTCTTATTCATTAACCTGTCTTTTATATCATTAAGAACTCTGGACCACGGTTATGTTATAAAAGGAAATTTAATAGTCTTTCCATTAAAAGTAACTATTATACATTTGTTATCAATTTGTGTAATAGAAAGTAATTTTTAGATAAAAGGTGTTCCTAATATAATTTGACTCGAAATATCTTTGACCAGAACAAAACTTTCAGTAATACAAGTTCTGTTTTCACAGATATAAGCTTTTGGTAATTTTAAAGTAATCTGCAATTTTTTTCTATTTGTAGACCTAACACTATGAGTAGATTTTTGAAAATATTTAGAAGGAATAAGTCCTTCTTGTATACAATTTACATCGGCTCCACTATCGACTAGAGCAATAAAATCTTTTTTGAAATTATAATTAATTAAAAGAATGATTTTAATATAATTTTTTTGAGAAGTTATTAACTCCAATGTTTGTAAAAAGTTTCATGCTTTATCTCTAGGACCTGGAAAAAGTTTCATCCATGAGAAATAATTATTTTCTCAGCTTCAAAAATAAGTTTAAGGTCTACTTTGCTCAGAAGTGCTCCAGAAATTAAGTTTCTACGAATTGAGGGTACATACCTTAGAAGTGCTCCAGAAATTAAGTTTCTACGAATTGAGGGTACATACAGAACATTATTCAAGGCTAATTTTTTTCTAAAAGTTAACTTAAGAAGGATTTTTTCTTTACCTATAACTTCAACAGTACCGGAGTTACCCATGTAGATACACTCGCCATCAATATACTCCTCAAAGATATGGAACAACTCCTTATTGGCGCAAGCGTCTGTGTCCAGCACCCAATCTATGATGTTAGCCATCAAATTCTCCTCTACGACCATCACAACAATCACTTCATTTTCGATAGAAAGATTAGCTTGGGCAGCACCTTGTCCTCCCTGGTTTGTCTTTTTCCCTTGTCTTTGATAGCACTGGCAGCCCGGTGACCGAGTTTCCACAAACAAAGTAAGGTCCCTTTGACTTCTGAATTTTGCTCTCCTACTTGTTGAAATGAATCTTCTTCTTTTCATTTTTTTCGAGACTTTCTTCTATTTTCCTTTGAACTTGTCTTTCAAAACAGTACCGAAAGTTTTCACAAGGCTAGCTTTATTTGAATTAAGATAAAGAGCTTCCATCTTATTTTTGAGACGGTTTGGCTCATCAGTCATCATGTGACTGATTATTTCTTGAAGAGTCAAGTTCTTATTCTCATGCTTCAGTTGGTTCTGATAATCACTATAAGACAGTGGAAATTTTCCAACCAGAACATTGGCCTGAAAAATCTCACACATCTTCATGCCCTTGGTAACCACATCAGCCGTCAAGTTCTCGTACTCATGAACCTGCTCCATAATTCGTTTATTTTCAATCATTTAGAACTTAATCCATTGGCCAACAACATATTTCTTCTTACCTGCATCATCAGCACCATATTTCTTTTCCAAACTGTCCCAAATTTTCTTAGTAGATTTATTAGTAACAAATAAATCAAACAGAGGGTTAGTCATATGATTTAACAGATGTCCTCTAACAGTATTATTATCCTTTTCAAATTTCTTTTTAACAACATCATCAACAACTACTACAATAGTAGTACCACCGGTAGCAGTAGTATTATCAGTAGCAATAGTACTACCGGTGGCAGCAGAAATATCGGCGGTGTTAAAAACATAATTAGCAACAGTTGATTCGTCAAGCATAACATAATCAACTTCTAATTGTTCAAAGAAAATTAAAAGCTTTTGAGACCAATGTTTAAAATTATTTCCATCTAATGCTCATGTTTTGATAAATCTGGAAGAGTTTTGTTCAGAGAAACAACCATGTTATCAATATTTATAAAAATCACTTTCAAATTGTTAGTAAAATAATGAATAATATTTATTAGAATAAATAAAACAATAAAGAACAGCTTATTGAATCACAATTGTGTCGTGACAAGCCACTGTCTTGAAAGTGATTTTGGACCGACTCCATTGCAAATTGTTTAGCCTGATCGCTCCCCAAGATCCACAGTACTTCCGGACACTTGCACTAGTGGCTGGAAGTTTGGAGTTCGTGCAAAGTATTTTGCCCAAAAAACATAAAGAAGGAAATATCTTTGAAGAAGATGATATATTTTTCTGTGTGTCAACAAATGAATTCTCTGCCGGTATATATAGGTAGATCAACATCTTGGTAGTAAAGGCTAAAATCTGAAACATCTCTAACGTTTAGAATAATGAATGAAATTTGAAACGTCTCATAATGTTCAGAAAATAAAAATCACCGTTAAATCGAAGTAATTATGGATAATGACTGTTGCAATAATTAATTCTGAAGTAATGAGCTTTGACCAGTACCGGGACAATAGCGATTCTAAAAGAATAAGTCTTGACCAATAACAGCTGACTCCGGAGGTAGGAGAGCGACACCCGGACTTTAATCCGAAAGCGTAAGTTTAGATAATTTCGGGTAAGCTCAAAAATAGCATAGTAATATTTTGCAAAACCAAAATTGAATTAGGCCTCATGTATTCTTCGTGCGGGGTGGGGGGTGGGGGAGATCGAATCTCATGTGCGTGAGGCTCCTCTCTTGTTCTAGCTCATTTACTAACCCAATAATGCACATTTCAATATAAGGGGGGAAGAAAAGTTTTTCCACCACCAATGTGGTACAAGGAGCATTTCACAAGAGTCAAGAAAAAGATAATTAAAAGAGACCCTCAAAGATTCTTTGGCCTTGCATTACTTAGAATAAAAGAGCTACGTAAATATATTTACAACTCCAAAAAATTGATCGTTCTATGGATTACAACAATTGCAGGAAACGGGAAGTAAGTAAAAATTACAAATTGCTAGAAAGGATAAACCAAAGATTACAATAAAACTGGAATCGTAACCAACTGCTTGTGATTTGCTGAGTCGAGTGATGGCACTCTGTCTTTAAGACAAGATTGCCCCGTATATATCCTCTTACGTTGTCGGGCAATAGTCTCTCAAGATACAATAGCAACTTAACAAATGAGCAATGGAAACTCAAGTGTTACTCTTGAAAAACATTAAGTATAGTAAACTTGCTAGAGAGAAAGAAGAAGATGTCAAAAAATTCTGTAGTGTTTTTCTTAGTGTGTTTCAACAATTAAGCCAAAGGCCTCAATTTATAGTGTAATGAGATGACCCTTCAACTAGCCAACTAATGACATTCAATACCATCTTGAAAGAGATTTTGGTGCACTCACATGGTGCCTTTTCCAGCAATTTTTCAGCGGACCGATGTTGCATCAGGAGAGGTAGCTTCAGCTTTGAACCTTCCATAGTTGAATAACATCGGACTTACATACTGCGCGGTGAATGTGATGTCATGAACCGTCAGTGTTTAGTGTAAGCCAAGTCAATGATACCAACACAATAACTTCCCTTACTCTGTTCTCCGTAATGTTTTGTCTGTTGTGGCCGTGGACACTTCTTAGATTCTTAAGTGCGTTCATTTGAGGCGGCATGTCCTCACACTTAAATAAGTGGTCTCCTACAAGGTATCCTGCTATACCCCACTTTACAAGTGTTAGGAACCATTAAAAGTTTCCCCAAACCTAACCTCAACCGGTGAGGATCATTAAAAGTTTTGGAAACTTAACCTTTACCCACACTGCAGATAGCACTTAACGTCTATCGCGAGAACGGCTTTGGATTGATGTTTCTTTACAGAAATCACTATCCGAAGTGCTCATGCTTCCACCAAAGCACTCAACTGAACCTTTATAGCTTAGTTTTCCCATTGAACCATATTCCTAGGATCTCCAGTCAGTAAGGTTGGGTTACCACTGTATTGGTCCTTAAAGCTTGGGTTTTAAGCCCTTTCCCGTAGATAAGCAGAATACATGATCTTTGGGTAAGCTCTTTGTCAGCGGATCCGCTATGTTATCCTTTGATTTTATGTAATCAATGGATATTATGCCTGTGGTGGTCAGCTGCCTAACGGTCTTATGTCTCCGTCGAATATGATGAGACTTTTCATTGTACATAGAACTTCGTGCCCTTTCTAGAGCCGACTGGCTGTTACAGTGGATTATTACAGAAGGTACGAGTTTATCCCAACAAGGGACATCCTCTAAGAAGTCGTGAAGCCACTCGGTTTCTTTTCCTGCTTCGTCTAAAGCAATAAAGTTCGATTCCATCGTGGATCGAGCGATGCAAGTTTGCTTAAAGGATTTCCAAGACACGGACCACCACCAATTGTAAAAATATACCCACTGGTGGACTTGGTGTTCTTTATATCAGATATTCAATTTGCATCATTGTACCCTTCTAGTATAGCTGGATATCTCGAATAATGCAACTCATAAGTTAGCGTATATTTCAGGTATCGTAGTACCCGATTCAACACCTTCCAATGATCATTACTCGGATTACGGGTAAACATAGCCAACTTGTTGACTACATAAGCAATATCAGGTCGGGTGCAGTTTGTTATGTACATCAAACTCCCAATCACCTGTGCATATTGCTCCTGGCATACGGGTGCACCACGATTTTTATCAAGCTTTTGATTTCTATCCAGTGGTGACTTCATGGCGAACTGTCAAACATCTCGAACTTTCTCAACATATCATTAATGTGGTGAGACTGAGATAAGACCAGTCTGTCAGACGTCTTAGAGATCTTTATCCCTAAGATGACATCTGTGATACCCATATCTTTTATGTCGAGGCATTGTTTCAATATGTTCTTAGTCTCTAGGATCAAGCTAGGACTGCTTCCTGTGATCAACATGTCGTCTACGTACAAGCATATCATGATGAACGAGTTAGAGTTACCTTTCGTGTAGATACATTTGTCACATTCATTAATGGAGAAACCCTTTGATAGTAGAGTACTATCAAATTTTTCGTGCCATTGTTTCGGGGCTTGTTTCAGCCCGTACAGAGATTTGACAAGTCGACAGACTTTTTTCTCTTGCCCTGGAACCACATACCCCTCGGGTTGTTGCATATAGATTTCTTCTTCCAAATCACCATTTAGGAAGGCTGTCTTGACATCCATTTGATGTATCTCAAGGTCACACAACACTGCGATCGCAATGAACACCCGTATGGACGTCATCCGAGACACCGGAGAGTCGTGTCAAAATTGTCAAGGTCATCTTTCTGTCGATAGCCCTTGACTACCAACCTGACCTTGTACTTATCTATAGACCCATCTTCTTTATACTTCCGTTTGAGTATCCATTTACAACCCAACAGTTTATTTCTCGGAGGAAGATCAACCAACTCCCAAGTATGGTTATGCAGGATGGAGTCTATTTCACTCTCAGTAACTTCTTTCCAGAGCTGTGCCTCTGAAGTTGACAATGCTTCAGTAATTGTCCTTGGTTTTTGATCAACCATATAAGGTACAAAGTTAGGACCGAAGGATTTATCCTTTCTGGCCCTTTTACTTCGCCTTGGTTCCATCTCTGGAGTCTCCATGTTTTGAGAATCTGGAACACTAGTTTCCAGATATTCAGCCAATTCGAAGTCCACTAGATCTGAACCATCTAGATTCGGGCAGTCAGTGACTCCTGGTTCCTGAGAGCTTTGTTCATAACTTCGTTTGCGAGAGGTTACGTCTTTTTCCTTTCTAGGAAAAGTATCCTCAAAGAATTGAGCATTCCTTGATTCCATGATTGTACCCCCGTGGATATCTGGAATATTGACTTATGTACTAAGAAGCGATAAGCACTATTGTTATTTTCATATCCGATGAAAATGCAATCTACAGTCTTAGGCCCAATCTTGACCTGCATTGGCTTTGGCACTTCGACCTTTGCCAAACAACCCCACACCTTTAAATATTTATAGGTGAGTTTCTTTCCTTTCTATGACTCATATGGGGTTTTGTCCTTACCCTTATGTGGGACTCTGTTAAGAAATGTATTAGCGGTAAGGACGGCTTCTCCCTCATGTTTTGGGGAAGACCGGAGTTGATTAGCAAGGCATTCATCATTTCCTTCAATGTGCGGTTCTTGCGTTTAGCAACACCATTTGACTGAGGTGAGTATGGAGCCGTCGTTTGATGAACAATGCCCGATTCGGCACAATATTCCTCAAACGGCGCTACGTATTCTCCCCCTCTATCGCTACGAATGGATTTAATCCGCATGCTAAGTTCGTTTTCAACTTCTTCTTTGTAACATCGGAACACTTCAAAGGCTTCATCTTTACTTTTCAATATGTAAAGGTAACAATACCTTGTGCTATCATCAATGAATGTCACAAAGTACTTGTTCCCTCCCCTAGTTTGTGCAAACTTCAAATCACATATATCTGTGTGAATAAGTTCTAGAGGAGCGGTAGTCCTTTCGACGGATCGAAAAGGAAGCTTTGTGAGTTTTGCCTCTATGTACACCTCACACATATATTAAGGGTTTACGTCGATAGACGGCAACAACTCCAACTTAACCAACCTCTGGATGGACTTATAGTTAACATGTCCTAATCTATGATACCATAAATTAGATGCCTCAAGAAAGTAAGAAGAAGCTTCAATATTATTGCTTGCACGTATTACAGACATGGCGTTAACTTTGAAGAGGCCTTCACAGACGAATCCTCTTCCCACAAACGTTCCATTCTTGGTGATTACAAATTTATTAGACTCAAACACTAACCTAAAACCAGCATTAACCAATAAAAGACCTAAAATTAAATTTATCCTAATCTCAGGGACATACATCACCTCATTCAGAGTGAGCTCATTTCCAGAAGTCATCTTCAGGACTACCTTTCCTACCCCCAGCACGTCAGAGGAAGCGTTGTTACCCATGAACAACTTCTTTTTTGTAACTGGTGTATAAGTGAATAAGGCATCTCTATTGGAACAGATGTGTCTTGTAGCACTTGTGTCCATCCACTACTGCATGGGATTCTCAACAAGGCTTGCTTCAAGCACCACCGCTGAGAACTCTTCAATTATGTCATCCAGAAGTCTGTCTTTGACGACGTTAGCATGAGCCTTGCCTTTGGCCTTGGCCTTCTCTTATTACTCGGTCTTGAGCTTGTGGCAGTCCTTGATCATGTGACCAGGTTTCACATAGTGGTGACAGTTCCCTTTGGCCACAACCAGCTTTGTCTTTGCCTCAACGGGTTGTTTACCCCTAGGCAAGGCCTTCTTATTATCTTCCTGAATCTGGAGTTTGATAATAAGGTCTTCAAAGGTCATTTCCTTTGTTTTGAGTTTCAAGTAACTCATAAACTCATTCCACGAGGGAGGTAACTTTTCAATCAGCGATGCAATCAAAAACTGCTCATTTGGTTTCATACCTTTCAAATCCATGTGATGTAGAATCATTTGGAATTCCTAGACTTGGGACATCACTATTTTGCCATCCACCATTTGAAATTTCAAGAATTTCCCAACTATGAATTTCTTAGTACCTGCATCTTGTGCGTTGTACTTCTTCTGCAGTTTTTCCCATAACTCTTTGCCAGTGCCTACAGTGCAATACACCATGTAGAGAGGGTCTGACAAGCAGTTCAAAAAATAGTTTTTACACATGAAATCACTATGACTCCATGTATCAAGAACCATCTTCATGCTATTAATGACATGGATACCTTAGCCCCCTTCAGCCGTTTCAATAGGCGAAGGGTCCATTTCATCTCCAGCTTGTGGAGGATCTTCAGTTAGGAAATGAGTCATTCCCATAACAGTCAGATAAAATAACATCTTTTGTTGCCATCTCTTGAAATTGGAGCCCATGAACTTTTCTGGGCGTTCATGATGGAATCCAGCGGGTGGAGGAACTGGAGCATTCCCTTGAGCAACAGAAAAGGCGTTTGTTGAGCCTTGAGCAACCGGAAAGGCATTGGATGTGACTTGAGCAGTGGGGAAAGCAGAGGGGTTGCCTTGAGTAGCAGCAGCAGCAGAATCAGAAGCGAGTTGTTCTCTTCCAGTCATCTTTCTAAGCACTTACAACAAATCTTGTCTTAAAATTCTGGGATACAACAATTGCAGAGAACGGGAAGTAAGTAAATATTACAATTGCTAGAAAGGGTAAACTAAATATTGCAACAAAACTGGAAATCAAGAACGAAACAAACTCCTTGTGTGATTTGTTGAGTCGAGTGACGACACTCTGTCTTTAAGACAAGATTGCCCCGTATATCTTCTTTTTACGTTGTTGGGCAATAGTCTCCCAAGATACAACAACAACTTAACAATTGAGCAAAGGAAACTCAAGTGTTACTCTTGAAGAACTTTGAGTATGGTACACTTGCTAGAGAGGAAGAAGAAGATATCAGAAAATTCTGTGAATGTTTCTAAGTGTAGTGTTCAACAATTGAGCCAAAGGCCTCAATTTATAGTGTAAGGAGATGACCCCTCAACTAGCCAACTAATGGTCTTCAATAGCCAATGTAATGACACTTATTGAGGGGTTACATTCAGCCAAATAATGGCTGAATTCATATGCCAAGTAATGGAGATTCAATGCTCCAAAACCAGCCCAAAGGTCAGAACTTTCCAACTTCCCGTCGCAGCATTCTGCCTCCAAAGCGTCGCGGCTCCAGTGACTGGCCACCCAATTAGCGTCGCGGCGCTCCGATGGTGTTGCGCCGCGGCCCTTCACGGCTCCGCGGCGATTTCCGACTCGTTTCATCTTATACTTCGTACACTTCTTCCTTCGTTTACCAACGTGGAATACTTTGTCATTTGGCCAATAACCGTCCATCATTCTATGTCTCAAACGTATTACATACGTACCAATATCTCTTTTACTAATGAAATTTGCGATACTTGACACTATGTGTGCACGTGTGTGGAAACGACGTTTCCGACATACGGGGTCCCAATTATTTGAGTCATAAATAATGAGATATACTTAATTCCACATTAGTAAATTTCCAACACATTCTTCTCAGAGATGTTATGCGATTTTAATAAGAGTTTGTTCTATGCTCCTAAAGTTAGGAGACTTGGTGTTTGTCTTTCAATTTTCGCCTTTTAAAACAGAGTTCATACATATCATTAAAGTTGTCAAATGGGCAGGAAATGGTAATCCTCTTCTTTCTCAATAAGTTTACCATGATATTGTATTTATAAAGAAATTCAACAAAATGTAAAGAACTGAAGTAATAAATATATGAATGCTTTTAGAACATGATTTGGAATCATCTATTAACCCTCAAAAGAGAAATTTATAAATGCAATTTATCGAACGAAATTGTAGATCATAAATTAAACGACATCTTCTGGGATTTGTAAAGCAAATATAAAAAAGAAAAACTAAATCTCACACTTTAGTTCTTAAAGTTGCACTTTTACTTTCTCATGTGATCTTCTTGACTCTTCCTTCTCTTGTCTGACCAAAAAAGAAAGAATTAGTGTGTTGTTAGAGGAATCCCCTTGTAATCAGAATAACAAAAACAATTATAGATAATATAACAAAATATTAAATTGAATATTTAAATAGAATTCTTATCTGTAAGTACATAAAACGCAAACATATGGTCCAGTTATGAATATTACACAAAACCTTTATTTTATATTATTTTGATGAAGCTAACAATGAAAATCAAAAAGAAGATCATTACTACATAAAGAAAATTAGTACTAAATGAAAAAAATAGAATGCACATTGAGAAAAATTAATACCATACTGTTAAAAACTACATCAAAGTCAAAAAAATAAAGATAAGAGAATTCACCTTAACAATCCTTCAAGCATTCAACAGGAAAGAAGCGCCGGTTCTCTCTATGAATTTAGCCATGAAGCATGAAAGGAAATCTTGCACCATATATATTCATTAGCTGGAATTTATATAGATAATAGTTTAGGCTGTAATTGCTCCATGCCGTTACACTCTCCCTAGAAGAAATTAAACATATATTTAATAGGAGATTTTTGAGAAGTAAATGCCAAAAAAGTTGGGGGGAAATCACGTTCGACATTTTTTTGTGAGCAAAAAGAAAGAGAAGGAAGAGAGAGGGTCAAGAAATGAAATAAACACCAACAATGAGGAAAGCTATATTAAATCTTTTTGGAGGTTTTTAGTAGCAAAAATGAGGAAAGTTTTAAAAATTATGAGAAAAAAATAAGTAGTAATGCTGGCCAATGAGACATACCATATCACCTTGCTCATTCCCAACTTTATAGATATACATAATATTTTTACAGTATAACTCTCTTTATAAACTCACTCTATACTATTTATCTTGAGATTTAAATTTGGTCTTCTTTTAAAAAAATATTCAAATATTTAAGTAAGTCACCTCAAATCAACTGCAACTAGATAACTTAGAGCTTTCAACGAAATCGGAACACATGAAACTTGCATTTGTTATTGAAAGATATATACAAGTTACATATTTTCATAATAGGAGAATCCTATTCCTATTCTATTTCTAAAACTTTATTCTACCATAATTCTAACTATAAAATTATGGTAAGTGTACAAGACTAATTAAGGTAATCTTTACACTACAATATATCAACAATATACATTCCATATATACACTACTGCTTTCGAAGCCACCGCCGTGATGGGCTTCCGAACTGGGCCTACCGGCCACCTTTGTCGGTTTTGGGCCACCGCCCACCGCTTTGTTGGTCCCTTTGCTTTTGTATACCCGTGATATATACTTCTGTTTATTCAGTGTATATCACAGGTATATTGCTCTGTTTAACACACCCCCGCAGTCATAGCGGGCGGTCTTCGAACGCTGAGACTGTCCCTAAAATCTTAAAAAAGTACCGCGGGTAGACCCTTTGTAAAAATGTCTGCAATTTGATAACGAGACGGGACATGGCATATGCGAACTTGACCTTTAGCAACCTTTTCACGGACAAAGTAAATGTCCATTTCGATATGCTTGGTGCGTTGGTGTTGAACCGGGTTACCTGAAAGGTAGATGGCACTAATGTTATCGCAATATACCAAGGTTGCCTTCTGAATGGGACAATGAAGCTCCAAAAGAAAATTATGTAGCCAACATGATTCAGAGACCACATTCGCTACCCTTCGATATTCTGCCTCTGCACTTGAGCGGGATAGAGTTGCCTGACGCTTTGCCGACCAGGAGACCAAGTTGTTGCCAAGGAACATACAGTAGCCAGAAGTCGACCATCTGGTGTCGGGAAAACCACCCCACTCAGCATCCGTGTAGAAGACAAATGTGGATGTAGATGAGGGATACAAGTGCAAACCATAATCCAGTGTCCCCTGAATATACCGAATGATGCATTTGATTGCATTCATGTGCTCAACTCTGGGATCATGCATGAATAAACACACCTGCTGAACCACATACGTAATATCCGGTCTGGTAAAGGTAAGATACTGGAGGGCCCCTGCAAGACTGCGATAGCGGGTCGGGTCCTCGTATGGTGCACCTGCTGCAGCACTCAGCTTGGAGTTTGCATCAACTGGCGTGGAAGTGGACTTACAAGATGACATCCCAGCCCTCTCTATGATCTCAGCAGCATACTTTCGTTGAGACAAAAACAAGCCACCTGAATGACGCTTGACGACAATCCCCAAAAAATAACTCAAAGGCCCTAAGTCTTTCATAGCAAACTCAGAACTGAGCATGGTCATGATAGACTGGCGCAAGGCATCTGAAGAGGCAGTCAAGATGATATCATCTACATACAACAGAATGTAGGCCAAGGACGAACCACGGCGGTAGATGAACAAGGAATTATCTTACCTGCTGTGAGTGAACCCAATAGTTGAAACAAAGTCAGCAAACCTCGTGTACCAGGCCCTTGGAGACTGCTTAAGCCCATATAAGGACTTCTTCAACAAACATACATGATGTGTACGGTTTGGATCCCTGAAACCCAACGGCTGATGCATATAGACTGTTTCCTTGAGATCACTATCTAGAAAGCATTATTGACATCCAACTGATGAATTGGCCAAGTCTTTGAAAGAGCCAAGCTAAGCACAGTGCGAATGATAGTCGATTTGACCACCGGACTAAACGTCTCACCACAATCTATCCCAACCTGCTGAGTCTTACCATCACCAACAAGTCACGCCTTCTACCGAGCAAATGACCCATCAGAATTCTCCTTATGAGCAAAAATCCACATAGACCTGATAACATTAATACCATATGGACGGGGCACCAACTCCCACGTCTTATTATCAATAAGAGCATTATATTCATCAGTCATAGCAAAATTCCAATTAGGGTCATTTAGTGCGGACATAGGATTGCGGGGTAATGGGATTTAGAGACATCAGAATGTAAATTAAAATGTCTTTTAGGTGTAAAAATACCCCGCTGACTACGAGTGACTGGTCTATGACTTGTGGAAGAATTGAGTGAATTTTGGAAATTTGTTGGGCTCGGGACGGACGAGCCAGCAGGCAGTGGGCCTGCTGGCCCAAATCGGTAAATTGGGACGTCTTTTGGACCAGTTCCAGAATTGGGCTGGACTGGCCCAATTGCTGGGACTGATCCAGAAACTGGAATTGGGGATGTCACAGTGGGTCCAGTGGGCAGTGGGCCCGCTAGAGGATTTTGGGTGAGTGAGATGTCCGAAAAATGCCGAATAATATACGGGGATATTTGTTCATCCAAAAAATTATACGACCGAGGCTCGGGAGTGTGAACTTTTGCAAAAGGAAATTGGGATTCATCAAAAACGACGTGGCGATTAATTATGATTTTATTGGAGGATAAATCAAAGCATTTATAACCACGATGATTAGACGAATAACCCAAAAATACACACGGGATAGACCGAGCCTGAAGTTTGTTAAATGTGGTGGATGGGAATAACGGAAAACACAAGCACCCAAAAACCCGAAGATGAGAATAAGGAGGGTTCTTATTATATAGTATTTGGAGGGGGGAAGAATATGTCAGACCTTTAGAAGGAATTATGTTAAGAAGATATGTGGCCATTTGTAGAGCATGATGCCAAAAGTATGGAGGTATGGAGGCATGAATTAAGAGAGTTCGGACAATGTTATTTATGGAACGAATTTTGCGTTCGGCCTTTCCATTTTGTGAAGATGTATGAGGACACGAAAACCGAAAATTGATCCCGTTATTAGCACAGAATTCCCTAAACTCCCTATTGTCATACTCTTTCCCATTATCACATTGAATATTTTTTATTTCTCTTTCGAATTGAGTACGAATGAACGCTCTAAATTTGATGAAGACAGAAAACACTTGTGATTTGTTCGCAATTGGAAACGTCCACAAATATCTAGAATAATCATCTAAAAAGAGAACATAATATCGATGACCCATTGAACTAAGAACAGGAGATGTCTATAGGTCGCTATGAATAATATCAAATGGCATTGAAGTATGAGAATTGGAGTCTACAAATGGCAACTTAACAATTTTTCCTAATGAACAAGACTGACAAATTGGAGTACGACTCGTACCCTTACAAGAAATAAAGCTATTTTTATCTAAAACTGATAAAATAGAAGATCCCGAATGACCCAGGCGAGCATGCCACACGGAAGGAGAGATGGCTGCAAAAACTGACGGCAAGGCTTGACTCGATGGACTGAAACTGGGCATGATAGGATACAAACCCCCCTACTATCACACCTCATGAGATGGCTCCCGGTCTTGAAATCCTTCACAGAGAAACCAAAAGGATCAAATTCAACGGAAACCGAATTGTCAGTTGTGAACTTTCGGACAGACACTAAATTTTTGATCAATTTAGGAGCATGTAAAATATTTTTCAAGAGAAGGGGTGGATTGGGGGGAGACAACACTTTCTGACCATACCCTACAATTGGAATAGAACTGTCATTACCAACAATTATCCCCCTAGGGGTGCTCAAATTGGAATAAGATGAGAGAGTACCTGATTCGGAAGTCATGTGAGTCGTGGCATCGGTGTCCATATACCAATTTGGGTCCGATTGAGTCAACCCTAACGTGTGCATCGCGGCCTCGATATCGATTTGAGTGGGGCCTGTTGCATGATGGGCTTGCGGAGGTCGGGGCCCAAGAATTCCTGTCCGTGAAAGAGCTGGGTTGTAGCTGCTGGAGTTGCTATTGTTGGGCCACTGGCCAGTGGGCCGCCACTGCTGGGTGTTGGGCCGAAGCGTTGGCCATCCACCGGCCGCCTGGAAGTTGTCGCCGAGTAGAAGGGCTGCCGGCCCACGCCCCACCGCCCCAGCCCCACTGCTGGGACCAGGGGGTGGTGGGCCATTGTTCCCTGGATGGGGCCCACCGCCTGTTTGCTGACCACCGGAACCGCCACCGGAACCGTCGCGTTTGCCCCCGCGGTTTTTGTTATTATTCTTGCGATTATTCTTGCCGCCACCATGATTATGGTTTTGGCTCGAATTATTAACAAAACCTGAAAAACTAGGAGAGGACACCACCATGACGACGGGGCTTTATCCGGTAGCCGCTTTTTTAGCCAAATCGGCTTCTTCTAAAGTAAGCATGGAGCGGGCTTGATAGAAGTCGGGAAGAGGGTTGATTTGGCGAAGGAGAGTTCCAACACCATTATAGGCCTCCAAAAGACCGGCAACCAACTGTAGAACGAGACGATTATTAGTTATCGGTGCGCCAACATTCCGGAGTTGATCCGCCAACTCCTTTAGTTTCTTGCAATATGTAGAAATGTTCGGAAATTCATCCATTCTAACTAGAGAGAATTCCTGCTCGAGTGTAACGACACGTGAATGTTGGTTGTCTTGGAATATGTCACGTGAATGTTGGTTGTCTTGGAATATGTCACGCAATCTATTCCATGCAGCCATAGCCGTGGTATCCGGCTCAATAATCATCTGTAGAAGGTCCACTGAAATAGTGGCGTAGATCCACCGGAGAACGGTAGTATCAAGAGTAATCCATAACTCAGGATCCTCCACAGGAAGAGGTCTAGCGGGAGGAATTATGTGATGAAGAACTTGATAGGAGATAGCGTGAATTTTAAACAACTCCGCCCACGTCGCATATTGGACGTTTTCCATCTCAAGGACAATAGGGATACAGTTCTTGATGTTGGAAACCATGAGGGCAGGATGATAATTGTTCTTAGACATATTGAAAGAACAAAGAAGGAAGGGAAATTTAAGAGAGGTGTTTTTGAGAGTGGAAGATGAATTTTGGAAGGGAAACCCGAGGGGGGGGTGTCTCGGCCGAAAATCAAAGAGAGGACAAAAGTTGAGACAAAAACTTTTGTTTAGACCTAGTCTCTTGATACCATGAAAGAAATAATCCCCTTGATTATTTTCATTAATTGAAAGGCTATATATACAAGTTACATATTTTCATAATAGGAGAATCATATTCCTATTCTATTTCTAAAACCTTATTCTACCATAATTCTAACTATACAATTATGGTAAGTGTACAAGACTAATTAAGGTAACCTTTACACTACAATATATCAACAATATACATTCTATATATACACTACTGCTTTCTAAAGCCACTGCTGATGGGCTTCCGAACCGGGCCTACGGCCATTTGTCGGTTTTGGGCCACTGCCCACTGCTTTGTTGGTCCCCTGCTTTTGTATACCTGTGATATATACTTCTATATATTCAGCGTATATCACAGGTATATTGCTCTGTTTAATAGTTATAAATAAGAAATCAAAACAGTAATTAATGAAGATGTTCATCAGGCTGCAGTTAATTAGGCATTTCACTAGCTAGAGTCCTCAGTGTATTTTATTTGGAAGAAGGATTTTTTTGTCACTTATTTAAGCCGGCTTAAATCAGCCCGTAATTAAGGTTGACAATGTCTTGGGAAAAATACACAAATAATTTATGAAACTTGAAACTTCAGAATACTATCCAGGAGTTCGAATTATTTTGTATATATGTCACAAATAATTCAATAAACATTTTCTGTTATATATAGCAAGTATTTCCCATTCTCTTTACTTTTTAGAGAAATCTCAATATTCAACCGAGTAGCAGTATAAGAATAGTTAATTGCGGACGGAAGTATCAAAGAAAGAAATGAAATCACCACATTATCACACAATTCTTGCCATTCAAAATTTAAATCCTTTACTATCACTAAGTTATATCTCTGATTTTGCTCTCTGCTCTATTTCAATCTCATATGTCAACAAAACTTCACAAAGTATTTATTTCGAATGTCGGAGAATGAATTTTATTCCTCGTTCAGATGCCGCAAAGAGCTTGTTATTAGGGGGTGAGGAAAAAGATGAAAAGACCAATTGGATTTCAATAACAAAACTTCAACTCACTATGCTAGAGTTTAACTTGTAAAAAATCAAAATTTTAGTATATTATGCTGGAATTTCATACACACACACATATGGAGTATCAAACTTCAATATACTGTCCTGGAGATTTTCCATTTTTAGTGAACTTTTTTGAAATAAAAAGAGCAAAGAAATAAAGAAATGACATGAGTGAATTTCTTAAACTATACTAGTATCATTTAGAGATCTTTTCCAACAATACGAGGGATAATCCTACAGAAAAAGGCACCTGAACCTTGTAGCTCTATGTAATAAAAGAACTTTACTAAGAATTTTTTACTGAAATAATTCATTATTTAGAACATTTAACGAAAATAATACTTAAACTGCATCAATCTTTTCAGTTGTTTCTTAGATTTTACTGATTTCACTGCTGGAATTTGAGAAATCGAAACAATCTTAGGGTTTTCACTCCATTGGCAACAAGATCTCAGCCAAAGTACACTTTGTGATGTATCACAGTTGGAATTTGAAAATGGAAACGATGACGGAAATGGACATTTTTTCTGGCCACAAAGTCCTAAAACAAGCTGCTCCCAAATGCCTGTGCCAGTAAAGATTGAAAGAACACTAGTCTGCATAACTGCATAGTCAAGAAAATGTTGTCGCAGATTGAAAGAACACTAGTCCGCATGACTGCATAGTCAAGAAAATGTTGTCCCGAGAAACGAGGTCATATTAATTGAATAAATTAATTAAAACTGTTAAGAGTCTCACATTGGATATGGAATGGTAAGATTGACTCCTTATATGCACTTGGACAATCATCACCTTATAAGCTAGCTTTTGGGGTTGAGTTAGACCCAAAATCCATTCTTCACATGTATCTGATCCAGACCCATTCCAATTCTTTGTTTACCAATGTTGGGCCCCCAAATTATATTATCCACACTCCAGTTAACAAGGTGGGGGCATGCGGAGGAGTGTTAAGAGTCCCACATCGGATATGGAATGGGAACATGAACTCCTTAGATGGACTTGGACAATCTTCACCTTAAAAGCTAGCTTTTGGGGTTGAGTTAGACCCAAGATTCATTCTTTACAAAACATTACTGCAGATAACATATTTATCTTTATGTCGTGACTCATGATTACGAAAATCTCTTTCGAACACGGTACACCGTTAGTTTTTGCCTATTAATTTTTTAAATAAAATAATTCATAAAACGTTACTGAAAAATATGTTTAATCTATTTCGGTAAAAGTTCAAAAAACTGTAGTTCTACTTTTGTTAAATATTTTAAATAATGGGTTAATTAGGTCCAAAATTTGTTTACTAAAATACCCATAACTGTTGGAAAAAAGAATGACCCTAGTGTAGGAAGATTAATTCCTTGAGTATTTCATTCCAATTATAGCAAATATATACAATATTACAATGTAGTACTAATCTAAGTTTACCTAAAATATAATATGTTAATCTAACTAATTGAAGACCAAATTGATTTACACTCCTAATTATAATATTACATCTTAATTAGTAGTGATTGGAAATAATTATGGGATTGTCCCATACTTATTCTTACAGTCCCCCGCAGTCTTAGCGGGAGGTTCTCGGATGCTGAGACTGTCCCTGAAATCATCAAAAAATACGCATGAAAGACCTTTTGTAAAGATGTCTGCAATCTGATAACGGGACGGTACATGGAGAACCCGGACTTGTCCACAGGCAACCTTTTCTCAAACGAATAAGATATCCATTTCAATATGCTTTGTGCGTTGATACTGAACAGGATTACCGGATAAGTATATCGCATTCACATTATCACAATAAACAACGGTTGCCTTCTCAATCGGACAATGGAGCTCTAAGAGAAGATTACAGAGCCAACACGATTCAGCGACCATATTGGCCATCCCCCGGTATTCTGCCTCAGCGCTTGACTGAGACAAAATTGGCTGGCGTTTGGATGACCATGAAATCAGATTATCTCCCAAAAATACACAATAACCCGAGGTTGAACGTCTTGTATCTGGGCAGCCACCCCAATCTGCATCGATATAAGAGGATAGAGTCGAGATAGAGGATTTATACAAATGTAATCCAAACTGAATAGTACCATGGATGTACCACATAATCCATTTGAGAGCCCACATATATTCCTCTTTCGGATCATGCATATGCAAACACACCTTCTGAACAACATAGGAGATATCACGTCTTGTGAAAGTGAGGTACTGCAAAGCCCCTGCGAAACTGCGGTAGTGTGTAGGATCACTATATGAAGTCCCTGCAGTGTTACTTAATTTCGCTTTTGTATCCACTTGAGTGTGTGATGGCTTGCAGGATGACATACCGACTTTTTCAAGTATCTCATCGGCGTATTTCTTCTGACTTAGAAATAGACCACCTGCATATTGAGTGACAGCAATTCCCAAAAAATAATTTAAAGGACCCAAATCCTTCATCGCAATTTTTGTTGCGAGAAGGGACATAATAGACTGGCGAAGGGAGGTGGATGATGCAGTGAGAATGATGTCATCTACATATAGGAGGATATACGTTATGTCACTACCCTTCTTATAAATGAATAATGATTGATCGGATTTCCTGTGGGAGAAACCAAGAGTGGATACAAAACCTGTAAACATGTTACACCAAGCCAGTGGAGCTTGTTTCAAACCATATAGGGACTTTTTCAGCAGACACACATAATCTGGATGTGTAGCGTCTCAGAAACCCAACGGCTGGTGCATGAAAACTGTTTCTTGTAGATGGTCATGCAAAAATACATTTTTAACATCTAACTGATGAATGTTCCAATATTTGGACAGTACCAGGCTAAGAACCGTCCGGATAGTTGCTTGTTTAACGACTGGACTAAAAGTTTCTCCATAATATACTCCAACTTGTTGAGACCTGCCATCACCAACAAGACGAGCTTTGTATCTCGCAGAAGAGCCATCAAAATTATTTTTTGTGACAGAAAACCCACATAGACCTAATAGTGTTCACAAAATATAGACGGGGCACTAATTCCCACGTCTTATTTTCAATAAGAGCATTAATTTTGTCTAACATGGCAGCTTTCCAATGCGGGTCTGATAAGGATATTTTGGGACTTTTTTTGGTATGGGTGATGGTTGAATCGAAGATAGTAAGTTAAACTGACATTTGGGACAAAAAATCCCATGCATGGCACAAGTTTCAATGGTCCGAGGTTGTACTGTCATCGGTTGGGTGGTAGGGATCGTAAGGGGTGGAGTGGAATCCAAGTTTAAAAGTGTGGGGGAGTAGTTTACCGAGTAGTTATTGGGCCAGGGTAATGGCTGGCTTGGTTTATTGGTGAGGGAGCAGTAGGCTCCCCCACATGGGCCCGGTTGTTACGGGGATTCAATTGGGCCGAGACCACTGGTCTAGCCCCGTAAAGTGGTGGGGTGAGGTTAATGAGGTTATTGGGTTGTGGCGGGTCAAGTGGCGGTTGATTATTGAGATGGTGGTGTAAAATGGGATGTATTCCATTGTCTAAAAAATTATATGAAGGTGAGGATGCCACATGAGACCTAGCAAACGGGAATTTAGACTCATCAAAACCTTTGTGACGAGAGATAATAACTTTCTCCGTCGCCATATCATAACATTTATATCCCCTATGATTTAATGGATATCCCAAAAACACGCAAAGAGTCGACCTAGCCTGCAACTTGTGAATGGAAGTAGAAGGACACAAAGGATAACACAAACACCCAAACACCTGCAAATGTGTAAAAGATGGAAGATGATGATACAACATTTGTGTAGGGGACACATTGGAGAGCAGTTTACTAGGAAGAATATTTAAAAGATATGTTGCCATTTGAAGTGCATGGTGCCAAAAATTCGGAGGTGTGGAAGAATGCACAAGGATGGTTCGAATCATATTATTAACTGTTCGAATTTTCCTTTCGGCTTTCCCATTTTGTGGTGATGTGTATGGACACGAAATACGCAAAGACATCCCATTTTGGTGACAAAAATCTTTAAATTGGGTATTTATGAATTCCCCCTCATTGTCACACTGAAAACATTTAATGGATTTGCCAAATTGAGTTTTGATAAAAATACTAAATTGTTTTAAAATGGTATATGTTTGTGATTTATGTCCTAAAGGAAAAGTCCACGAAAAATTCGAATAATCATCTAGAATTAGCAGATAGTACTTATGACCTGCAGAATTCAAAACAGGTGATGTCCACAAATCACAATGCAAAATATCAAATGGCATAAAAGTATGAGAAGTAGAGGACGAAAAAGGGAGCTTAACATGTTTACCAACCACACAAGATTCGCAAACAGAAGAGTCCAAAGTTCGGTTACAAGCAAATAAATTATTCTTCCTAAGAGAATTAAAAACTGGTGCTCCTGGGTGACCCAACCGATTGTGCTAGACAATAGGAGAAATGGCAGCAAAGGTGGATGGTTTGGTTATGCGCTTGTTGGAAACAGAGGTGATAGGATACAGGTCCCCCGTGCTATTACATCTCCTGAGTGGCATCCCCGTCTGAAAATCCTTCACAGAAAAGCCAAACGAATCAAAATTCACAGAAACATTGTTGTCAATTGTAAAACGTCTAACAGATATCAAGTTCTTAATTCATGTAGGATATTTTTCAAGTATAATGGAAGGTGTGGATAGGATAGTGTTACCTGACCAATACCACGAATTGGAATTTCCTGACCACTGCCGATAATAATATTTTTATTATTGCTCATATTGAAATAAGACGATAGATTACCTCTAGATATTGTCATGTGTGACGTAGCCCCCATTTCCATGTACCATGATTCGTCTGGAACACTTAGATTCATGTGGTTCATGGCTTGTTCGATGTCAGTGGGCGCATAGCCCACCAAAGATGGTGCCTGAGCCACAAATGCATGTTGGGGACGAGACCTTAGAATTCCAGGTTGGCGAGTTAAAGGTTGAGGCTTGGCCCAAGAAGAAGTAGGGTACAGACATGACGGGGCGGCGCACTATGGGGCACAGGCCCACGGTGGGTACTGCCCCCACTGATTAGCGACGTTGCCTTGATGCCACTACCCGGACCGCCCGCTGTCACCGGCAGGTTGGCCACCACCACGGCCTCGTCCCTTTCCACCATTATTTTTCCCTTTGTTATTGTGATGGTTTGAACCTCATTTTTTGCCATTATTTTGACGATTATTATTGCCCCCCGAATCAGAATTATAAGACTCTGAATCTGTGGAAAATGAGTTGGTGGAGACGAGGGCAGTGCCGGCAGTGGATGCTCCAAAAGATGCCTATTTTACCTTCCGTGTTTCCTCGAGAATTAAACTCGAACGGGCCTCATAGAAAGGAGGCAATGGATTACTTTGCTGAATGAACGTAGCAACCCCATCATATTATTCATTTAATCGTGCAATCAACTGAAGGACCAACCGTTGATTTGTCACGGGGGAACCAACGTTGGATAATTGGTCCGCAAGCATCTTCAATTCCTAACAATAAGAGGAGATATTGGAAAAATCATCCAATTTAATATTCGTAAACTGGTGTTCAAGATAAACGGCTCTATAAACTTTGTTATCCTGAAATATATTTTGTAGACGTTCCCACGCCTGTTGAGCCGTAGAATTCGTCTCCAAAATGGTATGTAAAAGGGCGTTGGATATAGTGTCATAAATCCATTGAAGGACAATAGCATCCAACCGGGACCATAGTTTTTTGTTCACCAAACCGGCGTCTGAGGATGACTCGGAAGGTATAATATGGTCGATTACCTCATAGGTACGGCAATGGATGATGACTCAAAAGGTATAATGTGGTCGATTACCTCATAGGTACGGCAATGGATTTTGAACAATTCTGCCCAAGATGTATATTGCCCTTTCTCCATTTCAAGGGTTATAGAGATGAAGTTCTTGACATTATTAACGGCAAGAGCAGGATGAAAAGTTTTTTTTTTTCGGCCATAAGTTCCACAACAAATCAAAACCTGGAGAAGAAAAGAAAAAGAGGTTGATGTTTAAGAGAGTAAAAAACCCTTAGGGTTTCGGGTATGTGTTAGCCGAGAAGAGGGGTGTGGTGGGGTTGTTGTCGGCTAGGGTTTAGGAAGTAGTTTAGGGTTTTTGAGGAGGGGTGGCCGAAATACTTAGGGTTTAGGAGAAGAAGAAATTGATTAGAAGGAGAGAGGTATTAGGGCAAAGGATCTTTGACTCTTGATACCATGTAAAGAATGGATCTTGGGCCTAACTCAACTCCATAAGTTAGCTTGTAGGGTGAGGATTGTCCAAGTCCATATAAGGAATCCATGTTCCCATTCCATATCCGATGTGGGACTCTTAACACTCCCCCGCACGCCCAGACCTTGTTAACTAGAGCTTGGATAATATAATTTGGAGGCCCAACATCGGTGAACAAAGAATTGGAATGAGTCTGCCTCTGATACCATGTAGGAAGATTAATTCTTTGAGTATTTCATTCCAATGATAGCAAATATATACAATATTACAATGTAGTACTAATCTAAGTTTACCTAAAATATAAGATGTTAATCTAACTGATTGAAGACAAATTGATATACATTCCTAATTACAATATTACATCTTAATTAATAGTGATTGAAAATAATTATGAGATTGTCGCATAATTATTCTTACACCTAGTGCCTCCATGGTCTTTCTCCATGGGTAAAATTGGCTATGTGTGATCAAAGTTGTGTCATTTGTACCCAAATTTATTTGACCTTCCATTCATCTTTGCATAGCTATTTCATAATAAAATGTTAAATCAATCTCAAAATTGACATAACCGAATTCATTGAGGAAAAAGAAGCTCAAAAACAAAGAATTCGGTTTGAATTTTAAATTTGTCGAAAACGATTGATGTTTAATTAGGAGTATACACAAGTAAGGCTGATTAATGAATAAAAACTTCTTCATTAGACAAGATATATCACAAAAACATTTGTACAATTGCATACTTAATCTTAGTACTCCCTACAACAAGGATTGATGAATTTTTGGTTTTACCAAAGAGCAAAACGGTCTGTAAGTAAAGTATAGTATCTTCAGATACTGTGTTGTCATTCTTGGTTTTTGGATAAGCAGAAGCAATTGAAATCTGCTTATTGGCTAAGAGGATGTTAGGATTGACTTTTTAAAGATGGTTTATAATCTAAAAGTTAAAAGTTATAAGTTGGTCCTACCCAACTTTTGACTTTTGACTTATTTTTTATTTTTTTAGTCTAAAAATAATTATTTAAAACATTTTTTATCTCACTCAAACACTTCAAAAAAATCAAAACACACTTCAAATAAGTCAATCCAAACACCTCTAACTTGTTTTCTTCCAATAATTCATACCCTGCAGCTTCTCTCTTATGGGCTCTGACCTTTTCCTTAAGCTTTGTAATCTGATACATACAAGAATCAACTATTGTTGCCATTTTCCCCTAGTAAAATATCTCTCCTTTTCTTCTCACTTTCTAATACAACAATCAGATGAATAGTGAGGTAGAAAGTGTAGGGTTTTATTGAGTACAAAGCACATAAGTAAGGCATAACAAAAGTTTAAAAGTTTTTGTTTCTTACTTACCCCAACAATAATTCTGGTATGGTTATACAACAATGGAACTTGTAACATAAAATAATTTACTTACAAGTTAGTACTATATGGAATCTTATTCTACTATAAGGTGCACACGCGGTTGCCCTTCCGATTGCAAGTTTCAAGATTCAATGTACTTCTCTATCGGAAAGCTAGGAAAACCGGCAGAGGTTCGAGAGTATTTGATTCTAAGTCTCTAAGGCTTAGAATGTTTTTCAGAATTGGTGTGTTGAATAATGAGGTGAATGCCTCTATTTATAGTTGAAAAATAGGTCAAAACCGTATTAGGGTTTGACCTTGGGCCTGGCCCAAAAATTGAGGCAGAGGCGCCGCGGCCCTAGGGTATGGGCGCCGCGGCGCTCAACTTTATTTTTTGTGCATTCTTAATTAAATCTAAAATCCAATTTTGATTTAATTAAAATAATTATTATTCATTTAAATGTCTCGATTCCAAATCGAACATTTTAATTACTCTATCAATACATCCTTAGATCGAAATGGACAATCGACAGAGTGTGACCCTACAGGTCTTCTCATATCGACATTAATCAAATTAAGGTCTACACGGAACTCCTAGATGGTGTCGGAAGACGAACTCAATAGGTGAAGTACGTCTACACGAATCCAAACTTAACCTTTATGTGGTAAGATAAAATCCTTTCATACACGACATACCCGATCAAGCTTAGGATTTGTCAAGTGTCTATCCAAATGGCTTTATCATTGTATCTCATCTATATTAGTTGACAACTAGACCATATTCTAAATATGTATATTGCGTTGGCCAACGACTTAGTCAACCTAATATCACTGAGAATCCGAGTGTTCTCTCGAATCTACATCCGAGGAATGAATCCTAATCTTGGCTCAACTACCACCTTCAATCGACATCGAAATATACCCAATACAAGACGTATCTTAACCTATAAGGCATTTGAGCTTAGGACGGGATCAAAGTACATTACTTTGTAGACAAGGCGCATATTGACCTCAAGTCTAAGGACTTCTATCTCCCACACACTGATCATACTTTAGACAAGTATAACAAACAATATATCAGCAGGGTATACCAATACTTCCAAAGTATCCATGTGTCCATCACGAATAACCATTACTCGTAGCAGGTGATACATACTACATCCTCTAAGGATGTGATGCAGACCACATGTCGACTTATCATATAACATCGATATCCCATTCTCGATGATCATTAGTCGAGGCTATTTTAAGATTTAAGCTCTATCATTAATGACAATGTAAGCTCAAGGGATGCACATTAATGAATAATTACAAACAATCAAATAACAATTCAATAATTACAAATGCCAAAATATTAATCTCCATTAATAATAATATGAATGTGTATAAAGTACATTTGTCCTAATACATATTGTCTCTAGGAAATAAATATACTTTCAATCTCCCACTTGGCCTAGAGCCAATCTCCAACATATCTAATGCCCATATTCTCAAAATGACCATTATGCTTGACTAAGCTTAATGGTTTAGTGAATGGGTCAGCTAGATTACCGTCTGTGGGAACATAGTCTAATCTAATCTCTTCAGTCTCCACCATCTCCCTGAGTATGTGGTACTTCCTTGGTACATTCTTGTTTCTGTTGGTTGATCTTGGTTCCTTAGCTTGCGCAATTGCACCAGTGTTGTCACAATAAATCGTTATTGGACAAGTGGCACTTGGAACAACCCCTAGTTCCTTCAGGAACTCAGATATCGCGACAGCTTCTTTACCAGCTTCCGATTCAGCAATGTACTCAGCTTCTGTTGTCGAATCAGCAGTTGTAGCTTGTTTGGAACTTTTCCAGCTTACTGCTCCACCATTGAAAATGAATGTGTAACCTGATTGAGATTTATAGTCATCAACATCTGTCTAGAAGCTAGCATCAGTGTACCCAGTACATATTAGCTTCTCTTCCCCACCATAGACGAAGAAGTAATCTTTAGTTCATCTAAGATACTTAAGAATACTCTTGACTGTCTTCCAGTGTTCTTCCCCAGGATTCTGCTGGAACTTGCAAGTCATACTAAGTGCAAAGGCCACATCTGGCCTAGTACAGGTCATGGCATACATGATCGATCCTATAGCCGAAACATATGAGATCCTTCTCATGCGTTCAAGTTCTATAGAATTAGAAGGAATATCCTTCTTAGATAACTTGATGCCTTGTCCCATAGGTAGACCACCTTTCTTGGAATTTTCCATAGAAAAACGTCTAAGAACTTTGTCTATGTAGACTGATTGTGACAGCCCCAACAATCTGTTAGGTCTATCTCTATAGATCCTAATCCCCGAATGTAGCAGGCTTCACCTAAATCCTTCATCATGAAGGTACTGGACAACCACACTTTGACTGACTGCATGAGAGTCTTATTGTCTCCCATTATTAATATGTCATCTACATATATGATAATTAAGGCAATACTCTCATCATTGCGTTTACTATAAATACATGGATCATCTTTGCTTCTAACGAAATCAAATGACTTGATAGCCTTGTCGAAGAAAATGTTCCAACTCCTTGAGGCTTACTTAAGTCCATAAATGGACTTATGTAGCTTGCATACAACATTTGGTTTGGACTCAAGTGAAAAACCCTCAGGTTGTTTCATATACACCTCCTCAACTAGATTACCATTGAGGAAAGCTGTTTTGACGTCCATCTGCCAAATGACATAGTCATAATATGTAGCTATTGCAAGTAAAATCCGAATGGACTTAATCTTAGCAACAGGTGAAAAGGTTTCATTATAATCGACCCCATACCGTTGATTATAACCTTTAGCCATCAATCTTGCTTTATAAGTCTGTACCTTGCCATATGCATCAATCTTCTTCTTGAAGACCCATTTGCATCCAATGGGTCTAACCCATGTTGGCAAATCAACCAAGTTCCAAACTTGATTTATGTACATCGAGTCCATCTCAGATTTTATGGCTTCTTGACATCTCTGCGAATCAATGTATAACATAGCTTCATTATAGGTTGTAGGTTCATCGTCATCAGGAATATCTATCTCATTGTGTGTTTCAACAAGGAGATTAAGTCTTTCAGGCGGATGATGTGTCCTAGTGGTCCAACGGAGTTGAGTATTCTGTGTTTCAGTGTTTATTATATTATGATTGTGAGAAGTTCTTTGTGTGTTGGACAATCCATCACCTTGAAAGCTTTCAGGAATGTCATTTTCATGTATTTCCTGAGTGAAATAATGTACAACCATTGTATCATCTTCCATTGGTTGTGTATGAGAGCCTTGTATTTCTGCACTATCTCTCACAGCACTCCTACTGGCTGAAGGGCGTACTCTAAGTACCCAATCTTCACTAGATACTCCCATTGAATCCTTGTTTAGGTCATTCGACAAGGGTTCAGCTTCTGTGTTATCTTGTGGTTCTTGAATTTTTTCAAGTTCTATCTCTGTGTAGATATGTTCCTTGTAGACATACTCTTCTTCAAGGAAAATTGTGTTCCTGGAAACAGTGACCTTATATTCTCCAGGAAGATAGAAGTAGTATCCCTTAGTTTCCTTTGGATACCCCACAAAATAATATTTCTCACTTTTAGATTCCAACTTGTCAGTAAGCATCTTCTTTACATATGCAGGGCACCCCCAGGGTCGCATGTGTTTAAGTGTTGGCTTCTTGCCGTTCCATATCTCATATGGAGTTTTCTCTACTGACTTTGAAGGAACCCTGTTCATACTATAAATTGAGCTTTGCAATGCATATCCCCAAAGGTATGTTAGTAGAGCTGAGAAACTCAGCATGGATCTAACCATATCTAATAGGGTTCGATTTCTCCTTTCAGCAACACCATTCATTTGTGGCGTTTCAGGAGGTGTCCATTGTGATTGGACGCCATGAAGCTTCAAATAATCCAGAAATTATTTACTTAAGTATTCACCTCCTCAATCCGATCAAAGTGTCTTGATACTTGTTTCAAGTTGCTTCTCTACTTCTGACTTGTACTCCTTGAATTTCTCAAAGGCTTCGGACTTATGTTTCATAAGATACACATGCCCAAACCTTGTGAAATCGTCTGTAAAAGTGATGAAGTAAGGGAAGTCTCCCTTAGCTTGGGTTGAAAATGGCCCACATACATCAGTATGGACCAACTCAAGTACCTCTTTGGCTCGCACCCCTTTCCCAGAAAGTGGCTTGTTGGTCATCTTTCCTATCAAGCAAGATTCGCAGTTACCATAGGACTCCAAGTCAAATGGTTCGAGGTAGTCTAATTTCCTCAATCTTGTTATTCTTGATTCGTTGATATGATCAAGTCTGCAGTGCCATAAGTAGGTGGGGTTTCTTGGATTACTTATCTTAGCTCGTTTATTTTGCACATTGAAAATTTCACGACTACAGTTTAAAATATACAATCCATCCACTAGCGGAGCCTTTCCACAAACAAAACCATTAAAAGACAGTACATAATTGCCATTGGCAATGAATGAGGAAAACCCCTCAATGTCTAACATTGGGATAGAAATGATATTCCTCGTTAATGAGGGAACAAAATAACAATTATTTAGTTCTAAACAAAAGCCTAAAGGTAAATGTAGTCTATAAGTTCCCACGCATTCAGCATCTACTCGTGCTCCATTTCCAACGTGCAAGTCCACCTCCCAAGGTCCAACCTCTCCGTTGTTAATTAGGCCCTGCACATTACTACAAATATGCGAGCCACAAGTGGTATCCAATACCCAGCAGTGGGAGTTACTTGTACACATATTTATTTCAATTACAAATATACCTTGTCCAGTAGAGGTAGAAGCACCTAGTATTTTGCCTCCTCTTGGAGCTGTGTAGTCCTTCTTTAGAACATGCGCTGGCATTTGTCCCCTTTCGTTCAGCTTACATTTGAAAGGTTCTCTCAACAGTTCATACTCCATTGTTTGAGACTGTTTTTCATAGAGACTCTTCAAGTGTTCTAGCATTTCGTTGGGGCCATGTTTTCATGTTGCCTCTGTAACTCCATAGTCATGGAAGACAACATTATACATTTTTCCAAGGCAGCATCGTTCAAACGTTTATGATAAGCCACCTTGTCAAACAGGGCATAGTCATCAGAGTTTTCAGCAGGGACTGTGGGGAATACTGTGTCTAACACATACTCAACTCTTTCTAGTTTTAACACCAATCACTGATTTCTTAACCAGTCAGGGTAATTTGGTCCAGTAAGTTTGTTCATCTCAACAACATTTTTAATGATCAGCTCGACATCTTTAGTAATCTGAAGAATTGGATAGACCGTAAATCAAATTCAAAATCTATTTCCTATTATACACATTCATTTAGGCTAATCAATAAGGCCTTTTGTTTAATTAGCTCCCACTATTTTAACATAATCTTCGACCCCATGGAAGAATACAGACTCATGTCAAATATGGTCATAATGGGTCATGATCCAGGTTCATGATATCTCCGCGTTTGTTGTGGCTGATAACTTCAACAGCACAATCTGGTAGGTCTCTAAACCAATTACAAACAATTTGTAACTCATGTTTGATCAAATGTTCTAAACAGTCGATTTGCATCCTTGTGCTTGTCCGACACTGTGGCGCCAAAACAGCCTAGCAAGTCAACCCCGTTATGCGACTGCAATTATGTATCTAAGTGAGTTTTGTCTTATAGAGCAAACATTGTGGTGTAAATACTCATGAATGTTTATCACCCACTTCTACATTTAACATGCATCTATGAAAGAATCTGAGTCCTCGTAGACTTAGAGCAAATGTTGTGGCATAAATACTCATCTCGCCGAAAAGGATTGCACTACAATCAATTATAACGGACGATGCGTTCATTTCAAATGAGACTTGTATTAAAATTTTGGGGAACATTTTAATTTTAGGGTTCTACCCAAGATCAACATTTTTACGCCATATCCAATATGACATCTTAACATCATGCAAACTAAAGACACATATAGTTTGGGAACCGTCAACCCAATATGCATGATATAAGATGGTTTAATCAAACAATGGGCGCCGCCTGCCCAGATAGTTATAGCGGACACTATTCTAGAAATGTAAATGACAAACAATTTGACATTTAACACATAAATAGTATACTTATCAAATAATATACTGTGTAATAATAATGTTGGGTTAAACATTCTGAACTCAAATTTTTTTGTTTTTGTTTCTGGACAGGTGGGGCCGCGGTACCAATCATTAGCGCCACGGAGCCACTAAGCAGTAACGCCAATTTTTTGAAAAATGTACTAGCACCATGGCGCTCCACCATGGAGCCGCGGTGCTTCAGAGGCAATAACATTTCTGCTTCTGCAATTGAATTAGCGCTGCGGTGCTCCACCATGGAGTCACGGCGCCTGTTGTCCAGTGAGTTCATATTTTAAAACAAAGCATTAGCGCTGCGGCTGTCGCACCCGTTTTTAACCCGAGCTTCGCGATGCGATGGCATCGATTCCCTCTAGATCGGTTAAAAATGCTTGCTTTTAGGAGTCGCCACCTAATTATTCTAAGGTGAATTAGGGCACCTAAATGCTAACTAAAAGCTGCAAAATAACTCCAATTTTGTGATCTGCAAAACTAATGAGATTCTAGGTAAGGGTTCTTTATTATCCTAAAGGGAAGGGGTTAGGCATCCTTTAAGATCCGCTAACTTACGGTTATCCGATCAAGCTCAGGTTAATTATTGTACTAGGAAAATGCATGTTTAAAAATATAAAGTTAAAATGATGTTGCAAGTATTTAATGAAATGATGCATTTTGTACAAGTATGCATTTGTATGGTATTAATATACATGTAAAGCTGAAAAAAGTACGTATTTGTATGAAAATTGATAAAAATGCATGCAAGGTGATTTTTATGGGCGACAAGCCTAAAAATAGATAAATTAGCGATTTTAGATTTTAAAACTAACCGAGCCTAAAATAAATGAACTAGCGATGGGCTTCCTGTTTTAGACTACTCTATTAATTAATTATAAGTATACATATTCTAAACATTTCAATAATTTCAGAGTACAATACTATTACAATACAGAGTGAAATAAAGCAGAATTAACGAAGGTAAAAAAAACAACAAAATAAATAATCTCTGAGGGGTATTTGCCTTCTTTGACTTTATCCCTTACAAGTTGTCAAGAACAAACGGTTAGAAACAATTGAATATACATAACTTCAGATCCGTATCCAAAATAATAAATGTTTTTTATTACTGACCACTCAGACTTAAATTTTGAAAAGATCATTCCAATCACGTCGTGGTTGCGAACATATGACTCGTTGGTCATTTTAGTTGTCTTGCCTACCGAACATGTTGGTCTCTCGGGTGAAAAAGATTTAAGTTTCATCCTTGTCCAGAAGTTTTATTTTCCGTCTTTACAATAGTGGAGGCCTCAAAAATCGACGGATATTTTTTCATCGGCCAAAGTGTTGTATTTATTTAAATCAGTAGAACAGTAAAGAAAACAATTTCAGAAGGGACACGGCCTCAAATTTAATTTCATTGGCCTAAATGCAGTATTTATTCAAATCAGTAAAATACCAAAACAACAAACTGAAACGGAAAAGCAATTTTCGAAAGGGCGCGGCCTCAAATTCAATTTCATTGGCCTAAATGCACTATTTGTTCAAATCAGCAAATTTCAGAAATATTGCAGCTGTCCGAAACAGTCTTAAAACAACAGTTTCTAAGCCAAGAAACCAGCAGCAACTACGATAAAATACAGCAGTGATAAACATCAAAAGTTTTCAAAAATGCAGCAGTAATTTGGCCAAAAACCAGCATCAACTGTGCTAAAATTCATCAGTGATAAACATCAAATGTGCCCAAAATGCAGTAAAAACAGTCTTTAAAATGCAGCAAAATAGCCCTTAACATGCAGCAGCGATGTCCTTTAAAATGCAGTAAAAACAGCGCTTAAAATGCAGTAAAACAACACTTAAAATGCAGTAAAAACAACCCTTAAAATACAGCAGAAACAGACCTTAATATGCAGTACCACAGCCTTTAAGATGCAGCAGCAGTCGGGCCAAAACACGGCAGCAAAATCGTAAAATGCAGCAGCAAATTTACTCAATGTGTCGTAGAAACATAACTCAAAGTGTAGCATTAATTAAGCTCAAAATGTGGCAGGAAACATAGCTCAAAATGTAGTGCCTGCTTGCCTTGAAATGCTACCGCAATTCGGCTCAGAATGCAACATTTACTTGCTTTAAAGTACAGCTACAACTAGGCTTAGAATGCAGCCCTTTGCTTGTCTCACAATGCAACTACCATTTGAAAAAAGATGCAGCAATTGGAAACCAGATGGGAACAATAAAATTTCTTAAAAGATGGCATTTTCAGTCTCAAAGATGTAGCAACCATTCAACCAAAGTGCAGCAGCAAATCATTTCAGCAAATAACCAACTTAGAGCAACCAATTGCCTCAACAGTGTAACTTATTCCAAACTTAAAATGCAGAAAGTATTTGCACTAAAGCACAGCAGACCATTCAACATAATATGGGGGATTAACGGGGGCAATATGCGCGACAAAGTGGCAAGATAAATAGTAGGGCAGCGGCAGCCTCAGAGTGCAACAACATTCATCAGCAACAGAGTAAGGAACAATAGCAACAATGGCGGCAAGGTAGCAGAAGGTAACAATAAGCAAGTAGCAACAAAGCATCATCTCAAAATTTGGAAGAAAATCTCAAGACTGATCCTAAAAATGTTACTCCACTTGAAACATAAACATAATAACCGGTTGTAATCAAGCACATAAACATATAAAGAAACACAAAGGAATTGATAGGAGTTTACTGACTTTCGGATTTTGGACTCGGATTCTGCTCGACCCGGAAATAATATTTTTTTATTTTCAGATAACCAACAACAAGATATAAACACAAAATCTGGAAATTTACTCAAATCGGGTCGATCCGACCCGGATCAGTGACCCGACCCGAATAGGATGTTTCAACCCGAATCGATTTCTTTCCAAATTTCAGATAACCAACAACAAAATATCAAGTATATAAATCACCTACAAGATGGGCCTTGTGCCTCTCAAAAGAACCGTCAAATTTATTTTTATGTCTAAAAATCCATATAAAATGAATAACATTAGCATCAGAAGGACGGGGCACTAGCTCCCATGTCTTATTTTTAATAAGAGCATTATATTCATCAATCATGGCAAATTTCCAATTGGGATCGGACAAGACACGTTTCAGACTGCGAGAAAAAGGTGAAGCGGAAACCGAATTCGACAAATTAAATTGTCATTTGGGTTTGGAAATGCCGTGCATAGCACGGGTTTCCATTGTCCGTATGGGTGCCACGGGAGGGTGGATGGGATCGGGAAGCTGTTGGGGCAGATTGGTAGGCTGAGAGGGGGTGCAGAATCGGAGAGAATGGGCGTCATCACTGGCCGAGGGGAGATGGTGACCTCGGGCAGCCGAGAGTGGTTGTTTTGAAGAGCCTGTGGCGGGGCCGACTGGCCCACCTGAGACGAGACAGAGGGAGGCGGGTTGGGCACCGGTGATGGTAGCGACTGATTTTGCAAGTGATGGATTAGAAGGGGATTAAGGCCATCATTTAAGAAGTCATAGGAATTCGAAAGTGGTGAATTTAGTTTGGCAAAGAGGAATTGAGATTCATCAAATATGACATGTCGAGAAATCATTATTTTCCGACTGGACAGGTCATAACAGTTGTAACCACGATGATGATGGGGGTAACCCAGAAATACACATGGGGTGGACCTAGGTTCCAGCTTGTTGATTTGTGTGGAGGGATGGAGAGGGTAGCATAGACATTCGAAAGTTCTTAAATGCTTATAGGAAGGATCCCGAAGATAAAGAACTTGAGTGGGAGACTTCTGTTTGAGAGACTTGTTGGGGAGAATGTTTAAGAGATTGGTTGCCATGGATAGAGCGTAATACCAAAATGAGGGGATAAATGTGTGAGCAAGAAGGGCACGAACTACGTTGTTTATGGTTCTAATTTTTCGTACAGCTTTTGCCATTTTATGGAGAAGAGGTGTGGGGACAAAAAAAATGAAAAACAAGGTTTTGTTTGGCGCAGAAAAGTTTGAATTGATTATTATCGAATTCCCTCCCATTGTCACATTGAAAACATTTTATATTCTTTTCAAATTGTGTCTTAATGAAAGCGTTGAATGAAGAAAAAATAGAATAGACTTGGGATTTATTACCAATGAGAAAAGTCCACAGAACGTTTGAATAATCATCTAAAAACAACATATAGTATCGATGCCCGAATATGCTTAAAATGGGAGAAGTCCATAAATCATTGTGTATTATATCAAAAGGCATTAAAGTACGGGTGGATGAAGAATAAAATGGTAACTTGACAAGTTTCCCAAAAACACAAGATTCACAAACAGGAGAATAAGATACATGTTTGCAATAGAAAATTTTATTATTGCGAAGGGAGCGTAGAACAGAGTTTTCCGGATGTATTAATCTATTATGCCATAAAGAGGAGGAAATAGTTGTAAAGGATGGCAGAGAGGAGGTTGTATGACCGACGGTGGTGGTAATAGGATAGAGGCCCCCGATGCTATCACATCTCATTATTCGTATCCCTATCATAAGGTTCTTCACAGAAAAATCAAAAGGATCAAATTCAAGGGAAACATTATTGTCGGTTGTGAAACGACACATAGAGATTAGATTTTTGATAAGTTTTGGGGCATGGAGGGTGTGGTTGGGAGAGGAATGATTGTCCACAACCTCGAATAGGAATGCCTTGTCCACTACCAATAATAATATTATGATTTAAATTGCTTGTATTGAAATAAGACGAGAGAGTACCTTAGGATGCCGTCATATGAGATATGGCACCAGTGTCCATGTACCAATTATTGTCTGGAATGTTAAGGGACATTGTGTTCATAGCCACCTCAATATCCGTCAGGGCGTAGGTGGAAGGAGGAGAGACATTTGCACTATATTCCTGTTGAGGACGTATGCCGAGGATGTCGGGCTGGTGCTGTCGGGCTGGAGGTGGTGCCCACGATGATATTGGGTATGGGCAAGGTGGAGTAGCCCAAGCCGACTGGGCCCACGTAGCTCATGGCAGGTAGGTAGCCCACGGTGGAGGCTGATGCCACTACCGCTGATGCTGCGAGTTGCTGTTGGCCGGCAGTGGCTGGCCCCTCCGCCACAGTTGTTGCTCCCGCCGCGACTGTTGTGGGCTTTGCAGGAGTTTTGTCCTTTTTAGTGATTCCGGGATGGTAGGCCGTGTGTCGGGTTGCCGGTTTTGTGAACTAGAAAGTGGGGTCCTATTGTCGGTTGAAGGGCCGCTGGTAGTGATGAGAGTGGGGTCGGCCCTGCTCTCATGAGTCGCGACCCGCTTGGTTTTTCGGGTTTCTTCAACTATAAGTCGCGAACGGGCCTCATAGAATGGAGGCAATGGCGTGCTTTGTGGAAGATGGTAGCGACGCCGTCATAAGTTTCATTCAATCCCGCAATGAGTTGCATCACCAATTGTTGATTAGTGATTGGTGCACCGACGTTGTAGAGTTGATCTACAATCATCTTAAGTTCCTGACAATAAGCCGACGCATTCGGAAAATCGTCCAGCTGAATGTCCTTAAATTGATTTTCCAGGTATAAGGCATGTTGTGTCTTGTTAGCCTGAAAAATACTTTCCAAGCGTTCCACGTTTGTCGGGAAGTGACATCGGATTCAATGATTGTATGCAACAGATCATTTGAGATCATGACGTAGATCCATTGTAGAAAAACCGCATCTAAGCGGGACCAAAGTTCATCAGCAGAATTATCAGGGTGTTCCAGGGGCTTTGATTTAGGAGAGATGATATGATCGATGACTTTATACACACGACAATGAATCTTAAACAATACCACCCAAGAGGAATACTGACCCTTTTTCCATCTCAAGATTTATGGGAATGAAGTTCTTGATGTTGTTAACTGCAAAAACATGATGAAATTTAGGTTGTTCAGCCATTGAAAAATTTTGGGGAAGAGGAGAGAGAGGTAGCGGCCAAGAGGTAGGAGAAAGAAGAGGGGGGAGGGCGGCTGCCTAGGGTTGAGCGGCCGAGATGGGGTCGGCGGTTTTAGAGAATTTTAGAGTTTGACTGCTGATACCATAAAAGAATATGTTCCCCACTTTTCGTTAATCATTATGTATAATATATATAGTGTTACATAATTATCTACTCCTTACAAACTAGGTAACTAATCTTCCTAATTACAATTGAACTACACTTTTATAATTATAATTGGACTATAATTTTACCTAATATAGGAAATATTACAATATTCTATCAATGTTGTTAATTGAAAACTCAGTACAATTAGTCGCTTTTCAGCTCTTTAATAGCAAAGGGTAACAGATATTTTTTCTTTTTGGCTAAAAAACTGTACTTAAAATGGGATAAAAAGATTATCTGATTGGCAATGCTTTAAACTGGAAAAATAAAGATGTTTCACACGTCAATAGTTAATGGCAAATTCAGAATTTAAATTTAGTTATTCAAAATAAATCCTCTTATTATACGTATATACATTTTCAATTTCATCATGGGTTCAGTTGACTGACCCACATAATTCATCTTTAGATCCGAATTCCGAGGACATCACTATCATTAAAACTACCAAACATTTACTCATATTTTTACTCAGTTAAGTTCATCACTGTAGCAACGTATGTTTGCCTACATATATATGCACTCTTTCTCCTTGTCTTTTTACTTGTTGTAGACCGATTCATGACTTATACTTTGTGTTCTTTATGTTTAGCAGAAAACTAGACAAGTATAATTCTCATATCTCAAAAGAAACTGCACTGAAGGCGTTCAATTAACTGTAAGTATATGTACACAAATTATTCAAGAACCTTATCAAATACTAAGCCTGGCCAACGGGGTAGATCGGCCCGGTCCCCGCCCCGATCCCGCCCCTACCCCGCTATTAAAAAAAACAAAATCGGTAACAGGACTCGAACCGGGATGGGACCTCGGCTATCACCGTCGGGGCCCGGCCCGCTACCGTACCGCCAGCCCTGACCCGCCCCGGTCTCGCCCCGATCCCGCCCCATGTCCTGCCCGATAACCCCTCCCCCTTTGCACAAAATAACCGTTGCACAACAGCCATTTTATATTTTGGCCGTTGTGCAACGGTCATTTTTTGTCTCCCCCTACCCCTTAATATTTATTTTAACCCTTAAGTTATTATATTTACACTTTAACACAATTTTCCAACTATAAATACCTCATTTTCTCTTTATCTTTCTCACAAATCTTCCTACAATCTCTCAATTTATCTTTCTACAAGTCTACATTATGTACTAAATATTCAATTTTATTTATTCATTTGGGAGTGAAGTTGGCAACTAGCTTGAGGATCATCCATCGAGCAAAGTTTTAATTTTCTACCTCTCGATTACACGTCGACGTTACGTCGGCGTTTGGTACATTCGTTCCTTCATTAAATTATTATTGTTTCTTTATTTTAATTAGCGCACTTAATTTCATTATCTTTAACTATTTATTAGCATAATTAAAATGGAAGGACTTAGAGGTATGTTTAAGGGTAAGAGTAAGGCTTCCTCTAGTAGGGGTAACAAGGGAAGGAGTACTTCTTCTAGTCATCATATTCCTAGACATGATGATTTTGTTGATACTTTACATTTTCCTGAAATACCATTAGATTTAGACGAGGAGATATTTTCTGAAACTCAACAAGACTTTAATTTAGAAGATAATCTAGATGACACACCACTTGATCTAGATGACACACCGACTAATCTAGATGACACACCCACTAGTGCACCTCCAACTGGAACGCCTCCTATTCCCCCTAGTATGAGACGAGGCCTACCACAACGAAAATTAAAATCTGATGCATGAAATTTTTTTGATAGGGACGTAGAGCATCAAGTAGTTAGATGCCAAATTTGTAAAAATATTTTTAAATTTAAAATGGGAAAAGGTCAGGGTGGTACGGGAGGTTTATTGAGACACATAAAAAACTTTCACCCAGCTAGGTGGAATCAACACCTGACTGAATATATATAACTTAGTTGTAAATGATAGTCTAACACTTTTTGCAGACATTCTTAATAAAATACAATTTGCTATAAACTTTATTTTTAAAAGTAATAGAATACAACGAAAAAAAGATTATAAAAAAACTTGTCACGATTGCTGACTACTTTATAAAAAAAAATCCGAAGAAGTAGGCACTAGGTGGAATTCTTTATACGAGCAACTACTTGTTGCTTATGACTATAGAAGACCTATAACTTTATTTTTTAACGCTCATAATCGAAATCCAACTAATATGGTTGTAGATAGCGATTGGGAAAAAATTTCAGAACTTATTGTATTTCTAGAGAAATTTTTTTCAAGCAACAAAAGAATTTTCGGGTATATATTATCCTACTATTTCAACTATGTTGTTTTATATAGCTTTAATATTTTACTGCTTAGTGAATATATGGAAAAATCAGCTTATAAGGCAGCTATTAAAAAAATGTTTATCAAAATAAAAAAATGTTTATCAAAATAATATTTTATTCATATTTCCACTATTTATATTATTGGTTCTGTATTAAATCCGGCTATTAAAATAGACTGTTTTAAAACACTTATTGAAACTATTTATGATTGTGTAGTGGTACTTCCACCTCCAACTCCAAAAAATCCAAATGACCCACCACCTGTTGAACAAACTAAAGAAGAAGTGTTGTCTAGCATACAAGATAAATGCAAAAACGTATATAGGTATTACTAACAAGAAAGTGCTAGCAACCAACCGGCTTCCATACCATCTTCTTCTTCTTCAACACAACCTCAAAAAAGACATGTTGTTTCTGCGGCTAGTATTGAAAGTCTTAGAAATAGAATGTTTAGTGGTAACACTACTAACCAAGTTAGCGAGTTTGATATTTTTTGTTATTCAGGGTGTTGTACTGTACCAAGCAGTTCTCAATGAAGAAGAAAGTAAAGACTTGCTAAAATATTGGATGGAGAATGAGAAGACATTTCCGACACTGTCAAAGATGGCCCGAGATATGTTGAACATTCAAGCGTCATCAACATCGTCTGAAAGCGTTTTTTCTGCCTATAGATTTCAAATAGGAGAGCACAGACACTCATTAGCGGAAGACAGCTTGGAGATTGTAGTATTATTCAGATTTTGGATAGAGCGGAGCGGAGAAGGTGCGGTCAACCGAAGATCAACGAAGAAGAAGACGAAATCTTATCCAACGGAGGTGGAAGCGACGTCGAGCAATTTGACCAACAAATATCAATTCCAACCAAAGAACCATAAGAAATTATAAAGAAACTAGAAAAGGTGTTTTTAAATATTTAATTTTTTTAATTGCTATTTTACTATGTTATTTGCAACTTTCAAGTTTCAACACCACAAAGTTGCAATTTTGACAATGTATTACAAAAAAATCATATTTCTATTAAATAATATAAGAGGCACAAAAACAGTATTGGAATATTTTTATTCTTTAAGTATGTAACACTTTTTTAACTTCACACAAGAAAAAAAGTGGTTATTTTTGTAGATGCTTGGAAATTTGTTGTGCCTTGAAGTATTGTCCAAGTCTCTGTTTATATATTGGCGTAACCGCAATACGAAAGAAAAGATATGAAGTGTGATTCTTGTAGGCCGCCCACATATTTGCATTTGTTGATGGATTCAGAAACAAATGTTTGTGGGTTGGGTGATTGGTTCCGAAAACCGTGGATCCAAAGTGGGGCACCCTGGGAACTGGGAAACCATGTGCTCCCTTTTATCCGTTTTCGACCCACAATTTTATACTATACTCCTTTCAGATGTAATAACTAAAGGAAAAATGACACGTAAATATACAACAACAACAATGACATAATCACTGAAATCTCATAACGTGGGTCTGGGTATGATAGAGTGTACGCAGATCTTACCTCTACCTTAATAGGTAGAGCGGTTGTTTCCAAAAGACTGTTGGCTCATGACAAAGTATAAGCACAAGCAAAGTAAGATAAAACGGTCAGACTCGAACAAAAAATTTAAAGCAGTATGAAAATGATGGTAATAAAATCGAATAAGCCATGATAGAACATTCTGAAAAAAGAAGCAGTAACTAACGCAGATAAATAAGATAAATAAAGTACATAAAAGAACACATAGGAGCAAAAATCAAACGACAGGGGACTATAAAACAATATTGCACCTACTAGTATGAAATGCTAAGACGGCCTACAATAATAACACTACAACTACCAGTATGTACGCGTAAGTAGGACTACGCTCAACTACCTACTACCCTTCTACCCTAATTTGTGTCCTCCAGAATCTCTTATCTAAGGTCATGTCCTCAGTAAGTTGCACCTGTGTCATATCCCGTCTAATCATCTCTCTCCAATACTTCTTCTTCCTACCTCTACCCCTTCTGAACCCGTCCATAGCCAACCTCTCACACCTCCGCACTGTGGCATTTGTGTCTCTCATCTGCACATGCCCGGACCACCTCAACCTCACTTCTCGCATCTTATCCTCCACCAAGGCCACTCCCACTCTGTCCCAGATATCATCATTTCTAATTCTATCCCTCCTTGTATAACCACACATCCATCTCAGCATCCTCATCTCCGCAACTTTCATCTTTTGAATGTGCGAAGTCTTGACTGGCCAACATTCCGTCCCATACAACATAGTCGGTCTAACCATCACCCTATAGAACTTGTCTTTAAGTTTTGGTGACACGTACATATACTACTTTAAAAATATATTTGGCAGTCGTGTAGTCAACAATTCAAGTTGATGGATAAACAATTTTCATTGCAAATATATACAAAGATAAAACATTATTCTCATTTCTCTCCATTCCAATTTATATAAAGATTTTTCGCTCGGCACATAGTTAAAAAAATTGTGATCTAGCATTAGTCGTAAATACTTGTATCGCTGTAAATTATCTCATTAAAGGTAAAATTAAAAGTTAAATTAGTAATACCAGCTTGTTGGATGGGTGTTACCTATTGCGTTGTATTGTGTTATTAGTTTAAATACGATGCTTAGTTTGATTGTTACTAAAATTTATTGTATCGTATCATTAAATGCATCATTATGTAACGATAAAAAGTCTCATTTTATGTAACGACCGATTTGGTGTTATCGCATCGTTACTTTATTTATTTATTCTCATTTTGTCTATACTTATTATCTAATAATCATATTTTATTCTTCATCATTTCTTTTTATGATAGCTCTACGTTGTACCCCTACTTTTCTTGTAGGTTTATCCTTCAAATTGTTGATGTCTAATATTATGTATCGACAGAAAACGATACACTCTATCCAAACGACGTAATTATTAAAACAATCAGTACAATACAATACAATATAATACAACACAATATAATATAATACAATACATTATGAAACAATACGTATCAACCATTCAAACAAAGTGTTAAATATAGAAAGATGTCGTCTCTGGGTGCCAAGGTATTAACCACGTAAGTCTTTCCTCCTTTGAACCTCGCTCTCTCGTCTATGTCATTCTTTTTAGGCTGAAACAAAAAAAATATTATATAAATAGAAACGGAGGGACTACTTCAAAACTTAATTTATCATCTTGAATGCTCTTCTCCCTCATTTTTACTTTATTCAAATTTAAACCCACGCATTTGAAATTGCTAATAGTTTTCATCATCATCCTATACTGTAATCTTAATATTAAAAATTATTTGAAGTTTTAATTCAAAAATTGAAAAAAAATAGTAATTATTTTTGAGTATGTGGATGACTGAGTGAACATTTCTACTTAATCTATTCTATTTTTTTATAGTTGTGGTGTCCCGACTAGCTTATACACAACTCGATTAATTCATTTCTGCTGAAAATTGAACGTGAGACTTCATGGAGTTCAACCCACTTCATTGACCACTAGGCCACTCTTTGGTAGTTAATCTATTCTGTTATAATTCGAAGATGGCATGCAACCATCACAGTTTTATAGCGAAACAAAACTTATTATTTGAAACTCAAATTAAAAGAAAAAATTTGAAAGAAAATTATTTTATTTTAATAATTAAATTATCGTAAAATATAATGCAAAAAACCAACCCGTAATTCTAACATTGTATATGAAGTATCTATTTTTGAAGAATTCACAAACCAGGCAGAATATTACGAACTGGTTAATCCCCAAGTTGGAATACCATTGATTCTCACTAATTCTATTTCAATTCTATTTCTGATATGTGAAAATATAATCAGTATGACAGACGATCCTCGATCGTCTGAATCACATTTTTGTGGTGCCACACAATTTAAGATCCTAACATGCTCGCTTTCTATATCGCACATTCACAATCTTTCCGTTATAATAAGATGAGATATATCTTTGAACTCCAAATTTTATATTTTATTTTGTTGGGTGTTATTCTTGAACTTTTGGATGAATTTCTATCGATTCAATCCAGTGTTAATTTCAACTATTATTGAGTGAAATCTAACTCAATTTTGTCATGAATTTACCCAAAATTACCTTGATGATTGCTCAAAGGGGTTCTACAACTCCTTTTCAATTGTCCCAATACGTTTCCAGAGAAATAATTGGGCTAAGGGGTGCCAAATTTAAAAAATTTAAAATCAAATTATTTTTAAATATAGAAACATATCATTCTTTTTAGAATAAATTAAAAAAAATATGTCACATAAAATGAGACAAGTAGGATATGTGTTTTAAAATTTCTACACACTTCTTAATTATTCCAAATAAGAAAATAATCTAAAGAAAGATTTGTTGATTTCATACTTCTTCTTCCTGGGCCAAATCCTTCTCCCTAAAAATTCCTGATTTTCTTTCCTCGGCGAGTGAAGTTTCTGCCCTGGTTGAGTGAGTAAGACTCCCCTCGATTCGAGATCCAAAAGAAGGGTATGTAGTTTCTCCAAGGAATGCTCTCCTGTGGTGGTACACGAATTCTCGAGCGTCCGAGCTCCTCGACCCAGCCAATCTCCTACTCGATCAAGGCCAGACATGACCCTGAAAATATCGACCTTGACCTCAAATATGTCTTCGGCTTCAATTCAGACTTGTTGTATGATGTATGACCTCAGCAGAAATAGGGATTTTTCTCCTCAAACTCAAAGGCTACTCTTTGGATGCTTTCTACACTGTCGCCCCCTATGATCTCGTCTTCTTGATATGGAAAGGGGATTGGTGAATAGTGGAAGAACAATCCATTCAGATTAGAGTTATAGCATGAGAAGGCAGAATGTCGGTGCCTTGATCAAGACCTTTTTTGGCGTGAGTTGCTTAGGTAGAAAGTTGCCACAACCTACGAGGGGTTTATAGGAAGCTAAAAAATGTGAGTTTTTTTACATAATAAAGGGGGAGAGCACCAGGAGAACGTCGAGATGCCATCAATTTGGAGCACGAGGCCAGCAGAGCCTACGTTTTTCTTTTTTTTTCCCACGCTAGCGAGTGTGGTCAGCACTCCGGTTCTCAGAGTTCTGCATCAAGAGGCAGTACACAAAGGGGTAAAGGTAGTTCTAATTCTGGCAGGAGTGTTTCTTAGTCAGCTCATGGAGGTAGTCGCGAAGGTTCTCAATCTGAGGATAGTCGTGATCAGTGTTATGCATTTTCAGGCAGATCAGAGGCAGAGGCTTTTGATGTTGTTATTACAGGTACTATTTCATTTTGTCATCGGCCAGCTATGGCATTATTTGACCCAGGTTCTACATACTCTTATGTACCTGCTTGTTCTACTCTTATGCGGCATAGGTGGATAGAGTTGCTAAAAGATTATGATATTATTATTATTTATCATCCCAGTAAGGCTAATGTGGTAGCAAATGCTTTGAGCTGAAAGACGGTGAGTATGGCTAGTTTAGCTAGATTGATTGTAGTGGAACGTCCGTTGGCTATGAAAGTTCAGTCCTTGGAAGGAAAACAGTATAGTAAGGCTTGATATTTCGGAATCAGGTAAGATTTTAACATGTGTTGAGGCAAGGTCTTTACTTTCGAAGCAAATTAAGGCTCACCAGTTTGATGATGCTAAATTGTGCAAGATTCAAGAAAAGGTATTGAAAGGGAAGGGTAGAGAGGCTATTCTTAATGATGAGGGTGTTCTTCGAATCAAAGGGAGAATTTGCGTTCCTCGTATGGATGGCTTAACCAGGGTAATTATGCAAGAGGCTCATAGTTCTAGATATTTCATTCATTCTAGTGCTACGAAGATGTATCGTGACTTGAAACAACACTATTGGTGGATTCGAATGAAAAGCGATGTAGTAGAGTTTGTATCTTAGTGTTTAAATTATCAACAGGTCAAGTATGAGCATCAGATATCAGGAGGTGTGACTTAGAGGATGCCTATACCATAGTGGAAATGGGAGCGGATTGCTATGGATTTCGTGGTTGGGTTACCCAAGACTTTAGGGAAATTTAATTATGTTTGGGTCATTATTGACAGGTTGACTAAGTCCACACAATTTATTCCGGTTCAGATTACCTATAACTCAGAGAACTTGGCAAGTATTTATATCCGGGAGATAGTGTGGTTGCATAGAGTGTCCATTTCCATTATTTCAAACAAAGGTACTGAATTCACATCTAACTTCTGGAGAATGTTGCATAAGGAATTGGAGATTCAGCTAAATCTCAGTACAACATTTCACATGCAGTCATATGGCCAGTCTGCACGGACCATACAGGTTCTAGAGGATATGTTACGGGCATGTGTGATTGATTTTAGTGGTCATTGAGATCAGTTTTTGCCTTTAGCAGAATTCTCCTACAACACAGTTATCACTCCAATATCAAAATGGCTCTGTTTGAAGTTTTGTATGGTAGAAGATGCAGATCTCCTATTGGTTGGTTTGATACTTTTGAGATAAGGCCTTGGGGTACATATTTTCTAAGAGATTTCTTAGATAAAGTGAAATTGATTCAGGAAAGGTTCCTGGCAACTCAGAGTAGACAAAAAGAATATGCGGATCGGAGAGTTCGCGATATGGAATTTGATAGATTATGGAAATAGATTATTTCCATAATCAAATCAAATATCTTACATTTAGGATGTAAATATTAGGGGTGAGCACGGGTACAGGGTACCCATCTACCGACCAGAACCAATACTAACGGGTAGGTTCTGGGTAGATATATTTAATAACGGGTAGGTTCCGTGTAGTAAAATTAGAAACCGATCAATGTCGGGTCCGGATTCGGTTCCGGCAAATAGATACAGGGTATCCGGACCCGGAACCGATACGCGAAACCTATGAAATATTAAATATTTTTACTTTTTTAATTCCATTATTTTTTAGTTAATAAAAAAAAGGTCATACTAAAGTACACCATTTAAGGAGGAAAAAACCAAATGCAGAACAATCACTTTCACTATCAAGAAATAAATCAAATAATACAAAGTGACAATCATAAGCAGAGAAAAAGCCAAAAGAGGTAGAAAATTGAAAAACTCAATTTTTAAACTATGTACTCCTTTTAGTTATTGAAAAAGAAAGTTGAAACGAAAACCAAAACAAATCTTTGAAACATTCTTGGGATATTTGCTCCGAAAGGATTCTTTATGGATTTTGTAGCACTGGCTTTCAGAGGATAAGCAGACAAGTTTATTCCTAAACCAAAACTGTTATACGAAGGCATTATTTTGCACAAAGAAATACCGATCCCGGGTACCCGGGAACCTACTCGGAACCGCAGGGTCCGGATAGGTTCTGGGTAATGATTGCTACGGGTATGTTCTGGGTAGTAAATTTAGGAACCGATCTTTTACTGGGTAGGGTCCGGATAGTTCAAAAATGTTAGGGTACCCAGACCCGCTCACCCCTAGTAAATATTCATAGTATATTCTTAGTATATTCTACCTTAATTATAGCCTAGCTTTAGTATTGTATTGATGTATATAATATTGTATTCAAGGAATGAAATAGGCACGGAAAATATTTCTTTCATGGTATCAAGAGCCAAAAATGAACCCCCCAAAACCCTAATTCTACTCGGCCACCCCGCCTCTAAGTCGAAACCCTACTAGTTTTTTGCCAAAAACCTAAGATGAAACCCTACCTTTTCGGCCAACTTCTTCTTCCACAAACCCTAATTAGGGTCTGCCCACCCCCTCCCCTAGCCGAAACCTATTGTTTTCGGTTTCTTTCCTTGCTCAAACCCTACTTTCTTTTCGATTTTCCTTCCTCTCTAGGGAAACAATGGCCGAGCAACACAAATTTAATCTTACTCTTGTCGTAAACAACGTCAAGAACTTTATTCCAATCATTCTTGAGATGGAAAAAGGGTAATATTCCTCTTGGGCGGAGTTATTCGAAATTCATTGTCGTGCATACCAAGTTATCGACCATATTCTTCCTCCTAAGTCTCAAATGGAGGTCACCAATATTGACAAAACTCTATGGTCTCTCTTGGATGCTATAGTCCTTCAATGAATTTACAGCACCATATCAAATGACCTTTTGCACACTATTTTGGAACCAGATTCGATGACTCAACAAGCATGGGAGCATTTGCAAAACATTTTTCAAGATAACAAGAATTCTCGTGTGGTTTATTTTGAACATCAATTCACTAATGTCAAAATAGATGATTTTTCAAACGTCTCTGCTTATTGCAAAGAGTTGAAAGTTCTTGTCGATCAACTATCAAACGTTGGTGCACCGGTAACAAATCAAATGTTAGTTCTCCAATTAATTGTGGATTTGAATGAACAATATGATGGTGTTTCTACGTTCATTCAACAAAGTAACCTGTTACTACCTTTTTATGAGGCTCGATCGAGATTAATTCTTAAAGGAACCCGAAAAGTAAAACAAGCGGCGACGACAGCAAACAATGTTGACATCGCCCTCTTTTGCACCAACATGTATACCGATTGTTTTGGCCCTCAAAAATCTGGTTTGGGCAGTGGTACAAATCGTACAAATAATGGACTAAAACGGGGTCAAAATCACAACAATAACAAAGAAAAAAATAATGGTGGAAAGGGGCGGGGCTGTGGAGGAGGGAGCCACCCTGGCGGAGGTGGTAGCTGCGGGAAGAAGGGGAAAAACTGACCCCACTGGCAGCCGCATCAATACAATGGAAGTGGGGCCAATTCCCGCCTTGGGGTTGGAACCCATAGCAATGGGCCCGTCCCTGCCCGTATACGACAGCCCAATGGTCCAGACCTAACACACCCCGGCAGCTCGGAGTCCTAGCCAGCCGTCCACATCAAGCATTTTCAGCCCATGGACCATCGTCTTCAAGTTATTTTCCCACAGACATCGATCAAGCCATGAATAATATGAATATCAATGTTCCTGATGACTCATGGCACATGGACACTGGGGCAACATCACATATGACGGCATCTCAAGGTAATCTCTCATCTTATTTTAATATGAGCACCACTATCTCGATAAAACTCATTCCATGCATGGGAATTTTCGGCCTAAACGTCATTTTAATCTGTCGTCCTCTGTCCAACCTTTCCCGATTCTCTGAAATTTGAAAGCTGCCTTATCGGACCCGAATTGGAAAGCTGTCATAATAGAAGAAATTAATGCTCTTATTAAAAATAAGACATGGGAGTTGGTGCACCGTCCTTCTAATGTGAACATAATATGTTCTATGTGGGTTTTCTGTCATAAAAAGAAGTTTGATGGTTTTTTTGAAGCACAAAGCCCGTCTTATTGGTGATGGCAGGTCTCAGCAGGTTGGCGTGGATTGTGGTGAAACGTTTAGCCTTGTGGTTAAACCAGCGACTATCCGAACAGTTCTCAGTCTGGCTTTGTCAAAATCATGGTTCATTCATCAGTTGGACGTAAAGAATGCATTTCTACACGGTCACCTACAAGAAACAATTTATATGCACCAGCCTTTGGGCTTTCAAGATCCTATTCATTCGGATTATATTTTCTTGTTGAAAAAATCTCTATATAGTCTCAAACAAACCCCCAGAACATGGTATAACAGGTTTGTAGGGTTCGTTTCCACACTGGGCTTCTCATATAGCAAATATGATCAGTCTTTGTTCATTTATAAGAAAGGAAATGACATGGCATACATTCTTCTATATGTGGATGACGTCATCCTCACATCATCATCTGATTTCCTTCGTCGTTCTATTATGTCCCTTCTTGCTTCGGAATTTGATATGAAGGATCTAAGACCCTTTAAATTATTTTATGGGCATTGTTGTAACTCAATATGCAGGTGGTCTATTTTTGTGTCAAAAAAAATACGGCGAGGAGATAATTGACAAAGCCGGTATGTCATATTGCAAACCGTCACCCACGCCGGTAGATACCAGGGCGAAATTGAGTAACTCTTCAGGATCTCCATATGGCGATCCAATACATTACTGTAGTTTAGCAGGGGCATTGCAATATCTCACATTTACAAGACCTGATATCTCATATGCGGTTCAACATGTCTATTTACATATGTATGACCCAAAGAAGGAACATATGGAGGCCCTCAAATGAATTCTGCGGTATATTCAGGGTAGTCTTGATTTTGGGTTACATAAGTCAACCATTTCTGGTCTCACGTCTTATACCAATGCTGATTGGGGTGGATGCCCGGACACCAGACGCTCCACCTCTGGTTATTGTGTGTTTCTTAGAGACAACTTAATCTCGTGGTTGTCAAAGTGTCAACCCACTCTATCTCGGTCAAGTGCTAAAGCATAATATCGAGGGGTAGCGAATATTATCTCTGAATCATGTTGGCTCCGTAATTTTCTATTGGAGCTTCATTGTCCGATCAAAAAGGCAACTGTGGTTTATTGTGATAATGTGAGTGTGATATATCAGTCAGGGAACAGTGTCCAACATCAATGCAAAAAATATATAGAAATAGATATTTTATTTGTCCGCGAGAAGGTTGCACGTGGACATGTTCATATTCTCCATGTACCGTCTCGCTATCAGATTGCAGATATATTCACAAAAGGACTTCCGCGCATACTCTTTGATGATTTTAGGGACAATCTCAGCATACGAGAACCTCCCGCTAAGACTGCGGGGGACTGATAGATTATGGAAATAATCAAATCAAATCAAATATCTTACATTTAGGATGTAAATATTAGTAGTATATTCTACCTTAATTATAGCCTAGCTTTAATCTTGTATTGATGTATATAATATTGTATTGAAGGAATGAAATAGGCACGGAAAACATTTCCTTCAGAATTCATGGAAGGTGAGCAGGTTTTATTAAAAGTAGTGCATATGAAGGGCGTGATGCAGTCTGGAAAGAAAGGCAAGTTGAGTCTGAGGTACATCAGACCGTTTGATATCATTCGTCGTGTTGCGGAGGTAGCCTATGAGCTGGCATTGCCTCCGGGTTTATCAAGTGTCCATCCGGTATTCCATGTATCTATGTTGAAGAAATATCATTCAGATGGGTCCTACATTATCCAATGAGATTCAATACTTTTTTATCAGAATTTATCATTCGAGGAAGAGCCCGTGGCCATTTTGGATAGGTAGGTGAGAAAATTGAGGTCTAAATATATTGTTTCAGTTAAGGTGTTGTGGAAGCACCGTCTGATGGAGGAGGCTACTCGAGAGACAGAGGCAGATATGTGGAGTAGATATCCTCAGTTGTTTGACAATTCAGGTACTCCTTCTCTCCATCTTCTGTTTAGTCGCCCGGGGACAAGCGGGTGCTTGATTGGTATCTGATGTAATGACCTGTTTGGTCATTTATTACTTTACAAATTATTTCTCCAAAAATCACTCTTTTATATGGCTAAAAATAATAACTTTTGAGAGGTGTGGCACGCTTTCCAAGATAATCGGGTGTATTCCGAAAAAAAAATGCTAAATTTCAATTGATTTTAGTGAAGACATGGAGGAGTGGTTTTTATGCTGGTGTTGCTATTGCTCCTAGAAATCTACAAGTTTCAATTGATTTGAGTAGAGACATAGTGTAGTGGATCAATCATCAACTCCACTTCATTTTACATGTGGGTCTCTCAATAATCTTAAATTAGTAGCAATTTAACCGATGAATACATATATAAATGTAATATAGTGGATCAATCATCAACTCCACGTCCTTTTTACATGTGGGTCTCTCAATGGTCTTAAATGAGTAGCAATTTAACAGGTGGTATTTTTTTCAATGTGAACAACAACATTTAGCACTTTTAAGTGATGTATTTTGGCAAAGTTAATAATGGGTCAAATCCAAATATTGGACCTAAGTGACGGAATGACATGGGGGTCATAAGCTTAAGGTCATAAAGTGAAGACCACACTCTTAGTAGGTCATTTCTTTAAAGATCGAAGACCACACTAATACTTGGGGATTTTAGAAACTTTGTTACCAATCCAGAAGCTGGACGCTGCTAGATCAAGTGGCACAAGTTAGTGTGAATCAATTCTCATTGTTTTTAGTATTCAGCTCAAGAACTTTAAGACAAGAGAATTCCTAAGGTTTTCTTTAACAAGGTAATTTCTTGACTTCTCATTTAAGTATAATTATGAATTGGATTTTATTAGTGTAGTCTCAAGCTAGAAACACTATTTAATTTGTGGATTGAGCTAACCTTAGAATATGAGGTTTTCACCATTGGTGAGTTCGTAAAGAAGAAGGTGAATATTGACTTGAGCTATGCAATTAGTTAAAGTAATATTTTACAAGAAACTTCAAGTAGGTAAACTTTTAATCATCCTTACATGATGATATCTTTGATTATGCTGTGATTTCAGGGTAGAAATCATGATTTAGGATGAAAATTTGGAGTTTTTAAAATTTTAGTATTTTTTAGATTTGAAGGTCGATTCATGGATGATTTTTGCAAAAAGTTTGGAATATAGCATCCTGAGATTATGGACAATATTTTTCAAAAATAAAATTTCAATTTCACCATGTGGGCCCAGTTCACTTTCCGATGGCGCTTCCGAATCCGAAAAATATATATATCAATATGGGTGTCATTGAACTCGTATAATCATGTAGAATATTATTATTTGAATAATATTCTGAAATTATGGATAAATTACTATTTTTCCTCGAGACTCGAATATTAACTTTTTGAAATAATTTGGTTCTGAATTTCTTATAACAATATGGATGCCTGCGGAATCGTATTTTGATGCATTTTTGTATTTGAATAGGTTTTTATCTCTCATAAGCTTTACGGAAAGGCAAGGCACTGCAATGACTACCGGACTGCTAAATCATGCATGTTGAGATTTTGTACCTTATTTAAAGCATCGTGGTTGGTCAAATAAATTAATTAAGAGGGTGAAATGGGAATACTAAGAGAGACCCGATATTTGTTAGGTGACGAGCACTTGTATCGGGCACCGGTGTCATACTATGGTTAATTGTGAAATTTAAATTATATAGATGGTATGAATGTCATGCTTTTGGGCACTAGCTGATAGAATAGTACGATTCTACGAATCTGTGATTGGAGTATGATGCCCGTACTTTATGTTTAATTATCACATGACTATTTTATGTGTGCATATCATTTTATCGCTCGAGTATACTCGTTTGAAAATGAGAAAAGAAGCAAAGATTAATTATGACATAAAATGATTTAAAGTGATGATTTGTGGTGTTGCTTTGGCTTCTGAATTGTTGTGCTTGCTACATTCATTTTCATATGGTATCCCATGCATATATTACTTGATGATACATATGCAGTCCGAAGGGAAATTATTCTTGACTTAACATGGCACATATCTGAATTACTTTTGATGTCGAAGGGAAATGATTTCGGACGGTTACTTTTATGGTCCGAAGAGAAATTGTTCCGGGCGGAGTGATGGCACATATATGATATTTTGATGTTCGAAAGGAAATTATTTCAGACGGTATATGGACCTCGCGAGTGTCCCATGGGTTCCGATTCGTTAGTGTTCGAACTGGTGTATACGGGTACAGACAGGTCTTGCATTGCATCTCCATAACATTTCACATCATACATTTCATATTGGTGATATTAACTTGATCTTTGAATAATTTTCTATTTTTTTATTTTGCTATTTGAAATTGTAATAATTATGCATGTGAGGAAAAATACAGATTTTTGGTTACTTGCATGCCATTATGAACTGCTAGGTGACTTTGTAAAATAAGTGACAACTTAAAAAATTTCTTAGATTTAGGCTTGAATCCATAAGGTGGATTGTGTATTATTATTGAAATATATTGGTTTAGTATGAAAGAGATATTCAGACGGCCATCCCTTGTCTTCATTTTATCTAGGATCGGTCGACGATGCTGTTGAGTACACGTATTTTCCATACTCATGCTACACTCTTTTTGTGTGCAGATTCAGTTCCTACTACCAGTGGTGTATGCGGCTTCTCTACCCGTTGAGGCAAACACGCGAAGGATTCGGGGTGAGCTATATATTCATATCAGTGACACCAAATTTTTCTCTTTATTTATAATTCTTGTCTATCTATTTTAGACATATTGTATTATTTATATTCGGGAAGTATTCCCAAGAATGTATTCTTAGTCGTTCTTGTACTGGTGACATCAGGTTTTTGGGGTTAATTTATATTTTCAAAATATGATTGATAAACTTATATTTAAAGACTTAATTTTGATTTACTTGATTTCCGTTATAGAAGGTGATAAATTTGTAATGAGGGGGTTGTTTTGGCTTACTGACTTTAGAAAGCCTGTGCCATCACGACTTGGTATTTTGGGCTGTGGTAATCACATTATTTGATGACCATTAATATAATAATAGTACTCCTCCTTCTCAATTTATGTGATATAGTCCGGAACTTAAATGACCTAAAAATAAGGAATCAAAGTACCCAAAAAAAGAAAAAAAATTACCAAAGTACCTTTTGTGCAATAAATTATTACGCAAAAGGAGTTAACCGTAACGGGGCAGTTAATTCCTTTTGCACAATAATTTATTGTACGATAGGGGTGGGTAGTTTATTTTTTTGATTAATTTTTTATTTTTCAATACTTAGTATTATTTCAAAGGTTTGAAATTCATTTTTTTTTTTATACTTTGACCACAGATTAGTCATGTGTCAAGACTCCAAAACGTCAATATTTTATATAGAACATGTGATATTTTTATCCGCAAACAATAATGTAGGCTCAATATATCAAGGATACCTAAACGTTCGGATCGTCGTTTTAGGGGTTATAAAGTGTCTGAAGTAAGTTTTATTTGGAAACTTATTATCATTAGATTTAAGTATTTTAATTTTTAGGGTTTTGATTTAAGTTAATGTTTGGTTCATCCCTCATCATCTAATGGTAGTCATCTAGATTATCGTCTAAATTAATGGTTGGTTCATCCCTCATCATCTAATGGTATTTTATTAAAAAAAGCAGTTTCATCTATATGAGTGAAATCAATAAAATCATTATGGACTCGTTGAGAATGATTCTAATCTAGTTCATGGCCTATTAGAATCGGGACTATGAATAGGATTACTAGAAGAAGTACCCTTACCCTTGTTATCCCTACTAGAAGAAGCATCATTACCTTACCCTTACCCTTACCCTTACCCTTGTTACCCCTACTAGAAGAAGCATCCTTACCCTTACCCATAATCGTACGTCTTAATCCTTGATAATGAAATTAAGTGCGATAATTAAAATAAAGTAACAATAATAATTTAAAGAAGGAACGAAGGTACCAAACGTCAACGTGTAATCGATATTGAAAATTGAAACTTTGCTCGATGGATGATCCTCAGGCTAGTTGCCAACTTCACTCCAAATTTTTTAACTTTGATATAAATGAGCAAAAAAATATAATATTTAATAGGCAATGTAGAATTGTAGAGAGATAAATTGAGATTGGAGAAATGGTAGGAAGATTTGTGAGAAAAATGAGGTATTTATAGTTGAGAAATAGGGTTAAAGCGTAAATATATTAACTTAGGGGTTAAAAATAAATATTAAGGAGGTATGGAGTTTATGGGGGCAAAAAATGGCTATTATAGTCATTACACAATGGCCAAAATCAAAATTTGATCGTTGTTGCAATGATTGTTTTTGCAAAGGGGAGGGGGCTGACGGGGCAGGATGGGGCGGGTCGGATCGTGATTGGGACAGGTGGGACGATCTCAAGCCCCGTCCCGAGTTCGAACCCTGACACCGACAAAATATTTTTTTATGGGGAATCGGGCGGGTAGCGGAACGGGCCGAGTCGGGATCAGACCGACCCAACCCACTGGACAGCCCTACTTTCAACCATTTTTGTTGCATCCTCTTTAAAAAAGAACAATTATGATACTAGTGTTTGATAACGGCGAAGTGCTCTTTACGTTTCATCAATTGAAATCCATAACTCTATAGCAACTTATTCTACTCCTAAAACCTTATTCTACCATAATTCTAACTATAATTGTATGGTAAGTGTACAAGACTAATTAAGGTAACTTTTACACTATAATATTACAACAATATACATACCAAATATACACCAACCCGTGATGGGCCAACCGGAGATAGGCCAACCCGAGATGGGCTTGCTGCCTTTCCGTGTTGGGTTGTTTACCGAGAGCACCCGTGATATTCACTTATATCACGGGTATATACCTTTGTTTAACACACCCCCGCAGTCATAGCGGGCGGTCTTCGAACGCTGAGACTGTTCCTAAAATCTTCAAACAGGACCGAGGAAAGACCCTTTGTAAAGATGTCTGCAATTTGATATCTTGACGGGACATGACAGACGTGTACCTGACCTCGAGCAACCTTTTCGCGGACAAAGTGTATGTCCATCTCGATATGCTTAGTGCGTTGGTGCTGAACCGGATTACTAGACAGGTAAATGGCACTAATATTATCGCAACAAACCAAGGTTGCCTTTTGAATTGGACAATGAAGCTCTAAAAGCAAATTACGTAACCAGCGTGATTCCGAGACCACATTGGCTACCCCTCGATATTCAGCCTCGACGCTTGAGCGGGATAGAGTCGTCTGATGCTTCGCAGACCAGGAGACTAAGTTGTTGTCAAGGAACATACAATAGCCAGACGTAGACCGTCTGATGTCTGAACAACCACCCCAATCAGCATCTGTGTATAAGACAAGTGTGGATGTCGAGGAAGGATATAAATGCAAACCATAGTCCGGTGGTCAAGCCGGCTACCATTCGCACTGTGCTTAGCTTGGCTCTTTCGAAGGCATGGTCTATTCATCAGTTAGATGTAAAGAATGCTTTCCTACATGGGGATCTTAAGGAAACAGTCTATATGCATCAGCCTTTGGGATTCAAGGATCCCAATCATCCTCATCATGTATGTTTATTGAAGAAGTCCTTATATGGAATTAAGCAATCTCCCCGGGCCTGGTATACAAGGTTTGCTGACTATATTTCGACTATTGGGTTCACTCACAGCAAGTCAGATAATTCCTTGTTCATCTACCGTCGTGGTTCGTCCTTCGCCTACATTCTGTTATATGTGGATGATATTATCTTGACTGCCTCTTCCGATGCCTTGCGCCAGTCTATCATGACCATGCTCAGCTCCGAGTTTGCTATGAAAGACTTGGGGTCCTTGAGTTAATTTTTAGGGATTGCTGTCACGCGTCATTCTAATGGGTTGTTCTTATCACAATGGAAATATCCAGCCGAGATCATCGATAGGACTGGGATGTCATCCTGTAAGTCCACTTCCACTCCAGTTGATACTAAGCGCAAAGTTAGTGTCGCGGCCGGCGTACCTTACGAGGATCCGACCCGCTATCGCAGTCTTGCAGGGGCCCTTCAGTATCTTACCTTTACAAGACCGAATATTACGTATGTTGTCCAGCAAGTGTGTTTATTTATGCATGATCCCAGAATTTAGCACATGAATGCACTCAAACGCATCATTCGGTATATTCAAGGTACACTGGACTATGGTTTGCATTTATATCCTTCCTCGACATCCACACTTGTCTCATACACAGATGTTGATTGGGGTGGTTGTCCAGACACCAGACGGTCTACGTCTGGCTATTGTATGTTCCTTGGCAACAACTTGGTCTCCTGGTCTGCGAAGCGTCAGGCGACTCTATCCCGCTCAAGTGCCGAGGCTAAATATCGAGGGGTAGCCAATGTGGTCTCGAAATCATGCTGGTTACGTAATTTTCTTTGAGAGCTTCATTGTCTAATTCAAAAGGCAACCTTGATTGCGATAATATTAGTGACATTTACCTGTCTGGTAATCCGGTTCAGTACCAACGCACTAAGCAGATCGAGATGGACATACACTTTGTCCGCGAAAAAGTTGCTCGAGGTCAGGTACGCGTACGTCATGTCCCGTCAAGATATCAAATTGCAGACATCTTTATAAAGAGTGTTCCCTCGGTCCTGTTTGAAGATTTTAGGGACAGTCTCAGCGTTCGAAAACCGTCCGCTATGACTGCGGGGTGTGTTAAACAAAAGTATATACCGTGATATAAGTGTATATCACGGGTGCTTTCGGTAAACAGCCCAACACGGAAAGGCAGCAAGCCCATCTCGGGTTGGCCCATCACGGGTTAGTGTATATTTGGTATGTATATTGTTGTAATATTATAGTGTAAAGGTTACCTTAATTAATCTTGTACACTTACCATAATTGTATAGTTAGAATTATGGTAGAATAAGGTTTTAGGACTAGAATAGAAATAAGATTCTTCTATTATGGAAATATGTAACTTGTATATATACATTTCAATTAATGAAAATAATTGAGGGGATTATTTCTTTCATTAAGTTAGCCCAAAAAAATGTTCTTTCTTCCTGGTAATTTCTCGTCTTGTTAACCTATTCATGGCATGTACTTTGTATTCTTTATGTTTATCAGAAAACTACGACCAAGTATAATTCTACTATCTTTAAAAGAAACTGCATTGTAGGATTTCGATTTAACTATAAGTATATGTACACAAAATTATTCAGTATAACCTTATCAAATCTATACCCACCATAACATCAAGGTTGGAAGGTGAGTAAAGAAAGTAGTATTACAGTTTTCTCAACTTAAGAAAAAAAGAAGAAAGAAGCAGACAAGGAGAAAAACAGAGAAATGTGATTGTTCAAGGACTAACACAATCGACAATCATAGAGATAGAAGCCTCAGAGTATCTCAACAACTTGTTGAGTTTACCCAAGTAATTGGGTGACAACCTTCCATATCTTTGAAATAAAGAGTGGGATTCATGATCTTCACTAGTTGTTTTTCTTGTGAAAATGGATTCAGCAGCTACGGCTTGATCCTGACCTGCCTCATTTGTCGACATATCTACTAGCCCTGACATTCTTCTTTCAAAATATCTATCACTTTGAAAAAAGGGGAGTAATATTTTTGTAGATGCTTTGGATAGAATCGTTATGATTCCAAGTATCACATGTGGTTATATATGAGTGTTGCAGTGGGAATGACAGGATAAGAAAGTGTATTTCTTGTAGGCCGCCCACATATTTAATTTCCATGTGCGCTATAGTCTTTAGCTGATAGATTCACAAATATCTGTGTGCTTATAAGGATTTTGGATAGCTAAAAGATAAGAGACTGTTAAGCTCAGGGTGGATCCGAAAAGCGCTGATGCGGCACCCCTAGGAATGGGGAAACCATGTGCTACCTTATATCCGTTTTCGACTCCTTTTCTTGCTCTTAAAATCGATGCCTCATCCAAGAGGATATTAAAATTAATTTAAAATACTACTATGGTCCTATCTATACATTTTCTTAACTAAAAAAATACTCCTATTACTTTATCACATAGGATGACTGGAACCGGAAAAGGATGATCTGTGCCACCACATATTTCTTTTCTTTTTTTTTCAAACAGAACCCATATTATTAACAGTACATTTGTACTGGCCATAAAATCGATCTCCCTAATATGATGGTAAAAAACATCTAAATTTGATATATTTCCAAATTGTGCGTACAATAATTCACAATAGTTTTAATGACCCGTTTGACCGTTAAAAATATTTGGAATCTATGACCAAACACCTACTTAATATAAAAAACTTATGTCTCAGCATATATTACTTAAAACAAGATACCTATTTGACTCCTCAAAACAACAAAAAATCAAAACATAGGGAAGATTAGAATAACATTTGAGTTCAACGAAAAATTAGAAAGCGAATTTGATAGTTTCTATCACGTATGAACCCGGAGAGACCCTGTAATTAAATTGTCGTATATTATGTTAGTTTGTCGCAATTTCATGTGGTATTTCTAGTGTTCCTTCCTTTTTGTAAACAGTAATACCACTAATATATTACTCCATTTTCTTATTAATGGGGCATGAATTTAAAGAAGAAAAAGGATATTCTAAAAAAAAGATGGAATTAGCTAATCATTTTGAGCCAACTGCTAGAAAGATTTCGTCCGCCTAGACGTAATCGTCGCCCATGTTATACTCAGCGATCACGGTATCACAAGTGCATAATCAGTGTATAAATATACACAGACTATACATAAATTATACACTGCTTTGCTGAGCTCAACTAGGCTGGGCTGATTTATGGGCTTATGTACCTTGGGGAGGCGGGCTTTCCTGATTCTCTTCTCGTGAACTTTTCAAGGGGTTCCGGTGCCTTTGACAATTGCTGTCAACTGTGCTGAGGTTTGTGTTGGTGGAACCAACTCAAGGGGTAGAAAGTCAAGTATCAGGGCTTGGTACTCTGCGAGATTATTGGAACAAGGTTTCGACAAAGTGAAGGAGTGCAAACTACCCCTCCCTCCAAGTCAGAACTATGTGGGGTAAAAAACTTATAGAAACTAGAAAAGCATGCGGACCAGCAGTAAAAAGTAGCAAACAAAGATTCAGAACAGCAGCTGCTATAATTCAGCTAGCATGTCATTCAAATCAGAGAACCCAAATTACAAACTTTTAGCTCACAATCAAACACATATCAATCCTCTATTTCATTGTTTAAGAGAATCTAATAAATGATGCAAAGCTAATGGACATGACAAACCTGAATTATACACAAGCTGCTGCCTTAGCCCTATTCTTTCCTCTCAGCAAAAACAACCTCCTGGAGACTTGAAAACTGTCGTTTGCTACCATAAACTGTATGTTATGAGTTGTTTTGCCCCGTCTGAGCGTCTGTTGCCACATTAAAATGGAACTAGGGTACAGATAAGGTCCACTAAACCACTTTGCTGGCTGCTGCAAACATAGTTTTGTAATAATTGATCGTGAATCTATCACTTATTTAGACATATCTGCAGGAAGCATGCATATTCGAGATGCAAGTGCTCTGTAGTTAGGCCAGACCACAACTGAAGAAATAACCACGAGCCGGTAAGCTCCTCATGTTTGGAGTCTATCAAAAATTAAGATTCTCTAATATATGAACACTATAAGCCAATCCTCCTTGAAGTCTTACGCGACCTGAAAAGAGCATATTGGTGCATTAGCATCAAAGTGACCAATAGATCTGGGACCAATCAATAAATATACAACTTGGTACTGGAAACTTGAGAGACAATTGAAGACTAGCAGCATACAATAACAACATACCTAGTGGAATCCCACAACGTGGGGTCTGGGGAGGGTAGAGTAGTCTGGGGAGGGTAGAGTGTACGCAGACCTTACCTCTACCTTGGGAGGTAGAAAATTGAAGACTAGCAGCATAAATAAAGTAATTCTTGAAGAGCATGGCCCTGCTCAATAAGCAAGTATATGTGAAATAAAGCACCTGCACTGAAATATCATTGATCAGCCAGCATAATGGAGCATTCTAAAGTCTCTTGAGAAGAGGAAATTACAATCCTAAATCTTGTAATTAGCAAGTTACTAAAGATTCACAAGGTCATTGTGTTCAGTGGCACACCAATATGACCTTAGCTTGGGAATATAATCAAGACTTCAAGAAAAAAAAGGTGCTGGATCAAGTGATTCTCTACAGCAGGAAGTTCGAATTCTGCATTGGCCATTGCCTACTGGTACGCCGGAGTTCATTACACCTCTGATTCAGAAACATGGAATAGAAACAACTCTCCAGGTGAATTATCATAACAATTATTTGTTTAAAATGAGTGAAATATCAAACCAGTTTAGTTGCACATCCAAAACAATTTTGCAGTTCTTTCAAGTGAAATATCAAAACAGTTTAGTTACACATCCAACAAAGTTTGCAGTTTTTTAAGTTTCTTCACGTAATCTTTGCCGATGGCTGTTTTAACTGATAAAAGAAAGTATAAAAAAGGGCAGCCCGGTGCACTAAGCTCCCGCTATGCGCGGGGTCCGGGAAGGGCCGGACCACAAGGGTCTATTGCACGCAGTCTTACCTTGCATTTCTACAAGAGGCTGTTTCCACGGCTTGAACCCATGACCTCCTGGTCACATGGCAGCAACTTTACCAGTTACTCCAAGACTCACCTTCGAACTGATAAAAGAAAGTATACCACATTGAAATTATTCAATGCAAATTTGGCCTATATTACAATATATTCCAACTCTATGTTAGGGCTCAGGTCTATAGTAGTTAAGGGAGGTTTAGTACCTATCAAAAAACAAAGTCAAGGGAGGTTTCGTCACTTTTAATTTACTCAAGCATAATGTTCGTTGTTGATAGTTAGGGAAGGAGCCTTGAATCCATGTCTACAAAGCTCCAATACCAGCATCCTTAATTTATAGGGATCAATGCCCTAGCTGGTGTTGAAGGAATAAGCCCTGCTAGAATGAGAATAACTAATGCAGGTAGCTCTAAAGGAGAGGTTCTTACCGTACCGCCTCAATCAAAACCTCAGATCAAGAGGAAGGGTTGCTTGTCAAGCTGGCCTATAAGTCATCTTATCTTTACTACTCCCTAGAAGCCCCCAGGTATTACTTAAGCTCTTAATAAGCTACTTGCTTGACTATAAGGAAGGAGAGGAGCGGAAATCCACTTGCTTGACTATAAAGTTGGAGAGAGTGTAATCCTCCATATCATTCATGCACTCATCGCCTAATAAATGACCAATAAATCTTTTCTTTCTCCTTTTCTCCTCTATTGCTTCAAAGATTGGACAATCGAAGAATGAAAGAAGGTTGAACTCATTAATGATTATGACTACCTACCCATTTAGCAGAGTACTTGAGCGTATTGGATCTATAACCAAATTTCTGAATTATACTCGAGAAGGGTAAAGTGACCAGGAGTTTGCTATAACAGAAAGCAAATCCTTAAATACAGCTCAAGGCGAAGGTGAGCAAGCTATCATATCAAACATTGCATACTGCATTAAAGAAAATTGCACATCTCAGCAGCTTCCACTTGTGTGTTGGTTTGTAGGTTGAAGGCTGGAGTTGATGTCACACTTACTAAGTTGGAAACCAAGTTGTTTACTTATCTGAGCTCAAGTTTCCCTACATGTGGTCTTAAGCGCAAGAGATTGAGCTGATCCAACCTTTTGTCCTGCTGTGCTACATGCAGCAGAGCCCAACATGAGTTATATTGGCTTGGGTTCAATTGCAGCCTGGAGGTGAGTGGTATATCTACTTACTAAATCAAACAGCAGAAAAAATAAACCACTATGGATGGTTCACTAAATACAGTTGGTTAATATTTCATAACACAAATGATAGAGCAATGAAGTGAAATCAATGAAGATTTTATCTTGAATAGACAACTTAAAGGGAGAAGATTCTTGAAAACCAAAGCTTTAGGCACTTGCTAGAAAAATATAAAGCAGACATCATGGCTGCTCCAACCTAATTTCTATGACACTTCCATATGCAATAATGTAGGGGTATGTGCTTTGTAAACCTGCGTCTGTTACACCTTTTAAGTACTGTAACTATTATGGGAAATAATACCCTCGAGAGCTAAAAACAAGGTTACGCTGTCTACAATTCTCAGCTCCCATCCTTTATCCTCTTAACATCGAACATAGAAAGGGAATTCTGTAACAACCACAACAACGAAAGCAAAATTGGATATATTGATTCGCAATATCCATTTTCCATTTGAAACCATTTCATTCCAATACTTGAAAAATACCCTTACGGCAAATAAGTGGTTTTCTAAATATAGAGTTTATTTACATATTCACCGACATACACTCATGGCAAACAGTAAACTTAATATAAGTACACAACTAGAAAAGGAACTACGAGCATAGAAACTTAGTTCTTTTCCTAAAATCCTTTACTAAAGGACAAACAGAAGGATCACAAAATTTTAACCTTTAAACTAAGACAAACAAGGTAAATCCTTTAAATAAGGAAGAAAAATAAAGATATCAAAGTATTTTTTTTAATACCAACTAAGCATTTTATTCATCTTCCAACAAAAGTTACACGATGGCTTGGGGGGGTTATACTCTTTACAACCAACCCTGATACATTTGATTTGCAATAGTCTAACCTAGTCAGATGAAGAAAATGCTAAAGGTACACTAGTTACCTGTGCAAATATCTACTTGAGAGCACCAAAAGGAATCCTATACAAGGAAAAATACGGAGTACTCATGGTGGATAAAAGTGGATCAGAGACTTCTTTAGTTTGCAGCTTCTTGTTGATGGCATACCCCATCTGTCAGTGTTCATCAATCCTCTAACATCCTTTGGTAGTTCATTGAAATTGAAGAAGGTTTGAGTTTGAGAGCACTCATGTCCTAGACAGGCTAGTTTGTCAGCGACTTTATTCCCCTCCCTGAACACATGTTTAAGAATAAAACCGTTCGAATCCATGCCTTTCCTGAGTTCCATAACTTCACTATGGATGTTCCAAGGTATGTGGTAAGTTCCGTTGACACTGTCCACCAAAAGCTTTGAATCACTCTCAACTTCAATGTACTGGTAATTGTTTTCCAAGCACCATCTAATACCATATATAAGGGAAACAGCCTCTGCCCAATTGCTAGTACCTTCCTTCAGATTTATAGTGAAGTACAAACCGTATATAACAATTAAAAACAAATAAGTTTGTGCTTCAATGCAAATACAGAAATTGACAGAACCACACTTTCCTTTGGCAATTACAAGCCCTCAAACGAGCAACTTAGGATAAATGACGAGATAATAAACTACTAAACATTATCGTGCACAGCCAATCATCGAGCAGAAAAAATATAGTTAACATTGATCAAAATTCAAATAATACCAGCAATCATTTCTTAACTCATCACAATTTCAACTCTCTTCAAATCAGTATACATCACAACAGTATGCAATTGAAAAAAAAAAGAAAGGGAAAATTCAAGAACCTATAATGGCGACTTTGATTCTCTCAGGCGATAGCTACAGGCTGTTGCTTCGTAGGCTGGAAGTTTTTCTTAGAACTTTCTAGAAAGTCTTCGATGTTATATATAACGGTAATGTAGAGAGAACAACTAGGGCATCGAGCGATTTCTTCGCCTAGTTTCAAATCTTCCTTTGTGAACTGGAACAAGTATCCGCATGGACATGGATACGTGAATGCCTGAAGCTCGCCGTTCCATTCCATGTACTCGATCTACGACGTCGCTTTCTTCTCTACTGCTTCATTCTGACGCTGAGATTACAGGAGCTTGAAGAGTTTTAGGGCCTTTTGAATTTGGATTCGTTGGTCGACGAAATCACGTTATTTGATGACCAATAACATGATAGGAGTGATTAATTTATGTTATATAGTTTGACTTAATATAAAATTTAATAAATAAAATAATATTTTTTTATATATTTATATGTTTGTAAATCATTTCATTAAGTGTAAAATATAGAAAGTTTTAAGTTAAATTAATTGTAAATATAGAAATGTATCATTTTTTTTTAACAAACTAAAAAGAAAAGTGTATCACATAAATTGAAATAGATGAGTAGTTTATTACACCATTGTGTTGGTGCCGTCACCAAGGAATTATTCATCAATTATCTTGTACCTACACCCCTTAGCAGAACGGGGTAGCAGAAAGAATATGCATCTCTGAGACTGTTCGCACTCTTCTCATTGAATCTCATGTCCCGCTGCGTTTTTGAGGCGATGAAGTCCTCACGTCTTGCCATTTAATTAATCGAATGCCCTCATCTTCTATTCAGAATCAAATTTCATATTCCATAGTATATCCTCAGTATCTATATACTCTCTTCCTCGTGTTTTTGGAAGCACATTTTAGTAGTACAAAACTTCTATAATTGTGGTAAGTGTACAATGCTAAGTAATACAATAATTTTTCATTAATTACACTACTATACACGGACCAAAGTCCCGTGATATACACTATGTATATCACGGGAATATACATTGTCTAACAGATACTACTAAATTAAAAGTTTATTTTGTTCTTTTTTCTATCTTCCTTTACAATTTTTGTTTAGTTGAAAGTGATTAGAAGCTATGAGCAATATAGCCATTAGCAGAATCAGAAGATTCGCTATTGAAATTTATTGTCCTCAAGCAATCTTGAATCTCATTGTCGGACATCATCAATTGATTCCAGAATTCTTCTTGATTGTCAATACCAAAATCGGTGTTAATTTTCTGTGGTAAAGCACTTGCTTTAGGCCCCAAATTTACTTGCTGGGGTGAAGAAGATGAAGTGGTTGTAGTAGTATTCTGCTCATGTTGTATAGATGTGTAATCTGCAAATGAGAAATTAAGCTTAGCTCTAGGACCTCTAAACTCAATAGTTGCTCTGTCATAAGGGGGTAAAGAATAGATTTTGAGTCTAACTCAACCCCAAAAGTTAGCTTATAGGGTAAGTATTGTCCAAGTCCATATAAGGAGTTCATGTTCTCATTCCATATCCGATGTGGGACCGCACACCCAGATCTCGTTAACTGGAGCGTGGATAATATAATTTGGTGGCCCAACATCGATGAACAAAGAATTGGAATTAGTCTGGCGCTAATACCATGTAAAAAATGGATGTTGGGCCTAACTCAATCCTAAAAGCTAGCTTATAGGGTAAAGATTGTCCAAGTACATATAACGAATTCATGTTTCATTCCATATCTGATGTGAGCTTAACAATAAGCTCTGGCTGCCTGCTCTGCGGTCGTAAATGTTCCAAGCCATACTCTGGCTGCCCTTCTTGGATCTCTAATCTCCGCAGCCCATTTCCCCCATGGTCTTTGTCTCACTCCTCTGTAATTCTTCTTCTTTTTCTTCGCATCAATCTTCATCTTGCTCTCTCTCTTGTTAACAACAACAGCGGGCGTTCCAAAATAGTGGCAGCCTAAACAACAAGGCTCTGGTTTTGTAGGAACCCGAAACAAGGGTGGCTCAATAAAATTAGACATACTCGTAGATGGTGATGAAACTGTGGCACTGGTATTGATCGTGCTCACAGTGTAAGGATATTCTTGAACTGCATCAATGAAAGCAGAACAATGAGTAGTACCTGTTATGACATTCTTTAAAGCAGCAACCATGATTGAAAACTCTTGTTCGTCACTGAATCTGGGCTGCGAGAAACGAGAGAAGGTTGACTGAAGTTGTTCTCTTGGTTGACTTCTGCATTGTTGAGATTTGTAAAGGTGGAAAATTTTGGTCTTTGGGGTTCAGTAGTTTTCTGGTGTTCCAAGTTCTTTACTTTATATACAATGGGAAAGAATGAACATCAACGTGGTCCAAACAAGTTATAATAATACATTTTTTGTACACGGGTTTAGCTGGCGCCTGGCATGTAATTAGTTAAGTGGTTTTGTGGGCACGTGGGAATTTGAATGATGAAGTTGACGTATTGTCTTTGGAGGTGAGGTGATGAAAAGCGGGTCGGGTTTCGGGTACTACTTGATGACACGGCAGGGGAGGGAGTGTTCACACGGTAAATGTCACTTTCGTGGATGGAGAGGACTGTTTTGAAGAAGAATGACGTAATCTCTTACACAAAGCAGAGGGTATTCTTGGAATTTTAGAGAGACAAGAGTGGGGACAGTTTCAGTCAAATATATTTCATTTTGTCGCTTTAAAGCAAAGAGGGACAAATTATCACATCTACCTTTTTGTTCTTCCGTACTCCTACTTTGCCCAATTTTATATATGGAATAGTGAAAAATGAACACAATGTTTAATAAAGTGTTAATTTCATTATATATTAGATTAGAGATAGTTGAAAAAAATGTTAAAAGTAATTATCCAAAAATTAATGTGATGGCCAAATACATACTCGCTCTTCCTAAACTTAATACGAATGTTATTTAGACGTCATATCTTGGGGCCTGATCTATTAAACATTTGAAGCTGATAAATGTGTCTATTGATCCATTATATATATTTATGTACATAAAAAGATTCAGAATTTAAAGGTTATGAGTTCTCAAATTTTTAATTAAATAGAATATATAATAATAACATAATAAAGAACGAGTATTAGAAAGAAAAAGAATTAAAAAAAATACTTACGTAAGGTAGTCACTTTTTTTTTCGGTATACTACTTTGCTCGCAGAATGAATGAACATAAATCAAACCAAATATGAAGAGTCAATTGGCTGAATGCCCCTTTCTTCTTATTAGTTAGATAGATTTGAAATTGTTTCTCTAATAAATCAACTTTCTAAGGAAGAACTTTATGAGGTAATTAGGGAAGACTCATTTTTCTTTCTTCTTCTTTTTTAGGTATCTTATGTCCAAGCAGACTATCAAAAGCTGTTGATAATCCCTTTAGACTTGATATTAATGAATCAAAGCTGTAATATATATATATATATATATATATTATAAGAAATAATATAAGAAAAAAAAATAGAATGAGGACAAAGAATGAAGGACCTAGTAGTGCCTAGCGGCTAGCGGTAACCACAAAAGGGAATAGAACGGCTATTACAGAAGAACAAGCTTTCTTTACTTTCTTTTTTTGTCGTTCAAAATTGATTTGAAAAATTGATATTTGTGCAGAGTTGATACTTTCAGCAAGTTTTAAGTTTGACTTTTGTTGTTTTAATAAAAAAAGAGAACAAAATAAGCAAGGCCGGAGGTAGGATCGTCACCCCGACAAAAAATTACACTATATATAAGGTGATTTTTATATATATATATATATATATATATATATATATATATATATATATATATAGATTTTGAACCCCTAAACACAAGACTAGAGGTTGACTCAATGGTTAAGGGATTCAAAATTTGCCTTGGGTTTTCAAGTTTAAGTCTCCAACGCTAGATTTTTATTTTTCTAATTCATTTAGTGAAAACTCTAGATACGCCACTGAAAATAAGGGCCGGTGGGCCTGGTTTTAGATGGAAAATCGGGACCATGTTAGTGTTATTTACGAACTTAATAGAAACATATCTGACGGGAAAAAATATGGGTCGACCTGGGTCTATTTCAGCTACTCAAGTAACCAAATTTGACCCGTAAGGCTTGTAAAGAAATAACCAAAAAAAAAAACCTTTTATGTTTTCTTAGTCACATGAATATGCTCACCCCACAAAACTTAAACTCAGCGTGACGGCGATCAAAATTACCAGGTGATTTGTCTCTCAATTTCTCAGGCCCCACATATTCTATTTCCCGTACAAAATCTAAATTCATTCCAGTACGGGTGCCTAACTATTTATGATACAATCTTAATTATAGAAGAAAAATGTAAGTACTAAGTAGATCCATAATTGGAAAATACATAGTAGCCCAAATTTGGTACTAAAGCTAACTAGAGTATAAATTTATTTTTGTTCTTTGTTCTCTTTTCCTTTTCACTTGTTGTTTAATTGAAAGTGATCAGAAGCTATGAGCAATATAGCCATTAGCAGAATGGGAAGATACTCCATTGAAATTCATCGTCCTCAAGCAATCTTGAATTCATTGTCCGACATCATAAATTGATCCCAAAATTCGTCTTCTGGGTTAATTCCTTGTTGCAACTGTATAGGTTGTTGTTGTTGATGGGGTGAAGAAGATGAAGTGGTAGCAGTATTATGCTGTTGTTGTTGAATAGATGTGTAATCTGCAAATGAGAAATTAAGCTTAGCTCTAGGACCTCTAAACTCAATAGCTGCTCTGTCATAAGCTCTGGCTGCCTCCTCTGCTGTCGTAAATGTTCCAAGCCATACTCTGGCTGCCCTTCTTGGATCTCTAATTTCCGCAGCCCATTTTCCCCATGGTCTTTGTCTCACTCCTCTGTAATTCTTCTTCTTTTTCTTCGCATCAATCTTGCTCTTGTTAACAACAACAGCTGGCGTTCCAAAATAGTCGCAGCCTAAACAACCACTTATTCTGCAGAATTGACAAGGCTCTGGTTCTGCTGGAACACGAAACAAGGGCGGCTCAATAAAATTAGACATACTCGTAGATGGTGATGAGACTGTGGCACTGGTATTGGTCGTGCTCACAGTGTAAGGATATTCTTGAACTGCATCAATGAAAGCAGAACAATGAGTAGTACCTGTTATGACATTCTTTAAAGCAGCAACCATGATTGAAAACTCTTGTTCATCACTGAATTTGGGCTGTGAAAAATGATGGTTCATTGAAGGTGATGTTTCCTCTTGTTTAGCTCTCTTGGTTGACCTCTGCATTGTTGAAATATTTGAAAAGCTGAAAACTAATTTGGTCTTTGGGGTTCAGATTGTTTTCTAGTTTTCTTTTTGCTTTATATACTAGGGGATGAGAATGGACATCAATCAATACACTTTTTGTACACGGGTTTGATTTTAGCTTAGCTGGCATATTAATTTGTTTTATGACCACGTGGGATTTTGGATGGTGAAATTGACATGTGGTGGATTTTGTGGGAATACGGGTCGGGTCTCAGGTAATATTTGATGACATGGCAGGTAATGGAGCGTTCACACAATGAGAACTGGACAGCTTTTGCCTTTTGAGCGAAGGACGGTTATAGAAAAATGACCATATGCCTTACACAAAGGGGAGGGGTATTTTTGGAATTTTGGGAGAAATCAGACAAGACTGGGGACAGCTTTGCCAGTCAAATAGTTCAACCTGTCGCTTTGAAGCAAAGACGACCAACTATATATACCTCGTTATCTACTTTTGTTCTTCCTTTTGTCAAATTGTATACTTTAATAATATATACACTAAAACCTTTCTAAATGAATATTTTTAGGACCCGAAAAATTATTATTTTATACGAAGTTATTAATTTATCGATAAATGAATATTTATTAATTTATAAAATAATTTTTATTTTGTACATTATATTTCTCAAATTAAATAATTAATTTTTTTTGGTAACTAAGAAAAGAAAATAAATAAATAATTAATTAATGATGGTGCATTGTATCTAAGTTTATTAATCTTGTCAAAAAGAAGTTTATTAATCTTGGGTTGACGTAATTCAAAATAGAATGCATGTATATTAGAATATGTAGTGTTACAATATGAAGTGTTGTGAATTGTTTCAGATACACAATATAGAGTTTATAAATAGACACGTGTACTTTAACTTCATATACCAAAATATAAAAATTCATATATTATATCTTCTCTTCCATGGCTACTCATTTGAAAGGTGTAAAAAAAGATACGCTAACTGATGAGATGAGAAAAGCATTATGTGAGTACAAAAATAAGCATCCCTCTTCAAGTCAAAAAGATTTGCAACTGTGGGTTCAACAAAAGTTTGATCTCTCTATTAGTCAATCAATAATATCAAATACTCTTAAAAGGTCAGCATAATATTTATCAAAAGAGATAACAAATAGCAATGTTAAAAGGCACAAATCAGCAAAATATCCTGAATTAGAAAATGTATTGTATGAGTAGTTTCTCCAATATCAAGAGAAAGTGAACATGACTGGAGAAATGATTCAAACTAAAGCAAGAGAATTTCTACAGAAAATGTATGGTGATGCAAATTCAGAATTTAGTTTCTCAAGTGATTGGCTAGAACGGTTCAAGGCGAGACATGAGATTAAGTCTTATAGAAGGTTTGGTGAAAGTGGTTCAGTTGTCATGGAGAATATTGAAGAAGCTTTACTTGAAATTGATAAAAAATATTTAGAAAGTGCTTTATTTTATGAATTGTATACGTAATTTTCATAAGTATTTAATCATTATTATTTTATATTTTTAGTGGACCTCAATAATTTTTTTAAAAAATTATTATCTTATGCATTTATCGAGGTTATTATTTTATCACATTGGCCCAAGTCGGAATCGAAAAAAATTATTATTTAATCGAGATTATTAATTTATCAAATATTCATTTATCGATGTTTTACTGTATTAGTACTAGTATGAATGAACACAATATTAGTTGAAGAAAAATATTAAATTAACTAGACGGTCCTTCTAATCTTAGCACAAATTCTCATTTAAACCGACAGATATAAGATTATTATATTATTTGCTGACGGTCGATGAGAATATCAAAATACGTGGAATTTATACGATAGTGATGTCGCGTAATAAAACAAAAACACAAAACACATGTTGAATTATGATTTAATATTTAACTTCTTTTTTTCTTCAAAAATTGGATAAATTCAATTGACCTAACCTAATTTGATTCAACTTTCTTGCAGGTTATGTCAAATATGTTTTTACAATCCGAATTTAATTCGATTCGTACATTTGATATTCATACCATTATTTTTTGCAAAACTATTTGTTTCATATTCAAGTTCGTCTTTACTTGTTTCAACCCAAATGAGAAGAAAAAGCATAAACAAAAACTCTTTTACTATAGCAGCCAAGTTGAATTTGTGCACAAAATCTTTTGGGCAAACATAATACTTTATCCTTTCATTTTCTGTGTCACTTTCAATTCGTATGTCAAGAGTTAAGTTGTAAGTTATTTAGTGGTACGAACCAGCTGATTGTTAGCTATTTTATATGACTTGATGTAAACAATTTAATTTTTCTATCAAATTTAGAAATTGATTTTTTATCTATTCACCTCTTCCTAATACTTTTAGTCTATCTCTACCCCTCCTGAAACTGTCTATAGCCAACCTCTCTCACTTTCACATTGGGTCATTTACGCTTCTACTCTGCATATGTCTGAATTATCTCAGTCTCGCTTCCCTCAGCTTGTCCTCCACCAAGGCTATCCAGTGTAGACCACTCTATAGAATTTGGCTTTAACTTCTTATCACACAAGACTCCGGATGCAAACCTTCATTTCATTTGAATCCGAGAATAACCAAAAAAGAAACATTTAAGAGAGCAATAAGCTAATTTATCTATCTCCGAAGCTAGGTTATGCACATAACAGGGGTTTTAGGAGTAGATTAGGAAAAGAATTTTCCTATTATGAAAATATGTAAATTGTATATATACTCTTTCAATTAATGAAAATAATCAATGGGGTTATTTCTTTCATGGTATCAAGAGACTAGGTCTAACTTGCTTCGGCCTTTGTTCTCCAAATATTGCTCTCGGTTTATGTGCCATTTCTCAGCCACAACTGCCTCGATCTCCGTCCCCCTTCACCGGAATTCGTGATATTTTTTACCTCCACTCTTCCCAAATTTTCCCTCATCTCCCTTTGTTCTTTCGTTATGTCTAAGAACACTTTTCATCCTGCCCTCATGGTTTCTAACATCAAGAACAACATCCCTATTGTTCTTGAGATGGAAAACGTCCAATATGCGACGTGGGCAAGATTATTTAAAATTCACGTTATCTCCCATCAAGTCCTCCATCACATAATTCCTTCTGTTGCACCTATTCCCGCGGAGGATCCTCAGTTATGGATTACTCTTGATGCCACCATTCTCCAGTGGATTTATTCCACTATTTCGGTTGACCTCTTACAGACGATCATTGAGTCGGACACTACGTCTATGGCTACCTGGAATAGATTGCGTGACATATTCCAAGATTACCAACATTCACGTGTTGTCACACACTTGGGGGTTCCGCTTCTCTAATGTTATAATAAAGCTGCCCAGATCTTGTGTCTTCTTTTGCTGGCTAGATGTACTCGAGCAGGAATTCTCTCAAGTTCGCATGGAAGAATTTCCAAACGTGTCTGCATATTGCAAGAAACTCAAGGAGCTAGCAGACCAACTACGTAACATTGGCGCACCTGTGACAAATAATCGTCTGGTTCTACAATTGGTTGTTGGCCTTTCTGAGGCCTATAATGGCGTTGGGACTCTCATTCGTCAAAGTAATTCACTTCTCGCTTTTTATCAAACCCGCTCCATGCTTACTTTGGAAGAAGCCGATTCGGCTAAGAAGGCGGCTACCTGTGCAAGCCCTGTAGTCATGATGACGTCCTCCACAAATTCTTCGGATTTTGTTGATAATTCAGTCCAAAATCATGCTCATGGTGGCGGAAAGAATAATGGTAAAAACTGCGGGGGCAAACGCGGCGGTTCCGGTGGACAACATTCCGGCAGTGAGCCCCATCCAGTCAACAATGGGCCACCTCCCTACTGGTCCCAGCTGTGCAGCCCATGGCAGTGGGGCTGGGGCATGCGCCGTGGCCCAACAACCCCCTATTTTCCAAGTTCTCCTAACGAGCAGTGGGCTGCACAACTCAAATTCAGGCCCAACAGTCAGGCCTCTTCGTCTCGCTTCAGCACTAGGTCGGGGCAGCAGGGTGGACTGCTTAGGCCTCGGCCCACACAAGCATTCTCGGTAGTGGGCCCCATACCTACTCATACCGACATTGAGACAGCAATGCACACACTTGGGTTAACGCAACCGGATCCGAATTGGTACATGGACATCGGCACGACTACACACATGACATCCGATCAAGGTACTCTCTCGTCTTATTCCAATTTGAGCAACCCTCGTGATATAATTATTGGTAATGGTAACTCTATTCCAATTCAGGGTTATGGTCATAAAACTTTGTCTCCCCCCAATCCACCCCTTATCTTGAAAAATACCTTACATGCCCCCCAAATTGATTAAAAACTTAGTGTCTGTCCGTAAATTCACCACTGACAATTCTGTTTCTGTTGAATTTGATCCTTTTGGTTTCTCTATGAAGGATTTCAAGACGGGGAGTCCTCTCATGAGGTGTGATAGTAGGGGAGATCTTTATCCTATCACACCCGGTTCCGGTCCATCGAGTCAAGCCTTTCCGTCAGCATTTGCAGCCTTTGCTCCTTCCTTGTGGCATGCTCGTCTTGGTCATCCGGGGTCTTCTATTTTGTCGTCATTAGATAAAAATAATTTTATTTCATCTAAGGGTACGCGTAGTACTCCAAATTGTCAATCTTGCTCTTTAGGAAAAATTGTTAGGTTGCCATTTGTAGACTCAAATTCTCATACGTTAATGCCATTTGATATTATTCATAGCGACTTATGGACGTCTCATGTTCTTAGTTCATTGAATCATCGGTATTATGTTCTCTTTTTGGATGATTATTCTAAATTTTTATGAACTTTTCCGATAGCAAGGAAATCTCAAGTTTTCTCAATCTTCCTAAAATTTAGAGCATTCATTAGAACCCAATTTGAACGGGAAATAAAAAATATTCAATGTGATAATGGCAAAGAATATGACAATGGGGTGTTTCGGGAATTCTGTGCTAATAATGGGATCAATTTTCATTTTTCTTGTCCACATATGTCTTCACAAAATGGGAAAGCCGAACGCAAAATTCGTACCATTAATAACATTGTCCGTACTTTATTGATTCATGCTTCCGTACCCCCGTCTTTTTGGCATCATGCTCTACAAATGGCTACACATCTCCTAAACATACTTCCTTCCAAACGTTTGACATATTCTTCCCCCATACAAACTCTATATAATAAGATCCATTCGTATTCACATCTTAGGGTCTTTGGGTGTTTGTGTTATCCACTATTTCCGTCCACCACAATTAACAAACTTCAGGCCCGGTCTACTCTGTGTGTATTTTTGGGTTTTTCGTCTAATCATCGTAGTTGCAAATGCTTTGATTTATCCTCTAATAAAATAATCATTAGTCGTCATGTCATTTTTTATGAATCCCAATTTCTGTTTGCTAAGGAGAGTAATCCCGTACCTAGTTCGTATAATATTTTGGATGATGGTATATCCCCAAAACTTATTCACTATTTTTCGAACGTGTCTCGCACCCCAACTCCGCCAGCGGGCCCACTACCCGCTGGTCCTTCCCAAACAACGTCATCCTCCAATCTGGGTCCAGAAACTGGGCCATCCATTCTACCCAGTTCTGGCCTAGTTTCGGGAACTGTTTCTGGGTCCAGTGTTGGCCCAGTTCCAGTGCCCAGCTCTGGCTTCAGTTCCCGAGTCCCGAATATTCCCAAAATCCACCCGCCTCTGCCCCGAGTCATAGACCAGTCACTCGTAATCAACGGGGGATTTTTAAACCAAAAGTACATTTTAATTTACATTCTAATGTTCTTAAATCACCCTTACTCCGTAATCATGTGTCTGCATTAAATGACCCGAATTGTAAAAATTGCTATGACTGTTAAATATAATGCTCTTATTGATAATAAGACGTAGGAGTTGGTGCTCCGTCCATCTGGTATTAATATTATTAGGTCTATGTGGATTTTTGCTCATAAGGAAAATTCAGATGGTTCATTTGCCCGACATAAGGCGCGGCTTGTGGGTGATGGTAAGACTCAACATGTTGGTGTGGATTGTAGTGAGACGTTTAGTCCGGTGGTCAAGCCAACTACCATTCGCATTGTGCTTATCTTAGCTCTTTCGAAAGCATGGCCTATTCATCAGTTAGATGTAAAGAATGTTTTTTTCCATGGTGATCAAGGAAACAGTCTATATGCATCAGCCTTTGGGATTTAGGAATCCCAAACATCCTCATCATGTATGTTTGTTGAAGAAGCCCTTATATGGGCTTAAGCAGCCTCCACGGGCCTGGTATACGCGGTTTGCCGACTATGTTTCGACTATTGGGTTCACTCACAGCAGGTCGGATAATTCATTGTTCATCTATCGTCATGGTTCGTCCTTGGCCTATATTATGTTATATGTGGATGATATTATTCTGACTGCCTCTTCCGATGCCTTACGCAAGTCTATCATGACAATGCTCAGCTCTGAGTTTGCTATGAAAGACTTGGGGCCCTTGAGTTATTTTTTAGGGATTGCAGTCACTCGTCATGCAGGTGGGTTATTCTTATCTCAACGAATGTATGAAACTGAGATCATTGAGAGGGCTGGGATGTCATCCTGTAAGTTCACTTCCACTCCCATTGATACTAAGCCCAAACTTAGTGCTGCGGCCGGCACACTATACGAGGATCCGACCCGATATCGCAGTCTTGTAGGGGCCCTTCAGTATCTTACATTCACGAGACCAGATATTACGTATGTTGTACATCAGGTGTGTTTGTTTATGCTTGATCCCAGAGTTGAGCACATGAATGCTCTCAAACGCATCATTCAGTATATTCAGGGTACACTTGACTATGGCTTGCATTTATATCCTTCTTCGACGTCAGCCATTGTCTCGTATACAGATGCTGATTGGGGTGGCTGTCCAGACACCAGACGGTCTACGTCTGGATATTGTATGTTTCTTGGTAATAACTTGGTCTCATGGTCTGCCAAGAGCCAGTCAACTTTATCACGCTCTAGTGCAAAGGCCGAGTATCGAGGGGTAGCCAATGTGGTGTCTGAATCGTGTTGGTTACGTAATCTTATTTTTAGAGCTTCATTGTCCTATTCAGAAAGCTACCTTGGTTTATTGTGATAATATTAGTGTCATCTATCTATCTGGGAAATCCTGTTCAGCACCAATGCACTAAACATATCGAGATGGACATTCATTTTGTTCGCGAAAAGGTAGCTCGTGGATAAGTACGCGTCTGTCATGTCCCTTCCAGGTATCAAATTGTAGACATCTTTACAAAGGGTCTTCCCTCGGTCCTTTTTGAAGATTTTAGGGACAGTCTCAGCGTTCGAAGATCGCTCGCTATGACTGCGGGGTGTGTGTTAGACAATGTATATTCCCGTGATATACATAGTGTATATCACGGGACTTTGGTCCGTGTATAGTAGTGTAATTAATGAAGAATCCTTGTATTACTTAGCATTGTACACTTACCATAATTATAGAAGTCTTGTACTACTAGAATTGGGTTTTAGGAGTAGAATAGAAAAATGATTTTCCTATTATGAAAATATGTAAATTGTATATATACTCTTTCAATTAATAAAAATAATCAAGAGGATTATTTCTTTCAGTATCAAATATTTTGGGATACGGTATATTTTCCAATTTTAGATGTACTTACATTTTTCTTCTTTAATTAAGATTGTATTTGGAGCAAAGACCAAGGATCGAATCCCGTCAGCGGCAGTGTGGGGGTTTCTTCTTGAAATAAAGGAGGGCCCCTTGTGCGCAGCGTGGTACTGGTCTAACCTTTGAAATCAATTGAGTCACCATGATTTACCTCCTTCACAGACCTGTCGGACCGGGGTGTGGGGGCTCCTGGGGTGGGAGATTCCACCTTTTGGAGCAAAGATTGTATCATAAATACTTTTGGCACCGTACTGGAATAATTTGGGTTTTGTACGGGAAATATTACATGTTGGGTATGAGAAACTGACAAATGATTTTGATGGTCGCCTACCTACGAACTTCACAAAATGCCAAGGAATTTTTTATTTATTAAAGGCACGTGGATAAATTAAAGTTAAATATTGGGAGCATCTTTATTGAATATGATAAATTGACAAACAATGTTCACACAAGGAGAAGTAAGAATGTTATCCACAGCAAGTGTTCAATTTGACTAATTTTTAGGATTAGGATGAATTGAATTATTTTGAATTATCTTGATGTTCAAAAGATGGAACAGAATGCATGTCATACTTACTGTTCAAAATTCAAAACAAGTGTTCACTTATGTTTTAACTAGGGGTGGACGTATATCGGTTCTGTTCGGTTTGTATCTGAAAAATATGAACCGAATAAATATCGGATTTTTAAAAAAAAAAACGAATACAACATTTTTTTAAAAAAAATCGATATATCGGTTTATATCGCTGAACGTATCGGTTTATATCGATTTTTTTCAATTCAAATATAAAGTCCAAATGATTTATGTTTTTTTAAACATCAACAACAAATGCAGCAACATATTAGTAGCAACAACAACAGCCAATTTTAACAGGAACATACATAGATTGGTTTTTTAAACAACAACGGCGAAAGTTAAAGCAGCATCAAGTAGCAGCATCAAGAACATAGCAGACAACAACAAAAAGAAGAAAGAAGAAAGCATGCAACGAAATTCCAAAGAACGACCAACAACAACATCAAATTCCAAAGAACAACACAAGAATTTCAAAGTTTCAATTTGCTCCAAACTATAGCAACTAAGACTGCTTATGGGTCAAATATAGATAGATACTAACAACAAAAACTAATTTGAAGGATTGTAGATTTGAGAACTTTACCATTATGACATCAATATCAATCCATTGTCAAGTCCTCAACTGCTTGTGTTTGTTCTATTGGCTGTGATTGCGGTACGGTTGAAAGTTTCTCAAAGTCTACATACAATTTGCCGAAGCGTCAATATAATAAACAAAATATTAAAGTATAATGATTCTATTAAAAACAATATATAAAAATAGTATTATTACCCAATTCAACATCTTCATAAAACTCAGTTTCTTCTTCGATTGGTTGCACAATTTGTTCTCCTATAAGAGTTGAGCGAAACCAATTCTGTGTGCAAATTAATGCTTCAACTGTCTTATGCCCCGTGCTAAATGACGATTCGGAAGCCACGGTAGACACAGGAATTGCCAAAATATCTTTGGCAATCTTTGACAAAGTCGGATACCTAGACGAATACATCTTCCACCAACTCAAAAGATCAAAATTCGGATCATTAGGACTTTCATTCCGCTCTGACAAATATTTCTCAACATCATTCTTCACCCCAAAATCATCATTTTCAGTTGCCTTCATCTTTTTAAATAGTTGAAAAGGATCAATTGATTCTTTTCTACTGCTGCCACTATCACAAACTTCACTTAACTGAGCAATTGAACTACTACCCACACCCCTATTTGGGCTAACATCATTATAATTTTCAAATAACCGTAACAACAACTCTTTAATATCAGCTTTAATTTCATCAACCTTCCTACTATCAAATATACTTCCAAAGCACCAGTTTATAAATTCAAATTTACACCGAGGATCAAGCACATTTGCTAAAATTAATAGCTTGTTCACCTTTTCTATAGAAGTACCCCAATATTTCACAAACTTATCTCTCATGCCATTAACAATTTTTTTCACTAACAAATCAGTAGATTCCGCTAGTGAGCAAAGATGAAGATAAACTTTCCACAACTCATTCAAAAAATCAATAGAAGTCACATTTTGTACTGCTGAATTTTAATGTCACATCATAAAAAACTGACAAAAAATGTACTAACCTCTTAGCATTATCCCAATCCACAAAAATTGGAGGCCCAATCCTTTTTCTTCCATTCTCATCTTCGTTAAACCAACTTTTGTAGTGGCCATCGTCCTCCTCTAACCTATCAAACGCTTTTTCAAATATCACAGCTTTTTCCAAAATTAAGTATGTTGAATTCCATCTGGTTGGCACATCCAAAACCATAAGTCCATTATATGATATTTTCTCTCGCTCAACACATGTCTTGAATTTTTGCAATCTTGTCGGAGAAGATCTTACATACTTCACTGCATTACGAACAATAGCTATTGAGTCCTTCACTTCTACCAACCCATCCCGAACAATCAAGTTCACTATATGTGCAGCACACCTCACATGCATATGATCATCATTTAAAACCATAGCCTTAGGACTCCAATTTGTCAGTTTCTTCTTCACATAAGCAATTGCAACTTGATTAGCACTTGCGTTGTCCACAGTAATTGTGAATAGCCTATCAATACCCCAATCCAATAAGCATTTCTCTATAATCTTTCCAATACCATCTCCTTTATGATTAGAAATTGGTGTAAAACAAAGTATCTTTTTATGCAACACCCACTCACAATCAATAAAATGCCCAGTTATTACCATGTAGCTACTTATTTGAATTGATGTCCACGTGTCTGTTGTAATACAAATTCTTTGTTGGTTTGAGTTCATGATTCTTTTAATCAAAGCCTTCTCAGTCTGATGCAACTGAAGAATATCCCGTACAATCGTTCTTCGTGAAGGCACCACAAATCTGGGACAACAAACCCTCATATACACCACAAAGTTCTGACTCTCCACAAATCTAAAAGCTAACTCATCTTTAATAATCAATTTCACAAGTACGGCTCTACAAGCCTCTTGATTAAACCCCACAAATACAACTTTATCATTGTCCTTACCCTTGTCACGAGTTAATACTTTTTTATTCTTATCTTCTTCAAGCTTTGATTTCTTGTACACTTTGCATCTAGCCAAGTGGTTCCTTAAATTAGTTGTCCCAACTAACGAGCTATCGCAAGCATAATCTTTTCGGCAAAAATGACATTTGGCTTTCTGTCCTTCAGGTAACTTAGTAAAAAAATTTCAAACTTTTGATCTCAATTTTCCCTCGTCGGTTAGTTTCACCACTTTTGTTCCATCATCCAAGATGTCTTCCATTCTACAATATTAGAGAGTTCATGAGCAATTTGTCAAATACACCGTGAATACAAAACATCAACTTCATTTTAGATAGTAGGAAGGTTGAATACACCATGAAACTATAGATTGAATATGCTTCATTCTTTACAGAAAATCAGAAATTACTTCAGTTACTTCATTTTAAAATCAGAAATTATCACATTTTCTAAGAAAATCAGAAACTATAGATTGAATATGCTTCCTTCTTTACAGAAAATCAAAAATTACTTCAGTAACTTCATTTTATAATTCTCTTAATCAGAAATTACTTCAGTAACTACATTTTAAAATCAGAAATTATCACATTTTAACAGAAAATCAGAAACTATAGATTGAATATGCTTTCTTCTTTACTTCAATTTGTCAAATACAATACACCATGAAACTATAGATTGAATATGCTTCATTCTTTACAGAAAATCAGAATTTACTTCAGTTTTTTCATTTTATAATTCTTTTAATCAGAAATTACTTCAGTAACTACATTTTAAAATCAGAAATTATCACATTTTCTCAGAAAATCAGAAATTACTTCATCAACGTCACTCTAAATAACCTTAATTTGATGATCTTTTTCCAATTTGCAAGCAGTCATAACAACAAACACTAGTTCCAAGCATCTAAATCATTCAACAAATAAATAAAGTCAGTGTCTGAGAAAAGTCTTCCCGGATTACGCCTAATTCATAACTTCTCATAATGTTTCGACAAACATGGTTCAAACATAGCATAAAACAGATGACAAATCAGAACGAGAGAAAGAAATGACTTACCATACATATATTTTTTTTGTACTGATGATTGTCTCAAATTAATTCAATGGTGTATGATGGCTGCTTCAATGATGTTGCAGACGAGCGTGATAATAATGAGGAAGAAGACGAGTGGTGAGTGCTAAACTACTGAAATCGATTTGAAGATGAAGGCAGCAAAATGCAAAAGTGCAAAACTGAAACAGTGAAATCGATCGAGTGAGTGCTGAACTGTTGTGGAAAATGAAATCGATTTAGAGCTTTTATTTATATATGGGTATGGCTAATTACAAGAATAACCCCGCTTTTTCGGTTCGGTGTATCACAAAATCATGTGAACCGAACCGATTCAATTTTAAAAAATTTGAACTGGTTTTTTATAAATCAGGTTTGTATCACATTTTTAACCGAACCGATTCACCGGTTCGATTCGGTTTTTTCGGTGCATCAGATTTTTTGCCCACCCCTAGTTTTAACATATTTAAAATATGAATAGATAATTTGACTAAATTATCCTTAATTAAAATATACATATTATTATTAACTTAATACATTGAAATTTGGTCACTTAGCATTTAATTGGAGAATTTTTAAAAAAAAATTAATTTCTTCTTGATTAGGTAAGTGAACACTTATTTTGAATCAAAATAAAAAGAGTAAATGAACCATTATTCTAAACCGGATGGAGTACTCCCTTAGTTTTCTTATATCAAATCGACAGAAGAATGCATCTTAATAAAATGTGACTTGAAATATAAATTTGACCAACTGTCCAAATCACGGATATTTTTTTTAAATTTTATTTATTATATAATATTTGAATTGATTAGCCTTATATATTAAGATTCGTATTATATAAAATGTATTAAAAGAGAATAATTTTCCATGAAGAAAATTTATTTCTAAAATTTGAACTCTAATAGGTGTTTGGCCATGGATTCCAAATATTTTCATTTTATTTGAAATTTATAAAATAGAATTGAAGATGACGGTGTATTTGATTATACTTTATGCAAAAGAGGAAACACAACACTTTATTTGGAATTCATGTAAATGGAAGCAAAAAACAGATTTGAAACACTTTTTCCAAATTTACAATTTAAATCCAAATTAAATTATATAATTAAATATTAATTTTTTTTAAAAATATTATTAAAAATAAATAATTATCATGGCCAAACCGATATCTTTAATGAGAAACGGAGAGAAGTTTATATTCCATCTGGATTAAAAAGAGTGTCTTCTTAGTCATTTGCATATTTCTTAAGAAAATACTAACTTTTAGGTAAAAATAAATAATTTAATTAAAATATCTCTAATTAAATAGTTATTGAAATTTGATCACCTAATATTTAATAGAGACAAATTTAAAAAAATAAAATTAATTCTTTCTTAATATAATAAGTGAATACTCTTTTTAATCTATAGTGAGAGAAAAAGAGTGCGTCAATGGAATAAGATAGCTCTGTATGGTTAACGCTACGATGCGTACAAATTTGATTGATTTGACCTACCTTTCATCATATCTACTTAACCAATGCCTTATACTCATTGAAAATGACCCTGTTAAAAAGAACCCATAAAAAGAGAAACTTTCCTCCTTTATAAATATAAACTAACTAGGGAACTTTCCGCGCGATAAAAATACAATAATTTTAGAAATTACTTTTTTATAAATTTAATAGAGATAGAAGAAATAAAAAAGTTCAACTAAATCAAATAGAAAATGATAAAACTACAATAGAGATATTTTAGTAGAATTATAGCTTAAAGGAATTATATTTTGATTGTAAATATTCTTTTAAAAGAAAAAAATAATTTATTAAGAAAAAAATTCATATATCCTATTTGGGGGCGGGGGAGGTTATACACGATTTTCTTAGTTTAATATAGTTCAAAATTCAAATACATTTATTTAGGGACATTTTTTTTTTTGCTTTCATTAGAAGGTAAAATTCTTGTTGGATTTCTTCTATTCATATAAAAGGAGAAGTGATGAATCTAAAATAAGGGGGAAAGAGATAAGTATTTCTATTCCATTTTCTTATTTGTGTTTTGTCCTTTCATATAAGAACAAATGTGACATTCAGAGTTGTAACAACTATAGGGACATTCAAGCTGCTAAGCCATACTATAAAAGCTTGGGAAAGGGTCGCGGAGATGAGGGTGAGAAGAGGCGTGTCTATTTCCGAGAACCAACTTGGATTCATGTCGGGACATTCGACTATAGAAGCCATTCATCTTATTAGGAGGTTGGTGGAGCAGTATAGGGAGAGGAAGAAGGACTTACATATGATTTTTATCGACCTCGAGAAGGCATATGACAAAGTCCTTAGGGAGGTTCTATGGAAATGTTTGGAGGTTAGAGGTGTACATGTGGCGTACACTAGGCCGATCAAGGATGTGTATGATGGATCCAAGACCAGGGTACGATCATTAGGTGAATACTCGGAGCACTTTTCAGTGATGATGGGGTTGCACCAACGATCATCTCTTAGTCCATTCTTATTTGCCTTGGTGATGGACGGACTGACGCGACAAATTCAATGGGAGGTTCCATGGTGTATGTTATTCGCAGATGAAATAGTCTTGATTGACGAGACTCACAGTGGAGTGAATGCTAAGCTGGAGGTTTGGAGACAGACTCTGGAGTCTAAAGGGTTCAGGCTGAGTAGGACCAAGACAGAATACTTGGAGTGCAAGTTCAGTAACGGGAGCGACCATGAGATAGGTGTGGAGGTGAGGCTTGGTACTCAGGTCATTCCAAAGAAAGAAAGCTTCAAGTATCTCGGGTCTATTATTCAAGGGAATGGAGAGATTGATGACGATGTCACACATCATATTGGTGCATGGTGGATGAAATGGAGGCTCGCATCTGGAGTCTTGTGCGATAAAAAGGTGCCACCAAAACTTAAAGGCAAGTTCTATAGGGTGGTGGTTAGACCAACTATGTTGTATGGGGTGGAGTGTTAGCCAGTCAAGACTTCACATATCCAAAAGATGAAAGTTGCAGAGATGAAGATGCTGAGATGGATGTGTAGGCATACAAGGAGGGATAAGATTAGAAATGATGATATCCGGGACAGAGTGTGAGTGGCCTCAGTGGAGGATAAGATGCGGGAAGCGAGGTTGAGATGGTTCGGGCATGTGCAGAGGAGAGGCACAAATGCCCCAGTGCGAAGATGTGAGAGGTTTGCTATGAACGGGTTCATGAGGGGTAGAGGTAGGCCAAATAAGTATTGGGGAGATGTGATTAGACAAGATATGACGCATGTGCAACATACTGAGGACATAACCTTAGATAGGGGGTTGTGGAGGACACAAATTATGGTAGAAGGGTAGGAGGTAGTTAAGCGTAGTGCTACTTGCGCTTACATACTGGTAGTTATAGTGTTATTATTAAAGCCCTGCTAAGCCTATCATACTAGTAGGCGCAGTATTATTTTATAGTCCCCTATCCTTCGATTTCTGCTGTTGTATATTCTTTCGTATACTTTGTTTATCTTATTTACATGCGTTAGTTACTACTTCTTTTTTCAGAATGCTTTATCATGGCTTATTCGTTTTTGTTACTCTCATTTTCGTACTTCTTTAAATTTTTTATCCGGGTCTGACCGTTTCTCTTGCTTTGCTGATGCTTATTTTTCTTGAGCCGAGAGTCTTTCGAAAACAACATCTCTACTTACCAAGGTAGAGGTAAGGTCTGCGTACACTCTACCCTCCTCAGACCCTACGATGTGGGATTTCACTGGGTATGTTGTTGTTGTATTGTTCTTCTTTTTTCCTCTCAATTTTTCATCAACGTCTAAATAAATCCCTATTATTAATTTCATCTCCATCATCTATTGTAGTATTTGTTTTCTGTTCCTTTATTACTTTTTCTCTTCCTTTTTATCCCCACCTCTTTTTTTACGGTTACTTTATAAATAGGATTTTTTTTTTTTGCATGCTTACAAATCTCTATTTTTTTAATTCTAATTCTCTGAACCAAAATTTATTTCTATTCCAACATGTTTATTACGCGTCTTGTAAATACAGAAAAGTAAAAAAGAGAAAGAACCAAGTAGTTGGAAAAGGCAAAAGTTTTTTTTTTTTTTTTTTGCAATTTATAATAAATTTCTTTTTCAGCAAGAACATTTAAGATAATCTTTTTCATTTTACCTTAGTCAGTCATGAGCACCACATATGCCAATAGTAGATTGGATTGTCACCCGTCAAAATCAATTAGTCCCTAATAAAAATTTATAAAAATTTTTTATTCATGCAAGAATTTCGACATAAAAATATGTACTGTAATGTACATATATAAGTAGAGAAAGCAAAAAAAAATAATCTACATATTAAAGGGAGGAAATCTAAAAGAAAATGTGAACATATTAATATACATGTATGATGTATGTAGAATTTAAGTACTCAAAACTAAAGATAAGAACAACTAACATAACAATAATAACTCCTAATACGATATGTGTATAAAAAAAAATCAATTCTAGATTAGACTGAACAGAATTCGCTATGTTAACTTCATACGCCTGGCTCGGTTTATTTTTTTCTACAAAAATAGGTTTATTTTTTTCTACAAAAATAGGCTTATATATAAAGGATAGAGTATGCTGACTCTAAATTTTGAATTCGCCATTAAGTCCAGATTGTATTTAAGACATAACAAATATAAATATGAAGAGAAGAGCGAAAAAAAGTACTTACTCATGAAGAATAAGCAAATTCAATCGAATAAGAATTATTTGAAAGTAATGAATCAATAAAAGATTGAATAGTTTCAAGATAGGAAAAACCAGGTTTGTCTACATAAATTGTTGGAATAAATCAGTTTCAATTGATGGCCACTGCAATACTCTTCATTTGCTAATCCTTGGAACAAAAATATAAATATATACGTTTAAAGAAATGTATATATATATATATATATATATATATATATATATATATGATATACAAGGAAGGAATTGAAATATAAGTGATTGAAAGATTAAATACAAAGGAGATATGCAGAAAGTAAAGTAAGATTAACTTACAAATTACGATTCCTAATAAGGAATCCATATATTTAAAGGATCTGCAAGAATTTAAATGAAGTAAGCGGTAGAACCGGCCGACATCATAATGCAAGAATTTAAAGAACTTAAAAGCATGAATTTAAAATATTAGGAGGTAGCACCTTCCATAATCATATTTATTCTAGATATTAAAACTTACAAAGATTTAGAATTGAATATTTTCAAGGAGACCTTGAGAATTTACAATGGCTTTGGGAATTTCGGATGAGGGAAATTTCATATGAGGGAATTTAGTTTAGAGAGAGAGTTTCTCTTTCTAAAATCTGAAACTTATCAAAGAAAAAGCTTATTCTAAATGGAGGGGAGAGAATCTCCTTTTATAGGAGTTTTACATGACATTTTAGTAAATAAAAAAGAATCTAACTATTCATGACCCGTGGAGAATGACATCATCCATGACATCATCGACATTTGGCATTTTCCCGAATTATTGTTGGAATCTTTCGCTTTTTGAAAGTATCTTTTTGTGGGCATTTTCTTTTGTCAAAATTTTGTCTGAACTTTATTCCGGATATTTTGTGTTCTTTTGGCAATCTTTTCAGAATTCACTGTTGCCAAAAACTACATTATCTTCAATATCAATCTCTGGTTCTTCTTCCTCTGATGAGGAGCCTTGTTTTGATGAATACGGTGCAAACTTCAGAATTATTGCTTGCATTTCTTCTGAACTTTTGGTCGCTGCAAGCATTGAGGCCATTTGAGATTTTTGGGTAAGAAACTGGATGTGCTCTGGTATTTGTAGTGGTGCCCGAATGGACTTCTGGGTGTTTAACCATTCCTGGACCTTGTATGGGGCTAGACTTGCTGGTATTTTATAGCTGTCCCACCATCTGATTTTGAACCTTCTTCGAACTGTTGAAATTTTATTCTCTGAATAATCCACAAACCATATGAATACCCATGGTAAATGGAATCTGGTGTGAAATAGGTGTAGTGGTACAAATAATTTCTTTTCAACAGTAGGTTTATAAAGGGATTTAAAGAGGTTAAAAAATTTAGTGACTTGGGGTCTTAGTATCCCAAAGGTGGATCCAAATTGTTGCCACCATGAATTCCACCATGTTGGAAATTAAGATGGAATACACGAGGTATCAAAATGAAATAGTTAGGTATGGCTTCAGTTGGTATTTTGAACAAAAAAAAAAAAATGAACCAAGCTTGTTGGTAATCCAAGTAATTAAACGGAATATAAAAAATGGGGTATTTTAATGGGTATCAGGGAAGTTAAGGAGTTGAGACAGATCATTCCCCCAATCACTTGGAGCAATTATTCTAAATATTTAAAAAATAGAGTAAGAAGGATCTTTGTTATTTTTACAATAATTGTTTTTTATCGTGACCGATCCTGATATTTCTAGGATGGCTTGATAAAAATATGGGGGTTTTATGACATCCCATGATTTGTAAAACCATCCTTGTCCAAAATATTTTTGGATGGCTAAAAAAGGGTCTTGATAAAAAATTCCTTTTTCAAGAGTCACAATATTTTGGAAAAAAAGTTTTTTAAAAAATTCAGAAACATATTTTTTGGGGACTTGTGGTACCACAAGTTGGGAATTTAAAAATTATTTTTGAGAAAGGGTTTTGGAAGATTCTCCTTTCTCTATTTTAGTAAAATTTTGAGAGGGTTTATCCTCTCCTAAGTTTTGAACAATTTCTTGTTTTGGAATTTGAAGTTGTAACAATGCCTTCTGTAGTTCTGTGGATTTTGCAAGGAGTTGCAGAAGGTTTTCAGTAGTTGTTTCTTGTGCGGGATTTTCTGGTGTTTTTTGCACAACCTGTGCGGTGTTTTTATTTTCGTTTTCTTCTTACATGACCATGTGGGTTTATAGATTTGGAAGTGGTGGAGTTTATGGGTTGCTTGGTGTCAACGAGATTTGTTTGTTGTTGTGGTACAACAACTGGTGGATTATTTATTGGAGAATATTCATCTTTTCTTTTTTGGATTAGGGCTCCACACATTGCCTGATACAATATTGTCCAGATTCTCGCATGTCCTTGCGTGATATCTTAACTTTGTAGCCCAAACAGTTGGGCATGAGGCAGTGATAAGACATTTTTGCGTTGTGACCAGTATCAGGAATTTGGAGAATTTTCTCCTGTGTTGGAGGAAATCACGGGTTAAGAATTTAGGAATAGAATTCATTTTCCTTTAATTTTAAAGTAAAAAACGTCAAGAATCAATTGCCAGAAAATCTGTTTTAATGCAAGGTTTCCAAATTTTTTTTGATCTCGTAAATCATTTTGAAATATTGCTATGCATGAAATAATGTTAAAAAAGGTATCAATCAATTTGACACAATGGGTAGAAATATACTGGACTATACATTCTTCCTCCCCTGGTTTTTGTTTTAGGATATTTCTAAAAGGATAGCTTCTAGAAGACTCTGGTTTGTGATCTAATTCTTTGGAAGAAAAATCATTTCTTAGTTCTTCTAGATGATATGATTTTCCTTGTATTTTTGCATTTAAATTTTCATCGTGTATTGAACCTGTTTTTATTAAATTGAGGTCTCTTGTTTTTGGTTTTGTTAAAAAGTTGAATTTTAATTTCTTTTTATTGAATTTAAAATATATAAAATCGTTATCTATCTTATATGGGGTGATAAAATTTATAAACGGTGTTCCTAAGATGACGGAATTGTGTATGTCTTTTACTAAAACGAATGATGTTGCTATAGAAACTCCATCATTTATAATTAACGCACTGATTTTGGATTTAATTTCTAATTTAGTATTATTAGTTGCTGCTAATATTTCATGAGGTTTTCTTGGAACTTTTCTAGTATTATTCCTGTTTTTATGCAATTTAAATCTGTTCATGTGTCAAAAAGAGCAACTAGTCCTGAATCCTCGTTACAAAAATTCCATATTTAAATTGTTCTTTTTGACACATGAGCAGATTTAAATTGCATAAAAAAAGAATAATACCAGAAAAGTTCCAAGAAAAAACCCATGAAATATTAGCAGCAACAAATAATACTAAATTAAAAATTAAATCGGAAACTAGTGCGTCAATTATAAATGATGGAGTTTCTATAGCAACATCATTCGCTTTAGTAAAAGACATACACAATTTCGTCATCTTAGGAACACCATTTATAAATCTTATCACCCCATATAAGATAGATAACGATTTTATATATTTTAAATTCAATAAAAAGAAATTAAAATTCAACTTTTTAACAAAACCAAAAACAAGAGACCTCAATTTAATAAAAACAGGTTCAATACACGATGAAAATTTAAATGCAAAAATACAAGGAAAATCATATCATCTAGAAGAACTAAGAAATGATTTTTCTTCCAAAGAATTAGATCACAAACCAGAGTCTTCTAGAAGCTATCCTTTTAGAAATATCCTAAAACAAAAACCAGGGGAGGAAGAATGTATAGTCCAGTATATTTCTACCCATTGTGTCAAATTGATTGATACCTTTTTTAACATTATTTCATGCATAGCAATATTTCAAAATGATTTACGAGATCAAAATTTTTTTGGAAACCTTGCATTAAAACAGATTTTCTGGCAATTGATTCTTGACGTTTTTTACTTTAATATTAAAGGAAACACAAAATCTATTCCTAAATTCTTAACCCGTGATTTCCTCCAACATAGGAGAAAAAACCTCCAAATTTCGGATACTGGTCACAACCCAGAAATGTCCTATCACTTCCCCATGCCCAACTGCTTGTGCTACAAAGATAAGATATCACACAAGTACATGTGAGAATCTAGACAGTACTGTAACCAGACAATGTGTGGAACCCTACTCCAAAAAAGAAAAAATGAAATTTCTCCAGTAAATAATCCACCAGTTGTTGTACCACAACAACAGACAAATCCTGTTGCCACCAAGCAACCCATAAACTCCACCACTTCCAAATCTACAAGCCCATCCAAAAAAGGAAAAGACAAATTCCCTGCCAAAACTCCTACCGAAAAATTCATGACATGGTATGATGCAGTCATAAAAGAAAAAAACGAAAACAAAAACACCGCATAGGCTGTGCATAAAACACCAGAAAATCCCGCACAAGAAACAACGGCTGAAAACCTTCTGCAACTCCTTGCAAAATCTCCGCAACTACATAAGGCATTGTTACAACTTCAAATTCCCAAACAAGAAATTGTTCAAAACTTAGGAGAGGATAAACCCTCTCAAAATTTTACTAAAATAGAGAAAGGAGAATCTTCGAAAATCCTTTCTCATTTTTGTTTTAAATTCCCAACTTGTGGTACCTCAAGTCCCCAAAAAACATGTTTCTGAAATTTTTATAAAACATTTTTTCCAAAATATTGTGACTCTTGAAAAATGATTTTTTGATCAAGAACCTTTGTTAGCCATCTAAAAATATTTTGGACAAGGATGGTTTTTGTTGCGGTATTTCTAGATGCTACGCAAGTTTACGTATCACAATTTGTAATAAATTTCGGTAAGACCGAGTATCTTCCGCAGAGACTGATTTATCAAGTACCAAATTAACTAATCTTTAGTTTCTATTTGGCTAACGAATATAAGTGATGATTTCTAAACTACAGAATTAGCAAACTAAAGTAAAATGCAGAAATAAAGTATTAATGACAACACACGAAGTTTAATCCAGTAATGAAGGCAATTAGGGTTTCCAATGTCCTCAACTTTCCATTCTATCATTCATTAATACAGGACTAGTGACTCTTCTTCTTATTGAGATAGCAGGTTAACTAAGATGTTCTATATTCTGGTTAGGACATATAAAAAACTCAACCTAAGTGAGAACTTTCTATATTTCTATGATAAGTTCAATCACTCAGGAGGATTAAGATCAATAACCTAGAACGCTACACAGGCAATCGTGATACTCTCATCCAAGATTAACCATAGGTCTAATCAACTACAACATATTCAAATCTCCATTCTCAGATTTTGATTTGAAATCATATAGGTAATGAAGACTAATGGCCAATTAATTCTCATTCAATAAACAAAAGTTGAAGAGATCTTAATAGATGAAGAACATTAGTAATGCATTATATCATAATAGAGTTTAAAGTGATTCGACGGAAAACCCTAATAAAAGTAATTAGCTCATAGTCATGCTAAGAAAACTAATTAACTTAATATCCAACATGAACTGAATTAAAGTAAAGAAAAGGAAAATAACTTGAACAATAGATGCCTTTAATGGCTTCTTGTTCTCTTGTTTCTTTCCTCCAAAGTGTCCTACCTTCCAAAATTCATTTCCCCCAATATATATCACGAAACCCCCCCCAGAATTGACCTTTTTGCTCTTGTTAAATTTAGGTTTTCCACGTTCCTTACGTCGTCGGCGCCGCGGCTCCGCTATTAGAGCGCCGCTGCGCTAATTCTCTTCTGAAAATCGTTAACTTTCTGCCAGTGGGGCACCGCGACGCTAATGTTTGGCGTCACGGCCCTTCATCACCGCAACTCTTCAGCTTGTTACGCCGCAACTCTTCATCCTTCTTCATCCGGAATTTTGTGTAAACTGCTTTCCGACCTTCCCAGGGCTTCCTTGACTTATTTCTTGTGGCCAAATATGCATTTCTATCCTCAATAACCGCCTATTTCCTTTGGATTTTCCTTATTCATTTATGAATCGCTTAGAACCTGAAAACACAAAACAACACGCATAATACTGCACAAGACAACTAAAAGACAAACAAAAGACTCCCTAAAACACACTCTAAAATAATACTAAAATCTACCTAACAAACACCCCCAAACTTAAACTTTACTCGCCCTCGAGTAAAGAACTCTAGACACCCTAAAAAGAAAAAAAAAAGCACAGACTCTAGACTGAATCAGGTCAACAACAATATATCATGCTTCAAAAATCATGAACAACATGCAATAAAATCTTCCGGAACATTCTACCCACTAATTTGCTATCTAGAATTTCAAGTCGGATAATCCTCAAATTTTGTTTAAAGTTATTAATGCATATGACCACTTAACCATGATTATTAACTTAAACAAGTATTCAATATCAGTTCATGCACAACTAATTCTTACCAATCGTCCATCATGTCCAAGTACTATAGGCTTGCTAACTTGCTACTCTCCACTAATTTAGACAACACATGCTCAAGAATCAGTAGGACTTTTATAGGTTATGACAATAGGCTTAGGCACGAGTAGATGAAATGTCATTTAGGCTCAAAGTTACCATAAGCATATAAACCAATCAACCTAACTCAATATTCATGTTACAAACCAAAAGCAATCCTCAATTTTTCTTTTCTTTTCGAACTACACCCCCAAACTTGTTTTTCAATGTATGTACAAGGAGAGTGTAGTACATTCCCTTTTTCATTCCTCATTTTTTTTGGATGAAGAATGTTTTTCAATCCTTTTCTCTTCTATTGATAGCACCAATTTAAAATACCAATTACAATTTGTCTATCCCCAATCATATACTTATATGCTCATGGTACAATTCAAGGGAAGGAAAATTTTTGTAGTAGGTTTCAAATAGGCTTTATTATGGACATTGGTCAACAAAGAAATTAGTTTTGGGCTCAACGGGGTAACTACGGATTAATGTAATCAAAAGTGGCTTGAAAGGCTCAATCGTTCCAAAGATGGCCTAAATCCTCTTCCTATGCTTGCATCATCTATGATTTCATCTCAACTAGCAAGCAAGCAAGTTCTAGAACTTTCCACCATCTTTCCTTAAACCAAAATTCAATCATGCATAAACCAATATTTGGATACAAGAAATTCACCAATCATGGTCAGGTTTTCATACTTATTAATAATTAAAAACAACTCAAGACCTATCCAACTCAAGCACACAGATTTATGCATTTCATGGCTATCAATTTCATCCAACTCTATCACATGTGTTCACTCAATCTCATGGGCTATTGTTATTAACTTGATTTATTGACACATGGCACTTAAACACTGACACTAAACAAAGACACTAACAATACACAAACAACTGAACAATTAAAGGCTGCTACTACACAAACTAACACAAAATAGTAAGACTCCCCCCCAACTTAATTAACACATTGTCCCCAATGTGATACGTAAAGCAAGAGTAAAAAGACTTACCGAAACTGTAGCGAAGCATTTCAGAATGGTGGTGGCAGCGGCGGTGGGTGGTATGGCGGCTGGTACTATGGAGGATAGTCAAAGTAGGGCTCATTCGCGATACTTTTTCACCCCAGAGTTGGCTCACACTTCACCAAACACAAACCAAGAAACAACAAGACAATGAGATTGTTCAAGACAAGACAAAACAAAATAATAGAATTAAAATATTGGGTTGCCTCCCAATAGCGCTGTCGATAGCGTCATTTAACCGGACGCAGATTTCCTCTTCATTTCAGGATCTCTTTTCTCATCACCTCCTTCATAGTTGGGTTCAACTTTCTTTGCGCCTCAATTGAAGGCCTGCTCTCACTGTCCTCGCATTGTGTTAATTCTACTTCAAGAGCATCAGTACTCTTGAAGCTTTCCTTAGCAACCGCTTTGTCCATTACATCAATGGAAAAACAGTCGTCACTTGCTCTTGGATAAGTTGTTGCCATGTATACATTGGAAGTCACTTCTTCTCCCTGGACTCGGAATTTTAGTTCACCCTTCTGAACATCTATAAGTGTTTGCCCTGTAGCTAAGAATGGTCTCCCCAGGATGATGGGCACATTTTCATCTTCTTCCATATCCAGAATAATAAAGTCAGCAGGAAAGATGAACTTATCCACTTTTACTAGCACATCTTCAATGATACCTTGTGGATGCTTGATCGAACGATCTGCTAACTGCAAGGTAACTGTTGTAGGCCTAGCTTCACCCAAACCAAGTCTACGAAAAATAGATAAGGGCATCAGGTTTATACTTGCCCTCAAATCACACAGAACATGCTGGCACTCAAAATTTCTGATAGTGTAGGGAATAGTGAAGCTCCATGGATCTCTCAACTTCTAGGGAAGCTTCTTTTGCAAAATGGCGCTGCACTCTTCAGTTAAAGCCACAATCTCGTAATCTCCCATAATTCTATTTTTAGAGATCCTTCATGAATTTCACATAACTGGGCATTTGTTCTAGGGCCTCATCAAAGGGAATATTGATGTGCAATTTCTTGAACACCTCTAAAAACTTAGAAAATTATTTATCAAGAGAATTTTTCCAAAGTCTTTGGGGGAATGGAATTCTGATTTGAGGGTCAACCATACCCGCGGGTAGTGCCTTCTCTGTACTAGGGTGTTCCTCAGTAATCTCCTCTTTCTCTAAACATGATATCTCTCCTAAGTCATCATTCTTTTCAACAGGTGGTTGGGTTACAGACTGCTCTACTTGCTTACCACTTCTCAAGGTGATGGCATGACACTGATCCTTCGGGTTCACAACGATATTGCTAGGCATATTCCCTTGAGGTCTGTTATTCAACATGTTTTCTAACTGCCCCACTTACGTCTCCAAATTCCGAATAGAGGATCTTGTCTCTGTCATGAATTGTGTTTGGGAATTGGTGAGGGTTAACAAAGCTGCTCGCAATTCATTAGGATTCTCTTGTGTGACTTATAGCCTAGGTTGCTGAGAAAATGAAGCTTGATTCATTGGCTATTGTGGACTATTCTGCTGATACTGCACTTGGAACTGTGGCTGCTGGTTTTGATATTGCCTTTGAAACTTTGATTGTTGGCCTTGATCATTTCTCCATGAAAAGTTAGGGTGATTCCTCCACCCAGGATTATAAGTGTTGGAGAATGGATTGTTGTAGGGCCTCTGAAAATTCCCAACTGCTTTAACCTGAGCTTGGTCCATAGGAACATTGTTTGGATCCATTGTTGTGCACCGATCAAAAGTATGTGGACCCCCGTAAATTTCACAACTACTTGCATCTGAATAGCATATGCGGACACAGTATTCTGTTGCAATTGCTTTGTCAATGAAGCAACTTGAGCAGTTAAAATAGTAATGGCATCTAACTCATGAACCCAAGTTGCTTTTCTACTACTAATTGATCTCTCATCAGACCATTAACGGTTGTTTGTGGCCATATCTTCTAACAATTCATACACCTCATTAGCACTTTTACTCATAAATGCCCCTCCAGCCGCAACATCAATTATGGTACGAGTAGTACCACACAACCCATTGTAGAAATTGTGGACCAACATCTACTGTTCAATTCCATGGTTAGGACATCTCCTTTGCAACTCCTTAAACCTCTCCCAAGCATCATACAAAGACTCCCCATCGAGCTGATAAAAATTGTTCATTTCTCCCCTTAACTTCGCGGCCTTTGATGGAGGAAAGAACTTGGCAAGAAATTTCTGAGACAAATTTTGCCAAGTAGTAATAGAATTTGCCTAAAGAGAGTTCAACTAGCTTTTGGCTCGGTCCCTTAGTGAGAATGGGAAGAGCCTCAACCTAATGGTATCATCAGTAACACCATTATACTTAAATGTAGCACATAACTCCAAAAAGTTTGCCAAATGCATCTGTGGATCTTCTGAGGGTAATCCACCAAATTGAACTAAGCTCTGGACCATATGCAGGATTGCTGGCTTAATCTCGAAATTATTTGCCTCCACAATTGGTGGCCTTATTCATGTATGCACACCTATAATAGTTGGCAATATGTAGTCCCGCAAGCTCCACGCAACGGGATTCGAAGGTTGTGCCTGCACAAATTCTGGCACTCCTCCATTCAACCCATCATTATTATGTTGGTTCGCCATAGCGGTTGAATCAGTAATTCTTTTGTTCTTTCGGTTCTGCTTGCACACTTTTCAATCTCCGGATTCAGAGGAACAAGGTTATCTGCTCCTCATCTGCTTCGCATATACAAAACTACCTAAAATTGATCAAAAACACTGCACACAGATCAAGTAAAAAATGTGTTATAGGAACAATCAAATTAGAAATAAGATTAATTATTTTGATATTGATACTACTTCAGTCCCCGGCAACGGCGCTAAAAACTTGTTGCGATATTTCTAGATGCTACGCAAGTGTACGTATCGCAATTTGTAATAAATTTTGGTAACACTGAGTATCCTCCGCAGAGACTGATTTATCAAGTACCAATTAACTAATCTTTAGTTTCTATTTGGCTAACGAATATAAGTGATGATTTATAAACAATAGAATTAACAAACTAAAGTAAATTGCAGAAATAAAGTAGTAATGACAACACACGAAGTTTAATTCAGTAATGAAGGCAATTATAGTTTCCAATATCCTCAACTTTCCATTCTATCATTCATTAATGCAAGACTAGCGACTCTTCTTATTGAGATAGCAGGTTAACTAAGATGTTCTACATTCCAGTTAGGACATATAAAAAACTCAACCTAAGTGAAAACTTTCTATATTTCTATGATAAGTTCAATCACTCAGGAGGATTAAGATCAATAACCTAAAATGCTACACAGGCAATCGTGATACTCTCGTCCAAGATTAAACCTACGTCTAATCAACTATAGCATATTCAAATCTCCCTTCTCAGATCTTGATTTGAAATCATATAGGTAATGAAGATTAATGGTTAATTTGTGTAAACTGCTTTCTGAGCTTCCCAGGGCTTCCTTGACTTATTTATTGTGGTCAGATATGCATTTTTATCCTCAATAACCGCCTATGTCCTTTGGATTTGCCTTATTCCTTTCTGAATCTCTTAGAACCTGAAAACATAAAATAACACGCATAATACTGCACAAGACAGCTAAAAGACAAACAAAAGACTCCCTAAAACACTCTAAAACAATACTAAAATCTACCTAACAGTTTTACAAATCATGGGATGTCTTAAAACCCCATATTTTTATCAAGCTATCCTAGAAATATCAGGATCGGCTAAGATAAAAAACAATTATTGTAAAAATAACAAAGATCCTTCTTACTCTATTTGCAAAATATTTAAAATAATTGTTCCAAGTTATTAGGGGAATGATCTGTCTCAACTCCTTAACTTCCCTGATACCCATCAAAATACCCCTTTTTTATATTCCGTTTAATTACTGGGATTACCAACAAGCTTGGTTATTTTTTTTTGTTCAAAATACCAACCGAAGCCATACCTGGCTTTATCATTTTGATACCTCATGTATTCCATTTCAATTCCCAACATGGTGGAATTCATGGTGGGAACAATTTGGATCCACCTTTGAGATACTAAAACCCAAGTAACTATATTTTTAACCTTTTTAAATCACTTTATAAACCTACTTACGAAGAAAACATTTGTACCACTACACCTATTTCACACCAAATTCCATTTAGCATGAGTATTCACATGGTTCGTGGATTATTCAGAGAATAAAATTCCAATAGTCCGAAGAAGGTTCAAAATCATATGGTGGGACATCTATAAAATACCAGCAAGTCTAGCCCCATACAAGGTCCAGGAATGGTTAAACACCCAGAACTCCATTCAGGCACCACTACAAACACCGGAGCACACCCAGTTTCTTACCCAGAAATCCCAAATGGCCTCAATGCTTGCAGCGACCAAAAATTCAGAAGAAATGCAAGCAATATTTCTCAAGTTTGCACCGTCTTCATCAAAAGAAGGCTCTTCATCAGAGAAGAAGAACTAGAGATTGATATTGAAAATAATGCAGTTTTTGGCCACAATGAATTATGAAAAGATTGCCAAAACAACACAAAATATCTGGAATAAAGTTCAGACAAAATTTTGACAAAAGAAAATTCCCACAAAAAGATACTTTCAAAAAGCGAAAGATTCCAACAATAATTCGGGAAAATGTCAAACGTCGATGATGTCATTCTCCACTGTCATGAATAGTTAGATTCTTTTTATTTACTTAAATGCCATGTAAAATTCGTATAAAAGGAGACCCTCTCCCCTCCATTTAGAATAAGCTTTTTCTTTGATAAGTTTCAGATTATAGAAAGAGAAACTCTCTCTCTAAACTAAATTCCCTCATATGAAATTCCCCTCATCGAAATTCCCAAAGCCATTGTAAATTCGCTAGGTCTCATTGAAAATATTCAACTCTAAATCTTTGTAAGCTTTAATATCCAGAATAAATATGATTATGGAAGGTGCTACCTCATAGTCTTTTAAATTCATGCTTTTAATTCCTTTATTATGATGTTGGCCGGTTCTACTGCTTACTTCATTTAAATTCTTGCGGATCCTTTAAATATATGGATTCCTTATTAGGAACCGTAATTTGTAAGTTAATCTTACTATACTTTCGGTATATCTTCTTTGTCTTTTAATCTTTCAATCCCTTAGGTAGAGATATATAGAAATATTGTTCAGAGTTATGAAATTCTTTTCTAGAGGTTTAGGCTCTTCTGAGTTTTCTTGCCTAGGAAGGTCCGGGTAGTAAGTCCTCAAGGGTAGACAGTTAGATCCGTGAATTGCTTGGGATTGTAGGAAGAACTTGAGTTTCGAAAATAAGATTTCATAAAAATGGACCCATTTTTCTATAAATCTACTTCTTTTGTTTTGGTTCAACATCTTTCATGGATTCCAAGAAGATAATAAATTCAGAAAGATATCGTAATACAAGATTTTGAAAAATCAATAGACAATTGGGAAATACCGAAAGTAAATAGAGATCAAATTTACAAAAATTCCAAATACCAATTTTTCAAAACTGATTTCGCTATTAAAACATAAGAAAGAGATATTCAATTAACAAAACCCTTTGAAACAATACAATTACTTTTTCAAAATTCCTTGAAAAATATAGTGAAAGAAATTACAAATATATTCATATTGGCATAGTTCAAGTAGGGATAAAACCCTTAACTAAAGAAGGATTAAATACCTCAATTCTTGCTATCTTAAGAGATGCCAGATTTACTATCTTTGAAGATTCCTTATTAAGTTATGTCGAATCTAGTCTCTGCACATGACCAATCTCTTTTGATTGTTACCCAAACTTTTAAGTATCCCTCAATGATAAAAATATCTTAAAATCGCTTGTTTTACAAATAAAAACCCACAATTACCAAATGCTTGAAGGTTCAATTCTGGTAGCAATAATCTTTAGAATCCACTACAAAGCTAGGTTTTCTGCTTTTGCCACAAAAATAAGGTACCATAGTAAAAAAGGTGAAACATTACTGTTACAAACAGATCTTTCTAGATCTAACACCGTAATACCAAGACCTATTAGGTGGAAGGATATTACCCTACAAGAAGAATGGATCTTGAAAGGTGTAGTTAAACCTGAACCGGTAGAAGCTTCGCAACCAAATACCCATCTTAAATAAATAACCCAATACGAGGATGGTTGAGTTAGCCTATCATTCCTAAGAAGATCTACGAGTAGTAGATACGATGATACAAGTTCCATACAGACCCTATATTTAGGAAGGGTCTCACAAATTCCTTCAGTAATAAATACCCCTTAAGAAATAAAACCAAGACATTCTACGTTAGATTTACCCAATCTAACAAACGTAGACTACACCAATGAAATACATAGACCCTATATGAAAATTCCACTGTTAGAGAGAAAATAGATGACCTTTTACCTACTAGTCCGACATTTTCATTGATAACAAAAAACATAGTAAATGAAATAGGAGTTTTAGAAAAAGAATTCCAAGTAGATAAGAAATTCCTACAAAAAGATTTTTATGAAAAATATAACCTAGAAAAACGAATTTGATTCTTTAAAAACTTTTTAAATACTAGGAAACAAATATAGGAAAAATTCTATGAGTTTGTAAATGAAAATAGGATAAACATTCTATTTTTTGACTAATTTGAAATATATTCCTCTCAAAATTCCATAGAGTATCCCTTTTCTAAATCGGTAAATCCTATTACAACTAGGAATAAAATACCGGAATGGGAAACCCTAGCTGATTCTAGGAAAATCCAGTCCAACCACCCTTCTCTACAAGGTATTAAGTTTAACATTCATAGCCGCCCTGTAGACACAATTCCTTTTAAAAACCCAGTAGAAGATGACAAAAATAAATATAAAATCCATTCTCGCACAAAATAATTTTACTAATATTAATTTAAATATAATAGGAAAACAATTAGATAGAGTGGAAAACACATAAAACCCCACCCTTTAGTCACTATAGATTCCCATAAACGTCTAAACAAATGAAATTAAAAATCCCAATCTTTAAACCCTTTTAGGTGTCAAAAGATAGCGTTAAAAATATCCAATAAAGTAAGTATGAGTTTATCAAGGCTATACAAGATCAATTGAGTAGAATTGGGACATCCAATAGTTCTAATATAGAACTCATTGTTTCAGATACCCCACAATCAAGTAATAAAATAACAACTTTAACATATGATTCCGATAACAGTGATACCTTAGAATAATTCCAAAATAAAACACCGCTTGTTAATAAATGGATTAGAAACAACCCCTACAACAACAATTACAAATAATTCCAGCTCCAGACCTAGGAATAGTAAAACCCCTAGCTCAATCAGATTTAATGCCTCTTCCATTTACGATTGGAACATAGATGGAATGACTGAATACAATGTCCTTAGCTTCCTCCGACAAATGACCATGGCTGCAAATGCCTATAAAACATAAAATGATATACAAGATAAGACCATAGCAGAACTGTCCATCGCAGGATTCTCTGGTCAATTAAAAGGATGGTGGGATAATTATCTCACTTTTCAACAAAAAGAAGACACCATAAATTCCATAAAAACTGATGAAGAAGGAATACCAATCCTAGATGAACAAGGTGAACCCCTACAAGATGCAATGTCAACTTTAATACAAACAATCTCATTAAACTTCATAGGATATTCTTCACATCTAAAAGATAAAAATGCCGAGTTACTTTCAAATCAAAAATGTAAAAAAATAAGTGATTTCCAATGGTACAAAAATACGTTCTTAACCAGGGTAATACTTAGAGAAGATTCCAACCAACCATTTTGGAAAGAAAAATTCTTAGCAGGATTGCCTACCCTTTTAGGAGAAAAGGTTAGGAATAAAATTTTAAAAAATTGTGAAAAATAAATAATACCTTATAATGAGTTTACATACGGACAACTAGTCAGTATAACTCAATAAAAAGGATTAAAAATTTGTCAAGACCTAAAATTACAAAAACACCTTAAATGGAAACTAAAAAGAACTAGGTGTGAACTAGGAACCTTTTGTAAATAATTTTTGTACAAGAAACTGTAGTAAGACTTATAAATCACATAAGAAATCAATAAAAGAATATAGAAAAAAGAATTTCAGGACTAGTGAAGAATATTATAAAAATCCTCATTACAAAAATTCCAGAAATAAAAGAAATCCCAAAAAGAATGAATCTAAATACAAAGATATAACATGTTATAAAAGCAATACAAAGGACATACCTCAAGATAAAGTAAAATGAATAAAAAATTACAAGAATTAAAATTAGATGAAGAAGTAATCCAAAAAATCTCTAATCTTCTAATAGATTCCTCCGATTCAACCACCGAGACAGAACCTGACAAATTTTCTCTGTCTTCAGAAGATAATAAACCCCTTCAAATAGATGAATTGGTCACAACTAGATCTGAAAATACTGAAAAGGATAAAGGAAAACACATATGTGTATTAACTAAAGATCAAGAATTCATGTTAGTTATGGTTAAACACATAGATACCCAACACCAAAAAGAATATTTGAATAAACCCCTAATATCTTTTACAGAAGAGAAAAAGGAAATTAAAAATATAATTTTGCCAAATACTTCTAAAAATACTTATGACTTACCAAATATCCTAGGAAAAGTAAAAAGATGAAAGAAATCAAAGAAATAACAGTTCAAGAACTGCAAAAAGAAATAAAACAAGTAAAACTAGATATAACAGATTTGAAAGAAAAACAAAAACAAGATTCTGAACTAATAAAATGATCAATTCAAAAGATGCCGAGAAAAGTTCCAAGTCCGAAAATTCTGATTCTGAAAACCCAAAAGAACCGGAAGAAGATTTTGAAAGACAAATCTAGAAGAAATCCCGAAGAATTCCTTAGTGTTTTGAGACAAATCACGTCAAAAAAATACCTAATAAAAATAACCCATAAATTTTCAGACAGTTTTAAAATCGAAACAATTCCTCTTTTTGACACATGAGCAGATATAAATTGCATAAAAAAGGAATAATACCTGAAAAGTTCCAAAAAAACTCATGAAATATTAGCAACAACTAATAATACTAAATTAGAAATTAAATCCAAAACCAGTGCATCAATTATAAATGATGGAGTTTCTATAGCAACATCATTTGTTTTAGTAAATGACATACACAATTCCGTCATCTTAGGAACACCGTTTATAAATCTTATCACCCCATATAAAGTAGATAACGATTTCATATATTTCATTTCCAATAAAAAGAAATTAAAATTCAATTTTTAACAAAACCAAAAATAAGATACCTCAATCTAATAAAAACATGTTCAACACACGAAGAAAACATAAATGCAAAAATACAAGGAAAAACATATCATCTAGAAGAACTAAGAAATGATTTTTCTTCTAAAAAATTAGATCACAAACCTGAGTCTCCTAGAAGCTATCCTTTTAGGAATATCCTAAAACAAAAACCAGGGAAGGAAGAATGTATAGTCCAGTATATTTCTACCCATTCTATCAAATTATTTGATACATTTTTAAGATTATTTCATGCATAGCAATATTCCAAAATGATTTACAAGATCAAAAACTTTTTGGAAAGCTTGCATTAAAACAGATTTTCTGGCAATTGATTCTTAAAGTTTTTACGTTAATATTAAAGAATAAACGAATTCCATTCCTAAATTCTTAACCCATGATTTCCTCCAACACAGGAATAGTTAAACACCCAGAAGTCCATTCAGGCACCACTACAAACACCGGAGCACACCCAGTTTCTTACCCAGAAATCCCAAATGGCCTCAATGCTTGCAGCGACCAAAAATCCAGAAGAAATGCAAGCAATATTTCTCAAGTTTGCACCGTCTTCATCAAAAGAAGGCTCTTCATCAGAGAAGAAGAACTAGAGATTGATATTGAAGATAATGCAGTTTTTGGCCACAGTGAATTATGAAAAGATTGCCAAAACAACACAAGATATCCGGAATAAAGTTCAGACAAAATTTTGACAAAAGAAAATGCCCACAAAAAGATACTTTCAAAAAGCAAAAGATTCCAACAATAATTCGGGAAAATGTCAAACGTCGATGATGTCATTCTCCACTGTCATGAATAGTTAGATTCTTTTTATTTACTTAAATGCCATGTAAAATTCGTATAAAAGGAGACCCTCTCCCCTCCATTTAGAATAAGCTTTTTCTTTGATAAGTTTCAGATTATAGAAAGAGAAACTCTCTCTCTAAACTAAATTCCCTCATATGAAATTCCCCTCATCGAAATTCCCAAAGCCATTGTAAATTCGCTAGGTCTCATTGAAAATATTCAACTCTAAATCTTTGTAAGCTTTAATATCCAGAATAAATATGATTATGGAAGGTGCTACCTCATAGTCTTTTAAATTCATGCTTTTAATTCCTTTATTATGATGTTGGCCGGTTCTACTGCTTACTTCATTTAAATTCTTGCGGATCCTTTAAATATATGGATTCCTTATTAGGAACCGTAATTTGTAAGTTAATCTTACTATACTTTCGGTATATCTTCTTTGTCTTTTAATCTTTCAATCCCTTAGGTAGAGATATATAGAAATATTGTTCAGAGTTATGAAATTCTTTTCTAGAGGTTTAGGCTCTTCTGAGTTTTCTTGCCTAGGAAGGTCCGGGTAGTAAGTCCTCAAGGGTAGACAAGTTAGATCCGTGAATTGCTTGGGATTGTAGGAAGAACTTGAGTTTCGAAAATAAGATTTCATAAAAATGGACCCATTTTTCTATAAATCTACTTCTTTTGTTTTGGTTCAACATCTTTCATGGATTCCAAGAAGATAATAAATTCAGAAAGATATCGTAATACAAGATTTTGAAAAATCAATAGACAATTGGGAAATACCGAAAGTAAATAGAGATCAAATTTACAAAAATTCCAAATACCAATTTTTCAAAACCGATTTCGCTATTAAAACATAAGAAAGAGATATTCAATTAACAAAACCCTTTGAAACAATACAATTACTTTTTCAAAATTCCTTGAAAAATATAGTGAAAGAAATTACAAATATATTCATATTGGCATAGTTCAAGTAGGGATAAAACCCTTAACTAAAGAAGGATTAAATACCTCAATTCTTGCTATCTTAAGAGATGCCGTATTTACTATCTTTGAAGATTCCTTATTAAGTTATGTCGAATCTAGTCTCTGCACATGACCAATCTCTTTTGATTGTTACCCAAACTTTTAAGTATCCCTCAATGATAAAAATATCTTAAAATCGCTTGTTTTACAAATAAAAACCCACAATTACCAAATGCTTGAAGGTTCAATTCTGGTAGCAATAATCTTTAGAATCCACTACAAAGCTAGGTTTTCTGCTTTTGCCACAAAAATAAGGTACCATAGTAAAAAAGGTGAAACATTACTGTTACAAACAGATCTTTCTAGATCTAACACCGTAATACCAAGACCTATTAGGTGGAAGGATATTACCCTACAAGAAGAATGGATCTTGAAAGGTGTAGTTAAACCTGAACCGGTAGAAGCTTCGCAACCAAATACCCATCTTAAATAAATAACCCAATACGAGGATGGTTGAGTTAGCCTATCATTCCTAAGAAGATCTACGAGTAGTAGATACGATGATACAAGTTCCATACAGACCCTATATTTAGGAAGGGTCTCACAAATTCCTTCAGTAATAAATACCCCTTAAGAAATAAAACCAAGACATTCTACGTTAGATTTACCCAATCTAACAAACGTAGACTACACCAATGAAATACATAGACCCTATATGAAAATTCCACTTGTTTAGAGAGAAAATAGATGACCTTTTACCTACTAGTCCGACATTTTCATTGATAACAAAAAACATAGTAAATGAAATAGGAGTTTTAGAAAAAGAATTCCAAGTAGATAAGAAATTCCTACAAAAAGATTTTTATGAAAAATATAACCTAGAAAAACGAATTTGATTCTTTAAAAACTTTTTAAATACTAGGAAACAAATATAGGAAAAATTCTATGAGTTTGTAAATGAAAATAGGATAAACATTCTATTTTTTGACTAATTTGAAATATATTCCTCTCAAAATTCCATAGAGTATCCCTTTTCTAAATCGGTAAATCCTATTACAACTAGGAATAAAATACCGGAATGGGAAACCCTAGCTGATTCTAGGAAAATCCAGTCCAACCACCCTTCTCTACAAGGTATTAAGTTTAACATTCATAGCCGCCCTGTAGACACAATTCCTTTTAAAAACCCAAGAGAAGATGACAAAAATAAATATAAAATCCATTCTCGCACAAAATAATTTTACTAATATTAATTTAAATATAATAGGAAAACAATTAGATAGAGTGGAAAACACATAAAACCCCACCCTTTAGTCACTATAGATTCCCATAAACGTCTAAACAAATGAAATTAAAAATCCCAATCTTTAAACCCTTTTAGGTGTCAAAAGATAGCGTTAAAAATATCCAATAAAGTAAGTATGAGTTTATCAAGGCTATACAAGATCAATTGAGTAGAATTGGGACATCCAATAGTTCTAATATAGAACTCATTGTTTCGATACCCCACAATCAAGTAATAAAATAACAACTTTAACATATGATTCCGATAATGGTGATACCTTAGAATAATTCCAAAATAAAACACCGCTTGTTAATAAATGGATTAGAAACAACCCCTACAACAACAATTACAAATAATTCCAGCTCCAGGACCTAGGAATAGTAAAACCCCTAGCTCAATCGTATTTAATGCCTCTTCCATTTACGATTGGAACATAGATGGAATGACTGAATACAATGTCCTTAGCTTCCTCCGACAAATGACCATGGCTGCAAATGCCTATAAAACATAAAATGATATACAAGATAAGACCATAGCAGAACCGTCCATCGCAGATTCTCTGGTCAATTAAAAGGATGGTGGGATAATTATCTCACTTTTCAACAAAAAGAAGACACCATAAATTCCATAAAAACTGATGAAGAAGGAATACCAATCCTAGATGAACAAGGTGAACCCCTACAAGATGCAATGTCAACTTTAATACAAACAATCTCATTAAACTTCATAGGATATTCTTCACATCTAAAAGATAAAAATGCCGAGTTACTTTCAAATCAAAAATGTAAAAAAATAAGTGATTTCCAATGGTACAAAAATACGTTCTTAACCAGGGTAATACTTAGAGAAGATTCCAACCAACCATTTTGGAAAGAAAAATTCTTAGCAGGATTGCCTACCCTTTTAGGAGAAAAGGTTAGGAATAAAATTTTAAAAAATTGTGAAAAATAAATAATACCTTATAATGAGTTTACATACGGACAACTAGTCAGTATAACTCAATAAAAAGGATTAAAAATTTGTCAAGACCTAAAATTACAAAAACACCTTAAATGGAAACTAAAAAGAACTAGGTGTGAACTAGGAACCTTTTGTAAATAATTTTTGTACAAGAAACTGTAGTAAGACTTATAAATCACATAAGAAATCAATAAAAGAATATAGAAAAAAGAATTTCAGGACTAGTGAAGAATATTATAAAAATCCTCATTACAAAAATTCCAGAAATAAAAGAAATTCCAAAAAGAATGAATCTAAATACAAAGATATAACATGTTATAAAAGCAATACAAAGGACATACCTCAAGATAAAGTAAAATGAATAAAAAATTACAAGAATTAAAATTAGATGAAGAAGTAATCCAAAAAATCTCTAATCTTCTAATAGATTCCTCCGATTCAACCACCGAGACAGAACCTGACAAATTTTCTCTGTCTTCAGAAGATAATAAACCCCTTCAAATAGATGAATTGGTCACAACTAGATCTGAAAATACTGAAAAGGATAAAGGAAAACACATATGTGTATTAACTAAAGATCAAGAATTCATGTTAGATATGGTTAAACACATAGATACCCAACACCAAAAAGAATATTTGAATAAACCCCTAATATCTTTTACAGAAGAGAAAAAGGAAATTAAAAATATAATTTTGCCAAATACTTCTAAAAATACTTATGACTTACCAAATATCCTAGGAAAAGTAAAAAGATGAAAGAAATCAAAGAAATAACAGTTCAAGAACTGCAAAAAGAAATAAAACAAGTAAAACTAGATATAACAGATTTGAAAGAAAAAGAAAAACAAGATTCTGAACTAATAAAATGATCAATTCAAAAGATGACGAGAAAAGTTCCAAGTCCGAAAATTCTGATTCTGAAAACCCAAAAGAACCGGAAGAAGATTTTGAAAGACAAATCTAGAAGAAATCCCGAAGAATTCCTTAGTGTTTTGAGACAAATCACGTCAAAAAAATACCTAATAAAAATAACCCATAAATTTTCAGACAGTTTTAAAATCGAAACAATTCCTCTTTTTGACACATGAGCAGATATAAATTGCATAAAAAAGGAATAATACCTGAAAAGTTCCAAAAAAACTCATGAAATATTAGCAACAACTAATAATACTAAATTAGAAATTAAATCCAAAACCAGTGCATCAATTATAAATGATGGAGTTTCTATAGCAACATCATTTGTTTTAGTAAATGACATACACAATTCCGTCATCTTAGGGACACCGTTTATAAATCTTATCACCCCATATAAAGTAGATAACGATTTCATATATTTCATTTCCAATAAAAAGAAATTAAAATTCAATTTTTAACAAAACCAAAAATAAGATACCTCAATCTAATAAAAACATGTTCAACACACGAAGAAAACATAAATGCAAAAATACAAGGAAAAACATATCATCTAGAAGAACTAAGAAATGATTTTTTTCTAAAAAATTAGATCACAAACCCGAGTCTCCTAGAAGCTATCCTTTTAGGAATATCCTAAAACAAAAACCAGGGAAGGAAGAATGTATAGTCCAGTATATTTCTACCCATTCTATCAAATTATTTGATACATTTTTAAGATTATTTCATGCATAGCAATATTCCAAAATGATTTACAAGATCAAAAACTTTTTGGAAAGCTTGCATTAAAACAGATTTTACGGCAATTGATTCTTAAAGTTTTTACGTTAATATTAAAGAATAAACGAATTCCATTCCTAAATTCTTAACCCATGATTTCCTCCAACACAGAATAGTTAAACACCCGTAAGTCCATTCAGCACCACTACAAACACCGGAGCACACCCAGTTTCTTACCCGAAATCCCAAATGGCCTCAATGCTTGCAACGGCGACCAAAAATCCGAAGAAATGCAAGCAATATTTCTCAAGTTTGCACCGTCTTCATCAAAAGAAGGCTCTTCATCAGAGAAGAAGAACTAGAGATTGATATTGAAGATAATGCAGTTTTTGGCCACAGTGAATTATGAAAAGATTGCCAAAACAACACAAAATATCCGGAATAAAGTTCAGACAAAATTTTGACAAAAGAAAATGCCCACAAAAAGATACTTTCAAAAAGCAAAAGATTCCAACAATAATTCGGGAAAATGTCAAACGTCGATGATGTCATTCTCCACTGTCATGAATAGTTAGATTCTTTTTATTTACTTAAATGCCATGTAAAATTCGTATAAAAGGAGACCTTCTCCCCTCCATTTAGAATAAGCTTTTTCTTTGATAAGTTTCAGATTATAGAAAGAGAAACTCTCTCTCTAAACTAAATTCCCTCATATGAAATTCCCCTCATCCGAAATTCCCAAAGCCATTGTAAATTCGCTAGGTCTCATTGAAAATATTCAACTCTAAATCTTTGTAAGCTTTAATATCCAGAATAAATATGATTATGGAAGGTGCTAGCTCATAGTCTTTTAAATTCATACTTTTAAATTCTTTAAATTCTTGCATTATGATGTTGGCCGGTTCTACCGCTTACCTCATTTAAATTCTTGTTGATCCTTTAAATATATGGATTTCTTATTAAGAACCGTAATTTGTAAGTTAATCTTTACTTTCTGCATATCTACTTTGTCTTTTAATCTTTCAATCACTTATATTTCAATTCCTTCCTTGTATATCATATATATATATATATATACATTTCTTTAAACGTATATATTTATATTTTTGTTCTAAGGATTAGCAAATGAAGAGTATTGCAGTGGCCATCAATTGAAACTGATTTATTCCAACAATTTATGTAGATAACCGTGGTTTTTCCTATCTTGAAATTATTCAATCTTTTATTGATTCATTACTTTCAAATAATTATTATTCGATTGAATTTGCTTATTCATATATATATATATATATATATATATATATATATATATATATATATATATATATATTCAAAAAATGGCACTACATTTCTTTAAACGTATATATTTATCTTTTTGTTCTAAGGATTAGCAAATGAAGAGTATTGCAGTGGCCATCAATTGAAACTGATTTATTCCAACAATTTATGTAGATAAACCTGGTTTTTCCTATCTTGAAACTATTCAATCTTTTATTGATTCATTACTTTCAAATAATTATTATTCGATTGAATTTGCTTATTCTTCATCAATTCGGAGTAAGTACTTTTTTACCGGCTTAGTTTGACAAACTCTTTAGATCCTCGGACGTAGTTTGATATATATATATATATATAAATATATGAATTGAAGTTCATGAGAAAAGGTTACGAGTTTTTACGACAATAAGAAATTAAATAAAAATCAATAGGTGAGGAAAAAGAGAAGTTACCTTGAAATGAAGTAAAGTTCATGAGAAATGGTTTTGTCCCTTTCTTTTTATACAATGAAAAGCGAAGAATTAAGGAGGTGGGATAAAGAATGGTCGTTGCCAGTTACTCCTAATAGCTAGTAGTGGGCTAGTATAATTAGTAGTATTACTGAAAGAAATAATATCTTCAATATTTTCATTAATGAATGCGTATATATACAATTTACAATTTTCATAATATGAAAAATCCTATTTCTATTTTACTCCCAAAACTCTATTCTATTTGTACAAGAATTCTACAATTATGATAATTGTACAATGCTTAATTAAATACAAATCACGTGTTACCAAATATACTCCAAACCGTGATATACTTGGCATGCACGAATTAACTTTACTATTAAACAAGATTACTGATCTGAAGCATGTACTTGCAGACGAGACTATCAACCATTAGAGAACAATGGTCGAACAAAAGAAAAGACCAATGATAAGAACAGCAACACCATCATCATCTAATATAACCATAAAAAAAGAGCAAAGTCCTGATCCTTTTGAATAAGGAGGGAAAAATTGATTAATTTTTCAGGGATCATGTAGATTAATCTACTTGAGACCTAACAGATTATTAAGGCAGGGAGCATGTAGTTTTACTACTTGTAACCCAAAATTGATTAGGAGCCTCACGGCCCAAAAGATTATTATGGCAGGGAGCATGTAGTTTTACTACTTGTAACCCAATAATGATTAGGAGCCTCACGGCCCAAAAGATTATCATGACAGGGAATATGTAGTTTTACTACCTATAACCCAAAAAAGAGGCCTTATGGCCCAAAAAGATTATTATGGCAGGGACCACGCAATTCATTGCTTGGAAACCCAATGATTATGGCCCAACGTAGTTTCAACTATGGTAAAGCCCAAAATGATTATGGCCCAACGTAGTTTCAACTACGGTAAAGCCCAAAAAAGATTAACAGAATACAATTGATTACCGGAAGAAAACTTTCAAGGGAATCAACCGGATAACTAGAAAGCATTACACAAGAAAAGCAGCCAGACAAGAAAATGACATCCCAACAGAGAGTCATTACGAAACAAGATAGCTGGAAAAGCATCAGAAAAGCAGCCGAATAAGGACAAGAGAAAAAGTGACAACTTTGAAAAAAGAAGAAGAAGACAAAACAACTTTAGAAAAGTAACAGACAAGGCACTGTAGCCTTTAAGACTTTTTAAAAAAGATTTTTGTCTATTACTATTTACTTTACGACTTTTTGATTAAAGTTGAATAGTCGAGGTTATCTATAAAAAGAGCCTCTTGTACAAAGGAAAGGAGATTCGGAAATACACACAACTCTTACACCTTACAAAAAACTCTCTCAATGTACAGCTAAACAACACTTAGTCTATAATCAAATATCAAGTCCATAATCGAATATCAACAAAGAACACCATAAGATTAGTCGAATATCAACAAAGAATATCATAAAAACAAGAGTAGACTGCTTTGAAAACTTATGATTAGAACCATATGAGTAAGAACACAACATCTTTCAGAAGATTATCAGAGGATATCCGTGAGGACTCCCAAGCACCTAGGCCATTATCCTGTGAAGTCAGAGGACGTAGGGAGGCAGCGCCAAGGTGGGTTGAGCTACTCAGGTGATCTGAAAATCTGAATATAGGTATGTGTTCAAACTATATGTTTCTAATTATGATTTTGATAAGCATAGTACTCTATTGTTATGATGTTTGGATGTTGATAGACGATTACTGTTATGAATGTTTGGATATTGATAGAAGGTTATAGACTCTTTATTAAAAATGAAATTGCAATCTAGATTATCAACTCTATATAATCTGATTAACTCTGAAAAAGCTTTAATAAATTTGATTAACCATGAGTACCATCTATATTCCGACCTCTAGGGGTTATTAGATGATGAAAAGATCTGCCGTACAGACCGTACAAAATTTTTCTGGTCGGATCTCTTCCTCACTTGATAACCCTAAAGAGGGAAGAACATCGGTGGTATTTTCACTATTATTTCTAACATTATTACGATTATTGCGGAATTTAAGGTAATAATAAACAAGTATTATAAACACAATTGCTATAACCATTTTGAATTTAAATCAATCTATAATCTCTTCCAGATTCTTAATATCATAATCATAGAAATCCTACTTATCAAAACCATAATCACAAAAATTAACTTATCAAATACAGAATTAAAACATACCGGTAAAGGAACCATACCTTTTACAGCAATCTTCGGATCACCGGAAATCTCAACTTCACCCTGGCAGCCTTCCCCTTTCTTGTTTCCTCGCGTTACAGGTACTATGGCCTAGATGCTTAGGAGGTCTCTACAGTTCTTTCCGATGATTCCAGTAAGAGTCAAGGTTCCTAAATTAATATGCGTTTAATTCTATATTCTTCAAAGTTTATTTCTTGTTCTTATGATTTCTAGAAGTAGATCTTCTTAGATTATAATATTACTCTGTAAGGATTATAGACTGATATAAGGTTTTAGCTAGACATGATTTTTGATTAATATGATGCTATTAGATTTCTGAATCTTAGAGAGAAAGTGTTTGCTTGAGAGAGTATTTTTAGAGAGAGAGAGATATATCAAAGATTGAGTTTGTATTTCGAAAAAACTTCTTCGTAACTGATACAAAGAGGCTCTTTATATAGATAACCTCGGAGTGCTACAGTAGTATGACCTTTCCTGTGCATGCTACAGTAATATGACCTTTCCTGTGGTGCTACAGTATTTGGCGGCTTTACTATTCCTGCTACTATTCATGTTACAGTGAAAAGTAAAAGCTAAATTAATATATTTTTCTTCTTTTTCGTCTGTCAAGATTCCTTCTGTTGATATTTGTTGACTTGTGCTGGTATTGTGTCTGCTTTGATTGAGACTTCTTCGTCTTCTTGCTATCATCTCTTTTTCAAAAACTGATATTTTGTTGACTTGTGCTGATATCTTGTCTGCCTTGATTGATACTGTTTCGTCTTTTTGTTATCATTGAGATTCTTTTCTTTCTGTTGCTGCTTTTTTCTTCTTTTGTTGTCCTTTTCTTTATCTCTTTTTCTCCTTCGTTGTTTTTGTTAATATTTCTGCTATTTTGCTAATATCTATTTTGGGCTTATGTGATAAATCACATTGGGCCAATTTGTTATGCTATTACGCTGATATATTCGGCATCAGGCTTATGTGATAAATCACATTGGGCCAAATTGTTATGCTATTATGCTGATATATTCGGCATCACGTAGTTAAACTACATGATCCTTGATGAACTGATATGATGGGTTTTTGTAGTAAAACTACATTATTCCCCACCGGCTATTATGCTATTATGAGAATGGATCACTGGATCTTTCTTCTTTTATGCTCATAACTTGTTTTATACTCATATCTCGTAGAGCTGTTGGCTTTCTTTTTTGTTTGGTTATAGCCTGGTATTGTTCTATTGTTTCCTTGGTATGCTTGTGTTTTAAATTTATTATTCGGTTCATCATGTTTGTAAGTTCCACTGTGTCTTGGATTACTATATCGTGATTATAGTATATCATAACTAGTTCTTCCACTTCTCCTCCTTTGGTAGTTCCAATGATACTTGCTTTACCTGCTTTTATCATATCTTCCGGTCTTCCTGCTAGGGTTGCTAGTCCAATGGCTCTTTTGTTGCTTAGCCATTCTTGAAATTGATTTATTTTGCATGGTATCTCTTTCTTGGAGTCTGTGTTGTCTCCGGTAATATTAGTATTCCTTCTGCTTTGAACAGTTGACATAAAACAATAGGTTTTCTGTCAAGTCGTGGAGGCATCAAATATTTGTATCCCATAGATTCTGGTCCAAACATTTCTTTCATGGATTGGTCTGATTGATATATAGTATTTGGTAATTTTGATATGCTGTTAAGGGTGTCATCTACCATAATTTTGTCTAGAAATCCATATTTAAAAAGTTTATAGGCAACATTTGGGTCTGTTTTCTCAAGACATAAATATCTCGGGTATTTACTAAACCTTGAGGCTCGTAGTATATTAGGGTTGGATTTGTAAGTATAGTATTTAGTGATAGCTTCATATGTGGTAATGATTTCTGGTGAAAATGTTAATTTCTCAGCCATAGATAGTATTTGTGATGTTGGTACTTGGGATGTTGATGGTAGGTGTGCTAGTCTTGAACTGAGGGTAGGAAAATTTGTAGTTTCCATGTTATCTTTTGGAGAGCTTCTTAGATTTTTGTAAATCTGGTAGTCTGACAGGCATTCCTTTAGTTGGCTAATAAGGTTGTTATTTTGTTTAAGTATTTCCTCCAACTCTTGTATCTTGGTTGCCATAACTTGGTTGCTGCTGATAACTTCGTTTACTATATTGCTGATATAATCTTCAAAGTTGTCGCTGTTAACTGACATCTTAATATCTGCTTAAAAAGTCAGCTAGAAGATTCTTATTTCCAGATATATTTTTAACGATAAAATCATAACAATAAAAGAACGATTGCCATTTCCTTCTTTTATTTAATTCAGGTAATGGGTCTATTTTATTGGTAATAAATGCTCTTACTTGGGTATTATTAGTTCTGACAACGAACTTTACTGGTAGTAAATGATAATGAAATCTTTTTATCCCAAATTTTACGGCTAGTAATTCTTTTTCGTTGATATGATAATTCTTTTCATTAGTCTTCCAAGTTCCACCTCCATATCCGCATATCAATGGTTTTTCTTTGTCTATATCTTCTTTGTCATAAGCTATGAGGACTGCTCCCCAACCTATGTCACTTGCATCTGTAAATAGTTCTAATTGGTCTTTATCTGTTGGTATTCTATGTTTTGGTAAATCTGTTACCCTTTCTTTAATATCTTTTATAGCTTTATCCTGTTTCTCCGTCCATTCAAACGTTTTATTTTTTCCCTTGATTAAATCTTGTAATGGTTTTCTTAAAGCTGGTAAGTCTTTTATATGGTTTGAGGCATAGTTTACTATTCCTAGAAATTGTTGTACTTCCTTTTTATTTTCTAGTTTATCTTTAAAATTCTTAATCCTTGTTACTATGTGTTCTTGAAGTTGGAATCCATCCTTATCTATTATATATCCTAAATATTCTATATTATCTTTAAAAATATCAGATTTCTTTTCAGATAACAAAATTCCATGTTGTTTTATAGTTTTTATAAATTCTTCTAAGTGTTTAATATGATCTCCTAGACTATCGTTGAATATTAATATATCATCGACATATACTATACAATATTCTGTTAATTTTTTAAACACTTGGTCCATTCTTCTTTGGAATATTTGGGGTGCGTTTTTTAGTCCAAAGGGTAATACATTCCACTCATAATGTCCTTGAGGGGTACTAAAAGCTGTTAAAGGTTTTGATTCTCTGGTTAATTTTATTTGCCAAAATCCACTTTTACAGTCAAACTTACTAAATCATTTCTTATTTCCTAATCTATTAATAATATTTCTTTTATATGGTAAAAAATATCCATCAAATATTGTCTTTTTATTTAATTCTCTCTAGTCTACGGCTATTCTAGCTTTACCTCTTTTTTGTTCGCTATGTTTTCTTACTAAGAAAGCTGGGCTGCTATGTGAACTTCTACTTTCTTGTATTAGTTTCAAATCTAGTAGTTCTTTTAATTGCGTCTCGTATTCTTTTTGGTCATAATAAAGTTGTTGATATAGCCCAACAGACCAAAAAGAATTCGAGACGCAATTAAAAGAACTGCTAGATTTGAAACTAATACAAGAAAGTAGAAGTTCACATAGCAGCCCAGCTTTCTTAGTAAGAAAACATAGCGAACAAAAAAGAGGTAAAGCTAGAATAGTCGTAGACTATAGAGAATTAAATAAAAAGACAATATTTGATGGATATTTTTTACCATATAAAAGAAATCTTATTAATAGATTAGGAAATAAGAAATGGTTTAGTAAGTTTGACTGTAAAAGTGGAATTTGGCAAATAAAATTAACCAGAGAATCAAAACCTTTAACAGCTTTTAGTACCCCTCAAGGACATTATGAGTGGAATGTATTACCCTTTGGACTAAAAAACGCACCCCAAATATTCCAAAGAAGAATGGACCAAGTGTTTAAAAAATTAACAGAATATTGTATAGTATATGTCGATGATATATTAATATACAGCGATAGTCTAGGAGATCATATTAAACACTTAGAAGAATTTATAAAAACTATAAAACAACATGGAATTTTGTTATCTGAAAAGAAATCTGAAATTTTTAAAGATAATATAGAATATTTAGGATATATAATAGATAAGGATGGATTCCAACTTCAAGAACACATAGTAACAAGGATTAAGAATTTTAAAGATAAACTAGAAAATAAAAAGGAAGTACAACAATTTCTAGGAATAGTAAACTATGCCTCAAACCATATAAAAGACTTACCAGCTTTAAGAAAACCATTACAAGATTTAATCAAGGGAAAAAATAAAATGTTTGAATGGACGGAGAAACAGGATAAAAGCTATAAAAGATATTATAGAAAGGGTAACAGATTTACCAAAACATAGAATACCAACAGATAAAGACCAATTAGAACTATTTACAGATGCAAGTGACATAGGTTGGGGAGCAGTCCTCATAGCTTATGACAAAGAAGATATAGACAAAGAAAAACCATTGATATGCGGATATGGAGGTGGAACTTGGAAGCCTAATGAAAAGAATTATCATATCAACGAAAAAGAATTACTAGCCGTAAAATTTGGGATAAAAAGATTTCATTATCATTTACTACCAGTAAAGTTCGTTGTCAGAACTAATAATACCCAAGTAAGAGCATTTATTACCAATAAAATAGACCCATTACCAGAATTAAATAAAAGAAGGAAATGGCAATCGTTCTTTTATTGTTATGATTTTATCGTTAAAAATATATCTGGAAATAAGAATCTTCTAGCTGACTTTTTAAGCAGATATTAAGATGTCAGTTAACAGCGACAACTTTGAAGATTATATCAGCAATATAGTAAACGAAGTTATCAGCAGCAACCAAGTTATGGCAACCAAGATACAAGAGTTGGAGGAAATACTTAAACAAAATAACAACCTTATTAGCCAACTAAAGGAATGCCTGTCAGACTACCAGATTTACAAAAATCTAAGAAGCTCTCCAAAAGATAACATGGAAACTACAAATTTTCCTACCCTCGATTCAAGACTAGCACACCTACCATCAACATCCCAAGTACCAACATCACAAATACTATCTATGGCTGAGAAATTAACATTTTCACCAGAAATCATTACCACATATGAAGCTATCACTAAATACTATACTTACAAATCCAACCCTAATATACTACGAGCCTCAAGGTTTAGTAAATACCCGAGATATTTATGTCTTGAGAAAACAGACCCAAATGTTGCCTATAAACTTTTTAAATATGGATTTCTAGACAAAATTATGGTAGATGACACCCTTAACAGCATATCAAAATTACCAAATACTATATATCAATCAGACCAATCCATGAAAGAAATGTTTGGACCAGGAATCTATGGGATACAAATATTTGATGCCTCCACAGACTTGACAGGAAAACCTATTGTTTTATGTCAACTGTTCAAAGCAGGAAGGAATACTAATATTACCGGAGACAACACAGACTCCAAGAAAGAGATACCATGCAAAATAAATCAATTTCAAGAATGGCTAAGCAACAAAAGAGCCATTGGACTAGCAACCCTAGCAGGAAGACCGGAAGATATGATAAAAACAGCTAAAGCAAGTATCATTGGAACTACCAAAGGAGGAGAAGTGGAAGAACTAGTTACGATATACTATAATCACGATATAGTAATCCAAGACACAGTGGAACTTACAAACATGATGAACCGAATAATAAATTTAAAACACAAGCATACCAAGGAAACAATAGAACAATACCAGACTATAACCAAACAAAAAAGAAAGCCAACAGCTCTACGAGATATGAGTATAAAACAAGTTATGAGCATAAAAGAAGAAAGATCCAGTGATCCATTCTCATAATAGCATAATAGCCGGTGGGGAATAATGTAGTTTTACTACAAAAACCCATCATATCAGTTCATTAAGGATCATGTAGTTTAACTACGTGATGCCGAATATATCAGCATAATAGCATAACAATTTGGCCCAATGTAATTTATCACATAAGCTCGATGCCGAATATATCAGCATAATAGCATAACAAATTGGCCCAATGTGATTTATCATATAAGCCCAAAACAGATATTAGCAAAACAACAGAAATATTAGCAAAACAACGAAGGAGAAAAAGAGCTAAAGAAAAGGACAACAAAAGGAAGAAAAAAGCAGCAACAGAAAGAAAAGAATCTCAATGATAACAAAAAGACGAAACAGTATCAATCAAGGCAGACAAGATATCAGCACAAGTCAACAAAATATCAGTTTTTGAAAAACATATGATGGCAAGGAGACGAAGAAGTCTCAATCAAAGCAGACAAAATACCAGCACAAGTCAACAAATATCAACAGAAGGAATCTTGACAGACGAAAAAGAAGAAAAATATATTAATTTAGCTTTTACTTTTCACTGTAACATGAATTGTAGCAGGAATAGTAAAGCCGCCAAATACTGTAGCACCACAGAAAAGGTCGCACTGGAAATGTCATATTACTGTAGCACGCACAGGAAAGGTCATACTACTGTAGCACTCCGAGGTTATCTATATAAAGAGCCTCTTTGTATTAGTTACGAAGAAGTCTTTTCGAAATACAAATTCAATCTTTGATATATCTCTCTCTCTCTAAAAATACTCTCTCAAGCAAACACTTTCTCTCTAAGATTCAGAAATCTAATAGAATCATATTAATCAAAATCATGTCTAGCTAAAACCTTATATCAGTCTATAGTCCTTACAGAGTAATATTATAATCTAAGAAGATCTACTTCTAGAAATCATAAGAACAAGAAATAAACTTTGAAGAATATAGAATTAAACGCATATTAGTTCAGGAACCTTGACTCTTACTGGAATCATCGGAAAGAACTGTAGAGACCTCCTAAGCATCTAGGCCATAGTACCCGTAACGCGAGAAAGCAAGAAAGGGGAAGGCTGCCAGGGTGAAGTTGAGATTTCCGGTGATCCGAAGATTGCTGTAAAAGGTATGGTTCCTTTACCAGTATGTTTTAATTCTGTATTTGATAAGTTAATTTCTGTGATTATGGTTTTGATAAGTAGGATTTCTATGATTATGATATTAAGAATCTGGAAGAGATTATAGATTGATTTAAATTCAGAATGGTTATAGCAATTGTGTTTATAATACTTGTTTATTATTACCTTAAATTCCGCAATAATCATAATAATGTTAGAAATAATAGTGAAAATACCACCGATGTTCTTCCCTCTTTAGGGTTATCAGGTGAGGAAGAGATCCGACTGTTTTGTCCAATCCGTCTTGTGTTTCCGTGATATACACGATATACACAAGGTAATGTATATGCCGTGTATATCGTGTATATCACGGTATACTTTCACACCCCCGCAATCATAGCGGACAGTTGTCGTACGCTGAGACTGTCCCTAAAATCTTCAAACAGAACCGAGGGAAGACCCTTTGTAAAGATGTCTGCAATTTGGTACCTAGAAGGGACATATAAGACGCGTACTTGTCCACAAGCTACATTTTCTCAAACGAAGTAGATATCCATCTCGATATGTTTAGTGCGCTGATGTTGAACAACATTACCAGAAAGATAGACGATACTAATATTATCACAATAAACTAAGGTAGCTTTCTGAATGGGAAAATGAAGCTCTAAGAGAAGATTATGTAACCAACATGATTCAGTTACTACATTGGCTACCCCTCGATACTCGGCCTCTGCACTGGAGCATGATAATGTTGATTGGCGCTTTGCAGACCATGAGACCAAGTTATCACCAATAAACATACAATAACCAGACGTGGAGTGTCTGGTATCTGGACAGCCACCCCAATCAACATCTGTATAAGAGACAAGTGTAGAGGCCGTCGATAGATATAGATGCAAGCCATAGTCAAGTGTCCCCTGGATGTATCAGATAATGCGTTTGAGCGCATTCATGTGCTCAACCCTAGGATCATGCATAAATAAACACACCTACTGTACGACATACGTAATATCTGTTCTTGTGAATGTAAGATACTAAAGAGCCCCTGCAAGACTGCGATAGTGGGTGAGATCCTCGTAAGGTGAGCCAGCCGCACCACCCAACTTGGATTTAGTATCAACTGGAGTGGAAATAGACTTACACGAGGACATACCAGCTCACTCAATTATATCAGCGGCATACTTTCTTTGGGATAAGAATAACCCACCTACATGGCGAGTGACATCAATCCCCAAGAAGTAACTCAAGGGCCCCAAGTATTTCATAACAAACTCAGGACTGAGTAGTATCATGATAGACTTGCGTAAATCATTAGAAGAAGCAGTCAAGATAATATCATCCACATATAATAGAATATATTCCAAGGAAGTACCACGCCGATATATGAATAGAGAATAATTAGACCTATTGTGAGAAAATCCAATAGTAGATACATAGTCTGCAAATCGCTTATACCAAGCCCGTGGGGCCTGCTTGAGCCCATATAAGGACTTCTTCAATAAACATACATGATTATGATATTTGGGGTCTCAAAAACCCAAGGGCTGATGCATGTAGACTATCTCTTTAAGATCACAAAGTAAGAAAGCATTCTTTACATCTAGCTGATGAATGGGCCATGCCTTTGAAAGAGCTAGACTGAGAACAATGCGAATGGTAGCCGATTTGACCACCGGACTAAATGTCTCACCACAATCCATGCCAACATATTGAGTTTTACCATCACATACAAGATGATCCTTATGTCTCGCAAAAGAACCATCAAAATTATCTTTATGAGTAAAAATCCTAATTGACCGAATAATATTAATGGCAGAAGGACGGGGTACCAACTCCCACGTTTTATTTTCAATAAGAGCATTATATTCATCGTGCATATCCAATTTCCAATTTGGGTCATTTAATGCAGACACTGGGTTACGGGTAGGGATGGCAACGGATCGGATCTGGACCGGATCCTACTAGATCCAGATCCAAATCCGTTTTTCATACCTGAATCTAGATCCAGATCTAGATCCATCGGGTTCATAAAAATCATATCCAAATCCGGATCCATCGGATCCACCGGGTCTACGGATCGGATCTGGATCCACATGTAAAAAATTTTGCTTTGCTAAGAATGTAACCTTGCTAAGAATTTTTTTTTGAACTGACAAATGATTTTTACATAGCTAACAGTTTACTTTGTTTCAATTTTGAAATGTTCATATGAGATATTTTGTTCGTTGTCTCGTTTTGATTGTGAGCTATTTTGCATGTGCTTGGAATCTTCACAAACGACGTGAATATAATTTTAACTACTTGTCTATAGAGATGTTAGTCATTCACTAATATAAAATTGATTTTATTATCGAAGTTACCTCTTAATTTTTTGGTTTTTGAGTTAACGCGGGGATAAATTAAACTTGTTTTGAGAATTAAACTTGCAAGGATGTGCTTAGCAATTTTAAGAAAATACTTACAAAATTACATTCTAGGTTATGAATATATTTAATAAAAAATGGATCCACGGTTCGGATCTGGACCGGATACGGATCTCAAATACAAGATCCAAATCTAGATCCGATCCGTCAGAAATGGATCCGGATCTGTTCGGTCCAAATTTTGAAGATCCATATCTTATAAAACGGATCTGGATCCACCGAATTCGGACCGGGTCCAGGATCCACTGCCATCTCTAGTTACGGGGTAGCGGAGATTTAAGAACATTAGAGTTAAGATTAAAATGCATTTTTGGTTTAAACATACCCCATTGACTACGAGTAATACGTCGGTGACTCAGGAGAGAATTGGGTGGATTTTGGGAAAAAATCGAATGGGGGATGGACTGGCCAGCAGGCAGTAGGCCTGCTGGCCCAATACTGGAACCTAGACTGGGAACTGGAACGAAACAAGGGCAGAATTGGGCTGGATGATTGGCCCAGTTGTGGGACTTGGGATGGGATAGGCTGTGGCTGTTGGTGGGCCATCAGACAGTGGGCCTACTGGCATTCCGGGGTACTGGATTGGCCTAATAAGTGGTGCATATTGTAAGGTGAGACTTCGTCATCTAAATAATTATACGAACTAGGCACGGGACTACTCACTTTAGCAAACAGATATTGGGTTTCATAAAAAATAACATGGTGACTAATTATGATTTTATTAGATGATAAATCAAAATATTTGTAACCACGATGATTAGATGGATAATCCAAAAACACACAAGCGGTAGAACGAGCTTGATGTTTGTTAATTGTAGTTGATGGAAATAGTGGATAACATAAACACCCAAAGATCCTAAGATGTGAATATGAAGGATTCTTATTATAGAGGATTTTAAGAGGGGATGAATATTCCAATCCTTTGGTAGGAAGTATGTTAAGGAGATAAGTAGTCATTTGTAGAGCATGATGCCAAAAGGAAGGGGGTACGGAAGCATGGACCAATAACGTTCGAATAATATTATTAATGGTATGAATTTTTTACTCGACTTTCCCATTTTGTGAGGATGTATGAGGACAAGAGAACAAAAAATGATGCCATTAGCAACAAAAAATTCCTGAAATACCCATTATCATATTCTTTGCCATTATCACATTGAATATTTTTGATTTCCCGTTCGAATTGGGTACGGATGAATGCTCTAAATTTTAAGAAGGTGGAAAAAACTTGAGATTTTTTCGCTAACGAAAAGGTCCATAAAAAATTAGAATAATCATCCAAAAATAGAACATAATAGCGATGGCCCACAAAACTCAGAACGGCAGATGTCCGTAAATCTCTATGAATAATGTCAAAAGGCATCAAAGTACGAGAAGTAGAGGCTACAAATGGTAATCTAACATACTTCCTCAATGGACAAGAATGACAAATTGGAGTACTACGCGTACCCTTACAAGAAATAAAATTGTTTTTATGCAAGGAAGAAACAATAGACGATCCAAGGATACCCAAACGTGCATGCCATAAGGAAGGAGCTAGAGCTGCAAATATTGATGGCATGGCTTGACTCGAGAAACTGGAGGCGGGCATGATTGGATAAAGATCTCCCCTACTATTGCATCTCATGACAGGTATCCCCATTTGAAATCTTTCACAAAAAACCCAAAAAGATCAAAATTAACAGAAACCCAATTATCAGTGGTGAATTTTTGGACAAACACCAAATTTTTAATTTCGGTAGGGGCATGAAGGGTATTTTTCAAGACAAGAGTTGGATGTGTGGGAGACAAAGTGGAATTACCGTAACTACGAATTGGAATGGTATTGCCATTACCAATAATAATGCCACGAGTTTTGCTCAAATTGGAATAAGACGAGAGAGTACCTTGGTCGAACGTTATGTGAGAAGTGGCGCCAATGTACATGTACCAATACGTGTCTAGAGGATTTAATCCAAGGGTATGCATAGCAGCCTCAATATCTGTGGATGTCGGGATCGGATTCGGGCCCACAACAATAAAGTCCTGTGGGGGCCGAGGCCCAAGCAAACCGGCCTACTGGCCTGACCCGGAACACTGCTGGTAAGAACCCGAGAGATTGGGCCTGTGATGGGGTTGGACTGAGGCCCAAGATTGCTGGAAATAAGTGGGAGGACAGTAGGCGGGACTGGGCCACTGGTCCAAGCCCACTCCCAAGGGGCCCAAGGCTGAGACTAGGTTGGCTGGGCCCCAAAACCCTGAGGCCCACTGCAGCTGTTGTTACTATTCCCGCCGGTGTTGCTACTGTTCCGGCCACCGCTGTTGTTGCCGCCACAATTTTTGCCATTATTTTTATGGTTTTAACCTTTCTTGCCACCACCGTTGTTGCGGTTTTGGCCCGAATTGTCAACAAACCATGAGAGTTATTGGAGGAAGTCATCATCATCACGGAACTGGAGTCAGTAGCCGCCTTTTTTCTAAGCCAGCTTCTTCTAATGTGAGCATCGAATAGACTTGATAAAAAGGTGGAAGCGGATTACTTTGACGGATGACAGTCCCAACACCATTATAGGTCTCAGATAGGCCTGCAACCATTTGTAGAACAAGACGATTATTGGGAACAGACGCTCCAATGTTACGGAGTTGGTCTGCTAATTCCTTGAGCCGTTTACAATAATCTGAAACATTCGGGAAATCTTCCATGCTGACTTGGGAAAATTCCTGCTCAAGGGTGACAACTCGGGAATGTTGTTTATCCTAGAATATATCACGCAATCTATTCCAGGTAGCCATAGCTGTACTGTCTATTTTAATGATCGTCTGTAAAAGGTCGATAGAAATAGTAGAGTAAATCCACTGAAGGATTGTAGCATCAAGAGTGATCCATAACTGAGGATCCTCCGTGGATGGAGGGATAGTGGGAGAAATTATGTGATGGAGGACTTGATGTGAGATTGTGTGAATTTTGAACAATTTTTCCCACGTTGCATATTGGACTTTCTCCATCTCAAGTACAATAGGGATGTGGTTCTGGATGTTGGAAACAGTAAGGGCGGGATGGATTGGTTATCTTCTTACCACACGATTTTCAACTATCAAGCCATGACAGTTACATTATCTATGCCGAAGATTCCTCGAGTATAGTGGAGAGGTGTTTAGTCACACTTTGAAGAAGGTGATATTTTTTCTTAAGGTTCGACGGTTAGTGAAGAGAGAATGTTTGGCTTACTTGGCGCATATGCGAGATACTAGCGTGGGAACTCTTACTCTTGAGTCTATTCCGATGGTGAGTGTGTTTTTTGATTTACTCTTGAGTCTATTCCGAATACTCCTACTCTTGAGTCAATTTCGGTAGTATGGGAGACTTCTATTCAAGTTTCTTTATTTTCTTCAAGATTCGCTGTGCAAAACAGGTTCCGTCTCGGCTCTTGCAAAATTTTCATTGACCGCATATATTGTTGAGCATTTCCTTTTTCACTGGTTGCTACACTTGGTATTTGATATCCCTTTACTGTTCTCATATGTGCTATTTTATTTGCCAATCTACTATCTAAATTTTGTAGAATCTCTTGGTACTAGCCTTTAAATTTTAACTTTCATTCTTAATTGTATTCTGCATACATTGTTTCCTGAGTTTACTACACTTGAATATTATTATCATTACTATTTTTACCTTTACTTCTATATATTGCGTTAGTGTCTTTCAGGTATGATGGTAGTTTGAGGTCGTGTACTCGATTGGGGGTGGGGGTGAGGGTAGGGCCAGAGGCGAAGGTGGTACGGGGATCAGGGGAGCGCATAGATTGAGAGTCGGGTCTTATAACATAGGGACTTTGATGGGAAGGTCGATAGAATTAGTGAAGATTCTTAAGAAGAGGAAGATCAGTATAACTTGCGTCCAGGAAACCAAATGGGTAGGAACTAAGGCTTTGGAGGTAAATGGGCTTAAGTTGTGGTACTCGGGGTGCTCGAGAGGTAGGAATGTAGTAGGTATATTAGTGGACAGGGACCTCAGGGATCAAGTAGTAGAGGTTAAGAGGGTGAATTATAAGATGATATTCCTTAAGCTAGTTGTGGCAGGGATAAATTTTAACATAATTAGTGCATATGCGCCTCAGGCGGGTTTGGAGAAGGAGGATAAAAGATGCTTTTGAGAAGAGTTGGATGAGGTTATGAGGGGTATCCCGCAGACCGAGAAACTAGTGTTAGGAGGAGATTTTAATGGACACATAGGAACTACTTCAGGAGGATATGATAAGGTGTATGAAGGGTTCGACTTTGGGGATTGAAAAGAGGGAGGAGTTTCCCTGTTAGACTTCGCGAATGCTTTTGAGTTGGTCATAGCTAACTCGAGCTTCTAAAAGAGGGAGGAACACTTGGTGACTTATTGTAGTGTGGTGGCTAGGACTCAGATAGATTACATGCTCCTTAAAAAGGGTGATAAACATGTTTGCAAGGACTACAAGGTTATCTCGGGCAAGAATATTACAACCCAGCATAAGCTTGTGGTTATAGACTTAGATATCAAGATAAAGAAGAAGAAGATGGTTGCTCATGACCGGCCACAGATTAGATGGGGAGTCCTGATTGAGGTCAAAGCTTAGGAGATGAGAGAGAAGTTGCAGGCTAGAGGGCTCAGAAGAGTAGTCGGGACACTGATAGTATGTGGATTAGAACTTCTGAATGCATCACGAAAGTAACTAGAGAGGTGCTAGGGGTATCGAGGGGCAGCTCAAGTGGATGTAAAAGGGACTGATGGTGGAATGAGGAGGTATAAGAAAAAGTAGAAGAAATGAAAGTTGTATATGTGGTGCTAGTGGAAAGCATAGACAAGAAGGACAAGAGGAGGAATAATGAGAGGTATAAGGCATCGAAGAAGAAAGAGAAGCTAGCGGTCACAGCGGCTAAAACAATAATTTTTAAGCACTTGTATAGAGAGCTCGAGTGCAGGGGGGGGGGGGATAGGAAGTTGCATAGTCTTGCCAAGACGAAAGAGAGAAAGTCTCCTGACCTAGATCCAATAAAGTGCATCAAGGACGAGCATGGAAAAATATTGGTAGATGCGACACACATTAGACGAACATGGCAGACGTATTTCTATAAGCTCTTGAATGAAGAATGAGACAGAGATATCGTGCTGGAGAGTTACAACATTCCGTGAGCCATAAAGATTTTGGATATTGTAGGTGCATAAATGATACATAAGTTAGGGGGGCTATCCGTAAGATGAGGATGTGAGAGAGACCGGGCCAGATGAGATCCTGGTAGACTTTTCGAAGAGCACAGGAGAGGTAGGTATGGAGTAACGGACTAGGTTGTTTAATGTCATATTTAGGATGGGTAAGATGCTAAAAGATTGGAGGTGGAGTAAAATAGTCGCGTTGTACAAGAACAAGGGCGATATTCAAAACTGCAATAACTACAAGAGTATCAAATTGCTAAGCCACACTATGAAAGTGTGGGAGATGGTGGTCGAGATAAGGATGATAAGGGATATATCGATATTTGAGAACCAGTTCATATTCATGCTGGGGCGATCGATTATAGAAGCTATTTATCTTGTCAGAAGATTGTTGGAGCAATATAGGGACGAAAAGATAAACTTATATATGGTGTTCATTGACCTACAAAATGCATATGATAGAGTCCCTCAAGAGGTCTTCTAGAGATGCTGGGAGTATAGGGGTGTGCATGTGGCTTACATTAGGGAAATTAAGGACATTTATGAGGGTGCCAAGACCCGGGTTAGGACAATGAGAGGTGACTCAGAGCACTTTTTTGTTATGATGGGGTTGCACCAGGGATCAACCCTTAGCTAGTTTCTATTTGCCTTAGTGATGGACTTATTGATGCGTCATATTTAAGAGGAGGTGCCATGGTGTATGTTATTTACAGAAGACATCGTTTTGATTGATGAGACGCGTAGTGGAGTTAATGATAGACTGTAAGTGTAGAGAACAACCCTAGAATTTAAAGGTTTTAGGTTAAGGAAGACTAAGACGTAGTACATGGAGTGCAATTTTAGTGACACATAAGACAATGTGGAAGTGAAGATCGAGGCACAAGCTATATCCAAAAGAGGAAGCTTCAAGTACCTTGGGTCCATAATACAAGGGGATGGTAAGATTAATGATGATGTCACAGTCTGTATTGGAGGACAATGGATGAAATAGAGGCTCACCTATGGGGTACTTTGCGATAAGAAAGTGTCGCCTAGGTTGAAAGGTATGTTCTACAGAGTGGTGGTTATACAAGCTTTGTTGTATGGGGTAGAATATTGGCCAGTTAAGAACGTTCACGTTCAGAAGATACATGTGGAAGAGATGAGGATGCTCAATCTTGAAGGGTTGCTTGACTTCCCATCTCCACAATCGGCCTAGTGCCATGTATCTAAAACACACTCCAAGGATATCATTCAAGTGCTAATCAACCATGTATGGAAGCTATCAAAGAGGTTCTAGAAGCACAATGGATTTGGATGAGAAGCTCACTCGGCCGATGACCTTTCCCCTTCCCCTTTCCCACCTAGTTGATTAAGTGTGTAGTCTATGTCTTTATGTTTTCTTTATAGAAGGTTCCTTGTTCTACTATAAAAGGAGCCCTTAGGATATTATATTAAGCAGAGAGTTGTTTTGATATAAAACTTGAGTGTTTACTCATCTTGCTAAGTCTTTCAATCCGGGATTGTAAATTCTTAGTTGATCCTCCGGGAGGGTCGCTTGGTTCTCCGGGAGAACCACCTATCTTTTATAAGGTTTCGGTCACCCTTTTTTGGTTAGTGTTGAGCCTAGCGGTCAGCAAACCTCAACCTAGTCCTTGTACAATTGACCACAACACCCGTGGAGACCACACGAGCAATTAAATCCTCATGTTACCATCCAAGAACTTCATATTGTCCGAGTTGTGACTTGGTGTTGTGATCGGATTGCTATTTGCAATCCCGTGTCCATTCCTTGTTTCAACTATTTGTTTGGTTACACCACAATCCTCCACAACACCCCACAAACACCCCTACCAACCATAAACACCCACAAGCTCATTACCTGCAACCAACCATAAACACCCATAAGTCCAAAACAATCACCCAACGTTCCCCGCCGAGACCACTTCTTGGACCTCCACTGTCCCAGGTTGTTTCCGCAACCTTACCACCACCAAAACACCAAGCCACCACCACCATACTGTTCCACAAAACCCCAGAGACACACTCCCAATATGCCGTAACACACCTTCAAGCTACTCCATCCGAATTGGCCTTCAACCACCCCATTATCCATCCCACCCGAGAAACCACAAACCTTCACTGTTCCAACTTTGTGCCGCGACCCTACCACCAATAAACGGCCAAATACAAACCACTACACCAACCCTCACACCACCCGCAACCATCACCCAAAGCTCCTTGGCCCGGCTCTTTATACATCTACCCGAAACCATCGCTAACACCCCACATCTCGGCTTACCGAGAACCCGATAAATCCCACCTGCCTTGCCTATTTTTGGGTCAACCCAAATCTCACCAATACTCGAACTACTTACCTACTCAAATATCTCCATACTTACATCAAATTGGTATCAGAGCCAAGGGTTTCCATCCCACATAATAAAGCAATGGCCTATACTGAACAAGAGTTTCGGAGGATGATGAGTAACGCCCTTGCAAAACGTGTGCAAGCAATAAGAAAGGAACTTGCGGGATATGCCGTAAGTAAGAACACTCCTTCAAGGGTTGAACAAATCCATCCAAGATTTGATATAGGAGAATCTCAGGTGGTGAGGACACTTTTTCTACGTGGCAAACCAAAATCGAGAAATGCCGAAAGGAAGGGCAACACCATGCCTTGGTTACTAACTCATTGTATCACATTGAAATAAAGGACAATACCTCCTTTATGAATCCATTATATGATCCAGAGGATGTGGAAACATGTGAAACCTCCATTTCCCGACATGTTCTAAGTATGCAACTTGATGCACACGAGGAGGCGCAAAATGAACAATTCGTTCATACTCGGTGTAAGGTGAAAGATCAGGTGCTTAACATGATCATTGATGGGAAGAGTTATATAAATATGACTTTAATAAAGATGGTAACCAAATTGGACCTACCGTCCCGTAACCATCCCCGTCTGTATATTCTCCAAAGGCCAACCCAAGACGAAGAACTACGAGTAGCAAGACAAACTCTTGTTAGTTTTCATATTGGAGGATAAGAAGATAACATTTGGTATGACGTCTTACCAATAGATGCCTTCCATATTCTTTTGTGCCAACCATTGCAACTTAGTCGAAGGGGACAACACGATGAGGAGAGGAATAACTATTCTCTTCGGAGTAATGGAAAAATGATCCTGTTGTTGGCTATGTCGCCTAGTGAAGTGAAGGACCTGAGAGTCTGAAGGGCGGAAAAGTACAAATAAGAGGCTCTATTAGTTTATGCGCAAAAACTAGAAGAGGAAGCCAAGAAGAGGAGTCTTCTAGACTCATTAGTGGGCAAGAACGACTTCGCAATAGCCGCAGTTAAATGTGCAACCCCAAAAGAGACTGTAAAGAAATTGGTGAAGAATGCGTGCACAGATGTTGTCACAATCATGCCACCATCCACGGTTGAAGATGTGAGCTTGGTGTAACATCCCGTATTTTCGGGTAACGGTTAAACACATAAACGTAGGCAAGTGGACCGGGCTCCGGGAAGTTTATGTTGTACTTCGTAGGCTAATAAGAAAATTAGTTTATAAAAAGACATGATCCTGAAATAATTTTGGATTTAATAAGTGTGACGACGGGGATTAATAATAATTGTGCATCTCTGAAGAGATTATAGACTAGTATTATATTACAGGAATTATGGCATTAGGTATAAGAGGATTTTATAAGTCGTCGGGATTTAAGTGAATTGGGATCGGGAATTTAATTGTGTGTATAATTAATTAATTATGGGATTAATTAATTAAAAGAGGGGACAACACTTAGTGAAACATCACGTGTACGCTTATAAGTCATTGTGGGATGACTAAGCCCAAGGCAGTCGACTGATGGAAGCAACGTAAAGCTCCATACCTTCATTCTCTTCTCTATTCTAAAAAAACTTCATCTCTTTCAATTTTTCTTGTGAAACCTTTTCTTAAAGAAGAGGCCTCTACACTTTAATCAGAAGGGGTAAAAAAATTCTCAGTGATAACTCTCTGAAATTCTCAGTCGAATTTGGGGATTTTTGTAAGCTTTCGCATAGACAAAAAAGGGAGAAATTCAAGGTGTTCTGGGCTTTAATTCCAGTAGAACCGAAGCCTTAAGCAAGCCTAGAAACTCAAAAGCTAAACAAGAACCTTGAATGCGAAAGGATTCTAGCGCAAATCAATTTTGCATTATGTTTCTGGTTATCGGAAGCTGTTTGGGGTGAAAGATTTTCCGACGACGCTCGTCACTACGCTTAAAAGAGGTAACCTTCCTTGTTCTTAAAGTTTGTACAATTTCATAATTTGATTCTTGCCACTAGTTCTAGGACGATTGTCAAAAATGCTAAGTTTGGGTTGGGTGTTGTCGGGACTGCTGTAATTGTAAGTTACTAGGTGTGCATGTGAAATCATTGTACTGTTTTGGAGATTGTAGCAGTAAAAAGAAGGACTAAGAGGGTTGGATGTTTCACTACATGTATAGATTTCGATGTAGAAGGAATATAGGTTCTACGCGTTCAAGGTATTCGCTAGAATGTCTCTAAGAATCTGTTTCTAATATTTTAAGTCGATTATGATTTAAATCATCCATGTGATGTAGATAATCGTTCATAGAGCTTACAAGGACCCGCGAAACTTAGATAATTTCGACAACAAGGTATGCAAGGCTCTTTCATTCTTTTTGGCATAATTCTATGTGCGAAACATAACTATCATATTGCTACATAAATTACTCTACTCTTAGTAGTTAAGGATGATCAAGTCATCGACTCCTATGTTGAAAGAATATATAAGCATGTTTCTAAGACCTTGACAAGGCACACTGGAAAAGATGTTGATGTCCCCAATATTAACCAAAGGCGTAAAGGATATTATGTCACTCCGGATGTTTTATTATTATTCATGCATTTCATTTGCATCGCATTCATATGTTATCCTGGACCTCTTATGCTATGCACACTACTATATGGTAAATATTGTATAAATATATGTATGGGAATTGGGAAAAGGGAAAAAGGTATTATATACGGACACCACCTGCAGTTGGTACGGACTATCACAAAAAGAGCCCGAAGTGGCCAATATGATGTGATGATGTGATGCCCTTGTGTGGCGATATAACCTGATGCCCACAGAGGCGGTTATGGGTAGGATTTATGTGTGGACATTAGTATACCGCACTTGCATTGTGCATACATTCATTAACCATTATATGGTATGATGCCCACAGAGGCTATTATGGTAAGGAAGATGCCCGAAGAGGCTGATGTATATGTATATTGCATTGTGCATAACATTTAGGCATGTGTATTAGGGCCCTCAGAGGCATTTACTGATGATCAATTGTTTCCGTTTCAGACTACGATATGTCTCTGCTATGTTATTTCTTATGCCTGACATACTCAGTACATCAGTCGTACTGACGTCTCTTTTGTCTAGGGATGCTGCGTTTTATGCCCGCAGGTTCATATTGAGAGGGTGACGGTTCACACTAGTAGGTTGCTAGTTCAGCTGGTGTCCAGAGCACTCTATTGGTTTCGGAGTCGCAATTTGGTTGTGGTATGTTCTTCTCCGTAGAGGCTTGTAGATAGGTGTCATCTGGTTAGTTGTCGTATATGGCCTTGTCGGCCTTGGTATATAAATGTTTAAATTGGGGCTTTTGGGTTGAAACGTCATATTGTCTACCACGGCTCAGTCCATGTTTAGACATGATTAAGGGTAGAATGTATTTGGTGTGCCCGGCGGGTAGGGTCCAGGTGCCCGTCGCGGCCCTCTGATTTGGGTCGTGACAAATTTGGTATCAGAGCCTATTTTTCCTAGGGAGTCTACAAGCCGTGTCTAGTAGAGTCTTGGTTATGGGTGTGTTGCGCACCACACTTATAAACATGAGACTAAAGGGCTTTTAGAATTGTTTCCATTTTTTCATAATCTAGATCGTTCAATAGAGCTGAGTCGTGAGAGTATTAGTTACTAATCAAATTTTATCATTTGAACTGCAGTAGCGTCCACAATGAGAAGCACCTCAGATAATAAGAATGCGGGTACTGTCGCAAGACAAGATGTTAGACAGACACCACCCGCTGGCACGGGTCGGAGGGTTACAGAAGTTGAAAGAAGAGAGGTGACTTATACTATGGACTGAGATACATCAGAAATCATGGAGTCTATAGAGGAGGATCCAGCCGAAGATCCCTATTTGTCACCCGCTCGAACACCATCGGTTCTTCCAGCAGGAAGTGGGGTGAGGGGAGTTCCGACGTCACCAAGGACTTTAGTGTCAGTGTCGGGCCCCACTGACCAGGGGATTGGGGGAACAACCCAGGGACGGGTACAACTGAATTTTCCTCAGACATCACGCCATGACCGGGTTTGCATGTCGCTCAATGACCCCGACCTTTATGATATTTCGGATAGTCCTCAATCTTGGGGATCCGTTAACCAGGGCTCGTCGGTCTAGGTTATGAGATACACGTCGGATAAGAGAGTTCCACTCCGAAGTGTGTCAGATCGAGGCTCATATATAGGACCAAGATAGGATAGTGCAGATTCACCAACAAGAGCATAAGGTTGTCCTAATACCTATCCCGATAATCCATAAGGTATCTAAAGTAGCTCCCTTAAATAAATGATGTATTGTGTGTAACCGGTATAAGGTTATATGTTTGGATTAATCAAAGAAATGTATAAATTTTGTATGTCAATTGATAAGGTTGTTGTGTAGTTTGGTGTGATTTTAGTTAAGTCATGAAATGGCTTTAAAACTGTTTGTATGCATAAGTTGGGAAATACTAATTTTGATTGAACTAATTTTTGGAGTAATTAATGTTCGTTAGAGATAATTTTGACTAAATATGGATCCGTTTTCATGTGAGAAAAAAAAGGGGGATGGGAAGTATGTTAGTTGAGATTGTGCACTGGTATGTTTATACTTACATGAATGGAATATGTGTATATGACTTGAGAAGTTAATAGAAACCTCATGTGTGTGTCTGATTGGTTTGTTGGATGGATTGCTACTATGTAGGGTACTATATGCTTGATTGAAGTGTTGTAGCTAAGTCTTATTGCAGACCAAACATGTTTAGGTTAAGTGTTTGATTAATTTGTTTAAGTAATCTAGTTGGTTAAGATATTCAGCAGGCTTGTATGCAATGGTGTGGTATTATTGATATGCTTTAGGACATTTATTAGCTAGGAAGTACTATGATATATGTTGCTTGGTCTGATGTGTATATGAAATCTGTATTTTTGTAAGTCTGGGATTAAACTGAGTCTAGTATATATATGTATTATTTGGCTAGTTTGTGCTTGTCTTTTTGGAAATTGTTGGTGTGTATGGAGTTATAAATTTCTAAATGGTTGACTTACAACTTACCTTATGACCATCCTCATCATGTCACCCCTAAATCAGTCCCTAACATGTGTTTGTATCCAGTTATAAACTGTCTAAAGGTATGTCAACTATGGACTGGGGTCATGAAGGCTATGGGGATTGGAACATGTGTTTAGTGATTTGTTTATATCTTCACTTAGAGTTGAATACCAACAGTGAGATGTGTGAGCTTGGATCAGATTCTGAAGCTAGAAACAAAATGTGTTGAAATGTGATTTGAATTGTGAAGTACTTAAATAACTATGGAACTTGAATATGAAGATTGATTGTGTTCATTATGTGCCAGCTATGTCAACTAATTGTTCTGCCTTTGGATATGTCTCCAGTGTAGCTAGTTTTAAGAAATTTTAGTTTATGTTTAAAAATTATGTTAGGTTTGGCATGATATTTGTCAAATTAAAACATGATAACATGTTGATTAAAATGTGTGATACGTGCATAATTGTATAAGAACCATGATAAGAATAGACTTTTATATGTTGAAATGCTACTTTGTCTAGGTTGTGTAATTCAGCTCATTCTTTAAGACATGCTATCCATGCTATGCGTAAGTGCACTTGTGAGGTCCTCAAAATATTGCACTTTGAGAAATGATCTTATACCTTTTGAGTTATGGATGTTGTTTTACTACTAATCCCTGCTACATGTTGCTATGTTACCCTGAGTTACCGTAACTTGAGATAAATGGTTGTTATTTACTACTGTGGTTTTGCTGCAAACATTGCACTTGTTGAGCTTCCCTGTTGTGTTAAATGGTCTGCTGATCTATTGTGCTTTAGTACAAATAATTGCTACATTCCTGGCTCATTTATGGTTGTTGTTAAGGTTGTTTAGTTATGCTTTAAGGCTATGTGATTGTTGTTTCAAAAGGGGAGTGGCTACTACTGGTGAGGGGGGCTGGTTGTTGCTGTCTGTGTTCCATTTTTATGAATACTGATGATTGTTTCCATTAGCTGCTACATTTGGTTATTGGCACTGTTATGTTGAGCTGCTTGCTGTGCATATCTGTTATTTTTCTGATGCATTTAGCTACCATGTTCTGGCTGTTGTTTGAAGTTACTTGCTGCTGCTGTTGGGCTGCTATTTTTGCTGTCACTAGCTACTGTTATCACTACTGTACTTGATAAGGATTGTGCCCATGTCTAACCACATGTTGCTGCCCTCAGGTTGTGAAAAACTTGTAGTTGCCGCATAGCAACTTAAACCAGTGCCATGTTGTTACATGATGTCTCACTCATTTGAAAAATGATCACCTGAAATGGTTCAAACACTAGCTATAGAACTGTTCAAAGGAACCTATCATGGGGTGACAATATAGCTAAAACATGATTAATTATACTGATTTGTTTACTGTTTCAAATAACTAGGATACATATAGGGCTTTTAACTAAACATGCTTCTTAGTTGAGTATGAAGAGTGAATGAGATATACTGCACACCTAGGCAAGAATCCATCAACCCATTAACTTGAGTCTATGTGTTTTTGTTTTGTCTTAATTCAAATCTTTTATGGTATGTACTGTTTGGCCAGAAAAGGGTATGTATTGAATTCATATGTCAACCTATTACTATCAGCTAGATATCCTCATGGATTGAGTTTTGGTAACTAGGTTACTATTTAAATCACCTTAGTTAATCTCTACTTAGTAAAAACTGAAAATTTTGAGTTGCCATGCTTAAAAGCTATGTTTTGTGGTCTTGTTTAAAAAAGCAAATGAGTTAGATCATGTCTGCACACTTAGAATGAAAGTTCAAGAGACTTAAATCTGATTACTCTTACTTACTTTGTGAAATAAGGATAAGGATCCTAGGCTTAAAACTTGGGTCCTGCCCATTTCTTGCTTTCTAAGTACTAGGAATATTTCTGTTCTATCTAACAATATTATGATTACATTACATTGTGCTCTAATAGACATACCAGATACCATTCTTCTGTTGTGCATAAACTAATATAGTTAAAATTAATTAAGACCTATAGGCTGTGTTGAATTGTCACCTCAATGGCATGTGTTTCAATAATGAAATGAACTTGAAACTCTTGTGATAAATAGCTAAATTTCCTAGATGTAGTCCTAAGGCTGACCAAAGAAAGCATAATGGTAGGATAGTGATCTGGTACAAGGGAGTTTGGACATATGTGTGAATTAATCTTTCTTTTCTCTTCATGGTTATCTTGTACTCCTGTGACTTGTTCAAAACATCATATTTGCTTTCCTAAAGGCTGATTGTAGTACAAATCAAGCTAGTCTTGCTTAAACTATTTGCATCATGGTTAACTTAGAATTTTCACTCCCGTTTAGATTAAGTGCTAAACTGTAATAATAGCCTGAGTTGTATATATCATTTGATATATGTATATAAAAAAAGAATATGAATTAGACCTATCATTCCAACATTCGAGGACGAATGCTTCTAAGGGGGAAGGGATGTAACATCCCGTATTTTCGGGTAACAATTAAACACATAAACGTAGGCAAGTGGACCGGGCTCCGGGAAGTTTATGTTGTACTTCATAGGCTAATAAGAAAATTAGTTTATAAAAGGGCATGATCCCGAAATAATTTTGGATTTAATAAGTGTGACGACGGGGATTAATAATAATTGTGTATCCTCGAAGAGATTATAAACTAGTATTATATTATATTATATGAATTATGACATTAGGTATAATAAGAGGATTTTATAAGTCATCCGGATTTAAGTGAATTGGGATCGGGAATTTAATTGTGTATAAAATTAATTAATTATGGGATTAATTAATTAAAAGGGGGGACAACACTTAGTGAAACATCACGTGTACGCTTATAAGTCACTGTGGGATGACTAAGCCCAAGGCAGTCGACCGATGGAAGCTATGTAAAGCTCCATACCTTCATTCTCTTCTCTATTCTAAAAAAAAACTACATCTCTTTCAGTTTCTCTTGTGAAACCTTTTCTTAAAGAAGAGGCCTCTACACTTTAATCAGAAGGGGTAAAAAAATTCTCAGCGATAACTCTCTGAAACTCTCAATCGAATTTGGGGATTTTCGTAAGCTTTCGCATAAACAAAAAAGGGAGAAATTCAAGGTGTTCTGGGCTTTAATTACAGTAGAACCGAAGCCTTAAACAAGCCTAGAAACTCAGAAGATAAACAAGAACCTTGAATGCAAAAGGATTCTGGCGCGAATCGATTTTGGGTTCTGTTTCTGGTTATCGGAAGCTGTTTGGGGTGAAAGATTTCCCGATGACGCTCGTCACTACATTTAAAAGAGGTAACCTTCCTTGTTCTTAAAGTTTGTACAATTTCAGAATTTGATTCTTGCCACTAGTTCTAGGACGATTGTCGAAAATGCTAAGTTTGGGTTGGGTGTTGCCGGGACTGCTGTAATTGTAAGTTAATGGGTTTGCATGTGAAATCATTGTACTATTTTGGAGATTGTAGCAGTAAAAAGAAGGACTAAGAGGGTTGGGTGTTTCACTACATGTATAGATTTTGATATAGAAGGAATATATGTTCTATGCGTTCAAGGAATTCAGTAGAATGTCTCTAAGAATCTGTTTCTAATATTTTGAGTCGATTATGATTTAAATCATCCGTGTGATGTAGATAATCATTCATAGAGCTTACAAGGACCCGCGAAACTTAGATAATTTCGACAACAAGGTATGCAAAACTCTTTCATTTTTTTGGCATAATTCTATGTGCGAAACATAACTATCGTATTGCTACATAAATTACTCTACTCTTAGTAGTTAAGGATGATCAAGTCATCGACTCCTATGTTGAAATAATATATAAGCATGTTTCTAAGACCTTGACCAGGTACACCAGAAAAGATGTTGATGTCCCCAATATTAACCAAAGGCGTAAAGGATATTATGTCACTCCGGATGTTTTATTATTATTCATGCATTACATTTGCATCGCATTCATATGTTATCCTGGACCACTTTTGCTATGCACACTACTATATGGTAAATATTGTATAAATATATATTTATGTATGGGAATTGGGAAAAGGGAAAAAGGCGTTATATACGCACACCACCTGCAGCTGGTACATACTATCACAAAAAGAGCCCGAAGAGGCCAATATAATGTGATGATATGATGCCCTTGTGCGGCGATATAACCTGATGCCCACAGAGGCGGTTATGGGTAGGATTCCTATGTGGACATTAGTGTACCAAACTTGCATTGTGCATACATTCATTAACCATTATATGGTATGATGCCCGCAGAGGCTGTTATGGTAAGAAAGATGCCAGAAGAGGCTGATGTATATGTATACTGCATTGTGCATAACATTTAGGCATGTGTATTAGGGCCCTAAGAGGCATTTACTGATGATCAGTTGTTTCCATTTCAGACTATGATATGTCTCTGCTATGTTATTTCTTATGCCTGACATACTCAGTACATCAGTCGTACTGACGTCTCTTTTGTCTAGGGACGCTGCGTTTTATGCCCGCAGGTTCATATTGAGAGGGTGACGGTTCACACTAGTAGGTTGCTGATTCAGCTGGTGTCCAGAGCACTCTATTGGTTTCGGAGTCGCGATTTGGTCGTGGTATGTTCTTCTCTGTAGAGGCTTATAGATAGGTGTCCTATGGTTAGTTGTCGTATATGGCCTTGTCGGCCATGGTATATAAATGTGTAAATTGGGGATTTTGGGTTGAAACCTCCTATTTTCTACCACGACTCAGTCCGTGTTTAGACATGATTAAGGGTAGAATGTATCTGGGTGCCCGGCGGGTAGGGTCCGGGTGCCCATCGCGGCCCTCCGGTTTGGGTCGTTACACTTGGTGCCACAACATGTATTGAATAGTCAACCAGGGGAGCATGAAGAATCGCAAAGGGAGCAGATATTCTATACCTGTTGCCAGATAAAAGAGAAAGTATGCAATATGATTATCGATGGAGGTAGTAGTGTCAACTTGATATCCATTGGGATAATTGGTGAGTTGCAATTGGCAATTCGCATGCATCCTAGACCTCACTATCTTCAATGGGTAAATAGAGGAAACAGATTCACAATAGCAACTCAAGCCCGTGTCAGCTTCCGGATTGGGGAATATGTGGATGAATTATGGTATGACGTCCTTCCGATGGATGTGGGTCATATCTTATTGGGTCGACCATGGAAATACGACTGAAAGACGTTGCATGACGGGGAGGAAAATTCCTATTCCCTCCATAAAGATGGCAGGGACTTCCGACTACGATCTCTTTCACCTAGCGAAGTGAGAAGAATGAAATTTCAAAACGCAAGAGAGTGTAAAGCAGAATCTGAGACCCTTTTGATTGAAGGATAAAGAAAAGAGGAAGATCTAAAGAAGGGGAGACCGTGGGATGTGATGGAGTCACTACCGGTTATGATGACCCAAGAAAGAAGTGACACTTGGTTCATAAGTGTCTACAATCATAAGATGCTCAAATTTGTCTTGAGGCATGAACCAAGAGTGGACGGATATTGGAATCTTCTTTCTAAGATGACAGTGAGTGGTGATCAAACGCTAGTTCCCAAGAGACTACTTGGTATGTCTAGGTGGATTGTGGAATCATTTGGGACGTATATTGGTCTAGGCTACCCGAGAGGTATAAAAGACAAAGAAGATTGGTCCAAGAGTTCAAAAATTAGCCGAGACCATGGTATGGGTATTTCTTACCCTCGGGTATTCCGAGTCCACGGATGTGTTGATGCTCATGTCACATCCATGAGAAAACTCTTTCAAATGGAGCAAGGAATTGATGCTGACTTAGGCCAAAAACTGCAAGCCGCGGATGCCTATGGTGCAGAATTGAAGGACGCACGTCACAATCATTGGACATATGAATCCTTGATACAATGGGAGACATACTTGAAGACGGGTCCTTTCAATTGGTTAGCGGGATTTCAAGTAGGTCCTTGTAAGGAACCAAGTCCAAATGAAAGAATGGATACAAAGTGGTATGATCAAGAGTTGTCCGCATATTTGATCCCTAATAATTTGAGGAAAACTTCTTCCAAAAAAGGGGAGAATGAGGTAAATCAAGTCCCATGCTCTATTCATCAATTCTAGATAAAAGGAAAAGTTCCAAGAACGCCAATGGCAAGCCTCAAACGCACGGCCAAGGGCTTGGAAATGTATGGAGTATGGAATGTCTTAGGTGACAACACATGATCATCTAAGAGAATCGTATTTTATTCGGCCTTAAGTGTGGTCTTGGCTGAGGCCTTGCTTTAGATTAATTGTCTTTAAGTTCTTGTCTTTCAATTCCTAGCTAAGTGTTAGGTACTTAGGATGTATTAAAGGGATGTAATAACTCTTAGCTACTTATTGGAACACATTCATTGAGGGAAGATGACTAAGCCGACAGAAGCCTCACCACATTGTGACATGAATAGGCGTGTACATGACAACAAGGGGATGAATACACCATCTAGAAGATGGGGACTTCAAAGTGGATAAGCCATGTCTAGATTTCATTAAAGGGAGTGCACCAATACATAGTTTGGAGAAACCGAAGGGTTGCTTGACTTCCCATCTCCACAATCGGCCAAGTGCCATGTATCTAAAACACACTCCAAGGAGATCATTCAAGTGCTAACCAACCTTGTATGGAAGCTATCAAAGAGGTTCTAGAAGCACAATGGATTTGGACGAGAAGCTCTCTCGGCCGATGACCTTTCCCCTTCCCCTTTCCCACCTAGTTGATTAAGTGTGTAGTCTATGTCTTTATGTTTTCTTTCTAGAAGGTTCCTTGTTCTACTATAAAAGGAGCCCTTAGGATATTTTATTAAGGCGAGAGTTGTTTTGATATAAAACTTGAGTGTTTACTCATCTTGCTAAGTCTTTCACTCCGGGATTGTAAGTTCTTAGTTGATCCTCCGGGAGGGTCGCTTGGTTCTCCGGGAGAACCACCTATCTTTTATAAGGTTTCGGTCACCCTTGCTTGGTTAGTATTAAGCCTATCGGCCAGCAAACCTCAACCCAGTCCTTGTGCAATTGACCACAAGATCCTTGGAGACCACACGAGCAATTAACTCCTCATGTTACCATCCAATAACTTCATATCGACAGAGTTGTGACTTGGTGTTGTGATCGGATTGCTATTTGCAATCCCGTGTCCATCCCTTGTTTCAACTGTTTGTTTGGTTACACCACAATCCTCCACAACACCCCACAAACACCCCTACCAAAGCTCATTACCCGCAACCAACCATAAGCACCCACATGTCCAAAACAATCACCCAACGTTCCCCACTGAGACCACTTCTCGGACCTCCACTATCCCAGGTTGTTTTCGCAACCTTAGCACCACCAAAACACCAAGCCTCCACCACCATCCTGTTATGCAAGACCCCCGAGACACATTCCCAATACGCTGTAACACGCCTTCAAGCCACTCCACTCGAAGCGGCCGTCAACCACCCTATTGTCCATCCTACCCGAGAAACCACGAACTCTCACTATTTTGGCTTTGTGCTGCGACCCTAGCACCACTAAACTCCCAAATCCGGACCACTACACTAACCCTCACACCACCCGCAACCATCACCCAAAGCGCCTTGTCCCGACTCCTTATACAGCTACCCAAAACCGTCGCCAACACCCCACATCTCGGATTACCGAGAACCCAAGAAATCCCACCGTCCTTGCCTATTTTCGGGTCAACCCGAATCTCACCAAGACCTAAACCACTTACCTACTCAAAGCCCTCCGTACTTATATCACGGGGCCTATCCTTTCTATCTCCTCGTCTCTCTTTCTTAGTAGTAGTATTTAGGTTATGTTTCATGCAATCTTTCATTGAGCACATTCGCTTTAAGCCGAGGGTCTATCGGAAATAGCCTCTCTTCCCCCACAAAGGTAGAAGTAAGGTCTGAGTTGAAAAAAAAAAGATTTTTTCAAGGGATTGTGTGATAACTTTTTCTACTTCTGCGTACATCCTACCCTGTCCATACCCCACTTTGTGGGATTATACTGTATATGTTATTGTTGTTGTTGTTGTAGTGTGTTGTTTGAGATCTTTTCGACGTACCTACTATGTCACGACCTAAATTACTAAGTCATGCGGACACCTACCTTTCCCAACCTTTATAGGCGAACCGTTCCATTAATCAATAATTCAACACAATAAAGTAAATAAAGCAGAATAAATAGAAGTCTAATTCATATAATAAGTATCAAGTGCGGGATACAACAACTACTCAAAGGATCTGGTCTGAATAGTACAAGAGCTTCTAACTATACAACTGGAATAAAATATACAACCACATCCTGAATACAACTTCTATTTCGAATGAAAGTTTAACAGAAAATCTAGATGACCTCCACGAGACCCTTGAAGGCTAATCGAACCTCCCTGAAATTCCTGCAACAACTCTACACCCGAAAAGGGTGTAGCAAGAGTAGTATCCATACAAACACTATGTACTGGTAGCTATAATAGGCCAATAAAAGTTAGCTAACATATGTACAAGAAAGAGTCAAAAAGCTCATTACAGCGGATTGTCTTCTGCTTCGGTGGACTCCATCCACTGGGGCGCACTGAATCTCGCCCCAACGAGTACACCAGCAACTAGAAAAATCAAGCCTTATGCAATTTCAACCCGAAATTTGATAATCACCCAAGACCTCCCCGACACAAACCATATATGTACACATCTGTAAAAACACGCTATGGACTCACTCGTGGCCTCACAATTTCCATCAGAGTTATAATTCTATGACTAAACCCTCCACAGGCTAAACTAGTTTTCAAACCAATAGCCAGAAATGCCGAGGGCCTCAGGAACCAAACCAACTATCCCACCAAGTCATAAACAATCCTTAGGACCTTACAAAATTGATGAGATTTCGAAAAAGGTCCATTCACACAAAAATGAACTTTTGATCAATGCTTTCATATTTTAAGGTTATAATTTCACGACTTCTACTAGAATTTTCCAAACGTTCTTGGAATCGAGTCTACGGTGGTAAAAATGGCCAAAATACACATAAATATGGAACGTGTCGTTACATCAGATACCAATTAAACAATCGCTCGTCCTTGAGCGACAAGAGAGAATGAAAGCTGACGGTAACCAAATAATCTTTAATATAACAACATGGAATCCTCTACGGTATGAAATGCGCCAAAACACTATTATCTCTCCATATCTGTCGAAACTTCCTCCAACTTAGCTAAAGACCTAATTTCCATATTTCCATACTCGAATTTGTCTCATCATCGATTCCCAAATATAAGAATTGCTTTTGTTGGAATTTTCTAATCCGATATAACCATACCTATGAACGCAATCGATAGGTCCCACAATATTTCTCAAGAGAACACAAACCTTGGATAAAGACACAATCATAGCCCACGCTGAATCGGTAAAATATTCTGATTTCGCTAACTTTTCTTTCACCATTCTTGAGACATTCTTCGTACCACGATTTCTTAAAAACACAATGACAAAACCTGAACCATGACTTACTCTTGCCAGAAAAAAATCCTTGCTTTATCGGAGCAACCCTAAGCAATTCCATCAAACTGATCTTACTCATAGCCGACTTCGCTAGTTTCAAGTCTTTTTCAACATTCAAATAACAATACAGGAAGCATACCACTGAATACCCGCTGAGCCAAGCCCGCAGGACACCATCTGATCACTCTATAGACCTCTTACAACTATAGTACCTCCTTGAGTCATTACCAAGTACCGACGTAACCCATTAGATCTGTCCGAGTAGCTGCTCTCGGTAAAATATCATCAGTCCACTCGCAAACCCTGATAAAGCTCGGTAAACCTGTCATACTTCAATCTGAACTAAAACTCATCGAATCCGTGAAGGTGATTTACTAGGACCCATAAGTTCTCTTGGAAATAAAAACATAGTCCATCTAGCTCCAACCAAATAATTTCTGACCCGAAATGAATGCACAACCCCTGAATACTACCAATAGACACTCGAACTGGCTCCAACCTTCCGAAACTAATCACAGCCCTACCACACATCTATGGTGGCCAATTCTAATCTTTTACTCATGCAAAATTGATTCGATCTGTCACTCTTGACTCTAAAAACTGAGTCCTATCCAAGCTGTCCATTTAGCACCGAAGAACTATACCTCATGACTGCAATCTTCATGTTTCTCAACTTCTACCTGATATGAAAATCTGATACAACCCTGAACTTTTTCGATGCAAAACTTGTAGCCTCATATAACATCCTATTAACCATCAAATCTCACACTGTAACACCTCAATATGCCCATAATAGTTCCGAGAGTATGAAATCTTACAACTACCGCTCTAAATCTCATGCAACTACTCCCAAGTCCTTCATATACAAAAGTGCTCACTCAAGTTGTCCAGTCAATAATACTTGAAACATAATGCACTGCCACAAATACGGTCTTATCTCGAACATATAGCTCTATCCTCGACATCATAGGGATTTCTACAATTCCTTTCCCTTAAACCACACAAACCCATCCTTCTAAGAGTGTTACAAAACTTCCCAATGGTGCACCACACAAGCCACTTCCATAAGCCTTAACATGTCTATTACCTAAAATTTTCTTCTCATTGGTCGCCGATCATGAAAACCATTGAATTTCATCATATCACTTAGTCCATTTCTGTGGACTCCCTTCTTTAAACATACCCATCAATCACACCTCGTCTAAAATAAGAAAGAGCACACACCACAACCCACAACTACTAAAGTAATCCCGAATATGTACCTTATTTTTACCGATTCTCGATCAACTATACTTCTTCTCGACTATTACATTCCCCAATTCCAATGAAATCACAATCATTGTCACCGTCTAACCCTTTCTCGAACCTATTCAACTCTAATACTGAATACTTTCTAAATCCGGCGTATCACATACATATTCCTCTTAACGTCCTCATGTATCTCCATCTAAGTGTCCTAGCTCAAACTCCCTTAACTCAAGTTTTGAAATGCTTTCTACAACTCAAATTAATTCAAACTTCATCATTGACTTACCACTTCGAATGTACTAATTATCGAACCAGAACACCTCTATTCATTCCCGCAATTATCCCATTCATCCGATCAACTCAATCGAGTAGTACAACAGTAGTAGTAGGAGTAAGACAAAACTTACACAACATGCACAGGGCTCTCAACACTAATCCAATATTAGATCACATGTCACACCATTGATAGTATCTAAGATTCCCTCTTATTAATCAAATCTAGACCATTCAGTCATGAACACCGTGATATTACCCATTTGATACATCGCCTACCGCCAATCCCTACATCCTATCACATCTGTCACCCAAAATTTACTTCCCCTCAATCGCCAATCACCAATCCCATGGAACATATGTCTTAATACTTAGTTAATTACCGTAGACCAACTCCTTCGAGCGTACTAACAATTTTACCCCATTTTAAAAGAAATGCCAGCATAATTCACATCCAGCTCAAGACTTTTCCATTGCTTTGAATCCAAATTCTCCCCTTTCTCGAAGAGATACCTTACTCGTTCCAAATTATCTTAATTTCTGGATTCACACCTTTCGTTCAAATCATAACCACCACTGCTCAAACCTGCTAACATTCTCATATTGTTCCATTCAAGTACCCTTGCCAAAAATCCATAACCGATATTCCTTTTTCTATATTGATTCATACGTTCACTAACCTGATCATCGATATCTGAAAATCTCTTCACCATTAGTACTAGTCAAATCGTCATCACTCCCTTACCGTAAATAACCCCATCGACCAACATCCTATTCGATAGTTCTTAAATGATGCTCACTTGTGAAGAACCAACCCTTACCTTATTTTGTCAAACCATAACAATCCAACCAACCGTGAAAATTTTTCCTGTCCTTCGATCAACTCCAAGTCATTATACTAGTAGTTTAAGAACTTCTCAAGTATTAACCTTTACATACCATTTCCCACAAATCTCATCCAAAAACTAGATGTAACACCCGATAACCCTTCAAAAATATACCCTCACACTTGTCCAGCGCAAAAGTTATCCCTATTTAGTTGATCATTGGCTCCCATTAGCCTACGACGAGTCCAACATACCAACGCATATACGACTTTCATACTCAATACTAAACTACTTCGAAACTGTCCACAAATTAATAATTTCTTAGTTTCAACAATCCCCTATCATCACTAGCCTCGAAAATGCCAAGTGAACCCACGACACACTTTTTAGGTGAAAGAATGCGAATGTCTATTCCACTAAGCTTCACTTATCATAAGTAACACTGCTACCTGATTTCGATCAGAAAACCATTCCCTGGAGAATTCACAACCGCTAATTTTACGCTGCTATCACAATACTATCAAATTGAACCCAAATCCACATTTCATAGCCTATACGACATCCACCCATGTACACCTTGCAACTTATCCCACAAACATGTCAGTTACCAATTGTTCCCTTCCTATAGCGGAGATTGATCTATCGAAGCCCTATTTCTTACTCATATGTCCCATTAAAACGATATCACTCTTATCAAAATACCCTAAGAAATCTTACTTCGCTACACGTTTTCCACAAAAGTCTTCCTTCATGCCCTTATTCTAACTTCCCTTCTTTATTACACGCGGTCATTATGATTTTGCCAAATTCGAGCAACCCAACCTAAAAACATGGAGATCTTGTGACCCTGTGTACTATCTTTCCCATTTCTCAAGAAAACCCCCCACAATAATGAGTCTAACTGCGACTCCACACAATAAAATCCTCAAGCCATAACTAGAACCTGAACTTAGTCACGCATCTGAATCAGGATAACACATCTGTACCGTATCACAATGTGTCATAGACAATCGTTCGCGTAAGAATTTAAGCACGAGTTCCCACCATTCGGGGGAGAGTAGAACATGGAAATTCATACACCAATTGGAATCGACTAGATACCAATTTGAAGAAGTAGCACGAAAGAATGAAAGAATTCAAGTTTCCTAGATGTCGTATAGCCTCCCAATTATAAGTGTGGCCATAACACACCTATAATTGGGTAACCTAGTGCTCTGATACCAACTTATCACGATCCAAATTACTAAGTCGTGCGGGCACCTACCTTTTCCTACCTCAGTAGGCGAATCCTTCCCTTAATCAATAATTCAACACAATAAAGTAAGTAAAGTGAAATAAATAGAAGTCTAATTCATATCATAAATATCAAGTGTGAGATACAATAACTACCCAAATGATCTGGTATGACTAGTACAAGAGTTTTTTAGTATACAATTGGAATAAAAGTTTCAACCACAACCTGAATACAACTTCTGTTTAGAATGAAAGTTAAACAGAAAATCTAGATGACCTCCACGAGACCCTTGAAGGCTAGTCGAACCTCTATGAAGTTCCTGCAATAACTCTACACCCAAAAAGGGTGTAGCAAGAGTAGTATCAGTACAAACACTATGTACTGGTAGGTATCATAGGCCGATAACAATTAGCTAACATATGTACAAAAAAGAAACTGAAAGATAGACATGCTCGCAATCAAGTACAAGTAATATCGTAGTTCAAGAACAACCACTCAAGTACAAGAAGATCAGTAACCAAATCATAGCCTATAGTGAAGCACCTAAATCCAAATCTGCCAAGTTTTCCACAATTCCTTAGAACAATCACAACCACAAGTATAATTAATAAATTTGAACCATAGATGTAAAATGAGATGATGAGAATGAATGATGAATAAATATGCAATGCAATGCAGTGGCCACATTAACAATCCGTACATACATGCTATGGGCCAAATATATCATCGTCCCAATAGTCATGACCCATAGGGGACTCATAATGTCCATGTACCAGTCATTCTATATCACACAACCTAGAATGACTCTTCCACCAAACACCTTGCTAGCCACTCCATATCATATAATATATAGATGGCTACGCAATATAGTATGTCATATGAATCATAAATACCCCCTTTCTCATGTTCACCATCACGCCAATAGCAAGATAACATCAATATATCATGAAATGAGATTGTATGCAATGTAATGATAATGTCAGGTATATCATATCAATTACCAATCGTTTTACACAAGGACACTTATCATAATATCAGTATCACATTAATTTTCTTATTTTATACATGAGCAAGCCAAGATAGGTGAGATATAACTACATCATAATACGACATGGTATTTCATATAAGTTCAATAACCACAAAGAAGCATCCAGTCATACTTAGTCACAGTAACCTACCTAAGTATTCCGTACCAAATCCATACCCAAAGGCTTACATGTTTTCTCCAACAAAATCTAACTACACATAGGCTTTGCAAACCGAAGTCTAATCAAAACGTAAGCCATAACCTACTTAGAGTGCTGAGCGAGAGTCGCACAATCAGACTTGCGCCTTGCCCTTCCATGGATCATGATCGTACTCGAAGTCTAGTATTACCGAATTGTAAGTTAGAATAAGGAATTCACAACACCCATATCATTACACTAGTCTTTTGGATCCAAATTGAGTAGGGGAAAAGGGGGAAATGGGTATTATAGGGGTAAAATAGTTATTTTAATGGTGAGTTATGAAATTCAACATACTAGGAGTCCAGTCCTACTAACCAATTGCTAAATTAACTAACCATTAGGCTAATTTCATCTTATAAGCAAAACCCCAAAATTTGGGTATAAACCCTAGTTTCCAACATTCAAATTTATCAACATAAATGGAAGATTTAAGCTTAACAAGTACTAAATAAAGATTCACCATGCTTAGATTCCAAAACCCACTAATTAATTCTCACTTTTAAGATTAACAAATCAACATGTCTTAATTTGGTTGATCTCTTCTTTCCCAATTAGATTCTAGGTCATGACCACCATTAAATCAACATAATGAAGCTAAGTAAAGGTAATACAAGGTTAAAAAAAATTTACCTCAAGAAGAAATCATTAATGGATGCTTGGAATTGCCCTAATAGTGTTGTGTAGGTGTATTTTTAAAATGAGGGAAGATAGGGTTTTAATGACACTTAAAAAGCAATATGGAATCCCATCGTCCGCTGCAGCGGATGCGCGCCCGCAGACCCTCTCCGCTCTTGCGGTCAATTACAAAAACTCAAAAAGCTTGCCGCAACGGATTGTCGTCTGCTTCTGCGGACTCCATCCGTTGAGGCACACTGAAGCTCACCCCAACGAGTACACCCTCTACCAAAAAACTCAAGCCTTATGCAATTTAAACCCGAAATTCGATAATCACCTGAGACCTCCCCGACACAAACCAAATATGTACACATATGTAAATACACTCTATAGAATCACTGGTGGATTCAGAATTTCCATCGGAGTTCTAATACTATGAGTCAACCCTCCATGGGCTAAACTAGTTTTCAAACCAATAGCCAAAAATGATCCCGAGAGCCTCAGGAACCGAACCAACTATCCCACCAAGTCATAAACGCCCTTCAGACATCTCGAAATCGATGGAATTCCGAAAAAGGTCAGTTCACACAAAAGTCAACTTTCGATCAATGCTTTCATATTTTAAGGTTCTAATTTCACAAGTTCAACTAGAATTTTCTGAAAGTTTTGGGAATCGAGTCTACCTGAGTAAAATAGCCAAAATACATGTAATGAAGGAATACATCATTACATACTAGTTCTTCCATCTGATCGTGATATTGATTTCTGCATTGACTTGGAGTCGGGCACTCAACCAATTTCTATTCCGCTATATCGGATGGCATCGATTGAGTTGAAGGAGTTGAAGAAACAATTGCAGGATTTATTGAGTGATGGGTATATTAGACCAAGTGTACCCCTTGGGATGCTCTAGTGCTATCTGTGAAGAAGAATGATGGTCTATGAGTATGTATATCAATTATCGACAATTAAAGAAGGTTACAATCAAGAACAAGTATGTGATACCTCGCATTAATGATTTGTTTGATTAGCTTCAGGGTACTTCAATTTTTTCTAAGACCGATTTGAGATTTGGTTATCATTAATTAAATATTAGGGCAGATGATATCCCTAAGACAACTTTTATGATGCGTTATGGTCATTGTAAGTTCTTGGTGATGTTATTTGGGCTGACTAATACCCTAGCGACCTTTATGAATTTGATGAACGGGGTGTTCAGATCGTATTTGTATTCCCTTATTATTGTTTTCATCAACAACATCTTGATATACTCTCATAGTAGAGAAGAGCACGAGTAGCATTTGAGGATTGTGTTTGAAATTCTGAAAAAGAAAAAACTATATGCTAAGTTTTTGAAGTGTGAGTTTTGGATTAGTTTGATGGTGTTTTGGGGGCATGTAGTGTCCAAGGAGGGTATTATGGTAGATTTAACAAGATTGAGGTAGTTCGGAATTGGGTTAGACCTACTTTAATTACTGAGATTCAGAGTTTCATAGTCCTTGCAGGATATTATCGACGATTTATGGTGGGGTTTTCATCCAGTGAATCTCAGTTGACTAGATTAATTCAAAAGGAAGTGGCCTTTCAATGGTCCGGTGAATGTGAGGTGAGCTTTCAAAAGCTTAAGACTTTGTTGATTACGTCTCCTATTTTGACTCTACTCGTGGAGAGGGAGGGCTTTACTGTGTATTGTGATGATTCAAGAGGGGGCCTTGGTTGTGTATTGATATAGAAAGAGAAGGTTATATGCTTCGAAGCAGTTGAAGATTCATGAGAAGAACTACCCCACTAACGATTTGGAGTTGGCGGCAATAGAGTTTGCGTTGAAGATTTCAAGGCATTACCTCTATGGTGTGAATTGTGAGGTGTTCATTGATCATCGTAGTCTTCAGTATATATTCAATCAGAGGGATCTTAATTCGAGGCAGTGGAGATGTTTGGAATTGCTTAAGGACTATGAAATGACTATCCTTAATTTATCATCGGGCAGAGCCAATGTAGTGGCGGATGGGTAGTTTAACTTTGTTACGGGCGGGAGAGAGTCCTTTGGCTATGAATATCCCGTCATTGGCCAACATATTATATTAAGTTTCCTCATATTAAATCTCTTCATTAGGCTTAGTTGCTCACTTTCATTAGTGGGACAACGGGTGGTCAGTCATTATTTTTCTTGTGAAACTCTTTTAACCATTGTCACATTACTCACTCATATTCTACCTCATTATGTCTTGTAACTCATATAACTTATTAGCCATAATCCTTCCATGATCTACCCATATTATTACACCATTATCTTCTCTCATTTACTATTTAGGAAAATCTACACCTATAAATAGTGGTGATCTTACCTTGTTTTGGAGTAAAATAAAATATTAAATGCATGAAAAAGTGAGTAAAAAAGAGAGTTTTATTTAGTTGAAGGAAAATATTTTTTTGGTGGAGCTTTGAACTTATTATCTTGTCCAGAGTTTATTAATTTATACGACGTTGTCGGACTGCTATATTATGGAAGGGACAAGTCAAGAAGATTACTGTTGGACCGGTAAAGATTTATTGTAGTGAGCTTAAATCTTCTTAAAGAGAGCGAGATATCCGTGTCTCAGCTTAAAGATATTTCATTTTCTTTATTTGATTGTTTCAATTGTAATTGTATTTTCAATAACGGACCTCAATTAAGGCATTTAAACAAAAAAAATTAAAAATTTAGAAGGTTGTCTATGTATTCCATCTTTTTAGTGAGTAAGCAAATATCATCAACTATGTCTTTTTCACGTATGCCCACATTATAACACGTATTTGTGTTATCACCAAAGGATGTGGTCCAATGGATGAGGGTGCTCTTTCCTTAATCAAAGGTCTCGGGTCCGAGCTCTGGACATGGAAAAATCCTTGGTAGGGAGAGCTATCCCCGAATGGGGCCTTATCCGGCGCGAATCCGAATTAGTCAGACTCCAATACGGATATCTGATGGAAAACAAACCAAAAAAAAACATCGTATTTGTGCTTTGTATTTTTAGGCCACATAAGGCGTGGCTGCATGAGAGCAAAACCTTTTAGAATGGATTTGTTTTATAGTATTTCTTTTTCCCAGCTAATCTAACTTTTACGTATGATCTCTTTCAAAAGTTTGACTCTTACTAAGGTAATTTTTCCTTTTCTTTTCTTTTAGAGTAACTTCTATAAAGATTACTGTGTTACTTTGGCTATCTACGGACCACATGACTCATGATTTTATACTGTAATTTTGGATATTAAATTTTTTGTGATTTTATACTTTAATTTGTTACTCAATTTGAAGATATCAAAACTTTATTATTTTTATTAAATCTAGTTAAGGAATAAGGAAGATAACATTTTACACTCTACCTCAGCATCACCATATCACTGCCCCATCAGATTATGTCAGATCTCAATATAACATTTTGTTCATGTCACCAAATTCCTTCTTCTTCCTTACCCACCACCAAAGCCATCAATCAAACAGCGTAAACAAGCATATCACATATCCCCAACACATAATATTAATCAAATGGGTGATTTACGAACATTAATGAATTAAAAAGTAAATTGGGATCACAAGGAGTAACACTTATACACGATTAAATCATGCCAATCTGGTCTTAGATTCAATTTAGTTATTCTCCGTTATGTAACATTTTTCGAATTTCAAAATTTAAACTAGTCTTTATTTAATTGTAATTTTTTCATATATCTTTTAAGTATTTTGAATTATCAATTATTGCGACTTATAATACATTCTATGTAGTTTTCAAATATGTAAATTTTATTTCAAAAACCTTAAATATCCCATGCCTGAATTTTCGATCATAATTCAAATTGTGTCACATAAATTAAGACATAGGGAGTATACAAAAATAAACATTTTACATACGGGATTATAATTAAATATTTAGAAAAGTGAATATTAGGTGAATTGTTTTGATTCTTCTTCTTCTTTCTCGACAAAAATCTAAAGCTATTACGAAAACTCAAAAGGTTTCGGCCAAGAGATCAAAATTAAGCAAGAAAGGCACTATTATTATTAGTTTCCTGATATTTTAACAAGAATACAAATTAAAACTCCAACTACCTAATTATCACCAACCATGATTCTTGTACTTCCAAAATGTTCCATTGTTCTGTTAATATCCCAAATAAAAACCATCTTGGCTCACCACCCATACACATGTCTGTTGGCCAAGTGGAACTTGTCCCTGATGGATACAATTTAGAGGGTCGTTAAACACTTCCCAATTACTCTCTTTTGAACCCCACCAGACATGACAAAAAAATACATAGTACGATGAAAAAATGCTCGCAAAACTCCCAACTGAATTCTTGGGTATTGGTTAGTATATGGTCTCCAAGGTCATCTTGTTTAGAAGCACAATGAACTTTCAGTTCAGGGGAACCGGAACCAAGATAGTTGATGAGATGTATGTGATACTTCTTAGATAGAAAACAAGCTGTTATAAGCTGGTCAAGGGGAGAGATAAATAACAACATGAATAGGATCATGATAGAAGGATGACTCATTTTGGATCTATGTTAATTATAAGGTGAAGGGGATGTTAAGAGTCCTACATCGGACATGGAATGAGAACATGAACTTCTTATATAGACTTGGACAATCCTCACCCTACAAGTTAGCTTTTGAGGTTGAGTTAAGTCCAAGATCCATTCTTTACATGGTATCAGAGTCAGACTCATTCAGTGTCAGACCCATTCCAATTCCAATTCTTTGTTCACCGATGTTGGGCCCCCAAATTATATTATCCACACTCCAGTTAACAAGGTCTGGGTTAAGAGTCCCACATCGGATATGGAATAGGAACATGAACTCCTTATATGGACTTGGACAATCTTCACCCTACAAGCTAGCTTTAGGGGTTGAGTTAGACCTAAGATCTTTATACATATTTTTTTGCTCAGATGTTAGTAACAAAATCTTAATTTTAATTCCAGCAAGGCAGCAACTATAACATTTTTAAAAGCACTGAATCACTTATGGTATGAATATCCTGTATTTATTAATTTTCTCTATATTTTTATCCTTCAACTTATGGAATGATAATAAAATTTGGTGAATTATTGATTGACTATTTAATTTATTACCTCGAGACAATTTATTCTTTTATGAAGCATTTCTTAACAAATTATACATCCCCTTCATCTATGTTATAATTCAATAATAATAATAAGAGATGTTTACATTCTGAATTTTACTTTGTTATATTGATGTTCGATTGTTCGTGAATGCTCAGAAACATGGCTATGAAAAATTGGATCGAGGAACTATGGACAAATTGACATAGGGTGATAGGATACTTTTAGAATGAGGAACAACGGGCAAGTTGCCAAATTGATAGTTCCATTATTTTGTAGAGTATTATAACAATAACAATTAGACTTCAAGTTCAAGCAAGTTAAGATTGACTATATAAATCTCCATTATTTAATCATGTAGCTATTTTAATTTATCTTAGACTAACATAACTGTGGGGGATAAGGATAGAACTAAAAGACACTTATAAAATAGAAGACCTAAAGTAAACGTACTAACTTTTTGTTTATTTATTTATAGAGCAAAAAATAAACCAGTCCAAAAAAAACAAATAAACAAAAAATGGTTTTGGCCCAATAAAAGGCCAAGCCCAAAAATTAAAAACAGAAAATGAAAAAGGAAAGCATCTATTGCCAAAATAGGGCAAACGAAAATCATTGCCCTATTTGCTCTTCGTTGTGAGCTCTAAGCTTCTGGCTAAGGTTGCTCCACCGATTGTGCTTCGTTCCTCTACCTCTGATGATGATTTCATGTAGAATCTGAAGAGTGGAGGCTTCTTTGTTGTTGTAGTTCGATTTTTTCAAAGCTTCATCTTCATTTCCAATCTTCATCGTTGTAAAGGTAACCTTTTGACATTTGTACTCCTTATTTTTGCTGATTGCATGTTCTCTTACTTCAATATTTTTCTTTCTTGTCATGAGCATCACGAGGCCCTCTTGTTTTTGCTCCGCTGAGATCCAACTCACAACTTGTTACTTCAATCTACGCCTTCTTGCCCAGGTATGTTTCTTCTGCTTCCTTATTCTCTTATGGATCATTATCTTTATCTGCATGTGACTCGTAAGTAGGGTATTCTTGTTTTATCACTATTGACTATTCGTCTAAGCTCACCATCCATGTCCATGTAAGTACCTCAAGCTCTTATGATCCGTATAGATCTGGCACTTCCCCCATACAGGTAATGTCACCATATCAATGTTACTAACATAGACAACTATGAATGGTATTCATTGACAAGAGTGACCGCTTTCTAGTCGTAGTTGATACCGCCCCTGTTCACTTCAGCATGCAAGGAACACCTTCGAACCCTTGACATTTAATTGCACCTGTGTCCATAACTCTGTTTGCTAGTGCATCCTCTAGTTTATTCCTTTCCCTCATGATATGTACCTTGCATTGCTGTCTTGCAACATACTAACTTGACTAAGGCATCATTTATTTTTATTAAGAATAAGGTATCTATATCTGAATACACATTTAAATATTAAAATGTACATTTGTTAGTTTGAATACAACCTATGCACTCAAAGAATCGGATTTGTTGAGCAGCTATGCAAGAAAGTAAAATGCGGAATAAGTTAATCAACACAAGTATTTTAGCGTGAAATTGTAGGAACTTTTCAAACCTCTACTAAACTCGAGCAACTTTTAAGGTTACAACGACTTGTTCACCTAAGCAACTATTCCAACTAGTCCCTACCCCAACTATTTTTTTCCTCAACAATTCTATTAATTGTTGGCTTACTTTCTTCTCTCTTATTCAATGACTCTACCCAGTTAATGAAGTATCTTACAAACTTGAAACAACACCTACTACAATCAAATAGGAATGTAAATTAGATATTGTTAAGGAACCACAAGAACCTAACTATTACAATTCAAGAACAGAATGATAAATCTTTATATGAACATGTTCTTTGATGTTGTCATAGTTGGCTCCTTCGAGACTCTTGGTGTTGACTCTGCAACCACTTTAGATATTTTTCTCTTTGGTTGTAGTCAAGCTCTAAAGCTTTTTGACGTATTGTATTTATAGTAGTAAATGAACTCCTTCAAAGACCTGGTTTTATTAATTATACGAAACTAATCCTTGTTTGACATGAATTTTCTTCTTTCCTTCTTCACAAGTCTTCGACAACCTTCTCCTAATTCCAAGCTAGTTTCATGTGTTCAATGTATGGTAATATTTTCATATGTTGAACTCCAGTTCCTTGTAGAATTGGAATGAGTTAAACTTTCGATTCTCCAAATCTGCATAAAATAACTTGTTCAAACAGTCTCTAGTAGTTCTTCTAAAGGACCAGTTTCTATTCAGTTGTGACTGGTTTACCAGTTCCTTTTTGAGATCTATTTAGGATTTGGTTCTTCAACATCTTCCTTCATTCCTCCTTGTGCTTGATTATATCTTATACATAATTTATCAATCATCAAAGATTCATTTATGTTCTAAACTATTATTGAGACCACAACATCTCAATAATTTCCCTCTTTTTATGATGGCAAACCCATAGCTTCATACATCTTCATGTGTAGTTGATCAGCTCATCAATCTTCATCAGCTCTTGATCAATATCTTCCCCCTTGGGCATAACTCCTATGTTGTTTAACATTACAACTTCATGTTGATGCAATTCCAATCTAGACAAACTTTAGCAAGATGTTAATTTTGCTTCAGTTCACCATCGATTTCAGTAAGACATTAATCTCACTTCAATCGATTTCAATCGATCTAGGGACTTACCTTCCATTCATTGCAGGCCAGTGGATGACTAATTTTTTCTTGACTAATTTGTAACCACACTTAATTAGTTGTAGGTACTTACCTTCAACTCCTTGCAACCCTATAGATTAACAGAGTTTTTAACCTGATCATCTCCAGATGTTTCTTCAAAAACCATACTCCTGTATATCTTTTTTAAAAATATTTTTTAGTGATTAGCATGTAACGACCTGTCCGATCAATTTTAACTTAATATTTTTAATTTTCTATTCTACCCTTCCTATGGTCTCTATGTGGAGTTTGTGATGCGTAGGGATGGGTGACATGGATCCCAAGGTCCATTTATATGAGTTTTGGATGAAAAACCCAAAACTAGAAACTTAGAGTTGGTTAGTTTGGCTCAAAGGTAACTTTTCGCTAGATGGGTTTGTTTCCAAGTTTCGTCGCTTCCGGTAGTTCTGGAGGGTCATTTATGACTTACTCGAGTCTTTGGTTTTCTTTACGAGGCAATCAAATGTAGTTTGTGGTCGATATTTGGTTTTCTGAGACGTTTCTTTAGAAAATTATGCCTTAGCTTAGTTAAATATGAAATCCGAGCGTACAAGAGTTCGTAGAACTGTTTAGCTTAGTTAAATATGAAATCTGAGGGTACAAGAGTTCGTAGCACTGTTTACCATAGACGAGTATATCTGGTTTGTATTTGGGAGGTCTCGGGAGTGTTTTGGATGGTTGTTAGAGATTTGGAGTTGTTTTCCCATTACTGGTGTCCAGTGTCCGCTTCGGCAACACTAGTGTTTGCTCCGGAGGTGAGAGGTTAGTTCACCGAAGCGGGAGTTTGAGAGTTATGGATTTCTGCCGTGGCGGAGGGTCTGTCTGCAGGGGCGAGTCCGCTCCTGCGGAGTTGAGCTCGTCATGGCGCTGAGGCGAGGTGTCAAGTAACACCGCCTCAACGGAGGTTTTGTCCGCTCTTGCGGAGTCAATTCCGCTGGGGAGGAAGCATTGTTCAAGTGACCTATAAATTTGATTAGGTTAGAATTATTTTCCCCAATTAGCAATCCTCAAAACTAGAGTCGCCCCCGAGTATTTTCAGCACCCTAGGAGCATTCCCATTCTTGAGGTAATAGATTCTTTCCTTTTATGGCTTAAGTTTATGTTTCTAAGTTCATTAATGGTGATGTAATGTGTTATTAAGTTGGGGAAAAGATGATTGTAAGTTTCTATGAGAATAAGATAGATATGCTATTGATTTTAATGGAGGTTTATGGATCAAATTGTGTAAATATCATAAATCAAGAGTGATTATGTTAGATTATCATGTTGTAAGGCATAAATTAAGAACATAAACCTATTTTCAATTGGAATTTTTTTTAGGGTTTCAATTTGGAGATTTTTGAATATTGTTCCACTAATGGTTCAAATGTGTATAGTTTTTCAATTAACTTAAGGATATGACTACTTAGTATGCATTCGTAATTTTCGGGTATTAATGTTTGAGTCTTGGTGATGTGGGCCGGGTTGGTATTTTAAAGTCTTTATTTATAAGGTCTATATCCTTGTATGTTGCGTAAGCTTTATCTTAATGAATAGTATATATATGTGAATAGACTTCGACCATCACGAGGCGCAAAGGAAGGGCAAGGCTGTCACCGAGGATTAATCGTGTAGCGATCTTGTTCGACAATGAGGTAGGCTACAATTTAGTTTTTCGAGACTCCGATAGAAGTATATAGTAGTTATAAATATTGAGGGGTATTGGGCGTGTTTGGGGATCCCACTAAGATGATTGTGATGAACGGTTGAGTGGGTACCAATGTTGAACTATGTTGATGGGTGATTTGGGGAATCAACCTTGAGCTTATTCCGATTGATGTTATATGGGCTTGTTGCCATTATGTGGGTTTGTCACCATATTTGATATTGTTGTGTTTCATTCATCACACATGCTTTGATATGATATCCTGATTGTACTTGGATTATTGTTGTTTGACTGTTTGATATGATATTCTGATTTTACTTGGATTACTTGTTGAATTCTGAAAGCATGTGTTATTCATCTCCTATACTTGGTTGCATCTCATGCATTCTAATTTCTTGCCTTGTATTGTTAATGACATTCATACACTCATGGTTCTGATGATATTGATATGAGAGTGGTATGAAAATGCTATGGGTCCAAGAGACCAGAAAGGCTAGGTACTTATGAGATTATTGACAACATTGAGATGCTGAAAATATTACAGATGGCTTGGGTTGCAGGCCGCAACAATATGATGATACGCGGGGATCAGAGTTGCACACCTACAACATGATATTATTACAACCAAGAGCGGAACTCTGTAATCCGATAAGTTATTCCAGAGCAGAGAGGTAGATAGACTTCGTGAGTCCCCTATGGGTCACTTTTATATGGCAAACCCCTGTAAAATGTGTATACCAGTTGATGGAAATGTACCTGACATTTGCATTTTCATTCATATCATACATACATCTATATATGTCATTTCATTGATTAATTGTGGTTTGGTAATATGATATGATTGGTTATTGGAACTTGGGTGAAGCCCTAATTTACCTGGATAATTGAATTGATGCAATTGAATTAGATTGATTTCCATAATTGGGCTTGTCTCTGTGGATAACTGGATCTGTGAATATTTGGATAAATATTGAATTTGTTGCCATATGTGGCTTGATTTCTTATGTATGAGTTTTGTTGGTATAATTAGTAAGTTTAAGTCTTTGATGTCTACCGCTACTGTAGTCAGAAGTATCAATATGTCAGGATTATGGTCTATATCCAGAAAAAATATGTGCATTGTGTGTTATCTGGTAATTGACCATGTGATTGGGTACCGAGTCTAGTAAGGAACCTATAATAAGTGTTGCTATTGGGAAAGTAGGCATTGAATGATTTATGTGTGTCAGACTGTAAGAGTTTAGAGACTTAATTAAATCTAAGGCTAAGAAGTATAAATGAGTGAAGGTCATCATGGTTAGTTTATGTGTAATGCTCAGGAAAGGTGTTCTAAAGAGGTTGTTGTGATCTAAGTGTTGACTTGTTTATTGATGTGTTAAGGTTGATTAAATGGGGTTAAGCTTGAATATGACTTGGACAATAGAGTAATAGTTGGTGGGTACTATGCTAGTAAGGTCTTTGTATATGCGAATGGATTGATTATACTTGATTGTGATTATAACCTTATGTGAACAATATGACTTGATGAATCACGGAATTGATATGTGTACTACGTGACATTACATGGGCTATTGAATTGTCTAGTATAGTCTATTTAGGTAGATTTTTCAGACATAAGTCATCTGCGACTTCAACATTTAATTCCTTTCTATTTCATCTTGTAAAATTGTAAAGAAAGGAATTTATAATTTTTGTATATCATAAATATATACAATACTTTCGGTCACTGACCGTCATAGGTTATATAATATATATAACCTATGTAAATATTAAACCTTTGTGTTCTTTAAATTTCCGCTGCATTGGTCTTCAATATTTTATGTTTTACTAAAGTGTTGTCACTGGTGTCGGACGACATTATCGCCGACATTCAGAAACTGGATTAACATTCAAGTTAGTTTATTTCCAGTTTGTTTTTATTGTTCCATAGCATACCCGGACCTAACAAGTGGTATCAGAGTCGACACTTAACACAATAAGTGATTGGTCCTGTTGTCTCAAGCTATGGATCCGGCAAATCCGACTATTGGTAGACTTCCCATATTAGATGGTTCAAACTATGCCTATTGGAAGATTTGCTTACATTCTTATATCAAATCAATTGATGTTAGGGCATGGAGATCTATAACCAATGGGTTAGTTGTTCTAATGTTGTCGACGGATAAGGAAGGTGACATTCTTATTAAACCTGAATCCGAATGGATGGCAGAAGAAACCAATAATGCTAGCTTTAATGAAAAGGCCTTAAATGCAATTTTTGGATGGGTTGATCTTTACATGTTCAAACTCATTCAAAACTGTCCCACGGCGAAGGACGCATGTGATACTTTACAAATTCATTGTGAAGGTAACTCAAGTGTTCGACGAACAAAGTTACGCATGCTCATGAGCAAATATGAACATTTAAGGATGGAAGAAGCGGATGATATTATATCTTATTTTGAAAAGTTGATTGACATCTCAAATGAATGTCAAGTGCTTGGTGAACCTTTAACCAACACTCAACTCGTTGAAAAGGCTCTCCGTTCTCTTTCTAAAAGTTTCAATTTAAAGATTTGTGCCATTGAAGAAGCTCACAATCTTGCCACAATAGACATTCATACCTTGATGAGAATTCTCAAAACCTATGAGATGAACATTGAGAATCAAAAGGAACTATATAAAAGCAAGAATGTGTCACTTCAAGTTCAATCCTCGGAGAATCAAATCGAAGAAGAGGATGAGAATCTTGAAGAAATTGGTGAAGGTGCTAATGTTGCCTTACTCACTCGAAAATACAATTCGATGGTGAGGAAGTTCAACAATGAGAGAAATCAATCGAAATCTAAACAAAATCAAAACCAAGGCTTCAATCAAAAGCCCACTAAATTCCTTCCAAGAGCTAAAAAAGGAATTCCACTAAGAAGAACCAACTCAAATCGTACCAAATTTGATCCCAAACAACTCGAGCCTGTGCAATGTCATGCATGCTCGGGTTAGGGTCATTATGCTAACAAATGTGCAAATACTCTTAGAAAAATTGGCAAGAATCTGTGGGTCTCTCTTAGTGACGACGAATGAGAAGATGAAGGAGATCAAGAAATCGAATAACAAGAAATGCTGGGCACTATTTTCGAACAGTCTCTGTCAGACCGAGAAGATGTCATCTTTAATGTTATCTCAGATGTCACGACATTTGGTCCAACATTAGCAACGACATCAACATCGACAGCAACATCCGAAATGTATGAGTTCTTTAACTATTCTAATGTTAATTGCTTTAGTGGCTCTATTTCTGTTAGCGAGGCTGATAGTATGGATCGAGTTGAATGCAAAGATGACATGATTAATGAATTACAAAACATTTGTAAAGTCTTAATCATAGAATCCAAGCAACTTGACACAAAGGTAAAATCTTTAACTCGTGAGAATGTAGATCTAAAAGGCACAATAACCGGACTAGAGGTTGCACTTACCAAAAAGGATACAGAATTTGGTAAGATTCGTGCAAAATTGGATCTAGCTGAAGCAACCTTCCGCAAGCTCAACACCGGGACTTCGAAGTTGAATGAGATACTCAGCTTTAGTAAACCTTCACATGCATGTATTAGATACAAAAGTTCTCTTAAAACTATACGCTCTAGTCCGTTTGACAAAAATGAGAAAATATGCTTTGTAAAAGAAAAAAGAATAAATAATCGGTTCTCATTTATGTCAAAGAATATTTAGTTTGTATGTCATCACTATAACTCCCATGGACACTTAAAACCATACTATTTCAAACTTCAAGATTTTGTGAGCAAAATGTTGCCTAAAAGGTTGTCCAACATTTTGGATAACATTCGAAGCAACATTTCTGAGCCGAAAGGTAAAAAATGTTTTAAGAGAGATTGGGTTCCAAAAAAGGATGTAACATGTAAAGTTGCTATAACTGCATTAAGAACTAATATTGCAGGTTCTTGGTACTTTGATAATGGATTTTCTCGTCACATGACATGTACAAACGGTTTTCTAAAGAACTATGAGTCATTCAACGGAGGAAACATGACTTATGGAGGAGGCAGCAAAAGCAAAATAATTGGAAAAGGGATCTTGGATGTTCCTGGATTTCCAGCTTTAAGAAATGTCTTACACATTGAGGGTTTAATGGCTAATTTGATTAGTATTAGTCAACTGTGTGATGACAATCTTGAGGTAATTTTTAATAAGAATTCTTGTAAAGTTACGAATGAAGCTAATGAATGTGTCATGACAGGTACTAGAACATGTGATAATTGCTATCTTGTTACAAGCAAAGAAACATGCAATAATGCCAAGATCGATGACACAACAATGTGGCACCAAAAATTAGGGCATTTCAACTACCGCAATTTAGAAAAATTGGTCTCATATGAAGCGGTTAGGGGCTTACCCAATCTTAGCCATAAAGGTAAAACTGTCTGTGAAGATTGTCTGAAAGGTAAGCAAACCTGTGTCTCTCATAATATTGTCCAACATGACGGACAACATTCCGGTATGTCTCACTGTTTTCAATTATTACATATGGATCTAATGGGTCCAATTGAAGTAGACAGTGTAGGAGGCATGAGGTATTCCTATGTGATAGTAGATAATTTTTCTGGATATTCATGGATATATTTTTTGAAAAAAAAATCACAAACTTTTGACTTTTTTAAAAAATTTCTCTTTAGAATTAGGAACTTGTTCTATACTCCTATTTTTCAGATTAGATCCGACCATGGAAAAGAATTTGAAAATAGCTCATTCACAAACTTTTGTGAGAAAAATGGAATTTTCCATGAGTTTTCTGCTCCCAAAACTCCTCAACAGAATGGGGTACCAGAAAGGAAGAATAGAACACTGCAAGAAATGGCTAGAGTTATGCTTAGTTCTAAAACATTGTCACAACGTTTTTGGGCCGAAGCCTTAAATACTGCCTGTCACATCTCTAATAGAGTCTACTTAAGGCCAGGAACAAAGATGACACCTTATGAGCTGATAAAGGGAAAGAAACCTAACTTGCGTTACTTTCATATTTTTTGGTGTATTTGTAACATTTTAAATGATAGAGATCATTTGGCAAAGTTTGACTCTAAGAGCGACAAAGGAATTTTTATTGGCTATTCTCAAAATAGTCATACTTATCGAGTATACAATCTGAGGACCAAAACTATACAAGAGTATGTAAATATTATTTTTGATGAATTTTCTGATCTTACAGGAAATACAACTTAAAATAACATTATAGTTTCAGTGGAAAATGTGCAGACTGTTGAAGAATCAGATGTTGCCCCAAATGTTGCCACACCCGAAGCAACATCTGAACCTGAAATAGAGACCACAAAGGTCATGAATGAGGAGTCAAATGCTGAATTGATAGATCAAGTTCGAAGGGACTCCTCGTCAAGCATTAAGAAGAATCATCCAACAGGCCAGGTGATAGGGGAGTTTTTGAAGGAATTAAAACAAGAGGGAAAGAACCACTCAACTACAGAGATATGGTAAAGTATGTGTGTATGTCTACCATATACCATGAGGTTAGTATTTCTTGTTTTATATCTACTTTAGAACCAAAAAAATGTTTTAGAAACACTCAAAGATACTTTTTGGATTCAAGCAATGCAAGAAGAGCTTGAACAATTCTCTCGAAATGAAGTCTGGGACTTAGTTCCTCATCCAAATAATACAAATGTAATTGGAACTAAGTGGATTTTTAAAAATAAATCAGATGAATCGGGAACAGTTGTGAGAAACAAAACTCGTCTAGTTGCACAAGGATGTACTCATGTTGAAGGAATCGATTATGACGAGACCTTCGCACCTGTGGCTAGAATTGAGTCAATTAGACTGTTACTTGCTATTGCTTGTTACCTAAAAATTACTTTACACCAAATGGATGTAAAAGGCGCATTGTTAAATGATTATCTAGATACGGAAGTCTATGTTGAACAACCAAAAGGATTTGAAGATCTTACCATCCACTCTATGTGTACAATCTCAAAAAGGCTTTGTATGGGTTGAAACAAGCCCCTCGTGCATGGTATGGTCGTCTAACTAACTTCCTTCTGATCATACCTTATTCATTAAATGTCACGATTTAGATATTATTATTGCTCAAATTTACGTAGATGATATAGTATTTGGTTCGACCTCACAGTCTTATCTAAAGTCATTTGTTGAATCTATGTCATCAACTTTCGAAATGAGCATAATTAGGGAACTAACTTTTTTCTTAGGCTTGCAGATTAAGCAAAGTGAAGATGAAATTTTCATCTCACAAAGTAAATATGCTAAGAATCTAATTAAGAGATTTGGTTTGGAGAATGCTAAGCAGATGAAAACGCCAATGGGTTCATCGCAGAAGATATGCAAGGATAATGTTGGTGAAAATGTCGACCCAACATTGTATCGATCTATGATAGGTAACCTTCTTTATCTTACTGCTAGTCGCCCAGATATTATGTTTAGTGTTTGTGTTTGTACCCGTTTTCAAGCCTGTCCCACAATATCCCACTTAAATGCCGTGAAACGTATCATTCGATATGTTGCTGGCACATGTGAGTTGGGAATTTGGTATTCCAAAGACACTAATCCCAACTTAATATGATTTAGTGACTCGGATTGGGCTGGAGACGTAGATGATAGAAAAGGTACAAGTGGACTATGTTTTTATCTTGGCAATAATCTTGTTGCATGGTATAGTCGTAAACAAAATTGTGTCTCACTTTCAACTGTTGAATCTGAATATGTAGCAGCTGGAAGTTGTTGCTCTCAATTAATATGGCTAAGACACATGTTAGACGACTATGGATTTTCTAGCAACATTTTGCTCTTGTACTGTGATAATTTGAGTGCTATAAATATTTCTAAAAATCCAGTTCAGCACTCACGTACAATACCTATTGATATTAGACATCACTTCTTAAGAGATTTAGTTGAAAAATAGCTAGTTTATATTGAACATGTTGACACTATTCATCAACTAGCTGATATTTTTACAAAAGATTTGGATCATGAGAGATTTTCCAGTTTGAAGAAATCTCTTGGTCTTTGTAATCTCTAAAAAGGCTTTTTTGGTGAATGTCAGCTGAAACATTGTCTAACATTTCAGGTGACATTTACCTATGTAATATCATAAACTGATTATTGTTACTGTATAGTGCATTAATTATTGGTCACACAAGCATGATCCCTCAATAAAGAATGTATTTTTAACTTCATATCGTTCTCTGCGATGATATTATATATTATAGAAAGGGAGTATCAAAATAAGGCAAAGCCTTAACAAATGATTGACAATTGTGCAAAATGGGCAAAGCCCCTTCAAAAGGTACCGTTCCTATTCTATAGGAGTATCGAGTGCTTCAAAAGAATTTTAAGAATACTAAATAAGTATTCTTATCTTTGACACGAAAAAATAATTTTGTATGTATTTTATGATTAGATCAAGGACACGATGGGAAAATGTTACACTGGTCCAGTGGTTAAACTCATAAAAATACATATAAAATGTGTCTTGATTTGTTGCCAAAATGAAAAGTTCTTGCGAGATCATAATACCTGTGTTGACCAAAATGTTGCCAACATTGCTGTTGACATTTTCAGTTTGTGATATTTGTTGGGATGTTATTTTTAACATTCCAGAAAAATTAGATTTTTCTCCCTATGTTTATGCCTTGTTTTTATAGGAATTTCAAACTTTAAAATGATAAGATTAAATTCCTACCGTGATGCTCATCATTTTATCCTAAAATTTTAGGTGTAAGTTATTAGATAAATCTCAAACTCCTGAAAATAAGGATTTTTTATTGCTTTGAAAGATTTGTCATGTACATAAAATCCTCTCATTTGTATTTTTTTATCATATCTGATTTTCCCTATTAAAAATAAAAAATAAAAAAAGGGAAAATCACATCTCAAATCTGACTTAACATCACCTACCCAATGAGTGATTCACCATTCCAAACTCCACTCTCAATCTCAAACCCTAAATCCCCTAAAAACTCTCCTCAAACTTCACCAATGGATACATCCCCTATGTCAACACCTATGTCAACCAACACACCGACCAACACACCCATGAGCACAAGCCCACCTTTAAACACTAAATCACCCAAACTACCTGAACCGCAACAACCTTGTCGGTCGTCTTCCTCACAATCCTCAGAGGATGTGTTTAGGTCCATAGTATTTAAAGGTTCAGAGGAACCTTTAGATATTAGCTACCCGGGCGATGACAACAATCCAATAGATGTTGATGAAACATCTGATATTTCAGTCCTAACCAATATACCAAGCTATTCCACCTTCCCTACTTGTCGATCCAGTAGAGTATTTGAGCGAACATTTGAAGTAGAACTAAGCAACAAAAGGTCCAGAGTTGATACGCCTATACCTGCTTTCTCGAGCAGTAACAACGAGGACACGGACCTTGACCTCTCAACTGAAGAAAGTGAAGAAGAACAAGTTGTTTCTATACCACAAAATATGCCTTTGTAGAGGGAAATCCCATATGAAACAATTCCTTCCGAAGGGAGTTCCCAAAGCTACAAAATCAAGTGATGCCCCAAATGTTGCCACAGATGTCACAACATCTCAAGCAACATTCCAGCCAACATCCAAAGAGGCACACTCACCTACTTCCTCCAACAGTACTGAATCCATCAGCCTAGACTTGTCTGGTTCAGACAATGAGGTATCTGCTTTCTCCAATAAATTTTACTCTAAAGCTAAATATGATAAATGGGACTATTATTAAAATAAAGTAAGTAGGTCTGAAAGAGAGTTAGATATTTCCTCCTGTTCTGAATATGGTCTGGTGGAATTTCTGGCCGACAGACAGCTTATTGGCTCTGTTACTGGAAAAGACCATATGTTGATGAGATTTTAAGGTTGTTCTATGCCAACTTAAACTCTACTATAGAGGATACCTCCTCAAAGAAATTTGGGAAGGTATATCTCTATAACAAAATTTATCAATTTACACCTTCAATTATCAATCAATGTATGGGTCTTAATACTGAAGAGCAAGTGAGACAAACAAAAAGAGTAACAACAAATAGGGATACAATGATTGAATATCTCACTGGAGGTATATTGAAGAAATGGATCCCTAGATACCCAACATCAAAACTCACTGCCTTATTTTCCACTCTCCACAAAATTGCTATTCACAATTGGCTTCCCTCTTTAAATGAGTCAGTCGTGACAACTGAATAACCCTCATGTTGTTTAAAATTGGGAAAGGATTCAAAGTTGATTTAGGACAAATGATCTTCTATCAAATTGCCAACTTGGCAGAAAAAGAGTCAACTTCAATCCTTTATTTTCCCTCTCTGATCTATAAAATATTAACTACCCAAGGCCATGAGCCTATGAGAGGAGACACTTTGGGGAAAGCTCTTGAACTTTACACTGTCAACAAAGTAATTTTGAAGAGCAAAGAGAGAGTCATTGACCTACCTTGGAAAAAGGAAGCAGAAAAGGAGAATGTTTCCAAGAATGTTCCCAACATTCAAGGAAATACCGGTCCAAGGCAGTCTATACCGTCCACAAATTGGCTAGTGGAGAAAATTGCAAAAATCAACCTACAAATTACTGAGGTTGATACTGCCAGAGATGCCCTGGTTAAGCCTAGACTATTTCCTGCTTCTGCTTTCTTCACAAAAAGGGGGAGATGATTCTATACAGGGGGAGCAAAGAGAAGTGGGTGAATGTACGAGTGGAGAAGTTGATGCTGCTGAAGAATCTGTGGATGTTACTATGCGGAGAGAAGAAGTTGTTGAAAGGAAAGTCTTGCTGAAGAGGTTGAGGTTGAAAGCCGAAGCTGAAGCTGCTATGTAGAAGGCCAAAGCTGAAGTTGAAGCTGCTAGGCAGAGGGAGAAGCAAGCTGAAGTTGTTATGCAGAAGTAGAAAGTTGTTGGAAGCTGCTACTGCTGCATAATGAGCAAGGGAGAAGCTGTTGTTGTTGATGAATTTCTTTTGTTTTTGTTTTTGTTTGGCTATTTGGTGATGTGGATGGTTATCTTGACAATGCTCTATTCTGACAATGTTTTTTTTGGATGACATATATGCTGATATTATTTCTTCTAATCCTATAAGAATGGTGTATGCATGTCTGCTGGTATGCCATTTTACTATTATAGAGTGGTATACACATGTTTTGATTGTATACCATCACAGGTTAAGGGGGAGCGTAACTATATACAAAAATTGTTGGACAACAGTTATGACGTTGCCTTAAGTCATTTGCACAAGTTATAATGGGTTTTGTGAAGAAAGGCAGAAAGGGGGAGATTGTTAATGTTGGGTCAAAGAAGTACTGTTGTTGCAAAAAATATTGGGACAAATGTCACAATATTCAGACCAACATTTTTCATAGCAATTTTGCCTTACTTCACGTTAAGCAGTAATAGTTTTCTGAGTGGTAAAAATGACTAAGGCATGTGAATGGAGCTGTGTAAAACGTGAGAGGAAGAGTCAAAGCTTGGGGAAGAAGTCGAGTGAAGAACAAGTCAAAGTTGTTAAGATATCGACAACATGATCTTCTCCAACAAACACACAAGCTGTCCACATTTCCCTCAACCTACTCAACCAATCGATGAGCTTTTCAAGTAAGACTCTCTACTATAAATAGAGAGGCTACAAGAGTGAATCGATATCCAGAAACATATTGCAAAAATAGAGCTCTCGAGAATTCATCTCAGAAAACTGGATCACAAGTGTTGCCTGAGCGTTTCGACAACATTATGTCCAACATTACAATTGCAGTTTAGATTCTAGATTAGTTTTGTATTGAGCAATTGTAATGAGAAGTTGTCTATGTCTATTTAGGTAGATTTTTCAAGCAGAATTCATTTGCGACTTCAACATTTAATTCCTTTCCATTTCATCTTGTAAAATTGTAAAGAAAGGAATTTGTAATTTTTGTATATAATAAATATATACAATACTTTTGGTCACTGATCGTCACAGGTTATATAATATATGACCTATTTAAATATTAAACATTTGTGTTCTTTAAATTTCCGCTGCATTGCTCTTTAAAGTTTTCTGTTTTACTAAAGTGTTGTCACTGGTTCCAGATGACATTATCGCCGACTTTCAAAAACTGGATTGGTATTCAAGTTAGTTTATTTCCAGTTTGTTTTTATTGTTCCATAGCATACCCGGACCTAACAAAGATTTCAACTTCTACATTCAGTGGATACATGGAAAATAACGTGGTGCTCGACTTAATGGGTCTGAAATTGAAAGCAATTATTTCTAAATGTCTCATTGGGAATTTTACTGACCGACGAACTCCACTTATTTTAGGATACCTTATCTAATCTTAGTTAGTAGATCCGAACCCTCAAGCTTGTTTATTTATCTCTATCACCAGGTAGATTCGTTCTCTAAGACAGCGAACATATTGTCTTTCATGAGACGATGAGGCACCTAATGAGCTACTACCCTTTAGGCGGAACTCTTCAATAGCATTTTCCATTACAACAAGTTTAATGAATTGACCATTTGGTGAGAATAAGAATCAAATCTTGAAAGCGGAAGTAATTTTGAAAATCTTTAATTAAAGAAAGTATTTTTAACTATGCAAAAGTGATATAAAGGAAAATTTGATACAAGTGTTTCAGAATAGAGAATGAAACTAAAACCTACCCAAATCCCAACTCATATTATCCATGGAGCATCTATAGAGATTTTAAAATACAACACTGGTTTAAGCCCAACAGTTAAAATAAAATATCATATGCAAAGATAGACTCTACCACGATCAAGTGGCAACTAGACTCGACACCGCTAAAAAATATCCATGAATAGAATAAAACTACACGGTGTGTCATGAAAAGTAAAATCTGCAACCAAACTGTAGAGGAGTGAGTTTCACTAGACTCCGGATTACCGACCATTCCACTATCCTTATCACATTCAACCGGTCAACAGTGTATTGAATCAGGTACTTTATTAATGTTAAAACTTACCACATTTGTCTAATATCCTAAGTATGAAATAGATATCAATATCTCATAATCTACATAATAGATAATACACCCAAGGATCTCCTCATCAAATCACAATGCAATAATAGGCCTCCATGACTCATATAACTAGACCAAATAATCAACATAGGCCCTTGCCCTCTTTCTGGTGTCATGACCCAAAATCACAGAGTATTAATGGCACTAACCCCAAGGATCAGTAAGCCAACCAAAATCAACCAACTAGAATTAAATAAAAAAATACAATGCGAAAATTGTTAAGTAAATCAATTTAAGTCTTATGAAATCTCAAAGTATAAATATTATGAAACTATTACAAACTCGCAAGACTGGTGTCACTTGTACAAGAACTATCTAAAGAATACATGGTGGGAATATATCCCTAAATAAATAATTATCCAGAAATGAGAAGACATAATTAAGAAGCAAGGAGGAATAAATCGATACCACAGATCTACCATGTAGCTCACCCTGAATCCTTCGAAATAGCTCCATAGCAGCTGGATAGTCGCATACTCCACTAGAACTAAAAATTGAACCTACACACGAAAAGGTGCACCAAGTGTAGCGTGAGTACAAAATAACAGGTACTCAACAGTATCATCGGTCGACCCTATCTTAAATGTAAACGAAGGTTGGCCTACCGATTACTACTTTCACACTAACCGCCATCAGTTTACTATAATGACGCAATACCCGAATCCACCAAACCAAGAGTCCAAACCTAGGTTATAGCATCTAGTTCCCCAAACCTAACAAGGTATTCACGATTCATGTCAACATAGTCTAATCAATCTAAGATTTAAGTCTAAGCGTAAGAACCTCTCACTACTCAGGAACACTCAAATAGCCAAGTAGCATAATAAACTGACAATTACACAGTTTACGCAAACAAGAAACAAGGAAGGAATGAGTAAATGATATGAAATGTAGATGTTATGTAATGCAATGCAAGGCCTTTGTTTCTCATCACCGGTATACACACATTCGAATGTCAACGAATCATGACCCATGGGGACTCGCGAGGTCTGTATACCACTTAGGCTCACACATAGTACCTAAGTATTATAACACAGCAGACTCGCACAAGACCTATGTATAATCACGCAGCAGGCTCACACAATACATATTCTAGCCACATGACTCTTATACTTGTCTATTGCCTTACAAGTTTATACATTATGAAGCGTAGTTATGATATGCACAACAACAAGAGACAACTATAGGCCACACAGGTTCTGACTTACTCATTTATACAATAAAGACTCGATCTTTAGCTTCTTTTCATTTTTAAATGAGTAAAGGGGATGAAAAGGACACACAATCACATAGCACACAGACAGATAATAATATCACAGAAAGTACGGGCTTCATACCCCAATTACGGATAAGGATCGTACTATACTATCAATTAGTGCCCAAAACATGGTATTCTTCTATGTAATTTAAAGCACAAATACCTATGACATGGCACCGATATCCGATATGAGTGCTCGTCACCTCACAAATATCGGGACCCCCTTATTATCTCTATTAATCACATCTTTAGTTAATTCATTTTAACCAACCATGACACTTAAGTAAGGTATAAGATCTCAACTTGTGTGGAATATGAGTTTGATAGCCGCAAGGAAGATTTTCCGTTTTGTAATGCCTCCAGAAGGTCCAAATCTAATTAAATATGGAAAGTACATCAATACACGAGTCCATCGATATCCATATTGCTATATAAAACTTTCGGACCCAAAATGTCACTCAAAAATAGGACTCCGAGCCTCAAAGGGGAAAATCAGATATTTATTTCAAAATCAGTTTATCCAACATCTATGGCGTCTAGGTATCAAAAATCAACTCAATCCAATATCAAATTCAATATTTATTTGAAGAAATGTCCATTTTCAATATAGGGTTTTAATCCCTAATTTCAAGTCTCAAATCACACTTCCATAGATGAAATTCCCTAATAATCATAGGTATAGTGATAAAATAAAGATTGGGAACTTACCCACACGAAGAATCTTGCAAATCGCACTTGAAATCTCCCAAAACTGAGCTCTAAAACTCTAACAATGGTGAAAATGACCAAATATCCCGATTCTGCTCATTTTTAATCATTGAAACATGCTTAGCGCTATCGCGGTGGGCCTGCGCACCCTGAGAATTTCCTTCAGCGCCAACGGCGCTGCTTGTGCACGATAGCGCTGGCAAGCCGCTTTTCCCCTAGCGTGATTGCTCTCTTTCAGTGCGATAGTGCTGCCCAATAACACTTTCTCTTGTGCGACCATGCTCTTCCCGTACGATAGCGCTGGCCAGTTGGTTCCCCTCTTGCGCGATTGCGCTTATGGTGTGCAATCCCACTCACACCAGATATCAAAAAAATTCAACTATGCTCAAAACTTCACTTTAACACGCGGAACTCACTCAGAACCCTATGAACACAAATCAAATATGCAAACCACTCCTAAAACATGCAATGAATTGGCTCGCACACTAAGAATCGTCATACGATGTCGTCATGACCAAATGTTGTCCCAAGTCAACTCGTAATTTTTAAATTTTAAGAATTTCATCAAAACGCCCAAATTACACCCTAACGCCTCAGGAACTGAACTGGCAACCCCACTAGACCATATTCGATATTCTGGACCTAATGGAATCGATGACACTTCAAAAAAGACACAAATGCCCTTAATATTGACTAAAGTCAACTTAAGCTCTTTTCTTTAACTTTAGACTTTCCAATTTCCACAAACTTACCCGAGTCGCACTGTCGGGACTCATTCCAACAGTCCGCTTAAGTCATAAATCACGTTCCAGAGCTGATGGAACCATCTGAACTTCATTCTGAATACATTTACTCAAAAGTCAACTCCTAGTCAAAATTCCCAAACATGAAGCTTCCAAAACTCAAAACTTCAGTTTTCTCCCGTTATTCTCATCTGATTGCCTTGGGAATCGTTCCACCTATCCCTGCACAACAAATTACCATAACAAAGATAGGGGAAAGGGTGTTTGTGGGAAAATATGCAAAATGATCAAAACAACAGAACGAGTCGTTACATCATTCACCACTTAAACACATTTTCATCCTCAAACATGAAAGAGAAAAAGTACCTGAATCTCTGAAAAGCTGAGGGTATCTAATCCGCATGTCTGTCTCAGTCTCCCAAGTAGCCTCCCCGACCGGACGATGCCTCCACCAAACCTTTACCGAAGTGGTCTCCTTAAGTACCAACTCTCGAATCTACCTATCTAGAATAGCAAATGGTTTCTCGTCATAAGTCAATTTTCGATCAAGCAACATTGAATCCTATCAAACCACGTGAGGATCATCCGAGTGGTACCTTTTAAGCATAGAATACCAAAACATGAGATGAACACTTGACAACTCAGGAAGAAATTCCAACTCATATGCTACTCCACTAATACGTTGAACAATATCAAATGACCACAATATCTAGGGCTCAAACTGGCCCTCTTTCCGAATTCCACATACCCTTCATATGCAAAACTCCCAACAGAAACTGCTCACCAACATGAATTCTACGTCACGAACCCTCCAATCTGTATAACCTTCTTTACCTACTCTGAGCCATATGAATCCCTCATGGAACAACTTGACCTTGTCCAAAGAATTACACCACATTTGTACTCCAAGGCCTAACCTCAAATGTATTGAGCAATCCAATGGAAAGACGATATCTCCTACCATATAATGCCTCAAATGGTGCTATCACGATGCTTGAATAATGATAACTGTTATTATTGTAAGCAACTCAACCAAAGGCAATAATTGATCCCATTGACCACCAAAGTAAATCACACAAACCCACAACCTATCCTCAAGGTCCTGAATAGTCCACTCGGATTGACTAACTGTCTGAGGGTGAAATAATATGCTTAATCTATACCCGAGTGCCCAACTCCTTCTGTAATTATCCCTAGAGATGGAGTATATAATGTGTGCCTCTATTCAAAATGATAGAAATGGGCACTCCATGAAATCAACTATCTCTCAAATGAAAATTCTGACGGCTCATATGAGTTGCAATTAGTCTGAACTGGTACAAAATGAGCTAACTTTGTCAAACAATCTACACTTACCCAAGTAGCACCAAGGTTTTCCAAAATTTATGTAAATCCTACCACAAGGTCAGTAGCATTCCGCTTCTCCACTTAATCTGTCAAGTCCCGTCAAATATTTCTTTCATTTCGCACCAATAGTCTGGTCCTTTCCAAAGATGATTATGAAAATTTCAAATCTATTGACTCCGTCTCGACGAGCTGAAACTCATGAGTCACCCCTCGTCGTTCAAATCCTTTTGATCCTTCCATGGTGTACCATACGCATCATCCTGGTGACTATCTCATCGTCCCAGACTTGTAAGATCAACTTATCACTCCAATAACTCTTCTTATCCATTTTTACCTCTTCCCAAAACATTATCAATTAACCATGTTGACCATTAGAACATTCCGTATAACTTCCATCGATGAAAATAGTATCAAATCTCTCTATAATCTCCAATAACACTCAAAGAACATGACATACCTCTGATTCAAACTGAATCCATCAACCTTTAAGAAGTGGGTTACTAGAATAACATTACATCTTTCCGAGAACATCATCAATAATCACCCGAACTATTTCCGAATCTTGATAACATAGAAAGTAAGCCTTTCATGAATCTGCGGTGATATATTCTGACCTGCTGCTCCTGAATACACAACCTCGTGTTGTTGTTCCTAACCTCTAAAGCTGGGATTTGCCCAAGTAGTCTACTGCGTACCGATGAACTATACCTTATGACTTTGAATCTTTAAAGAGTCTAATTACATCGAATTGTCTTCCTTGTACTTTCACTAAACTCATTCATCATCTCAACACTCCAACATGAGGCATATGTCCCCATACTTCACCATTCACAACCATAAAATATCTGAGTGCATTACCTTATTAAAACTTTAGCAAATCTAAGAGTATCAAATCTTACAATCCACGTGCCTTGTCATGCACAAATACTCTCAAGTCATTTGTATTTGAAATACTCAACTATATTAACTATCTGTCATTGCTTCAACATATTCTACTACCACATATAAGGTCTTACCTAGAATTTATAACATTACCCTTTAATTATAGAGATTTCTCCTAATCAATCAATTGTAGCTCGCTCATTCACGGATGCCATGAATTTACCTCTCTTGGTACCGCACAAGTTACCTCCTCATCAATCTTTAATCACAAAGTCTCATTGGCACTTGCCATAAACCATGTCGAATTTTACACCAACTTCATTCCTCAATCGGACTTATCACTTTTACACCAAATATGAATGATATAACATGGTGCCACCATAATCCGTGCACGATTCAAGTAGCTACGCTGCTTCAATTTTGAGTCTTACAAAAAATTATCCTCTAAAACCACTTGTGAGATGCGTTTTCCTTGATTCCTCACCTAGTATGTCCCATAAAAAATCACTTTTATCATCAACAACTGAAACCAATCAAACCACTCGTGGGGTGAGTAAAAATACTATACATCTTTTAAAGTAGCTAAGACAATCATGGTGATAGTAGTAAACCACAATATAGAGCATCTAAAAGTTTCCCTTGGCTCATCTGCAATCATACAGTCCATTTTCCATGAAGCCTTTCTACCCAAAGTACCGACCAAACCTGATCATACCAACAAAGTTGACTATTGTCACTGTAATACTTCCAACCACCCTTGAACTAGTCCTTAAACCATAGGGTGATCCCCAACTCCTACACATAAAATCCTATTGATGTCCTCATATAGCTCATAACAATTTCCTTAAACATTCCTTAATAGATGAATCATCCATTCACCTAGGTTTATGAGTCTACCAACTCAATACATCCACATGAAAGTCTCTTGGTGAATTCATTGCTCCTTGTCTAAATTAACCCTCAATTAGTCGCCTGAAGTATGCTTCGCAACTTGAATTGATCACCATCCATCATTAAACTTGTCGAGCCTAAGCAACACATACAAGTCCCACATTTATCCTCCCAACTTAGGTGCAACAACACATATTTATGTAAGTAGTTAAATATGCATAGTCGTCTATCGCTAGAGTATTTTCCATTAGTCAGCTACTTCTTCCAACCAAAAGCTTGTGACGCAGTCCATCTTACCGATCAAATCATGCTCCTGAAGTGTCCATTTCATAAATAGAGTATTGTCACACGGAATGAACAAACTCATCATCCAACAGCAATTCCTTAGCACCCTATACCAAAATATCAAGCAAACCTGAAATCACCGACTCACTAAAATGTTACACCCGATTACACCCGCATTATTCAATCTTCCATAGAAATTTTTATCCTATGAGCCCATCCACCACATGGGCTCATCATATAACTGATATTGATCCATTCAAATTTCTCTCATTACCTGTGTTCTGTCAAGTAGCAGAAAAATGTTCACACTCAATCTAATATGAAGTACTACTCTCTCATATCTTATTATAAAAGTCATTTCCCATGCTAATATGCCTTCCCAAAATCTCTTTCATAGCCTCATTATATATTTCTCCTGGCCGATTAGAGATTCATCCTAGTTTTTCCTTCACCTTCAAGATATAGGTATATGTCACATCTCATTGTATTCAAGAATTTCTTATGTTTTGCCAGAATCGCTCAATCGTAATCTTTAAAAACACATTGTTCGTTTCCTGGTTAATCCGCTAACCATACTTTTTAGAATCGTCAAATCTCTTCTCATCACTCACTATACCATAAACATACTTCCTCGACTTCCGAGATACTAACCGCTTAATTCGGCTATCCTATATTCATTTGTACCATCACTCCTAATTCATAGGGTCATCACCCAACTAAAAGGTCTAAATCATAACTTTTCCTAATCGAAATTCGAATAATAATTATAACCTGAGCCTGGTCACGCGTCTTCATCATGGTAACACATCTCTTACCATACCACGCGATATCACATCCGTCGCTCAAGCGCGAACCCAAGAACGCATCCTCACCATCAGTGAGAAATTGAAACAAAGAAGTTTAGACCTTAAGCTGAATCACATACGCACGATAAGGAATGAAAGAATAGAATTTTTATAAGTGTCTCATAACCTCTCAAAGATAAGTACAGATGTCTCAGTACCGATCCCCAATACTCTACTAGACATTATTCTTGTACTTGTGAGACCGGTGAACCTATTGCTCTGATACTAATTTATCACGACCCAAAATGCAGAGTCGTGATGGCACTAACCCCAAAGATCAGTAAGCCAACCACACCCATCTAACTAGAATTAAATAGAAAAATACAGTGCGAAAATTTTTAAGTAAATCAATTTAAGTCTTATGAAATCTCATAATATAAATAATATGAAAATATTAAAAACTCACATGACTGGTGTCACTTGTACAAGAACTATCTAAGGAATACAGGGTGGGAATACATCCCTAAATACATAATTGTCCAGATATGAGAAGACATAATTAAGAAGTAAGGAAGAAGCATCTGGTGCCATAGATCTACCATGTAGTTCATCCCGAATCCTTTGAAATAGTTCCACAACGGCTTGATAGTCGCAAACTCCACTAAAACAAAGAATAGAAACTGCACACGAAAAGGTACAACAAGTGTAGCGTGAGTACAAAAATAATGGGTACTCAACAACATCATCGACCGACCCTATCTTAAATAGAGATGAGGATTGGCATACCAATTACTACTTTCATACTAACCACCAACAATTTACTATAATGATGCAATATCCGAATCCACTCAATCCAAGAGTCCAAGCCAAGGTTATAGCATCTAGTTCCCCAATTCTAACAAGGTATGTACGATTCATGTCAATAGAGTCTAATTAATGCAAGATTTAAGCCTAAGAGTAAGCACATCTCACTACTCATGAACACTCAAGTAGCCAAGTAGCATGATAAACCGACAATTACATAGTTTAGGCAAACAAGCAACAAGGAAGGAATGAGAAAATGATCTGAAATGTAGATGCTATGTAATGCAAGGCCTTTGTTTCTCATCACCGGTATACACATGTTCAAATGTCAACGAATCATGACCCATGGGGGACTCCAATGTCCATATACCACTTAGGCTCACACACAATACCTAAGTATAATCACACAACAGACTCACACAGGACCTATGTGTAATCTCACAGTAGGCTCACACAATACATATTCTAGCCACACAACTTTTATTCTCGTCTATTGCCTCATAAGTTTATACATTATGAAGCGTAGTTATGATATGCACAACAACAAGAAGCAACTATAGGTCACACAGATGAATACATTCTGAAGCATAAATATAGTATGCACAACAACAAGAGACAATTATAAGCCACGCAGGTTCTGACTTAGTCATTCATACAACAATGATTCAATCTTTAGCTTTTTTCATTTTTAAATGAGTATTTGGGATGAAAGGTACACATAGTCACATAGCACATGGACATATAATAATATCTCAGAATGTATGGGCTTCATACCCTAATCACGGATCCTAATGATCATATTATACTATCAGCTAGTGCCTAAAATATGGCATTCTTCTATGTAATTTAAAGAAAAAATACCCATAACATGACACCGATACCCAATACGAGTGCTTGTCACCTCAAAAGTAATGGGATCCCCTTATTATCCTCGTTACTTCCATCTTTAGTTAATTCATTTAAATCAACCATGACGCTTAAGTAAGGTACAAGATATCAAATTGCCTGGAATAGGAGTCTGATAGCCACAAGGAAGCTTTGTCTTTTTGTAACGCCTCTGGAAGGTCCAAATCTAATATGGAAAGTATATCAATACACTCGTCCATAGATACCCATATTGCTATATAAAACTTTCAGACCCAAAAAGTCACTCAAAAATAGGACCCCGAGCCTCGAATGGTGAAATCAGATATTTATTTCAAAATCAGTTTATCCAACATCTATGGAGGTTAAGTATCAAAAATCAACTCAATCCAACATCAAATCCAATATTTATTTGAAGAAATCTCCATTATCAATATATGATTTTAATCCCAAATTTCAAGTCTCAAATCACACTTCCATAGATGAAATTCCCTAATAATCATAGGTATAGTGATAAAATAAAGATTAGGAACTTACCCACGCGAATAATCTTGCAAATTGCACTTGAAATCTCCCAAAACTGAGCTCTAAAATTCTAACAATGGTGAAAATGACAAAATATCCCGATTCTGCTCATTTTTAATCACTAAAACATGCTTAGCGCTATCGCGGTGGGCCTGCACAATCGCGGTTGACCTGGAAAAAAATCCGTCAGCACCAACGGCGCTGCCTGTGCGCGATAGCGCTGGCCAACCACTTTTTCTCTAGTGCGATTGCGCTCTTCCTGCGCGATAGTGCTGCGCATCAATACTTCCTTTTGCACGATCACGCTCACCCCGCGCGATAGCGCTACATAGCTGATTTCCCTCTTGCGCAATTGTGCTCCTGGTGCGGGTTCGCGCTCACACCAGATATAAGAATTTTTCAGCTATGCTCAAAACTTCGCTTTAACACAAAGAACCCACTCGAAACCCTATGAACACAAACAAAATATGCAAACCACTCCTAAAACCTGTAACGAATCTACTCGTACACACAAAATCATCATACGAGGTCGTCGTGACCAAATGTTGTCCCAAGTCAACTCTTAATATTTTGAAATTTAAGAATTTTAACCTAATGCCCAAATTACACCCATAACGCCTCGGGAACCGAAGTAACAACCCCACTAGACCATATTCGACATTCCGGACCTAATGGAATCAACCAATCTTCGAAAAAGCTCAAATGCCCTAAATGTTGACTAAAGTCATCTTAAGCTCTTTTTTTTAACTTAAGACTTTCCAATTTCCACAAACTTACCCGAATCGAATTGTCATGACCCAAAATTCCAGTGTGCCATGAGGGCACCTATCCTAACCTATAGATGAACCACTAACATCCAAAACATTATAATATAAATAAAATGCAAAAAAATTAAGGAAAACAACATAAGTATTAAAAAGTCTCAAACTTAATGCATAAACCTTTAAGGAAAACCCTAAAATCTGGTTTTCATGAGTACAGAGCTACTAACTGGAATACAAGTCTGAAATGATATACAGATTATTTTCTAAAATACAAAGGATAGGTAAAATAACAAAATAGAGGGTTCCAGTGCCTGGATGGTGTCTGCGGCTCATCTTGGATTCCTATGAAAGATCTCCAAGCACCGCATCTAGCTCTGTTGCTAGCGTTTGGATCAATACCTGCACATAGAGTGCAGCAAGTATATAGTGAGTACGAGAAGTACGTGTACCCAACAGCAACATCGACCGACCCTAGCTATAACGCGAGGATTGGTACTCCCAATACTTCTTTTCTTGCTTGCTTAGTCAAATTATACAGTTTCTAAGCAATTTAGCCAGTTCAATTAAAGATTCTACAATTGTACCAAGTCATAAGTCCATCGCTCTTCAAAGGACACCATAAAGTTTTTAATTTTACCTCAATTAGGATAAGTTTAGCAATAAGATTACAACCTTAGACAAATCGGCATCTAAACACTCAAAGATTACTTATTTCCATTAATTCAATAGGTTTACCGTTAAATGTTCAATCTTTTAGTTCTACAGTTTAACAATGTACAATTATTATCCAGGTTCACAAGTCTTATCTCAGTTCTCAATACGTCATCAATAGCCTAAACTCCATAACCGGGTGTCTAGTCCTATTAAGTCTCACAACTCAACCTTTCAGAATTTATAAGTCTCAAGTATCACTGTTACCCTCTAACAAGTCATAAGATCATATAGTTGATTACAGATCAACACCGAGCACCCACAACATTAAATACATATCAAAATGAGAATGAATGCAATGCAAATGATATCTATGTATGCACTGGCCATATGTACCCGGTATACACATGCTTCTACAGTAGCTGCTTCACGTGACCTATGGGGGACTTATAAGGTCCATGTACCCATCCTGAATGTATCATCGGATCTCAGCTCTGTGGTTGTAATATCATAATCACCTGAAATTTCCCATCAAATCTCAGCTCTGTGGTTGTAGTATCATCATCAATCATCACTCTTTTACCATGTATCATATCCAGTAACTGACTTTACAAGCACCTTTCAACAGTAACTAAATAGTTTAAATAGTAATATAATATGTATAAATGAGATGGATATGTGTACACTATCAGCATAAACAATAGAGTCGGTATTATAAGTTCATTTCCAAGTATCAGACAAGATGTGAAGTTATGAATACATGACAAGTCATATCAGAGAAATAAGTATCGAACTTGGCTATGATCCTAAATAATCAGCAAACACACCAAATCTAAGAAAATTTATGCACGGCGTCCGTGGCCCAAAGGCTAAACACTTAAATTCCTTCACATGCATCATTTTAGTTCATTAATTACACAATTAAGCTCACCAATACCCGTATTAGTGCTAGTTACCTCTCTAAAATAGGACCCCAAAGTCCCCATTACTCCCCTTAGTTTATTACATCGCATACCAACACATAAATGTTACACTAGAGCCTAAAAATTCTCAACTTGCCTTATATTGAAGTCCCATAGCTCACGACTCTAAGCTCTAATCGTGCGAAGATTAAGCCCTCCGGAAGCTCCATCATATCCAAACTCACCGAACGAGTACAACCTAGTCAAAATAGTAATCTACAAGGTCATACAAGTTCAACGATACCTATATTGCTATGTTTTGTTTCGGGTTCCAAAAATGGACCCAAAAAGCAAACCCCGGACCCACAAGAGTAAAATTGGAATTTTACTGCAAAATCAATTTATCCATAGTCTAATTAGTAAGAATATCGAATAACTTTGAAATCCATCCATAAATCGACTTTCAGTTTGATAAAATACTTGAAAACCCATTTTCATGGGAAACTCCAAATTTCCAAGCTCAAATCATGAATCCTATGATGAAATTCCAAAATAATCGAAAGTAGAACATTAAAAGGAATGTTAGAAACTTACCCCCGTGAAGAAATATGAAGAACGCCCTTGAAATATCCCAAATTAGAGCTCCCAAAATTTAAATATTAATAATGAATCACGAAATTGGATTTTATTCTGCCCAACAATCTCCTTCATCGCGATCGCTGATGGGATCCGCAATCATCGGACCCCAGAAAAAGGACCTTTGCGATCGCGGCCCTAGGCTGCACGACTGCGGTGTCTAATAAAACAGAGGCTCACGATTGCAGTATGTACCACACGATCGCGAAGAGCAACACCAGCAAATGCACACCAAGTATTTCTAGTGTGTTCCAAACTCGAAAATGACCCGCAAGTTATAATTACCGAGTTAATGTTATGGGAAGGGAATTTTCAGGAAAAAAAGTCCAGAAGTTCAAAACGACCAAACGGATCGTTACATCATCTACCACTTAAATACACGTTCATCCTCGAATGGTAAAGAAAATCATCAAAGCTGCCGAGTAGCCGAAAAACCTCCGTCATAAACCTCATGAAAAACTTCACATACAAAAATCACGCTGATAGCACTACTTGTCCACCTTACCACTCAAAGCTTCCTTTGAATTAGTTCAAAAACTCAAATCTCCATTTTTCGATATCCCAAATTTCTTCCACAATCGATCTCATACATTTGAACTGACTCCGCTCCAATTCATTGACCACCTCTGAACAAAATTGATTGATTCCGCGAATTCCATCTTGAAAAATCCAATCCTTTAGTTGTAGTCACAATTCATTACCAAGCTTGTACCAGTCAAATATTTTAATTTTGCTTATCTTTGTTCCACACCACCCAAAGTCGCCTTTAGTACTAAGAATTCATATAAAATATGTCATCATACGCCGTGAGTCTAAATCATGACTCACTTTCGTCAGAAAGAATATGCTTGTTCTGAGCCAACTCCCAGCCTTTCCATCCAAAAACTAACCATATCCAAGGACAATTGCGTTAATTCTAAATCCGTTAGTTTTTTATCGAGCTGCAACTATTGAGCTAACTCTCATCATCCAATTCCTCTTAGACCTCCAAATATCATAATATGCGCATTATTCCAGTGACTCTATTGATTTTCCAAACCTATAGAAAGTCATTTGATAATCCCAAGGTTTCCCATATCCATTTGTACCTTCCCAAACCATCACCAAATACCCCATAAACCACTAGAACTATCCAAATATTTTGATCAACAAAATATCATCAAATCAGCTTGAAAACTCCCAATAAAGCTTGGTAACTCTGCCATATCTCTGTTCTAAACTGCAAATCTAAAAAATCTTCAAAAATGGATTACTAGACTAGTCATAAATCATGACAATGTAACCATAAGCCATCCCATGATATGTGAACGATCCTGGTCTGGTGCAAAGTGCACAACTCCTCGAATGTCACCAATAGTCACCTGAACTGACTCGAATCCTTCACAAACTAATCATAGAACTCTTGTAAATATGTGATGATTGATCTCAATCCATTTCTTGTGAATGTTCAACGTCACGCTGGTGTTAACATCAAAAGCCAAAAATCTACTTGAGTCATCAACTTAGTACCGAGGAACTACACCTTATAATTTAAACTTTCTTGTTCTCAACTTACAATCGAAATGAAAATCTGACAGAACTCCATAGAATCAAAATACATTGAATCTTCCTTCTTGCACTTTTACTTAGCTTGTTCACTACTCTAAATACTTTGACGCAAGGCCTGAAACAAATCTAAAGTATCAATTCTCGCGAGCTATGTTCCTTACCACACACAATTACTCTTACGTTAGTATTACTTGAGGTACTCAACCATGCTATCCAGTCAGTGCCACTTCGACACATTTTACAATCACGAACAGAGTTTCGCTTCGAATATATGACTTTAACCTTCAAACTTAAGAGATTTCAAGCATCCCTCTTATTAACCAACTATAGCTCATTCATTCAAGAATGGTATGAAATTATCCACTGGTACCACCCAAGCCGCCTTTCCATCAATCTTATCACGTCAGTCATCCGAGACCTGAATCTCATGATCGTCAATCACAAATACCCATGGCGCTTCACCATAACACTTAGTCAACTCCTGTGGACTTCCTTCTTCCAGCCTACTTAACAATTGCACCCTATCTGAAATAATACAAGATAATTCCACTATAATTCACACTTTACTCTAATAATCCTATTACTTCGAACCAAACATGTCTTTACCTTAATTCTTTGATTCCTATATTCTATCCAAAAATTACATTCGCCGATATCGATAGAAAATCACTCAAACTCACTCGAGAGTGTATCAAAATATCATAAATATTTCAAAACAATTGAGTAAATCGTAGAGATAGTAGTAAACCACAAACTCAAACAATCGAAGGTTTCCCTTGCCTCACTCGAATCTCAAAACTGGGTGCTTATCTAGATCAAACGAATTATATGAACAATCCTTCACGAAACCTCCCACCAGAAATACTGATCAACCTCTGTTACCTCAATGAGATTATTATGGCCGATGTAATATCCCAAACTATCACTGCAAGTCCATAACCTGCAGGGCAATCTCACTTACCATTCACAAATGTTACACCCCGCACTTTATACGTTGACGTCGATGTAAGCTAGATAACGTAAGCCGAAAAGGTCATAATACCCTTATAAGGTTAATAAAGATTGTTATCAAGTGTTAAAAGTGTACCACAAAGTTTCTAGGTCAAACGAATCAAGGAACTTAAGTTCGTCAAAATTTAGGGAAAGGCAGACAACAATTCGAACAAGATTTTTGACCCAACTTGGCAGGGGAATATCTCCACGTATATAAGGAGGTATAGAGTGAATACCGTATCTAAGTTTAAGTTCATTAAGTGTACTTTCAAAAGCAACAAACCGTTAATCCATTAGATCTCTGTACAAAAGGTTATGAATATTTTACGAAAGCGCTGCAGGGCAGACATTTTTGGCGGAACGCTGGCAAGGTCTGCGATTCATAGGCACGGTGTGTGGTTTGCATACCCCGCCATGGGTTATGACGGTGCCAACTTCCCCTCCTACTGTAAATAGACCCCCAAATCGACCAAGTCTCATTTTATTCCAATTTCCTAACCTTAACAACTCCTAAACTCTCTCTAACGAGTCCAATATGATCCAAGGTGAAATTAAGAGGTAAACTAAGTGAATCTGACATGGGGAATCCCGTGGTTATCATAGCACTATCCTTTTCTCCATAGTATTGGTTCTTGAAGAATCCTTGAGGGTGAATTAAGCTTGGAATTGGAGTATATTTAATGATTTAAGGTAAGTTCTATCTTCTCCTCCCCGTTCTTGAGCTCTATAAGACTTTAGAAAGTAATTTTGCTACAAGTTTGCTAAAGTGATTGGTTGGAGATATTGAATCTTGTTGTTGAGTGTTGTTGGGCTGTTTTGTATGAATTGTGAGTATGGTATGGAGTTGCTAAAGTGTAAATGGTGTTATGGATATTATGGAGGAGGAATGGAAGGATTGAGTTGTGTGCATATGCATAAGTCTCCATATAGAATATGATGTAAACTCTATGCACGATAGGTATCCGATGAAATGTTTAAAGGAGTTTTCTAACTAGATGTGAATCCATCGTTGATACAAATTGTCTGTATACTGTAGATAAGCACTTATGGAGCATATGAGGACTCGTGGAATTCATATAGCTAAGGCAAAAAGGTATGTAAGGGCTATCCTTGCTTATTTCTGACATGAATCCGTAGATGTGTCTTTTTTATTAGAAGCTGAAGGGGGCTAGTTCTCCCCTATGTTCCTTAATGAAAGATTGAGACCATCTAAGAGTTAAGGAGTCAACTTGAGTATAGTTCTCGTGTAAATCCTAAGAATCAGAGTTAGTAACGCCTCCAATATATTCATAAGCTATCTAAATGTAAGCTAAGAGTTCTGAGGAAACGAGCTAATTGGTTAGTAGAAGAACATAAGTAAAAAGAGGATGAGGTTATACTATCTAAAAGATGAGATAGTAAAAGCCTAGAAAGAGGAGCACATATCAAAAGATGACTAAGAGACTCCCTAAAGCCATAACAAATGAGTACGAGGTACAACAGAATGAGTCAATTAAAAGGGTATAGAATATGAGTATATAAGGTGCTCCTCAGACTTAAGAAAGGTAGAGATGTGCGAGTCATAAGAGCAATGAATTGAGTAGCGTAACGAGATAGTCAGACAAAAGCTAAGATAGTACAAGACTCCCTAAAGGTAACAGAGCAGCTCACGAGATAGTAAGTATAGACCATAGGTTACAAAAAGTGTTAGGCGAGCTATGAGTTATAGACGCAAGTACTTAGCTATAGATTGTTTGCTTGTTGTGTATTGATGCACTTTCCTTAGAGGCTATGATGTTTCCTTCAGGGGCTATGGACACCGCTTTCAGGACTATGATACAGATTGTCTTTGGGCTATACATATATGTGCATTGCCTTTGGAGCTATACAAATACAGATTTCCTTCGGGGCTAAACAAATGTGTGCTTGCCTTCAGGGCTACACAAATATAGATTTTCTTCGGGGCCATTCAGATACACTTGCCTCCGGGGCCATACACTTACACATCGGATCCCTTGTAATATCGGAGTATTAAGTTTAGATTGTATGCTAGATAGTAATGTAACAAAGATTATAAACCAGAGATAGTAAATGTAGTACATAAAGTTGAGACAGAACAGATAGTGTAGGTAGACATAGGGGCCAAGTGGCCCAAACGACGGTAATCAGATAAGCCGATCTAGAGCTTATGGTAAGTCCATTCCCGTCCCTTCCTTTTAGTAGAGACTTCTAGCATATTTACCCATGTTCTTCAGCTTCAGAGTTTATATATATACTTCTTATTTTTTGCCTTACATACTTGGTACATTTCTTTGTACTGACATCCCATTATTGGGGTGCTGCACTATATGCCTGCAGATGCAGGTAATCAGTTTGATGAGTTCGCCTAGTGGATGTTTTGTATAAACTACGGGTAGGTCGGGGTCCTGTCCTGACCACGTTTGATGTCAGTTATATTTAGAGGATTCATAGACGTAGGTTCAGTATGTACAGTTTGTTAGTCGCCTGGTTGGCTCATTTTATGTTTTATTACGTTTATCAGTATAAGTATTTACAGAGACTTCCTTGGCCACAGTAGCCTTTAGTAAGATCAAGTTTCGCCTTGTCGTCCTAGTTAGAGATTGTTTTATAGTATGGCCTCAAGGGCCTAGCTTGCCTATAAGGCTCAGACTACGAGTTCAACTTGGTACGCTCGAACTTAGCAAGGCACCGAGCGCCAGCCACACCCCCCTAGGTTGGGGTGTGATAACAAAGCCCTACTAACGCTCCCATATGGTTCCATACCAGCATCCTTGCCTGTGATCCCTTAGCTGAAGAATCCTTCTTCTACCTTGGCTTACGAGTCTATGAACCAAATATCAATACATAAAGTACTATAGCGGTTTTCTTGGTTTCAACCGTTATCATCTGTCATTACTTCAATTTTCCAAAATGCACTTCAAACTCAAGTTAGTTAACATCTACCATTGATCTACCACTTTAAATATCATTATCGACTGACACCCCACTAAAGGGTCCTTAACCGATATCTACTTAAAAGAACCATCTCTCGCCTTGTTTCGTCAAATTAGAATGCCTCTAACAAATCATGTAGTTATCGTCCTCATTCCATCAATTTTGAAAAATTACATCACTTTCATTTGTGAAAACTTGTGTAGCCTAAGCAATAAGTACAATGCCCACATTCCTTATCCATAATTAAGTGCAACTACCGGTGGCTCCTTAAGTAATACATCTTCACACTTGTCCATCTCTCGATCCATCCTCATTAGTTGATCCTTGTGCATCCTGGTAGTCTACATCATAGTCAAAATACCTATCAACACATCTCCTATTAGCATCCACTTTATACCTAGAGCAGTCTCTTCGCTGATATCTTAGCGAATATATCCCATTTATCCTGGGCCATTAGCCAATTACATAGAGAATTAACGTGCCACTCATCTTTATTCCACCACCACAATGCCATCCTATCACAACTCTGCTTAACCGTTTCATACCCCTATGAATTAACAGACATAGCATACCCCGCGCTCCTCTTAGATGAATACTTTGCCATTTTAATATTTTGTCACCAAGCTTGAACCATTCGAATTTTCCTTAGTACAATTCAATTCCATAAGATAGAAAGAAAACTCTTCATACGAACCTCATAACAAGTCCTATCACTTCTGACCTCATCACCAAGGATCACCTTTCACATCCTTTTCTTTTATCCCATACTCTTCACATCATCACCATGTCTCTGTCCTCTTATATGACAAATTGATCCCAAGTCTAAGTTTGTCTTTTATATACCAACATATGTACACTTTTGTTACTGAATCATCCATTTATCGTTGATACACCCGCATCATAAGACTGTCATAATAAATCTGGATGACATTGAAGTATTCCCATATCAATCACACCCCAAATAAGGCATCCTCAATATGTCAAACCTCTTCAAGTGAAATTCTTAAATTCGTAACGCTTATGACATAGTTACTTCGCTAACCATATGAATTCAATATCCAACTCCTTCTGCATCACCTGTTATACCATAATGCACCTCTTCGATCTTTGAGTAACTAATTATTGAAGATATGGATATCACGCAGTCCTTCGTACTATCGCTTTTATTTCCTAGGGATATCACTGAACCAAAAGTCTGAATCACAACCCCGCTCAACCGAGTCTTCAAATCATATCTCCAATAGAACTCAATCTTGCATCCATATCACAATTTCATACTATATGACGCGATGTCACATCCAGCCGCTCGTGGGAAAATATGAGAACGTGTTCCTCACCGTTGGTGAGAGATTGAAGCAAAGAAATTTAGACGTTAGGTCAAATCACATACGCACAATAAGGAATGAAAGAATGAAAGTTTCCTAAATGTCATATAGTCTCTCGAAGATATGTACGGAGCTCTTTGTATCGATACGCAAGACTCTACTAGACACCGCTCTTGTACTCATGAGACCAATGAACCTAGTGCTCTAATACTAATTTGTCAAGACACAAAATCACATTGTGTCGTGAGGGCACCTACCATTACCCATAGGTGAACCACTAACATCATAATATAAAACAAATGCAAAATAATTAAGGAAAACAACATAAGTATTACTAAGTCTCATAACTTAACACATAGTCCTTGAAGGAAAACTCCAAAATATGATTGTCATGAGTACAAAGCTACTAACTGGAATACAAGTCTAAAATGATGTACAAATTACTATCTAAAATACAAAGGATAGAAAGGTAAAATAACAAGACGAAGGGTTCCAATGTCGGGATGGTGTCTGGGGCTCAACCTGGACTCCCAAGAAAGATCTCCAAGCACCGCATCTAGCTCTGTTGCTAGCGTCCGGATCAGTACATGTACATAGAGTGCAACAAGTATAGAGAGAGTACGAGAAGCACATGTACCCAGCGGAATCATCGACCGACCCTAGCTATAATGGTGGCGAGTATCAAATATGGCTATGAGCCCAAATAATCAGCAAGCATACCAAACCTAAGTTGATTTATGCACCGCAAAGCAAGAGATCTTATTTTATCCTTAAGGATAGGGAAGTATAACTCACCCTCGGTGGGATATATCGGAATAAAGTACCTTGCCACTGGATTCCACTATTTTTGTAAAGGGAGGTAGACTTGTTCAAACCCTTTATAGCGCCCGTGGCCCGAAGGCTAAATACATAAATTCCTTCACATGTATCATTCTAGTTCATTAATTACCTAATTAAGGTCACCGCTACCCGTATTAGTGCTCATCACCTCACTAATACAGGACCCCCAAGTCCCCTACTCCCCTTAGTTCATTACATAGCATACCAACACATAAATGCTACACTAGAGTCTAGAAAGTCTCTATTTGCCTTACATTGATGTCTCATAGCTCAAGAACGACTCCAAGCTCTGTCCACGTGAAGATTAAGCCCTCGGGAAGCTCCATCGTGTCCAAATTCACCAAATGAATACAACCTAGTAAAAACAGTAATCTATAGGGTCAGACGAATTCAACGATACCCATATTTCTATGCTTTATTTTGGATTCCAAAAACTTACCCAAAAAAGGCAACCCATGTCCATAAGGGTAAAACTAGAATTTTATTGTGAAAATCGGTTTACCCATAATCTAATTAGTAAGAATATCGAATATCTTTAAAATCCATCCATAAATCGACCTTCAGTTTGATAAAATACTTGAAAACCCATTTTCATGGAAAATCCAAATTTCCAAGCTCAAATCATGAATCCTGTGATGAAATTCCGTAATAATAGAAGGTAGAACACTAAAAGGAATGTTAGAAACTTACTCCCGTGAAGAAATATGAAGAACACCCTCTCCCAAGCTCCCAAAATTGAAATATGAACAATGAATCACGAAATGGGGTTTTTATTCTGCCGATCAATCTCTTTCATCGCGATCGAGGGACCCCAGAAAAATGGACCTTCGTGATCGCGGCCTTATGCTACGCGACCTCGCTGACTTATGAAATAGAGGCTCGCGATTGCGTGGCAACACTAGCAGATGCACACCGAATATTTCTGGTGTGTTCCAAACTCGAAAACGATCCTCGGAACTCATCCAGAATCTCCCGGGTACAAATCAAATGTGCATTTTGATTATAAAACATGCCCCGGACCTGCGCGTGCACTCAAAACACCTGAAAAAGGTCGTCTTAACTCGATGTTGACTGTGGTCAACTCCAATTCTTATTTTTACCTAGTTTCTCCACCAACAATCCAAAACTTGTTCGAAACCGAATGAACACCAACCAAGAGTGCAACTTGACTATAAACCACGCTATGAAGCTGCTCAAATTGACGAAACACCCATACGAGGTCGTTAGGATACATTTATCTAGGAAAATATCGTAACTTTTTCAAAATGACATAAATCTCAACCAACTACTCAAATCTCACCCGAACCCCTTGGGACCCGAATCAATGGCTCGACCAAATCATATATCGCATTCCGGACCTAACAATGCATTTATAAAAAAGTCAACTATGAGTCAAATCTCTTCTTCTCTTTAACTTAAACTTCAAAGCTTACTATAATCAATCTGAAACTTACCCGATTGCCTCAGGAACTGTTCCACATATTCCCGCAAATCATAATTATCGCGTTAAGGTTATAGAAAGGGCATTTTTGGGAAAACAAGTCCAAAAGTTCAAAATGGCCAAACGGGTCGTTACACATATTCAAATCACTCGGGACTCGTTCCAACGGTCCGCTTGAGTTTTAAATCACGTTCCTTAGCTGATGGAACCATCAGAACTCGATTTCGGACGCATTTACTCAAAAGTCAACTCTTACTCAAATTTTCCAAACATGAAGCTTCCAAAGCTCAGAACTTCAGTTTTCTCCCGTCATTCTCATCCAATTGCATCAGGAATCGCACCACCCATTCCCGCATATTAAAATTATCATAAAAAGCTAGAGGAAAGGATGTTTTGGGAAAATACACAATGATCAAAACGACCGAACGGGTCGTCACATCGGGCTAGACCAAATAATCCACTTAGGTCATCACCTTCTTTCAGGCTAGACCAAATAATCAACATGGACCCTCACCTTCTTTCAAGCTAAACCAAATAATCAATATAGGCACTCTCTATTTTCCTGACTAAACCAAATAAAATCACAGCCCTTCACTTTCATATAAGCTAGACCAAATAATAAATATTAGCCATCACCCTCTTTCAAGCTAGACCAAATATAATCATAGCCCCTCACCTTCACATAGTCTAAACCAAAGTCCATACATCCTCACCGAGTCATATGGCTAATAGACCAACCATATTCATATTTTTTATCATTAAATATTGTGTATAACTACATCAAGACCAAATCTCGCCATAGAATAATATGAAAATCATTATATCAATTCAATTATCATGACTTATTTTAAAGCATAAAATCTCAAGCAAAATGAAACAACTCCAAATAAAGCATAAGAGATGTATGCAATGGCATAAATATTCAAGCAACAATGGTTTACCATATCAATTCAACGAACTATCTTGGAGGAAAAAAACACAACTCAATATTCGAATGTCTCGAATATCCCACATCTTTATATGAAATATATTTAATAGTTCAAGTTAGGTGAAATAGTTCAACAACTTAAGATTCAGTTATAACATAATAAGGGCTATCACAACAAGTTCACAATAATTAGTGCATTCTTTAATTATGGAAAGCAAGTAAGTAGTAGTCAAGTCTCTCCTACCTTACATCCGGCGAAATATGACAATCAAGCATTTGCCAAAGATCTACAAACGAAACCTTTGATAGTCTCAAGTTTGATAACGTTGAAATCTCCAAAGTACTACGATCAAGAAGTGATCAAAAGTCCATCACGTCTATCTCAAATAGTTTCATACAATGCAAAATATGAAAGAGCATGCGAATTTGGACTAGGATACACATTTTCATATTTTTTCAAAAAGTCAAAATCAACAATCAAAGTTAAAAGTCAACCCTCGGGTCAACTTATCAAAATCCAAACCCGAGTGAATATTCTGGTGACTCAATCTCCTACAAGCACAACAATTTGACAACCAAGTCAATCAGAGTTCATTAATATCCCTAAACGCCTATTTGATTCTTACTTGAAGGTGTTCTGGAGTTCATGAACAACTCCAACCCAAAATCTCAACAACATAGATTCCATGGATGAAACACCAGCAAATTTAAGTATGATACTCCATGAGTTAATGGTAAACATAATCACCAAAGAAAAATGTTCAATTCAATACATACAAAAAAAATCTCCTTTTCAAGTTAGGGTTCAAAACCACTTTAAGTCCACTCAAATCATAAAATTGATGGAGGAAATGAGATTTGATTGATGTAATAATTCATGTATAATGAGTAAAATAAGCTCAAAAAATATATTAAAATATAGTTGTTGCTTCAGCTGGTTGTACCATGTCCTTCACTGGTTGTACTTCAAGACTCAATTTTTATTCTACCAGACACCTTTCAGTAATTCCTTCATACCTTTTCGTACATAACGTGTATAGATGAACAATTTAATGTGTTGGAAACTAAACTCAAAGGGCTATAACTTTTATCTTTTGCACTGTTTCAAATTCATTATAGATTGAGTTCTTCGTTTTCGGCATTTCTATATTCTGAAATAGTTCGCCAATTCAGTGTTTTATTTGTCGAGTCAATCTTCCTGGCTATTCTTGTCTTAAGTTACGTGTTGTGCACGCTCATTTGAAACTTTAGTTTGTCAAGATACTCCTTGGACTATAAATCATTTCCCAAAAATTCATAGGGGTCACAAATAATAATACCAATCTAACGGAACCTTCCAACTACTAAACAGAGCACGTTTTTCCAATACAATCTCAAAATCTCAAATAATACAATACTGAAATTTTCAAAATGATCTTCACCAAATAGAATCAACCGACGTTTGATTGATCTCAAATTTTGCAAGCAAGCCAAAAATAATATAACGGAGTTTTTTAAGCTTATGAGACACAAAATGGAGTAATAATTCTTAAAACTATCGAGCAATATATATATATATGGGTTTACTTGATCTCGATTTGATTTCTTTTAGTTAATACCAGACTAAATCAATTATGATCGAATTATTTTTTCCGGAATACCAAATCAAATCAAACTAAACCACTAATTGAGTTTTTTTCGATTTTTATCGTTTTCTTTGTACACTCCTAATGTTGGCAGTTTAAACTAAATATGTAACTATTTATTTATTAATTGCAGCACTTAAAAATACTTTTCAGTACTTGATGGTTATCAACTATTTTAAATCTGCTAAGCCAAAAGAACTCTTGTTGACTTGCAGTTCACTTAATTATACAATGAGAGAATAAAAAAATTCCAATCAAATCATATAAAAAATACTACAAGCGATCACCCCTTTATATATCATAAGAAAATAAGTAACCTGAAAAAATAACTAACTTGCTATAACATATTAATACATTGATATTAAATTAAAGGGTTTAATTTCTATACATAATCAATATAATTGATTTTTATAATAATGGATTCATCTTTATCTGTTATTGTTGGTAAATTGTCTCATTTTTTAAATTACAAATCTCATTTTAAGAAAGCTTACTTATATAATATCTTAGAATAACTTGTTAATATAACTAATTTTTACACTGACTATAAAAAAACTAGTAAATTAAACATTCTTGGTATTGTTAACGTGGGGAGAAGGCAAGTTCTTGTGTGGATAGACTCGTATTTTTCTTGATAGCCATAAAAATCAAAACAATGTTGGGTCAACCTATGTGTTCCTGTAGTATTATATTGCAAGTTAAAGTGTATATGTTTGGTACTTCAGTGCTTCTGTACCTGTTAATATACTATAGGAAAGTCCACACGCGTCAAACATTGATAATACAGAGGCAAGGTTAAATAGTAACGAATGACCATAAAAAATCAAAAGACATTTTATAGCCAAAATGTATATTATACGCTTCATATATATATTTTTATATAATATATGCACATTTATATATTTTTTTATAATTTGTATATAATAAATGTATAATTCAGTGTATAATATATATATACTAGTGATACACATATTATATCGTTATTATACACTAATGATACACCCTTTCTTCTCATTGTGTTTTTCATGTTGATTTCGCTAATAAAAGCTCCGAGTCACGACTAGTTGAGCTTTGAATCTCGCCAAAAATAGCGACCAAGATCTGCCCGTCTCTTTGAAATATTCCGGGGTCTCTTGGCATTGGTCCAACACTTGTTGTTGAAGCAACACCGACACCTCTCTTCCTCTCCACTATCGCCGCCAAACGGAATTTTTGATCTGTAGGTACTCTATTGTACTTTATAGAGCAGTACGGGAAGTAATAACTATTACAAATGTTCGAAAGGATAAATAAATGGTCAATCTTCAAAACTGCCGCATGTGTGTTGTGTCTTGAATCTTGATCACCTTGCAAAGCCAATGTTGAGAACTGCCGCAAGTTTGTTGTGTCTTGAATGTTGATATCCTGAAATCAAAAACAACTAAATCTAGATGGTTACAACATTGTGTGTTGAGTCGAGGATAGCCCTCTATCCTTAAGACAAGATTGCCCCGTATATATGATTTTACGTTAGCGGACAATAGTCTCCCAAGATAAAACAACACTTTAATCTCAACACTACAAAGCCAATAGGTTGAGCCTGCCGAATAAAACAAATATGACTCGACTTGCTGAAGATATGGAATAGGAAGGAAGAGTTTCTCAATACTCTTCTCTTTTGTCTCTGTGTATATAGTGTGTCTCTGTAGTGTATATCTTGTGTATATGTGTGGGTTTGCTCACTGGTTTTCGTCACAATTTGCTCACTGTTTTCAGCCTTCTGTTTTGTATTTCCGTCACTGTTTTCAGTGTGTTTTCTACTGTTTGCTGCCACGAATTGAGCCAAAAGAGGCTCAATATATAGCATGGAGGAGGGGCTGATCAACTCGCCCAAACATGGCTGTTAATGGCCATTAGGAGGGCAGTAAATGGCATGTTAAATGCCATTAGTGAGGCCGATTTAAGGTCTTGAAGGAGGCTGCTCAATTGCCCAAGTAATGGGCTGTTAATGGAGATTTAATCAGTCAGCCAAGTAATGGCTGTTTAATGCTCCAAAATGCAGTCCAGCCTTTTCGTCACCTTCCCAGAAACTCTGAGGATCAAACTGTAAATATTGAAACTTCAGGGACCAAAGCGTACATATGAAAGAATTACGGTCCAAACCGTACATATGAAACTTCGGGGATCAAGCGTACATCGGCGAGTTCTCTGGTCCAAAAAGATAATATCAGAAAGCCCCACAGCCCCACAGCCCGTGACCCGTGACCCGTGACCCGTGACCCGAGAACCCGAGAACCCGGAACCCGGAACCGGACCGGATGGGCGGCGGCGGCGGCGCGCGTGTGGGCTTAGCCTTGAACCCAAGCACATCTAGGTCTTCCCTCCTTTAAACACATGGGATACCCCTTGGGGAACCAAACCCTTTACCAATTTGAGACATATATAGAGAGCAATTCTTCCTATTCCCACCGATGTGGTAGATTTGTCCCACACCACATTTCCATGCCTTAAACACCTTACTTCGTGGATCAATATCTCTTTCATTTCTCAACGAAATTTAACGATTCTTGGCCCTACGGTCATCTACTCACTTCGTAGATCATGCATGTGCGAAGAGACAAGGTCTCCAACATGCGAAACACTAGTTTTTAATTCATCAAATATGGGTGGACGCATCTCCCCGCCAAAGGCAAATTTCCAACAATCCCCTCTATAAAAGAGAGATTGTGGCGCACGCACAAGGTGCCTATATTTCAGCAATCTTTCAGCGAAAAAATATTGCATCAGGAGAGGTAGCTTCCGCTTTGAACCTTCCTTAGTTGAAACCATCGGACTTACTTACTGCGCGGTGAACGTGATGTCTTGAACCGTCAGTGTTTAGTGTAAGCCAAGACAATGATAACAACACAATAACTCTTCTTATTCGTTTTCATTCTTACGTTTTTGTCCGTTGTGGCCTTGGACACACTTGGATTCTTAAGTGCGTTCATTTGAGACGGCCATCCTCGCACTTAAATAGGTGATCTCCTACAAGGTATCCTGCTATACCCCACTTCACAAGTGTTAGGAATCATTAAAAATTTCCCCAACCTTAACCTCAACCATTTGAGGATCGTTAAAGGTTTGGAAGCTTAACCTTTACCCACCATGCAGGTAGCACTTTAATGTCTATCGCGGGAACTAGGAGTGGCCAGTGGGCCGGGCTCGGGTCTGGCGGGCCGGGTCTGGCGGGGTCGGGGTCGGGGCGGGATGGGAGAAGGGGCGGGGTCGGGTCTGGCGGGGTCGGGTCTGGCGGGACTGGAGCAAGTCCCGTCCCGATCCCGATCCCGTCGGGCTCGGGTCGGGGCGGGCTCGGGGCGGGGTCGGGCTCGAGGCGGGATATGGCGGGTTTTCATTTTTTTTTTTTTTTTTTTAAATAACATATGTATAAAAAAAACTCAATAAACAAAATAAGATAGTGTAATAAAAACATCCCAAGGCTGTTTTTGTGCCTCTTATATTATTTAATAGACATATGATTTTTTTGTAATACAAATACAATTGTCTAAAATCTAAATTGCAACTTTGTGGTGTTGTCCAAAAGTTACAAATTACATAATAAAATTACAATTAAAAAAATTACATTCTCAAAAAAACCTGTTCTAATTGCTTGATGATTTCATGTGGTTCTTCGGTTGGAATTGGTATTTGTTGGTCAAATTGATCCACGTCGCTTCCACTACCTTCGGTTAAGATTTCGTTGTAGTTTTCATCATCTTCTTCGTTGATCTCCGGTTGACCGCACCTTCTCCGCTCCGCTCGTATCCAATCTCTCGAATAACCGCAATTTCCAAGTCGTCTCCGGCTAATGAGTGTACGTGGTCTCCTATTTGATATCCGCTGCAGAAAAAGCGCTTTCGACGCAGTTGACGACGCTTGAATGTTCAAAACATCTCGAGCCATCAATGAAAGTGTCGGAAAGGTCTTCTCATTCCCCCTTCGTATTTGCAAGTCTTCATGTCCATCTTCATTGATAACTTCTTGATACGGTACAGAACCCCGTAAAACAAAAATATCCAACTCGCTAATTTGGTTAGTAGTAGAGGTACGACCGCACATTCTATTTACGAGGCTTTCAATACTAGCCGCGAAACACATGTCTTTTGTGAGGTTGTGTTGAAGATGAAGAAGATGGTATGGAAGCTGGTAAGTTACTAGCATTTTCTTGTTGATAAAATCTATATATATTTTTGCATTGGTGTTCTACGCTAGACAATACTTCTTCTTTAGTTTGTTCAATAGGTGGTGGGTGATTTAGATTTTTGGGACTTGGAGGTGGTAGTACTTCTATACAATCGTAAATAGTTTCAATTAGTGATTTAGTACCGTCTATTTTAATAGTAGGATTTAATACGAGAACCAATAATATAAATAGAGGGAATAGGAATAAAATATTTTTTTATTTTGAGAAACATTTTTTTAATAGCGCCTTATAATTTGGTTTTTCCATATATTCACTAAGTAATAAAAATATTAGAGTTATATAAAATAACATAGTTGAAATAGTAGGATAATATATACCGGAAAATTCTTTTGTTGCTTGAAAAAATTTCTCTAAAAATACAATAAGTTCGGAGATTTTTTCCCAATCACTATCTAAAATCATATCGGTGGCTTTTTATTATGAGAGTTAAAAAATAAAGTTATAGGTAATTTATAGTCATAAGCAACAAGTAGTTGCTCGTATAAAGAATTCCACCTAGTGGATACTTCTTGTGGAATTTTTCTAAAAGGTAGTCCACAATCATGACAAATTTTTTTATATTCTTTTCTACGTTGTACTTTATTACTTTTAAAAATAAAGTTTATAGAAAATTGTATTTTACTAAGAATGTCTTCAAAAAGTGATAGACCATTCTTTACAATTAAGTTATATATATGGCACGCACATTTTATATGAAAATGGTCTGGAAAAGAAGGAGTTAAACTATTTTTTAAAATTGTAATTGCGTAATTGTTATTAGAAGCGTTATCTAATGTAATAGTCATAATTTTATCGGTAATTCCGTAATAATCGCACACTTGATAAATATTTTCTGCAATAAAAGTACCAGTGTGCCTATCATCTATATATCTATACGCTAAAATACGTTTTTGCATAGACCATTTATAATCTATCCAATGACAAGTTACAGTTAAATAATCATGGCCGTTAGTACTACGACCTATATCAGACGTGATGGATACTTTGCCATTAAAATGATATAATGAAAAACGTAAATATTGTTGATATTCATGCGCGAATTTAAATACATCTCTCTTAACAGTTGATCTAGGAAAACCGTTAAAAGCAGGATTATATATATCTCTAATGTAATGAATAAAACCGGGAGATGAAGGAAATGAAAAAGGCAAACCCTCCACAGCAACTAATTTTGATATTGCTTCCCTATCTCTATGTTTATTGTATTTAGAGCCTACAATTCCCCCGTCATAGGGTTAATTTGACCCTGTACTTGGTCCGGGACAGTATCAGTATGTGAACCTTGTCCCGATGGAGCGGGCGTTTGCGCACCCGGTTTTGAAGCCTGGTATTGGGCATACCTAGCTGGATGAGCACTTACTACGTGTCTAATTAAACCCCCCGTCCCACCGTGACCTTTTCCAGTTTTAAATTTTAAAACATTTTTACAAATTTTACATATGGCTACTTGATTCTCTACGTCCCTATCAAAAAATGTCCATGCATCTGATTTTAATGGTCGTTTTGTTGGACCTCGTCTCATACTAGGGGGAATAGGAGGTATTTCAGTTGAAGGTGCACTAGTGGGTGTGTTGTCATCAACATTAGTGGGTATATCATCTAGATCGTCGTCTAAATTAAAGTCTTCTTGAGTTCCAGAAAATAGCTCCTGGTCTAAATCTAATGGTATTGTAGGAAAATGTTGAGTATCAACAAAATCATCCTGTGTAGGAATAAGATGACTAGAAGAAGTACCCTTGCCCTGGTTGCCCCTACTAGAAGAAGCACCCTTACCCTTACCCTTAAACATACCTTTTAATCCTTCCATTTTAATTATGATAATAAATAAATAAATAAATAATTAAAGACAATAAAATTAAGTGATCTAAACTAAATAAACAGACAATAATAATTTAATGAAGGAACGAATGTACCAAACGCCGACGTAACGTCGACGTGTAATCGAGAGGTTGAAAATTGAAACTTTGCTCGATGGAAGATCCTCAAGCTAGTTGCCAACTTCACTACCAATTCCCAAATGAATAAATAAAATTGAATATTTAGCAAACAATGTAGACTTGTAGAGAGATATATTGAGAAATTAGAGAGATTGTAGGAAGATTTGTGAGAAAGATAAAGAGAAAATGAGTTATTTATAGTTGAAAAATTGGGCTAAAGTGTAAATATAATAACTTGTGGGTTAAAAATAAATATTAAGGGGTAGGGGGTTGGGGGAGGGGGGGGCTAAAATGGCCGTTGGTCAACGGCCATAATCTAAAATGGCCGTTGGTGCAACGGTCATTTTTGCAAAAGGCGGGGTTGGGGTCGGGGGGGGGCGGGGGTCGGGGCGGGGTCGGGTCTCGCGGGCCTGGGGCGGGCTCGGGTCTCGCGGGACGAGACATCGTCCCGTCCCGAGTTCGAGTCCCGCCCCCGTAATTTTTTTTTTTTTTTTGGCGGGGTCGGGGCGGGACCGGTGCGGGCTCGGGACGGGCTCGGGTCGGGGTCGGGCTGTCCCGGCCCACTGGCCAGCCCTAGCGGGAACAGCTTTGGATTCATGTTTTCGTACAGAAATCATCGTCCGAAGTGCTTCTTGCTTCCACCGAAGCGCTCAACTGAACCTTTTGCCGCTTAGTTTTCCCATTGAACCAAATTATTGGATCTCCAATCAGTATGGTTGGGTTTCCACCGCAACGGTTCGTATTGTTTGGGTTTTCAGCCCATTCCCCTAGACAGGCAGAACACTTGATCTTCGGATAATCCCTTAGTTAGTAAATAAGGTAGTGACACCCGTGATGATCAACTGCCATACGGTCTTATATCTCCGACAGATCCTGACAGATATGTCCAGACACCGTCATCCGTGTCCTTCCTGAAGCCGACCGGCTAGCCACAGTGTATAACTGTTGAAGGCACGGGTTTCTCCCAATAAGGGACGTCCTCTAAGTAGTCATGAAGTTACTCAACTTCTTTCATGCTTTGTATAAAGCGATAAACTCCGATTCCATCATGAATCAGTCGATGCAAGTTTGCTTAGAGGTTTTTCTAAGACCCACCATACACATTTATTTGTGGCTTTGGTGTTCTTCAGATCTGATGTCCAGTTTGCATCACTATGTTCTCCCAGAACCGCTGGACATCCAGAATACTATAATCTGTAGATAAACGAATAATTCAGATATCGTCATATCCGACTTAACGCCTTCTATTGATCATGTATTAAGATCATCAGTGAATCTTAGTTCAACCGATCGCTTTGTAGGACGATACCGGGTCGGTTGTAGTGTGTACAATACATTGAACTACATGTGACCGAGCGTATCACTCATTGCTATGGGTGCACCATGATTTCAATCATTTCTATGATTCATATCCATTGGTGGATTCAACGAGACCGTCAACTATCGACCGATCCGTTAGATGTCTTAGAAATCCAATTCCTAAGATGTCATCTCGTGATACCCATATCTTTCATATCGAGACTTTGTTTCAATATGACTTTCACTTTCAGATTGTTGGTTTTCCAACCGTTGGCTTTCTAACTTCGCGAGTCAATGTTTCGTGGTCGATTCATTGTGTCTGTTTTATCTGAAACTTTCAGGACCAAAATGTAAACATTTCAAGGACCAAAATGAAAGTTCAGGAAGAAGCCCAACAGTTCAGAGCAAACCAACTCGATCCTCTTCTTCCAACTCTCCGGTTGGGAAGGTGGTTCAACATCCATGCCACGCAAGACTGCAATGGCCCTGGATGTTAAGTTACTTACAAGGGAGCACATTTTACAACCCAAAGGTTCTTTTCCCGGAGGAAGATCAACCATTACATACGTATGATTCTATATGATGGAATATATTTCTCTCTTTAGCTTCTTTCCAAAGCAGCGCTTTTTGGAGATGACAATTATTTGTTAATTGTTCATGGCTCATTCTTAACCATACAAGCTAGAAGGACTGGAACAAGTCTTTGTCCCCTTCTTTGCTCCGTCTCGGTTCAACATCTAGAATCCCTGAGTTCTGCAGATCTGGAATATTAAGTTCTGAATAGCCAGCAACTTTCGAATCCTGTAGATACGGAACGTCTAGCTCCGGACAGTCAGGCCCTCGCGGGTTCTTGTTAACCTTGAGCAATTACTCCTTTTTCCTTTTTTTTTCAAGGAAAGTTATCTTCTAAGAATTCAACATTCTTTGACACCAAGAGGCGATCAACACTACTGTTATTTGCAGATCCATTTGATATGCAATCTACAGTCTTAGGTACAACTTGACCTGTTTCAGTATTCCAACTTTTACCAAGCCACCATACATAATTTGGGCGTATGATTTTGAGCTTGGCTAACACCGTTGGACTGAGGTGAGAAATGAACAGTCGTTTAATGAACGATGCTTCACATTTTCCCCCTCTATTACTACGAATTTCACAATCCATAGGCTTAGTTGATTTCCAACTTCTGCTTTGTAGCGCTTATCCGCTTCAACAACTTCATCTTTGCTTTTTCAACAAACAAAGGATTCCATACGTTGTACCATTATCAATGAAGATCACAACGTACTTGTCGCCCCCCTCTATTTTGTATAAACTTCAAATCACCCAAGTAGGTGTGACTAAGTTCTAGAGGAGCGGTGTTTCTTTCGCTATTCCCTTGACGGAATTTGGAAAGGTGATTTTGCCTCTTCGTCTACCTCACATTTATTTTGAGGGTTTATGTCGACAGAAGGCAACAATCTCTACATCGTTAGCTTTTGAATGACTTGCTATTTAACGTGTCTTAATCTATGATGGCATAGATGCACGGATTACAAATATATCATTCATTTGGCTACAGACGTACTGTACCATTCTTAGTTATTACAGACCTATTGGACTAGTCTCAAACTAGCTTGACCAACAGCGTCCCTTAAACCAAGTTAGGGACATGTATCACCTCATCTTAGAGTGATCTCATTCCCTGAAGTCCTATTGAGGACAACCTCTCCAGCCCCTTTGATTTTAGAGGTGGCGTTGCTTCACATGAACAACCCCTTGCCCGTGGTTAGGGCGTAACCGGATCATATGTGATCTGGATACTCTGGCCCACTGCAGTTGCTTTGCAGACTGAGTGTCCAATTTCTTTTCTGCCTTTCTTTAGGCCTTCAGATCATTTAAGACCTGGAAACTCTGGCCCACCACACTAGGTGTCCATTACTTTTCCTATGAAATGAATTCTGGCACCACTCCAGTCGCCCGGAGGCTTTGTATGACTGAGTGTCTAATATCATCATATCAAAGGAATTTTGGCCCACTCCAGTCGCCCGGAGGCTTTGTATGACTGAGTGTCCAACATCATCCTATGAAGGATCTTCGCCAAATAGTGTGACAGGCTCAACGTCTTTAACTTTTAGACTTCTTCCGTTATGATTGGTGCCCCAGATAATTCTTGGCGCTTACTTAAGAGTGGTAACAGTTTTCGCACAGTTAGTGGATCTCTCTCCATCGTATGTGCGAACATACTTTACACACTTTTAATCATCACACTTAAAAAAACGGATCTCTTTAAGTCGTTTACAAAATCCAATCTTTAAACGGGAAAGACAATGAGATTAAACTTCTGATTTAAAAGCGTAAGGAATATAAATTATTTTCATATTCCTCCTTACTTTAATCCAATTTTAATCAGACATCATTTAATCTTTATTCTTGACAAGTAAGAAAAACAACTTATCCCAATTTCGGATTCTGGCTCACTTCAGTCACTTCATCAAACTGAGTGTCCAGTTCCTTCTTACCGTTATTCGGATCTTTTGTCTGGGACAGATATAGGACTTCTGCTGCAAGATAGAATAACATCTTCAGTATTCTCCTCTTGTCCCAGTTGACATCCTCAGGCTCTCGTGAGCGCTTGTTCCCACGGCCCGTGGCCCGAGAACCCGAGAACCCGGAACCGGACCGGATGGGCTTAGCCTTGAACCCAAGCACATCTAGGTCTTCCCTCCTTTAAACACATGGGATACCCCTTGGGGTCCCAAACCCTTTACCAATTTGAGACATATATAGAGAGCAATTCTTCCTATTCCCACCGATGTGGTAGATTTGTCCCTCACCACATTTCCATGCCTTAAACACCTTACTTCGTGGACCAATATCTCTTTCATTTCTCAACGAAATTTAACGATTCTTGGCCCTACGGTCATCTACTCACTTCGTAGATCATGCATGTGCGAAGAGACAAGGTCTCCAACATGCGGAACACTAGTGTTTAATTCATCAAAGATGGGTGGACGCATCTCCCCGCCAAAGGCAAATTTCCAACATGATCTTATACTGTTATTATGTTTATTTTGTAAAGATTTTGGCCGGGGAATATTTTCGATGATGATTTTTGATGTGCTCTCTGTTGTTGTTCTAATTTTGGCGCCATTTAGGTGTTCTCTAGCGTTGGATGACTGATGGATCTGGATTTCTTGCAAATCTCGGCGTTGCTTTAGCGTTAGTCGTTGAATAAATGGGGAAGAGAGCCGCGTGGCGGAGGCGTGATTCTCCAACACTGATCGTTGGCATCGGTTCTCCGATGTTGGAGTTCATCGGAGAAAGCAATGAAGCTCAAAAGGAAAGAAGATAATGTAAAAAGGGTTGAACACTTAGAAATCTGATGCACTATTCTTTATGATGAATGAGCTATAATTTATCTTTATTTTGAGTCTAACATATATTCTGATCAATAGCTTTTAAGTTGGGCCTTTTGTTTTTACACTATGTTCTTTTCCTATAATATACTACTGCATAAATGCTTCGGGCATTCACATAGATTTAAGATTTAACAAAACAAAGTCATGCCTATTTAATTAATGCCATAGGAGCAAATTAATAATGTTACTTTTTGCTAATCTTGTATGCTAAGGTTAGTTTACACATTAACTTTTAGTTTATTGCAATACATTCATAAACTAACTTTTGGAATGGAAAATAATTCAAATATGCCTATATATTACAGAGATTAAAAAATGTTAATAAATGTTAAATTAGGTTCCAAACACAAATATGTTGTCATTTCAACAGCTCACCTTATATAATATCTACGTGGATACTTCAAAATAAAAAATCTATTTTCAAAACCAACCTAAGACGTGATATCTTTCACATGTTGACATCATAACAAGAAGGGTTATATGTTTTCATCCCTCATTTATTTGTAAATTTTAATTTTAGTCCTTATTAAGTACATTAAACCTACAATTAATTGAATAGTGCACCTTTGATACCTTTGCTTGGGTTTATTCACAAAATTATCATAATCATTAACCATTCAATCACTTAATTGTTCATGTGTTATGTTAAATTTGTATTGTCACTCCATATTTGACAACAATATAGTTTTATAATATTCAATTATATCATTTTTTCGGCATGAAGGGACCAAATACATACTTTTTATTTAATTAAAGGTAAAATATGTTGAGTCATATATCTGTAACGACCAGTTCGATCGTTATGAACTTTTTGTCTGCCTTCCTAAAATACCCCTCGTTCAAGTATTCACCGATTTTGTAACACGTGGAATTTATGAATAAGGGTACCTTTTAGCCAATTTATGGAGAAACTTAATCGACTTGGGAAATTCAGGTAGCCATGTCCTCGCTTCGGCGAGAACTGTGCCGCTTCAGCGAGCCCGCACTAGTGGTCGTTTATCCGCTTCGACGAGCGCTCTGAACTTTTAGTAAGATCGCATCTGCAAAGTATTTTCCGCAGAAGCGAAACCGTGCCAGCGAAAATCGCTAAGCAAGCCTAAATTCTTATTTTCTAAAACATCCAACTTCGAGCCTCATTTCCTCAAACTCATTCATGTAGTTTGGAGGCTCGGTGGAGAGAGATTTTCAAGAGTTTCTATAATAAAGACTTGAGGGTAAGTTTCATTGGCCCTTTTTATGATTCTATATACTATAATGTCATGTTTTAATGGTGAAAACTTGGGTAGAGAAGATGACTTTGTTGTTAAAAACTTTAAATCTTGGAGAATTGATTTATTAACTTAAAACTAGAGTTTTGGGGTGGATTCTTTTATTTTAAACATGTATTAGTAAAGAGAAGCAACTACCAAATTGAATGTCAGGTTTTATGACTAGTTTCCTAAATGGAATCGAAAAAGTTTTTTTTTATAAAATGGTGGCTTTTTGAATAATTGATAAAATTGAAAATTGAGTGAGTAGTTAGTAGACATTTTAGAATTTATGAAATTCGGGTGAACCATTTTTAAAGTAAAATTCTAATATTGCCCTTTTAGCTCGGATTTCCTTCCTTTTAACTTGACGGTTCCTATTCAGACTGGGTAAAGGTTATTGCTTTAGGAATAGCCTTATCTGTGATTGTATGTATGATAACCTAGGACATGTGTGTGCTTGTTGAGTTATGACTATCCGACACTAGTCTGAAGAACTTCGAGGAATAGGAGTTTGTGGCACCCGCTCGGCTATGAAGCAGTCTACGGTTTTTTCTTTTGTACACTTTAATAGAAGTACGTACTAGTTATAAATGTTAAGGGGTAGCGGGCATATTTGGGGGTCCCACCTTAGCGGTTGTTATGAACGCATGAGTGGGTACCAGTGTATAAATGTAAAGATGGTGATTTGGGAAATTCAGCCTTAAGCTGATTCCAACTGCTGTTATTTGAGCTTGTCGCCATTGTTGAGATTGTTGTGTTTATTCATCACACTACTTTTAAATGATAAACTAACGTATCTGAAGTTACATGTTATTTGGGCTTGTAGCCGTGTTGATATCTTGCTATGGTTTGACTTGTCGTGCATTTGTCACTCTACTTCTTATCTAAAGACTTGAAAATGAATTGATAATATTGATTGTATTGATTATGTTGATTGTATGGTGTACTTATATCCACATTATTCATAGATATTATATTTGGCATTTGAACTGTTGAAATACTAATGAAAGGGGCTTGAAAGCCGGTTATGGGATATGGTACATGATACGAGAGTGATAATTGAGTATGACATTACAGTCACAGAGCTGGATTCTTATGGGATTGTATGGGTATATGGACCTCATGAGTCCTCCATGGGTCACGTGACACCTACTATAGGAGCGTGTGTATACCAGATACATATGGTCATTGCATATATAACATATCATTTGCATTGCATTGCATTACATTTCATTTACATTCTTGAGTTGTATCTAGTGATGTGTATAGATAGTGATGATTTTTATTAGACCTTATGATCTTATAGTCCTTGATAGAGAAATACTGATTATGGAAGATACCTGATAATTGTAATGCATTTGTAACATACAAACCCTTATACAGTGATTGGTTGTTGAGTAGAAGCAGTGTTTTGGGATGACTACCTAGAAATTGGGTGATTCTCATAAGCTATTGTGCGGTGTCAAACTGTATTAGGGTCTAAAATGTTGTATTATCATCTAGGATAAAGGGAATCTGCCCATTTATGTGTTTGCTTGGTGATTGATAGTATTATTTAGTGAGTGTGTAGGAGAAGACGTGTTGAAGTGTCATTGTAGTCTTTGTTGACTTGCATGTTAAGTGTGTGAAGTCTTTTCCCCCATTAACTAGATTGTGTGAGGCGTATTGTTTTACTCTAAATGAAATAAGGACATCTAAATGGACTAATATATGACATGCCCGTAAATGCGTAGCGTCGTAATTAAATTTGAAGGCTAAGGTTAATAAGAGGGTTAAGGTGGTTATGGTTAGTCTAACTATAGTACCCTTGGAAGGAAATCTAAGACGATTAAGTACACTAAGTGTCAACTTACTTACAGAATAGGTCAGGTCGAATAAGTGGATTAATTATGAATATGACTTAGACGGGGTGTTAGATCGGCATGTATCAATAATAAAGCCCATATGTGTTACGTGTATTAAGGTATACTTGATTGTAATTGACTTCTTGGGTGTGTTAAGTGAATTATATGCTTTATGAACTTGTATGTGGATAAGGTGAACTAAGTGACTACTTGAACTGCCTAGAATAGGACCTACTTGAAAAGTCAACTTGATATTTATATATGTCACGTAACTTTCATCATTGTCAGCCTATGATGCCTACGGGGGTACGTTGTGTACTTATGTTATGCTTGCTGCATCTTTTACGTGGATGCATGTACTCGGTCTATTCAAGTTACAGCTTAGAGCAAGGGAGTGTTAAAGCATACCATTCATTCCCGGTAGCCTTGGTCTCCATCTAGTCAGACCGCCCTCCTCATTCAGGGCGGCGTTGTTGTTAATTCTTTCATTGTATTGTATCTTAGAGTCCTTGTACTAGTGACAACAGGTTCTGGGTAGTAAACTATTGTATTTGGTGAACTATGTAACTTTCAAAAGAGTCTTGTTATATATATATATATTTCCTTTACTTCCGCTTTTAGATTCATTTATTTCTATAGCTAGTGATAATGATTCTACTACGGGTTAGTGTAGGTGCCCTCATGGCACAAATTGAAGTTTGAATTGTGACAATATCACATATATAAAATATAGATACCAATAAAAGAATTTCTTGAGTATAAATAAAAAAACACTTACACTCTATCTTGAAGAGTTGAGAAGATGGAAAGTCATCGCGCGCCATCGTAGTTGGTCTAATTGATTGATATATTTCTTTCGCCAATTTTTTTCCCTTTTCTGTTAATTTTCGTGATGTTATTTTAAATAAAGGCAATAGTATTTTCCTATTTATTTTTCCCATGCTTGTTTTTCGTGAAAACAATTGTTTTTTCGAGAAGGCACATGCCTTTTCAGTAAAGACACACCTAAAATCCGAATAGACATCTATCATTGGCTATAATTCATAGCATTGCCTCCAATTTTACACATTGAAATTCGAATTCTTCTTTGCCTCTTCTTCTGCATTGTTTTCGAAAATAAAAACAACTGTCAAATGTGATTTGCCCTATATTTTGAGTTCGCAAGAAGTTCTGTGAATTGAAGTGCCACTATTTCAAAATAGTTTTTGCGTTCTTTCCTGGTAAGAATTAGTCTAATACCTTGGACAACAGTGAGAGAATTAAATTTTTTAAGGACACACATTGTAATCTATCAGTTTGGAATTAATTTAAGTTACTATTTAATTAAAAATTCTACTTTATTAAATCTGATTAAGGACATATAGGTATAACAACTAAAATTGTAACTAATTCACTAACCTCTTAACTTAATAACAACCTAAAATTATATTATCTTATATTTAAGCTTCACCTAGTACATTAAGCAATGTCGCTTGTACTATCAACAGGTTTCATGTGCCACTTGAGGCTTTCTTTAATACTGATAGACTAATTAAATAAAATATAATCATGTCCTTCACTTTAGCTCGATTAAATAGGCAATTAGACCTTGGCACAATGACATGTTGATGTGGCGGGGCGGCTAGTTGATGTTTTTGGGGAGGTCATATCGACTCTTGGCTCTTCCCGGAGGCCACCTTTTTTATATTACATTTCTATCTTTTTCTACAATAGTTTAATGCACTTACATTTTTCTTTCATTTTGTCAAACTGCACAGCAAATGTATCTTCTATTTTGTACCATTCGTGCCACCCTATTGACCGTAGGGCTTACTGTTAATTTAAGCAAATCACGAGTTATTTAAAGAAAAAGGATCAAACATATCCCTCTATTTTCATAAATTGACTATTTTTATTCTTCATTATAAGATGGGGCTAAATCTATTCCTCCCGCTACAAGATGGGGTCAAAAATATCTCTCCCGTTAACAAAATTTTTAAAATATCCCTCATTTGACAGAAACTCCTAAATCAATCCAAATAACCCGATTTTAATTGAAACTACTCATCCCCTATTTTAACCCAACCTGCGACCCACTAAACGAAATTGACACATATCAAATTAAACTATCCTCCAACGAACTGCCGCCCTCCTCCACTCCACCACCAATGAACTGCTGCCCTCCTCCTTCCATATCTGTCGCTGCCCCTCCACACTCCGACTAGAAAAATCATCAAAACTCCATCACAACCACCACCACACCCAACCAGACCACCTAGTCACCATCGCACAACCACCCCTTTTCACTCACTTCTCTCCCTTGCCACCTCAACCACACCACTTCACTCCCTCTCCCTTATCTCCCTAAGCTCCGCAACACCACCACCCTTCCACCCAAACAACCCTCTTTCTCCAGCTAACCACCGTCTCCACCAACTCATAATGCCAACAACAACAACCTCAGCCACTTCATTCTTCCTCATCACTGCCAGAGCAACTAGAAACAACGATCAGTCCCCACCGGCGAGCTCGACACCGACGAGGAGCAACAACGAAGCCCTTCCCCCCCTACTCTTGTGTTCTAATGTTCCGGTAAAAATGAAAGTCATTATTGTTGGGGTTTAATTTGGTATGGGTCAATTTCGTATAGTGAGTCGCGTGTCGGATTAAAAGAGGGGATGAGTAACTTCAATTGAAACCAGGTTATTTGGGAGTTTTTAAATGAGGGGTATATTTAGAAACTTTGCTAATGAAAGGGGAATTTTTGACCCCAACTTGTAACGATAGGGGTAGATTTGGCCCCAACTGTTCTTTTTATCATTGTACAGATCATTTATCTCCTTACTGTTATGAGAACTTTTCATCTTTTTCGGAATTTGTTTTTACTTTATTTTCATTTTCAATACATTCAAACAATAAAATATTCTTTGCAAAAACTATAATCAAACACAACTCCAACTTCAATTCCAACTTTAAAATTCCAAGGCGGAGTTATTTCATTGTACCTTTTTTTCTGATGGATGAATATTATTTTCCATTGATGACATCCTCACCCTGACAACTATGAATCCACCCCTCGAACTCAACCGCGTGGTCTCGACCTAGTAGTCGGGTATGTATTAGCATCAAGAAAGATGCAACAAGTGTAGCATGAGTATACAACGTATCCCCGTAAACATCACAGACCGACAACGACTGAAGTACATAATCAAAGATAAATACCAAGTTGACACCAAGTAACCCTATGCTACACAGTCCAATAATCCAAATAAAGTCACATATTCCACATAAAGTTCACAGAGTTCACATGCTTCCTTGTTCAATAAGAGTTCATACATATTCACCCTATTTCACTTTCAAGAGTTCTAAAATAGCTCAAGTATCAACAAGTATATCTTTCGATATCCAGACTTAGTCAAATCATCAAAGATCACTTCAATATAGAATCAATAACAAGTAATCATTGATATGGCATTTATGTATGATATGTATGCAATGCATATGCAAGGTACCTTTTCATCAAACGGTATACACAATTCATACATGTATGTCATATGAAAGTAACTCATGGGGGACTCGCGAAGTCCATATACCCCTCCGCTTCGGAATAACTTATCGGATGACGGAACCCAACTCTTGGCTGTAATAATAGCATGTTGCAGGCGTGCAACTCTGTGCCATCTCCGCATATCAATATCATCTCAGTGTTGTCATAATCTCAACAGTGTTCTTACCTTTACCGGTCCTTGGACCTAGCATAATCATACCACTCCAATATCATATCATCAGAACCATGAGTGTATGAATGCAAATGACACATATAAGGCAAGAATCATGATATAATGAGATGCAACTGAATAAGAGATGAAATACCACATGCTTTCAAGAATTTATAACACGTATAAAAAATCCAAGTATAATTCAAGATATTATATCAAGCACGTGTGATGAATAAACAAGTCAATCAACTATGGCGACGAGCCCACATATGGCGACAAGTCCAAATAATCAAAAATCGAAACCAACATAAGACTGATTCCCCAAATCATCCCATCATCACAGTTCAACACCGGTACCCACTCAGATATTCATCATAATCGCTTGAGTGGGACCCCCAATACCCCTCAATATTTATAACCAATTACATACTTTTATCGAAATCGCGAAAAACTAAATTGTAGCCTACCTCACAGCCGAGCAGGTGCGCTATAAGATCAAGCCTCAGTGACAGCCTTGTCTCTCCTCTGCGTCTTGCGACAGTCGAAGTTTATTCACATACAATGCTTTCATAACATACGAGGATAAGGACTTTAAAAACACGACCCTAAGATACCGCCCCGGGCCTACGCCACCAAGACTCGAACTTTAATACTCAAAAACTATTATTACATACTAAGTTATCATAAACTTAAATTAATTGAAAATCTAGATACAATTGAACCTCTAATTGAACAATAATCAAAACCTCAAATTTGAAACCCTAAAATTTCCCCCTTTTGAAAATAAGGTTCTATAATAAATTTAACCCTAAAACATGATTACATATCATTACTCAATCCTAATTCACAAGAATATCACTTTTAAATCCATAAACCTCCATTAAAATCTACCATATAACTCTCTTATTCTCATAAACACAAGAACTCCATCTTCCCCAACATAACATCATGCTAAAACACCATTAAAGAGTCTATAAACATCACTTAAACCAATAAAATGAAGGAATCTATCACCTCAAGGTCAAAAACCTCCTAAGGTTCTGAATTTTACTCCAAGGCGGCGGTGATATCGAGAAATCTATTTTGGGTAAATAATTTTCTAACTTGGGGATTATATAGGGGTCTGGTACACTATTTTCGCCCCAGTGAAATCGACTCCGCTAGAGCGGACCGGCTGCGGCAAAAAACCCCTTTGCTAGGGCGAGAGTTACTTGACACCTCACCCCTCGCCACGGCAGACCCTACTCCGCGGTGGAAGAAATCCCCATCCCTCAACTTCTTACTTTAGTAAGTCAAACACTCGCCAAAGTGGACCCGTCGGAGTGGATACTGGTGCCGCTGTAGGAGACACCAGACACTAGCAAAGATGAAATCAGTCCAAACCTCAAACAAATACCTGAAACACTTTTGGAACCCCCGGACATGAAACAGATATGCCCGTCTATGATAAATAGTGGTACGAACTTGCTCACATCCTCAGATTTCATAAATAACTAAGTTAAGACATACTTTTCTAAAGAACCACCTTGAAAAACCAAATATCTAAATTTTATAATAAAGCCACAAAACTTATATGATTGCTCGAGAAGCGAACCAATGAATCAACTAAGTCATAAATGACGCTTCGGAACTACCAGAAGTGACAGAACCCGGAAACGAACTCATCTAGCTAAAAGTCAACTTTAAGTCAAATTAACCAACTCTAAGTTTCCAGACTTAGACTTTTCATTCGAAATTCATATAATAGACCTCGAGATCCATGTCACCCATCTCCGTACATCACAAACCCCATACATATACCGCAGGAAGGGTAAATAGGCAAATAAGGGTTTTTAGCTAAAAATAATTTGATGGGTCATTACAACAGATACCAATTAAACAATCGTTCATCCTAGAATGGAGAGAATGCACAAAGGAAACGTACCAGAAGAAGTGAACAAGCCAGGATATCTGCTCTGCATATCATACTCGATCTCCCAAGTCGCCTCCTCAACAAGACGATGCCTCCACTAAACTTTTACTAAAGTTATCTCCTTCGATCTCAACTTCCTCACCTGCCTATCTAGAATATCCACGGGCTCCTCCTCGAACTCCAGATTCTTATCAAATAATACGGAGTCCCACTGGATAATATAAGAACCATCAGCATGATACTTCTTTAACATAGACACATGAAAAACTGGATGAATGCTTGAAAGATCTGGTGGCAAAGCCAACTCATATGCGACCTCTCTCACTCTCTAAAGAACCTCAAATGGTCTGATATACCTCAGACTCAACTTCCATCTCTTACCGAATCTCATCACACCCTTCATGGGTAAAACCTTCTGAAGAACCTTGACACCCATCGTGAACTCTAAATCTCAGACCTTTCGATCTGCATACTCCTTCTACTTACTCTGCGCTGCCAGAAGCTTGGCCTGGATCACCTACACTCTTTTTAAGAAATCCCTCAACAAATCAATACCCCAAGGACGAACCTCGAACGCATCAAACTAACCAACCGGAGATTGACACCTCCTACCATACAATTCCTCAAACGGTACCATATCAATGCTAAAGTGATAGCTGTTGTTGTACGAAAATTCTACCAAGGGTAAGTGTTAGTCCTAATGACCACCAAAATCAATCACACAGGCTCGTAACATGTCCTCCAACACCTGAATAGTTCGCTCGGACTGGTCGTCCGTCTGAGGGTGAAATGATGTACTAAGATCAAAGCGAGTACCCAACTATCTGTGCAAAGTCCGCAAGAAATGCGAAGTAAACTGAGTACCCCGATCCAAAATGATAGAAATAGGAACCCTATAAAGATGAACAATCTCCCGGATATAGATCTTAGCCAACTTCTCTGCATTATACATCGTCTGAACTGGAATGAAATGTGCGGACTTGGTCAATATATCAACAATGACCCAAAAATCCCAGAACAAAATCCATAGCGATCCTTTCCCATTTCCACTCGAAAATAGGAATCAACACACTACCTGGGTATTGGTGCTCATATTTGACATGCTAGCAATTTTGGCACCGAGACACAAAATCAGCAATGTCTCTCTTCATCATCCCCACCAGTAATGTTGTCTCAAATCACGATACATCTTAGTAGCACCTGGATGAATTGAATGCCTAGAGTTGTGGGCCTCCTCCATAATCAATCTAGTCAAATATCCCGCATGAGGCACGCACACTCTACCCCTGATCCTCAAAATACCCTCGCTATTAATCATGGCCTTCTTGGCCTCGCCACTCAACACTTTATCTTAAACCTTACACTACCCCACATCATCTTACTAGTGTGCCTAAATCTAATCCAAAATAGATGACCTCGCCTCCACACAAGCCAGAATTCTACCCTGATTCAAAATATTGAATCTCATAAAATGGTTGGCTAGAGAATGGACCTCCAATGCGAAAGGACACTCGGAAATAGCCAAATAAGCTAAACTCCTCATACTGACTGTATTGGCCCTGTCCGGATGATACGAAATGGTCATGTCATGATCCTTCAATAACTCCATCTACATGAGCTACCTAGAATTCAAATCCCTTTAATTAAACACATGTTGAAGACTGCGGTGGTTGGTGTACACCTCACAATGAAGGCTATAAAGGTAATGCCTCCAAATCTTCAGAGCAAACACAACGACAGCTAATTCCAAATCATGAACAGGGTAATTCTTCTCGTGCACCTTCAACTTCCTCGATGCATAAGCAATCACCTTACCATCCGACATCAACATACAACCTAATCTAATCCTAGAAGCATCACAATACACAGTAAAATCCTTCCCCTCCACCGGAAGGGATAAAATCGGGGTTGTGGTTAATAAAGTCTGGAGCTTTTGGAAGCTCTACTCACACTCATCAGACCATTGGAAAAGAACCTCCTTCTAAGACAAACGCGTCAAATGAGAAGAAATAGAATAGTGACGAACCGATGACAATAGCTAGCAAGACCCATGAAACTCTGAATCTCTATTACAGAAGTCGGTCTAACCAGTCCTTGACTGCCTTTACCTTCTTAGGGTCAACTATTATCCCATCTTAGACACCACGTGTCCCAAGAATACCACAGAACTCAAGCAAAACTCACACTTTGAGACTTAGCATACAACTTCTTCTCATTCAAAATCCCAAAGACCACTCTCAGATGCCGCTCGTGGTCCTCCCGACTCTTTGAATAAATTAGGATTCATCAATAAACACAATAACAAAAGAATCTAAGTATTGAATATCTCATTCATCCAATCCATGAACGTTGTTGGGGCATTGCTAAACCCGAGTGACATTACCAAGAACTCATAATGCCCATAACGAGTCTAGAAAGCCGTCTTGGGCACATCCTCATCTCAGATCTTCAGATGATGATACCCGAACCTCAAGTCAATTTTTGAAAACACAGAAGCATCATGAAGCTGGTCGAATAGGTCATCAATACGCGAAATTGGATACTTATTTCAGATAGTGACTTTGTCCAACTATCTATAATCAATGCACATACGTATGTCAGGCATAAATATAAGCATAACAGGAATATATCAATAATGAAACATAAACAATTAACCAATAGTAACTGCCTCTGAGGGCCCTAATACACTTGCCTGCATGTTATACACAATGCACTGTCCATATTCATTGGCCTCATCGGGCAATTTCCTTACCATGAAAGCCTTTGTAGGCATCATACCATGTAATGGTTAACGAATATATGCATGATGCAAGTGCAGTATATATATGTTAGCATTGCGGATCGTGCAACCCGTCCCAATAAGCCATACAGACATCACATCACATCATCACATCATCACATCATATTGGCCTCTTCGGGCTCTTTTGTGATAGTATGTATCAGCTGCAGGTGGTGTGCGTATATAACGCCTTTCCCTTTCCCCATATCCCCTATATATATAATTTTTACCATATAGTAGTGTGCATAGCATCAGTGGGCTAGGGTAATATATGAATGCTATGCAAATGAAAATGCATGAATATCAGTAAAACATATCCCGAATTTATCGGATGACAATAATATCCATGCCCCTTTGTCTAACACGGTAAATGTTAACACATTTTCCGTATGCCTCAATAAGGACTTAGTAACATATTTAGACATGCTTCTAGCATAGAAATCAACAACATTAATATTCTTAACTACTAGGAGTGAAATAAATTATGGAGCAATATCACAGTTATATTTACATGGAACATGCCAAAATAAAAAAATAATTTGGCTTAACATACCTTGATTAAATACTTCAAATGACTACAACGAGTCAATCTTTTAATTATACGCTGAACCTAACAATTCACTCCCCCTTTGGGAACCTGTATCGCTTCCAATGCTCTCGGCTGATAACTTTCTAGCATGACCGATAACTTTGGTGTTCTCCTGCTCCAAAGAGAGCCTATTCATACCATCAATACCAATAGAAAGATCTGACAATTGGGAAGCATTTCCGTTAGCCTTATTGTCCTCTTCAAATTATTATTCTCTAAGTTGTGCACCCTATGTCTAGGATAATTTCCAAGTTGTTCTAGAATAGGCTGACCTATGAACAAGTCTTCTTCAATGTTGGACATTCCATACTTCACAGACTTATCTATTGGACTTGTCACATCCTCATCCAAAGAGAGATCATTTGTCTAAAAATCAGAGTTATTATCCCTCCAAGGGGTGGTGTGTCAACATCAGATATCTCATAAGTTGTGTCACTGGTTATTCCATGCATAGTTACACGTGCACATGCGTCCATATGACACTACTCTATCCATTTCTTAATAAAGTCCTTTGTCTCAAACTAAATTACACACTTAATCAATTATCTGAGTAATTAATATTTTGATCTCAATTCACTTAAATCCTGATAACTTATTAAACATTCATATACTCAATGTCATAATTTCCTAATATGCCACTAGTCCATAACCTCTTTGGGGATATACAATTGTTATTATTAATTTCCATCATCACACTTGTTACGTCCAAAATTATTTCGGGGTTTCCTCTATTTAATTACAAATCTCTTAATAGCATATGCAAATATAACAAAATTTTCCCAATGCTTGGGTCTATTTACACATGCCTAGCAATTTTATAAACGCTTAGCGATTTAAACCGTAACCCGAAAGTACGGAATGTTACAAAACCCCACACAGAGACTGCGGGAAGGGTAAAACAGGCAAATAAGGGTCTTTAGCTAAAAGTGACCTGACGGGTCGTTACAATTGTGAAGCAAAAATGATTTGGTAGATTTTTACGCAACACGTAATAGTGACATGTAGGCGAATAACTCAACATTCAAAGTGCATTATTCAACCTTCTTGTAGCATGTGTGCTAACAGATAATATTACACTAATTTCAGAAAATATGTATATAAAATAACTAGTTTATTCATGAATTTACTTGCTCCAAATTTTGCCTATAAATTCGCATCTGTCCGTCAATATTTGTGAGAAGGCAAATTTTGACATCAAATTAAAAATCGCCAAACTTATGGTCAAATTTCTGACAATTTGCCAAGAGTTGACCAAAAATAATGGCGATTAATCTCACTGCAAAATATATAGCAATAGATATTATCAACTAAAGAAAGATGAAAAAAGATTCTTCAATATCAATACCATATTATAGTTTTGACTAGGGCTGGCCAGTGGGCCGGGACAGCCCGACCCCGACCCGAGCCCGTCCCGAGCCCGCCCCGGTCCCGCCCCCCCCGCCAAAAAAAAAAAAAAAAAAAAAAAAATTACGGGGCGGGACTCGAACTCGGGACGGGACGATGTCTCGTCCCGCGAGACCCGAGCCCGCCCTGTGCCCGCGAGACCCCCCCCCCGCCCCGACCCCGCCCCGACCCCGACCCCCCCTTTGCAAAAATGGTCGTTGCACCAACGGCCATTTTAGATTATGGCCGTTGACCAACGGCCATTTTAGCCCCCCCCCCCCCCCCCCCCAACCCCCTACCCCTTAATATTTATTTTTAACCCATAAGTTATTATATTTACACTTTAACCCAATTTTCAACTATAAATAACTCATTTTCTCTTCATCTTTCTCACAAATCTTCCTACAATCTCTCTAATTTCTCAATATATCTCTCTACAAGTCTACATTGTTTGCTAAATATTCAATTTTATTTATTCATTTGGGAATTGGTAGTGAAGTTGGCAACTAGCTTGAGGATCTTCCATCGAGCAAAGTTTCAATTTTCAACCTCTCAATTACACGTCGACGTTACGTCGGCGTTTGGTACATTCGTTCCTTCATTAAATTATTATTGTCTCCGTTTATTTAGTTTAGATCACTTAATTTTATTGTCTTTAATTATTTATTTATTTATTTATTATCATAATTAAAATGGAAGGATTAAAAGGTATGTTTAAGGGTAAGGGTAAGGGTGCTTCTTCTAGTAGGGGCAACCAGGGGCAAGGGTACTTCTTCTAGTCATCTTATTCCTACACGGGATGATTTTGTTGATACTCAACATTTTCCTACAATACCATTAGATTTAGACCGGGCGCTATTTTCGGAACTCAAGAAGACTTTAATTTAGACGACGATCTAGATGATATACCCACTAATGTTGATGACAACACACCCACTAGTGCACCTTCAACCGAAATACCTCCTATTCCCCCTAGTATGAGACGAGGTCCAAAAACGACCATTAAAATCAGATGCATGGACATTTTTTGATAGGGACGTAGAGAATCAAGTAGCCATATGTAAAATTTGTAAAAATGTTTTAAAATTTAAAACTGGAAAAGGTCACGGTGGGACGGGGGTTTAATTAGACACGTAGTAAGTGCTCATCCGCCTAGGTATGCCCAATACCGGGCTTCAAAACCGGGTGCGCAAACGCCGCTCCATCGGGACAAGGTTCACATACGATCATTGTCCCGGACCAAGTACTGAGGTCAAATTAACCCTATGACGGGGGGGAATTGTAGGCTCTAAATACAATAAACATAGAGATAGGGAAGCAATATCAAAATTAGTTTCTTTGTGGAGGGTTTGCCTTTTTCATTTCCTTCATCTCCTGGTTTTATTCATTATATTAGAGATATATATAATCCTGCTTTTAACGATTTTCCTAGATCAACTGTTAAGAGAGATGTATTTAAATTCGCGCATGAATATCAACAATATTTACGTTTTTCATTATATCATTTTAATGGCAAAGTATCCATCACGTCGATATAGGTCGTAGTACTAACGGCCATGATTATTTAATCGTAACTTGTCATTGGATAGATTATAAATGGTCTATGCAAAAACGTATTTTAGCGTATAGATATATAGATGATAGGCACACTGGTACTTTTATTGCAGAAAATATTTATCAAGTGTGCGATTATTACGGAATTACCGATAAAATTATGACTATTACATTAGATGACGCTTCTAATAACAATTACGCAATTACAATTTTAAAAAATAGTTTAACTCCTTCTTTTCCAGACCATTTTCATATAAAATGTGCGTGCCATATATATAACTTAATTGTAAAGAATGGTCTTTCACTTTTTGAAGACATTCTTAGTAAAATACAACTTGCTATAAACTTTATTTTTAAAAGTAATAAAGTACAACGTAGAAAAGAATATAAAAAAATTTGTCATGATTGTGGACTACCTTTTAGAAAAATTCCACAAGAAGTATCCACTAGGTGGAATTCTTTATACGAGCAACTACTTGTTGCTTATGACTATAAATTACCTATAACTTTATTTTTTAACTCTCATAATAAAAAGCCAGCTGATATGATTTTAGATAGTGATAGGGAAAAAATCTCCGAACTTATTGTATTTTTAGAGAAATTTTTTCAAGCAACAAAAGAATTTTCCGGTATATATTATCCTACTATTTCAACTATGTTATTTTATATAACTCTAATATTTTTATTACTTAGTGAATATATGGAAAAACCAGCTTATAAGGCAAACTATTAAAAAAATGTTTCTCAAAATAAAAAAATATTTTATTCCTATTCCCTCTATTTATATTATTGGTTCGTATTAAATCCTACTATTAAAATAGACGGTACTAAATCACTAATTGAAACTATTTACGATTGTATAGAAGTACTACCACCTCCAAGTCCCAAAAATCTAAATCACCCACCACCTATTGAACAAACTAAAGAAGAAGTATTGTCTAGCGTAGAACACCAATGCAAAAATATATATTGATTTTATCAACAAGAAAATGCTAGTAACTTACCGACTTCCATACCATCTTCTTCATCTTCAACACAACCTCACAAAAGACATCTTTGTTTCTGCGGCTAGTATTGAAAGCCTCGAAATAGAATGTGCGGTCGTACCTCTACTACTAACCAAATTAGCGAGTTGGATATTTTTGTTTTACGGGGTTCTCGTACCGTATCAAGAAGTTATCAATGAAGATGGACATGAAGACTTTCGAAATCGGAGAGGGGAATGAGAAGACCTTTCCGACACTTTCATTGATGGCTCGAGATGTTTTGAACATTCAAGCGTCGTCAACTGCGTCGAAAGCGCTTTTCTCGCAGTGCAGATATCAAATAGGAGACCACGAGACACTCATTAGCCGGAGACGACTTGGAAATTGCGTATTATTCGAGAGATTGGATACGAGCGGAGCGGAGAAGGTGCGGTCAACCGGAGATCAACGAAGAAGATGATGAAAACTACAACGAAATCTTAACCGAAGGTAGTGGAAGCGACGTGGATCAATTTGACCAACAAATACCAATTCCAACCGAAGAACCACATGAAATCATCAAGCAATTAGAACAGGTTTTTTTGAGAATGTAATTTTTTTAATTGTAATTTTATTATGTAATTTGTAACTTTTGGACAACACCACAAAGTTGCAATTTAGATTTTAGACAATTGTATTTGTATTACAAAAAAATCATATGTCTATTAAATAATATAAGAGGCACAAAAACAGCCTTAGGATGTTTTTATTACACTATCTTATTTTGTTTATTGAGTTTTTTTATACATATGTTATTTTTAAAAAAAAAAAAAAAAAAATGAAAACCCGCCGTATCCCGCCCCGAGCCCGACCCCGCCCCGAGCCCGCCCCGACCCGAGCCCGACGGGATCGGGATCAGGACGGGACTTGCTCCAGTCCCGCCAGACCCGACCCCGCCCCTTCTCCCGTCCCGCCCCGACCCCGACCCCGACCCCGCCAGACCCGGCCCGCCAGACCCGAGCCCGGCCCACTGGCCACTCCTAGTTTTGACTATTGAGCAACTAAAATTAAAATGCTCCGGAATATAAAAAAAATGACACTTACATATGTAAAATATTATAGCTATTGGTGTTTAAATATACTAACTTTAATTGTAAATACCAAAAAGTTGATTTCATATTCACGTAAAATAATATACTGGTACTTAAAATATCTCTTGAAAACCTCTATTATTGGACGCGTGAGAGCACTTGACCCAATTACTTTTCACAGTACAATTGACTTTTCGCACTTTCCGCTTATGAAGTTGTTTTTGTTATCGCTTAAATTCTTTTTTAATACTCCATGATTACAGTGATTCCAGGTTCCGACACCATGGCCCCCGCCAAGTAGAAAAACTGCGGCGACCAGTTTCGCAGTCACCAAGTTGTCACTAACATCATAATTGTGTTTAACTTTTTATATAAAATAATGGAGTATAATTTTTTTATAAATACGAAATTATTTAAGTATAATTACATGAATTATTAGGTGCGAGCATTAATATGAAAATTAGACATGTAGTTTTTTAACGAAATAAATTACACCTATAATGCACTCCATCTATCTCAATTTTCTTTTAATCTATAAAAAAAATCTCAATAAGTCAACGACATATCCAGTGTAATAGCACAAGTGGAATCTTGAAATGGTAGAGTATACGCAGACGTTGTTTAGATTTGCCCTGAATTTTCTATCTTATTTGCATTCTATCATAATTGTGTTTTATTTCAAAAATAATTTCTTGGTGGAAAAAATATTTTTTGTAGAAAATGACTCTTACGTATTTATCATTTTCTTGTAGGAGAAGTTTTGAACTTCTATAAATAAAAGATCTTTTATTCTTAGACAGAACACAATAACATTCACAATGTAGTCGTTTAAAGAGTTTTGTTTAGGGGGAGATTTATCTCTCAATAGTTTTTAGGCTTTCTTTTATATTAGTTTTTCATATGTAGGCCAACTGACCAAACCATATTAAATATTATGTTTCTTTAGTATAGTTTTCTTTGTCATCTGATTTATCGCGTCAAGGTTTGCATTTATAAGTTTCCGCATGACGCCCTGATTATTTCGATCACAACAAGTGGTATCAGAGTCAATGGTTCAGCCAATAGTTCGGCGATGTTCAAGACAGATTCAACATGGGTTCAAATCAAGAACAACTAATTTGGCAATAATGAATAGATTTGTCAAATAAGGGGGAATAAGTCAGAGCTACTACATGTGTTGAAAAAGTTTCAACCATATTTTTAAAAATCCTGTTGTTACATCTTTAAAATCAAAACTCATTTTTAATCTTGCAAAGAGCTCATTTTTAACCCTGCAAATGACTCACTTTTAACCTTACAAAGGGCTCATTTTTAACCCGACAGGGCTTCAATATTTTTAACCCTAAAGGGCTCCAATCTTTAAACCCGAAGAGCTCATTTTTAACCCGAAAGGGCTCCAAAAACTTTTAACCCGAAAGGACTCAAATAATATTAACCCGCAAGGGATCCATTTTTAATCATGACAAATAGTGGTGATGAAGATTATATGAAGATGGAGAATCAAAATTATTTTTCCCGAAAATTCAGGCCAAGAGAAGATTTGTTAGGATTTTCCTTGAATTTTCTACCTTATTTGGATTCTACCATAATTGTGTTTTACTTCAAAAAAAAATCTTTAAGGAAACATTTTTCTTTGTAGAAAGTACTCTACCATATTTATCATTTTTTGTATGAGAAGTTTTGAATTTCTATAAATAGAAGATCTTTTATTCTCAGATAGGACATAATAACATCCACAATGTAATCGTTTAAAGAGTTTTGTTTAGGAAGAGATTTTTCTCTCAATAGTTTTTAGGCTTTCTTTTATTTTAGTTTTTCATATGTAGGTCAATTGGTCAAATCATATTAAATATTATATTTTTTTAGTATAGTTTTCTTTGTCATCTGATTTATCGCCGTCAAAGTTTGCAATTATAAGCTTTCACATGATATCCGGATTATTTTAATCACAACAGACCTTATCGGTCTACCTCGAGGAAGTAGAGAGATTATTTTTGAAAGAATCTCGACTCAAGTGCATCAAATAAAAGTAGTTATGAAAAAAGGCAATGCGACAGTTGATTTTAAATATAGGATATTAAATCTGTCAAAAACAATTTGTGACTGTATGAGTTTTTGGCATTTTAATATTATAAAACTGTCATATTAAAGTGCCTTGAAGTGTTTCAATTCTCACGTTCTCACTGAGAGCCATAATATGGCTATTATTCTTGTCGTCGCACTACCTCATTTATCATATTAGTTAGTGGAAGAATGTGGTCAGAATTTTCTTTGTAACTTATCTCACCATTATCTCATTTATTCATTCACATTCTCATAATTTACTTTTCCATTTTCTTTCAATTGATTACCCCACTCTCCTACACCTCATCTAATTCAATTCAAGGATGAATTTATTCACCTATAAATAAAAGGCATCCTTAATTTTGATGGGTAGAGAAAAACATAAAAAAGTAAAAAAGTAAGTGTAAAAGAGAATTTTATTTAGTTGAAGAAAGGTGTTCTTTTGGTGGAGCTTTGGACTCAATATTTTGTTCAGAGTTTGTTGAGTTATACGATGTGGTCGGGCTATAGTATTATGGAGAGGACAAGTCAGAAATATTACTGCTGGACCGGTAAAGATTTGCTGCAGTGGACTATTCTTAAAGAGAGCGAGATATTCGAGCCTAAGCCTAAAGATATTACTTTCTTCATTTTATTTTTCAATTGTATTTCACCAACAATTTTAAGGAGAATTCAATAGCAACAATTGAAAAATCATCGGATGTCAAAGTTGAAGATCTTAACAAGTCATTTCGATTCAACCATACTCATTTAAAGAGATAAAAGGGTAAAATATTATTTTTACTTAAGTCTTCTCAATGTTTCTTATGTGTTAACTTAGATGAATCCAAATAAAGTTGACAACTCTTCCAATGAATGATGAAAAACTTATTTCTCTTCAAAAAAAATTTGAAAAGTACGATGAGGATTCATACAATTATCGGTATTATCTACTTAATTGTCTATTTGATAATTTTTACGATTATTGTGATAGAACTTACTCTAGTGCAAATAAAAATTGTAAAGCATTGCAGAGTAAATATGATCCCAAGAAGGCTAGAGTGAAAAAATATGCTGCTAGTAGCTTTTCTCATTTTTAAATGGTGGACAACAAATCAGTGGTAGACCAAGCTCAAGATTTTATAATGATCATTGGAGAGCCCAGGCCCGTGGAAATCAAAATTGAAGATAACCTTATTGTTTGTGGCATATTAGATAAGCTTCCACCTTCATGGAAGGAATTTCAAAAAACTATGTGCCACAAACAAAAGAAAACTTCTCTTGAGACGTTGATAATGTGAATCCGGATGGAAGAAGAGACAAGGGGCCAAGATGCAGTTTTACAAACGGAAGAGACCGTTTTACAATTGGTCACAAATAAGGTAAATTTAATTACTTCAGATAGTGCTGCTCTTAATTCGCACAAAAATACTTCTATGAAGCCTAAGAAGAAAATATTCAAGAAAAATAATGGTAGACCTCTAAAAAAAATAACGGTGTCAATAACCGAGCACAATGTCAACAAGTTCAGTTCGGGACCATGTTTTTTCTGTGGAAATAGTGAGCATATTGCTCAATTTTGCAAGTTTCGGAAATGTGGACCTGCACCTCAGGCGAACGTTACCGAAGAGCCACTTGTGACGGTGATAACAGACATAAACATAGTGAAAAATATTGATGGATGGTGGAGTGATTCTGGTGCTAACCATCACGTCTGTTATGACAAAGATTGGTTCAAAGTGTACACTCCTTTTGAGGAGCCCAAAACCATCATGGTGATTCTCAAATCACTCAAGTTCTTGAAAAGGTAGATGTCCATATGAGCTTCACTTTTGAAAGGATATTAACATTAAAAGATGTACTTTTTACTCTTTTCATGAGAAAAAATTTGATGTATAGTTTTCTTCTTAATAAAGAAGGCTTCAAACAAATTATTGAGTCTAATCAATATGTAATAGTGAAAAAAAATTGTGGGAAAGAGGTATGTTTGTGATGGGATGTTCAAGTTGAATGTTGAAATGAATAAAGTTTCTACTTCTGTTTACATGCTTTCTTCTACTAATTTTTGGCATGCTCGTTGTGTCATATTAATCATTATGTGGGAATCATGAGTAATTTAGGATTAATCCCAATTATTAAAAGGATTTTGAAAAGTGTCAAGGCTTGTTGTAAAGCCAAAATCAATAAAAGGCCTCATTTTAAAGTTGAAAGAAAAATCGAATTTTTAGAGTTAATTCACACTGATATTTATGAACTTGAAATTTTTTTAACTCGTGGAGGAAATTGATATTTTATCACTTTTATTGATGATTTTTCTACGTATACATATGTGTTCTTGATGAAAAATAAAAGTGATGCTTTTGAAAATTTTAAAGTTTTCCTCCATGAAGTTGAAAACTAATTTGGTAGAAATTTTTTTTAAAATTCGAAGTGATAGAGGCCGTGAATATAAATCTAATGAGTTTAATTTTTTTGGTAGATCATTGGGAATAATTCATGAAACTACTCCACCTTATTCTCCTGCATCTAATGGTGTAGCAGAAAGAAATAATATAACTTTGGTAGAATTAACAAATGACATGCTTATTGAGTCAAGTGCACCTCTAAATTTTTGGGATGAAGCTATTTTGACTGCTTGTTATGTGTTGATTCGTGTGCCTCATAAAAAGATAAAATTAACACCATTTGAGTTGTGGAAAGGTCACATGCCAAATTTGGGATATCTAAGAGTTTGAGGTTGTTTAGTAAGGCTAATGGATCCCAAATTTTTAAGTTGGGTAAAAAAGTTACTACTTGTACTTTTTTGTTATTATTCAAATAGTACAACCTATAGATTTTTTAATCTTGAAGATAATATAATAATAAAATCAGGTGATGCTATTTTTTATGAAAATAAATTTTCATTTGATTCTAAAATTAGTGGGGGCCATAAGACTAAATAAAATATTTTGTCACTACCTAGTTCTTTCTATTTCTATTTTTAAAAATAAAGAAAATGATGATTTTGAGTTAAGAAGAAGTAAAAGAGCTAGATTGGAAAAAGATTTTGGTCCTGGTTTTATGTTTTTAATGTTGAGATGACCCTCTCACTTTACAAGAAATTTTTTCTCATGATGAAATGAAATCACTAATTTCTAATAAAACTTGAAAGTTAATTAATTTACCACCGGATTGTAAAATAATAGGTTGCAAATGGGTCCTAAAAAAAACAGTTAAAATCGGATGATATACAAGGCTAGACTAGTTGCTAAGGGTTTAATGCAATTAGAAGACCTAGAATATTTTGATATTTTTTCTCCGATAACTAGAATTACGTCCATTGAATTTTTAATTGCTATTGCTGTAATTTTTTATTTACATATTCATCAATGGATGTAAAAATTAATTTTAAATGAGGACCTAAATGAGGAGATTTATATGGAGCAACTTGAATATTTTGTAGAAGCAGGCCAAGAAAGAAATGTTAAATATACACAATATACATGTGTATATTAGGTCTCGGCTATGCTCACGGATTGGCCCTCGGATGGGCTAATTATTATGTATAATTTATGGTAAATATTTAGTATCCTAGTTTAGGTAGGGTTGTAATATAATTAGATTTGTATTACCATAATTAGTGTATTACCATAAATGTATAGAATAAGATTTTAGGAATAGAATAGGAATAGGATTCTCCTATTATGTAACATATATATATAGCCTTTCAATTAATGAAAATAATCAAGGGATTATTTATTTCATGGTATCAAGAGTCTAGGCCTTAAAATCCTCTCTCTACTCTCCTAAATTTTCCGTCGACTTCCCTCCACTTCCGAGACGTTTTGCTCTCGGTTTGTGTGCCGACGGGACCTCTTTTCTACCTAAATTTGTTCCCCTAATCCCTCAATCACATATTGTTCTATCAATATGTCTACATTTCGGAACACGTTTCATCCGGCCCTTACAGTTTATAACATCAAGAATAACATCCCTCTCGTTCTTGAAATAGAAAACGTCCAATATGCGACGTGGGCCGAACTGTTGAAAATTCACGCACGATCGCATCAAGTCATCCATCACATAATCCCCGCGGCTCCTGAGGATACAGAGGTGCCAAAATGCTAGAATGATCCTAAGTTGTGGACGACTATTGATGCTACCGTCCTTCAGTGGATATATTCCACAATATCTACCGACCTTTTGCAAACAATTATTGAGCCTGACGCAACGGCACAGGCAACTTGGGATAGACTGCGTGATATATTCCAAGATAATCAAAATTCTAGAGCCGTTACCCTTGAGCAGGATTTCTCTCACATCAATATGGAAGTTTTTCCTAATGTTTCGGCTTATTGCAAAAGATTAAAGGAATTGGCGGACCAACTTCGCAACGTTGGCGCGCCGGTTTCGAACGATCGTTTGGTCCTCCAAATGGTTTCCGGCCTCTCCGAGGCCTATAGTGGTGTGGGATCGCTTCTTCGGCAAAGCAATCCGCTTCCGCAATTTTATCAGGCGTGTTCTATGCTTACACTAGAAGAAGCAGGCATAGCAAAACGAGCAGCTACCGGTACTAGTCCCGTAGTCATGATGACCGAGTCCACAATATATCCTACTGGTTCCAACAACTTAAGCCAAAACCACAACAGTGGCCAGCCCAGCAGCAGTCCAGGCCCAATTCGGCCTGGTCCAGTTATGGCCAACAACAGTCTGGGCTGAGACTGCAAGCGGGGTGCTTGGGCCTCGGCCCCCGTAAGCCCATCACGCAGCAGGCCCCACTCGGACAGATATTGAGGCCGCGATACACACACTGGTTTTGACTCAATCGGACCCGAATTGGTATATGGACACCGGTGCCACTATCCACATGACATTCGATTCAGGTACTCTCTCATCTTGTTCCAATTTGAGCAACCCTCGCGGTATAATTATTGGTAATGGAAATTCTGTTCCAATTCATGGTTATGATCATAAAACATTGTCTTCCTCTCATCCCCTTCTTATCTTGAAAAATACACTACACGCCCCCAAATTGATTAAAAACTTAGTCTCTGTCCGTAAATTCACTACTAACAATTCCGTTTCTATTGAATTTGATCCATTTGGTTTCTCGATAAAGGATTTCAAGACGAGGAGTCCTCTCATGAGGTGTGATAGTAGGGGAGATCTTTATCCTATCACACCCAGTCCCGGTCCATCGAGTCAAACCCTGCCATCAGTTTTTGCAGCCATCTCTCCTTCCTTGTGGCATGCTCGTCTTGGTCATCCGGGGTCCTCTATTTAGTCAGCTTTAGATAAGAATAGTTTTATTTCATGTAAGGGTACGAGTCGTACTCCAATTTGTCAATCTTGTTCTTTAGGAAAAATTGTTAAGTTGCCATTTGTAGACTCAAAATCTCATACTTTAATGCCATTTGATATTATTCATAGCGACTTATGGACGTCTCCTGTTCCTAGTTCTATGGGTCATCGGTATTATGTTCTTTTTTTGGATGATTATTCTAATTTTTTATGGACATTTCCAATAGCGAAGAAATCTCAAGTTTTTTCCATCTTCCTAAAATTTAGAGCATTCATCAGAACCCAATTCGACCGTGAAATCAAAAATATTCAGTGTGATAATGGAAAAGAGTATGACAATGGGGTGTTTCGGGAATTCTGTGCTACTAATGGGATACATTTTCATTTTTCTTGTCCCCATACATCTTCACAAAATGGGAAAGCCGAACGTAAAATTCATTCCATAAATAACATTATCCGCACTCTATTAATTCATGCATCCGTACCCTAATATTTTTGGCATCACGCTCTTCAAATGGCTACATATCTACTTAACATAACTCCTTCCAAAGGTTTGACATATTTTCCCCTCTTCAGATTTTATATAATAAATCTCCTTCTTATTCTCATCTTCGGGTTTTTGGGTGTTTATGTTATCCATTATTTCCATTCACCACAATTAACAAACTTCAGGCCCGGTTTACTCCATGTGTGTTTTTGGATTTTCCTTCTAATCATCGTGGATACAAATGATTTGATTTATCCTCCAATAAAATCATCATTAATCGCCATGTAATTTTTGATGAATCCCAATTTCCATTTGCTAAAAGTCATTCTCCCGTGCCTAGTTCGTATAATTTTTTGGATGAACAAATATCCACGTATATTATTCAGCATTTTTCGAACATCTCCCACACCTAAAATTCTCCAGCGGGCCCACTGCCCATTGGCCCGTGACAGTCCTCTCTGCCCAGTTTTGTCATTGGGCCAGTTTCAGCAATTGGGGCTCCGTCCCCAATACCGGAAGCGGTCCGATTCTGTTTTCGCCACTAGTACTGCTTCCCGAGTTGGGCCAGCAGGCCCACTACCTGCTGGCCAGTCTGTCCCGAGCCCAGCAAATTCCTGACATCCACTCAATTCTTCCTCGAGTCATAGACCAATCACTCGTAGTCAGCGAGATATTGTTACACCTAAAAGACATTTTAATTTACATTCGAATGTCTCTAAATCCCCCTTGCCCCGTAATCCTGTGTCTGCCTTAAATGACCCGAATTTGAAAATTGCTGTGACTGATGAATATAATGCTCTTATTGATAATAAGACGTGGGAGTTGGTTCCCCATCCATATGGTATTAATGTTATCAGGTCTATGTGGATTTTTGCTCATAAGGAGAATTCAGATGGTTCATTTGCTCGACATAAGGCGCGGCTTGTGGGTGATGGTAAGACTCAGCAGGTTGGTATAGATTGTGGGGAGACGTTTAGTCCGGTGGTCAAGCTGGATACAATTCGCACTGTGCTTAGCTTGGCTCTTTCGAAGACATGGCCTATTCATCAATTGGATGTCAAAAATGCTTTCCTACATGGTAATCTCAAGAAAACTGTCTATATGCATCAGCCGATAGGATTCAGGGATCCCAACCATCCTCATCATGTCTGTCTGTTGAAGAAGTCCTTATATGGGCTTAAGCAGTCTCCACGGGCCTGGTATACAAGGTTTGCTGAATATGTTTCAACTATTGGGTTCACTCACAGCAGGTCGGATAATTCCTTGTTCATCTACCGTCGTGGTTCGTCCGTAGCCTACATTCTGTTATATGTGGATGATATTATCTTTACCGCCTCTTCTGATGCCTTGCGCCAGTCCATCATGACCATGCTCAGCTCCGAGTTTGCTATGAAAGACTTGGGGCCCTTGAGTTATTTTTTGGGGATTGCTGTCACTCGTCATTCTGATGGGTTGTTCTTGTCACAATGGAAGTATGCAGTCGAGATCATCGAGAGGGCTGGGATGTCATCCTGTAAGTCCACTTCCACTCCAGTTAATACCAAGCCTAAGCTTGGTGCCGCGACCGAAGTCCCTTACGAGGATCCGATCAGCTATCGCAATCTTGCAGGGGCCCTTCAGTATCTTACCTTTACCAGGCCAGATATTACGTATGATGTCCAACAGATGTGTTTATTCATGCATGATTCCTGAATTGAGCACATGAATGCACTGAAACGCATCATCCGGTATATTCAGGGTACACTGGACTATGGGTTGCATTTGTATCTGTCATCGACATCCACACTTGTCTCATACATTGATGCTGATTGGGATGGGTGTCCAGACACTAGACGGTCTACGTCTGGCTACTGTATGTTCCTTGGCAACAATTTGGTCTCATGGTCTGCGAAGCGTCAGGCGACTCTATCCCGCTCAAGTGCCAAGGCTGAATATAGAGGGGTAGCCAATATGGTCTCAGAATTATGTTGGTTACGTAATTTGCTTTTGGAGCTTCATTGTCCCATTCAGAAGGCAACCTTGGTATATTGCGATAATATTAGTGTCATCTACCTTTCTGGTAATCCGGTTCAGCACCAACACACTAAATATATCGAGATGGACATTCACTTTGTCCGTGAAAAGGTTTCCCGTGGTCAAGTTCGCGTATGCCATGTCCCCTCGAGATACCAAATTGCCGACATCTTTACAAAGGGTCTTCCCTCGGTCCTTTTTGAAGATTTTAGGGACAGTTTCAGCGTTCGAAGACCGCCCGCTATGACTGCGCCCTGTGTTAAATCTACACAATATACATGTGTATATTAGGTCTCGGCTATGCTCACGGATTGGCCCTCGGATGGGATGATTATTATGTGTAATTTATGGTAAATATTTAGTATCCTAGTTTAGGTAAAGTTGTAATATAATTAGTATTGTATTACCATAATTAGTGTATTACCATAAATGTATAGAATAAGATTTTAGGAATAGAATAGGAATAGGATTCTCCTATTATGTAACTTGTATATATAGTCTTTCAATTAATGAAAATAATCAAGGGATTATTTCTTTCAAGAAAAGTGTGTAAATTTACTAAATTTCTATATGACTTGAAGCAGGCACCAAAATAATGACATGAGAAATTTAATTCTTGCATGATTGAAAATAATTTTAAAACAAACGAGCGTGATAAGTGCATCCATCATAAGTTTTGAAATAATTCACATGTTATTGTTTGTCTCTATATTGATGATTTATTGGTCTTTGGCTCTAACGTTATTGATGAAACTAAAAATATTCTTAGAAGCTTCCATTTTGATATGAAAGATTTTGGTGAGGCAAATTTTATTCTAGGAATAAAAAATAAAACATGTGATGGAATTTTTCTTGACCAGTCACATTATGTTGAGAAAAAATTTAAAAAATAGATAACTTTCTTGATTGCAAGCATGTTGTAACTCCCTTTGATTCTAGTGTTCACTTATTTTCTGTTCAAAGTGAAAAATGATGTGATAAATCAAAAGAAATATGCTAGCTTAATTGGAAGTTTGAAAAATGTGACCGATTGCACTCGACATGATATTGCATATGCAGTTGAAGTACTTAGCAGGTTTACAAGCAAGTCAGGTAATGAACATTGGCATGCCATAACGAGAGTTATGAAAATATTTAGATGGTACAAAATTTTATGGCTTGTAATAAAAAAATACCATGATGTACTTGAAGGTTTTTCTAATGCAGATTGAAACTCTTTATCTGGTGATTTCTATTCTACCACATGCTATATTTTTACTTTGGGAGGTGGTGTTATTTTTTCGATGTCAAAAAAACAAACTATTATTGCTAACTCTACCATTAAGGCTGAACTAATTGCTTTCGCTTCAGCTAGTGAAGAAGAGAATTGGTTGAGAGATTTATTATTTCAAATACCTTATTTTGAAAAATCAATTCCTCTTATTTTAATTCATTGTGATAGCACCGCTGCAATTGGTAGAGTTCAAAATCGTTATTATAACGGTAAATCCAGACCTATAAGGAGAAAACACAGTATTGTAATATCATATTTGAAATGTGGTACCATTAATGTTGATTATGTCAAATCTTGTGATAAATTTGCAGATCCACTAATCAAGGTCTTGGCAAGAGAAAAAGTCTGGAGCACATAGAAGGGGATGAGATTGAAGTCTATAAATTCATGAGTCATATATGAGGAAACCTATCCTGGGGACTAGAGATCCTATAACTAGGTTCGGAAAAACGAATCATATGATGACTTGTTGAAATGCACTATTTTTTCATTCCCTCCATATGGTGTGAGTGCATTTTTCTGTAACGATTTGTGGATGTGGAGTTTATAAACTCTTAATGAAATTTTGTAGCTTGTATGAGTATGATGTCAAAGTTACAGAAGCACCCTTGACTGATTTCACATATGTGAGTGTGGAAGTAGACCGCTTCCTATGAGAATTGAGCTCGTTCTCAAAATCACTCATGACACCGGGATAGCACAATGTCGTAATGTGTTGGCTGTTAGAGCTCATGAAAACACTTTGATTATTATGTGTAATCATTGATACTTTGTTTTCCTTAAGCTGTCATAGTTCAAGTTCGAGATCACTATGACTCTACAGTAAAGATTATTATTTTACTAAGTAAAAGTTCAATGAAGAATACACCTTTATTATGCATAATAGTCTCTCCTCATCCGGTAAACTCTCTTGTTATAATATTATAATGAGTGGGGAATTGTAGTAGTTTTTGACATTTTAATATTATGAAATTGTCATGTTAAGGTGCTTTGAAGTGTTTCAATTCGCACGTTCTCATTGACAACCATAATATGGCTATTACTCTTGTTCTTCCCACTACCTCATTTATCATATTAGTTAGTAGAAGAATGAGGTCATAATTTTCTTTGTAACATACTTCACCATTATCTCATTTATTCATCCACATTCTCATAATTTACTTCTCCATTTTCTCAATTGATTACCCCACTCTCCCACCTCTCATATAATTTAATTCAAGGATAAATTTTTTTCACTTATAAATACAAGTTATCCTTAACTTTTTGTGGGTAGAGAAAAATATAGAGTACATAAAAAAGTGAGTGAAAACAAAGAGTTTTATTTAGTTGAAGGAATGCGTTCTTTTGGTGGAGCTTTGAACTCAATATCTTGTTCAGAGTTTGTTGAGTTATACGACGTGGCCGGGCTGTTGCATCCTGAAGAGGACAAGTCAAGAAGGTTACTGATGGACCCGTAAAGATTTGATGAAGTGGACTTGAATCTCCTTAAAGAGAGCGAGATATCCGCGCCTGGTCTTTAGATATTATTTTCTTCATTTTATTTTTCAATTGTGATTGTACTTTCAATTGTATTATCACCAACAGTGACTATAAAAATATGTCATTGAAACTATAAATAGATTATTCTTAATTATAAAAAAATGTTAATCTTTTTGGGATTAGTCAATAAAAATAATGGCACATAAAATGACAACAGTCGAGTAATAGTGATTTGCACAAAGGGGATACTTTGGAGTTGATATTTATATTTTGTCCCGGCATTTGATACTGTTGCAGAACTAGGCGTTCAAATTTTAATGAAAAAATTGTGAACTAAAATACCCTTAAGTTGAGCGGCAAAGCTGATAAGAAACATAATTAAAATTAATGAATTGTGGTATGCAAGTCATGACAGACTAACATACTTATGATATATTAAACCTTGATTCATGTTGAATTATTGGCAAATCATATCGGGCCATCATGATTCCAAAGCTACAAATAAAAGAGGAACAAAAATATTTCAAAATTGTGGCATGCAAATCATACTAGATTCTATATTTTACTTAGTTGTCCGATTGAATTACTCATAAATTATGATAGATTGTCATGATTTCAAAATTATAAATAAAAAAGATGAAAAAAATTCAAAATTATGCCATTCAAGGCAGGAGAGTTTGATATTGTTGTGTATTGATATTGGTGAATGGGAAATGATTGGAAAGAAAAGTGGGAGTTGTCCCACATCGGTAGTGGAAAGAAAAGTGGGAGTTCACTCTTGCTTTATAAAATAAGCATTTGTCCCACATCGGTAGTGGAAAGAAAAGTTCTTCTACTTATAAGTAGAATTACTCCTTCTTGTCAGTAAAAGGGTTGAGGGGGCTTGGGCTTCGGCTTCGGCTCGGCTTGGGCTTGGGCTTGGGCTTGGGCTTGGGCTTCGGATTCGGATTCGGTCAAATGATTGATTGATAATCTTTTTGGACCATTAAATTTCCCACCATTTTCAGTGGCTGTTCAGAAAGGTTGCAAACCTTCAGAAACAGTACTTCCATGGCTATAAATTCGTTTGATTCCTCAGAATATTACTTACGAATTTTCTGAACAACACAAACTTCTTCTTCTTTTGCATAAAGAAATTCTGTGTGATATACTACTGTTGAGTGGTTCGCCGCTACCGGAATTTGGAGTACTACTATTCTGGTAAGATAATCGTTCTATCCTGGGAGGGGATATTCTATCAACCTCGAGTACTGTGAGGGGAATAATTTCCTTAAGGACACACTTTGAACTAAGTGGGCTCGATTATATCTCGAAAAATATTTTTATTTTTCCAACACCGATTCTGTTCATTATTCAACTATTATTGTTTACTGGTTTTTTGGAATACAGATTAATAACAATCTTAAGGAAATTATATTTTTAGATTAATCTGTATTTTGTTTTGGAGACTAAAACCTGTGTGGTTTTTCTACTCCGTGTGAAATTTCATATTCGACTTGAAGACATAAAAACTTCGTTGGAATATTAAAGTTCATACTTGTACAACGATTTGAAGAACATAAAAACTTCATCGTTCTTTGTATTCTGGTTTGGAGATTAAAACTTGTGCAGTTTTCTACTCCATATGAATATTAGTATTCTGACTCGAAGATATAAAAACTTCGTTGGAATACTAAAGTTTCATAATTATACTGCAATTTGAAGAAATAAAATCTTCATCGTTTAAGTCTGTGATTGAATTGCTATTCTGGTTTTATTAACTAAAACAGTTTGTCGATTTGACAGTGACAAACGAATAATGGCAATTGAGACTGGAACTACCTCTGCAATTACTGCACCAGCGGTTACTCCTACAACCCGTACCGCTGTGCCACCGGCTGAGAAACCTGCGAAGTTCACCGGTGCCAACTTTAAAGGATGGCAGCAAAGAATGTTCTTTTGGCTTACCACCCTTGGTATGCAAAAGTTCACCAGTGAGGACCCTCCCGTGCCTGCCACCGATATGCCTGACAACCAAAAGTTCATGGTTACTGAGGCTTGGAAACAGGCTGATTTTTTGTGCAAAGGCTACATTTTGAGTGCCTTAGAAGATGACTTGTACAACGTCTACAGTGCAGTAGAGACCTCCAAAGAACTATGGAGTGCACTTGAAAAGAAGTACAAAACTGAAGATGCTTGCTTGAAGAAGTTTGTGGTTGCCAAATTTCTAGACTACAAAATGGTGGATGGAAAAACCGTTGGAACCCAAGTTCAAGAGCTTCAACTTATCTTCCATGACCTTATTGCTGAAGGTATGGTAGTAAATGAAGCATTCCAAGTGGCGCAATGATTGAGAAGCTGCCGCCCTCATGGAAAGATTTCAAGAATTATCTTAAGCACAAAAGAAAGGAAATGAAGTTGGAAGATCTTGTGATTCGTCTCAAGATCGAGGAAGATAACAAAACCGCTGAGAAGAGGTACCGTAAGACTTCACCAATTGAAGGGGCAAACATCGTTGAAGATGCTGATCTGAAAAAGAACAAGAAAAGGAAGAGGCCTTCTGGAAAGGAGAAGGATTCCAATAAGAAAAAGTTCAAGGGCAAATTGCTTTAATTGTGGGAAAGTGGCCACAAAGCCCAGATTGTCGTCTCCCGAAAAAGAACAAGGGAAAAGGACAAGCCAATATGGTGGAAAAGAATGATGATATGGATGATCTGTGTGCAATGCTATCGGGGTACAATTTGGTTGGAAACCCAAAGGAGTGGTGGCTTGATTCTGGTGCCACTCGACATGTTTGCGCTACAAAAGAAGCATTTGCAACCTATGCTCCCATTTGGACCGAAGAAGAGGTACTTGTTTATGGGAAATACGCAATGACCAAGGTTGAAGGATATGGGAAGATACTTCGAAGATGACTTAGAGCAAGGTCCCGACTCTCAACAATGTTATGCACGTTCCAATAATTCGGAAGAATTTAGTTTCAGCCGGACTACTCGTCAAAAACGCGTTTAAGTGTGTGTTGGTTAGTGAGAAAATTGTATTAAGTAAGAATGATTTGTTCATAGGAAAGAGCTACCTCACCGAGGGCCTTTTCAAACTCAATGTAATGGTTGTTGACAGTATTAATAAAAATTCAGCTTCGTCTTACTTATTGGAGTCAAATGATTTATGACATGTTCGTTTAGGACATGTCAACTACAAAACCTTGCGAAAATTGATTAATTTAGAAGTATTGCCTAAATTCGAGTGTAATAAATCTAAATGTGAAATCTGTGTTGAATCTAAGTTTGTTAAACATCCATATAAGTCTATTGATAGGAATTCAAATCCTTTAGACTTAATTCACACAGATATATGTGATATGAAGTCAATACCATCTCGCGGTGAGAAAAAGTATTTTATAACTTTTATTGACGATTGCACTCGATATAGTTATGTGTATTTGCTTAATAGTAAGGATGAAGCAATCGATGCATTTAAGCAATACAAAAACGAAGTGGAAAATCAATTGAATAAAAAGATAAAAATGATTAGAAGTGATAGGGGTGGAGAGTACGAATCTCCTTTTGCAGAGATATGTTTAGAATATGGAATTATTCATCAAACTACTGCCCCTTACACACCACAATCAAATGGAATTGCGGAAAGGAAAAACCGAACATTAAAGGAAATGATGAATGCCTTATTAATAAGTTCCGGTTTACCGCAAAGCTTGTGGGGGGAGGCTATCCTTACAGCTAACCGAATACTCAACAGGGTGCCCCACAGCAAAACACAATCTATTCCATATGAACTATGGAAAGGAAAAAAACCCAACTTGAAATATTTCAAAGTGTGGGGTGTTTAGCAAAGGTCCAAGTTCCTTTGCCCAAAAGGGTAAAAATTGGACCAAAAACTGTGGATTGTGTTTTTATTGGCTATGCTACAAACAGCAAAGCTTGTCGGTTTTTGGTTCACAAATCGGACAATCCCGAAATTCATGTTAACACGGTAATTGAATCAGATAATGCAGAATTCTTTGAAAACATTTATCCGTATAAAACTGAATGTGAGTCGTCAAGTGAAAGACCTAAACGACCGCGGGAAGAACCAAAGGAAAATACACCAAGTAAAGAGGATGCAAGGCGTAGCAAACGTCAAAGGACATCTACTTCCTTTGGACCAGATTTTGTGACATTCTTGCTTGAAAATGAGCCTCAAACATTTAAAGCAGCAATGCCTTCTTCTGATTCAGCATTTTGGAAAGAGGCAGTCAATAGTGAGATTGAATCAATTTTGAACAACCATACATGAGAATTGGTTGATCTTCCTCCTGGAAATAAACCTTTAGGATCAAAATAGATTTTTAAAAGGAAAATGAAAGCTGATGGCACTATTGACAAATATAAGGCAAGACTTGTGGTCAAAGGTTATAGACAAAAAGAAGGCCTTGATTACTTTGACACATACTCGCCGGTAACAAGAATAACATCTATTCGGGTGTTAGTGGCACTGGCGGCCGTATATGGTCTTGAAATCCATCAAATGGATGTCAAGACAGCTTTCTTAAATGGAGAATTGGAGGAAGAAATTTACATGGAACAACCTGAGGGTTTTGTGGTTCCTGGTAAAGAAAGGAAAGTGTGCAAACTTGTTAAGTCACTTTATGGACTTAAACAAGCACCCAAACAATGGCATGCGAAATTTGACCAAACAATGTTGGCAAATGGATTTAAGATTAATGAGTGTGACAAATGTGTTTACATTAAAAATACTCCAAATCATGAAGTCATTGTTTGTTTATATGTTGATGACATGTTGATAATGAGTAGAGATATTACCGATGTAAATGCTACGAAGCGTATCTTTGGCTAGCAAATTTGATATGAAGGACTTAGGAGTTGTGATTTGATCTTAGGCATCAGAATTCATAAAACTCCACAAGGTCTAGCATTATCGCAGTCTCATTATATTGAAAGAGTACTTGACAAGTTTAAGTATTTAAATTTCAATGTTGCAAAGACTCCAATTGATGTAAGTTTTGCACTTCAAAAGAATAAAGGTGAAAGTGACTCACAATTGGACTATGCACGAGTTTTGGGAAGTTTGATGTATATTATGAATTGTACACGACCAGATATAGCATGTGCTATAATCAAGCTGAGTCGATTCACGAGTAATCCCAATCAAACTCATTGGATGGCAATGAAACGAGTCTTGGGGTATTTAAAACACACCCAAGACTATGCTTTGCATTATAACAAATATCCCGCCGTGATCGAAGGATATAGTGATGCAAATTGGATCACCGGATCATCTGAAGTTAAATCCACGAGTGGTTATGTTTTCACAATTGGGGGTGGATCAGTGTCTTGGAAATCATCAAAACGGACATGCATCGCCCGCTCTACAATGGAATCGAATTTATAGCTTTAGACAAGGCCGGTGAAGAAAGTCGAATGGCTCGGAATTTCTTAGAAGATATTCCATTCTGGCCCAAACCTTTGGCTCCTATATGTATACATTGTGACAGTCAAGCAGCAATAGGTAGGGCAGGAAGCGTAATGTACAACGGAAAATCTCGTCACATACGACGAAGACATAATACCGTTAGACAACTCCTCTCTAGTGGCGTTATCACGATTGACTATGTAAAGTCAAGAGATACCGTGGCGGATCCGCTTACAAAAGGCTTATCTAGAGAGGGAGTTAGTAGATCATCAATGGGAATGGGGTTAAGGCCGAGGACAAGTCATCATGGCGGCAACTCTACCTAGCAGACTGGAGATCCCAAGAGATAGGTTCAAGGAGATCAAACAAAGTTGTGACTGACGGTTCAACATTGTCAAATAACTCAACCCATTCTCGGATGAAGATAATGTTCAGAAATAAGGATAAAACCTTATGGCTTGTTAATGAGTTAATAAAGCATTAAGGTTCTTTAATGATTATCTAATTCTGGCAGTGTATGACCAGATAATGTGGCTATAGGACCACATGTTTAGAAATCACCTATGTGAGTGTTAAGTGTAAGCCGCTTTAAAGGGGAATGACATTGAAGGCCCATTCTCTACGCACTCATGAAACCAGGAAGTGTTCATGGCTGAAACGAACACAACCGTGAGAACCATAAATGGTTGAGGGTTGATTGTGTGACTTATGTTGTCTAGGTATACAACAAAGTTCAATGGTTCAAAGATATCAAATCTACCGATTGATCGAGTATATCCGATATAAGTTCACTACGGAAAGTTCAAAGGGAAACCTACTTATCCAGATGCAGTCAATTCTCGCTTGTATATCACACTTGTCCGCACTTTTATATTATAGCCATTCCCCATTTATGTGGGGGATTGTTGGGTATTGATATTGGTGAATGGAAAATGATTGGAAAGAAAAGTGGGAGTTGTCCCACATCGGTAGTGGAAAGAAAAGTGGGAGTTCCCTCTTGCTTTATAAAATAAGCATTTGTCCCACATCGGTAGTGGAAAGAAAAGTTCTTCTACTTATAAGTAGAATTACTCCTTCTTGTCAGTAAAAAGGTTGAGGGGGCAAGGACCCCTCGCGCCGTCGTCGTCGCTCGCTCGGCTCGGCTTCGGAACAACACAAACTTCTTCTTCTTCCGCATAAACAAATTCTGTGTGATATACTACTGTTGAGTGGTTCGCCGCTACCGGAATTTGGAGTACTACTATTCTGGTAAGATAATCGTTTTATCCTGGGAGGGGATATTCCATCAACCTCGAGTACTGTGAGGGGAATAATTTCCTTAAGGACACACTTTGAACTAAGTGAGCTCGATTATATTCTGAAAAATATTTTTATTTTTCCAACACTGATTCTGTTCATTATTCAACTATTATTGTTTACTGGTTTTTTGGAATACAGATTAATAACAGATATGACTTCATGCTAACTTCAATTTACCTGTCATGCGTGTGGAGTTGCTCAAAATCATGATAATCGTCATAATCGGAAGCTACAACTGTCTTTCAAAATGTTATGTAGCTTGTAATATTGGAGTGAAATAATAATAAAGAACTATTTTCTGGTTTAAACGAGTAAAGTAAACTTATTTAGAAAGTATTTCTAGGTACAGTGAATGAAATAAATTTATTTAAAGGATTTCACCATTAAAAGGTAACAATTAGCGAAATTAGCAATAATTTATTAAGAAAAGGAAAAAAGTGTAAATATACCCCTTAACTTTGAAATATAGAGCAGATATACCCCTCGTTAAAAAAGTGGTGGATATATACGCATGTTATTACACAAATGGTGCTACTTTTTACTGACGAAATATTTTTAAAAATCATATAGCTTATTTTCTTAATTAAAAAATGTCACGTAGCTCTAAAAAAACAAGTCAACCCATTTTTTTAGTAGAATTATTTTTTTAAAGCCACGTGGTAGTTTTTTCTAATGGATTGAGTGATTCGTTTGTAAAAATTGGTAGACTTAATTTTTTTAAAAGCCACATAAATATTTTTTTAAACAAATCATATCCAATCCACCAGGAAAAAAAATTACCACGTGACTTTAAAAATAAGTCTACTAAATAAAAAAATAGGTAAACTTATTTTTAAAGCCTCGTGAGATTTTTTTTTGAATTAAAAATAAGCTAAATTATTTAAAAAAAAATAATCTGTCAGCGAAAATGGTATATTTGTGTAATGGTAGGGGTATATTTACACCATTTATCAACGGCAGGAGTATACATACCCCATTTTTTTTTAACAGAGGATAAATCTGATATATATCGCAAAGTTATGGGGTCTATTTGTACCTTTGTCCTTAAAAAATTTCATTAGCTACGAACTATTAATTGCAAATTAACGACAAGTTACAATACATGAGATAGATATATTTAAAAATTTACTTTACCATAAGTAAAATACTATCAAACAAAAGGACGATAATTTTCAAGCATGCAAGTCATGGTAAGCTATTATAACTTTATTTTTTTATTTTTTTATTTTTGATATCCAGCTTTACTACTTACGTCAAACTATTCCTGAAAATAATAATCCCGATCTTTCAGCACTACTACCAGTAAATTATGAAATTTGTCTGAATACTGAATTATCACAACTATTTTTATGGATAATAAATCGTGAAACACACTGACTATATTTGTCCTGTCCGTATAACAAAACGTATTCATTCTTGCAAGATATGAAAAGTAATAACAATCCCGCAAAACCTCCCCGATCAATGTTATCCTGTAGGCTTAATCAAAAGGCCACACGTCTCTTTCCTTGACCCATGGATGGCCCAAAGGGTTACCCCTTTCTAAAATCACCTGCATAAGGGAGCTTCACATGACACACCTTTGACCTTTCTAGACCCCACCATTTTTAAATTTAACTGATAAAATTGTTGTTATGTGATCTGGAGGTCATGAGTTTAAGCTGTTAAAATAGCTTCTTGTAAAAATATAAATTAAGACTGCGAATAGATTTTTGTGATTCGGCCCTTTTCTGAACCTGGCATATAATGAGAATTTAATGCACCGAAGTGTGTTTTTTTAGTGACATCCTAGTCATAACTTAATTACTTAAATAACAATAACGACCCTTTGGAACTTCCAAGAGTCCAAAATGACAGTCCCTCCCTGCCCCACCTCACAACTACAAAAATGATCTTATTTCTCCGTTTTCATCATCACCGCCTCAACTAAATTCTCAATTCCAGTTCATTTTTATCACTTTGTTGTTCTTGTTAATTTGTAGAAATGGCATCTTTTTCTGTTAAATTTTCAACTATTTCACTACAAAAGTCAAACAGATTTTCTAGGCTTCATGCTACTCCGCCACAGACGGTGGCAGTACCACCGTCATCAGGGGCGGCGGAGATAGCTGCCGAGAGGCTAGAGCCTAGAGTCGAGGAAAAAGATGGGTATTGGGTACTTAAAGAAAAGTTCAGACAAGGTATAAATCCTGCTGAAAAGGCAAAGATTGAAAAGGAACCTATGAAATTGTTTACTGAAAATGGTATTGAAGATCTTGCTAAGATCTCACTTGAAGAGATCGATAAAACAAAGCTTACTAAGGATGATATTGATGTTAGGCTCAAGTGGCTTGGCCTCTTTCATAGGAGAAAGCAACACTGTAAGTACCATAAAAACAAATCCGGTTTTTTAATACTCCCATGTTCCCAATTTGTTTGACATCTCCTGTCCCAATTTATGTGATATTTTTCATTTTTTGAGAGTTAATTTGACTAATTTTCAAAGTTAAATTAGATTAGATCAACTCACTATTTTAAAACTATAATTTACATATTAAAAAACTATAGAAAAATACTCTAAGTTGCTATTCTTCATGCCAATGGGATGGAAAAATATATTTTAAAATATTGATCAAAATTCACATAATTTAAATCTTAATAAATGAAAAGTGTCACATAAATTTGGACAAAGGGAGTATTTTAGAGTCAGTTTGGTTATCATTACGAAGGAGCCTTGGAGTAACTGGTAAATTTGTCAGCCTCTTGCGGAAATGCAAGGTAAGGCTGCATATAGACGTGGTCCGGCCCTTCCCCGGACCCCGCGCATAGCGGGAGCTTAGTGCACCGGGCTACCCTTTTTAGTTTGGCTATCATTCTAAATTGGATTAAATTAATTCAGTTTTCACACTAAAATTTAGATATTCTCCGAAAACTATGCAAAAAGTACTACTCCCTTAGTTTCATTTTACATGTGGTGTTTGATGGAATGGCATAACATTTCTTGTAGTTATAAGATCATGCCAATAAAGGTACAATATAAAGTTTATATAGTTAGAGAGTTATCGAAAATAGGAAAGTGTGTTTTTAAACATACTAAAAAGAGAGTCATATCAAATGAACAAACGAAGTTCGTTTGTCAATCTGCCGGTAAATTACTCGTAGCTAACAGAATTTTTGATAATTGTCACTAATCCGTCGCTAAATAGAATTAGGGACAAATTTTGTTGTTTAGCTACAAAATTTGTCCATCGCTAATTCCGATCTTTTTAGTAGTGTATGTTCTGTTAATTATTATGATAGTCTTCAGCTAATATGCTGATCATATTTATAAATGTGATTAAATTGTGATGATCAGATGGCCGATTCATGATGCGATTGAAGCTTCCAAATGGGGTTACAACGAGTGCCCAAACTCGATACTTAGGTAGTGTGATTAGGAAATATGGGAAAGATGGATGTGCTGATGTGACTACAAGGCAAAATTGGCAGATTCGTGGTGTTGTGCTACCTGATGTGCCTGAGATTCTAAAGGGACTTGATGAAGTTGGCTTGACCAGTCTGCAAAGTGGCATGGACAATGTTAGAAATCCGGTGGGGAACCCTCTCGCGGGGATTGATCCGCATGAAATTGTAGACACAAGGCCTTACACTAATTTGCTCTCCCAATATGTCACTGCCAATTTTCGTGGCAATGTGGACGTGACTAACTTGTAAGTCTTGCATAAAACATTTCCCTTTTTTTGTTTTCCACTTTATCACTTGATGAGGATTCGAGTGATTGATTTTACATTTAACTTACATTTTGTAGTGATTCGATATATTGCTTTTAACTTGGCATATTAGATAAACAACCTTTTTGACCGTTGTACTTATTGTTGAAAAAATGAAATTTAATCTATCAAGAAATTGTAGACACTACTTTTTTTCTTTTGTTATGGGGAAAAAGGGGATTATGCTAGTGATGTTTGGAGTAATATTTAAGATTAAAGTGTCAATGATGTAACAATGTCTAATTTCAAGAAGAGGACTCACTAGGTGTTCTCATATTAAAGTATCTGCTAATAAGATTTTGCGATATGATGATATTATTGTAGGCCAAGGAAGTGGAATGTATGTGTAATAGGGTCACACGATCTTTATGAGCATCCCCATATCAACGATCTTGCCTATATGCCTGCAACCAAAGATGGACGATTTGGATTCAACCTGCTTGTGGGTGGATTCTTCAGTCCGAAGCGGTGTGCCGAGGCAATTCCTCTTGATGCATGGGTTCCAGCTGATGATGTAATCCCTGTTTGCAAAGCAATATTAGAAGCTTATAGAGATCTCGGTACCAGAGGGAACAGGCAGAAAACAAGAATGATGTGGTTAATTGACGAACTGGTGAGTGTTACATTCACTATGTTTTTATCATTTGCATGCTCATTTTGTCTTATGTTATGTTTTACTTGTAAAATAAACTATTTTTGTCAATTATCTTTTGTTGATGGCGTTAATTGGAGTTTGTAAATTCATAGCATACATTGTGTGATTGGGAGACATGCGTTCCATGATAACATTTAATTTTGAGCTGCATATTGTTTTGAATAGAAGTGCTTCAACGAGTCATACGCTACTAAAAAAACAGGAATTAGCAACGGACTATGTTGCTCGGACTCTTCAAAAATGGTCAAGGGTGCATGTCGGATACTACTTTAGTAGTGCATTTTTGAAGGATCGGACATAGGTGCGACATCATTTTTGGGGAGTCCGAGCAACATAGGCGACGGACAAATTTTGTAGCTAAATAGCAAAATCCATCGTTAATCTTAACAACATATTAGTGATAAATGATCAAAAATATTGTTAGCTACAAGCAATTTAGGGAGAGACTAGTGATGAAATCTGTTCATTATTTTTTTTGGTAGTGTTAACTCATGTAAATGATGGAATATCAATAGCTTCTCATCTAGGTGGATGTGTGCTATTTCCCTTTTCTAGGCAGAACCATACTTTTCAAGCTGATCTAACTGGTCTCAGTTGACCCCGGTTTAATTTCAATGATTCAGGGCGTTGAAGGATTCAGGGCAGAAGTTGTGAAGAGAATGCCCCAAAAGAAGCTAGAGAGAGAATCTTCAGAGGACTTGGTCCAGAAACAATGGGAAAGGAGAGAGTACCTTGGCGTGCATCCGCAGAAACAAGAAGGTTACAGCTTTGTTGGTCTTCACATTCCGGTGGGTCGTGTCCAAGCAGATGACATGGACGAGCTAGCTCGTTTGGCGGATGAGTATGGTTCTGGAGAGCTCCGACTGACTGTTGAACAAAACATCATTATTCCCAACGTTGAGAACTCAAAAATCGATGCATTGCTCAACGAGCCTCTTCTAAAGAACAGATTTTCCCCTGATCCACCTATTCTGATGAGAAATTTGGTGGCTTGTACTGGTAACCAATTCTGTGGTCAAGCCATAATCGAGACTAAAGCACGTTCAATGAAGATAACCGAGGAGATTCAACGGCTAGTATCTGTGACGCAGCCAGTGAGGATGCACTGGACAGGTTGCCCGAATTCATGTGCACAAGTTCAAGTTGCGGATATCGGATTTATGGGGTGCCTGACAAGAAAGGAAGGCAAGACAGTGGAAGGTGCTGATGTTTTCTTGGGAGGCAGAATAGGGAGTGACTCACATTTGGGAGATGTTTATAAGAAGTCTGTCCCCTGTGAAGATTTGGTGCCAATAATTGTGGACTTACTAGTTAACAACTTTGGTGCTGTTCCAAGAGAGAGAGAAGAAACAGAAGAGTAATCTCGAAATTTCAGAACAGTTAATTGGACATTGATGAAATGTGCCTACCATATTACAGGATGGGTGGTACTGTTCTTGAGAACCAAGGTTTTCTTTATTGGAAGTTGGTTGAATAATCAGAACATGCGCTGTTCTTAACATGTTCATGTGTGATATAGCACGATGCAAATACTTGGTACTTTGTTTCCGAATATAATCACGGGGTGTATTCTTTTGGAAAAAAACTGATCCAAACCAAAAGGCTTTCGAATCACCCTTCTGTTGAATTCCTAATAATACATTTTTTGTTTAATATTATATGCATACATACCAATTCTGACCTCGAACTTGTTTGGGACTGAGGTGTAGTAGTTGTTGTTCTTGTATTCTTATGCATCAATTATTCTCGTTATTATAGTATTCTTTATACACTTTCTCATGTTACTCAGTTAATGTATGTACTCAAATAAGTGTTGTGGGTATTTGAAATTGTTCTACTCACCAACACCAAGAATGTGCGACCAGAATGTGGTCAGAATGTACTTTCGATTCCCTTGCCCCAGTCAATATCCAATTTCGCTGTGTTAGAGAAGTTCTTGAGAGTCTGTTTAAGTCGGAAAAGAAAATGTACATCGAGTTTAGTGTCACGTTGACTTAATCTAGTATATTTAGAAGTTCTAGCTTTCGGTCTTAATTTGGAAATTCACTTCTTAATCTATTCAAAATACACTTTACATAACTTGGGACTGCATAAAAAGTATAAGAAGTTCTATAAATTTACAATTTTGTACTGTCTAAAGATGTTTTTAAGAATATATAAAGATTGTATCCTAACTAGTAACGGAGAGAATAATATACTTTTGACCTGCTAATTACTTCCATTTGCCATGTAACACACAATTGAAGACGGAAATCTTTAAGTAATCGACACAAATAGGCTTATGACCTAATTACTTCCATTTGCCATGTAAAACACAATTGAAGACGGAAATTAGTCTTTAAGTAATCAAAACAAAGTATTTGTGGGGAAAATGCAAAGAATAATTTTTTCTTTTGATATTTGCTTTGCAATTGGGACAACGATTGTATTTTGAAATTCACTTATTAAAACTTACGACCGAGAAAGAAAGGTTTAAGAATTTGCTCAAGTGCGATTACTCCACCTAACTTATTCTGCAGTACTGTTCTAGCATGATATCAAGTTTGGCTAAAAACAAACAAGTTACTTTGCCAACAAGGACAGTGAAAGTAGCATAAAGCAAGAAAATGACATTTGTGGTATACTGCATCAAACAGAAAACTAAGTTTTTCTTCTGTTAAGTAGTATGTAAATGTTTCTCCAAAATGCACACGCAAATATACGTGATCGTACAAGTAATATAGTGATTTTCGAAATCGGATGCCGAACCCGCAGAGACTTGTGATTAACTATTTATATTGAGATTGTTTCCTAGTTTAACTCTAATTAGTTTTATGATAAAATTCTAGTCTAAGTATATTTGGTAAATTGTAATTATAGTAGTTTATTAGAAAATTGTTTACTTGTTAGACTAGAAAAAGGAGGACTTTACCTCTATATAAAGAGATCACTATGATGAATGAAAGACAAGAAAGAATTCTCCCATTATTCTTCTTCTCTCTAAATTTCCGTCGCCTCTCAAATTTAACATGGTATCATAGCCTCGTTAAAAGAACACGGAAACCCTAAATAATGGCGGGTGACGGAGAAACCGGTGATAAAAATAAAGGAATCGTCGTTGAAGCAAACGAAATTCAAAGAAAGACAATCTCCCCTCATGACATTACGTCAAACGATAATCCCGGAATTGGGTGACACAAGTCCAATTGAAGGGATAGAATTACGAAAAAATGGGATAGATCCATGAGGACGGCCCTAAGAGCAAAGAAGAAATTCGGCTTCATTGATGGTACAATCAAAAAGCCGGATGAAGAGTCGCCGAACTTAAATTATTGGTGGACTATAAACTCTTTGTTGGTGTCATGGATTCGCAACACCATCGAACCAATGCTTCACTCAACGATTTCGCATAAAGAGGAAGCAGAAGAATTGAACGAGCATCCGAGAGCGGTTCGTTGTTTTCAACGGCCCTCGGATGCAACAACTAAAGGCAAAACTTGCAGAGTGAAAGTAGAAGGGAAGGACCATAGTGGATTACTATGAAAAACTAACTAAGTAGTGAAAAGAATTGGCAAACTACGTACATATTCTGACTTGCAAGTGCAGAAGGTGCATGTGCAATCTGGAGATGATCTTGGAAACCAAAAGAGAAGAAGAAAAAGTGCATTTTTCCTCATGGGATTGGATGAGGCAATGTATGGAACGGTGAGATCGAACATACTAGTACAGGAACCGTTGTCATCATTAAATAAAGTCTATTCGAAGATAGTGCAAGAAGAGCGTGTGAGAGGACTCACACGAAAAATGGAAGAACTGAGTGAAACCGTGGCCTTTGCCGTACAAGAGAGAAATTCTTACCGTGACCAAGGTGAAGGGAAAAACAATGGTGCATTCTGCAGATATTGCAAGAGAACCGAACATGTTGTGGAAGGATGTTTTCAACTCATTGGGTATCTGAAATGGTGGTCAGGAAATAAAAAAATAGATGAAAAATCAGGAGGAAGAAGACGAGGACAATAACAACAACAACAACAGATGGGAGGCCCGAGATCTGGTCACGGAAGAGGTAACTACCGGGCTAACGCAGTTGTTGTCAATGATACACAGGCGGAGATAGAACATATGAACAAAAACGGGATAGGACCTCACAATATGAGTTAGGAGATTCGAAAAATGGTGATACACGTGTTGAATTCACAAGGAAAAAATCCGAATGGCAAGATGGATGGTAAGACCAAAAACGCATCCTGGATTATTAACTCTGGAGCTACAAATCATGTGACAGGTAATCCGGAGAAACTGAACGATCATCGGGACATTCCTGAGTGTCTGGTTGGGCTTCCGGATGGAAGTAGCTCGGTGGCTACAAAAGAAGGAACAATGAGGTTGAATAACATGATATGGTTGAATAATGTTCTTTATGTTCCGGATTTGACATGCAATTTAATTTTTGTGTCACAACTAGTTGATTATTTAGATTGTGATGTGATATTTTATAGAATTATGTGTGCTATACTGAACTCCACCACGAGGAAGCTGATTGAAAAGGGTGAGCGTCGAGGTAAACTTTACTATTTTCGAAATATGCTGTTGATACGGGCTATGAAGACAGAGGCAATTGATTAGTTCGATCTTTGGCACAAACAGTTGGGTCATCCTTCACCAAAAGTAACAAAGTCTATTACCACATTAGGCTTAAATAAGAATGGTGATAGATTGGATAGAGAATGTTATGTATGTCAACGAGCAAAGTAAACGAGAAGTGTTTTTCCTTTAAGTGAGAATATTGCTTCGGATACTTTTGAGATGATCTATTGCGATTTTTGGGGACTATATAGGACCCCTTCCTCTTGTGGTGCTTCATATATTTTACTATTGTGGATGATCGTTCACGAGCCGTATGGATCTTTCTCTTAGTTGATAATAAAGAAGTTTCCCAAACCTTGAAGAATTTATTCGCTCTTGTGGAAAGACTGTTCGGAAAATGGGTGAAGATAGTTAGAAGTGATAATGGAACTGAGTTCACGTGTATGAAGACTTACTTCTTTAAATATGGAATTTTATTTTAAATATCATGCACAGGGACACCTCATCATAATGGAAGAGTCGAAAGAAAACACAGTCACATTCTTAATATGACGCGAGCATTGAGATTTCAGGGCCATCTTCCGATTAAATTCTAGGGAGAATGTGTTTTGATTGTGAGATACTTGATCAATAGAACACCATCTTCGATTTTGAATGGGAAAAACCCCTATGAAATTTTATACGGGGAGATGCCTCATTATGATCACTTAAGGGTGCTAGGTTCACTATGCTATGCACACACAAAGGGAAGAACAAGAGACAAGTTTGAAAATCAGAGTCGTATGTGTGTCTTCTTGGGATACCCCTACAGACAGAAAGGTTGGAGACTATATGACTTAGAAAATGATGAATATTTATTCTCAAGAGAAGTGGACTTCTATGAGACCATGTTTCCTTTTGCTAAGAACAAACAACTTAGTCAACAACATAGAAGCGATCCAGATGAAACAAAGGACAAAAGGAATCAATACGTTTACGAAGAAGAACATACATATAATGTAGATGTGAACAAAGCTCGAATAGAAGAAAATTCAGACACTGAATACCGAACCTACAGATCAGCCAGAATTAGACGGGACAGATGCTAGTCTGAATAATGAAAATATGGAAGAAGTACAGATGGAAGGTACCCGGGCCAATGAAAAGTCACCAGAGGAACAATTGGGTCGAGGTAAATGTCAGAAGCATGACTCGGTTCGATTACGTGACTACGTTACTGAAATATTACGAAAAGAAACTCCATCAACGAGTTTGCCCGATCCTCCGCAACCCTCAGGTTCAACTTTTCCTTTAGCTCACTATATATCCTGTGATAATTTTTCCTCACAACACCAAAGCTTCCTTGGATCAATTACCACAGGAATTGAATCAAAATTCTTCTCAGAGGCCATGAAAAAGAAATGTTGGAGAAAAGACATGCAATAATAAATCCAAGCACTAAAGGACAATGACACATGATCATTTGAAACATTGCCGCCGAATAAGAAAGCACTCGGATGTAGATGGGTGTACAAGATCAAGTACAACTCGGATGTCACAATTGAATGATATAAAGCTCGGTTTGTCATCTTCGGTAATAAGCAGGAGGAAGGTATTGACTACAATGAAACATTTGCTCATATTGCAAAGGTAGTGACTGTACGAACCTTCTTAGAGCTGGCGGCTGCTCGAAATTGGAAATTGCATCAGATGGATGTTCATAACGCCTTCTTTCACGACGAACTAGCGGAAGAAGTTTATATGAAATTACCACCAGGATTCCATATATCTGGTCCGGGGCAAGTATGTTGACTCCGAAAATATTTATATGGGTTGAAACAAATCCCACGGTGCTAGTTTGATATCAAGTGCCTGATGAAATATGGGTTCAAACAGTCACACTTCGATTATTCTCTCTTCATGATGCACCAGGGAAGTGTACAACTTAACGTCTTAGTTTATATGGATGACTTGATTATCTCTGGAAATGACCATGATCAGGGCCGTCTCAAACATTTTGGGGGCCCTATTCTAATTCATAAAAGTGGGCGCTTAATATAAGTAAATATACGATTTCAATAATTAGATTGGGCTAAAACCTGCGAAGACCTGCGAATTATGGGCCTTTACAGTAAATTCTGGCTAATACTACTTAATAAAAAATGAAAAAAAGGGCCCCCTAAAAATTTTCATTTTTTGGGGCCCCTGTGAGGTAGCACAGCTCGCACGGGCCCAAAGACGACCCTGACCATGATGCCATTGCACGGTTCAAAGACTATGTCCAAGCCTATTTTCACATGAAGGATTTAGGTCCCATGAAGTATTTTCTAGGGGTTGATGTTGCGTGTGGATCAACTAGATTATTCTTTTGTCAACAGAAATATGCCTTGGATATAATCTCTGAGTCTGGGCTATTGGGAGCAAAACCGATTAAAACTCTCGTGGAATAGCATCAGAATCTGGCGTTGGCCAAATGGGCTAATTTGGAAGATTCGGAACCATAGCGACGTTTGGTCGGCAGATTGATATACCTTAGTTTTACGTGACTGGGGCTGTCCTGTTGTGTACATGTTCTGTCCCAATTCATACACCAACCGAATGAAGCGCATTAGAGAGCCGCCCTCCGGGTGGTAAGATACTTGAAAAAGAACCCTAGGAAAGGAATTGTGTTAAGTAAGGATTATGATCTCCAGTTGTATAGGTGGTATGATACAGACTAGGCTGGATATACGTTGACCCGAAGATCACTCACCGGATGGTTTATCTCTCTCAGAAATTTACTGATATCATGGAAAACCAAGAAGCAACACAGTGTCTCTTGCTCGTCAACGGAGGCGGAATACCGTTCAACGGCAATGACGGTTTGTGAATTGAAATGGTTGAAGGAAATCCTACATAGATTGGTCATCGAACATAAATCTCCGGTTAAAATGTATTGTGATAGTCAAGCGGCATTGTATATTGTACAAAATTCGGTATTTCACAAACGAACTAAACACATTGAAGTTGACTGTCATTATTTCCGTGACACACTCTAATCTGGTATAATTCTTCTGAGTTACGTGTCAACCAATGAACAATTAGCCGACATGTTTACAAAGGCTTTGGGCAAATTACAACATGAATATCTGTTTGGCAAGTTGGGCATTCTAACCCCCCCCTCCCATGCTCCAACTTGAGGGAGGGTATTGAGAATGTTTCCTACTTTAATTAGTTTTATGGTAAAATCCTAGCCTAAGTATATTTGGGAAATTATAATCATAGTAGTTTATTATAATAGGGTTTCCTTGTTAGACTAGGGAAAAGAGAACTTTTGCCTCTATATAAAGAGGCCATTATGATGAATGAAACCAAGAAAGAATTCTCCCAATAGTTTTCTTCTTTCTAAATTTCCGCTGTCTCTCAAATTTAATAATTTACTAAGTAAAATGATTCAAATTATCTAAACAAGAGATGAGATACGAAGGTTTTAATTATAAACTGTCTAAAAAGAAAAGAAAATAAGTAATGAACTTCAACCAAGAAAGATAGAGTTTTTATGTTATCAATGAGATGAATGTTCTAGGGTTGCGGTTGATTCACCAATTCGATTGAGCTATCAAACTATTTCTCCTTAATCCAAATTATCAACGATTGCTAATTAACCGAATTATTAATCTTATAGTATTCTCCCGAACCACTACTCGCCGAATCAAAATAGTTTACCACTTATATTCCTATGGAATTTATCTGTTAAGAACACAATTTGTCAACGGTATTTAATTGGACGCAGTGTCTAGGTATATTGCTATCCTAGCCACAAATCCTAGCCCAACTGTAGGGATAATCAGATCACGCCCTCTTTAACCCTTCTCTAATCTAACAACATCTTTCTCAAGTATGTCTATTAGATAGTCTATAGAACTTAACTGTTGGTCAAACAATCAAGCAATTATGCACAAAATTAAAGAAACAATCAAAATCAACAACTCGAATTAAGATAAGAAATAATCATCAAACATTAATATTCATGGTTTACCACAACCCTAGAACGAGAAGTTTAGCTCCACACAGACATGGAGGAAAAACAACGAATCATCCAAAGAAAATACAAAAAACTAGTAGTAAGGAGAAGAAAAGGTAGAACCCAATGATCTCCGGCCTCCACGACGGCTCCTAGCTCTCTCCAGATCAAAAGTTATGTAAAAATTGTGCAAAAGGTCTTTTTATAGTGTTGGGAAATAACCCTCCAAAGCCCATAAAAAATAGGTCTACAACTTGGCACAGGTACACATTTGGTCACCCTACCTCGCTAAGAGAGGTCCAAAGAACAACTGCGCCTCGCTTTGGCTTGTGCTCAGCAAGGTGGGCTGTCCCTTTTTTACTTAGACAAATTTATTGACTTCACTTTTGGCCCTCCCACCTTGCTAAGCGAGGGTCATAGCATGATTGCGTCTTGCTTTGTACTGAGCTCAACATGGTCTATGGTCCATTTTACATTTAACTGGTTTTGTGAAAGTTTTCCATAATTTTTCCTCTTCACAATTAACACATGTCACATCCAACTCCATTTTCCGTCTGAATCACCATATTTTTCTCGTAAAATACCTAATTGTCACAAACACCCATGTATTAGATTGTAATGCAAGATTAATGATTGGTTAGGTGTATTTAGCTAAATTCATCCTCTAAACAAAGTAAATTATGAGCAAAATATGGTGGTTAATCGTATAAATATGCCTTAGATCACCACCCCACACTTAAACCTTTGACCTCGAACAACAATAAACACACCCAACTTCACTTACGAATGTTGATGTTACTAAATTGAACAGGTCTGCATCAGAATAAGGTCACTATGCCAGTTTAAACATTTATGAGCAAAGATCTCAAGCACAACATCATTTGCATACATGCCAACAACTTCATCAAAACATCCTAATCTATAAAACTGCCTCGCTCATATGAATATAGGAAAAAGGGTCCTTCTGCCTAGTAAAGGAATCAAACATGTCACCAAATTCTTACCAATCATGTGCCCTCACTTCAAAGAGAGTTTCCCAAAAGAAAAAATTTCACAACGGGCAATAAATCGAAAGAATTCCACTCTCTCACAAGAAAAAATCACATGTGCATACGACGTACCATAAGCTTTCCCTTAATGTCGTACTCTATTAACAAAAGCATATTAAGCACATGATCAAATATGACTTTTAATGGTTGTAATTTCAGCTAAGGGACAGATAGAAATTATTTGGATAAATAGTGACTAACCTCCCTAAGAACTTTAAGATATCCACTTTATCATCCTTAAGCGCTTCCCATTATTTTGTCAATTTTTCAACCATTTTTTTTCACTCCACCTTATGTATCCCTTTATCATTAAGCACTCTCTTTGTTTTTCGTACGTCACTAGTAAGGAGCAACTTTTCTTTTCCCTTCCTACTAACAACATACACTAATTATATTCAACAAGTGCACCCTCAACCTTATTTTTTTCTACTTTTCACCTTAACTCCCCTTTATATATATTTTCCACTAACTTTCAAGCGCTAAATTTCTAAAGTGCTTTAGGAGTTCGGGATCAAATATTACAGGCTAAACCAATAAAGGAAATGACTAAAGATGCGGCTATCAAAGAAAATAGAATAAAGGCTCAAAAAGGGTTAACCAAGGATATCACATATGGGTAGGTAAATAAATGATCAATAATCATGGCTAACAAAGAAATGCCTATATCATCTCCTAACTTAACACGCCTAGTTTCACTTCATAAACATACCGGGCAAGTTTTAGATATCAATATGATACGTGGAATATATACACAACACTCACGGCACATGACACACTTATGGTTCAAGATGGATCCACATTGACCCTCTACTTAGCAAACAATGAAACGAATTCAATGCAAATATTTTAAGCCAACAATTTTCATCCAAGAGTCAAGTATAAGAGCTTAGGCGTTTCGACACAAGTTATTTCTTTTAAGAATCCTTTTACTTTAAAAAATTTGAGATCTGCTCATGTTGTCAATAGTGTATCTAATCCCGAGCACCTAACATTCAATTGGTTTTAAGGGCTCTCACCTCCTACCTTCTTCCTCTTTTACTACTCCTAAAAAAACTAATCCTAAAAATAAAAAAAAGTAAAAAAAAATTACCCGGTTCAAAGGCCCCCATTTGAAAAAGAATCGAGGCCATAAGAAAAATCAAGGGGTGGATGATTTATGCCACTAATGAGAATAAAAATAAACGATTAAACTAAAAATAAAATAAAGACCACATAAATCTTTTGTATTTTTCTTAATTTTCTGATTTATATTTTATATTTTATAACAAGCTAATGAACTAAAATGACATAATTATCCTCGACCTCAAAAGTATCGAAAGTACCCCACCCACACTTCAAAATATGCATTGTCCCCAATGCATGTATTGCAAAGAAAAATTAAAACAAGGGTGAGAAATACTCCCTGAGACCCTCTAGGGCCTAGCTAGCAGCATAATCCTCAACATCAAGGGTCGACACGACCCCACACTTAATTTCAAACATGCTCCTCATCTTTCAACATTGGGTATTCAGACTTCCCCTAATCTGCAAAACAAAAAAAAACAAAAAAAACACGTGACACTATAAAATTAAAATTCTAAAACTATTACACATTGGGTTGCCTCCCAATAAGCGCATGATTTAACGTCGTGGCATGATTCCATCACCTTCACCACTTTTCTTTCCACTTTGACGATATAAATTGCGCCCCCAATTTTGCATCAAATTTTTTGTCACGTTCCTGGGGCGATGATGTGAAAATAAATGAGCCAAGCAATAGATATCGCATCTTGAACTTCTTGGCCCTTAAGTGAGGGATGTCATTTTATCTTTTTGGCATGGCAAATTTTTTGATGTAAATTCTTATTCCTCATCTATACACTTCTCCACATGCTTGGAAGGCTCGATTTCCTTGTCACCAAACATACATAATGTAGAAAAATGTTTAGATTAATGAGGTCCTACATGCCCCAACTCTAAAATTACTTTATTTTTGACACTTTCACTTTTGTACACCTCCTCAACATCAACATCATCAATAAAGTTCTGGTCAAATGGTTGGTATTCCTCTTTCTACTCCACAAATTGGTCAGTATCCACAACAATTGGTGGTTAGGCATCAGACATCTAAACCTTTTTATTTAATTGAGTCTGCAGGTCATGGATATCTAAACCAAACCGGTCTATCTCTTGTCTTAGTTCAGTTCTTCCTTCTATCAATTATGTCACCATGTTCGTAGGACCATCACGAAGAAACCCATGAAATTTTATTTGTTGAGCTTGTTCCTCGAGCAAAGATTGGCTCACTATCTCCTTGTAGGAACTCACTCTCTTCTTCTGCTTAAGGTTCATCTTGAGTATTGGCTAAGCTTGTAACTTGCAGATCATTACAAGTTTGATTCTCGGCTTGTATCTCTGCGAGTTTGGCACTAATACTCTCTATGGCTTCATCTTGTTTCGCACCCTGCTTTATCATTTTTGCATTTCTCTCGCATATTATTGCGCTTATCTCAAGCACATGTTTTGCAAGATCGCTGACTTGAGTAAGAAGTTTGGCATCATCTACTTCAGTATTCCTGTCAACATCACAAACAAAAGAGTTGTAATAGGGGTTCAGTGATGGGGAATAAGAATTAGGACAACCATTCCAATGTCCATCTTGGCCACCACATATACTAGAAATATTTCTCGGAAAGGATTGGGGACATGCACACAACCCATTCACAGAAATATTATCACAGTGTGGCCACAAGTGGGGTCCTTCACATATCATACAATGATCCCTTAAATAAGAACAACCAACATTCGACAAATTTTCATTCCAAGATGTCATGTCAAGAAGAATACTCAAAATATTAAATTAAAGAAATAAGATAAAAACATTAATAGACAAAAAGAAAAGTCTAATCTAAATAAACATGTAATTTCTAAGTCCCCGGCAACGGCGCCAAGAACTTGTTGCTCCCAAACGCACACGCAAGTATACGTGGTCGTACAAGTAATTTAGTGATTTAAAAAATCGGATGTCGAACCCATACGGACTTATGATTAACTATTTACTAAGTCAAATAATTCAAATTATCTAAACAAGAGATGAGATATGAACGTTTAAATTATAAACTATCTAAAAATAAAAGAAAACAAGTAATGAACTTCAACCAAGAAAGAGCGGGTTTTTATGTTATCAATGAGATGAATGTTCCAGGGGTGCGGTTGGTTCACCAATTCTATTGAGATATCAAACTATTTTTCCTTAATCCATATTATTGATGAATTCTAATTAATCAAATTATTAATCTCATAGTATTCTTCTGAACCACTACTCGTTGATTCAAAACAGTTCGCCACCTATATTCCTATGAAATTGACCTGTTAAGAGTGCAATTCATCCACGGTATTTAATTGAACGCGTGTCAAGGTATATTCCTATTCTAGCCACAAATCCTAGCCCAACTGTAGGGATAATCAGATCACGCCTTCTTTAACAGTTCTCTAATCTAACAACATCTTTCCCAGGTATGTATATTAGATATGTTACACCCCGGAGTTTGGTACATGGATGAGACACTAGTTAGACAGCATGAGTCGGTGATTTGAGGTCCTTTCCAATGATCCCTTACGACTTATACGGATGTGATGAAGATGCACAGAAGGTTGGAAGTAATTGGTATTGAAGAAACCACCCCTCAATGAAGTTCGATGAAGTTAGAGTGATACGCTAAGAGTTTCTCATCGCGGATGGGATCCACCTCACAGATGGGGCCGCATATCAAAAGCCAAAAGTTGAGGAAATTTCTGGAAAATGATGCGGTCTCATATGGGTCTGTAGATGGCGATATATGATGCATAAGTGGCCGCATTTCTCAGTCGGTGGCTGACTTTCTTTGCCTATTTAAGCGGTGGAAGCCCCTTTCTTCATTATTTTTAGATCTAGATAAGTCCCTTCACACCCTAAGAGGCCCCCTATCATATTTATAAGATCCAAGATCCATCCCAACATAAATCAACCCAATATTAGCATGGAGAAGTTGGAAATCACAAGAATAAGCTTGTGTGATTATTCATATAGAGTTAAGGGTTGTTGTGAGCTAAGTGGAGCTTGGAGTTAAAGTTGAATCTGCTATGTAAGGTATGTATACCACCATTTTGGTTGTGCTTGAGGTAATCTTAAGTTAGATGAGTTGTTTGGATGAAGAATCATGAACTAGAACTTGAAGAAAGAGAAGATGAAGTTGTCTTGTTGTTTGGTTGTTTTATAGCAATAAATATAACTTATAGTAGTTAGAAGTCATGAAAAATAATTTGGATATGCTGTTTATGGTATTATGTGCTTGTATAAGTATTTATATTGAAGATTGATCATTTCATCACAAGCTAAAGAAAAGATTACCTAGAGAGCATGTAGAACCTATGTTTATGTTACTAGTAGTATGAGTTGTTTGGAGTAATTCCTTGGTTTTGGATAGTTGGAAATCATGGAGAATAAGTTGTGTATGTTTTTGTTGTTGTTGTTGTTGTTGTGTGTATGTTATTTTTGATATGGAAAAGGTAAGGAGATAGGGGATATGTTGTTCGACTTGCCGTAGAGCGAGCTTGTCGCTTGATAGTTAGCTAGTATTCCCTTCTTGTTGACATGAGTGTTATTTATTGTGGTAGATGGATGATGAAGAGACAAACCGCATCGCAGTCATCGAAGATCTCCTTATAAGGTATGTAAGGGCTGTCCTTCTTCTTTGTAGAATGAATCCATAGTATGTCCCGTTGTATTTGAAGCCGAATGGGGCTAGTTTGCCTCTATGTTTCGTAGTGACAGATTAAGACCGCCTAAGAGTTAAGGAATCAACTATGAATAGAGCTTTCGTGTAAGCCCTAAGAAGCATAGTTAGTAACGCCTCTAAGACATAGATAAGCTACCTACATATAAGCTAAGAGTTCCGGATAGAAAAAGAGCCGAAGAATAAGACGAATGAACTAGTAGTAGAACATAAATAAAGAGATGATGAGATAACATTAGTTAGAAGATCAAGTTGTAATAGACTATCAAGATGAGCGTGTACGTACATTCAAAGAGGATTAAGAGACTACCTATGGTCAAGAGAAATAGAGTTCGATATATGATAGAATAAGTCTCGTAGAAGGGTATAGCACCCGAGTGTGTAAAGTACTCCTCAGACCTAGGAAGAGAAAAGATATGCGAGTTATAAAAGAAACTAATTGAGTAGTATAACAAGATAGGTCGGACGTGACCAAAGATAGTTTAAGTTTTCTAAAAGCTGAAGAAAGGAAATCAAGAATTAGTAAGTACGAACCATGAATTACGGAGAGAACTACGCTGAGCTATGAGTATCTACGCAAGCACTTAGCTACAGATTGTTTACTTCTTGTATATGTATGCATTTTTCCTCGGGGCTCTGATGTTGCCTTCGGGGCTATTGCCACTTCATTTGGGGCCATGATACAGATTGCCTTCGGGGCTATACAGATATGCACATTGCCTTCGGGGCTATCCAGATATAGATTGCCTTCGAGGATATTGGCCATACAGAATGCCCTCGGGGCTATACAGACGTGTGCTTGCCTTCGGGGCTATATATATATAGATTGCCTTCAGGGCCATTCAAATACACTTGCCTTCGGGGTCATGCACTTACACACCTGATACCTTGTGAGGTCGGAATATTGTGTTCAGCTTGTATGTTAGATAATAATGCAATAAAGATCATAAAGAAAAAATAGTAAGGATAGTGCATAGAGCCGAGACAGAATAAATTGTATAGATAAATAGAGGGACAAGCGGTCCAAACGACAATGACTAGGTAAGTTGACCGAGAGGTTGTGGTCAGTCCACTCCCGTCCCTTCCTTTCAATAGAGATTCCAGCATGTTTATTTATGTTCTTCAGCTTAAGAGTTTTTATACATATACAAATTATTTTCAGCCTTACATACTTGGTACATTTATTTATACTGACGTCTCATTGATGGGGCACAACATTTCATGCATGCATGCACAAGTAATCAGTTCGATGAGTTTGCCTAGTGGAGCATATTGGAATTCAGTGAAGGATCGATAAGACTCTATCTCTTTCGAAGTGCAGTCGAGTCTAGAGGTGAGGTAGCATATATTTTGTACAGACTATGGGTAGGCTGGGGCCTTGTCCCAACCCCATTTGCTGTCAGTTATCTGCAGAGGCTTTGTAGACACAAGTTCAGTATGTATGGTTTGTCAGTGGCCTTTTCGGCCCTCATTTTGTATTATATTGATTCAACACGGTGTAAAGGTTTATAAAGGCCTCCTTGGGCCACAACAACTTATAGTGAGAACAAGTTCGGCCATATCAGTCTAGTTTGAGATTTCTTTTACAATATGGCATCAAGGGCCTAGCTTGCCTACAGGGCTCAGACTTCAAGTTCAACTTGGTACGCTCGGACCTAGCAAGGTACCGAGTGCCAGCCACCCCTCCCTAGGTTGGAGTGTGACAAGATAGTCTATAGAACTTAACTGTTGGCCAAACAATCAAGCAATTATGTACAGAATTAAAAAAAACAAAATCAACAACTCGAATTATGATAAGAAATAATCATCAAACATTAATATTCATGATTTACCACAACCCTAGAACGAAAAGTTTAGCTTCACATAGATATGGAAGAAAAATAGCGAATCATCTAAAGAAAATACAAAAACTAGTAATAAGGAGAAGAAAAGGTAGAACCCAATAATCTCCGGCCTCCAAGGGGGCTTCTAGCTCTCCCCAGGTCAAAAGTTGTGTAAAAATCGTGCAAAGGGTCTTTTTTATAGTGTTGGAAAATAACCCTCCAAGGCCCATAAAAATGGATCTAAAAATTGACACAAGTGCACATTTGGTCACCCTAGTCGCTGAGCGAGGTCCAAAGCACAACTGCACCTCGCTTTTGCTTGTGCTCAGTAAGGTGGGATGTCCCTTTTTTACTTGGACAAATTTCTTGAATTCACTTTTGGCCGTCCTACCTTGCTGAGGGAGGGTCATAGCATGACTGCGTCTTGCTTTGGACCAAGCTCAGCATGGTCTATGATCCATTTGCACTTAGCTGATTTTCTGAAAGTTTTCCACAATTGTTCCTCTTCATAGCTAACACGTGTCACGTCCAACTCCATTTTCCGTCTGAATCACCACATTTTCCTCCTAAAGTACCTAATTGTCACAAACACCCACGTATTAGTTCGTAATGCAAAATTAATGATTGACTAGGTGTATTTAGCTTAATTCGTCATCTAAACGAAGTAAATATGAGCAAAATAAGGCGGTTAAACATATAAATACGCCTAAAATCAGTAAATTACATAAATACATAAATAATCAAGGTCTGACAAGAAACATGGATAGAGACAACTTTTATTGAAATTTAATTGGCTTACAAATTTAAGAGGAATGGGCACAAGTGAAGATGATCCTGCTACCAGATACACCCTCCGTCCCAATTTATATGATGTAGTTTGATTGGGTACGGAGTTTAAGAAATAAAGAAAGACTTTTAAATCGTGTGGTTTAAAATAAGCGTAAGATATTTGTGTGATATTAGATCATCTCGTTAAGCGTAAATATAAAATTTAAAGTTAAATTATTAACATATAAGAAAATATATTTTTCTTTTCGGGACTGACTAAAAAAAGGTGTTTCATATAAAATATATATCAATATCTGGAGTTTGCCATTCACATAATTGCTATCAGGTAACCGGTAAGCATTTACATTTACAAGAGTCCAAATAATTGTTTTTGTGGGAATATTGTCCGAGTTCACAGAGAAAATTACTTGTTTCACTATCGTGTATTTGGCCATAAATAATGTAGTATTCCATTTTGTAAGTACTAATTAAAGCTGAGTATCTACAAATGATGATTTTTAAATCAGTACTATTGTAAATATTATACTTTATACTCCCCTCGTTCCAATTTAAAATTAAATTGTTATCAAATAAAAAATCAATTATTTTTTAGACTGATTAAAAATGATAGTATGTTATATAAATTGATACAGAGGAAGCAAATATCTAAAATACTACTAGTAAATACCTTCTCTGTTAACTGAGAGGTGCATTTCCAAAAGTGAACTGGAAAAGAATGGTCTGCAATAATGCCGGAAGTCCCAACTCCCAAGTGGATCTTTCATCACAATGGTGGTGGCACAGAGGAGAATATTCACAAGGATCAGATTACTAAAATGGGAGTCACTGCAAACAGTTTTGCCCTGAATTTTTACCTTATTTGAATTCTACTATAATTGTGTTTGATTTCAAAAAGAATTTCTTTGATGTAAAAGTTTTCTTTGTGAAAAATAACTCTACCATAGTTATCATTTCCTTGCCGGAAAAGTTTTGAACTTTTATAAATAAATTTTTTTCTTCTCATACACAACACAATAGCATCAACAATGTAGTCGTTTAGAAAGTTTTCTGTAGGGATAGATTATTCTCTCATACTTTTTATGCCGTTTTATGTTTTTTTTTTATATGTAGATCAATTGACCAAATCATATCAAAGTATTATGCTTAGTATACTTTTCTTTATTGTCTGATTTATCGTTGTTCAAGGTTTACAATTGTTAGCTTCCGCATGACGCCTTGATTATTTCCATCCTAACAAGTGGTATCAGAGCCAATGGTTCAACGGGTTGAAAACATGTTCAAGGCGGCCCATTCAAATCAAGTTGCAACCGATTTCACGATAATCAAGATTTTATCCAGGAATACTACATGTGGAGATGAATTTTCAACCATATTTTCCACATCATGTTGCTGCACCTTTAAAAATAAAGTAAAATATTTTTAAATCAATTTTTAACCCATAATCTTTTAAACTTTATTTTTAATCATGACAAGCAGCATTGATGAAGATTATGCGAAGATGGAGAATCAAGATTACTTTTTCAGAAAATTCAGGCCAAAGGGAGATTTGTTAAGGTTTGCCATGAATTTCCTACCTTATTTGGATTCTACCATAATTGTGTTTTACTTCAAAAAAGATTTCTTGATGGAAAAACTTTTCTTTGTGGAAAAGGACTCTACTATATTTATCCTTTTTCTTGGAGGAGAAGTTTTGGACTTCTATAAATAGCAGATCTTTTCTTCTCATACATAACATAATAACATCCACAATGTAATCGTTTAGAGTTTTATGTTGGTTTTTTTGTATGTAGGTCAATTGACAAAATCATATCAAAGTATTATGCGTCTTTAGTATACTTTGCTTTATTGTCTGATTTATCGTTGTTCAAGGTTTGCAATTGTTACAGACAGGCCTCGGCTGTCACGCCCAGTGGCATGTAGCCCATCAGCGGCCCAACAATCAGGGCGCACCAACAACAGGCCACAGCCTTCCGGCCCACTATCCTGGAGCCTAGCAGTTTGCTCCAGGCCTTCCCCAATCCAGTTTGGGCTAGGGTTTTGGCACGTTGACTCCTCGGATGCCCAATAATGCGTGGTATATGGATACGGGTGCCACGTCTCACCTCACCAATTATTCTAGAAATCTTCCTCAACTGCGTAATTTAAATACTCCATAATCCATTCTGGTTGGAAACGGTCACCACATTCCAATTCAAGGTTTTGGCCACACTTTAACCCCACCACTGCATCCCCACTTCTCCCTAAATAACAGGCTCGACGATCGGGAGAAGCAAAATGAAATCCGGATTTGGCCGAGTGCCTAGCGTCTTTCGCTCTCTCTTATTAGAAGAAGGAAGGGACGAGTCCCTATCGAGTCGGGAAAGAATGAGTAATGGGTCGGGGAATCGGGCATCGGAGTAGGTAAGTGCTCAGATGAAGAAGTCCCAGTTCCGCTATTCTTTCAGGAAAGGTAGTTCGGCGGAAATGAACCAGAGATAAAAGAGCTCTCGTTCAACAAATGCATTGCGAAGAGAGATCGAAGACGAAGACTTTCTGACGCAGTGCGGGCACTGGATGGAAATGACAGATAAAGGAAGAACCCACCGGAAGGCCCTGTGCCCAAAAGGATGGGCGAGTTCGGTTTGAGTGTTCATCAATCGGGTGGATATATATGCTTCGGGGTGGTGAGACGAGGTGTAGCGCAGTCTGGTCAGCGCATCTGTTTTGGGTACATAGGGGTTCTCTGCCCCACACATTATCAAGAATCTATTTTCCGTTAGAAATTTTGCTATAGATAATTTCGTCTCAATTAATTTTGACCTATTTGGGTTTTCTGTAATAGACCTACGTACCGGGAAACTCCTTACAACCTTAGCAACAATCTCTCCGACTACTTGGCATAATAGACTTGGACATCCCGGAGCCCCTGTTTTTAATTTTCCTCGGAACAATAATTTAATTCGTTGTTCTATTGGGAAACCTGCCCAAAAATGTTTGTCTTGCACTCTAGGCAAACATCGCCTTCCTTTTCAGTCTTCTTTAAGTGTTACGTTTTCTCCGTTTGATAATGTTTATGCAAATTATGGACATCTCCTGTTATTAGGTCACTGGGTCATAAATTTTATCTTTTGTTGTTAGATGATTTTTCTCACTCTATATGTATTTACACTGTAAAGTTCAAGTCTGAAGTCTATACCAAGTTTCTTGAGTTTCATAACTTTATCAAAACACAATTTAAAAAATCCATCAAATCATTCCAATGTGATAACAGTCGTGAGTTTAATAATTTCGCATTTCATAATTTTTATACCAATCATGGCATGGTCTTCCATTTTTCCTGTCCCCACACCTCACCTCAAAACGGAAAAGGCGAAAGAATCCTCCGTACTATCAACAACATGGTTCGTACCTTTCTTTTCCATGCCTCTCTCCCCCATTGTTCTGGGTCTAAGTAGTCAAAATGTTAAATATATCCTTAATATTTTACCTACCAGTACTCTTCACAACAAAACCCCCCACCGAAATTCTCTACCGTCGGATCCCCTCATAAGACCACCTTAGAATTTCGGTTGCCTGTGCTACCCTAATCTAGCCTCCATTGATCCTCATAAATTAGCACCTCGTACCGCCCCGTGTGTATTCGTAGGTATTCCTTCTAATCACAGGGGCTATCTGTGCTATGACTTTTCCACTCGTCAAATTCACGTCTCTCGCCACATCACGTTTAACGAGACCACATTCCCGTTTTCGAACATTCAAAAATTACGAAAACTGGACTATACCTTCATTGATGAGTCTGACATGTCACTCATCATCTTCAGAGAACTGTTCCAATCAGACACCGCTAAATCGAATCCTCCACCCACTGACACCACCACAGGGTCACCTCCAGAGTCTCTGCCATCATTCCGGCCTCTGTCTCCGTCATCACCGATTGCCACCACTACCAGCAATCGACCCCCCATCTCTATACCTTCACCGGTACCCCTCCCCATCGTTGTATCATCTCCACAACACCACCACCATGCCACATCCACTCCAACCACCAGCAACCTAACTCGCAACCCCACCTTATCACCGACTAACCCAAAATCCAGTCCCATGTAAAGAATGGATCTTGGGCCTAACTCAACCCCAAAAGATAGCTTATAAGGTGATGATTGTCTAAATCCATATAAGGAGTCCATGTTCCCATTCCATATCTGAAATGAGACTCTGAACACTTCCCTCATGCCCAGACCTTGTTAATTGGAGCGTGAATAATATAATTTGGGGGCCCAACATCGGTGAACAAAGAATTGGAATGGTCCTGACTCTAATACCATGTAAAGAATGGATTTTGGGCCTAACTCAACCCCAAAAGATAACTTGTATGGTGAGGATTGTCCAAGTCCATATAAGGAGTCCATGTTAAGAGTCCCACATATAACAATAAATAAGCAATGTTACTGCCTTTATGGAAAGTAAACAGAGAATTATCACACTTGCTGCATGTAAACCATTTTGCATAATGTATTGTGCAAAGCGATCATACCACGTTCGAGGGGTATGTTTCAGACCATAAAGTGACTTACGGAGATGCATACATACTGAGGGGGGCTGGATGGACAAAACCGGGTGGCTGGTGCATGTAAACATTTTCTTTTCAATCCTCATGTAGAAAGGAATTTTTTACATCAAGCTGATGAATCGACCAACGCTTACCCATAGCGACGCTCAAGACTGTACGAATAGTGGCCGGTTTAACAACCGGACTGAATGTCCCACCACAATCAATGCCCTCCTGCTGATTAGTACCATTTGCCACAAGCCTTGACTTATATCTTTCTAAGTCACCATTGTCTCTGTACTTGTGACGAAAAAGCCACATGCACCAGATCACATTCACCCCCTCTGGTCGAGGAACCAAATCCTAAGTATGATGTTTCGTTAACGCATTAAACTCCTCACACATGGCCGCATTCTAATTCGGGTCTAGTTTGACTAATTTTGGGTTTTTTGGGAATTAGGGAAATGGTTTGGGTAGACAGGTTAAATTGGATTTTTGGGTTTGAAAATCCCGTGTTGGGCATGGGTTTCCATATGGTGTGAGGGTGCTGGTTGGGTATGGTTGCGGGTTGTAGGGTCGGGTTCATTGTTCTGGTTTGGTGCAGTGAGGGTGTACGGAATAGGGATTTGGGGTAGCGTGGTTGACTGGTGATTGGTATCTATGGTTGGTGGTGTTGTCATCGATTCGGGTGGGTCGATAGCGGGTGCAGTGGCTTTGTAGGGTTCTGTTCCCTGTGTCGATAAATCGAGGCTGGCTGAGGATGGTAGTGTGGGGTATTATGTCAGAGGGGGGAAGGGACCGAATTTTGGGTTAGTCGGTGATAAGATGGGCTGTGAGGTAGGTTGTCGGTGGTTGGAGTAGATGCGGCATATTGGTGTTGTTGTAGAGACGATACAACGATAGGGAGGGGTACCAGTGAAGGTACAGAGATAGGGGTCGATTGCCGGTGGTGGTGGCAATCGGCGGTGACAGAGACATAGGCCAGAATAACGGTAGTGACGCCAGAGGTGACCCTGTGGTGGTGGCAATGAGTGGCGGATTTGATTTGGCAGTGTCTGATTGGAACAATTCTATGAGGATGACAGGTGAGATGTCGGACTCGTCAAGGAAGGTATAGTCCGGTTTTTGGAATTTTTGGATGTTCGAAAATGGGAATATGGTCTCGTCAAACGTGACGTGGCGAGAGACGTGAATTTGATGAGTGGACAAGTCATAGCACAGATAGCCCCTTTGATTAGAAAGAATACCTACGAAGACACACGGGGCGGTACGAGGTGCTAATTTACATGGTATCAGAGTCAGGCTCATTCCAAGTCTATTTTCACCGATGTTGGATCCCCAAATTATGTCATCCACGCTCCAGTTAACGGGGTTTGAGCGTGCGGGGGAGTGTTAAGAGTCCCACATCGAAAATGGAATGTGAATTTGGACTCCTTATATGGAGTTGGACAATCCTCCCCTCACGAGCTAGCTTTTGGGGTTGAGTTAGGCCCAAGATCCATTCTTTACATTATTGATTACTTGTTCTTCGAGTGTAGTTTCTCTAGACAGCTCTAGAGCAGATTACTAATATGGCAGAACTTGTTGGAATAAAGTTGCAAAGCAGTACGGGAAGTAAATAAATATTACAAGTGTTCGAAATGATAAACAAGTAGGCCAATATTCATAACTGCCGCAAGCTTGTTGAGTCTTGAATCTTGATAACCCGAAATCAAGAAACACTAAATCTGGAATGTTACAACTGTGTGCTGAGTCGAGTCATGGCACTCTGTCCTTAAGACAAGATTGCCCCGTATATATGCTTTTACGTTAACGGACAATAGTCTCCCAAGATAAAACAACACTTTAATCAACACTACAAAGCAAATAGGTTGACCCTGACGAAGAAAACAAATACGAATCGACTTGCTGAAGAAATGGAAAAGGAAGGAAGAGTTTTCGATTTTCGTCCCAATGTTACTGCTCACGTTTTGGACTGACTTTCTCTTCTGTTTTGTCTCTGTGTATATAGTGTGTCTCTGTTTATTCTGTGTATATTTTGTGTTTTCCATGTTACACAATTGAGCCAAAAGGCATCAATATATAGCATGAGGGAGGGACTCCTCAACTGCCAAAATATGGCTGTTAATGGCCATTAGGGAGGGTTGTTAATGGCAGGTTTATGGCCATTAGTGAGGTTGTTTATGGTCATTGAAGGAGGGCTGATTATGGAGGAGTTAATCAGCCAAGTAATGGCTGGTGAATGCATACTAACGTCCCCAAAAATCAACTCTAACGATAGGCAGAAATTTTCTGCCTTCCGTCGTTCCTAAATTCAACTTTCCAGAAACTCTAGGGACCAAACTGTAATTATTAAGCAATTTTTGGGTCCAAATGGATAATATTAGAAAGTCCCACGACCCGTGAACCGAGACCCGAGCCCGAGACCGGACGGGACAGGACGGGTGGGCAGCGGCGGCGCGCCGTGTGGGCTTAGCCTTGAACCCAAGCACATCTAGGTCCTCCCTCCTTTAAACACATGGGATACCCCTTGGGTTCCCAAACCCTTAGACAATTTAGAGACTTATAAAAAGCGCAATTCTTCCTTTTCCCACCGATGTGGTAGATTTGTCCCACACCATATTTCCATGCCTCAAACACCTTACTTCGTGGACCAATATCTCTTTCATTTCTCAACGAAATTGGACGATTCTTGGCCCTACGGTCATCTACTCACTTAGTAGATTATGCACATGAGAAGAGATAAAGCCTTCAACATGCAGAACCCTAGTGTTTAATTCATTAAATATGGATGGACGCACCTCCCCACCAAAGGCAAATTTCCAACAATCCCCTCTATGAAAGAGAGATTTTGGCGCACATACATGGTGCCTAATTTCAGCAATCTTTCAGTGAAAAAAGTTATTGCATCAGGATAGGTAGCTTCCGCTTTGAACCTTCCCTAGTTGAATACCACCGGACTTACTTACTGCGCGGTGAACGTGATGTCTTAAACCGTCAGTGTTTAGTGTAAGCCAAGACAATAATACCAACACAATAACTCTCCTTATTCATTTTCTTCTTATGGTTTTGTCCGTTGTGGCCGTGGACACACTTGGATTCTTAAGTGCGTTCATTTGAGGCGGCCTGTCCTCGCACTTAAATAGGTGATCTACTACAAGGTATCCTGTTATACCCCACTTCACAAGTGTTAGGAATCATTAAAAGTTTCCCCAACCTTAACCTCAACCGTGTGAGGATCGTTTAAAGGTTTGGAAGCTTAACCTTTACCCACTATGCATGTAGCACTTTAATGTCTATCACGGGAACAACTTTGGATTCATGTTTCCCTACAGAAATCATCATCTGAGGTGCTCTTGCTTCCACCGAAGCGCTCAACTGAACCTTTTCACAGCTTAGTTTTCCCATTGAACCAAATTCTTAGGATCTCCAATCAATATGGTTGGGTTACCACTGCAAAGGTTCGTATTGTTTGGGTTTTACGCTTATTCCCCTAGACAGGCAGAACACTTGATCTCCGGGTAGTCCCTTAGTTAAAAGGGTCTGTTATATCCTTTGATTAGTAATCAAGGAAATGACTCCCGTGAGGAGTTCCGGACAGTCAGGCACTCGCGGGTTCTTGTTAACCTCGAGCAATTACTCATTTTTTCCTTTTCAAGGAAAGTTATCTTCAAAGAATTCAGCATTTTTTGACGCCAAGAGGCGATAAGCACTACTGTTATTTGCAGATCCAATGGATATGCAATCTACAGTCTTAGGTCCAACTTCTACCAAGCCACCCCACATCACAACATTTGTGTGTGAGATCCTTTCCATGTTTCACAGGGAGAGTTATCCTTATCCTTATGCGGAGTTCTATTGAGAATCGCATTAGCGGTAAGGATCGCCTTGCCCCATATAATTTGGGCGTACGGCTTTGCGCTTGGCTAACACCGTTAGACTGAGGTGTGTAATGATCAGTCGTTTAATGAATGATGCTTCACATTCTCCCCCTATATTAATACGAATTCCTCAATCCGTAGGCTTAGTTGATTTTCAACTTCTGCTTTGTAGCGCTTATCATCTTCAACAACTTCATCTTTGCTTTTCAACAAACAAATGATACAATACGTTGTACTATCATCAATGAAGGTCACAAAGTACTTGTCTCCCCCCTCTATTTTATATATACTTCAAATCACCCATGTAGGTGTGACTATGTTCTAGAGGAGATGTGCTTCTTTCGCTATTCCTTTGACGAAATGGAAAGGTGATTTTGCCTATTTGCCTACCTCACATTCATTTTGAGGGTTTATGTCGACAGAAGGCAACACTCTCAACTTCGTTAGCTTTTGAATGACTTTCTATTTAACGTGTCTTAATCTATGATGACATAGATGCACGGATTACAAATATATCATTCATTTGGCTACAGACATACTGTACCATTCTTATTTCTTATAGACCTGTTGGACTAGTATCAAACCAGGTTGACCAACAGCGTCCCTTAAACCAAGTTTAGGACATGTATCACCTCATCTGAGAGTGATCCCATTCCCCGAAGTCCTATTGAGGACAACCTCTCCAACCCCTTCTACTTTAGAGGTGGCGTTGCTTCACATGAATAATATATTGCCCGTGGTTAGGGCGTAACCGGATCATATGTGATCTGGATACTCTGGCCCACTCCAGTTACTTTGGCAGGCTGAGTGTCCAATTTTTTTCTGCCTTTCTTTAGGCCTTCAGATCATTTAAGACATGGATACTCTGGCCCACTTCACTAGGTGTCCATTACTTTTCCTATGAAATGAATTCTGGCCCTACTCCAGTCGCCTATAGGCTTTGTATGACTGAGTGTCCAATATCATCCTATCAAAGGAATTTTGTCCCCACTCCAGTCGCCCGGAGGCTTTGTATGACTGAGTGTCCAATATCATCCTATCAAAGAAATTTTGGCCCCACCCCAGTCGCTTGGAGGCTTTGTATGACTGAGTGTCCAATATCATCCAATGAAGGATCTTTTGCCAAATAGTGTGATAGGCTCAACGTCTTTAGCTTTTAGTCTTCTTCCGTTATGATTGGTGCCCAGACAATTCTTGGCGCTTACTTAATAGTGGTAACAGTTTTCGCACAGTCAGTGGATCTTTCTCCTTCGTATGTACGAACATACTTTACACACTTTTAATAATTACACTTAAAAGAACGGATCTTTTTAAGTCGTTTACAAAATCCAATCTTTAAATGGGAAGGAAGATGAGATTAAACTTCTGATTTTAAAGTGTAAGGAATATAAATTATTTGGGAAAACATTTTCATATTCCTCCCTACTTTAAGCCTTTTTTAATCAGACGCCATTTAATCTTATTCTTGACAAGGAAGAAAAATTACTTATCCCAAATACGGATTCTGGCCCACTTCAGTCATTTGGTCGGACTGAGTGTCCATTTCATCCTTACCAAAAATCAGATCCTTTGTCTGAGACAGATATAGGCCTTCTGCTACAAGATAGAACCACTTCTTCAGCCTTTTCCTCTTGTCCCAGTTGACATCCTCAGCCTCTCGTGGGCGCTTGTTCCCACCACTCTCAGGAGCGGTGACACGATGAACACGTTGACCTTCAACAACATAATCATCACTATCTTCTACCAGAAAACCACAGCCATATCCAGATTTGGTCACACAACTTTTGACCGACATCTTTCGAACACTAATACGATCTTGTCTTAAATTGTTGGAATAAAGTTGCAAAGCAGTACGGGAAGTAAATAAATATTACAAGTGTTCGAAAGGATAAACAAGTAGGCCAATGTTCAAAACTGCCGCAAGCTTGTTGAGTCTTGAATCTTGATAACCTGAAATCAAGAAACACTAAATCTGGATTGTTACAACTGTATACTGAGTCGAGTGATGGCACTCTGTTCTAAAGACAAGATTGCTCCGTATATATGCTTTTACGTTAACGGGCAATAGTCTCCCAAGATAAAACAACACTTTAATCAACACTACAAAGCAAATAGGCTGACCCTGACGAAGAAAACAAATACGAATCGACTTGCTGAAGAAATGGAAAAGGAAGGAAGAGTTTTCTGTTTTCGTCCCAACGTTACTACTCACGTTTTGGAGTGACTTTCTCTTCTGTTTTGTCTCTGTGTATATAGTGTGTCTCTGTTTCTGCTGTGTATATTTTTTGTTTTCCGTGTTACACAATTGAGCCAAAAGGCATCAATATATAGCATGAGGGAGGGACTCCTCAACTGCCAAAACATGGTTGTTAATGGCCATTAGGGAGGGTTGTTAATGGCAGGTTTATGGCCATTAGTGAGGTTGTTTATGGTCATTGAAGGAGGGCTGATTATGGAGAACTTAATCAGCCAAGTAATGGCTGGTTAATGCACACTAACGTCCCCAAAAATCAACTCCAACGGTAGGCAGAAACTTTCTGCCTTCCGTCGTTCCCAAATTCAACTTTCCAGAAACTCTAGGGACCAAACTGTAAATATTAAGCAATTTGGGGGTCCAAATAGATAATATCAGAAAGTCCCACGACCCGTGACCCGATGGGACGGGCGCGTGGCGGCGGCGCGCATGTGGGCTTAGCCTTGAATCCAAGCACATCTAGGTTCTCCCTCCTTTAAACACAGGGGATACCCCTTGGGGTCCCAAACCCTTAGCCAATTTAGAGACTTATAAAGAGAGCAATTCTTCTTTTTCCCACCGATGTTGTAGATTTGTCCCACACTATATTTTCATGCCTCAAACACCTTACTTCGTGGACCAATATCTCTTTCATTTCTCAACGAAATTTGACGATTCTTGGCCCTACGGTCATCTACTCACTTAGTAGATTATGCACGTGAGAAGAGAAAAAGCCTTCAACATGCGGAACCCTAATGTTTAATTCATTAAATATGGGTGGACGCACCTCCCCACCAAAGGCAAATTTCCAACAGAACTTACGTAGACCCCCTCTGGATTGGTCTTTGGAACTGGACTAGGCAATCAAGCATGCAAATGGAAATACAGCCTCAACTCGGGTTTATAGAGTGGTGTTGGCAGGGTGTATCTACAATGTTGGCAGGGTGTATCTACAATATTTGGCAGGAGAGAAACAACAAAATCTTCCTGGGAAAGAGGACATCAGTGGATAGCATTAGCAGAACCATTATTTTAGATATTCATTGTAGAGGTGCTAGTAATGTAACAGTAGCTAAGGCTTTGAGGTACTTAAATTTCTATCCTTAAGGAGTGGCTCTTGATGTATTAGTGAGATGCTGAGTTGACTAGATGATAAGGAACACTAATCTGTGTTTTTAAGCCCTTAGGCTCTGTTTTTCTTTTATGGTCTGTAATAGCTACTTTGGTTAATAAAATGTCTTTATTTACCAAAAAATATGTACCGGTAAATATTGAAATCTTTTTTCTAAAAAAGAAAATTGGTGCATTAAGATTCCGTTATATGCGGGGTAGCCGGACTATAAGAATCTATTATAAGTTTGAAAAAATATCTCAAGTGAAAAGGCAGTAAATAGACAAAACTACAACTTTTTTGGAATTCATGTTCCATTGTGGGAGAACTTCTACTTCGAACTACTCTTAGGGTGTGTTTGATAAAAATAATTTCCAATTTTTTCATGTTTTTGGTTTGTCAAAATTTTTGAATTTTTTTTTTATGAAAATAAATTTCTTAAAAAATGAGAAAAAATGACTTTCTCAATGAACAAAAGTAAAAAAAAAAAAAGTTCTATAAGTGTCATCCATAATTAATTATCTCCACCTCACCATTCAACACACTCCACCCCCACCCCACCATTCAACACACTGCACCCCCATACCCACGCCCCCACACCCCCGTCCCCACCTCCTACTCTAATAGTGTTTACCTAGAGTATACCTAAATGTTTTTATATTAATATTTTCTACTTACGTATCAAACATAAGAAAAACATAGGAAACTACTTATATTCAAGGAACCATTTTCCTTTATACCAAACACATCCTTGATCTCTTTAAACAAAAATATCACCTTTGGCTCTTCAGATAAATTACATAATGTAAAAAAATCTTTATTTCTTTCGGAGTTATTCGGTACTGAGAGCTTTGAGTGCAAGGCGTCTCAAACTCCCCTCAGAAATTCACAAATTTGTTCTTACAGATCAAGAAATAACATAAACCATAATAGAAATATGAAAATCAAACATATTGTTTTTCAGATCTTCTCATTAAAGAAGTCAACTAGCCTTTTCATCAATACACCAGCCTTTTCCAACCACTCTTCTTCAGTGCATCATAATAAGCCATACTACTACTCCTCTCAGGAAGTCCATCTCTGCAGTAAAAACCATAATCTTTAGACAAACAAGATCGGACAGTAACCTCGGATGAGCTGCTGGATTTAACCTCGGATCATCAAGTCCTTCACATTCCGGAAAAATAAACGAACAATACTCATCAGGTTCATTGTTACCGAAAAATGGATGGATTAATCCCATTCCAACAATCGTAAAGCCATCCCCTAGCGGCTTTTCACTAGCACTTGCTCAAATCACCATGTCATGTACAATATTGGCACCAGCGCTGTCACCACCCAAGAAACACGCGAAAAATCAACGTGATCCTTAAGCCATGACTGCCCAAGAATCATCATAGCACACGGGTAAAGGGTGCTCCGGGGCTAGTTTATAATCAACGGATATGTCAGCCACGTTCGCCTTGGAAACTATAGAGTGTAGGTACTTATTATGCCCCGTTGAAAAAGCTGATTCTATTGAAAATCCGCTGCCATGGATGTATATAAGGAGAGGAAACTTTTGGTTGTTTTTGGTTATTTTGGGAAGATAAAGGCGCGCTGAATTGTCGTTGACATCCTTGGATCGCACGCCAGTATTGTGATTATCTGATGCAGGGACATAGATATAGTTATGAAAACTTTCGACTCTGCCATCTTTGTAGACACGAAAAAAGGGTGAAAAATCATGAGCTATTTCATCTGCTGGGATTGAAACCATGCTTTGCTATTAAGGCTTAAGTTGTTGCTGAAGATTACATGTAGAATTGCCACTATCATATACTATGAATTTATAATATGAATTCTTAAATATTCATTTCATTTAGAATGACTTTGGCATTGACTTGTATGTTTGAATACTGTGGATGTTACAGAGTAACTCAAATAGTGTTAAGAGCATGTCGTGTTTGAATACTATTGCGGCTATATATTAGCTTTAGAATGTCCTAACAGTCCCTTCTTTGTTTATATTTGGTTATTAAATCTAAGGTTTAGTTGTCGCTTCTATTTGTTTTTATTATTTCTCATTTTCTCTCTCCAGGTTGATCTTCTAATGGTTGTATCTAGAGCTGGGCAAAGAGCTTGACCAGCTCGGGCTCGGCTGGGCTCAACTCGTTTCGAAAAAAGCTCGGCCCGACTCAGCTCGATTTAAGTTAAATTTTGGCTCTACTCGATTCGACTCAGTCAAAGCTCGATCAAGCTCGGCTCAGTTAAAGCTCGAGCTCGATTGACTTGATTTAAGAAATATTATCCATTCATTAGGCTCAATTACTAACTACATTACAAATTTAACTTAACATACTATGTTAGTTTAACTGCTATAAAATTCATGCTTATTCGAGGTAAGTAAATTTTTAACTAAAATGTAACTTAAGCCTACTATATGATATGAGTAGGGGTGTTCATGATTCGGTTTGAGTGGATTTTTGATTAAAATCAAATTAATTTAATTATTGAAATCAAATTAAATCGAGTATAATACATATTTATCTATTTAGTAGTTGTCATTTTGGTTCGGTTTGGTTCGAATATTAAGAAATCTTCCTACAATTAGAAAATAATTTTTCATTCTCTATCAACTATGATCCTTTGCTATCATTTTAATAGGGTGGCTATAATTTTTTTGAATTATTGAAAACATGCCTTGAGACACTACAAGAAGAAAGACATTTGCCAATAATATTTTTGTTGCCATATGTTGGATGTTGTTGCCAAAAATATTTTTCACAACAACAAAAATTATTGCATGGCGTTGCAATAACTCCCGATGCGAAAAGTTTTCGCAACAAGAAGTTGTTTTTGTTGTTGCCATTTATGTTTTTTAGCAACAATATATTAAATTTTTGTCGCCATTTATATTTTTTAGCAATAATATATTTATTTTTGCTAAAGTTTTGTTGACAATTTTATACTTTCTTGTAGTGAGATCTATAATTTTTAATTAGGTGAATAAAGTTTACAAGAAATATAATGAGTATTATTTTTAATCACGATCCTACACTTTCTTAAATCATATTTTCAATTTAATATAATTATTATTTTAATCATTTATTAACAATTAAAATTAGCACATTCTTGACTTAATAATGCAAATGTTCTTTTTTATGATAGTTTGTTTAATCACGAACAGAGACTTCCTTAAATTTATTTTTTAATTAATAAAAAAGAGTCGGCTCATTTCAACTCAGGCTCGGCTCGAGCTCAGTCAAAATATAGAAAAACTCGATGATCTCAACTCGTCTCGGTACTATTTAAAGCTCAGTTAGTCTCAACTCAAGCTCAGTTTAGCTTGGTATATACTCGACTTGGTTGAGCTCAGCTCGCTCGGCTTGATGCCCAGGCCTAGTTGTATGTTGATTTGACGTTGAGTACTTTGAATTCTTCAGCATGCTTTGTTAGCCTTTTAACTCTTGCTTACTCTTGTTTGGATGGTTATTAAACGTAGTTTAATAATATATTGTACTATATAATACTGTATTATTTTGATAAAAATAATATTTGAATAGATTATATTATTTTCCATCATTACATAATGTCACACATAATCTGAAGAATAAAATTATAATATAATGAAAAAAATAGGATAACAGGTAAGGTTATTATAAAAAAGGTAGGGTAACAAATAAAATATGATTATTAAATAATAAGTAAAGTCAAAATGAGAAAGAAAAAAAGTAACAACGCGATCACAATAAATCGGTCGTTGCATAAAACGTGACTTTTCATCGTTACGTAAAAATGAATTTAATGATACAATACCATAAAATTTAAATAACAATCAAAATAAATATTACTGTTATGAAATAATAATAAAGCTAGAACAAGAATATTGTTGAGAAAGAGAGAAGAGAGGAGAGTTTTTATTTCTGTTGAAGGATGAAATACAATGAGGGGAACATCTCTATTTATAGGAGAAAATTGACTTGGTCTCAAAGTAATTAACACTAATATTTCTCCTAAAGATTGACATCGACAATATATGATAATATCTATAACACTCCCCCTTGGATGTCTATTTTAATAGATAATATGCCTCATTAAAACCTTACTAGAAAAAACCCAGTGGGAAAAATTTCTAATGAAAGAAAAAGAGTACACATTTCTTATAATACACATTTTGGTTGCATCATTAATAACCTTACAAGGAAAACCCAGCGAGACAAAACCTTATACGGAAAAAAGAGTACAACATGTATTAACTCCCCCTGATGAGAACTTCAGTCCAAATGCTTGAGTCTTCGCATTCCAATATTGTTCCTCCAAAGTTGCAGTTGGTAGAAACTTTAAATGAATCTGTTGCACATTGATATCACCATTCTTTTGGAGCTCGTGTGTGAAGAAACTTTGGTGAAATGTGTTTTGTCCTATCTCCTTTTATGAATCATCCCTTCAATTGAGCAATGTATGTAACATTATCTTCATATAACGTTGTGGTATTTTATCACATTTCAAACCACATTTATTTCCAAGCGATTCAAATTAGTCCTAACATCAATGAGATTTATTGATATTTCTTCATTTTCTTGAGTTTGTGGTTCATTGATTTCTTCAAAAATAATAGGATTGATCAAATCTTACATTTCTGTATGAGATTCCTTTTTAGTGTCATCTTGACCATTTATTTTTCTTTTTCTAGGATTCTGATCCTTAGAATCCAATGGTCTATCACGCTTCAGGCGTGCTTTGGACTCATTTGCTATGACACTAGTAGATGGTCCTACAAGAATATCAATCCGAATTGGGACATTCCCTGCACGGGTGTGTTATTTAGTAATCTTTTTCAAATATGTAATGCGTCTGGCATTTGATTTGCTATTTTCTGCAAGAGAATAATCTTTTGGACCTCTTTCTCATAAATAGAAGCATGTGGATCAAGATGAGAGAATAATGAATTATTCCACAAAATTCCCCTTTTTTATTTCATTATTCTATCCCCCTAATTTTGAAAAAATTGTCTCATCAAATCGACAATATGCAATTGATCTTATTTCAGTATCTCCATATAAGGAAGAAATTATATCATGCTCATAGTTACAGCAAGATAAATAAATGCATCAATTGAACAGCTCTCCAAGCTTCCTATCTTTCCATATGGTACTTTAGGACCAATCTAATTTTCTCATTTCAACTTCTTTTAGCAGGTAGTCTACTGCTTTTCGAAAACTCTTCAAAAGCTCCAATAATATTCAAGTCAGCAATTTGCAAAACATTATGAAAGATTTTGAATATCATAAAGGGATAAAGGTAACCAGAGTCACCAGCTAAATTCAATCTTCGAGACCTCATAACATAAGAAAGTCGTGGAGTGCATAAGCCCATTTAAAGATATGGGCGACTTTCTTGTGGTAGTAATTGCAAATGAGCAAGTAGGGGGCGGCAATTAAAAAGGTAGTGAGATTGACCGCAATTTCAGGAATAGGTTGACTTTCTTTCATTTTAGTTATGGAAAGTGAAAGTTGTTTCATTTATTACGAGATCGCTTCACACCTCACGGTGCTTACACCTCTCGCCTATCGAAGTTCTGTTAAAAAACCTCATCCGAGAACTTGTATAGAAAAGGATTTCCCGCTTAGCAGTAGTTCTTTCATACCAACTTAGCTCATCTTTGTACCCCTCATCAATAAATATTTATTAAGGTGATTTTAGTACATCAACCTTAGTTCATTTAATCCATTTAAGGATTACAAACAAGTGTTTCAATAACTTGTATATGCTTCAGGTATTTTGAATCCTTCAAAAAAATTCATATAAATTTTGTCACGTAAGTCATATAGGCTGAGACAATTTTCATTTAGTATTTAATTTACATGACATCTTGTGATGTCAGGACTGCAGGTCCAGTAAATTTACCCTTACCAAGATACATCTACTTAGTAATTATTTCTACATCAACGTGCTTTAAGAGACGTAGAATTCAGATCCTCATAATATTATACAATATTGCGCACTATATTGTATCAAAGATATAGTCGACGAGAAATCATTTTGTATCGATTTGTAATTAGACATAACTTACTGAGATCTTATCAGTTTATTATTTGTCAGGTACCTGAACCTCGTATGAGGTTTTATGAAGTGTTATGTTGTAGTCTCTTCAAAAATACATTGCCTCCTTATTATGATCATTTGCTCCTCTCCTTTTTCAAGAATTATTGCATTTGGAATAGATTTATCTACCCTGCTTCACGCATGTTGTAAATTCTGTCATTCAGGGACATTTAGGAGCATCTTGCATTTGAAATATGAAATATTTGGGTCAGTAAATGCTTCGAGCATTTGACTTGAATTATCATTTGAACAAGGATCATATTGATGATAATTCACAACATATTTTTAGTTGTTTATTCTATCCCCCCTTATGTTAGAAAAATTAACATACATTTCCACCTTCTTTGGGAAATCCATCTGTATGCATCGTGGTAGATTTATTAATCATATACCGCACAACAAAAACTATGAGAACAAGCAAATTAATTCTTGAATAATCTTCTAGTTATTCAATATATTTTGAATACAAACTTAGCACATCAGATTTAAATCAGGATGATCAAAATTGTCGCATCAATTGATAAAATTATTTGTACTAGTAAACTTCAAGTTTACCTCGACGAGTGCTATTTATTTTAGTAAATATCTAGTTTACTATTGCATGAGATTTTATAACAATAAACTTCTGGTTTATTGTAGCATGTGATCTCATCATGCTCGGGTAATGTTTCACATACGTAATTCTTAAGATACGAGAGATCATTAGCATTATATCATCAAATATTGCTTAGATATTATTTGAACACTGCTAGTGTCATGATTCTTGTAAACAAAAACTTAGCTCTTCTGGAGCTCTTGATCATTAGCATTATATCATCAAATATTGCTTAGATACTTCTGGTTCATGAAAGAACATTTGGTTAGACACTACTGGTGTCATAAAAGAAAACGAAAATCAAATGGACATTTAAAGATAATTGTAAATTCATAAACAATGAAAAGCAAACACTAAGTTCTAAACTTCAGTATTTCAATGTCTCCTTCAGGGAGATTAGTCATTACCATCTGAATATTTTGTATCAAAGCCGAACCACATAGTAATCACATCCTTTAGGAAGAGATACATTAATGTTTATTTCCTTCGAGAAAATCATAATAACTAACCATAATGTATCAACGTGGTTATGGTAGAAATCATTCTACTCTGCTTCCTTTTTCCTTATAATGATATAAACTTATTCATGATGTTTCTACGTACAACGAGTACGTGTTGCAATGACTTTTAGACTCGTGTATTTTCTTCTTCTTTTTTAATCTCTCTAGGAGGTAGGTTATGGTATATATTCATTCAGTTCGGAGAATGAAATCTGATTATTTGAATGTGCTTGATATATAACGCTCATCTATAGCTCATTATTTTGCTCAAGCATAGAAAGGCATTACTTCATAATAATGCCTTACTACTTCAGGAGTAAGTTTTAAATTTACTATTTCAGGAGTAAATTTCAAAGTCTTACTATTTTGAGAGCAGATTTCATATAATATTTACTACTTCAGGAGTAAATTCAGAGTCCTACTACTTTAGGAGTAGCTTTCACAAAGTTCTACTACTTCGGGAGTAGAGTTCAAAGTTCTACTACGTCGAGAGTAGAATTTAATATTTGCTACTTCGGGAGAAAATTTATGAGTTTACTACTTCGGGAGTAAAGCATAGAATATTCAGAATATTTCTTCTGAATTATTCTACCTCTTCTGGAGATGAGTCGTGATGTTTTCACAATCAAATGCACGTTCATATTTATAGTATAGGATTTAATATATATTGTCACCTTAACTTCAGGAATTGATCTATATTTATAGCATTTATCAAAAGTTCTCATTCTTCAGGAATGAAATATAATTATATGAACGTGCCTTAAGCATATCAAATCGTGATGGCTTAAAATCTCTTTTAAGATATTGCTACTTCAGGAGCAAATCGAAGCATACAAATGACGTAGAATTTTTTTCTCTAACACAGCTTCAATGGTAGCCACAATAAGCCTATGAAATTATTACCACTTCCGGTGGTCACTAGCATAAATAAATTTAATCTTTAACGAGATAATAAATATTATCACTTCTGATGATTATATTATTTTTTTTGCAAATTCATTCTTAGCTATTAAGGGATATGAAATTAACATCATAATCCTTCTTAACAATATTATTCTTCAGGAATAAATTTGAGGCATGAATGATCTAGAAGATTTTCATGGATTAAACGAACCCTACAAAATCGTACCATTAGTAAGCAAAAGACAAAATAACTTAAAAATATTTGTGTAAAATTCTTGATGGTGCCAATTCAATCTGATTTGTAGTTGTAGACTTTCATTTGCTCAATTCAACAATAATTAGTGTTGATCAAATAAAAGAAAGTGCATAATCTTTAAGGATTCTCAGACCCTTGGCTTAGATTAAGTCAAATCATTGAATCATACTCATTTCTCTTACTTAATTTGCTAATATTGAAAGGGAACAGTAATACCAACGGCATACCACTCCTATGGCTACCGTAAAAGATCGAAAACTTTATAAATACAACAATATAATATAATTACGGTAAGAGTTTATGCCTTGGAACAAGGACTTTGATATTCCAATCTTCTCAATATAAATATTCAGGCAGCGTCTCGCGCTGATAACATGTTATGAAATAATAATAAAGCTAGAACAAGAATATTGTTGAGAAAGAGAGAAGAGATGAGAGTTCTTATTTCTCTTGAGGGATGAAATACAATGAGGAGAACATCTCTATTTATAGAAGAAAATTGACTTGATCCCAAAGTTATTAGCCATAATATTTTTCCTAAAGATGAAATCCATAATATAAATAATATCTATAACAATTATTCTGTATTTAATAACAATGAGATACAGAACAATGCAACAACCATCCAAACAAACTGTAAACTCTGATATATAGGTCCTTCAATTGCGTGTGTATTTTTGACTGTCTTTATGCATCTTGTCTATCGGACTCAAATCTTTTCGTTGTATCATCCAATGTGTTCCTCAAGAGCTAGCTGACTACTTCATAACATTATCCTTTAATAGATAGTACAAAATAATCATTAGTTAATCAAATACTTAAATACTTCAGCTATTTTTCATCATTAAAAGTATTTTTCAATGCTAATATTAAATTGTTTCTAAACTCCACTTTTTACTTCAAAAGTTTTCAGTTTCTAATTGGCCAATTTGATTAATAATGGTGGAGTAGTTAGATAATTAGGACAAGTAATACTTGGATGTATTAGCTCACATTACCACTAGAATAAAAAATGGTTCTTATCTCTTATTTTACCGATCAGCACCCCCTCTCTCTATATATAAGTAGGTGCAGACTTTGTTACTACGAATGTTTACCCGTAAAATGGTGCAGTTGAATTTGCACACGTGATTTATGGATATGCGGATTGAGATAACCAAATTGACAAGATAAGAAACAAGAAATAACAGTAAGAACTATGAAAGATAATTTAATTAACCAAAAAGACAGGAAGCCTGTATTCGGTTGCTGCTATGAGCTGAGAGACCACCGAAGGAGACTCCTTAACTGAACTTGGAAATACAATGTAGAACAAAGACTTTCTGAAATAGTTTAAGTGCTAGTGCTATGCTCTATGTATTTGCTAGAATCTGAATGCCATGCAATAAGAATATGACGCTATATTTATACCTGAATTATTAGGGACACGATCCACGAATCACGCTCTCTTAATGTCAAATGAATGCCCATCATAATGACAAAGTAATGGATCGATGGAGAAGATCTCGAGATCTTCCGTAACAGCTTCCTTATGAACCTTACTCTACCCGGCTAATAACTCACACTTATTCCTGCTTCTTCAAGGCCGCGACTCTGGTGTGTACGATCTTAGAACGTCTTGTTGACCGGAAACATGGTCTAAACCAACATCACTATCTGCTGACTCATATCTAATTTATCCTTACTGCCACATGTCTGCACTCAAATCTACCACCTGGTGATTGCAGATTTTATCCCACATAGATAGTCCCCTCACTTGCCAGTGACTTGATGAGATGTGACTAGGAAGTGAAAAAGACCTTTTATTTCTTGAAGAAAAAGTATTTGAATGATATCTGACACCTGATAAGACGTACATATTCTTGCATTAAATGCTCCTGACACATGTCGCTTTGTGATTGAGCTAGACAAACTCCAGTTACCGAGGCAATAATGATCTCAACTCTTAATAACCTCTTTAAAAACACCTCACATCTTCACTCCATAAGTTACCACCTTCAAAATCTCTAAATCCCTTTACAACTTTTCCGATCACCAGTGATTTTTCTGGTCCATTCGCTCTCTCCATCGCTTTTTCACCTGAAATCTCTTTAATATGACATCACCATTTCTTCCCCTTTTTGATGCTCCCAACCCTGTTTCTTCCACCGTTCCCGACTGTATTTCAGTGTCGGAATCGCCCTCTAAGATTCTTGGCGACAGACCTCATGGCGGCGGAGGGGTCACCATGAAAAAAAAAGAATAAGGCTGAAATTAGACCGCCAACGGTCGTTTCAATCATACAGAAGGAATGGTCCTTCAATAAAGATTTCCTTCAATAAATATCTCCAAATTTGCATTTCATCTACCAAACAAACTAACGACGGGGACAGGACGATCGTAGAGTATCCTTTTGACATCCGAACCATTCATCTTTCCACAGTCAAGAAAGACTATGGCTAGACGGGCATTCAAGTATTTTCCCTAGAGAATTCGAGAGGATTACTTTCAAAACCAAGGTACTAATTTGTATCCTCACGTACCCCTTCACTATTGGTCTCGGATCGAATATTTATTCGGCCATCCTTGATTTCTATAGATACTACAAGGTATGCCAAGCTCAAGTTGGCCCGACTGTGTGAAGAGTTATGGCATGTCTCCGATTTTCGGCCAATCAGGTCGAAGAAGGGCTTTTCTCTCAACCACTTAATTCTCCTCTACGCCGAAGCTCTTCAGGGATGGAGTGGTTACCCCGAGTAAGCAAGTTAACAATGCCATTCTACCTATTCTGGAGGATGACAATGACTACAGATGAATGAAAGGTTCATATTCATTGCTACATCCGACATCATCCCACAACCCAACTCCAGTATATAGGAGTCATGGAATTATACATAAGCTTCTTAAATCTAGATCTTTTATTTTTTCTATTTCCTCCTTGCTTGATCAATTGTTCTCCTCTTCTTCTTGCTTTCATTTTTAGCTACTTTTTGTGAACCCATCCAGTTACGGGTCTTGCCCAATAGGTCCAGTAGATCCTGGACACTTTGAGTCATGAGACTCGTACATGGAAGAAAATATATGTGTCCCAAAATTGGAAACCCAAGAATCATGGTAACCTTTCCCTTACAACTATGTGATTGAAATTGTTGGATATGCAAAGCACGTACAAGAATAGTAAATAACTATTACAGTGATCGAAAGGATAAACAACAAAGAGGACAACAACAAGTTGTTAATATCTTGATCTTTAATTGAAACTTCAAATATGGAACTTGTATTCAGAAATACAAGAACATGTACTGCTACACTTGTGGCTGGTAGATCCGCTGAGAATACGCAAGGTTAGACTCCTTCGTCTGTTAAGTTAACACCTGAAACACTTAGCAACCAATTAGATAAACACAACACCACCGACAGAGTCGAGAGATGACTCTCCGTCTTAAAGACAATATTGCCCCCGTATATAGTCATTATGGAGGTGTGGAAAATAGTCTCCCAAGATGAAACAACAAACTATCAAGTGTGCAAAGCCTACACAAATGATCTCAGCGAAGAACACGAATAATAAAGATTGCTAAACGAAGGATTGATATCTGGAAAATCTGATCTCTTTGTGGTGTTATTAACTTGTTTTTCTATTCATGATCTCTCCATGTTCTTCTTTAGAATTGAGCCAAAGGCCTTAATTTATAGGTGTGCAAGATGGCCTTTAAAATGCCCCATAATGGCAATTAATTTCCATGTAATGGATGACATTTAACCCCCAAGTAATGCAGCAACATAATGGTCCAAGTAATGGCCATTATTGGGTGGATTCAATGCCATTGAAACCACCTCAACAGCCAAACCTTTGGGATTCCGTCGAGCAAACACTGTCTGGGAAGCGCCGCGGTGTTGCAGCATTTAGTGTCGCGGCTCCAGAATGCCAATCAACCAATTAGCGATACGGCTCAGCTAGGAGGCCCCGCGACTCTAATTAGCCAGAATGCTCACTGTCGACCAAGTGCCGCAACCCTGCTTGGGGGGCGCCGCGGCCCTACTCGGCTCTGTGGTTTGTCCCATACCATCTTACACCTCACACAATCCTTTATTTGTTTACCAACGTGGAACACTTGTCATTTAGCAAATAATTGTCCATCATTCTATGTCTCAAACATTTCACTTACGTACCAATATATCTTTCATTAACAAAATTTATGATACTTGGCACTAAGATTGCATATGTGTGGAAACGACAGTTTCGACGTGCGGGGCCCTAATTATTTGAATCATAAATAACGGGATAAACTTAATTCCACATTAGTAAATTTCCAACAATCCCCTCTTGAAAGAGATTTTGGCGCACACACAAGGTGCATACTTTCAGCAAACATTCAGCGAAAAGATATTGCATCAGGAGAGGTAGCTTCCGCTTTGAACCTTCCCTAGTTGAACACCATCAGACTTACTTACTGTGCGGTGAACGTGATGTCTTGAACCATTAGTGTTTAATGTAAGCCAAGACAATAGTACCAACACAATACCTCATATTTATTCGTTTCTTCTTTTGTTCTGTCCGTTGTGGCCGTGGACACACTTGGATTCTTAAGTACGTTAATTTGAGGTGGCATGTCCTCGCACTTAAATAGGTGATCTCCTACAAGGTATCCTGCTATACCCCACTTCACAAGTGTTAGGAATCAATAAAAGTTTCCTCAACCTTTACCTCAATCGGTTGACGATCGTTAAAGGTTTGGAAGCTTAACCTTTACCTACCATATAAGTAGCACTTTTAATGTCTATCGCGGGAACGGCTTTGGATTTATGTTTCTTTACAGAAATTATCATCCGAAGTGCTCTTGCTTCCACCGAAGCGCTAAACTGAACCTTTTGCAGCTTAGTTTTCCCATTGAACCAAATTCTTGGGATCTCCAGTCAGTATGGTTGGGTTACCACCGCAAAGGTTCGTATTGTTTGGGTTTTTAAGCCCATTCTCCTAGACAGGCAGAACTCTTGATCTTTGTGTAGTCCCTTAGTTAAAGGGTCCGCTATATCATTTGATTAGTAATCAAGGAAGTGACACCCGTGATGATCAATTACCATATGGCCTTATGTCTTCGACAGATCCGACAGATATGATCAGACGCCATCATCTGTGCCCTTCCTGAAGCCAACCGGCTAGCCACAGTGTATAACTGCTGAAGGCACGGGTTTTTCCTAATAAGGGACGTCCTCTAAGGAGTCGTGAAGTTACTCAACTTCTTTCATGCTTTGTTTAAAGTGATAAACTCTGATTCGATCATGAATCGGCCGATGCAAGTTTTCTTAGAGGATTTTCCAAGACACACCGTACACATTTACTTGTGGCTTTGGTGTTCTTCACATCTGATGTCCAGTTTACATCACTGTGTTCTCCCAGAACTGCTAGACATCTAGAATACCATAATCCATAGATAAGCGAATATTTCAGATATTTGTTATACCCGACTTAACGCCTTCTATCGATCATTTCCATAATCACAAGTGAACCATAGTTCAACTGATCTTCTTTGTAAGTCGATACAAGGTCGGTTGTAGTATGTACAATACATTGAACTACACATGACCTGCGCATATCGATCCTTGTATATGGGTGCACCATAATTCCAATCAGTTCTATGATTCATATCCGTTGGTGGCTTCATCGAGACTGTCAACTATCTCAAACTTAGTTTGGAGTTAGACTAGTCCGTTAGATGTCTTAGAAATCCATTTCCTAAGATGTCATCTGTGATACCCATATCTTTCATATCGAGACTATTATTTCAATATGACCTCCACTTTCAGACTGTTGATTTTCCAACTGTTGGCTTTCTAACTTCAGATTCAATGTTTCTGTTGTCAATTCATTATTTTTGTTTTATCTGAATCTTCCCGGACCAAAATGTAAACATTTCAGGGACCAAAATGAAAGTTCAGGAAGAAGCCCAATAGTCCAACAAACCAAATCTAATCCTCCCCTTCCAACTCTCCGATTAGGAAGGTTGTTTCAACATTCATGTCACGCAAGACTGCACTGGCCCTGGCTGTTAAGCTATTCATAGGAGAGCATATGAATAAGTAGCCGAGGCCTTATACTCGTCAGTAGATCCATCTATTTTGTACTCAATTTTGAGTATCCACTTTCACAACCCAAATGTTCTTTTCCCGGAGGAAGGTCAATCATTATACAAGTGTGGTTCTATCTGATGGAATCTAGTTCTCTTTCTGTAGCTTCTTTCCAAAGCAGCGCTTCTAGAGATGACAATTCTCTGTTAATTGTCCATGGTTCATTGTCAATCATACAAGCTAGAAGGCTTGGAACAAGTCTTTGTCCCCTCTTTGCTCTGTCTCGGTTCAACATCTAGAATCCCTGAGTTCTGTAGATCTGTAATATTAAGTTTCGGATAGTCAGCAACTTTTGAGTCCTGTAGATACGGAACGTCTGGTTCCGGACAATCAGGAACTCGTGGATTCTTGTTAACCTTGAGCAATTACTTCTTTTTCCTTCTCAAGGAAAGTTATCCTCAAAGAAATCAACATTCTTTGACACCAAGAGGCGATAAGCACTACTGTTATTTGCAGATCCAGTAGATGTGCAATTTATAGTCTTAGGTCCAACTTGACCTGTTTCGGTATTCCAACATCTACCAAGCCACCCCACAACACAACATATGTAGGTGGGATCTTTCCCATGTTTCACACGAAGAGTTATCCTTATCCTTATGTGTAGTTCTGTTGAGAATCGTATAAGCGGTAAGGATCGCCTTGCCCCACATATTTTGGGCGTACGACTTTGCGTTTGGCTAACACCGTTAGACTGAGGTGAGTAATGAGGAGTCGTTTGATGAATGATGTTTCACATTCTCCCCCTATATCACTACGAATTCCTCAATCTGTAGGATTAGTTGATTTTCAACTTCTGCTTTGTAGCGCTTATCCGCTTCAACAACTTCATCTTTGCTTTTTAACAAACAAAGGATGCAATACGTTGTACCCTCATCAATGAAGGTCACAAAGTACTTGTCTCCCCCCTTTATTTTGTATAAACTTTAAATCACCCATGTAGGTGTGACAAAGTTTTAGAGGAGCGGTGCTTCTTTCGCTAATCCTTTGACGGAACTTGGAAAGGTGATTTTGCCTCTTCGCCTACCTCATATTCATTTTGAGGGTTTATGTCGACAGAAGGCAACAATCTCAACTTCGTTAGTTTTTGAATGACTCTCTATTTAACGTGTCTTAAATCTATGATGGCATAGATGCACAGATTACAAATATATCATTCATTTAGCTACATACTGTATCATTCTTAGTTATTACAGACCTGTTGGACTAGTCTCAAACCAGCTTCACCAACAGCGTCCCTTAAACTAAGTTTGGGACATGTATCACCTCCTTGTAGAGTGATCCCATTCCCTGAAGTCCTATTAAAGACAACCTCTCCAACCCCTTCTACTTTAGAGGTGGCGTTGCTTCACATGAACAACCGTTTACCCGTGGTTAAGGCGTAACCGGATCATATGTGATCTGGATACTCTGGCCCACTCCAGTTGTTTTGGCAGAGTGAGTGTCCAATTTCTTTTGGCCTTCAGATCATTTAAGACCTGGGAACTCTGGCCCATCTCACTAGGTGTCCATTACTTTTATGCCTTTCTTCCCCCCTTCAGATCATTTAAGACCTGGAAATTTTGGCCCACCTCACTAGGTGTCCATTACTTTTATGCCTTTCTTTTAGCCTTCAGATCATTTAAGACCTGGAAATTCTGGCCCACTCCAGTCGCCTGTAGGATTTGTACGACTGAGTGTCCAATATCATCCTATCAAATGAAGGATCTTCTGTCAGATAGGTGACAGGTTCAATATCTTAAGATAAGCCATTATCTTTTAGTCTTCTTCTCTTGTGATTGGTGCCCAGGGAAATCTCTGGCGCTTACTTAAGAGTGGTAACAGTTTTCGCACAGTCAATGGATCTCTCTCCTTCATATGTGCGAACATATTTTACACACTTTTAATAATTACATCCAAAAAATGGATCTTTTAAGTTTTGTTTACAATAGTCCAATCTTTAACTGGGAAGGAAAGAGATTCAATAACTGATTTTAGAGTGTAGGGAATATAAGTTTTTAATTAAAACACTTTCATATTCCCAGCCTTGCTTTACACATTTTTATTCAGCTATAAACTAAACACATTATAGATAAGGAAGGATAGTAACTTAGACCTTTTTGGATTCTGACCCACTTCAGTTAGACTGAGTGTCCATATCCTCCTTACCATAATTCAGATCCTTTGTCTGGGGCAGATATAGGACTTTTGCTACATGATAGAACATCATCTTCAGCATTCTCCTCTTGTCCCAGTTGACATCCTCAGCCTCTCGTGGGCGCTTGTTTCCACCACCCTCGGGAGCGATGACACCAACTCGTCCTTGATCTTTAGCCGTACTAGAATGACTATCAGCAGTATCTTAAAGCTCAGCATCAGATCCAGAGATCCCACCTTTGACGGATACAGACTTGTAACTGTCGTCAAAGAGAGAACCATAACTAGGACCAGTTTTGAAAGCACGGTTGTTGACAGAGACAATGTTTGAACTGTTAGCAAAACTGTCAACATAAGTATTTTCAAGAAGAAAACCACAGCCAGATTTGGTCACACACTTTTCGACCAATATCATTCGAATCACTAACACAAATCTTGTCTTAAAATTGTTGGATATGCAAAGCATGTACGGGAATAGTAAATAACTATTACAGTGATCGAAAGGATAAACAACAAAGAGGACAACAACAAGTTGTCAATATCTTGATCTCTAATTGAAACTTCAAATATGGAACTTGTATTCGGAAATACAAGAACATGTACTGCTACACTTGTGGCTAGTAGATCCGCTGAGAATACGAACGGTTAGAGTCCTTCGTCTGTTAAGTTAATACCTGAAACACTTAGCAACCAATTAGATAAACACAACTCGACCGGCTGAGTAGAGAGATGACTTTCTGTCTTTAAGACAAGATTGCCCCCGTATATAGGCTTTACGGAAGTGTGGACAATAGTCTCCCAAGATGAAACAACAAAATATCAAGTGTGCAAAGCCTACAAAAATTATCTCAGCGAAGAACATGAATAATAAGATTATTAAAAGAAGGATTGATATCAGGAAAATCTGACCTCTTTGTGGTGTTGTTAACTTGTTTTTCTGTTCATGATCTCTCCATGTTCTTCTATAGAATTTAGCCAAAGGCCTCAATTTATAGGTGTGCAAGATGACCTTTCAAATGCCCCATAATGGCAATCAAATGCCATGTAATGGAGGACATTTAACACCCAAGTAATGTAGCAACATAATGGTCAGAGCAATGGCCATTATTGGGTGGATTCAATGCCATTGAAACCACCTCAACAGCTAAACCTTTGGGATTCCGTCGAGCAAACACTGCCTGGGAAGCATCGCGACACTACAACATTTAGCATCGCGGCTCCAGAATGCCAACCAACCAATTAGCGTCGCGGCTCAGCTAGGAGGCGCCGCGGCCCTTCTCGGATCCGCGGTTCGACCCATACCATCTTACACCTCGCACAATCCTTCCTTCGTTTACCAATGTGGAACACTTGTCATTTAGCAAATAACCGTCTATCATTCTATGTCTCAAACATTTCACTTACGTACCAATATCTCTTTCATTAACGAAATTTACAATACTTGGCACTAAGATTGCACGTGTGTGGAAATGACAGTTTTAACGTGCGGGGCCCCAATTGTTCGAGTCATAAATCACAGGATAAACTTAATTCCATATTATTAAATTTCCAACAGAAAATGCATTTATGCCTGAATTTATTTCCTTCTGACTCAATTAACTGAGAAGTACTTTCTCAGCACGAGCATGCACTCGGGTGCCCAAGTAGTTATGCTCAACCTTCCACATTGTAAATTTTTCCTTATTTTTTCATGTTGTGTGCTTACTTTAGTTTTACTCCTCCTAGGCCAACCTTCTGGCATTAGAAGGACTCCGCTAGATTATTGCAGAGAATGAGGTGATGAAGACCAAATAGGACCAGCTGCTAGAGCACCTCTCGGTATTAGAAGCCAATCTTTCTCACACATGATAAACGAAGAAAAGGATTATCAGTAAATAAATTGACCTGTATCTTTTATACAGCGAGGCAAACACCATCGAGGAATTGAGATATTTTCAGTTATTGAACAAGGAGAGTGTGATGAAGTAAAATCTGAAGGGAAATCTCTAAAATTATTTCATAAAAATTATTTTTAAAATAAGCATATTTGAAATTTGGACAAACATAATAGAACTCGTAGATTTAAAATGACTAGACAAATACTAAAAGCCTCAAATTCCGCAATAATTTTACTTTTTCCTTTTCCCACAAAGTTCACATAACAAAGTATAAAAATACTTGATTGAATAATAATGATAACAAAACTAGAGAGATTTGAGTTATGTGACTTGAATAATACCCTCTTGAATCAATTGATTGTATTCTTGTGAAATCGCAATCATCAAATTTTTCGTCTAACATCTTGAACATTAGTACTATATCGCTTGATATTTTTCAGAGTCACCATTTTTTAAAATGTATTATTAAAGATGAGGAGGGGAAGAGTGATCGGGCCTGATGAGATTTCGGTAAACTTTTGAAAGAGCATAGGGCACACATGTATGTACTGGCTGACTAGATTTTTTAATGTCATTTTTCGGATGGCTAAGATGCCAGAGGATTGGAGGTGGAGTACAATGGTCCCGTTATACAAGAACAAGGGCGATGTTCAGAGTTTCAATAAGTATAGGGGTATAAAGTTGATAAGCTACATTATGAAAGTCTAGGAGAGGGTGGTCGAGTTGAGGATGAGAAGGGATGTGTTGATATTCGAGAGCCAGTTCGAATTTATGTCGAGTCAATCAACTATAGAAGCTATCCATCTTGTCAGAAGATTGGTGGAGTAGTATAGGGACAAAAAAGAGTTTACGCATGGTGTTCATTGACCTAGAGAAGGCATATGATAAAGTCCCTCAGGAGGTCCTTTGGATATTCTTGGAGTCTAAAGGTGTACCTGTGGACTACATCAGGGCAATTAAGGACACGTACGAGGGTGGCAAGACTCGGGTTAGGATAGTGGAAGGTTATTCCAAACACCTTTTGGTCATGATGGAGTTCCACCAGGGATCAGTCTTTAGCCTGTTTCTATTTGTCTTTGTGATGGACGGGTTGACGTGACATATTCAGGAGGAGGTACTGTGGTGTATGTTATTTGCAGATGACATAGTTTTGATTGATGAGATGCGTAGTGGCGTTAACGATAGACTGGAAGTCTGGAGAACGACCTTAGAATCTAAAGGTTTAAGGTTAAGTAGGACTAAAACAAAGCACATAGAATGCAAGTTTAGTGATGTGACGCAAAAGACTGATGTGGCAGTAAAGATCGAGACACAAGTTATACCCAAAATAGGGAGTTTCAAGTATCTTAGATCTATTATACAAGGGACCGGGGATATTAACGATAATGTTGCCCATCGTATTGGAGCAGGGTGGATGAAATAGAGGCTTGCCTCTGGGGTGCTTTGCAATAAGAAGGTGTCGCCTAGGCTGAAAGGTAAGTTCTACAGAGTGGTGGTTACACCAGCATTGTTGTAGGGCAGAGTGATTGTCAGTCAAGAATGTCCACGTCCTGAAGATGAAAGTGGGGGAGATGTGGATGCTCAAATGGATGTGTGGTGATACTATGAGAGATATGATTATGAATGAAGATATATGAGACAATGTTGGAGGGGCCTTCATAAAGGACAATATGAGGGAAGCGAGACTGAGATGGTTCGTACATGTGAAAAGGAGGTGTGAGGATGCGCCAGTTAGGAGGTGTGAGAGATTGACGGTCGTAGGAGTTAGGAGTGGTAGAGATAGACCGAAGAAGAACTGGAGGGAGATGATTAGATGGGATATGACCCAGCTCCAGTTGACTGGGGACATGACCTTATATAAGAAGATTTGGCGGTCGAGGATTAGCGTAGAAGGGTAGTACGTATTTGTGTTTTGTCGCGCTGTGTGTGAGAGAAGTGGAGGGATAGCCTTTCCATCTCTTCTCCTTTTCTTAGTTGTATTATTTTGGTATCGCGTCAATCATTATTTTTATGTGTGTATTACTATGTTGTACTATTATTTTTGTAGCTTGATTTTTTGCTGTCTTATATATCATGCAACCATGCATTGATTATGTCTTTTTGAGCCGGGGGTCTATCAGAAACAACCTCTCTATCCCGCAAATGAGGATGTAAGGTCTACGTTCATCCTACCCTCTCTCCTCCACTTGTGAGATTACACTGAATATGTTGTTGTTTGTATTATTACGTAAATATTTTAGATCTCCTTCGTATCTACTCTAAGGATGAAAAGCTTCATGTTCTTGTTGCAATACTTTAATGCTTTCATTCACACCAACAACCTTTTTCAAGGAAAAAAAAGAGAGAAATGGGCATTATCTTTCAGAAAGTCGAACATTCAAAATGGATTTTACTTTTTCCTTCACCAGAATTGAACTAATAAATTAAAAACAAAATTGCATTTCCATTCATTAAACAATTATTTTTTTGACGGAACTAAGAAGGAACAAACAATTGAATAAACGCCAGCGAAGTTGGCAATAGAAGAAGAGCAAAAACAAGGGTCAATGATCAACTCGAGGACAATAGCTTCAGGCTTCAGAGGGAGGTGCGCCATAAAATATTTCACTAAATTTTTACGTCTGTTATAAAATTATAGCAAAAGACAAGAAATGTAGACAAAGATCTAGAGAGGAGGGATCGGACTTTCTTCTTATTTTAAGTGTATACAAGTGTCCATTCAAATGTGAATAACATCACAATTTATAGGATGAAACCACCCAAAAGGTTACAAATATTAAGTGCCCAAATTAATAGGTACATGTAACATACAAAAGGTTCATGGAACTTAGTGAATGTGTATGGACATCCAAACAATGAATATGTATTTCATAACACTCCCCCTTGGATGTCCATAGATAATGTGCCTCGTTAAAACCTTACTAGAAAAAACACAGTGGAAAAAATTCTAGTGAAGGAAAAAAAGTAACACATTTCTAATAATATATATTTTGGTTGCCTCATTAAAAATCTTACAAGGAAAATCTAGTGGGACAAAACCTTATATGGAAAAAAGAGTACAACATGTATTAACTCTCCCTGATAAGAACTTCAGGCAAATGCTTGAGTTTTTGCATTCCAATCTTGTGCACCATCTTCTCGAAAGTTGCAGTTGGTAGAGACTTAGTGAACAAATCTACCATATTATCACTTGAACGAATATGTTGCCCGTTGATATCACAAGTCTTTTGGAGCTCATGTGTGAAGAACAACTTTGGTGAAATGTGCTTTGTCCTATCTTCTTTTATGAATCCTCCCTTCAATTGAGCAATGCATGCTGCATTATCTTCATATAAGACTGTGGGTATTTTGTCACATTTCAAACTACATTTTTCTCAAATGAGATGTATCATTGACCTCAGCCACACAATTTCTCGGCTTGCTTTATGAATTGCTATTATCTCAGCATGATTTGAAGAGGTCGCTACGATAGGCTGCTTTGTAGATAGCCAAGATATGGCAGCACCCCCACATATAAACACATAGCCTGTTTGAGATCTAGCTTTGTGTGGGTCAGATAAATACCTTGCATCAGCATAACCAACAAGATCGGGACTGCAATTGTTAGAATAAAAGAAGACCAAATCGACAGTCCCTTTTAGATACCGCAATATGTGTTTAATTCCGTTCCAGTGTCTCCTTGTAGGAGCACAACTATAGTTTGCTAAAACATTAACTGAAAATGCTATGTCAAGCCTTGTGGTATTGGCAAGATACATTAGTGCACAGATTGCACTAAGATATGGTACTTCAGGACCAAGAATTTCCTCATTCTTTTCTTGTGGCTGGAACGGATCTTTATTCACATCAAGTGATCTAACAACTGTTTGCGGTATTTCTAGATGCAATGCAAGTGTACGTATCGCAATTTGTACTAAATTTCGGTAAGACCGAGTATCGTCCACAGAGACTGATTTATCAATTACCAATTAACTAATCTTTAGTTTCCATTTGGCTAACGAATATAAGTGATTATTTCTAACTGAAGAATTAACAAACTAACATGAATTTCTAGAATAAAATAGCAATGAAAACACACGAGTAAGACCGAGTATCGTCCACAGAGACTGATTTATCAATTACCAATTAACTAATCTTTAGTTTCCATTTGGCTAACGAATATAAGTGATTATTTCTAACTGAAGAATTAACAAACTAACATGAATTTCTAGAATAAAATAGCAATGAAAACACACGAAGTTTAATTCAGTAATGAAGGAATTATGGTTTCCAATCTCCTCGACTTTCCACTCTATCATTCATTAATGCAAGACTAACGATTCTTCTTCTTATTAAGATAGCAAGTTAACTGAGATGTTCTATATTCCGGTTAGGATATATAAAAACTCAACCTAAGTGAGAACTTTCTAAATTTCTATGATAAGTTCTACCACATAGGAGGATTAAGATCAATAACCTAAAACGCTACACAGGCAGTCGTGATACTTTCGTTCAAGATTAAACCTAAGTCTAATCAACTATAGCATATTCAAATCTCGATTTGAACTCATATAGATATTGAAAACTAAGGGCCAATTAATTCTCATTCAATAACTGCAAATTGAATAGATTTTAATAGATGAAAAAGAACATTAACAATGCATTAAATCATAATAGAGCTTCAAATGATTCAACGGAAAACCCTAATAAAAGTAATTAGCTCCTAGACATGCTAAGAAAACTAATTAACTTAATATCCAACATAAACTGAATTAAAGTAAAGAAAAGAAAAAGAACTTGAACAATAGATGTCTCTAATGTCTTCTTGTTCTCTTGTTTCTTGCCTCCCAAAGTGTTCTCCCCTTCAGAAAAACGTTTCTTCCAATATATATAACGAAAAACCCCTAAAATGGACCTTTTTGCCCTTCTACTTGTTGCGCCGCGACTCTTCAGCCTTCTTCGTCCGGACTTCGATTAAAATGCTTTCCGAGCTTCCCAAGGCTTTTTTGACTCATTTCTTGTAACCGGCTATGTATTTTTGGTCCTTGATAACCGCCTATTTCCTTTGGATTCGCCTTATTCCTTTCTGAATCGCTTAAAACCTGAAAACACACAACACACGCATAATACTGCACAAAACAACTAAAAGACAAACAAAAGACTCCCTAAAATACACTCTAAAATAGTACTAAAATCTACCTAACAAACACCCCCAAACTTAAACTTTACTCGTCCTCGAGTAAAGAACTCTAGACACCCTAAAAAGAAAGAAAAACACACAAACTCTAATAATGAATCAAGTCAACCACGATAGATTATGCCTCGAAGATCATGAACATCATGCAATATAATCTTCCGGAACATTCTAGCCACTAATTTGCTATCTAGAATTTCAAGTCGGATAATCCTCAAATTTGCTTAAAGTTATTAATGCATATGACTACTCAACCATGATTATTGAAATAACCAAGTATTCAATATTATCTTATGCACAATGAATTCTCACCAACATTCCATCAGGTCAAAATTGTATAGGCTTGCTAACTTGTTATTCTCCGCTAATTTAGACAACACGTGCTCAAGAATCAGTAGGACTTTTATAGGTTATGATGATAGGCTTAGACACGGGTAGATAAAATGTCATTTAGGCTCAACATTACCATAAGCATATAAACCAACCAACCAAACTTGATATCCTTATTACAAACCCACAACAATCCCCAGTTTCTCTTCTTTACCCAATTTTTCTTTTCTTTCCGAACTACACCCCCAAACTTGTTTTTCAATGTATGTACAAGGGAGTGTAATATATTCCCATTTTTTTTTCAATCCTTTGTTCTTCTATTGATAGCACCCAATCTAAAATACCAATTACAAAGTGACAATCCCCTACTCATATACTTATATGCTCCTGAAATTCAAGGGAAGGAACATATTTGTAAAGGGTTTCAAGTAGGCTCAGAATAGGTGTCAATCAAAGAAGGGTTACTTAAGGCTCAAAGAGGGTAACTAGGGATAAACGTAATCAAGGGTGGCTTGAAAGGCTCAATCGTTCCAAAAATGGCCTAAATCATCTTCCTAAGCATGCATCATCTATGATTTCGTCTCAAATAGCAAGCAAGCAAGTTCTAGGACTTTCCACCATCTTTCCTCAAACCAAAATTCAATCATGCATAAACTAATATTTGAGTACAAGGAATTCACCAATCATGATCAAGTTTTCATACTTATTAATAATTAAAAGAAACTCAAGACCTATCCAACTTAAGCACACAGATTTATGTATTTCATGGCTATCAATTTCGTCCAACTCTATCACATGTGTACACTCAATCTCATGGGCTATTATTATCAACTTGATTCATTGACACAAGACACTCAAACACTAACACTAAAACTAAGACACTAACAATAAACAAACAACGTAACATAAACAATTAATTATTAACATAAAGCGGTAAGAGTCCCCCCAAACCTATTCAACACATTGTCCCCAATGTGATAAGTAAAGCAAAAGTAACAAGACTTACAAAACAAACTGCAGCTAAGCGATTCAGAATGGTGGTGGCGGTGGCTACTAGGGCGGGTACTGAAGAGGACAGTTCATAATTCACCAAATTATAAACAACACAGAACAAGAAACAGCAGGACAATGAGATTGTTCAAAACAAGACAAGACAAAACAAAACAAAACAAAACAAAATAAAATAACAGAATTTAAAATGTTGGGTTGCCTCCCAATAGCACTGTCGTTTAACGTCATTTAGCCAGACGTAGGTTACCTTTTCATTTCAAGATCTCTTTTCTCATCACCTCATTCATAGTTGTGATTCAACCTCCTTTGTGCCTCAATTGAAGGCCTGCTCTCATTGTCTTCGCATTGTGTTAATGCTACTTCAAGAGCATCATTACTCTTAAAGATTTCCTCAACAACCGCTTAGTTAATTACATCAATGAAAAAATAGTTGTGGCTTGTTTTGGGATACGATATCGACTGGAATACATTGAAGACCACATCTTCGCCCTGCACTCGGAGTCTCAACTCACCCTTCGGAACATCTATAAGTTCTTGACCCGTTGCTAAAAATGGTCTCCCAAGAATTATGGGCATATCAGCATCCTCATCCATGTCAAGGATAATAAAATCAGTAGAAAAATGAATTTATCCACTTTAACTAACACATCCTCAATAATTCTCCGTGGATGCTTGAGTGAGCGATTTGCTAACTGCAAGGTAACTGTGGTAGGCCTAGCTTCACCCAAACCAAGTCTACGAAACACAGACAAGGGCATCAGGTTGATACTTGCCCCCAAATCGCACAGCGCATACTGACATTCAAAATTCCCGATGGTGCAAGGAATAGTGAAACTCCCTGGATCTCTCAACTTCTGGGGAAGCTTCTTTTGCAAAATAGCGCTGCACTCTTTAGTTAACGCCACAGTCTCATAATCTCCCATTTTTCACTTTTTAGAGAGAATGTCTTTCATGAATTTGACATAACTGGGCATCTGCTCTAAGGCTTCAGCAAAGGGAATATTTATGTGCAGCTTCTTGAATATTTCCAAAAACATGGAAAATTATTTATCCAAAGAATTCTTTCTAAGCCTCTGTGGGTACGGAATTCTGATTTGAGGCTAATTACTCACTGCTGGTGGTGCCTTTTCCACCATGTGGTGGTCTTCAGTAACCCTCTCCTTCTCTGAATTAGATGTCTCACTCAATTTGTCTATATTCTCCGCAGATGGTAGAGGTGCAACTGGTTCAACTTGCTTACCACTTTTCAAAATTATAGCCTGGCATTGCTCCTTCGGATTTACAACAGTATTGCTAAGGAGATTCCCTGCGATCTGTTGTTTAACATATTCGCTAGCTGACCCACTTGTGTTTCCATGTTTTGGATAGAAGATCTCGTCTCAGTCATGAACTGAATCTGGGAATTGGTGAGGGTCAACAAGGCTGCTTGCAATTCATTGGGTTCAGCTTGTTGAACTTATGGTTTGGGCTGCTGGAACGACGAAGCTTGACTCATGGGCTGCTGTTGATTGTTTTGTTGATACTACCCTTGAAACTGCAACTGTTGGCCTTGGTCATTTCTCCATGAAAAGTTAGGGTGATTCCTCCACCCAGGATTATATGTGTTGGAGAATGGATTGGTGTAGGGGCTCTGAAAATTTCCAACTGCTTGAACATGAGCTTGGTTCATAGGAACATTGTTTGGATCCATTGTGGTGCACCGATCAAAAGTATATGGACCCCGTATATTTTACAAACCACTTGCATCTGAACAGCATTCACGGACATAGTATTCTGCTGTAATTGCTTTGTCAAAGAAGCACTTGAGCAGTTAATGCGGTGATGACAACTAGCTCATGAACTCCAGCCACCTTTCTGTTGTTGGTCGGTCTTTCATCGGACCACTGATGATTATTTGTTTCCATATCTTCCAATAGCTCATATGCCTCATTAGCACTCTTGCTCATGAATGTCTCTCCAGCAGCAACGTCAATTATGGTACGGGTCGTACCACACAACCCATTGTAAAAATTATGGACTAACATCTACTGCTCAAGCCCATGATGAGGACATCTCCTTTGCAACTACTTAAACCTCTCCCAAGCATCATACAAAGACTCCCCATCGAGCTGATAAAAAATATTCATTTCTCCCCTTAACTTCGCAGCCTTTGATGGAGGGAAAAATTTTGCAAGAAACTTCTGAGCCAAGTCTTGCCACGTAGTGATGGAGTTAGCTTGCAGAGAGTTCAACCAACTTTTGGCTCGGTCCCTTAGTGAGAATGGGAAGAGCCTCAATCTAATGGCGTCATCAGTCACACCATTGTATTTGAATGATGCACATAACTCCAAGAAATTGGCTAACTGCATATGTGGATCTTCATAGGGCAAACCCCCAAACTGAACTGTGTTCTGGACCATCTGCAGGATTGTTGGCTTGATCTCAAAATTATTTGCCTCCACAGCTGGTGGCCTTATACAAGTCTGCACTCCTGTTATGGTTGGAAGTATATAATCCCGTAAGCTTCTCACAACGGGATTCTAAGCTTGCTCCTGCACCATTTCTGGCACCCCTCTATTCAACCCATCATTATTATATTAATAGCCATAGCGGTTGAATCAGCAATTCTTTTGTTCTTTCGGTTTTGCCTGCACGCTTTCTCAATCTCAGGATTCAGAGGAACAAGGTTGTCTGCTCCTTTTCTGCTTCGCATATACCAAAGCTACCTGAAAAGTGATCACAAACACTGTACGCAGATCAAAAAATAATTTCTTAAAAAATATAATAAAAAAAATAGGTTCAGGGAACAACCAAATTAGAAATAAAATTAATTAACTTGATATTGATAATACTTCAATCACCGACAACGGCGCCAAAAATTATTTGCGGTATTTCTAGATGCTACGCAATTATATGTATCGCAATTTGTAATAAATTTTGGTAAGACCGAGTATCGTCCACAGAAACTGTTTTATCAATTACCAATTAACTAATCTTTAGTTTCTATTTGGCTAACGAATATAAGTGATGATTTCTAACTAAAGAGTTAACAAACTAACATGAATTTCTAGAATAAAATAGCAATAAAAAGTTAAAAACACACGAAGTTAAATTCAGTAATGAAGGAATTAGGGTTTCCAATCTCCTCGACTTTCCACTCTATCATTTATTAATGCAAGACTAACGATTCTTCTTCTTATTAAGATAGCAGGTTAACTGAGATGTTCTATATTCCGGTTAGAAAATATAAAAACTCAAACTAAGTGGGAACTTTCTATATTTCTATGATAAGTGTTACCACATAGGAGGATTAAGATCAATAATCTAAAACGCTACACATGCAGTCGTGATACTTTCGTTCAAGATTAAACCTACGTCTAATCAACTATAGCATATTCAAATCTCCCTTTTCAGATCTCGATTTGAACTCATATAGATAATGAAAACTAATGGCCAATTAATTCTCATTCAATAACCGCAAATTGAATAGATTTTAATAGACGAAGAAGAACATTAACAATGCATTAAATCATAATAGAGTTACAAGTGATTCAATGGAAAACCCTAGTAAAAGTAATTAGCTCCTAGACATGCTAAGAAAACTAATTAACTTAATATCCAACATAAACTGAATTAAAGTAAAGAAAAGAAAAAGAACTTGAACAATAGATGTCTCTAATGGCTTCTTGTTCTCTTGTTTCTTGTCTCCCAAAGTGTTCTCCCCTTCAGAAAAATGTTTCTTCCAATATATATAACGAAAATCCCCCAAAATGGTCCTTTTTGCCCTTGTTAAATTTAGGTTTTTCGCTGCTTTGACGTTGTCGGTGCCGCGGCTCAGCTATTAGAGCGGCGCGACGCTAATTCACCTCTGAAAATCATGTGGTCACTGCTTGAGAGGCGCCGCGGCGCTAATGTTGGGCGTCGTGGCGCTGTCGCGATGCTGATACATCCTTGCTCAATGCCTGAGAGGCGTCGCGGCTCTTCGGCCTTCTTCGTCCGGACTTCTATTAAAATGCTTTCCGAGCTTCCCAGGGCTTCTTTGACTCATTTCTTGTGACCGACTATGCATATTTGGTCCTTGATAACCGCCTATTTCCTTTGGATTCGCCTTATTCCTTTCTGAATCGCTTAAAACCTGAAAACGCACAATACACGCATAATACTGCACAAAACAACTAAAAGAAAAATAAAAGACTCCCTAAAACACACTCTAAAATAGTACTAAAATCTACCTAACAACAACCATCGGAGTACTTAATGGATGTGCTTCATCCATATAAAATAGTTTCAACACTTTTTCTGTATATGCAGATTGATAGACAAAGATACCATTTGTCAAATGTTCAATTTGTAAACCAAGACATAATTTTGTCTTTCCAAGATCTTTCATCTCAAATTCCTTCTTTAAATAATCAATCGCCTTTTTGAGCTCTGCAGAAGTTCCAATGAGGTTTATGTCGTCAACATATACAGCAAATACTACAAACTCCGATATTGTTTTCTTTATAAAAACACATGGGCAAATGACATCATTTGTATAGCCTTCCTTTAACAAATACTCACTAAGGCGGTTATACCACATGCGTCCGGATTGCTTTAAACCATACAATGATCTTTGCAATATGATTGAGTGCATTTCTCGACACTTTGAACTACATGCTTCAAGCATCTTAAATTCTTCAGGAATTTTCATGTATATTTCATTTTCAAGTGTTCCATAGAGATAGGTTGTAACCACATCCATTAAATACATCTCAAGTCTCCCATGGACAACGAAACTAATGAGATAACGTAACGTTATTGCCTCCATAACGGGTGAGTACGTCTCTTCATAATCGACGCCAGGCCTTTGTGAAAATCCTATTCAACAAGGCGTGCCTTATATCTTTAAATCTCATTTTTCTCATTTCTTTTTCTCACAAAAACCCATTTATAACCAACATGCTTAATACCATTAGGTGTTTGGACTACAGGTCTAAAAATTTCCCATTTGGTAAGTGAGTTTAACTATGATTGAATTGCCTCTTTCCATTTTGGCCAATCACATATTTCTCGGCATTCTTTAACTGATTGGGGTTCAAGATCCTCATTGTCTTGCATAATTCTAGTTGCAACATTTTAAGCAAAGACATAATCCACATTTATTTCCAAGCGATTCAAATTAGTCCTAACATCACTTGTATTTATTGATATTTCTTCATTTTCTTGAGTTTGAGACTCATTGATTTTTTCAAGAATACCAGGATTGATCAAATCTTGCATTTCTTTATGAGATTCTTTCTTAGTGTCATCTTGACCATTTATTTTTATTTTTCTATGATTTTGATCCTTAGAACCCAATGGTCTACCACGCTTCAGGCGTGCTTTGGACTCATTTTCTATGACACTAGTAGATGGTCCTACAGGGACATCAATTTTAATTGGGACATTCTCTGCAGGGATATGTGATTTGGTAAATCTTTTCAAATCTGTAAATATGTGTGGCATTTGATTTGCTATTTTCTGCAAGTGAATAATCTTTTGGACCTCTTTCTCACAAATAAAAGCACGTGGATCAAGATGAGACAATGATGAATTATTCCACAAAATTTCCCTTTTTATTTCATTATTCTCTCTCCCTAATTTTGAGAAAATTGTCTCATCAAATCGACAATTAGCAAATCGAGAAATGAATATATCTCCTGTTAATGGTTCAAGATAGCGAATAATGGAGGAGGATTCAAACCCAACATATATTCCTAATCTTCTTTGGGGGCCCATCTTGGTGCGATGTGGTGGTTCTATAGGCACATATACGGCGCATCCAAAAATTCTTAGATGAGATATATTAGGTTCTTGACCCAAAACCAATTGCAACGGAGAAAATTTATGATAATTTGTCGGTATGAAATGAACAAGTATTGCTGCATGCAAAATAGTGTGACCTCAAACAGATGTGGGCAACCTTGTTTTCATATGTAATGGTCTTGCTATCAACTGTAGATGTTTAATTAATGACTCTGTAAGGCCATTTTGAGTGTGACCATGAGCTACATGATGTTCAACTTTTATCCCGATTGATAAACAATAATCATTAAATTCTTTGGGATGAAAACTCTGCAGCATTATCAAGACGAATGGACTTTCAAAATATCAGGAAATTGTGCCCGTAATCGAATTATTTGTGCCAATAATTTTGCAAACACCAGGTTGCGAGATGACAGTAGGAACACATGAGACCATATAGAAGAAGCATCTATTAGGACCATAAATATCTAAATGATCCACTAGGTGGATGAATAGGTCTACAAATATCCCATGTATACTTTCTAAAAATTCAGGGGATTCAAACCCAACCTTTGTAGGTGATGGCCTAATAATTAACTTGCCTTGATCACAAGAAGGACAAGAAAATTCATTGTTTAAAAGAATCTTCAGGTTCTTTAATGGATGCCCATTTGAATTTTCTATAATTCATCTCATCATTATAGATTCAGGGTGTCCTTGTCGATCATGCCAAAGTACAAACATATTGGAGTCGGAAAACGTATGGTTTACGACAGAGTGTGCCTCAATTACACCAATTTTTATCCAATATAAAGAATTATTCTTGAGAACTCTAAATGTTCTCTTATTTATAATATTACCATCATAGTGACAATTATTATTTTGTCTTTTTTCATGCCCACGTTCATTCATACGGTCCTGATAATTATTTAGTCTTCTTTCAGACTTTTGATTTATCGCTCTCACATTCATATCATGGAATGGAGCAGATCCAGTTGGACGAGTTTCATAATTTTTCATCAGAAAAATATAATTGTACCTTAATCATCATTATATCATCAATATGGTGCATCGGGTCGCAGCTCCGATGTCTTACCCATATAAGACGTGATATGCCATAATATGTTGGGACTCAACCCTACATCTTATCACCATGGTGCATCATGAGTTGAAATCAATGCCTTACCCTCATAAAGTCGTGTCAGGCCATAATATGTTGAGACCCAACCCAACATCTTATCATTATGGTGCATTAGGACTTGAACCTGGTGTCTTGCCCTCAAAAAGTCGTGTTAGGCCATAATATGTTGGAGACTCGACCCAACATCTTATCATTATGCTGCATCAGGACTTGAACCTGATGTCTTACCCTCATATAATATTTATCACATGTTTTCTCATTCACCCCAAGGAATTAAACATAATTTTGCGTAGCCACAACTAGGCATAAAATAATTTTATAATATATTTTTTTAATTTTTTCATAAATACGGCTCCTGGAGCACATTTTACATCATAAAAATAAAGAATGTTTTCTTATACATTCTTGTACTTGATCTTAAATAGTTAAATCTATTCAGATCAATATTTATGTATTTTCAATCTTGTGGAATAATTGAATGTCATAAAATTTTAAAAACACAACTTGATGCTTACCTGAGGAGACCTTTCAAAGCTTATTCTTTCCTTGTACGTTTGTGAGCTACAACTTTTGTCCATTATCAGAAAACTTATAAAGAATAATTTTCTACCAGCGGTATACCAGTCCATAAATAATAAACATAGCGAGCATTTAAAAAAAATTCACTTTAAGTGATCATAATAACCAACCATAATTAATAATACCTTAAATATATTATTACTTAACTTTACAGTTATAAAGTTAAATACTTAATCATAATAAGACTTTATGAAATATTTATTGTCAGTTTAACATTTATATATTTCTTACAATTCTGTAAGTAACATTTGCTAATGGAACAGATATGTATCTCACGTTATAACCTTTACAATTTAATGAAGATACAACTAATGTTGATATTCAAATAAATATGATGATCATCACTCCCTTAATATGAATGACGATCAAGATGCAATTAATTACTGATATTTGCATTCACATATTAATTACATTTTTAGTCACGTGCAAAGTCTTTTATCATAGAGAAAAGTATTTGACACACAAATGTTTCATGTGATAGTTAATTCATCAGCTAATTCACGGGCTATACCATTACTGAATAAAATAATATATATACAAGCTCATATCGTAAACCATCATAGTTTACTTGTGTTAAATAACTCAGGCATTTTATGAATAATAAAATAATATCATATATGATCGAGCGGTAATTTTCTTATATCGTATCACATATATTCAAACATATAATAGTGATTAAGGTAAGATTATTTGATGACACATATGTGATTGTAACTATAAGACTAAAGACAATGAACATATATCAAATTCATTTAAGCTACTATAGCAACCAATGTCGTTAGTATTATTTCATGCTTATGTCTTGAGAATTCAAGATATAATTAAATTCAAGACTGGCATGTGGTTGAATGTAACTAAACTGATAATTATGTATTCCTAGAATCAAACTAATTAATTTTTTTTGGAAAACATACATTGCTTGGTGTTCGTAACACAAAAATAAAAATCATACCGAACCTTCTCAATTGATTAGATTTTCGTGCTGATAACGTGTTATAAAATTATAGCAAAAGACAAGAAATGTAGACAAAGATCTAGAGAGGAGGGATAAAACTTTCTTGTTATTTCAAGTGTATACAAGTGTCCATTCAAAGGTGAATAACATCTCAATTTATATGATGAAACCACCCAAATGGTTATGAATATTAAGTGCCCAAATTAATAGGTACATGAAATATACAAAAGGTTCATGGAACTTAGTGAATGTGTATGGACATCCATACAATGAATATGTATTTCATAACGTCTTTTTTCCCCTCTTTATTTGAGCAGCCTGCGTTAGCACTAAATATTACGTTAGAATAAATTTTCATATGAGTAATTAAGATATTTAATTGATCTCATAATAAATCTCTCTATTATTAACAGAAACGAAATGTTTTTTAATTAATTTACTAGTTGATTTGTAGCATTAAACACAATACTGACATAACTCCTGAAGAAACTATATATCATTTTATGCAAAATTAAAATGTCGTGTATTAGTAATACATCATTAAGAGTGTCTAGGCATAAAAGTGCCTAAATTAAATAATCATACATAATACGTCATGTAGTATGATTCACCAAAAACCAATTTCATAATATTATTTACGGCATAACAATTCTTATATTTGTAATTTATTTATTCATCTCATAAATGACGCTTACATTATAATTCTTACGTAACTTGTACACAAATTGAGTGATTCCTTCATAATTAAAAACTACGTACAATTAATATCAAACAGTGTTTACATACTTCTGAAACTTTTAATATTATTTATTGCACCTCATCGTTTTTTTTATATATACTATACTCTACTTATTACCTACACTTTTGATGAAAAACTACTAAGCACAATCTAATTGCAATCAGTAAAATACTTTCTTTGTCACAATTTTTGGTCACCTAAAATAAGCTTTGAGTAAATTTCCATTTAGTATTCTAACGTATTACACCTTAATTCTGAATTAGTTAAGATGTATTAATCTATAACAATCTTAATCTTTGCTCAACTCAAGTTTCATTCCAATAGTTATCATAAAGTTTCTCTATACTAGTGAATTTCTAAATCTCACATTTATAGTGAAAGCAATTTTCAACAGCAATAACAACAATAATAATTACAATAACATAATAACACTTCAATTATCTTAAACAAATTAAAATCGACTCGATGACTCTTCGTTGATCATGCCACTTATTTAATCAAGTTATTGACCAAAATAATATATTATTAACAAATAGTAGACTTAATGTAATTAAGTAATATAAAATTTAATAAGTATACTTTATATGAATTATGTACTCAGGGCCGGATCTAGGGGGGCTCCAGGGTGCTCACTCAAACACCTTCGACAGAAAATTACATTATATATGAACTATATATAAAGTAATCTTTTTATTAATTATGTACATATATAGATTTTTAATTCCATGAACACAAGAGTAGAAGTTGGCGTAGTGATTTAGGGGATTCAAAATTTACCTTGAGATTTCAAGTTCAAATCTCAAACACGACATTTTTATTTTCCAAAACCCTTAGTGAAAATTCTAAATCCGTTACGGTATGTACTTCTATTTTTTTCTTCTTAACTAAATTAGTATTTATTTTGAGTTGTAGGTCTTTGACACAAGTACCTTCCATGTTAAAATCGCTTATCGTTTGGTTTGTTTATAAAGTTATTCCGAGATTATAATTCTAGAATTACAATTCTTGTACTAATTTATCTCACCTCTTAAATAGGATAAAATAATATCAAGTTTGAGATTAGTTATACCTTCAATAAAGTAAAATTTTAATTTCAAAACTTAATCATGAGATTAATCCTTAAATGATGGGTTTTCTTGAATTTAAATAAGTAGACATCACTAATAAGTAGTCGTAATTCAAAAGGAATTGTTATTTCGATATTTAAAAGCTAGTGTCACATAACATTTTTTTGAGCGGATTGTTCTCCAAAGGCATTGGTGTTTAATATTTGTCCCTCAAATTGTTGGTCTTTAATATTTGTCTTTCGCTTATAAAAGTGGCATGATATACCTTAAGATTCTGGGATCGAACGATCGTTCAGTTAAAAATTAAAAAAAAATCAAATAGCGAGTTTGCTTTTAGGATTAAGACATACTCTGTCATAACACAGAGTTTACCTTTAGGAATAAGATAAATTTTATCTTATGATTTTTTTTTAACTGAACTGGAATTTGAATTCAGAACCTAAATCTTTTTAGGTGAAGGGAAATTTTTTTAATTTGATGGATAAAAATTAAAGAGCACCTCAAAACAAGGGATCATTTTTGCGAATTGTCCGTCAGATAATGAAAGGCGTCGAATCTCTCGTAAGCTGCGTTCACCGCCGTTAAAGTAAACGGTAATTTGGGGAATAGTATTATTTTTATAGTTAAAAGATTAAAAAAAGGAATAATTTTGATTCCTTGACAAAATCAACGCAGGTACCAAAACGACACCGTTCCAAAGTCCCTTTCCCTTGCTCAGTTTTGCACGTAGGAAAAAAAGAAATCTAAGCAAACAAATCCAAAACAAGCATCTCATTAACATTGTTTTATATATGTAATGCATGTGTTTGGAAACTACAAAGATGAATAAAACTAGGAGGAACAATATGGGAAAGAACACATGAAACTGAGCTAGCCCCTCAATGTTCTTTCCTTTTATAGCATAAATATGGCTGACGATTTTTGTTTTTTCACCAAGGTTTGTTTTTTTCCTCCCATACCCAATTTGTTATATTAATTCTTGGTTTGGGTTTCCATAGGGTGTATTTTGTGGTTTCTTGATTTGGGTTTTTAATTATTTGCTTAAAGTTTAAGCCTTTTTGTTGTTATTAATATTCAAGGGGAGCAAAAATCAGCTTTTCTCTTTATTGTTTTGTATTTCTTTAGGTTTACAATTTGTTTTAAGCTTAGCTTTGTATGATGAGAATCTGGGATTCTTCTGCATCACAAAACATTGTTTTTTAGTTGCTTAAAGTTTTAGGCTTTTTTATAGTTGTTAGCATTCAATGGGAGTAAGCTCAAGCTTCTCTTTTTGTTCCTTGATTCTTACTTTAGTTATCATTGTAAAATTAGTACAGTAAGGATGGTAAATTGGATTATTTGGTATGGGAACAAAGGTTTTTAGTTTGAAGTAATTCAAATAATTCCCTATTCTATGTTTGGGCCATTATCCATACCCCACCCCCACCCCCCCTTCTTTTGATTCAACGTTACAACAACAGCCAATGTTGTTTCTGCTTTACTTGAGCCTGAGGGTCTATCGGAAACATCTCTACCTGCCAAGGTAGGGATAAGGTCTGCGTGCATGCACTCTACCCTCCCCAGACCCCACTCGTGGGATTGCACTGGGTATGTTGTTGTTGTTAGAACATCAGCCAAGATTTATTTTCTACTTTTGTCATTAAAAGAATGTACAATAGTTATGTATTATCTAGGTAATGAAGTGCCTTGAGATAATTTAGATTGTAGAGTTTACTTTGATTGATTAACCCCTTAAAGTCTGTGTACATCCTACCCTCCCAGACCCCACACGGATTACACTGGGTATGTTGTTTGTTTGTATTCTTATGAGGAGATCTTATTAGTAGTTGCAATTCTCAGAGGAAAAAACTTGGAATGAGATGGCATAAGTGGAATGTATACCGAGGGTTGATGTAGCTTAGTGCAACTAATTTGGGATTGAGGCGTACTTGATTGATAACTATTTTTGAGCAACTTATTTTTTAAAGGTAAAGAAGACTGAAGTCCTTAGAAGTTTATCTTCTTATTCCATTCAGGATTCCTTCATCATAAAGCCCCCAAAGAAATCTCCGATGATGCTCAGAATGGTGGTCTTAATTTTTGCAATGGTATGTGGAGTTTATATATGTTCAGTCGGCCTGAAACAAATTGGTGTGCATTCCAGTGGAAGGTTATCAAGTATTCATGTGGTTGAAAAGCCATGTGAGGCAACTGATATTGAACCTTCAGAAAAACCTTATGTGCACTTCCCCAAGCCAAATACTTTTAGCCGGTGAGGCATTTATTATTCTGTTTTTATGTTTTGGGTTTTTCCTTGTGAATAAAATTACTGAGTTTCTGTCTTCTGTATATTCAGGGCCGAATGTGCTTGCAATCGTGTAAGGTATTTTGCAATATTATCGACACAGAGATCTGGCAGTGGATGGTTTGAGACATTGTTAAACAGTCATATGAATATAAGCTCTAACGGGGAGATATTTTCTGTTAAAGTCCGGAAAAGTAACGTGTCAACCATTTTGGAAACTCTGGACAAACTTTATAACCTAGACTTTTTGACGAGTGCTTCCAAGAATGAATGTACAGCTGCAGTTGGACTCAAGTGGATGCTTAATCAGGTAAGCGCTTCTTGAAAATTGTGATATAAATTCTATGAGATTGTTAAAGAAGTACTTCTGAATGTATCTCTACTGTATCACAAAACCTTTTGTCATGTTAATCTTCCTAATTAACGTCCTGTTCAATAGTTTGTACTCCTAGATAGTGTGTTTTCCAGGGTAAACTTTATTTGTGAAATGAAGCACACTTGTTTAATGCTGAGATATTTATCTAGCAATTTCTTTTTTATGGGGTATTTATCTAACACTTTCTTATTCCTACATTGAATTTGTTTTGTTCATATGCTCAGAGTGGGGACTATTAGTGGATACAGTTTGATGCTTAAAACAAGGTTAGGCTGTAGATGTACTTGCACAGTGGAACGTTCTTCCGGTTCTGTCAGCTTTGGTTTGAAGCGCCGCTTATAAATATGCTTTCTCTGTTGTGTGCTGTTTTAAAGTGAACATGCCAGGAGAACTAAAACTGAAAATCCAGTCCTATGCTGATTACTTCGTATTTTTTTTGGCTTTGTATAGCACCCAACTAGTTCTGGATTGAGGCACAGTTGTTGTGTATATTTGACATCAGGACTTACTCTGGGGTCTAGCAGAATCATTTTGGTTATTGAAAGTTGCTTAGCTCTTGACTACTGAGTTTGATATGGTATAAAGTTGGTGAATAACGCCTAGCACTATCTTAGATTCTTAGTGCACGTATATTGGGTGATTAATGAAAAGTTTTGCTTATTGATCAAGAAAGATATTATATAGAGATTATGGAACCTAATGCTTGAAGATTAGAGTAAGATGGGTCTAAAAGAATCATTAGCATTGTGTTATCTTGAAATAATTTCTTGACATATGACTAGTAGAAAATAGTTACAATTACCAGATATTAAATGCTTGGCTCCTCACTCTTCCCACCTTCCCCTGGCCCCCAACCGCTCTATGATAGGTGAAGATAGTCTTCAAAACTATAATTACTTTGCTAACGAAATGTTGGCTTTACCAATCATTTGCTACTTTAGAAAATTTAAAATTAGATTGGAAACGTTCTTTGCAAAAACTCTTCTTGGCATACATGTCTACCTTTGTACTGCTTTCTCTTTTCATGTTTATGGAGAATGCTGTTGATTGCAATTCTGTTTGAATGTCCTTACAGGGTCTGATGCAGCATCAAGAGCAAATTGTTGAATATTTCAAAACTAGAGGAGTTTCTGCTATTTTTCTCTTCAGAAGAAATCTATTGCGCAGAATGGTTTCAATGCTAGCAAATTCCTACGATCAGAATGCTAAGCTGTTAAATGGAACCCACAAGTCTCATACACATTCTCCTAAGGAGGTCAGTCATCCGCTCTATTTCCCTCTTATGTAGACACCAATGCTTTATGTCTCTATGGTGTCCTAACAAATATAATTGTTATTCAGGCTGCGATACTTGCAAGTTACAAACCCACGATAAACACAACTTTGCTGATCCCCAACCTGAAGCAAGTAGACGACATGGCTGTAAAAGCTGTGGGATACTTCAATAGCACTCGACATGTTATATTGTACTACGAGGACATAATAAAAAATCAAACAGTAAGTGTTCGCATATTCTACCGTGCTTACTTTGTTCATTTTGTTCGCTGTGCTTACGTTTCCAGTTTGCGATTTTCCTCACAGATACTGAACGATGTTCAAGATTTCCTGAAAGTTCCTAGAAAGGACCTTCACAGTCGTCAAGTGAAGATACACAAGGGGCCCTTGTCTTCACAAGTTGAAAATTGGGTTGATGTTGAAAAGACACTCAAGGGAACGCCGTACGAAAGCTTCCTACATGCAGATTACAAAATATAGATTTGCAGTCGTCGTGTACAGATGTAGCTTTTGTTGTTCAACTCGATTCTTTGATTATTTACTGTTAGGAGAAGCAAACACTTGATCTTAGCCAAAAGGCCGAGAAAGGGGAGCTGCTGGTTCAGATTTTGGTAGCTGCAGATTGTCTTCTAGTTATGCCACACCAGGTGATGAAAGTTGTCTTGATTTTCACGTTAAGTAGAAATTTATTTGAAATTTCATTTTCGACAAGTTAGGAACTTGTAACTGATATGATTAACAAATTTTGCTAATTTTGTTATTAATGTTTCTTTCCTTTCTCTACCTCCTAAGGTAGGGGTAAGGTGTGTGTACACACTACCGGGATTACACTGGGTATGTTGTTTGTTTCTTTCCTTTCTCCTTCCAGAAAGGCACGAGTAATTAAGTGTTGCCTTTAATTAAGTGTTGCCTTCAATTTTCCTGTGTAGATAAATTGCATTTAAGGTATAGTCTCGGATGATTCTTCTTAATGACAAGTTACTATCAAAAGGGAAAGTACTTACACACTGTGTTTACGCCAACGAGTAATTTAACCTAAAGAACTACAAATTTAAGTGAGTATACATATTACTTGTCCACGGTTAGGTGTCAAAAATAATTTAAGAGACATGTCTTGCATTCATCGGTTTATTGCAAACACTGATATTATGGGTGGGTGGTGAAGTGATAATGGACTAGTAAAAGAAATAGGACAATACAACCAAATGTGTAAGCATTCATTGAATTCATGTGATGTTAGTATGTAAGCGTTGGATTCTACCAACCTTATCTCCTCTTCATCCACCAAAGTCTTGTTTGTGACATAAAATGGATGGAGAAGACAAAGAAAAAGAGTGAAGTTTTTACTAAAATGGATGGAGAAGACATAAAATGGATTGAGAACCTTAATACTTTCAAAGAACCTCCTCAATCCAATTATCCAAGCAAATGGTTGAAAAGGAAAGGTCAAATTCGCAAAGGAAAAAAAAGGTGATATATTATATGTTAAATGTTAGTACTATGGAATGGAACACTTTAGCACTTTATAGTATACTTAATCCAATCCTTTATGCTGGGAGTAACTAGTGTAAAAGGATGAAGAACAAAATTTTCAAATTCATTTGCGTATCCATTTACTAAAATTTAATCAAGAAAGATTCCATTCCAACTTGCCCAATTGGCCTACCAAATGATCCCTTACCCCACAAAATTACAAGGACTAATCATATTTTATTGGCATAGTATTTTATTATTATAATTTATAATGTTAGTGCTATCACTTTACCCCTTTTATACCAACTAGAAAGGACCTTTCAGCTCCTATAATAAAAGTCATCGCAAGATTAAAGCACAAGTTGTCGACTAAAAGTTGACACTAATCCGTAGGATTAAAAAAAAAAAATTATAATTGGCACAACTGGGCACAACTTAGCACAACTGGGGGCATATTAGTAATACACGTCTTTTGTACAAAAATACTCTTTGCCTTTAAAAAATAAAACAAAATTTGAATTTCCCCCTCTCTCCCTATTATAATAATTTCTTACCTCTTCCCAATAAATAATATTACTATATCGTGCACGCCTAAGTCTACTTTTAGGTTTTTTTGTTTATTTTTTCTGTAAATACAATAAGTGTATAATACAAAAAATATATTTATACATACGGTAACACTCTTCTATTGGACGTATATATTAAAGAGTGTTATTTAGCCACTCTTTTTCTCTCTCACTTCATTCTTCTACATTTTTCCTTTTCTTTAGTTTTCGAAACCCTAATTTTTTTCATCTAATGGGTTATTTTTATGTTGTCTTCAAAGGTAGAAAGCAAGGAATATATAGAGTGATATGAATGTGAAATCACCATTTTCACACACCCAATAATTTTCTCCGATTCAAGGAATCCTAAAAAAAGCTTTTTTTAAACGTGCGTACCTAGTCTCAAACTCGGGACCTATACGTTCTATACTAAGGGTGTAACCGTTATACCGGAGTAGTACAACCGCTGCTAGTCATCAAAATGGTTTTATCCGCAACATTATATGAAAGTTGCACCGATTAAAAGGAAATCAAAATAATTTTTTTTTTATTAAACACGTGTAACTAGACTCGAACTCGAGACCTAGAGGTTCTAAACTAGGGGCGTAACCAACTCGAGACCTAGAGGTTCTAAACTAGGGGTGTAACCAACTCTAGACCTAGAGGTTCTAAACTAGGGGCGTAACCAATATGCTGGAGCAGTACAACCGCTGCTATTCAACAACCTTAAATGGTTTTATCCACTATTTGATAATAGACATTTTTTTTAAAATCAAAAACTTTTAAAATCAAATAGCAACCCAATAATGCATGCATTATCATTGTGTCTTATTAATACCATGTTTGATACAATTTTCAACCTATGTATAACTAATGTAATGCAACAACGTTAAGTGAATAAATAATATTAGCGTTAATTAGTCACATATATATAAATAATGTTATGCAAGCATTAGTTATTTATAGAATAATATCAAATAGGATGTATAACCATGATGTTAGCAATGCAAAGGTTTTTAACATTCTTAAAGTCGCAATTTCCCCTGAAGTCACTTGGTAATAAATCAAATTAAGAATTTTCATTCTTAATAATTTTTTCAATTGTGCAACAAAGCATAACGGGAATATAAGTGAATATATAATGTTATAGTTTTCTTTTATACGGGTTTGCGTACGCTACTAAGAATTTTGATGGTGCTCTAAATTGGATAATGTGTTTAGAGTCGCCACCTAATTTATATGTAAATTAGGAAAACTGGTGTGAAAAGGTTTATTCAACAATTTGAAAAATTATATCTAAACCAGAGTCAAGGTAAGGGTTCTGGTGATCACCCGGGGAAGGTATTAGCACCGCGATATTAAGGATCCGTAGAATACAATTGACCTATGTATTCTATAGCATGCCTTTAAAATGATAAAATTGTTTAAGGTTTAAAATCCGCAAAGTAATTGCCATTTTCACATATTCAAAAACTCAAAATTTTGTTTAAAACATAGAGTTTAAAAACTTCCACCGAAATAGTATGCACGAGATGTTTAATCAGCTTAATTTACGGACTAAGAGCACTCAAAGGTAAATTTGAGTAGAACTTCACATTTAATCCAACTATTTGATTATTATACACTTGCATCTTCTATTTAAAAAATCTTTTCAAATCTCAAAAGTGAAATAGTTCCTCTTAAAATATTAAGTTTGGTTTATCAAAGGTATGAAACAAATAACTTTTTTTTTAGTTCATTAGTATGCTATAGTCTCATAGTCAACATCATATTCTATATCCCAAAATACTTGAACAAAACTCAAGTCCAAGATATTATTAATTTGCCAAAGATTATTTATCCTATTGGGCTCAGCCCAAACTATAACTTAAATCAAAGTGTTCATATTTAAGCCCATTTCCCATTTCAAATTCAGAATTTAAAGTCTAAAGTTCAAATTCTTTAGAGTCCAAAAATCAGTTTGAAACTTAGTCAAAAAAATCAAATTTTGTTTTCAGTTTTAAGTGTCCCAAAAACAGTTTCTTTGTCTAAAAAAACAATCCATTTATTTTCTGCTTTAGATTTGTACAAGTCCTAAAATCCACTTAGGCGATTCTAAACTAAACGATATACGTATCGTTTTGCTTATCTTAGATTCCAACCATAATAAATTTCAATTATCAAAGTATTTTTGTTATAATATATATACACACATATACAAATGATATATAATTGAAAGGGAGATAGAGTTTAGGCTGGTGGACCTACCGAAGCCCACCAGTTAGCTATTTTTATCCATAACTGGGTCTTCAAAGCAAATATTAGCTTCATTTGAATTCTTTTTGACCCAAATGTATGTTATTGGGATTCAACCCATTCGGCAGAGTGGATAAGGATAAAAACCATTAAACCAATCTCAGAAAAAATAGATAGCAGAGGGATAACCTCACCTTATGAGGGGTGGGGTCATGGTGGGTGGTGGTTGAGGCTCTGCGGAGTAAGGGCAAAGGCAGTTAATGCCCTTGACCCAATTGGAAGGGCAACAACTGCAGTAGCATCAACGTACCATATCCAGGTCACCATTTTTTGCAATGGAGGAAACGTACAGAGAAAGCCTAGGGTTTCTTTCCAAAGTGTAAAAATAAAAAGGGGTGTTGGGATGTTGTTTTTTTTTTGTTGACGAAGGAATCGCTTGCCATTCTTCTCTCGAGTGAGCACGGGGTAAACCCGGGACGACGCAATAGCGCCGCAAACCACGTCGCCGATTAACCACACTTGGCAAGCCATGTGTGACAGGCTCAACCAAGAAGGTTTATGCAGGGGATCGAACTCGTGACCTTGCGGTCTCGCGCTCTACTGCTACACCAACTTGGCTACCCTTGCGGGTGGGGTGTTGTTGTTTAACGCCTAAAAGGTGGGTTTGGGCCGGGTCTGGTTCTTTGGACCCTGACCTGGCTGATTTTTAAAAGGGAATAAAGAGCCCAAGTCATTTTTAATTAAAATACAAAGCAGAGATCACATTTTGCAAATGTGGTCATGTTTTAAATTAAGAAAAGGTCAAAATTATTTCCGAAAACATCCTAATTAGATTAGGAGCTTCGTTGGAAGCCCAATTTTGACACTAATTAGAATTAAAGAAATTAAAATAATGTAAATGTCTCTTAAATTTAAAACATGATTTAAAATTGAGTCGTAATTACATTATCGCAATTAATTAACAATTTCATGAATTTGACGGAGCGGAACTAACTTTTTGATTTTGAGGATCCTTTTGAAATAATTATATTTATAATTATAGGTTAAAATTTTAAAAAAATCACAATTAATGATCGAATTATGTAAAATTAGGATATGATATATTAAGGGATACTTTGTCAAATGAAATAACAAAATACTCCCGAATAATTTTATAAAATCATATTCACTTTGTGAAACTCGGGAACTCGACATAATTAAATAAGATTATCGGAGGATAAAAATTAGGTGTCAATAACTGCCACTTCGTTATTCGGGGATGGCTAGGCCATTCATGAACAATGAATTTTGACTAACCTAGTTTTTAGCCTACCAATAAGAAATTACTTCCTGTTTTTATGCGATATTTTTGAAAATTGTGGTCGGACCCTGATTTTTGAGTTTCCTATATATCTCAGGTTGCATGACAATTTAGGCTGCTTGTAGTTCGACTCAATTAGACTTCTAAAAGGTTGATAAAAGTAAAACTATCAGACCAGGAAGCTCCAGAATGACATTGTTGGAATGTGACCAATCCTCGAAGATTGAGTGGCCTACATATCCCCGATTTCGGGAATCAGGTCACTTGTAGTTTGACTCGATGACCCAAAAAAGGTGTCCCTTATGTAGGAATCCCTTTGACCTTTTCGGTGTATGCCCGATCGATTACGGGTTTTAAAAGTAAATATTCGCGACTTGCGAGCTATGTCGATGTGGAGTGATGTTCAAGCTCATATGTAGAGAGCTTGACTCTTGTTGACATATATTTTCAATCGACCGCCCAAGAAAAAGTTTCACGTTTGCTCCACATATATCTGGATCTGGTCTTTTGCTTTCCACCTTCGGTAGCTTTGACCTATCTCCATATACTGAGACCTGCGTGTTAGTTATTATACTTTATATTTTCAATACCGCGTGACTTTTTTATTGTACATTCTTGGGTGATTTTCCTTTGAGCAGGTGCCTCATTTGACACCGTCTGTTTCTGTTGACTTGCTGTGGAATGCTTGTCCGAGCGGATGCCACATTCAATACCGTCTGACTCTCTGTTTGATTTCGTCATTGAATATGTAGTTTTATTTATGGAAAGATGACTGTGGCTTTCGGCCGGGAGTACATCATTCGAACTTGGAGGTGAAGCCTGTAGCCTTTCAACTAGAATTACATCACCCTGACTCTATTAAATAAAGATGAAAACTCTATAGAATGAAAACCATGACCATCTTGGCAGGCAGTACGTCATTTAATTGGAGTGAAGACTGCGACATTTTCGCCGTAATTACAGCACTTGACTCGATATAGAATGAAAATCACGACCATCTTGGATGACATTACATCATTCAACTGGAGTGAAGACTGCAACACTTTGGCCAAAATTACATCACCTGACTCAATATAGAATGAAAACCACGAGCATTTTGGCTGGCATACATCATTCAACTGGAATGAAGACTGCAACACTTTAGCCGGAATAACATCACCTGACTCGATATAAAATGAAAATCATGACCATTTTGGCTGGCATTATATCATTCAACTAGAGTGAAGACTACAACACTTCGGCTGGAATTATATCACCTGACTCGATAATGAATGAAAAACCATGACCATCTCGGCTACCATTACATCATTCAACTGGAGTGAAGACTGCAACATCTCCGCTGAAATTACATCATTCGACTGGAGTGATGACTGTAACACTTGGGCCGGAATTACATCACCCGACTCTATGGAATGAAGACCATGACCATATTGGCTGGCATTACATCATTCAACTGGAGTGAAGACTGCAGTACTTGGGCCAGAATTACATCACCTAACTCTATATAGAATGAAAACCATGACCATATCGGCTAGCATTACATCATTCAACTAGAGTGACTACTGCATCACTTAGGCTGATATTACATCACCTGACTCGATATAGAATGAAAACCATGACCATCTCGCATGGAATTATATCATTCAACTGGAGTGACGACTGTAACACTTGGGCCAGAATTACATCACCTGACTCAATATAGAATGAAAACCATAATCATCTCGACTAGCATTACATTATTCAACTGGAGTGAAGACTATAGAATTTGGGCCGGAATTACATCACCTGACTCGATATAGAATGAACCTAATAACCATCTCAGTTGACATTACATCATTCAACTGGAGTGACGACTGTAATACTTGTCCATAATTACCTCACCTGACTCGATGTAGAATGAAACCATGACCATCTCGACTGTCATTACATCATTTAACTGAAGTGAAGACCGCAACACTTGGGTCAGAATTACATTACCTGACTCGATATAAAATGAAAACCATGACCATCTCGGTTGACGTTACATCATTCAACTGGAGTGAAGACTGCAGCACGTGGGCCAAAGTTACATCACCTAACTATGGAATGAAGAAGATGACCATCTTGGCTGGCATTACATCATTCAACTGGAGTAGCGACTACAACACTTGGGCCATAATTATATCACCTAACTCAATATAGAATGAAAACCATGACCATCTCGATTGGCATTACATCATTCAACTAGAGTGACGACTGCATCACTTGGGCCGAAATTACATCACCTGACTCGGTATAGAATGAAAACCATGACCATCTCGGCTGGCATTACATCATTCAACTAGAGTGAAGAAGGCAACACTTGGGATAAAATTACATCTCTTGACTCGATATAGAATGAAAACTATAACCATCTCGGCTGACATTACATCATTCAATTGGAGTGAATATTGTAGCACTTGTGCAGGAATTACATCACCTGACTCTATGGAATGAATACCATGACCATCTTGGCTGGCATTACATCATTCAACTGGAGTGAAGACTACAACACTTGGGCCGAAATTATATCACCTGACTCTTTGAATGAAGATTTCATGTGTTAGGATGGAATTACATCATTCAACTCTTCGAATGAAGACTATAGCCATTAGGCAGAAATTACATCATTCGAATCTTTGAATGAAGAATATAGTCGTTAGGCTAGATTATATCATTCAACTGGAGTAAAGACTGCAACCGTTAGGCCAAAAATACATCTTCCGACTTTTTGAATGAAGACTGCATCCATTAGGCTGGAATTACATTATTCGACTCTTTGAACGAAGACTATATCCATTAGGCCAGAATTACATCATTCAACTCTTTGAATGAAGACTGCAGTCGTTAGGCCGAAATTATATCATTCGACTCTTTGAGTGAAGATGCAGCCATTAGGCTGGAATTACATCATTCGAATATTTGAATGAAGACTGCAGCCATTAGGCCAAAATTACATCATTCAATTCTTTGAATGAAGACTGCAGTCGTTAAGATGGAATTACATCATTCGACTCTTTGAATGAAGACTGCAATCGTTAGGTCAAAATCACATCATTCGACTCTTTGAATGAAGACTACAACTATTAGGTTGGAATTACATCATTCGACTCTTTGAATGAAGACTGCAATCATTAGGCCAAAATTACATCATTCGACTCTTTGAATGAAGACGGCAACCGTTAGGCCAAAATTACATCATTCGACTCTTTGAATAAAGACTACAACCATTAGGCCGTAATCATATCATTTGACTATTTGAATGAAGATTGCAGCCGTTAGGCCGGAATTACATCATTCAACTCTTTGACTCTTGAGATTAGGTTGCATATGCTTCAATCATGAGCAAACAAGTTAGTAGAAAAAAATTGTTATCCTTTCGATAATGTTCCAGTGACATGCAATCACAGAAATATTCGTTAGTTTCCTATATGGTCAATCTGCGGTGCCGACTCTCGGCATGTGGTTTCACTTTTCATCGGTCTCGACCTTTTTTCGGCCACGGCATGGTGAGAGAAAATGTTAATAATAGAAATGTTTGACAAAATGTTTTTTTCAAAAAGGAATGCCTTTAAAATAATTTATATATAAAAGTCTTGCCAACTCATGTCATGACATTGTTCTCTTTAGCGAGGCTTTCTAAATGTCTTCGATGCTCTACTCTCGTTTCTTTGTCTTGCTCTTGGTGAAATTTTTGAGCTTTCTCAAAAAAAATTGCCCTAGTTGCATACTTGGAACGGTTGATTCTTGGGCCGATTTGTGTTTGAGGAATTTTTTGAGCTTCTCTCAAAACTTCTGCCCTAATTTAGACGTTTTGACTGGCTAATCCTTTGAGCATTGTTGTTGATGGAATTTTTGATATTTTCTAAAAAATTATGCCCCAGTTTTTGTCGTGTGTGGTGATTTTTCAATTTCTTGATACCTTTGAGGTTTCCTAGGGGTTTATTTGGAAGTTTTGTTTGGTACGACCGAGCTCGAAGAGCCTCTACGTATCCCATTTTAGGAATCAGGTCGAAACATAGTTCAGGGTAAATATGGTTGATTTTTAATGTAATGCGACTGAGCCCAAAGAGCGCCTATGTATCCCTCTTTGGGAATTAGGTTCTTCTATTGTTCATATTATATAAAAAATGGTGGATTTGGGTAATGTTGCGATCGAGCCCGAAATGGACGCCTACGTATCTCCTCTTTTTGATTGGGAATCAGATCCTCGCGTAGTTCGTTACATAGAATAGTTTTAGTTTTCTAATGCGATTACAAGTAAAATAAAGGAAATTACAATCAAAGAAAAGTGTGATTACAAGTAGAAGGGTTACAACCTTGAGAAGCGCGCCTTTATGCGTAGTACCTTTTGATTGCATCTGAGTTGATCACTTTGGGCCACTCTTGGTCATCCATTTTAGCAAGGATAACAACTTCCCCGATATTACTGTGTGCATCATATAGGGCCCTTGCCAGTTAGGTGCGAACTTTCCTTTATACTCATCTTGGTATGGAAACACGCGCTTGAGCACCAATTGTCCGATTTGAAAGATTTGGGCTTGTACCCACTAGTTGAAGGAATGTGCCATTCTATATTGATACAGCTAGACGTGGCATACAACAACTATCATTTTCTCATCAATCAGAGCCAGCTGCTCGTATCTCTTTTTCGAACCCATTCTGCATTGTCCAACTCTGCTTCTTGTATGATTTTGAGTGACGGTATCTCTATCTCAGCTGGTATTACAACTTCAGTGCCATATACAAGCAATATGGAGTAGCTCCGATTGATGTTCGGGTGGTTGTATGATATCCCAGTAACGCATAAGGCAGTTATTCATGCCAATCTTTGTAGTTGTCGATTATTTTCCTTAGGATCCTTTTGATGTTATTGTTTCCTGCCTAGACTCCATTCATCTATGGCTGATATGTGGTTGAATTCCGATGAGTGGTACAAAACTGTTCACAAATATTCTTCATCAGATGGCTGTTCAAATTTGCTCCGTTATCCGTTATGATTGATTATGGGATGCCGAATCGGCATATGATGTTGTGGCGTACAAAGTCGGCCACCACTTTCTTCGTTACCGACTTGTGGGACGTAGCTTCAACCCACTTTTTGAAGTAATATATAAGGACCAGGATGAAGCAATGCCCATTAGAGGTTGTTGGCTCTATAGGCTCTATGACGTCCATACCTCAGGCTACGAATGGCCAAGGTGAGCTCACGACGTTAAGTTCATTCAGAGGGACCTTGATTAAATCTCCATGAATCTAACATTGATGGCACATTTGCACGAATCGGCTATAATCGGTTTCCATTGTGATCCAATAGTAGCCTGTCCTCAGAATTTTCTTAGCCATGATGAACCCATTCATGTGTGGCCCACAAGTTCCGGTGTGTACCTCCTCAAGAAGCTTTATGGCCTCAGCAGCGTTGACACATTGGAGTAACCCTAGATCGGGTATCCTCCTGTAAAGTACTCCTTTGTTTAGGAAGAAACCACTTGTCATTCTTCTAATGATCTTTTTCTTATTGGCCGTGGTGTTTTTGGGGTACTCTCATTTTTTCAAGTACGTGCTTATATCGACATACCATGGTTTGTCATTGGGTTTTGCTTCCACGTGGGAACAATATGCATGTTCTTCTTTGATGCTGATTTCCACCAGATCAATGTGACTTCTTTCTAGATGTTGAATCATGGATGATATGGTTGTAAAAGCATCGAAGAATTCATTCTGAGACCTCAGTGTATGACAAAATTCAATCATTTTGAATCCATTGCACAACCTTTGTGCCAAGTTGACATATGGTAGAATCTTCTCATTTTTGGTGGCCTATTCTCCTCGTACTTGGTGAATTAATAGATCAGAATCCGACTACCAAAAATTATGTGTGTCTATATCAATGGCTACACGAAGCCCTAAGATGTAGGCTTCATACTCTGCCATATTGTTTGTGCATTGGAAATTGAGTTTCGCTGCCATCAGATAATGTTGACCTATTTCTAAAACCAAAACTGCTCTAATCCCGAAACCTTTATAGTTGATGGGTCGTCTAAGAACATTCTCCAACCTAAATAGACGTCGGTTGTCTATTCTTCAACTATCATTATGTTTTCATCAGGGAAATAAGTCCACAACGGTGCGAGCTCTTCGTCGACTAGGCTTCCTACTAGCAAATCAACTAGTGCTTGCCCTTTGACGGCTTTCCGAGCCATGTACTTGATGTCGAACTCACTCAACAACATTTTCCACTTTTCCAACTTCCTTATGAGCATGGGCTGATGGAAAACGTAATTTTAAGGGTCCATCTTGAATATCAAGTGAGTTGTGTGCACCGACATGTAATGCCTTAACTTTTGCGCTATCCATGTTAGCACATAACACGTCTTTTCTACCAAAGTACATCTGGATTCACTTGGTGGGCGCATCCTTTTTTAACAACTTAAAGATGGGCTCTACGATCACTATAGATTGCGCTATGAAGCGCCCAATATAGTTTAACATTCCCAGGAAGCTCATTACATCCTTCTTGATAACCGGCGGATGAAGCTCTTGGATAGCTTTAATCTTTGTAGGATCTAGTTTGACACCACTGCAATTGACGATAATCCCTAGTTATTTTCCAGCAGGTTCCCTGAAGCCGCATTTCACCGGATTCAGCTTCAAATTGAACTTGTGAAGCCTGTAGAAGAATCTCTGCAAGTGTATGATGTGGTCAGGAACTTCCCACGACTTCATTATGACATCATCCACATAGATCTCAATTTCCTTATGTATTATATCATGGAATATGGCGGTCATCGCTCTTATGTAAGTGGCACCAGTATTTTTGAGACCAAATGATTGTAATTCATGCTTCATGCAGTTATCGATGAGTATGTGGATGTTCATGAGTGGGAAATTATCCTTTGGAGTAGCGCGATTGTGGTCTCTGTAGTCTACACAGATTCTGATTTTCCCATCTTTCTTTTGCACTAGCACGATGTTGTCCAACCATGTGGGGTACGGGGTTACATGTATGACCCCTGACTTAATCTACTTCTCGACCTCATCTTTGATTCTTATGCTAAGATCAGGCTTGAACTGTCGAATCTTTTATTTAACCAGGGTGAATCCCTTGTTGATAGGCAGCTTATGAGCTACGAAGTCTGTACTCAACCTGGGCATATCCGTGTATGACCACGTGAATACGTCGAGATACTCTTTTAGCAGATTTATCAATTTTTCTTTTTGGGGCACGTCCAAATGCATACATATCCTTGTTTCTTTAATAGTTTCCCATCTCTGAGGTCAATTGCTTTAGTCTCATCTAAATTAGGCGTTTGCCTATTCTCGTACTGATCTTCCTCATCGACGAGGTCTTCTAGTAATTTTATTTCTTCATCGTACTCTTCGTACTCTTTGTCTTCTATATCACTTGACTCGCTCGTCTCACGATATGTCATGATATTATGAGTTGCTTTTATGTTATTACTTAAAAACAAGGCAAAGTAATATTAGTATGTAAAACACATGTTATATACGTGAATAAATAGTAAGTAAAGATTGTTTTGTATAAATTTGAGGCTTTTCATTGAACTTGATAAAAGCAAAAATTGTGGTCTTGACCCGGATCAATCGTCGAGTCATTTCCATTTTTGAATAATACTTAATAATTTAAAGACATAAGGGTAAAGACTCGGGCCTCAAGCTGATTTTCACCAATTTTTAAAGAAAAAGTAAAACATTTTCTCTACAAATGAGCGAAAAGTTGGGTAGAGGTCCAATTGGACAAATGTTCATCTAGGTCAGCGTCGCGGATTGTGGGTGCTTCAAATCACTCCTCTATTATTGTGGCACATTCTTCTTCTTGGAACAACATCCCCAAACCTTCTTCTGGGTCCTCGCTATTATATGTGGCCATGCGTACCAGAAATGACTAGTATAATCTAGGAAAGAGTTTTCTCATCTCTGGGAGCCCCCTTTTCTTTTGGTCAACCTCAGAGGCTTATGTGAAGCTTGGTCTATACCCAAGGCCGAAGCGATACTCGTTACCCGGGATCGACATTAGTTCTATAATAACTTAAAGCTCTTTTCCTATGTCCTTGACTGGCTCAAACCCATTTTGGAGCATAGTAGAGGCGACCATTTTGTAGGCCGGTCACATTGGGATGTCTTCAACATTTTTGCGGTAGTCAAATCCCGCGAGTTCCATCACATGAAAGTCGGTGTCTTTAGGGACCTCTTCAATTACCGGTATATAGTTGTCGGGGTAATTATGGATGCTTCCCGCTCCATGGATCACGACCTCGTGATCTTCTAAAATAAACTTCATTGATTGATGGAGAGATGATAGCACAGCTCCTACCATGTGTATCCATGGTCTCCCTAGTAGGAGATTATATTTGGTGTTGATATACATGACTTGGAACTCTGTGATGAACACAGCGGGCCCCATCTATATACTGAGGTATATTTTACCTATAGGGTCACTTTTTGCCCCATCAAAAGCTCTCACATTAGTACGACTCTGGCATAGTTTCTGATGTCGTACCCTAGCTGCTTTAAGGTAGATACGGGGCATACGTTGAGTCTTGCCCCACCATCGATGAGTACCCTAGAGATGATCTTGTCTCGGCACTTGATGCTAATATCAAGGGCCTTGTTATGAGCTTTTCCTTCCCTTGGAAATTCATCGTCGGAGAAGGAAATTTAAAGGGCTCTAATGACACAGCCCACAATATCGGCCAGTGTCTCACTACTTGTCCCTGCCGGGATGTGGACCTCGTCTAGCGCTTTCATTAAGGCTAAGCGATGTTATGTAGAGCTTAAAAGCAATGACATTACCAAAATTATGGCTGGTATTTTCTGTAGATGTTCGACAATGGAATAATCTTTTGGCTGCATTCGGCGAAAAAAGTCTTCAGTTTCTCCATCAGTTATGGGTCTCCTTGGATTGTCCTCTTTGTAGGATGCCTCCGATGCTGACTATTCTGGAGCATATCATCTCCCTGATCTTGTCATGCCTTGAGCTACAATTGTGACTTCTTTTTCACGAGCCGCGATGATTACGTGCTGCATTTGGATTACAAATGGTTCTTTTGGCACTGGGACGTCCACTTGGGGAACTTGATCTACAAACAGCTTATTTGGTGCCGAAATAAGTATCCTAAAATTGGGATGATCTTTCAGTGTGAGGGAGGCGACTGTGCACTCCAAGCTTTCGATGCTATTCGAGGCTAATGGTTGGCTCGCTAACCAATCTTTTTCTCTCTTTATCATATGTGTATGATTAGCACCATGATTTAGGAGGGGATTCGTATCCACATTGGGCATTATGTCTTCTAGAATGAGTTCTCGCTTATCAATCAAATCTTGTAACTTATGCTTAAGGTTGATGCAATCCTCAATTGAATATCCATTCACGCCAGAATGGTAAGCACAAGTGTGATCAGGTCGGTAGAAGAGACTTACTGGATTAATATACTTTGGTGCCGACTTTGATGAGACCAGTGGTGATTAGTTTGGTGAACAGGCTGGTTCGCATTTCCGGAAGTGGTGTGAATACCCACAGAGGCTTCTTCTCAAAGTTCAGAAGTTGAAAATTATAAGTGTCCGGAGGTGGCTGAGTGTAATGATTTTGTTAGTTTTAGGGCGCTTGGTTTATGGGCGCTAGAATATAGTAATTTAGAGTTGGATCTTGGGAAGTGGGTATGGGTGTTTGGTAATTTGGTTGTGGAGTTTGGTAGTTTGGCTGTGGAATTATGTAGCTCGGTTATGCGTAGTATACCGGCACAAGGCTGTAAGGGAACTGTGATGATATGTAGTTGTTTGGTGGGGGAGATGGGTATACATCGAAGGATGATTTTGATCCTTCCCTTCTACGACTTCTGGAGTTTAGGGTATGGGAGACGTTTGCCACATTCTCATTCTTCTTCTTGGCTGCTCCAATGGAGCTTGATGCGCCAGCCTTATTCACGATGTTGATAATTTTCCCTATTTTAAGACCATCTTCTATGGCCTCTCCTATCTTGACCAAATCAATAAATGACCTCCCGGTTATAGCTAACATTCTGTCGTAGCAATCATGATTGTGATATTAGATGAATGCCGACAATAGTTTTTCTTCACTCATTAGAGGATGTACTCGGGCAGCCTCAACCCTTCACCTATTAGCATATTCTCAGCAGGTCTCTGTTGATTTCTAGCATATCTTTTCTAGAGAGTAGCGGTCAGGTACGTTTGCCACATTGAAGCGGAACATATCCATGAAAGTTTTCGCCATCTCTTCCCATGAATTCTTGTGGTGTGAACCATTCAAATGCTTCACTCGTGAGGCTTCAGCTAAAGAGCCTCATTAGTTGTGCCTCATTTCCTTTGTCCCAGACTAGCTGGTCGTAGTAGGCTCTCAGATGAGCTTTGGGGTTCTCGGTGCCATTGAAGTATTTGAACTTTGGCACATTGAAACCTTCCAGCAAGTCCAAATTGGGGTGCATACACAGATCGTCGTATCTCAGTTCCGTCGCTTTGCGGGAACCTTTGAACATATTCATCATATTCTATTCCATTTCCCTATCTTTTTTATCCTGCTCGGCCTTCTAGGCCTTTTCCATCTTCTCGTAATGACCTAGCTTTGGTGAGGAGTCGATAGGGGTGACTGGAGTATGGAAAGATACCGTAGGGGTTCTGAGGGCGACTTTTGGGAGTTGTATAGGTAGTAATATTTTGGTGAAAGCTGGGGTTGGCATAAATTAGTGGCGCCTGAAAGACCGGCATGGATTTAGAGGTCCCAGCCATGTGGGTGGCGTTTGGTGGATGTGGTGTTTAGTAAGAGGCCCTAGTGTGGGCATTTGGGAAGTTTTCGAGTAAAGGTGAGTTTAGAGAGGGAAAGGGTGGTGAAGGCCCTCTTACCTCAGCTGCAACAACTTCTCTGGAAGCATTGGCAGTTTCATTCATTGCAACCTTTTCTTGAAGGTCGTCTACTTGCTTGAGTAGTATAGTGATTACATCCTAGGTATGCGAGACATTCTGGAAATCTTGAGGAAATGTTCCCTCGATCAGGTCACTCTTGTTGTGATTATCCTCGGTAATACCAGTCATGTTGGTTTGATTATCTTGGTTTAGGGATGGTGCTGTGACTTTTTATCTGGTGAAACATACCAATATTTCACGACAGATCGACCCTTTTCTATAAGAATAAAAACAACTCAAAGGAAAATGACGTTAGTAAGAAATGAGAATGCAAAATATCGCACATAAGTTGAAAACAAAGCACGTAGACTCATGTATTCGATTTCAACCCTTGATTGATTCTTTCATTTCAGGGTGTTTTGGTCATTTTGGCCAATTTTGGTTTTAGAGTTTTGATTTGAAAGTTTGGGATTGATTTTCCACCACGTTATCATTGAACTTGAACCCATCCTATAAAAAATGTGGGAATTATAATTTATATAATATAAGGGCCGAGTCTTATGTAGACTGCTTATGTATCCCTCATCGGGAAATCAAGCCCTTCTGTAAGTTGGGTTACACAGAAATTATAAACTAATTTCTTCTACCCGAACTTAAATCTACCTTGACCAGGCTTGATATGGGCCTCCCACGTATCCCTCCTCGGACATCAGGTCAGACGTCGTTTCATTTACATAATATGGGAGGGGGATACTTTTAATTAAAAGTTGTAAAGGGGACGCCTAAACTACCCCCAACGATGACTTCGCCCTAAAGCCATGGCGGATCATCATCCTTAGGACCACACATTTTTTGGTGGCTTCCCTAAAAGCGGCCTTATATCACGGGCTAGATCTGGCCGGTGTTCACCAAATGTTCCAGCTCAAATTTGAAGGCTTCACACTCTTCGATGTCATGCCCGGGAGCTCCTGAATGGTAAAAGAAGATCTTTGTCTTTTAAAGTGATTGAGAAGATTTGGTAGGTATTCTGGAGAGGTTTAACTTTGCCGCCGCGGCACAACAGTAAGAAGAGGTCGGCATACGAGTCTTTAAAAATAGTAAAGTCAGCGCCAGAATCATGTGCCCATGGTGATTCCTGCACCAGGCATGGAATAGTCATGGACAAGTAGGGATTGAGGTCCCCACATGTGGCAGATGACTCTACGGTTGATCAGTCTAACGACCCTTTTTGGAAGGCCATACATTCATCCATGTCATGGCCGGGCTGGTTCCTATGGTATGGGCACATTTTATTAGCGAAAAGAGGTACACAAGATGGGAGGACCCTAGGGCTAACTTATGGTCGTTCGATGGCTTTCATCATGTCAAAAATCTTGATGTTGCACACTTTTCTTGGTGCGACTCTGAAGTGGAGAGACCCTGCAAGACTGCGATATCGGGTCGGATCCTCGTTTGGTGCTCCTGCCGCGGCACTAAGCTTGGGTTTTGCATCAACTGGAGTGGAAGTGGACTTACAGGATGACATCCCAGCCCTCTCTATGATCTCAGCAGCATACTTTCGTTGAGACAAAAACAAACCACCGGAATGACGCTTGACGGCAATCCCCAAAAAGTAACTCAAGGGCCCTAAGTCTTTCATAGCAAAATCAAAACTGAGCATGGCCATGATAGACTGGCGCAAGGCATCGGAAGAGGCAATCAGAATGATATCATCCACATACAACAGAATGTAGGCCAATGACGAACCACGACGGTAGATGAACAAGGAATTATCTGACCTGCTGTGAGTGAACCCAATAGTCGAAACAAAGTCAGCAAACCTCGTATACCAGGCCCGTGAAGACTGCTTAAGCCCATATAATGACTTCTTCAACAAACAGACATGATGAGGATGGTTGGGATCCCTGAAACCCAATGGCTGATGCATATAGACTGTTTCTTTGAGATCACCATGTAGGAAAGAATTCTTGACATCCAACTGATGAATAGGACAAGTCTTTGAAAGAGTCAAGCTAAGCACAGTGCGAATAGTAGCCGGCTTGACTACCGGACTAAACGTCTCCCCCACAATCTATCCAACCTGCTGAGTCTTACCATTACCCACAAGTCGCGCCTTATGGCGAGCAAATGAACCATCTGAATTTTCCTTATGAGCAAAAATCCACATAGACCTGATAACATTAATACCATATGGACGGGGCACCAACTCCCACGTCTTATTATCAATAAGAGTATTATATTCATTAGACATAGCAATTTTCCAATTAGGGTCTTTTAAGGCGGACACAGGATTACGGGGCAAGGGGAATTTAGAGACATCAGAATGTAAATTAAAATGTCTTTTAGGTGTAAAAATACCCCGCTGACTACGAGTGACCGATCTATGACTCGATGAAGAATTGAGTGAATTTTGGGAATTTTGGGAATTTTCTGGGCTCGGGACGGACTGGCGGGAACTGGACCAGTTCCAGAATTGGGCTGGACTGGCCCAATTGCTGGAACTATTCAAAGTGGTGAAACCGGGCTGGGCTCGGGACAGTGGGGCCAGTGGGCAGTGGGCCCGCTGGAGAATATTGAGTGCGGGATATGTCCGAAAAATGGTGAGTAATATATAGGGATATTTGGTCATCCAAAAAATTATATGACCTAGGCTCGGGAGTATGAACTTTCGTAAAAGGAAACTGGGTTTTATCAAAAATGACATGGCGATTAATTATGATTTTCTTGGAGGATAAATCAAAGCATTTATAACCACTATAATTAGACGGATAACCCAAAAATACACACGGAGTATACCGAGCCTAAAGTTTGTTAATTGTGGTGGATGGGAATAACGGATAACACAAGCACCCAAAAATCCTAAGATGAGAATAAGAAGGGTTCTTATTATATAGGATTTGGAGGGGGGAAGAATATGTCAGACCTTTGGATGGAATTATGTTAAGTAGATATGTTGCCATTTGCAGAGCATGATGCCAAAAATACGAGGGTAAGAAAGCATGAAGTAAGATAGTGCGGACAATGTTATTTATGGAACGAATTTTGCGTTCGGCTTTCCCATTTTGAGAAGATGTATGAGGGCACGAAAAATGAAAATTTATCCCATTATTATCACAGAACTCTCGAAACACCCTATTGTCATACTCTTTCCCATTATCACATTGAATATTCTTTATTTCTGTTTCGAATTGTGTTCTAATGAATACTCTAAATTTTATGAAGACAGAAAACACTTGAGATTTATTGGCAATTGGAAATGTCCACAAAAAATTAGAATAATCATCCAGAAACAGAACATAATATCGATGACCTAACGAACTTAGAACAGGAGACGTCCATAAGTCGCTATGAATAATATCATGTGGCTGTGAAGTATGAGAATTTGAGTCCATAAATGGCAACTTAACAATTTTTCCTAATGAACAAGATTGACAAATGTGAGTACGACTCGTACCCTTACAAGAAATAAAGCTATTTTTATCTAAAACTGATAAAATAGAAGATCCCGGATGACCAAGGCGAGCATGCCACACGGAATGAGAAATGGCTGCAAAAATTGACGGCAAGGCTTGACTCGATGGACTAAAACCGGGCATGATAGGATACAGATCCCCCCTACTATCACACCTCATGAGATGACTCCCCATCTTGAAATCCTTCACCAGAGAAACCAAAAGGATCAAATTCAACTGAAACGGAATTGTCGGTGGTGAACTTTCGGACAGACACTAAATTTTTAATCAATTTGGGAGCATGTAAAGTATTCTTCAAGATAAGGGGTGGATTGGGGGGAGACAACATTTTCTGACCATAACCCTGAATCGAAATAGAGTTGCCATTACCAACAATTATACCCCGAGAGGTGCTCAAATTGGAATAAGATGAGAGATTACCTGAATCGGAAGTCATGTGAGTAGTGGCCCCGGTGTCTATGTACCAATTTGGGTTCGGTTGAGTCAACCCCAATGTGTGCATCGCGACCTCGATATCGGTCTGAGTGGGGCCTGCTGTAAGATGGGCTTGCAGAGGTCGAGGCCCAAGTATTCCAGACCGTGACTGAGCTGGGCCATAGGCCGCCGGAGGCCGGCGCCGCCTGGCCGGGCCGCGGCCGGTGGGCCGCCACCACCGGTTGTTGGGCCTAAATTATTGGCCGCCCACCGGCCGCTTTGGAATTCCTTCGCCGGAGTGTAAGGCTGCCGGCCCACGGCCCACCGCCCCGGCCCCACTACCATGGGCCCCACCGCCGGGACCGGGGGTGGTGGTGGGCCATTGTTTCCTGGATGGGCCCCACCGCCTGCTTGCTGACCACCGGAACCGCCACCGGAATCGCCACGTTTGCCCCCGCGGTTTTTGTTATTATTCTTACGATTATTTTTGTCGCCACCATGATTATGATTTTGGCCCGAATTATTAACAAAACCCGAAGAACTTGGGGAGGACGCCATCATGACGACGGGGCTTGCTCCGGTAGCCGCCTTTTTAGCCAAACCGGCTTCTTCCAAAGTAAGCATGGAGTGGGCTTGATAAAAGTCGGGAAGAGAGTTGCTTTGACGAAGGAGAGTTTCAACACCATTATAGGCCTCCGAAAGGCCGGCAACCAATTGTAGAACCAGACGATTATTTGTTATAGGTGCGCCAATATTACGGAGTTGATCCGCCAACTCCTTGAGTTTCTTGCAATATGCAGAAACGTTTGGAAATTCTTCCATTAGAGAGAATTCCTGCTCGAGTGTGACGACACGTGAATGTTGGTTATCTTGGAATATGTCACGCAATCTATTCCAGGCAGCCATAGCCGTGGTATCCGGCTCAATAATCATCTGTAGGAGGTAAACCGAAATAGTGGAGTAGATCCACTGGAGAACGGTAGCATCAAGAGTAATCCATAACTGAAGATCCTCCGCGGGAAGAGGTGTAGCAGGAGGAATGATGTGATGAATAACTTGATGGGAGATAGAGTAAATTTTAAACAACTCCGCCCACGTCGCATATTGGACGTTTTCCATCTCAAGTACAATAGGGATATTGTTCTTGACGTTAGAAACCATGAGGGCAGGATGATAATTATTCTTAGACATATTGAAAGAACAAAGAAGGAGGGGAAATTTGGAAAAAGTAAGAGAGATTTTGAGAGCGGAAGACTAATTTCGGAAGAGGAATCCGAGGGGGGGGGGGTAGTCGATCGAGAGGGAGGGAAAAAATTTAGAGAGAAAATTTTTGTGTGACCTAGACTTTTGATACAATGAAAGAAATAATCCCCTTGATTATTTTCATTAATTGAATAGGTATATATACAGGTTACAAAATAGGAGAATCCTATTCCTAAAATCTTATTCTACCATAATTCTAACTCTACAATTATAGTAGTGTATAATCCTAATTTAGGTAATAAATACATTACAATATACTACACATATATTTTCCTAATATACAATATTCTTACATTGTCTAATCTAATATTACCAAAACCGAGAGGACCATAATTGGGCAGAATCCGAGATTGTTATACACACAATATACACATGTATATTGTGTGTATATTGCCTTATTTAACAATTCCTATGATCACTTGAAGGATGAGGTTTACCAGTTCCTTTTGAGGCTTGTTAGAGATCAGGGGAATGAAACTATCACTAGGATTATTCTGAACGACCCCTTTTCCCTTACAACTCTATTTGGTATGCTCAAGACCTTGCCACTCCCACCACTGATCATCATCATTTCTGATGATACTCACCACTCCCAATCGGAGTCTCAAGCCTCAAAGCTCAGCCCCCGTTCTGGCAATGACCCTATGCCTGTGGTGTCAACACCATCCGATGATATGGATGGTTAATGTGTTTTTATATCCCGTGAACCTCTATTTTTCTAGTATTAAGCCCCGTCGATCCATCTTTTTGTTCTGCTTGGTTTGTTTGTTGTTGTTGTTGTTTAAGTTTTTGTTGTTGTTATGCTGGGTTTAATTTAATGAAAAAATTATGTTTAATTAATTTGTCTATTGCAATGTCTTTTTTTACATCATTTAACACTTCAATTAAAATTACTAAGATTACGTATAAAAATTTTATTCTAAACTTACATATTAATCAAAGAAAATTGTAAGTATTATAGGCAGAGTTAAAAGTCATAACCTAACGTCATTAGTTGTTTTGCTTGTTAATGCTAACTTACAATTTTTTTAAGAGAAAATAAAAACATCACAACTGTCACAACACTTTAAAGTGAAGTGTGTCAATTAATTTGAATATCCAAACGGCACTGTTCCAAAACCTTCCCCTATATAATATCTCTATTGCTATCTTCTAAACTCCCACTTTCAACCAAACTTTAAAGAAGACGCTATTCTACTCTTTAAGAGTTTAAGGTAAATATTTCTTTTATATTTTTCACTTACTTTATTCTCTTTTCCATATTTTCTTATTATTTTCTTTTACTACTGAAGTGATGGTAGATCCAGCTTGGGATATGAACATTTTGCTCGACGAAATAAAAGAATTCCGTCAGGCCGTGAAACAGCTAACGTGAGAACTATATGCAACAAGGGTTAGGATAATGGAGGAACTTGGTAGGCTAAGGGGGCTTCCTAATGGAGTACCAAATGAGGCTCCACAAGGATGGTCAGGCCCTAATTAGGATTTCTAATGTTGTTTTGCTATTTTGGATATTTTGAAGAATTTCTAAGATATAATTAGTGTAAGCGTATTATGGATGTTTTCTGTTTTCCATCATGGCCCGGTTTATAATGTCAAGTTTATGCTGTGTGTTTCATCATTGTTTGTTTAGTTCCATCTGTTCTCCTTGGTTTTGTTCTCTAGTTGCATTTTATGTCTAATAAGAAATATAAATGGAAAGTAACGGCTAAGAATAATAATGGTTTTGTGAAGGTGTGACATCTTGAGTCATCCATCGACAAAATCAGTCACTATTGAGTGATTTCAAACAATCCTATGGGAACGGGATAAGTGGTTCCATTTGTTTTTTAAAAAGGCAAAACACCAATATTTTGAATTAATATTGAAAAGAGGCTTTAAAATAATTTTTTCAATAATCAAACATGACAATGCTAACTGTGGTGAAAAATGAATTATTATTTTCAGTGGTTGATTTTAGAGTGAAAATAACATGCTACATGTTAAATTCCCGTTTTACGTAATGAAACAAGGAATAAGTAAATTTAGGTGACATAAATAACAAGATGATGCTATTCCTGCAAATTGATAACTGAATATTTATGTCCTAGAGACAATCTATATTAGAACAATGTACTTTATACACATTCGTATTATTATTAATAGAGATTAATATTTTGGCATTTGCAATTATTGAATTATTATTTGATTATTTGTAATTATTCATTAATGTGCATCTCTTGAGCTTACGTTGTCATTAATAGAGTGAGTTATTCATGATAGAGCGTAACTCTTAAAATAGTCTCGACTAATGATCATCGAGAATGGGATATCGATGATATGTGATAAGTCGACGTGTGGTCTGCATCACATCCTTAGAGGATGTAGTATGTCTCACTTGCTACGAGTAATGACTACTCGTGATGGACACATGGTTACTTTGAAAGTATTGGTATACCCTGCTGATATATTGTTTGTTATACTTGTCTAAAGTATGATCAGCGTGTGGGAGATAGAAGTCCTTAGACTTGAGGTCAATATGCACCTTGTCTACAAAGTAATGTACTTTGATTCCGTCCTAAGCTCAAATTCCTTATAGGTTGAGATACAACTTGTATTGGGTACATTACGATGTGGATTGAAGGTGGTAGTTGAGCCAAGATTAGGATTCATTCCTCGAATGTATATTCGAGAGAACACTCGGATTCTCAGTGATATTAGGTTGACTAAGTCGTTGGCCAACGCAATAGACATATTTAGAGTATGGTCTAGTTGTCAACTAATATAGATGAGATACAATGATTAAGCCATTTGGATAGACACTTGACAAATCCTAAGCTTGATCGGGTGTGTCGTGAATGAAAGGATTTTATCTTACCACATAAAGGTTATGTTTACTATATTCGTATAAACGTACTTCACATATTGAGTTCGTCTTCCGGCGTCGTCTAGAAGTTCTGTGTAGACCTTAATTTGATTAATGTCGATATGAGAAGGTCTGTAGGGTCACAATATGTCGATTGTCCGTTTTGATCTAAGGATGTATTGAGAGAGTAACTAAAATGTTCGATTTGGAATCAAGACATTTAAATGAATAATGATTATTTTAATTAAGTCAAAATTGGATTTTGGATTAAATTAAGAATGTACGGAAAAAAATAAAGTCGAGCACCGCGGCGCCCATACCCTAGGGCCGCGGCGCAGTGCAGACGCATGCCGAGCGTCGCGGCGCCCATATCCTAAGGTCGCGGTGCCTCTACCTCGATTTTTAGGTCAGGCCCAAGGTCAAACCCTAATCCGATTTTGACCTATTTTCAACTATAAATAGAGGCATTCACCTCATTATTCAACACACCATTTTCTGAAAAAACATTCTAAGCCTTAGAGACTTAGAATCAAATACTCTCGAACCTCTGCTGGATTTCCTAGCTTTCCGAAGGAGAAATACATTGAAGCTTGAAGTTTGCAATTGGAAGGACAATTGCGTGTGCACCTCACAGTTTATAAAGATTCCAGATTATTATAACTTGTAAGTAAATGTTTTATGTTACAAGTTTCATTATTGTATAACCATACCAGAAATTATTGTTGGGGTAAGTAAGAAACAAAACTTTTAAACTTCCGTTGTGCCTTACTTATGCGCTTTGTACCTAACAAAATTCTACTGTGGTATAAGAGCTCAGGCTGGTTAAATGGTTATATAACAATTGAATAGAATAATAATATGGATTAAACATAAAATTGGATTAAAACGAGGTTTTTTGAAATCCTATATGTCTTGAACGAATGTTGACCTTTTGGTATCACCCTAAATTTTCTCCTACGCTAACTCGATGAAGTCATTCCGCTCTAACTCGAACTAAGCCAAGTGCGTTGTCTGGATCATTGCACGGTGCACGGCTAAGAACGAGTAAAGAACGGATGATGGTTGATATGGGCGTTATTGATAATGGTGGGTGATAATAAAGGACATGTGTATTGATCCCTAAATTGGATTTAGGGGTTGAATGATTTTTTGAAAATCAACACAGAAACATTTCTAAGGACTTCAGCGCCGCGAGCCTATGGTAGGGCGCCGCGGCTCTGACTAGGGTTTCAAGGAGGCGCCGCGGCTCCATGGTGGAGCGCCGCGGCACTAATGCTTCATTTTTTAAAATATGAACTCACTGGACAACAGGCGCCGCGGCTCCATGGTGGAGCGCCGCTGCGCTAATGCATTTTCAGAAATAGAAATGTTTATGCCTCTGGAGCACTGCGACGCTAATAATTGGCGACGCGGCCCCACCTGTCCAGAAATAAAAAAAAATCTGAGTTCAGAATGTTTAACCCAACATTATTATTATACAGTAAATTATTTGATAAGTATACTGTTTATGTGCTAAATATCAAAATATTTGTCATTTACATTTTTAGAATAGTGTCCGATATAACTGTCTGGGCAGGCGGCGCCCAGTGTTTGATTAAACCATCTTATATCATGCATATTGGGTTGACGGTTCCCAAACTATATGTTGACACCCAATTTTGTCACATCCTTTTTGATTTATTTTGCAATTTTAAATATTTGTGACACCTCAAAAAATATTTTATATATATATATATACATATAGGCATATATATATATATACATATATATTATTACTCTCAATGTTGTTGTTGTTGTTATTATTATTATTATTATTATTCATATTTCTACAACCATTTGCCTTTTTAAATCATGATCGTAGTTCTATTGTAATATTTTATATTATTTTATTTTAGCAAAAACGACATCGTATTTCTTTATTTTTTATTAAGCATTAAGCATTTCACAAATATTATGTTTTATTATTACCACATCTTATACTGTTTTCTAAATAATTTTACATTTTTTATTCAAAGCTTTTTTAATATTAAACCCCTTTTATATTTTTAAATCCATAACCCATTTCATTTCACAACCCAAAACAATTTCTACCCAAACTAATTTCATTCCCACAAACTAGCCCAAACCTCTAACCAAATTCGCAACCCCCCCAAAACAAAGGCCCAATCGGCCAAACTCAAGACCCACTTCCCCTTTACCAAGCCCAACTGAACCCCCCCCCCCTTTACCAAGCCCAACCGGCCACCCTATCACCCGTCGGCCCAAAACCCCAACCGAATCCCTAAACCGGCCCAACACCCCTTTTTGACCAAACACCCTTTAAAATCCAACTCCCAAATCCCCCATTCCCTAAAACCTAAAACTCAATCGCTGCACACCCTACACCCCTGCCCCCTACGTCGCCGCACCCCTACCCCTGTCACCTCACCACTGCCACCACCCTACCCCGAGGTCGCCGAACCCGTCACCTCCCCTGACACAGCCGAACCCATCACCTCACCAACACACCCCCAAAATCCGAAACACATGCCCCAAGCGCCCCAAAATCAGATTTTTGTTCCCCTTTTTTTTTTTTGAAATTTGAATTCGTTTAGTAAGGGGTATGGGGGGTTGAACGTTGGGGTGCAGATCTATAAAAAAAAACCTTTGCTCACTGTTTTGGGGGGTTTGATTCCGATTCCGGAAGTTTTAGGTCGATTTTTTGAGTTTTGAAATTTAGATTCAAGTTTTGGAAATCCGAAATATTCTTAAAGGTTGTATTGTATTTTGTTTGTGTTGTTCTTCACTAAAAATCTGAAATTTTCTTAAGAACACTTCTTCTTTCTTTTGCATGTGTTCTTCATCTTAAGGGTTCGAAATTATTGGGTTTTTGGTGTTAAAGAATCTGAAATTTTTGCTATTTTTCCACTGTTTTTCGGGTTCCATGCCGGGTCGGGTCGGTCGGGTCAAGTCGAAACCCGGGTCAAAATCTCAGATTTTTAGTTTGGGTTTGAAGATTACAAATTCAAGTTTCTTTATTCTTAATTGTGGTTAAGAATCACCTCTTTTGTTCCTTAATCCCCCAAATCCGAAAATACCCCTTTTGTTCTTATATTTACGAAATCCGAAACATTACTTTTAGCCTTCAATTTTGCAATCTGAAAATCCCATTGCATTCCTCATATTTTCGCTCAAATTCGGGTTTGATTTGATTCCGGGTTGGGTCGGGTCATTGTCGGGTCAGGTCAGTTCCGGGTCGGATCAATTCCAGGTTGAGTAAAATTTTCAGAAACAGAATTATTTTCAGAATTACAAATTCAAAATTCGGTGATCAAAAATTCAAAAAAAAAATTGAATTCTAAACATTCTCGAGCGGATTCGACGATTCAAAACAACGCCTCGGTTCGCTGCCCAGAGAAAGTCAGTAAAACTAAAACTCTTCGCATTTATTTTATTTGTTGTGCTTTTATGTGTTTTGCTACTGATTTAGCGATGTGTTGTGCTTAATGTTTAAGCATGTTAATTAGGTTAGGTTATTCATGTTTAGGAATATTTTGATGGATGATTACCGTTGTTTGAAGAATTGGGATGTTTGATTAAGTAGTGTTTAGTGCTAGCTGCTTTATTAATCTATCTGATTTGGGCTATCAATGCTTGGAAGTGATATGTGTACTATCTTGATGTTTGTACTAGTAAAAATTATGATATAGGTCATTAAATAATATGTTTGTTTCTGCCTCAAGAATCATGTTCTGAAATAATTAAGTTCTAACTGTGTGACTGGCTTCGGTCCTTGACATGTTTCGATACCCTGTAAGCAGTATCATTTTTGTCTTCTTGGTGGACTTGGATATACATGTTCACATACCTTTTTCTGTGATAAATGATTAGTATAGAATGGGTGTTTAGTAGTACGTCATCATTGGCTTGTTCATTGAACCTGTATGCATGAGTATAGGACAGTTAAAAGCATAATAAGAATTTTCGAGTGTGGTTTGTTGGGCATTATTTGAACATGATGAAATATGCTTGTCTTACTGAGTTCATGTATCTAGTTCTATAGGTATTAATTATTTGTTAGCTAAGGAGTGCTAGTCATTCAACTTGCAATCTGCTTAATAACCATCTTAACTGCATTGTGTTTTGCTTTAAAGTATCATTATGCCTAATGTATAACATGAATATGGTCCTTTGTATTTAAGTTTATGCCTAAATGGCCCTGCCTATTTAAAATGTTATCCTTTGAATGATTATTTGATCATCTCTATGTCTCACATATTTGCTAAATTGGTCATAATTGCCTTGTTTATTTGGATGTTGAAATGTATCCATATTAGATTATTACACCTCCTAAGCCGTCTTGTGTCATGCCCTATCTATTGAGTTGTCTAGATTGTGTTTCATGAGCATTTTGCACTAGTTGAAACTAGTCTGTGCCATGTAATTTGTAGCCTTTGTTTGCATTTCACACTTATTTTTTAATATTGTTTCATGTAGTAAACATGTATAAGGAACAATATGATGTTAAAACTACTCAAGTAGAAATGGTTTAGTAAATAATTTGAACATGTCTCACTTAGGAAAAAGAAATGTATTTGCCTCTTGTTAAGTTGTGCAACCATGTCCATAATGTCTACCTATGAGTATGTGTTATTTTCTTTATTTTGGATCTGTCCATGAGAGAATTCCTTTTTTTTACAAGTTGTTAAGTTTGTGGTGTGTTAGAAATAGTCCTACCCCGGCTATGTTGGTATTCTCCAGTTCCCCTAAATGGTTATTTGGCTCATCCTTTCTATCCTATTAATGCTTACTGAATTAGTCATGGATTTTTCCTATATGATTAAGTATTAAGTGCCTCCGTAACATCATATAAAGTCTTTTAAGTTATCTTATATCATGCTATGTTTACTAAGTTGCTGAATGATATCTGTATTAACATTTTGTGCGTATTTGAACTAGTTTGTGGCGTGTTATATTACTGCCCATGTCTGCATTCTATGTTTACTGCCGAATGTTTTCTTTCATAGTTGTCTTGTCTGAACTTTCCTATTGTATTGCTTCGCCGGCTGAAAGCCAAGGCATGATTTGGGTTTGGGTTAGCCTCTTCTGATAGCCTGCCATGCCTGAGGTTCTAGAAACCTTTTTGATCTTGTTGCGGCATCATAATATGGATTGTGGTAGCCCCTTTGATTTCTTGTCTTTCAACTTCGTGGTTTAGCTTGATTGTCAATCTCTAAATTCATTTCCTTTTTTAGGCACTGAATTGGTTGATATCTTTGCTCCATGATAACTACTAAGTATTCTGTTAAGTTATTGTTTTGTTAAAACATAAGTAATTTTGGATACTCATTCTTCACCCCTCATTTCGTTGCATAACCTCGGGGAGTTTCAAATATCAAATAATCTTGTGATGCTTCAACGAGCTTGTTGTATCTACTGATGTGCTTGGTCGTTAGGCTCGCTGGATATACTTGTTTGTTATATTGGAATGTTGCTACTTGTTGTTGGTGCACTGCAAAGCAGATGACTGTTGGCATTTTGAGATCATCCCTGCATCTGCAAGGCCAATTGTTGTTGCACTTGAGACTTCAAAACTGTTGCTATGTCTTGCTATCGCTATCTTTTGATCTGCCGGTTACTGCATTTTTGGGATTTAAATTGCTGCATTCTGAGGCAGATGGCTGCTACATCTTGAAACAATTGTTGTTGCTCTTTGGTGCCCCCTTTCTGGGGGGGGGGGGGCAAAACAGTTTGCTGCTTCTGAAGCTTTTAAAAGGGCTTAATTGTTGTCACTTTTGAGCCAATTATTACAGCATTCTGGTCAAATTATTGCTGCACTTTTGAGCATATTTGATGTTTATCACTGCTGTATTTTTGCCCAAATTGCTGCTGTTTTCTTGGCTGAGAGCAGCTGCTTCGAGATTGTTTTGGATAGCCCACTACTTCTGTGTTTTCAAGCCCACTGCTGTGGTATTTTTTGAACCCAATTGCTGTTATTTTCTCAACTGAAAATAGCCGCTTTAAGACTGCTTCGGACATCCGCAATATTTCTGAAATGTCTACTGACTTGAACAGAATATTACACTTAGGCCGATGAAATTGAATTTGAGGCCGCGTCCCTTCGGAAAATGCCTCTCGATTTCGGCTTGCTGCTTTGGTATAATTGACTGATTTGAACATGATACTACATTGGCCGATGAAAATATCCATCGATTTTTGAGGTCTCTACAGTCGGAAAGACGGAAATATAACTTCAGGGCAAGGATGAGACTTAAATCTTTTTCTTATTTCATCCGAGAGACCAACATGTTTAGTAGGCGAGGCAATTAAAATGACCACCAAGTTATATGTTTGCAGCCACGACGTGATTGGAATGGTCTTTTTTCAAAATTTAAGTCTGAGCCCTCCGTAATCAAAACATTTATTGTTTTGGATACGGATTCGAAGTTATTTATATTTAATTGTTTTTAACTGTTTGTTCTTGACAGCTTGCAAGGAACAAAGTCAACGAAGGCAAAATACTCCTCGGAGATTGCTTATTTTGTTGTTTTTTTTACTTTCTTTAATTCAGCTTTATCTCGCTCTGTATTGTAATATTATTTATTGCACTTGTAATTATTGAAATGCTTTGAATAGGTAGACTTAGAATTAATTCATAGGGTAGTCTAAGACTAAAAACCCGTCGCTAGCTTATTTACTTGTAGGTTCGGTTAGTGCAAAAAATAGAAATCCTTCGCTAGTTCATTTATTTTTAGCCTCGTCGTGTATATTCAAGATTTTCAAAAAACAACTTTGGTCATATTTTATTCGCATTATTAATTATACAAATAAGTTTATCTTTTTTTTCAATATGCAACTCAATGATTTCCAAAAATTACTTCTTTGGCATTATAAATAATTCATTTTTTCTCCTTACTATTAATTGTCACAAAAGCATACTTTTTCAACTTTACATGTCCTTTTCTTTAATATCATACAAATGCATACTTGTATAAAATGCATCATTTTACTAAATACTTGCAACGTCATTTCAACTTCCTATTTTTAAACATGCATTTTTCCTTAGTATAATATTAACCTGAGTTTGATCGGATAACCGCAAGTTAGCGGATCCTAAAGGATGCCTAACCCCTTCCCTTTAGGATAATAAAGAACCCTTACCTAGAATCTCACTAGTTTCGCAGACCTTAAAATTGGAGTTATTTTGCAACATTTATAGTCAACATTTAGGTGCCCTAATTCACCATAAAATAATTAGGTGGCGACTCCTTAATCAATACCCAGGAATCACCGAATACGTTGTGCTCCGCTCTGACCTCTCGCGGGTCGGTTGAAAATAGGGCGCGACACTATATGTGTCTTTAGTTTGCATGATGTTAAGATGTCATATAGGATATGGCGTAAAAGTATTGATCCTGGTTAGAACCCTAAAATTAAAATGTTCCCCAAAATTTTAAATACAAGTCTAAATTAAAATGCGTCGTCCATTATAATTGTTAGAGTGCAAAATCCTTTTCGGCGATACGAGTATTTATGCCAAAGCATTTGCTCTAAGTTTACGAGGACCCAGACTTTTTCATAGATGTGTTTTAATGTAAAGGTAAATGATAAACTTTTGTGGGTATTTACACCAAAGTGTTTGCTCACAAAGGCCAAATTTGCTTAGATACATAAATGCAGTCGTGTAATGGGGTTGACTTGCTTAGACAAATCTTGGCGTCAAAGTGTCGGACTAATCTAAGAACGCAAGATTAAATGTAATAATTTGATCAACCAAGAGTTGCGAATAAGTTTTGCAATTGGTTTAGAACCTACCAAGATATGTTATTGAAGTTATCAGCCAAAGCAAACGCGGAGATAGCATAAGCTTGGATCTTGGCCCATTATGACCTAAATTAATATAGGTTTGTATTCTACCATGGGGTCGTAGAACTTTGTTAAAATAGTGAGAGCTAATTAAACAAAAGGCCTTGTTGATTAGCCTAAATGAATGTGTATAATAGGAAATAGATTTTGAATTTGATTTCTGGTCTATCTAATTCTTCAGATTATAAAAGATGTCGAGCCTGTCGTTGAAAATATTGATTGAGATGAATAAACTTAATAGACCAAACTACCTTGACAGGCTAAGGAATTTGTGAATAGTACTCAGACAAGAGAAAATAGAATACGTGTTGGACACGGTGTTTCCAACAGTCCCTATGACAGATTCTGAAGAATATGCCTCATTTGATAAAGATGCTTACCAGAAACATCTAGATGATGCCACTTCGGCGCAATGCGTAATGCTGTCTTCCATGTCGATGAAACTTCAGAGACAGCATGAGAACATGGGGCCCAATGAGATGCTCGAACACTTGAAGAGCCTCTATGACTCTCAATCCCAGACAATGGAATATGAGTTGTTAATAGAACTCTTCAAGTGTAAGCTCAATGAAAGTGGCCCGGTCTCGCAGCATGTGCTGAAGATGATAGGGCTGATAGAGAGGCTTGCTTCAATTGAAACGAAGCTTGAAAAGAATGTCGCTACCACACTCATCCTGAACTCTCTCCATCGTTCCTTTGAGAACTTCATAGTGAACTTCAACATGAATGGAACGAAGGCGACTTTTCCAGAGCTGCACAACATGCTCAAGACCTTTGAGTCCTCCACTTCCAAAGGCAAAGTTGTGCTCATGGTGAGCTCTTCTAGCCGACCCAAGCCGAAATGCAAGGAATGGCAAAAGAAGAAGGTGAGCGCGGCTAAGGATGAATGCCTCAACTTCCATAGGAAGGAGCATTGGAAAAAAGGACTGCACATCACCAGGAGGAGGAAAAGCACCAGGTGCTCCTGCCTTTGGTGGACAAGGTATGTACGTCATTAAAATAAATATGTCTATAAATAACTCTCATTCCTAGGTATTGGATATCGCTTGTGGCTCACACATTTGTACAAATGTGCAGGGGCTAACTGATAGCAGGAAGGTTGGACCGAGAGAGGTAGACCTACGCGTTGGAAATGGAGCAAGAGTCGACGCTGAGCGCGTAGGGACTTATATATTAAATTTACCTTCCGGCTATTGTTTAGTGTTGAATGATTGTTTTTATGTTCCCTCGTTAACGAGGAATATTATTTCTATCCCAGTGTTGGACATGTAGGCCTTTTCCTCGTATATTTATAATGGCAGTCACGTACTGTCTTTTGATAATGTTATTTATGGAACTGCTCCTCTTGTGGATGGATTATATACACTGAATTATAGTCGAGAGACTTTCAATATACAAAATAAACGAGCTAAGACAAGTAATAGAAACTCTACCTACCTATGGCACTACAAACTTGGTCATATCAACGAATCAAGGATAGCAAGTTTGAGAAAGTTAGACTACCTCGAACCATTTGACTTGGAGTCTTATGGTAACTGCGAATCTTGCTTGAGAGGAAAGATGACCAATAAACCACTTTCTGGGAAAGGTGTGCGAGCCAAGGAGGTGCTTGAGTTGGTCCATACTAATGTATGTGGGCCATTCTCGACTCAAGCTAAAGGAGGCTTCCCATACTTCATCACTTTTACTGATGACTTCACAAGGTATGGGTATGTGTATCTTATGAGACACAAATCTGAGGCTTTTGAGAAGTTCAAGGAGTACAAGTAGGAAGTAGAGAAGCAACCTGCAACAAGTATCAAGACCCTTCGATCGGATCGAAGAGGTGAATACTTAAGCAAGTATTTTCTAGATTACTTAAAGCTACATGGAGTCCAATTTGAATGGACACCTCCAGGAACGCCACAGATGAACGGTGTTGTCGAAAGGAGAAACCGAACCTTATTGGATATGGTTCAATCCATGATGAGCTCATCAGCTCTACCGACATACCTTTAGGGACATGCTATACAAACCTCTATATATATTCTGAACAGGGTTCCTTCCAAGTCAGTAGAAAAGACACCCTATCAGATATGGTGTAGCAAGAAGTCAGCTCTTAAACATATGAGACCCTGGGGGTGCCCTGCATATGTTAAGAAGATGCTCACTGACAAGTTGGAATCTAAAAGTGAGAAATGTTACTTCGTGGGTATCCAAAGGAAACTATGGGAATCTTCTTGGAGAACATAAGGTCATTGTTCCCAGGAACGCAACTTTCCTTGAAGAATAATATGTCTACAAGGAACATAGCTGCACAGAGATAGAACTTGAAGAAATTCAAGAACCACAAGATAACACAGAAAATGAACCCTTGTCGAATGACCTAAACAAGGATTCAGTGGGAGTATCTGGTGAAGATTGGATACTTGGAGTACGCCCTTCAGCCAGTGGGAGTGTTGTAGGAGATAGTGCAGAAATGCAAGGCTCTCATACACAACTAATGGAAGATGATACAATGGTTGTACCTCATTCCATTCAGGAAATAAGTGAAAATGACATTCCTGAAAGCTCTCGAGGTGATGGATTTTCCAACACACAAAGACCTTCTCACAATCAGAATGCAACAAACACTGAAACGCAGAGTACTCAACTCCGTAGGACCACTAGGACTCATCGTCCACCTGAAAGACTTAATCTCCTTGTTGAAACACACAATGAGATAGATATTCCTGATGACGATGAACCTGCAACCTACAACGAAGCTATGTTAGACATTGATTCGTAGAAATGGCAAGAAGCCATGAAATCTGAGATGGACTCGATGTACGTAATCAAGTTTGGAACTTGGTTGATTTGCCAACAGGGGTTAGACCCATAGGATGCAAATGGGTCTTCAAGAAGAAGATTGATGCATATGGCAAGGTACAAACTTATAAAGTGAGACTGGTGGCTAAAGGTTATAATCAACAGCCTGGGGTGGATTATGATGAAGCCTTTTCACCTGTTGCTAAGATCAAGTCTATTTGGATTTTGCTTGCAGTAGCTGCATATTATGACTATGACATTTGGCAGATGGACGTCAAGACTGCTTTCCTCAATGGTAATCTAGTTGAGGAAGTGTATATGAAACAACCTGAGGGTTTTTCAATCGAGTCCAAACCAAATGATGTATGCAAGCTACAAAAGTCCATTTATGGGCTTAAGCAAGCCTCGAGGAGTTGGAACATTTGCTTTGACAAGGCTATCAAGTCATTTGATTTCGTCAGAAGCAAAGAGGATCTATGTGATTATAGTAAATGCAAGGATGAGAGTATTGCCTTCATTATCATATATGTAGATGACATATTAATAATGGGAGACAATAAGACTCTCCTGCAGTCAGTCAAGGAGTGGTTGTCCAGTACTTTCATGATGAAGGATTTAGGTGAAGCCTGCTACATTCTGAGGATTAGGATTTATATAGATAGACCTAACAGATTGTTGGGTTTTCACAGTCAGTCTATATAGACAAAGTGCTTAGACGTTTTTCTATGGAAAATTCTAAGAAACATGGTCTACCTATGGGACAAGGCATCAAGTTATCTAAGAAGGATAGTCCTTCTAACCCTATAGAACTTGAACGTATGAAAAGGATCCCATATGCTTCGTCTATAGGATCGATCATGTATGCCATGACCTGTACTAGTCCAGATGTGGCCTTTGCACTTAGTATGACTTATATGTTCCAGCAGAATCCTAGGGAAGAACACTGGAAGGCAGTCAAGAGTATTCTTAAGTATCTTAGATGAACTAAAGATTACTTCTTAGTCTATGGTCGGGAAGAGAAGCTAATATGTACTAGGTACACTGATGCTAGCTTCCAGACAGATGTTGATGACTATAAATCTCAATCAGGTTACACATTCATTTTCAATGGTGGATCAGTTAGCTAGAAAAGTTCCAAACAAGTTACAACTGCTGATTCGACAACAGAAGCTGAGTACATTGTTGGATCGGAAGCTGGTAAAGAAGTTGTCGCGATATCTGAGTTTCTGAAGGAACTAGGGGTTGTTCCAAGTGCCACTTGTCCAATAACGGTTTATTGTGACAACACTGGTGCGATTGCGCAAGCTAAGGAACCAAGATCAACCAACAGAAACAAGCATGTACCAAGGAAGTACCACATACTCAGGGAGATGGTGGAGACTGAAGAGGTTAGATTAGACTATGTTCCCACAGACGATAATCTAGCTGACCCATTCACTAAACCATTAAGCTTAGTCAAGCATAATGGTCATTTTGAGAATATGGGCATTAGATATGTTGGAGATTGGCTCTAGGCCAAGTGGGAGATCGAAAGTAAATTTATGTCCTAGAGACAATCTGTATTAGGATAAATGTACTTTATACACATTCATATTATTATTAATGAAGATTAATAATTTGGCATTTGCAATTATTGAATTATTATTTCATTGTTTGTAATTATTCATTAATGTGCATCCCTTGAGCTTACGTTGTCATTAATAGAGTGAGATATTCATGATAGAGCGTAACTCTTAAAATTGCCTCGACTAATGATCATCGAGAATGAGATATCGATGACATGTGATAAGTCGACATGTGGTTTGCATCACATCCTTAGAGGATGTAGTATGTCTCACCTGCTATGAGTAATGGCTACTCGTGATGGACACATGGATACTTTGGAAGTATTGGTGTACTCTACTGATATATTGTTTGTTATACTTGTCTAAAGTATGATCAGCGTGTGGGAGATAGAAGTCCTTAGACTTGAGGTCAATACGCGCCTTGTCTACAAAGTAATGTACTTTGATCCCGTCCTAAGCTCAAATGCCTTATAGGTTGAGACACAGCTTGTATTGGGTACATTACGATGTGGATTGAAGGTGGTATTTGAGCCAAGATTAGGATTCATTCCTCGAATGTATATTCGAGAGAACACTTGGATTCTCAGTGATATTAGGTTGACTAAGTCATTGGCCAACGCAATAGACATATTTAGAGTATGGTCTAGTTGTCAACTAATATAGATGAGATACAATGATTAAGCCATTTGGATAGACACTTGACAAATCCTAAGCTTGATCGAGTGTGTCGTGAATGAAAGAATTTTATCTTACCACATAAATGTTAAGTTTATTGGATTCGTGTAAACGTACTCGTCTTCCGGCGCAGTCTAGGAGTTCCGTGTAGACCTTAATTTGATTAATGTCGATATGAGAAGGTCTGTAGGGTCACACTATGTCGATTGTCCGTTTCGATCTAAGGATGTATTGAGAGAGTAATTAAAATGTTCGATTTGGAATCGAGACATTTAAATGAATAATGATTATTTTAATTAAGTCAAAATTGTATGTTGGATTTAATTAAGAATGCACGAAAAAAAATAAAGTCGAGCACCGCGGCGCCGATATCCTAGGGTCACGGCGCAGTGCAGACGCATGCCGAGCGCCGCGACGCCCATACCCTAGGGCCGCGGTGCAGTACAGGGGCATGCCGAGCACCGCAATGCCCATACCCTAGGGCCACGACGCCTCGGCCTCAATTTTTGGGTCAGGTCCAAGGTCAAACCCTAATCCGGTTTTGACCTATTTTTCAACTATAAATAGTAGCATTCACCTCATTATTCAACACACCATTTTCTGAAAAACATTCTAAGCCTTAGAGACTTAGAATCAAATACTCTCGAACCTCTGCCGGATTTCCTAGCTTTCCGAAGGAGAAATACATTGAAGCTTGGAGCTTGCAATTGGAAGGACAATCGCGTGTGCACCTCACAGTTGATAAAGATTCCAGATTATTATAACTTGTAAGTAAATGTTTTATGTTACAAGTTTCATTGTAGTATAACCATACCAGAAATTATTGTTGGGGTAAGTAAGAAACAAAACTTTTAAACTTCCGTTGTGTCTTACTTGTGTGCTTTGTACCAACAAAATCCTACATTTACGCCGTTAGTTTAGAACGTTTAGGTCCCTAGTTCGACTCGAGGCACAAGCACTAAAAAATATTCTTGGACTTTTTCCTTGTGTTACAAACCTTTCTGATTAATTACTACAATAATAGGTTAAAAATGACAAAGAAACCTCTTTATCAAATTAGACTGAGATTTAGATGAGATAAAGAATCAAAAAATGTTCAATAGCAAGTAGCGTATAAATGGATTTAGAGTTGTTTAATGGCAACGGTTTTACTGCTCAAGCATATTCCCATTTTATGTATTCCTTGTTTCTTTACGCAAAACGGGAATAAGTAAATTTAGGTGACATCGAAAAGCAGATGATGCTATTCCAGAAAATTGATTACGATGTTAGTTTAGAACATTTAGGTCCCGAGTTTGACTCTAGGCACACGCACTAAAAAATATTTTTGGACTTTTTCCTTGTGTACAAACCTTTCTGATTAATTACTACAATAATAGGTTAAAAATGATCAAAGAAACCTCTAAAAGAAATAATCCCTTGATTATTTTCATTAAATGAAAGTGTATATATACAATTTACATATTTCCATAATAGGAGAATCCTATTCCATTTTCCTTGAATTACAACAATGTTGAGTATGCTTTGAAACATTCAATGTTTTTTTCATTTTTTTAAAAAAATTACACCAACTAAAATTTAAACATTTTTAAACATGCATTGAAGTAGGCTAATACGAAATAAGTTGGATAGAATTCATTTACAATCTACATTAGTTTTCAAAATGAAAAAAATTATAAAGGGCTTACGAGAAAAAAAGTCTAATCCATCCAAATTGGATTCAACAAAGTCATTAAACCTAAGCCGAGCGACTATAGATATCGACCCATATTGGATCGTCATTTGCTACAACAATTCTAACACACTCCAGTGAGCTTTGATACAAAACCATATCGAGAACATCTCCCTCTTTAAAACAAGCATCTTCAATAAATTCTTTCCAACCAAATTTGGTTCTCCGTATGCAGCCACAAGGAATTACTTGAGCTTCCCAAAATACATTCAGATGACGAATAAGAATTTTGGTTGCTTGTGGAGGAATATATTGACATATATTCCGTGGCAACCACTGTATACAAACCAAAAAATGAATTATTAAATTAAAAAAAATAACAAGGTTAGTGAAAAGGCAGTAAAAAAATGTACCACATCATCCAACATCGCGTATGATTTGCTTAGCGTTATTTGGAAATGGTTACGTTTTGGGGATGGTCCTTTGGGCATATCGGACTGAAACCTGCCATTTATGAAGAGAATTTTAAAGGGGAAAAAATGAGTTATGTGATTTTAATGACGGTTCACCGTTTGCCACAGATATAAATAGAAAAGAAAAGGAAAGTGCACTGTTTCAGTTTCCCTCTAAAAGGGGTTTTCAAAACAAACAAAATATGAATTTTCCTCCGTTCTTTTTTGACAGACTACAAAAAATTATTTCATTCCCTCCCGTGTGATCCCGTCAAGGCGTCAACTCTTGATAGGTGTTGGATTATGTAAAAAATTGACAAAATGCTGGAGTGAGTAGTCAACACAAATGTATTAATTAAAGTTTAAAATTGAATTACTACTGATAGTAAATTATATATCAAACCCTAACAAGCAAAAATAATTTGTCTCTTCCATATAATTGTAAATCGTTCATCTCATTATTAGTATTTCAAATTTAATTTTTCAGATTTGTGGTTTGGTACAAAATAAATTCTACTACTTGCAAAAAGATCGAACATTTCACTAACATGCTAGAAGACTAGGCAACTTAGGATTTAGTCCTTCAAACATTAAGCAACAATGCATTCAATCTTTCAAAAAACTCAACTGGCTGGTTCTATATGATTGGCAATAAAAAATGGAACAACTTAAAATTAAGTGAACTACAACTTCCAATTCAAAAAACAGCTTCTAAATTACTGATTGACGTTCAAAATGAAACAAGTTAAAACTGAGTCAACAAACAAAAATTGAATTAGCTCCATCCTTTATTTACGGACTAAAGAAAAATATATTTCAGTCCCTCCCATGTGAAGCCGTCAACTCTTGATAAGTGTTGGATTGTGTAAAACTTTGTCAAAATATTGGAGTGAGTAGTCAACACATATGTTTTAATTAAATTTTAAAATTGAATTATTACTAGTAGTCAATTATATATCAAACCCTAACAAGCAAAAATAATTTGTCTCTTCCATACCCAGCTTGCAAATCGTTCATCTCATTGTTAGTGTTCCAAATTTGATTTTTCAGATTTGCTACATTTGTGATTTGGTACACAATACATTATACTACTTGCATAAAGATTGAATATTTCACTAACATGTTATAAGACTAAACAACGTAAAATTTAGTCCTTCAAATATTAAGAACCAACGCATTCAATCTTTCAAAAAACTCAACTGGTTGGTTCGATATGATTAACGATAAAAAATGGAACAACTTAAAACTAAGTGAACCACAAGTTCCAATCCAAAAAATAGCTTCTAAATAGTGTTGACATGCAAAATTAGCCAGTTTTATCACTAATTGACATTCAAAATGAAACAAGTTAAAACTGAGTCAACAATAATTTTCAATTAGACTTTCAATTAAAAAAACACAATTTCCAAAACATTTACAATCAGAATTGAACAAGTTAAAACATAGTCAACAAGCACTTCCAATTAGCCTTGCATATCAAGTTGGTCGGTTTCTCCAGTCGTACTTCGACGACTTGTACAACCACTTCTACCACCCCTACACCACCACCTTTAGTGCTTCTACCACTACCTCTGCCTCCCATATAACCACCCGAATTATCTCCATTCGCATTTGCTCCACCCGCATTAGTTTCAGTTGTTCCCCTCCCTTGTCCACTAGTTGTACTCCTTCTACCACCATTATGATCACCATCGCCATCAGTTTCCGTGCGACCTCGTCCATATCCTAGCCTAAAGTTGTTTTGTTCTCCTCTATATCTATTCATTGGTGGCCTTCCTCATGGATGAACCTCTCTAGGGTTTCGTGTGAATGTTGCATCATCCTCATTCGAGTCATCAACACCCACAACATTTGGCACAATCATATCATCCTCCCAATCTAGCTATGCAGCTAATCTGGTTTTCATTACATTTTTAAAGTCACGACATTGCACCTCATTGTCCAATGCAACATCATATATCCTATCAAACCATTTCTTCAACTTATTGTATTTTAAGAACTCATCTGTCATAATTGGGTAACCTCCAGGAAAGAATTTTCTCAAGTGGGGACGAATGACATCTCTTCTCCACCTTTTAATTATATACCTATCAGGAAGTGTATGAATCCTCTTGTGTGTCGTCACTTTTAGTATATGGAAGCACACAATCCCATCAGATTGAAAGTTTTTGCAATTACATTTGAAATACGGGCCGCCTGGTTTATATAACACCCTTTACACAAATTCATTCCCATGGAAATCTCTCTTAATTGAGAAATTTGTAATGTCGTACTTCTTCACACCATCCACTATTTCAGCATCTTGAGGAATGCTCGATTCACAATGATACAAATATTTCACCTGCCACGTGAATGTCACAACCCAAAATCCCATTGTGTCGTGAGGGCACCTACCCTACCCGTAGGCGAACCACTAACATCCAACCGTCAAGAATATAAAGCAAATGCGAAAGATTAAGGAAAACAACATAAGTGTTATTAAGCCTTAGAACTTAATTCATAAATCTTGAAAGAAAACCCCAAAATCTGGTTGTCATGAGTATAGAGCTACTAATCGAATACGAGTCTGAAACTTTAAATATAATCACTGCTAAAATATAGAACAGAAAAGTAAAATAGCAAGATGAGGAGTTCTAGTGCCGGGATGGAATCTACGGCTCACCCTGGACTCCCAAGATGAATCTTCAAGCTTTGCGTCAAGCTCTTTCGCTAGCGTCCTGCTCGGTACCTACACATAGAGTGCAAAAAGTGTAGAGTAAGTACGGGAAGTATGTGTACCCAGCAACATCGTTGACCGACCCTAACTATAGCGGTGGTACTCCCAATACTTCTCTTCTTGATTGGTTAGTTAAATATACAGTTATAAATAATTCAACAGTTTAAGTAAAGATCCTACAACCATACTAAGTCATAAAGTCCATTGCTCACCATGGAATATCACAAAGTTTCCAATCTTTACCTCCATTACGACAAATATAGTATTACGTTCCAACATTTTCCCAAAAGGCACCTATGTCCTCAAGACTACACCTTTTCATTAATTATATAAGTTCTACTTATAAGGGTCCAACCCTTTCATGAGTTAAGGCACAAACATTATCAATATTCAGTCTTTTCTCTGAATAACCTGTTTACCATTAAAGGTTAAATCTTTTACTTCTACAGTTCAACCGTGCACAAGTATTATCCAGGTTCACACGTCTTATCACAATCCTAAAAAGCATTGTCAATAGCCTAAACTCCATGACCATGCGTCTAGTCCCATCAAGTCTCACAACTCAATTTCATAGCAATTACAAGTCCCAAGTATCAGTATTACTCTCTATCAAGCCATGAGATCATATAATTCATCAGAAATCATCATCGAGTACACAGAACAATAAATACATATAAAAGAATAAGAATGAATGCAATGCAGATGATATGTATGTATGTATGAATTGGCCATATGTACCCGGTATACACACGCTACTGTAGTAGTTGTCACGTGACCTATGGGGACTCATAAGGTCCATATACCCATCTGATCCCATCGGATACTAATAGCCTGTGGGTATCATATCATAATCAATTATATTCATCTGATCCCATCGGACCCAACTCTGTGGCTATAGTATCATCACCAATCATCACTTTCTTACCATGTACCATATCCAGTAACTGGATTCCCAAGCCTCTTTCATCAGTATCTCAACATTTCAATGTCAAATATAATATGTATGAATGATATGGATATATGTACACCATGCAATAAACATAATTAATACAATCAGTATTTATCGATTATATTTAAGCATTCCGACGAGATGTAGAGTGATGACTGCATGACAAGTCAAATCATAATATCATAACCAATTACTACAAGGCTAAATAAACAACAATCATACCAACCTAAGCGGACTCTTTCACCGCACATCGTGGCTCGAAGGCTAAACATATAAACTCTTTCACATGTATATTTCTAGTTCACTAATTACACAATTAAGTTCACATGATACCCATATTATTGCTCATCACCTCACTAATATGGGACCTCCAATTCCCCATTACTCCCATTAATTATTTAACCAACACAGAAACACTATATTAAGGTCTAGTAAGTCTCAACTTGCTTTTTTCGAAGCCGAAGAATCACGCATCAGCTTTTCCCTTTCTACGAGCTTCCTCACAAGCCACTCTATTCATGTACGTTAACTAGATGAGATTACGGGTCTAACACTACCCATATCGATATATATAAGTATACCCTAGTTAAACTATAAAGGAACTCCAGACCCACATTATCAAAATACCAATTGTTCTATCCAATTAGTATGAATACATGCTAGACATTCATAATCTCAAGTTAATTGAATAATAAAGTCCAAAGAATCCTCAATTTCATGAATTAAAGAAAAGCCCTAATTCTAACCCTAGAATTTCACCCAATTCCCAAAAGGGTTTATAACATGAAATTGGTCACATAATCATCATCTACTAGGTAAATACAATACTAGTTTATAATATAAGCATTAATGGACCAATAATAAACCCCCAATCCCTCATTACAACTCTTTTATTCTCCACAAAGTATTTCTACCATTTTCCTCCACTTAACAAACATACTTAGGATGAAATATACTAGTACACCTTAATGAAAAGGTAGAGGGTTACCTTAATGATGAAAATCTCTTGGATTTTTCACTATCTTGTTGTCCAAGCTCGAGTTCGAATGAGGGAATAAATGTGGGGAATGAAATAAATGTTAGGTCTAAACTCTCATTAAATAAGCATAGTGGTCTGCTCCGGTGACTCGATTCCGCTGGGGCGGACCTACTCCGGCAGAAAGCATATCTATCGGGGCGAAGGTCACTTAAATCTCAATATCCGCTATGGTGGATACCCGATAGATGGAAGAGTTTCGCTTCAATGAGCCAGGCCTCCGTTAAGGCGGATGCCTGGTCGCCGGTGCGGACACCAGCAACCAGCAGCACATCCAATGTTCCAACTCCTCCATCAACCACCCAAAACACTTCCGGCACCTCCCATACACAAAAAATACATGCTACCTTATTAGAAGACACATTTCAGACATGCTCTCGCACTCAAATTTCCTTGAAAAGGTCTTTAAGGCTCGGGGTTTGACTAAAGTCAACACTTAAGTTCTAATTCCACAATTTTATAAACTAATCCCTAAAACACACTTGGCTACCTCGAGACCCTAACTAAAGGCTCGACTAAGTCATAAATGTCATTCCAAAGCTAATGGAACTGACGAAACTATGAACCGAACATGTTTACCCAAAAGTGAACTATGGGTCAAACTCTTCTATTCTCTTAACTTGAAATTTCTCAAACCTACCAAAATGGATTCAAAGCCTACCCGATCACCTCAGGAACTGTACCACCTATCCCCACAAGTCACAAATACCGAGTTAAAGCTATGGGAAGGGTATTCTCGGGAAAACAAGTCCAAAAGTTCAAAACAACCAAATGGGTCGTTATAGTGGAAGTATCATATATTATATGAGTATAATGTTTTTGTAGATGATAGTCCCACTCGAATCCAGAGAAAACTGATGCTTCTATGTATCTAGAAGTAAAGTCAGTGCTTAACTCTTTATCGTACTTGACTCTCACGGCTATCTCGTACTGCTTAACAAACTGCTTTATGGTGCTTTAACCATTGATATAGCCATCGAAGAATGCATGCACTCCCTCACACCTTTGTGTGGACAACATACCAGCCTAAAAGTAGTGCTTAAGGTATACGGGAAACCATTTCTCTTTCTCTGAATACAAGTTGGAGAATCAATTCATGTTTTCTAAGTAATATTTTTCAATGAATTCACCCCATCTCCTCTTAACTTCATTGATAGTAATAGAATCAAGGACTATGGATTTAAATTCAATCTTGGCAATTTTGTGGTTACAAACGCGCTTTAGCCTAAAAGGCAACTTTGTGAATATGTACCAGATACAATACCTGTGAATTATCTCTAGCATCACTACTCTAATAGCCACCTTAATGCTCTCATACTGGTCTGTCAAGATAGCAGTCGGTTTAACTTTGTCCATGGCTACAAACCAAGTAAAGAATATAACCTTATAAGTAGCAGCATCCTCGCTAGTAATGAGAGCACATTCCAAAAGTATGGACTAGTCGTGTTGATTCACACCAACAAACAAAGCAAATGGCATGCGCCATTGATTCACAAAGTAAGTCGTATCAAAACATACTACATCATAAAACTCACGATATGCATACTTACAGTATGTATGAATCCATATGACGTTCTAGAGCTTGCCAACATTATCTGGGTCAAATGCATAGTAAAACTCGATGTCCTTAATATGCATTTCACTAAAAACCTACTTATTGCTTCGCCATAAGTGGTTAATGTTCTCAGCCTCCTCTGTTGCAGAATATAATTTATGCAATCTTTTAGCGTACATCTCATATTTTTAGGCCAACCAGCTTGAACTTCTAAAAGTCTTATTCACTTAGAAGGTCTTAAGCTTGCGATGTCATGAGCTACAAGATGTCTCTTCAAAGATCTACTCACTTCCCTGTGTGAAGTCATAAAGCGAGATAGTCTAGCATCCAATTCATGGTTATGCTCTCGAATCACCGTAGAGACACGCCATGAACCGTCATGTAGCAAAAGGGCATTAACCTTATCTTTACAGTCAATCCTTTTGCTTTGTCTCATTTTTGTAGATTTCATACCCGTATCACAACCAAACGACACATACCTGATATAGTTATCACATTTTTTGTTAGATGTTTTTTTCACAATGCCAAACCCTTTCAATCTGTCGTGTTATTTGTAAAATGCAAACAAAGATTCTTTACTTTTAGCATTCCTTTAGTAGGACCTTGTAAAAATTCTTCATGAGTAAAGGTCTCCTCATCCATTCTATCTTCATCATCTTCTGCCTCTTGATCCTCATATTCTTCTTGATCTGATCCTTGATCCGACATATTTAACTTATTGTTTTCCTCCCCTTGATCCTGCATGTTTATGTCTCTTCTATCTCTACAAGAGCCAACATGTTTAGCTCTTCGTCCTTGCTGTCTAAATATGTGTTTGTACCGCCATTGAAACTGGCGTCTGAATCTTCATCGTCTCCATCATCATTAGAGAGAAAGCTATCATTCCGTTCAAACCCAAAAACATTTTTCAAGGTTTTGACTACTCACTTATCAGTATTTTGATTGTTTGGGTCCATTTTAGTTTTGTAAAAATTGGCAGCACTTGGAAAAAAGGAAGGGAAGTTGTAAGGAAATAGGCTGAAAAAATAGGAGGCGGCTATTGTATAAAAAATAGGGCTTGGTGATTGTTTATCACTAATTTATATGTTATAAATTGGTTTAAAAAATTATGTAGATCGTATATATTATGTATACCGTATAGATATATAAGTCGTATATGTATCTAGACCGTATAGATTATGTAGGTGGAATCTAGATTAATGTCATAAGAGTGCATGAGATCATCATTACTATTTGAGAACGGGAAATTTTTTTGGAGGGAAACAAACCGTTTGGAGCTAATTCTCAACCGGGGGCATATTTGTCATTTCACACTAGTTATGCCATTTGTGCCAAATGCGGTTGTGCCAAATAGCACTACTCTTAAAAAAATGTGTCGGAGAGAAAAGATTTAACTATTACACATGCAAACACAATGAATTTAGCTCAAATAGTCAAATTCTAACTCATTTTCACCTCAATCTATGCCATAAAACTACTACATAGCAAAGAGCAGGTGACTTTTCACACATCAAAATGGACCGACGACCAGCCTGTGGTAGGCATTAGTCATGCTGGTCATGTTACGAAAAGAAGAAGAAAATGCGTCGAACCCTCGTTTGAGTTGACCAACCGCCTTCACCACCTCTGTACGGCTGTTTCAGAATTTGAATTCTATGAGTTCCGTCTTTAAGATTTTTAGCATTTATCCGTTATGATTTTAAAATCATTAATTCATGTATACTATTTGTTATAATTTTATTGAATTTTACTTATACACTTTTGCTTCGCCTCAAAAGTACTGAGTTCAGATGAACCCGATATGCAATGGTGGATCCGCCCCGGATTCGAGTCACCTCCCCTCATTGTATTACTCTCATTTTTGGAAATAAATACAAATGATCAAAATTCTTTATGTGAAATCTATTAACTTGATTAACTGAATGCACCTTGATAAAAATTATTATACGGAATAAAAACAATTCATGTTGAAAAAAAAAACTCCGACTATAGTATTCTCTTTGTTTGATTCACTTATTAGTTATGCGGAAATTATAATGCAAAAATATTTTTGTGGTGATTAATAGTTAATATCGTTAATTATATGCTGATTATTATTTTTCTTATACCGTCAATCAAACACAATATTATCTTAAGTCTCGAGCAAACAACGAACCGAAGCAAACTAACTATGCTCAAATATCATGGTGTGTAAATCCGATCTTTTGGGCATTGATTAAGGCGTAAGCCCAACATTCAAGGCGTTCACTTTAAGCCTAAAGCTTAGAGAATTTTTTTGTTTTGTTTTGTTTCTAGCTAAGTATTTTAATTAAATTTAATAATATTATCTTTCATATTTTATGCTTAATACAAGTAAGTGTTCACTTATTAAATAAAAAATAATCTCACATAAATAGTAATGATCATGTGACTTTCAAAATAAAAATTCTCTTAAAATACTAATTACCTTATGCAAATTCTTATGCTATTAATTGCTCTAATATTACACTCAAACACCTCTTTGTCATATGACTCAAATCTATCACATGGTTAGATAGATCGTGATGATCTATGTTTGACTACAAAGTAAAGTTTTTGAAGTGACGGGACCCACCCATACTTCGCCATCCCGTATCAACCGGTCTAACTAGATATTGTCATCAATCTCCTTATCCACGCCTACTATTAAAATCCTTGAATTTCAATCAACGGTCTAAATTTGAATATCACTACGTTTGAAGACTGACCCTAGATAAATTATTTTTTTTAGTTTTTTCACATGACATTTAATATCGGTATTTGAACTTGACTATATATGAATTCAGGACGACTAAATTTATTTCAGAAAAGTGCTTCCGGCAGTCCAGAATTGTTTTATATTCAATGATTAAACCCGAGATATCCAAATTCGCGACGCCTAAACCTATTCAAGAAAAGCGCTTTCGTTCAAGAATTTTTTTATATTATATTTTCGAACCCGAGATATTAAGCGAGGAGGACCCACCACATACTTGGTGGTTACCCTAGATTCCCCCTGTTAGTATCTCTCTCCACATTTACCTCGTAAGCCGCTCTCTCTCTCCTTCCTCTTATTCTCTCTCTAAAAACCATACCCAGAGCTGCGATACCAAGAGAGAGAAAGTGTGTAAAATATGAATGGCGATCAACAACAACAACAACAACAACAGTTGCAGCAGCAACAACAACAGTGGATTGCGATGCAGCAGTATCAGCAGCAATGGATGGCGATGCAGCAACAACAAATGATGTACGGTCAACAATACATGTCGTACTACCATCAACAACAGCATAAGCAGCAGATTCAGCAGAACTCAAGTGAAGATAATAGAACGATCTGGATTGGTGATCTCCAACAATGGATGGATGAAGGTTATCTTCATTCTTGCTTCGCTCAAGCTGGCGAGGTTTGCCTTCTTTCTTTCTCTATTGCATTTGCTTATTTAGAGTATCTTAATTTTTTTTTATAAAAATGTATATTGAGTCTAACTCAACTCCTAAAGTTAATTTGTTGGGTGAGTATTTTTCAAGTGTATATAAGGAGTGTATGTTCCTATTCTATATCCAATGTGAGATTCTTAGCACACCCACACGAGGGGGAGCGTCGACAATATATAATTTGGGGCCCAACATCAGTGAACAAAATATGGAATAGGCCCGACTCTGATACCATGTAAATAATGTATTGGGTCTAACTCAACCCTAAAAGCTAGCTTACAGGGTGAGGATTGTTCAAGTACATTTAAGGAGTTCATGTTCTCATTCTATATTTGATGTGGACTCTTAACAATTTTGGAATGAACTTAACTTTGAATAAAGCAGAATGGATATAGAATTGATAAAGTGGATCCTTACTAGTGTGAGATTGAGATGTACTAGTATTTTCATGGTTCCCGTGAATCAAATGGACCTAAATAGAGCAAAGTGGATATATGATTAATAAAGTGGATCCCGACTAGTTTGAGATTGAGATGTACTCCCTCCGGTCCAATTTACTTGTCGTACTTACTAAAAATAAATGGTCCAAAATAGTTGTCATTTTAGAAAATCAATATATAATTATATTTTTCCATCCTTACCCTTACTCAATAAATATGGTTAAGAATACAACAACAACAACAACAAACACAGTGTGATCCCACAGATGGGGTTTGAGGAGGGTAGGATAGGGTGTGATCCCACAGATGGGGTCTGGGGAGGGTAGGATAGGGTGTGATCCCACAGATGGGGTCTGGGGAGGGTAAGATAGGGTGTGATCCCACAGATGGGGTTTGGGGAGGGTAGGATAGGATGTACGCGGATCTTACCGCTACCTTTGTGAGGTAAATATGGAGAAAAATAATGTGGTAAAAAAGAGTGTAGAATTTAGTTGAGATCAAATAATAAATTGGGATAATTTAGTCAAATTACCTTTTAGTCATTGTCTTTCTAAGGGGTGTGCAAAAGAAAAACATGACAAGTAAAATGGACCGGAGGGAGTAGTTTCTTTCATAGTTCTCGGGGATTGAAATGGACCTGAATAGAGCAAAATGGATAGAGGATTCATAAATTTGATGCTGATTAGTTTGAGATTTTAGCATGTTATTTATTACTTGCATATTTTAATTGGACTGAGATGGACTGGAACAGGGTGGAATGAACCTTGGATTCATAAAGTTGATCCTGACTAGTTTGAGATTGAGAATTGTGATGTAGTTTCTTCCATATTTGTTGTGTTATGAAGTGGACTCTAATAAAACAGAATGAATAAGGATTCATAAGCCAATCCTGACTAGTTGTGGATTGATGTATAGTTGATTGAAAATTGAGAAAGTAAACCTCTAAAACCTGCCATTGATCGTGAACAACACGTGACCGGAAATGAGATCCCATTTGGTGTGCATATAAACTATTGAGATTCAAAGAATGATTCATCAAATTTTGTGGTATTCCCAGCCTCTCCAACCTCGCTCGTTTGGTCATCTGTTTGAATGGAGAATGAAGAGTTGAACATGTAATTTTTATTGGTAAACTAAGAATAACTTGCTACTCTGCAATACTTTGGATGAGGTAGAGTTAAAATACATTTCACCACCTTCGAATTCATTCTAGTTTTTCTGTATTAACTCAAGGTCCAGCTTATGACAGAAATTCACACCTGATTTTAACTGGATATTTAAATTGGTAAACATGATAAGAAAAGGGTTCCATGTGGGGTGGAATAACATAGAACTAGTTCATCGTACTCCAAGCTGCATGTATAGATTTCTTGGTTAGCATTAAATTCATAAATGAACACCCGCGACCCCTTTTTGCACTGTAAGATTACAAATCAGATTTGGTGTATGCTTTTTTCCATACTTGGATTGAGCTGGCCATACCATCCTCCCCCGAGACCTGTTGCTTGGATGGAGAAAAGGGGGCCTCAACAAGAATTCGCCAGAAGATTTGGAACACTGTCCCACAGGCAATTTGGTGGACTGTGTGGCTTGAAAGAAAAAAACAGAATTTTTTAACACAAAAGTAATAACACATTTAGTCTTAAACACAAATGTATTGCTTTGCTAGCTTTTTGGTGCAACTTGTCCCTCGCACATGATGTACATGCTATGCTAGATATTATTGGGGATATGCACAATATTCAGTTATGTGTCTTTTCTTGTACTGTCTTACGTATCTTAGGAAAGAGAGGATCTACTATTTTACTTATAGAGGACAGAGAAAAAGAGGGGATGTTTTTACAATAAAAAAGAGGGGATGTTTACAATTAAAAAAAGAGGGGATTGTTTGGAGGTTTTTTGGTGTGAAATATGTTAAGTGGAATGATACCATAAAAGTGTATAGCCACCTAAGGCTCTGTTACATCATGCAGTAGAATGGGTGGTAGATCTGCCGAGAGAATGAAAACCAAAGAGAGGCACTTTCATATAGGAATTTTGTTTTCATAGGTAATGTAAGATATTCTTGTATAACTTAAAAATATTTAGTAGAAAATTCCTCCTGAAATACCACTTTTCAACTAGGTATCATGGAAAAATAAGCATGGTTATGCTGGTTAATCAGCTAGTGTAATAGCATGCATCTGCATCAGTTCTCTTGGTTGACCATGTATCGTAAAACATGCAGGTTATTTCTCTGAAGGTCATTCGAAATAAGCAGACTGGTCAATCAGAGCATTATGGGTTTATTGAGTTCAATACCCATGAAGCAGCAGAAAAAGTCCTACAGAGCTACAATGGCACTATGATGCCAAATGCAGAGCAACCATTCCGCCTAAATTGGTCATCCTTCAGCACTGGTGAAAAGCGTCCAGATGCTGGTGCTGGTTCTGGTTCTGGTTCTGGTTCTGGTTCTGATTTATCGATTTTTGTAGGAGATTTGGCGGCTGATGTTACTGACGCAATGTTGCATGACACATTCGCCAGTAGATATCCATCCGTTAAAGGAGCAAAAGTAGTAATAGATTCAAACACGGGTCGTTCAAAAGGCTATGGCTTTGTTAGGTTTGATGATGAAAGCGAGAGGTCTCGGGCCATGACTGAAATGAATGGCATATATTGTTCTAGCAGGGCTATGCGTGTTGGTGTTGCTACTCCAAAGAAACCATCAGCAATGCAACAATATTCTTCACAAGGTACAAGATATTGTATCCTGTTTTGCTGCAAGTAATTTATTATGCTGAGTTTACTGAATCAAATTACCATAATTCCCTGTAGTTCGTAGTCCCTCATTCTACATTGAATGAGCTGTTTTCCACAGGGTCATTCTTGATTTCTTTTCTAACTATGCGGACATTACTACGTCTTAGTATCTTTCAGTTATTATCCATATATCTCAGTTTTACTGTTTTACTTTTTCCATTCACTAGAGAAGTTAGTTAACTTGACTGCTGAGCAACGTAATAGGACATTTAATTTGGAGGAAGCATTATGATTTTTACCCGGATGAACAATTTTGACTCTGTTGGTAGTTTAACTATGCCAGATATTTCATACCTATGTGCCTGTAATTTATGTTTGCTGTCAAATATTTGGATCTTATTCTTATATTTTCTTCTCGAGGTGTTGAACTGCTGACACTCTTTTTCAGCTGTAATATTAGCTGGTGGACATGCATCAAATGGTGCTGCAACCCAAACTTCTCAGTCTGATAGTGATTTATCAAACACAACAGTGGGTGCTTCTCCCTCTTGTAGAAATTGGTCCTGGTTACTCAATCAGCTCTCAAACTTTTGATTTCCTGTTTAGGTTTTTGTGGGAGGACTTGACTCTGATGTTACCGATGAAGACTTCAGACAGTCATTTAGCCAGTTTGGCAATGTGGTCTCTGTGAAAATACCAGCTGGAAAAGGATGTGGTTTTGTACAATTTTCGGAAAGGTAATGAGTGATATTGCTAACATGAAATAGCAGATATTAAGGAATCTAGTATAATGTATGGGTATATAAGGCAATGAGGAGAAGTGACTCGCACGGCTCACTGGCTACAGATTGGTGAAGTTATAGAGTTCCCCTTATTTGGTCTGATTTGATAGAACCTACTAAACTATCAATGAGTAAATGGTTGGAGCTCTTAGGTCAATACTAGTTTAGTATATTTATTAGTGTTTGCTTTTAGTTTTATATGTGATACTTGAGAATCTGCAACCAGAGTTTTCAGGGGAACGTACTGATCATAACATACAAAACAAGATGTTTTACCGGTTAGCTAGCTACTGTAATTCTGAGAAAGATGGAAAAGGTCTATGGACTCATTCACTATAGGTTTACAGATTGATGAAGAATTTTATCTTGGTTACTAAATGTGGGTTGTTTCAAAGTGGAATATCTCTATATACTGATGTTCTTCTGTGATTGAATGAAAAGGAAAACATAATTTCTGAATCCAGAACTCTTTCTTTGTGTAAGAAATGGCCTTCTAGTAAAATATGTCATTTATAACCAACTTGAAATCACTAGAAGAGGTAATCAACTAATCATATTGTCAACCGTACCCAATAGGTGAAAAAAGAACTTGCTGCATGAACTCACTGACAAACTGAAAGGGTTACACATATATATATAATGAATTTTTGGTTGTTACTACCATTTCTATGGAGGTAGGGGCCAAGCTAAGCATGGCAAAGGGAGGTCAGTTGAACACCCTTCGCCAGAAATTTATACTGTGTATCTTGAACACCCTTAAGGAATTTTCTGTCTTTGCCACTGGATGGAGGTAGTCTTGAAGCTTTCAAATGCTAATATTGCATAATCTACTTGCATCTTATGTTCCATAGGAGCGCAGCAGAGGATGCAATACACAAATTAAATGGAACAGTTATTGGGACACAAACAGTTCGTCTTTCCTGGGGTCGAAACCCAGCAAACAAGCAGGTATGTACCAAAATGGTACATGTATTTTTAGATATTGAGTACCTTGTGCCAGCGTCTGTTTCATGGAGGCTCCATGTTTGCTGTCAAAAGTTTCCATAATTTTTTTACTTGAGCAAAATGAGAAGAAAGGCAACAATATTCCCCAGAAAAATCCTACTAGTGTTCTGTTTTTTGTATGCTGACGAAGAATCCTTTTCATTGGGTATATGCCAAATAAGCCACTTGCCTAGAAAGCAAATGCTGACAAGTTGATAAATCTAAACTTTTCATGTGTGGTCTACATGATATTTAGTTACAGATTTGGTTTGCCGGAATACATAATCAAATGAATTACTGTCACAGCAATAAAAGTATATTTTGAAAAGGTTATAACAGACTTGGATTTTTAAGCAATTCTCCTGATGCATTAAATTCTTAATGGTGTATCAAAATGAATTTAAAATTTATTTGGTAACATTCAGATCTCAAGATTGACATGATGGTTTATGCATCTTTCTTTATGCTCTTTATTAATAGTTGACCTGTATTTTTGGATTTTAGATCTAGTTTGTACCTGGAAAATGATTTCCCTTGGATTCTAGGGAAGTCAGTTTCCACTAATCTTCGGAAAACATTTACCTTAGGTAAGTATTTACTGCACCCAAACAAGATAACGTATGCAACCAAACAAGAGAAAATTGTAAAACATTTTCCAGAAAATATTGTCCTTCATACTGATCACACCCAATAGACGGCAAACCCGCTAACACTGGACTAGAGAACCTCGACTCAACCTCATGCCTCTTCATTCATTTTACTCAATCTTTATTTCTTTTGTTATTTTTTTTTTTTTTAAAAAAAACTGGTTATGTAAACTCTTTTGTTAATTTCCTTTGCCTATTAGTCTAGGTTTTCCTTTTTGCTTTTTGAAGTACAAAGCCTTCAGTTTACAACAGTTGGCTTGATTATATCTAGTCTCACTTAAGCAACAACAACAGCAACATACCCTATGTAATTCCATGGGTGAGGTCTGGGGATGGTAGAGTGTACATAAACCTTAGCCCTACCTCGCTAGTCTCACTTAAGCAATGATTTATTTATAAAAAATTCTGCCAGAAAAATATAATACCCTCCTTCTCAATTTATGTGATGCAATTTGATTGGGCATGAAATTTAAGAATGACTTTCGGAACTTGTGGTCTAAAATAAGCCATACATATTTGTGTGGCTATAGATCATCTCAGTAAGAGTAGAATAAAGTTTAAAGTTAAATTATTTTCAAATATAGAAAGACATCATTATTTTCGAAACAAACTAAAAAGGAAAGCGCATCACATAAATTATGACAGAGACAGAGAGAGTACTAACCAATTACCGAAGGAAATATTTTTTGGAACCACTAATGCACTAACCGAATACTGGAAAATAAGTAAGAGCAATTTAGTTTTCCGGAAAACATTTGTTGTATTTAACACTTTTCCTTCGAACCAAACACACCCTTAGTGAAGCTTCTTAAAATGTTTGCTATACATACAACTTATACTTGCTCTGTTTTTGCAGTTTAGAACCGACTCTGGTAGTCAATGGAACGGGAGTTATTATAGAAGGCAAAATTATGGTGGTTATGGATATGGTGCATCGCAAAGTCAAGATTCCACATATGCTGCTGGAGCAGCTTATGGAGCATCCTCTAATGGCTATGGAAATCACCAGCAACCACTTAGCTGAACTATAGTCGAGTGTGCCATTTAGTTAGAGCTTGACATATTTTTATTTTTATATTTAACATTTATTTTTGGGTGATTTAAATTGACTTACAGGTTAATACTGGTTTATGAGGATTTGTGGCAGGATTTTGCTTTTATGCTTGATGAGTGGTGAACTTCTCTCATGTCTCTCTTTCCTTCTCTTGTTTGTCTCTGCTCAGAGTTTTATCTTTGATCGATTCATAAAATTATCAAGGTATGATCAAGCAATGAGTAATGGCAAAAACAATATGACAATGTATTCTCCTCTGCACTAATATCTTTTGGGTTATTAACGCCTTTGCCATGTCTAATTAGGGGTGACAATTAAGTTGTTTGGGCTGGTCAATATGAGCTGAAACAAAGATGAACTTATAACCTTTTGGAATATGTAACATGCATGAAGACATGTTTGTGCATTTGTTTGAGAGAATTCATTGATATCTCCACAAAGAAAGAATAAAAATTGGGTCAAGTTAGGTAGACTGGATCGTAATCCATTGTTTAGCTCATCTTGATCAATCTATTTTAGCGTAAATAAACTTTTGTCAGGGTTGGGTTATGAACCATTCATTAGTTTACAATCACTTCTTTTGCGGTCCTAATTTTTTTTAGTTAATTGAGCAACTAAAATATCAAGATACCCTTTTATGTAAATTGACTTCGCACATATTCTTTGAAAATGTCAGATTACCACTATCTTTTCTTTTTATTAGTTTTCTCATTTTATTTTATTTTTCAAAATGTTAGGATTATAGAAATATTGTATCACAGGAGTATTAAACATTAGAGATAATTCCTCATAGGGTCACTCAACTCATCGAAATTATTTAGTGAAGTCATTTATCTTTTAACAACTCAATTAGAGTTGCATTGAAACTGCATGATTTTGTATATTTGGAGGATTATTAGTGTTTCATGTTAAACAACTTTTTTTTGCACGGATTTCCCTTCCTATGGACTAGTCTTTAATTTTTGTCCCTACTTCTCATTTAATGAAAATTGTGAGCCAAAATACCATCTACTAAATCAGAGATTCTGGGTTGGAATCCCAACAGAGACAAAAAAAGAAAAAATTCGCAAGACAAGATTTTCATAGAAATTATGTCTATTCGGTCAAAGTTATAGGATATAATTTCTATGTAACTAGACGGACAAGGTATGATCTTAATTTTTCAACGAAACTTTGTCTTCAAGTATAATTACATAGAAACTATACCCCTGAAGGCATAATTTCTATATAACTTTGGCCGGATAAACATAATTTCTATAAAATCTTGCCTTGCGAATTTTGTTTTCTTTTTTACTTTACTGGAATTTTTTTTAACCCACAATCTCAAGGGTATTTTGATATTTTTATTGGTGAAGTGAAAAAATTAAATACCACCAATTAGAGAGCAAAAATTAAAGACCAGCCTAAAATAGGGGCAATCGTGCCTCTTTAATTCAAAGCCAAATTTAAGGGACTTTTTTGAATCTCTCCTCTCACTTTTTAAATTGGCTTTTATGTAATTGTTACTTTTTAAGATAAATATATGAATTTGAGTGTTTATATTGGATCAAAAAAAGATAAGTGACTTTACTTGGTAATTTCATTAAATTAAGTGACATGTGAGGAATTAACTCTAGAAAAGGAGAAAGAAACTTATTCTATTATTAATAGGATAAATGGGAATTTAAACCAAAGTAGGGGTGACAAATGGGTGGGTTGGACTGAATTTAGACGGGTTAAAATGGGCTGAGCTAATAAATGAATGGGTTATTGATATGCCCAAATGTTAACTTGGGCTAAAATGAGTTGGCTTGTAATGGGCTAACAAACGGGTCAAGACTTAACTTGTTCAATTCTTACTAAGCTTTAATTGTCTTATTTGTTCTTTTATAAATTTTTAGTATCTAATAAATTATTATTTTTCTTTATTATGGCTATAAATAACATATCAAATAAAAAAAAATTGAACATATTTTGACAAGATTTCTCATGAATCAACTTGGGCTAGATATCAGCCCAAATTTTGATGGGCTGAAATGAGTTGGACTGAAATGGGCTGAACTAACAAATAAGCAGGTCAATAACCCATCCAAACTTAAACGAATTAAGTAGATTATAGTTTGATAGGTTAAGTTTGACATCTCTAAACCAAAGTATATTAAACTGGCGGCCTAAGCAAAATCCATTGTATTTCTGAAAAAGTATTATAAAAGCGTAAACTGATTTGCTTAAAAGGGTCAAATGGAACTTGGAAAATAGAAAGTGATAATTTTTCGGCTAGATTAGTGGTGTGGCGATGAGCCTCTCATTGACAAAGTAAATATTGTTATTAATCGGATTAACATAACTATTAAAGTATCCGATGTCTTTCCTCACGAAGAATAGGACATGGAATATTTGGTTTCTTACCTTGAATCCTCTGGAATCAATAATATTTTATCTCTTTTTATTTCTGAAGGAAATATTTTTCATAATTTATTTCATTCAAATAATACAATATATATATACATTCATACAGGAATCAATCTAGACTACTATTAAGGTAGACTATAATAAGAATATGCTAATTATAATTACAACCTAATTATACCATATTTGATTTGATTTCATGGAAATAATAATGGATTATTTTCATAATATCTAACAGTCCCCCACAGTCTTAGCGGGAGGTTCTCGTATGCTAAGACTGTCCCTGAAATCATCAAAGAGTATGCGCGAAAGACCTTTCGCGAATATATCTGCAATCTGATAGCGGGACGGTACATGGAGAACACAAACTTATCCACGTGCAACCTTTTCGTGTACAAATAAAATATCATTTTCGATGTGTTTTGTGCGTTGATGTTGGACAGGGATCCGTGACAAATATATTGCACTCACATTATCACAATAGACCACGATTGCTTTTTTGATCGGACAATGAAGTTCCAATAGAAGATTACGGAGCCAACATGATTCAGAGAAACATTAGCTACCCCTCGATATTATGTTTCAGCACTCGACTAGAATAGTGTTGGTTGGCGTTTAGAAGACCACGAGATTAAGTTGTCTCCGAGAAACACACAATAACCAGAGGTGGAACGCCTTGTGTCCGGGCATCCACCCCAATCAGCATCTGTATAAGCCGTGAGACCAGAAATGGTCGACTTATACAGACGTAAGCCAAAATCAAGTGTACTCTGAACATACCGTAGAATTCGTTTGAGAGACCCCATATGTTCTTCCTTCGGGTAATGCATATGTAAACAGACTTGTTGTACTGCATATGAGATATCAGGTCTAGTAAAAGTGAGATATTGCAATGTCCCTGCTAAACTGCGGTAGTGTGTTGGATCGTTGTATGGAGAACCTGAAGAGTTACTCAATTTGGCCTTGGTATCTACCAGTGTGTGCGACAGTTTGCAGGATGACATTCCGACTTTGTCAATTATGTCTTCGGCATATTTTCTTTGACAAAAAAATAGACCACCTGCATATTGAGTGTCATCAATGCCCAAAAAATAGTTTAAGGGGCCCAAATCATTCATAGCAAATTCCAAAGCAATGAGGGACATAATAGAATGTCGAAGTGCCTCGGATGATGATGTGAGGATGATGTCATCCACATAGAGAAGAATATATGTCATGTCATTACCTTTCATATAAATGAATAAAAAATGATCGGATTTACTATGTAAGAACCCTAGTGTGGAGACGAAACCTACAAACCTGTTATACCACACCCTGGGAGCCTATTTTAAACCATATAATGATTTCTTCAACAAGCAAACATAATGAGGATGAATAGGATCTCGAAAACCCAAAGGCTGGTGCATGTAAACTGTATCCTGTAAGTGACCGTGTAGAAACGCGTTCTTGACATCCAACTGATGAATGAACCATGATTTGGACAGAGCCAGACTGAGAGCTGTCCTGATTGTAGCTGGTTTAAACACCGGGATGAAAGTTTCACCACATTCCACTCCAGCCTGCTAAGACCTGCCATCACCAACAAGACGAGTTTGTGTCTCTCAAATGAACCATCAGATTTCTTTTTATGAAAAAAACCCACATAGATTGTATTATGTTCACATTAGATGGACGGGGCATCATCTCCCACATATTATTTTTAATAAGTCCATCAATTTCATCTATCATGGCAGCTTTCCAATTCGGGTCCTATAAGGCAGCTTTTGGATTTCGGGGAATTGGGGATGGTTGAATAGAGGACATAAGATTAAACTAATGCTTAGGCCTAAAAATCCCATACATGGCATAGGTTTTAATGGACCGGGTTGGGGTCGAGATCGGCTGTTGGGTCACTGGAATTTCGACCGAGGTAGGAGTGAGCCTCTCGGGTTGGGCTAGAGGCAGTGGGCCATATTGTCGGTTTGGGGAATAGGGAGAGGGGCTCCCTCAATTGGGCTGTGGCAGAGGGTTGGGTTGGCCCATGTCGGGCAGTGGAATGGACCGATGAAGAGGGAGTAATTTGGGCTGGCCTATTTCGGGCAGTGTTATGGACAGAGGGTGAGGGAGCAGTAGGCTCCCTCATTTGGGTTGGCCCAATTTAGGCAGTGTGCTGGGCCAAGGGTGCGGAAGAGGGGGAAGTAGGCCCCCTCATATTTGGGTTATTAAAATCATATTGCAAAAAATGATGTAGTCCCGTATCCAAAAAACCATACGATGGTGGGGAAGGTGTTTGTATATCGGCAAACGGGAATTTGGACTCATAAAAAATAACATGACAAGAGATGATAATTTTTCCATTCGACATATTATAACACTTATAACCCCTATGGTTTTGTGGATATCCTAAAAATACACATGGAGTGGAACATAAGACAAACACCCGAAAACCCTCAAATATGTGTAGGAGAGGACCCGATGATAGAGAATTTGTGTGAGTGAGTAATTTGAAAGTATCTTTCTATGAAGAATGTTTAAGAGGTATGTAGCCATTTGAAGAGCATGATGCCAAAATGATGGTGGTACAGATGCATGAGCAAGAAGTGTGTGGATTAAATTATTTATCGCTCTTATTTTCATTCAGCTTTCCCATTTTGAGGAGAAGTGTGTGGACAAGAGAGACGAAAGACCATACCATTTTTGTGACAAAACTCGTTAAATTGGTCATTTATAAATTCCTTCCCATTGTCACATTGGAAACACTTAATTGATATCTCAAATTGGTTTTGGATGAACACACTAAATTGCAAGAAAATATTGTGAACCTGTGATTTTCTTCCAATTGGAAATGTCCAAAGAAAATTAGAGTAATCATCCAAAATAAGCATGTAATATTTATGACCAGCTGAATTTAAAACTGGGGATGTCCATAAGTCATTATGCATGATATCAAATGACATAATAGTGTTTGAAGTAGAGAAAGAAAATGACAGTTTAACATGTTTCCAAAAAATGCAAGATTGACAAACATGAGAACCCAAAGATGGTTTACAATCAATAAGCTTATTATTCTGAAGGGAGTTTAGTACAAGTGCTCCCGGGTGTCCCAAACGATTATGCCATAACATAGGAGATAAAACAACAAAGGTTGATGGAGAGGTGGCTTGGTTGTTGGTGGTGGTAATGGGGTACAAATACACAGTGCTATCACATCTCATTAGTGACATCCCCGTCTGAAAATCTTTCATAGAAAATGCAAACGGATCAAAATCAACAGAAACATTATTGGCAGTAGTGAATCGACGCATATATACCAAGTTTTTAATAAGTTTGGGTGCATGTAAGACATCATTTAACTGTAAATGTGTGTAAGGGGGTAGTATTTTGGATTGCCCAATACCACGAATTGAAATTTCTTGTCCACTGCCAACCACAATATTTTTATTAGTACTCATATTAAAATAAGACGAGAGAGTACCTGTGGATGCCGTCATGTGAGAAGTCGCCCCCGTGTCCATGTACCAGTTGTCATCGGGAACATTGAGAATCATATTTTGCATGGCGTGCTCGATGTTTGTCGGAACATAACTTGCGGAAGATGGTCCATGGGCTGAAAACGCTTGCTGCGGACGAGAACTGATAATCCCGGGTTGCCTAGATGTTGGAGGAGGTCGGGCCCACTGAGCCGTGGGGTACGGGCAGGGAGGGGCAATCCACTGTTGCGGCTGCCAGCCCCACGGTGGGTACGACCCTCACTGCCCGTCGGCTGGCTAGTTGGGCTGCTGCCAGTGGGGTCTGTTTTGGCCCTGCTGGCCGCGGCTGTTGCCGCCATCGGTGGATTGTCCTCCACCCCGACCTCGTCCCTTTCCACCATTATTTTTCTCTTTGTTATTGTTGCAATTTTGACCCCGTTTTGGTTCATTATTGTATCGCTTTGTACCACTGCCCGAACCAGAATTGTGAGGGCCAAGATCATTGGTATAATTTTTGGTGGAAAAAAGAGCGGTGCCAACATTGTCTGACGCTGTCGTCACTTGTTTTTGTTTCCGGGTTTCTTCAAGAATTAATCTCGAACGAGCCTCATAGAACGGTGATAAGTGATTGCTTTGTTGAATGAACGTAGAAACACCATCATATTGTTCATTCAATCCCGCAATCAATTGGAGAACTAACTTTTGATTTGTTACCGGTGAACCAACATTGGATAGTTGATCGACAAGAATTTTCAACTCTTGACAATATGCGGATCCGTTTGAAAAATCATCCAATTTGATATTGGTGAATTGATTTTCTAGATAAACTGCCCTCAAAATTTTGTTATCTTGAAAAATATTTTGCAAACGCTCCCATGCATGTTGCGTCGTCAAATCCGGTTGCAAAATAGTGTGCAAAAGATTGTTTGAGATAGTTCCATAAATCCATTAAAGGACTAAGCATCCAAGCGAGACCATAATGCCACATCGGTGTTTTTCTCCGTGGTATCGGGTTTGGGAGGAATAATATGGTCTATGAATTGGTATGGTCGACAATGAATTTTGAATAACTCTGTCCAAGAAGAATATTTCCCTTTTTCCATCTCAAGAATAATTGGAATAAAGTTGTTGACGTTGTTTACGGCAAGAGCATGATAAAATTTGTTTTGATCGACCATTGTTTCCCTAGAGAAGAAGGAAAACTGAAAAGAAAGTATGGTTTTGGCAAAGAAAGAAACCGAAAATAATATGTTTCGGCTAGGGAAGGGGGTTGCGGAACCCTAATTAGGGTTTGAGGAAGGAGGAGGCCGAAAAAATAGGGTTTCGGCTTAGGATTTTGGGCAAAAAACGGTAGGGTTTTGGCTGGGGGGGGGGGGGGGGTTGGCCGAGTAGAATAAGGGTTTGGGGGTTAATTTTTGGCTCTTGATACCATTAAGAAAATGTTTTTCATAGTTTATTTCATTCCAAGAATACAACATAAATACATCCATACAAGAATCAATCTAGGCTACTATTAAGGTAGACTATCCTAAGAATATGCTAATTATAATTACAACCTAATTATACAATATTTGATTTGATTTGATGGAAATAGTAATGGATTATTTCCATAATATCTAACAATGTTAAACTTGCGGATACTTTCATTTGAAACGAAACAGGTAAAGGTAAATTTACTACTAAATCGACAAATGAGTTGGCTTGTGATTATGCAAGTACCCCATATGATCGAAAATGGAAAAATATATGGAAATTATGTCTTGCAAAGACGCTAAAATATTCCCTACGTCCCAATTTATGTAAAACTTTTTCCTTTTTAGTCAGTCCAACAAGAATGACAACTTTCTATATTTAGTAACAATTTAACTTTTAATTTACAATTTTACCCTTAATGAAATGATTTCAAACAAATATTTATGACTCATCTTGAACTACAAGTTTTAAAAATCTTCCTTTTCTTCTTAGATTTTCGTGCTAAATCAAACACATTCATATAAAAAATGAGTCAGAGGGAATACTTTATATGGCTTGTGGCTTGTGGCCTGTTAGACATAACAGACTTACGTCAAATGAGCTTAAATTTAGTAGAAAGATGACTGAATCACCCAAATGTGATCGATGTGATAATGATGTGAAGTATTGTCTACATATAGAGATGGCAATGGATCCTGGACCCGGTCCGGATCCGATGTATCCAGATCTGTTTTATAGGATATGGATCTTCAAAATTTGGACCCGACGGATCCGGATCGGACCCGGATCCGTTTCTGACGGATCGGATCTGGATCTGGATCTTGTATTTGAGATCCGTATCCGGTCCAGATCCGACCCGTGGATCCATTTTTTATTAAATATATTCATAACCTAGAATGTAATTTTATAAGTATTTTCTTAAAATTGCTAAGCACATCCTTGCAAGTTTAATTCTCAAAACAAGTTTAATTTATTCCCGCGTTAACTCAAAAATAAAAAAATAAAGAGGTAACTTCGATAATAAAATCAATGTTATATTAGTGAATGACTAACATCTCCATAGACAAGTAGTTAAAATTATATTCACTTCATTTATGAAGATTCCAAGCACATGCAAGTTTTGCATTGTGGAAATACTAGTCAGCATTTTCCACAACTATTGTCATTGTCCAACATTTTTAATTAATAGCTCACAATCAAAATGAGACAACGAACAAAATATCTCATATGAACATTTCAAAATTGAAAAACAGTAAACTGTTACTTAAGTAAAAACCGTTTGTCAGTTCAAAAAAAAAATCTTAGCAAGGTTACATTTTTAGCAAGGTAATTTTTTTTACATGTGGATCCAGATCCGATCCGTGGATCCGACGGATCCGATGGATCCGGATTTGGATATGATTTTTATGGATCCGCTGGATCTGGATCCGGATCTGAATTCAGGTATGAAAAACGGATCTGGATCTGGATCTAGTAGGATCCGGTCCAGATCCTATCCGTTGCCATCCCTATCTACATATTATCAGTCAGCATTTGATATGGAGTTTTGTTGGTCATAGGCTTATAGCTGCCTTTATTTGGAGAGCACCAAGTCTGGCGTCGATACATCAGAATTGGCAAGAAAAAAGAAGATAAAAGAAATAGAGATCCAATTAGAGCCAACAACGTTTGCAATTAAAAACACGAAAAAAGCCAACAGTATCTTTGTTAGTGAGCAAGCAGGACGGCTGATTCCATCGGACTCATAAGAATATCTATGTCCTATTCCTGTTTGCGGCATCACCGCAAAATGCTTGAAAAAAGATGCTACTACTACTTAATGTAATATTATTGGACTAATTCTAAGCTAATGTGACAACAATTTCATTCCAATAATCAGATGATTCCTTTCTTTAGTTACTACTAACTCATACTTTATATAAAGCGGGGACAATTATACACAGAAATTAAGCATCACTTCTCCCTTTAGCTAAATAACCATACTAATTAAGCAAGTTTTGAATATGATGAAGAAGCGTGCATCTGCTTTGTTTATCTCTCTGCTCAGCTTGTTGGCCTTTGTGAAAGAAGCTGATAAAATATCGGCATTGCCGGGCCAACCTCAAGTTAATTTTGCTCAATTTTCTGGTTATGTGACCATTGATCCCTTGACTGGGCGAGCATTGTTCTATTATTTTGCTGAGTCTGATGATCCTTTGAACAAGCCCCTTGTACTCTGGATAAATGGAGGTTAGTAATTTCTTCCTACACATAGTTTTATTGATAAATCAAAGAGATGTATCTTTTATTGCATTTTTCCTATCTTAAGGTAAATTTTGATATCCAAATTGTACATCAAAATTTGATTAATTATTCTACCACTCAAACAAGGAAACGTATTATAAATGTACTCTTTGTTAACACATTTCATGTGATGAACAACAGGTCCAACTTGCTCTTCTTTAGGACTTGGGGCATTCGAAGAGATGGTAAAACTCTTGCGCGAAATGAACACGCATGGAACAATTGTAAGCAATACTGCAACTTAAATTTTTTCATCCATTCACGTTAACGACTAACAGTATTAACCATTTTATAAATGTTGTTAATTATGCAGTGGCGAACATTCTTTTCTTGGAATCTCCTGTTGGCGTTGGATTTTCTTACTCTAACACAACATCCAATCATGTTATTCGAGATACAGAGGTGGCATTGAACACCTATGCTTTCTTGGTTAATTTGGTTGGAAAGGTTTCCAGAATATAAAAGCAGAGAATTGTACCTAGCTGGTGAAAGTTATTCTGGCCATCACGTTCATCAACTTGCTCAGTTAATCCTCAACAACAACAAAATCACTAACCAGACAATGATCAATATAGCCGGAATTGCTGTAAGATTGGACAAATTATTTACACGTATATAACACTTGTACCATTAAATTTTTCTAATCGGCTTGTTAACCTGCAATTGTATGTCTTAACAGATCGGCAATCCAAACATCGACTATGAAACAAGATTAACTGGTTTCTTTGATTATATTTGGACACATGCTCTTATATCGGACGAAATTTATAAAGGAATTGTTACGAATTGCAACTTTTCCGCGGAGGCTACCACGACAAAAGAGTGTCAATCATTTATCGACAAAGCGAGGGAGGATCGTGGCAATATTGATTTTTTCGACCTTTCTGCTCCTTTATGTACCTCTTCCTCTTTTTTTGCCATCGGTAATAGCGACATCTCTGCTTAATCAAACCTTGAACCTTTCCTTCTTCTAGTTAATTTTCATTTTTGTTAACGTGAAACAGACACAAATTTTCCTTGTGCTGATGACGATGTACTCGTTTACCTGAATACTCCTCAAGTCCAAGAATCACTTCATGCAAATGTAACTGGATCAATTGAAGGAACATGGCAGTTTTGCAAGTAATTAACAAACATTATTTACTTGCACAAACTTTAATTTGTAGATTTTAGTCATAAGGAACTTCCAACAATTTCGCCGTAGTATATTTTGTGTTTTTGGTTTCTACAGCACGGGCTTACAGTCTGACAGATTTTCAGTACTAACAGTATTGTCTGTTATCAAGATCTGATGACTACTAATATCAGTGTGTGGATCTTTAGGTAACTGACAAACTTCAGCAATAATAAAATGCTATTTCAAACTAAATTTCCATTGATGTTGCCTATTTATCAATGCTTGTATACATACCGATAGAAACCGTATATATTTGTGAATATTTAGGTTACTTACTATATTTTGTAGAATTCTTGTACAAGTGTATTTAGGAAATTAGTATTATAGTAGGAATATGATTTTTCATATTTAGAGATTGTATATTGTATAGATAGACCTCTTCATTAATGAAAATGATCAAGGGATTATTTCTTTCATGGTATCAGAAGTCAAGGGCAAAATTTCCTTCTCCCAACTACACTTCCGTCGCCTAGCACCCTCGGAATCCGCAATTCTGACACCTTTTTCTTCTAAAATTTTCTTCTCGTCCCAAATTCTCTTCCTAATCCCTAATTCTCCTCTTGTTCTTTCATTATGTCTACCTCAAAGAACACGTTTCATCCTGCCCTTACTGTCTCCAACATGAAGAACCACATCCCTATCGTTCTTGAGATGGAAAACGTCCAATACGGGACGTGGGCAAAATTATTTAAAATTCACGCACGCTCGCATCAAGTCCTTCACCACATCATCCCCGCGGATACATGCAAGGAGAAGGTGCCTACCGCCAATGATGACCCTGTGTTCTGGACGACTCTTAATGCTACCGTACTCCAGTGGATATATTCCACTATCTCTATGGACCTTTTGCAGACGATTATTGAATCCGACGCCACGGCGATGGACACTTGGAATAGGGTGCGTGATATATTCCAAGATAACCAAAATTCTCGAGCCGTCACTCTTGAAGAGGAATTCTCCCATGTCACTATGGAGGATTTTCCGAATGTCTCAGCTTATTGTAAAAGGCTGAAGGAATTGGCAGATCAACTCAAGAACGTTGGTGCGCCGTTACGAATAATAATCTTGTTCTTCAGATGGTTGATGGCCTATCCGAGGCCTATAATGGTGTTGGGACTCTTTTCGTCAAACCACCCTCTTCCTCCGTTTTATCAAGCCCGGTCTATGCTCACCCTTAAAGAGGCGGGGTTGGCTAAAAAGGCCGCAACTGGAGCATATTCCGCCATGATGGCGACCTCGCCACAAAATTCCTACTCTCCATCATCTTCGGCTAATTCCACTCCACATTGGAACAACGGGGGTAGAAAACGGGGATAAAATTGGAAGTCCGACGGGAAAGGTGGCGGCAAAGGCGACAAAGGTGGCGACAACAGTGGTCAGGGTGACAGCCGGCAGGAGCAATCGCAGCTTGGGCCAGGGTAGTGGGCGCACAGTGCCGCTGGCTAGTAGGCCTGACAGTTGCCCAACTGCCCCAATTACCCCTTTCCAGTTCCAGCAGTTTACCCAACGAATTGGGTCAGCCAGCAGAGGCTCAATTCGCAGTAGTTTTAGTCCAGTCAGCCGTGCTGCTGGGCCTTGTCAGTAGGCCTTCATGGCTGCGGGCCCAGCAGCAGTTCCGACACCCACGGATATCGAGGCCGTGATATAAACACTTGGATTAAATCCCTCGGACACACATTGCTACATGGACACCGGAGCCAGTTCTCATATGACGTTCGTGCAAGGTAATCTCTTGTCTTATTTCAATTTGAGTAAAAAACGTGGCATAATTATTGATAATGGTAATTCAATTCCAATTCGTGGCTATGGTCACACAAATTTGTCCTCCCCACATCCACCTCTTGTCCTAAAAAATGTCCTTCATTCTCCTCACTTAATTAAAAATTTGGTGTATGTCCGAAAATTCACAACTGATAATTGGGTTTCTATTAACTTTGATTCTTTTGGTTTTTCTGTAAAGGATTTCAAGACATGGATACCTCTAATGAGGTGTAATAGTCGGGGAGAGCTTTATCCAATAACCACCACCACTATTTCCACGAGTCAAGCCACACCTTCCATATTTGCTGCTCTTGCTCCTTTCTTGTGGCATGCCCGTTTGGGTCATCCGGGGTCGTCTATTATTTCTTCCTTTAAAAATAATAATTTCATTGATTGTATGAGTACGTCTAGTACTCATATTTGTCCTTATTATCCTTTAGGGAAATAAGTTAGATTACCGTTTGTCGCCTCTACTTCTAGTACGTTTATGCCTTTTGACATTATTCATAGTGATATATGGACATATCCCGTTTTGAGTTCTTTGGGCCATCATTATTATGTTTTATTTTGGATGATTATTCTAATTTTTTATTGACCTTTTGTCTAAAACATCTCAAGTTTTTTCCACATTCTTAAAATTTTGAGCTTTCATCCGTACCTAATTTGCACGGGAAATTAAAAACATTCAATGTGATAATGGGCCATTTTGGGAATTTTGTGACACTCATGGCATATCTTTTCGATTTTCTTTTCCTCATACGTCCTCGCAAAATGGGAAGACCGAAATAAAAATTCTTACAATTAATAATATTGTCCGAACCTTACTAGCCCATGCTTCATTACACCCATCTTTTTGGCTTCATGCGGTACAAAAGGCGAGCTACATCCTTAACATTCTTCCTTACAAAGGTTTAACTTATCAATCCCCACTTAAATTTCTTTACAATAAAGATCCCTCGCATTCTCATCTTAGGGTGTTTGGGTGCTTGTGCTATCCACTTTTTCCGTCCACTACAATTAATAAACTTCAATCTCGGTCTATCGCTTTGTATTTTTGGGTTTTCCATCTAATCATCGTGGTTATAAATATTTTGATTTATCTTATAATAAAATCATACTTAGTCGCCATGTTATTTTTTATGAAACCCAATTTCCATTTTCTCAAGTGTCTAAATCCATGTCGAGTGCTTATAATTTTTTGGATGATGCTCCCTCCCCGTATATTCTACAACAGTGGGCCTGAGAGTCAAATCTTCCAGTAGGCCCACTGCCTGCTGGCCCAAAAATCTCGGCAATATTCCAGCCTCTCAGCCCAGTTCCGAGACCCGACCTAGTGGCGATCTTGACCTATTGTCTGGTTCCGAGACTCAGTCCACTCTCAGTCTAGTTTATGGCCCAGATTCTCGGACCAGTCTCAGTCCAGTTTCTGGCCCAAATTTTTCTCCTTCTCCTCTGGGTCGTCAACCAGCCGCTATTGGGCCAGTAGTGCCTGCTGGTCAGTCCACCACTGACCTAATAATTACCCAAATCCCGTCAAATTCTATCTCAAGTAAAGGGCCTGTTATGCGTAGCGAACGGGGTATTTTTAAACCAAAATGACATTTTAATCTTAATTCTAATGTCACTAAATCACCCATACCACGTAACCTAGTGTCTACCCTTCATGAACCGAATTGGAAAATGGCCATGGTTGACGAATATAATGTTCTTATTAAAAATAAGACGTTGGATTTGGTGCCCCGCCCGCTTAGTGTCAATATTATTCGGTCTATGTGGATTTTTAGTCATAAAAAAATTCTGATGGTACTTCTGAGAGGCACAAGACCCGTCTTGTAGGGGATGGAAAAACACAACAGATTGGCGTAGATTGTGGAGAGACATTTAGTCCGGTGGTCAAACCGACAACTATTCGCATTGTGCTTAGTCTGGCTCTCTAAAAAACATGGCCAATCATCAGCTGGATGTAAAAAATGTTTTCTTACAATGTGATCTTAAGTAGACAGTATACATGCATCAGCCCTTGGGTTTTAAGGACCCCAATTATCCTCACCATGTCTGTTTGCTGAAGAAGTCCTTATATGGGCTTAAGCAGGCCCCATGAGCTTGGTATAAGAGATTTGCAGATTATGTGTCTACTATTGGGTTTTTTCACCGCAGGTCTGATCATTCTCTGTTCATCTATCGTCGTGGTACTTCTCTAGCATACATTCTGTTATATGTGGATGATATTATTTTGACTGCCTCATCTGATAATTTGTGCAAGTCTATCATGACCCTTCTCAGTTCAGAATTTGCTATGAAAGACTTCAGGCCCTTGAGTTATTTTTTGGGAATAACTGTCACTCGTCATGCAAATGGTTTAGTTTTATCAAAGAGGAAGTATGCGACTGAGATTATTGAGAGAGCTGGCATGTCATCTTGTAAGTCCTCTTCTACTCAGGTTGATACCAAACCGAAGATGAGTGCTACGTCTAGCACACCATATGAGGATCCCACCCACTATCGTAGTCTTGCAGGGCTGTTCAGTATCTTACATTCACAAGAGCATATATTACTTATGCAGTTCAGCAAGTGTGTTTATTTATGCATGATCCGCGGATTGAGCACATGCATGCGCTCAAACGCATTATACAATATATACAGGGCACACTTGATTATGGGTTGCATTTATATCCATCCTCCGTCTCTACTCTCGTATCTTATACATATGCTGATTGGGGTGGATGTCCAGATACCTGACGTTCAACTTCTAGTTATTATATGTTTCTTGGTGATAACTTGGTCTCTTGGACGTCAAAACGCCAGGCTACTTTATCGCGATCCAGTGCGGAGGCCGAGTATCGAGGCGTAGCCAATGTGGTGTCTGAGTCATGTTAGCTGCATAATCTTTTATTAGAGCTTCACTTTCCTATTCAGAAAGGTATCTTGGTCTATTGTGATAATGTTAGTGCCGTCTATCTCTCTGGGAATCCGGTCCAACATTAGCGCACTAAACATATCGAGATAGATATTCACTTTGTTCGGAAAAAGGTAGCTCGTGGACAAGTACGTGTCTTACATGTCCCTTCAATGTACCAAATTGCTGACATCTTTACTAAGGGTCTTCCCTTGGTTCTGTTTGATGATTTTATGGACAGTCTCAGCGTACGACATTCGCCCGCTATGACTTCGGGGGTGTGATAGAAACCGTGTATATTTGTGAATATTTAGGTTACTTACCATATTTTGTAGAATCCTTCTACAAGTGTAATTAGAATATTAGTATTATAGTAGGAATATGATTTTCCATATTTAGAGATTGCATATTGTATATATAAACCTCTTCAATAATGAAAATGATAAAGGGATTATTTCTTTCACATACTAGCAAGAACAATTTGAAATTTCATTAAACAGTGGCGACACAGGCGGGTTTATACCTGTAGCATCGGTCAGATATGCCATAAATAAACTTGGTCCACCACCTGTGAAGATTCCATGGTTATCATTTTATATATTTTTTATATAGCTTGACAAGTTTGGTATAATTAACAGATTGGTGGTTACGCGGTTGAATACGAAAATTTGACATTCGTGACTGTAAGAGGATCTGGACATTTCGTTTCATATTATCCGCCTGCTCGCGCACTTACATTTTTCACAGCCTTCATACAAAGAAAGCTTCCTCCTACACAGCAGAAAGACCGAGTTATATATTTTTTGGTAATAGACTGAGTTATATATGTATGAACATAGCGTGAACGTAATTAATGAAACTAAAGGGTGATCATAACTTCGTTGAGCCATATGAGAGAAGAACTTTCCTATATCATCTGTAATGTTTGGAGCACATTATATAGGTTCCCTCCTGTATAAGCGTTAATCAATGAATTGATATCTATTATGTTTGCCAGAGTTAATTATGAAAGATTTATGGTATCATAAACTTTGAGAGTTATGGTTGATGACTTCTAATAAAAAAATTTCCTCCAAATTTTCTCTGATTTCTTCAAATTCTCAGGACCAGGTAGTAATCCAATTTGATTCAGTGACTTGCTTGCTACATTCGGACACCATCTTAGTTGGAAAATTCTCGCACGGCCGACCAACATAAAAGAATTTTTGGCAAATTATTCTGTGGATTCAACTTTAAAACCAGAACTTATGATTGAAAGTTGATATTGTAGAGTCATTTTCTCCATATGTAAATCTCGAGGATATATTAACTGTATTTTTATTACAGTTACGTGCCTCCATATTGCTTAAACTGCCAGCATCATGGTCATCTAAGGAGGACTACTACAAGTTTTATATTTCTCCACCCAAAAGTGTTTTTGTAATGATCTGTTCAGTCGCATTTTGACTATTTTACCCATGTTGACCCAATTCCCGAGGTGATCGGTTGATTCTAATGAAAGTTGAAGGAATTAGAACCTTTAAGGGGAAGCGTTTGACCAATAGTTGACTTTTAGGTAAACGAACCTTTTTCGGAATTCCATCGATTCCGTGAGGTCCGAGGGGTCATTTATGACTTGGTGGGATAGTTGGTTCAGTTTGTGAGGCTCTCAGGAGTATTTTGACTAGTGGATTGGAGAGTTATTTTAGGCCATTGGGTGTTGACTCGATTAAATAGACCTCTGATGGAAATTCCGAGACGACGAGTGAGTTTGTAGCGTGTTTTTACGTATGTGTACATATTTAGTTTGTGTCTAGGAGGTCTCGGGTGATTGTCGGATTTCGGAGTTGAATTGTGAAAAACAAGATTCTGCTGGTGTCTGTATACCATCGCTACGGTGAGCCTCAGTGCGACGTAGTGGACTCGAGGCGCCGTAGCGAGCCTTGGGTCATGGGTGCGGGTGTTGGGATTTTGGCTTGGGCCGCAGGTGCGAGCGTAGAGCCGCATGCGCGGGTCCCGCTGCAGCAGACCTTTGACCCTTGTAATAGACAACGGGAAATCAGAGCCCTTTTTAAGTGTGTGATTAAACCCTTCATTCCCCATTCAGAAAATTATTTTCTCCAAGTATCCCTAGAGTGATTTCAAGCATTTCTAGGTGGATTATTCTTACGGTAAGCTTACTTAGCCTTGTTGTACTTTATATACCTTTCTTAAGTTGAAATCCATGGTGGGAAAAACCTAGTAAACTAGTTGAAGAAGATGAGACTCTACCCACTTAGTATTAATTGATTATTAGGCCTAAATGTGAGATAAATTGATGGGTTTTACTAATCTAAGCATCAATTTCATTAATTAGTAGTTGTTAGGCTTTCATCTTTCATTTTAGTTGAGAAATTGATAATGCAGAATCTAGGGTTTACATATAAATTGGGGTTTTTGTAGTGTATGATGAAATTGACCTATTCTTAAACTAATTTGCAATTGGAGGGTAGATTCGAACTTCTAGAACATTGGATTATCAATTTCACCCTTTAATTACTATTTTACCATTGTGGGCCCATTTCCCCCTCTTTCGTGTAATCAAGTTTAATTCGAAAGATAACATGGCAATATGAGTGTTTTTCTTTCTTGTTTATAACTTAGAACTCGATTATGGTTAGACTTTGAGTATTCGGAGGCTCTCCGGAAAGACAAGGCTCCGGTGTGATTATTTGTGGCTTCCACTCGACATCCAAGTAGGTTACAACTTACCTTCTGGTTAGACTTCGATTAACGAAGCATATGTAGAGTTAGTGATTTTCGGAGAAAGCATGTTACGCCTTCAGGTATGAAGTTGGGATGGATTACTTAGGTTTGGTATTATTGACTAATTTGTGGGCTTGTTGCCTCTTTGTGATTTATTCATTTGCTGCCTAGTGTTTGATATTAGATTTGCACTTAGTTGCCAAATAGTGATTGTCATATAGTTGTCTCTTACTTATCTTGACATTATCATTGATAGAGGAAAGTACTTGACTTGATATTGATATTGTGATATGTGTTCACGTGTGGCACAATTTGGATTTGATTATGATTTACACTTGAGATTGATACATGCACATCATTCATATACATTCTACATGATATATTATTATGGACTGTGATTTGATATTAATAATGATAAGAAGGAAAGTCAAACATCTGAGGCTTCATATTATGATGTTTGCTATGTGCATATTTCGTATGGCCTCAATTGCATATATAATTGGTGTTACCTATGTGGTCCAAAGGAAAATTGTTTCGGAAGTGACATTTTATAGATTTGGGAATAAGTTCATATTGGTAGTTGATGTACGGATTCTATTATTTTTATTCATCTCATGATTAGTGTTGAATTTGGCATTCATACATGCATTCATCCTTATTTCTATGATACATTGATATTACATGTGATTGGTGTGCTGGTGATTCCATAATACAATGATATTACCTGTGATTGGCGTGATGGTGAGAAGTGAGGAAGAAATATCCATTATTCTTGTAACACATTTGATAGCGTAGCTATCTCTGGGCTGTGTGCAAAATGGCTAGCGGTGTGGTGGGTGGTAGAGTCATCTCTAGGTTGAGTGTGCGGAGGGACTAATACGTAGCCTTTGCTGGTCCCCCATGGGTCATGACTGTCGGGACATAGAGATATTCCACCCGGAGCATGTATGTATGATATGAGACAGTTAGTCAGGACATTGCATTGCATCATACATACATTCATATTACATTCACTCATATCTCTGATTCTGGTTGTATTCACTATATTGCATGATGAGTTTCAGTCGTGATTCTTTGTTGTTGATTCATTTGAGATGTTGTGTGCTTATTAGTCTCTTACCTAGACTCATGATGGATTCGAGGACTAGAGGTTCCGCCTAGGCTATGACTATAGATTACCGAGATCTAGTGTGGTTCACATTACTACAAGTCTTACGTGTATGTACTTAGTGATTACTTCATTCTCATACTTGATGGATTCTAACGTTATACTTCTATACTTGAGTTGTTGTTCTTGGACTGTGTGGTGTTTGTACTTGATTACGAGCACGTCTGTCATTCATTTTCTTTCTTTATATATGTTAAATAACTGTTATTGGCCTATGATACCTACCAGTACATTGTATGTGTACTGATACTACTCTTGCACTACCCTTTTCAAGGTGTAGAGTTGTTCCAGGTACATGAGCGTTCGATTAGCCTTCATGAATCTCATGGAATTCATCTAGACTTTTCTGTTTAATTCTCATTCTAAATAGAAGTTATATTTAGGTTGTGGTTGCAACTTTTATTCCAGTTGTATACATAGAAGCTCTTGTACTATTCAGACCAGATTCATTGGGTAGTTGTTATATTCTGCATTATCTTATATCTATGTTTTTAGACTTCTATTGTTCTTATTATTTATCTATGTTGTTGGATGGATCTATAAGGGACAGGTTCGCCTACCAGGTGGGAAAAGGGTAGGTGCCCGCACGATCAGTGATCTGGGTCGTGACAAGTTGGTATTAGAGCCCTAGGTTAGCCGGTCTATAAGTACAAGAGCATGTCTAGAAGAGTCTTGCGGATGGATACAATGAGCTTCGTACTTATCTGGGAGAGGCTAGAGGACATTTAGGAAACTTTGAATTCTTTCATTCATTCGTGTTACTTCGTTCAAATTAGTATCTAGTCAATTCCAATTAGTATATGAATTTTCCTGTTTTACTCTCTCCCAGATGATGGGAACTCGTGCTTAAAATGTTATGCAAACGATTTTATCTATGATGTGTTGTGGTATGGTACGAGATAGGTTATCCTGATTCAAATGCATGACCAAGTTCAGTTTCTAGCTATGGTTTGAGGATTCAGTTGTGTGGGGTCGAGTTAGACTTATTTATTGTGGGGGTTTCTTGAGAAATAGGAGAGATGGTACATAAGGTCACATGATTTCCATATTTTTAGTGTTGGGTTGCTCGGAAGTCACAAAAGTGCATTATGGCTTAACAAGAATGATTGGTTCGAGATCAACTATTCATTAAGGGCATGGTATTAGATATCGGTATGCGGGGACGAGTATAAGTAAGGTAAGGATCATTGGATTTGGCAAGTATAGTGACCGCGTGTAATAAAGAAGTGAAGTTGAGTATAAGGACATGTAGGATGATTTTTTTGGGAAACGTGTAGCGAAGTAATATTTCTTAGGGTATTTTGGTATGAGTGCTTTTTGTGTTAATGAGACGGAGGCGTAAGAAAGAGGATTTGGATAGACTGATCCATTATTAGGAAGGAAAAATTGGTATCTGACGTGTTTGTCAAGATAAGGTTGCAAGTGGTACGAGAGTTGATTTCGTCTTTTGTCATGAAATGTTAAGTGGACTTCGATGTGACTATATGATAGTGGTTTGTGGGTTCTTTCAAGAAAGTCATTATTGGTTCTAGATCAGAAAGCAATGCTACTTGTGACGAGAGGATACTTAAGAAGTTGGGCAGCTGTGGTCCTAGTCCTTCATTAAAGGGTATGTTCAATGGGTCTTTGTGTTTAGAGGAATGATAAGGATATTGTGGAATCAATATCCAGTGGATTTGAGAGTATGATGCAGTCATACATAGTAGAATAGCATTAAGGGTTCAGCATTGAGTTGGTATAATTGTTACATCCTGTATTTTTGTTAGGTCAAGTTGCGTCATAAATTAGGCGACATAAGCTCGAAGGACAAGACTATCTTTGAAGTGATAAGTGTTTATGCTATGTTTAACAAGTAATTAGTAAATTTCATGAAGGCTAGAGGTTAAACAAATCAAAGAGTATAAGTTTCATCAATGTTGTACCCCGAGCTTTCGCGCTACGGCTTGAACCGCTCGACATATGTAAGTAGACCCAAACCACGAAGAATTTTGGTAGTATTCAACTATGCAAAAAAGAGCTCGTTATATAAGAGCATGAAGTCCCGAAATGATTTCAGACTTCAAAGTGAGATGACGATAGTTGGAAATAATATTTTAGGGTGTGCATAAAGATGCTATAAAGTAATGTTATATCGCATTATTTTGATAATAATTATATAAAGTGTGTTAAAAATGATTAATATTTAAGTAAAGTTGGGAAAAAAATTAACTACCAATTTTTAGTGGGAGAGAGTGTGATTAACTACAAATGGAGAGATTAGTGTCATCCATGTGGGACCATGACACTTAAAAGTAATATAGGATGATTCATAATGTATAAAAAAATATTAGTGGACACGTTATGGGTAATGATGATGCTTGGTAAGACTTAAGGTTGGATATTTGTGTGAACCCCATAGTCCACAAAGATACTTTATTTGCATCTTCCCTTTAGTAGTAGCTTGTTATGTAGAATTAGATAAATATATACACATCAACGTCCTCTATAAATCAAGGGATCAAAATGTTATTTTGTAAAAGAAGGATTCATGTTTCCACGGACAGAAAAAGGTACACTGAAGGACGTAGAGTTTATACTCACATCGATTTCCTCCGGATAATAGCAAATCAGAGATTTCATCCTATAAAAGCAAGGTGTAAAGATATTAGTTCTTGTCATCCAAGGTAAAAAATCTCCTCTCCTGGATGTATTTGAGTGAATCTAAATTATAGCTAAGTTGGTAGATGAGAAGGTGCGGAATTGATACCGAAAAATTGTATAAGTTATTGTTGTTGTTGTCGTATGGACAATTTGGTAATTGTTCCAAGTTGTGGAGTGGTTGTATTTTATGGATATGATGTGGCTGTTCATGTTTTTGTTATTTTAACTTACGGGATGTGAAAGAAGTAAGGGAGATGCTGCCCGATTCATTACAAAATGAGCTTGCCACACAATATATGATTCTTGAGCCTTTATAGTTAATGCTAATATCATTATATTCCTTGTAGACTGAAGCGTAGAGGCATTTGGTCACAACAAAAAGTTGGAAGTTAATATTAAAGGTATGTTAAGGCTCACTCATTTATTTTGGCATGACCTACGATTCCAAGTAAGCATAACGATGTCCCTTAAAAAAGAACCCTATTCCTAAGATTTAAGTATTTGAATACCTTTGTTTCATGTTGTTTTCATGGCTCTTATTGTTCTTTGTCGGTATCACTTCCTGCCTTGATAGCATCTTGAATCTTATGCTTCCTTATGACCCTTATTGGTTCATAAATAATTGAGACAAACACAGTTACATAATGATGATTGGAGGATAACGACCTTGAGTCACTCCGATTAGATCCATAAGGCCCTTCAAAGTCATTGCATGCATTTTATATATATGTATCTGCTTTACGACACTGTGCCGCGCTATAGTTGGTCGGGCATGCACTTGTATGTGCACACCACTGCAGTAGAGAAGTTTATGATGATGATATCCCAAAAGAGTGGCTTAATGATAATGAGATATCCCCGATGTGTGGCATATATATATACGTCTTAATGAATTTTAAAGCAGAGTATGCATATTTCTTGCCCACGGAGGCACTCCGAGTACAAGTTATTTCTGTAATGCTCTATTTACAGTTTTGCACCCAGCTACAGTTTCAGTGTTATGTTCCATTTACAGTGTTGCGCATGTTTACAGTTTCAACCTTACATATTCAGTGCATCATTCGTACTGGCGACCCTTTGCTAGGGTGCTGCATTTCATACCCGCAGGTACAAATAGAGATTCAGGTGATACCTCGCAGTATGTGACTCAACTTAGCAGAAGGTTGTGACACTCCTTTATTTTAGAGTTGTCTAGTGAGCGGATATGTATGGTGGTTGCATATATGTACATAATTGGGTATGACGGGGTCTCTGTCCTGACCAGATGTTGTTGATGTACTCTCTAGAGGCTTGTAGACAGTCATCTTGTACATAGTAGTCTTATGTGGCCTTGTCAGCTTTCTCAGTTGATCGTTGTGATTATATCGACCTTGTCGGCCTTGTTGTATATATATATATATATATATATATGTTGGGCCTTTTCAGCGTGTAGGTGTTTGTGTCATTTGATCAGGAAATATTCCGTCAGAGGCCTTGTTGGCCCTTGTATTGTTGAGTATGCTATAGGTATCTTGAGTGGTACACTCGGGTCTTAGGGCGCCAGGTGCCGGCCACACCCCCAAGGTTGGGGTGTCACAAACTTGGTATCAGAGCAGGTCTGTCCTAGGGATGTCTACAAGCCGTGTCTAGTAGAATCTTGTTTATGGGTGTGTAGCGCCCCACATTTATAAACATGAGGCTACAAGACATTTAGAATGGTTAAATTCATTTCATATTCTATATCGTGTGATAGAGCTAAATTATAAGGAATCGAGTCTAACATATGCGTTGATGTATGTTGTACAGAGTTGTCTTCGCCCAGAAGTGCTGCAACTAGTCGGGATATTAAGGAAGTATTAGGAAAAGGTACAAGACGTGTGTCCTCCCTTGAGATAAATCTGTCTGAGATTCGAAGTGAGAAAGTTATGAGATGTATGCCATCTATTGAGACTGATCCATCCAAGGCCCAGAGTGAGTCATTTCCTCAGATAGCCCAGTTCTACCAGTGCTAGAGGAGCCGACAGAAAACTCTGCATCATTAGCCCTACCAGTTCCACCCCCAACCCATTCTGATCGGGATATAATGAAAATGACACATGTATTAATGTAGTAGGTAGCCTTATAGGCTTAGTGTTACCCGAGGCCCCCAGATAATTATAGAGCCCTAGAAGGGTCAGGGAGTTCACAACCTAAGAAGTCAAGGGTATTTTTAGGAGATGATTTCGGTGAAGTTTTGAGGTGAACGAAAAGGGCTAGGATAATTAAAGATTTCAGAGTATTGTCGGGTAGTGATAGGGTACGGCAGACAGGGTTTGTTCAATAATTTGTACGTGATCAAAGCTCTCAGGTAGAACCGATGTTGGGTTCGCAGACGTTAGTATGCCATAATCGTGATAGTATAGAAAATAGAGCTATCCCGACCATTATGTCATCAGTGTGATCGGACGCATGCCAACCAATGTCGTGTAAGTATGGGAGTTTTTTTTTTGGTGTGGCAGCAAGAGCCACATGATCACGAAAGGTGACGTACCCAGATTGATGAGCCGAAGCCATTTATAAGGATTGGATTATCCAAGCAGTAGTAGGAGGTGACATAAGCCCTTCAACCGTTCGTAAATGAGTCATACCAATTATCATTAAGGGTTACATGTATTTGTGCTAGTAAGGTAATGTATGCTATAGGCATTGGGTTGATAGAATATTTGGACTCATTACGCGACATGTTATAATTCCAAAATGTCTTCTGGATGAGAATAGTTTATTGGGGACAAGTGACAGTGAGAGCCTTTAGGACATTTGAAGGATGATTGTAAGAAATGTGAGAAAATTTAGCGAGTGCGTATTGAATGGTAAGATGCAGTATCGAGGAAGAAATATGTTTCTCTTAATAATGGACAGGCAGAAGGATTACAATAAAAAGGATAAAAGTGTATGTAATTGTAGTTTTTTCACAGATGTGTGATGACTTCGGAGTAATGTGTAAGAACCAATGATAGAGAAGGGACAGTAAGGACTTCCTGGCTGGAGGTGCCAGATCTTCGATTCTCAGGGAGCTAGTGTGAGAAGTAAATCAAAGCAAGAGACACATCCCCAAGTAAGTTGGAATTGAGATGTAAAGGTGAAATGATTGAAAAGTCAGTTGATGAGAGACCTAATTATGGGTAGACAAGGAAACTCAGACAAGACATTAGATTATACAAGACTTCAAACTGAATCTAACATACGAGATTCCAATACCACATTGAACCAGTTGCGACTCTCAGAAATGAGAACCAAAGTTGAGGCCTTTGATCTTAGAATACGACGGGCATTAAGAAGTTGTGTTAAGAAAAAATATATTTAGGTGAAGTGAAGGGCACTTAGGGATGATGGCTGACAATTCAAAATGACTGAAAGTTCCTCTTGACAAATGATGTAATGAGCTCACAACTTAGCGAGAACAAGGAAATCTTTCCCAAGTGCCATTGATAGAAGGAGTTATCCTGAAGACCAGGAAAGAGTTTTGGTCTAGGTACAATGATCTGATTATGAGATTGTGGAACAGTGTCTTATAACATCAAGTTCTTCAGAATCTTATACGTATCAATAAAGTGATAAGTAAATGACTCATTATCTATTGTATATTAACATGGACAATTGGAATCGGGATCAATGTTTATATATATATTAGAAGTTTCAGAATGAGTGAAAAATATGATAAATTAGCAGATTCATGGTCCAAGTGTCAACATGAGCATAAAGGGAAATCGTTTATGAACAATAGTATAGAGAAAGTATGCAAAGGGTTATTTGAACCACGAATTAGAGTTAACCACAGTGGTACATGCTCTTCAGATGCGACAATGTTATCTATATAGTGTTCATGTGGAGACTTTACAAACCATATGAGCTTCTAGTGTACCTTTAGTAAGACAGAGCTAAGTTTATGATAGAGGGGATGGCTTAGGTATTCTAAAGGATTTAAATATAGATAATCTTATACCATTGGGATAAGGCTAACATTGTAGCCAGTGCAACCGGTCGTATATCCACAAGTGGCCTAATTTATTTGGGGGGCAAAGGAAAGAAGTTGGCCAAGAAATGCATCAATTAGCCACTTGGGAATCCAATTGAATGATTCAGGTGATAGGGTCCAGAATACAACATAGTCACCCCTTGTACCATATGTTAAGGAGTGACTTAGTAAAAACATTCAAAGAAGATATTCAACAAAGGAAGACTACAACTTTAAGCACAACGAAAATAGAGCTCTCAAGCACCAGGGATGATGGTGCATTCCGAACGTAGTAGGGATTTAGGAGATATGATTATGGCAGAGGTCTACTATTCACGATATTCTATCCATCTTAGGTCAACTAAGGTGTACCACGTTAGTAAAGGGGAAGTATTGGTGGAACAACATAAAGAATAATATTTTGCAAAATTGTGGTTTAGTATCCCAATTGCCAGCAGGTAAAGAGAGAGAGTCATAAACCTGATGGGTTAACTCAAACCATTGAGATTTGTACACGAGGATGTGGGTGATTAATATGGATTTCACTTCAGTTTTACCCCATTCCTGTAAGAAATTCAAGTATTGTTGACATATTTGTAGAATCAACTCGTTCCTTGTTGGTTAAGACTACTTATTCAGCAAAACATTATGCCAAGCCATACATCAGGAAATAGTGCGGTTCCATGGAATTCCATAGACCATTATATCAGACAAAGGAATACAATTTACAACAAATTTCTAGAAATCCTTACAACAGGACTTGAGGACATAAGAAAATCTTGATATGACTTTCTACCCACATATATACGGCTAAGCAGAGCGCATGATATGGGTCTTCGAGTATATGTTATGACTGGACCAGTCAGATTTTAGACAGAGGTAGGATGACTATTTAAGAGTTCATTTATAATGACAATTATTATCCTAATATCAAGATGGCCCTTACGAGGCCTTGTATAGACGTAATCTCAGAACTCTCATGTGATGATTTAGAGAAAGCAAATCACAATTATTACAACCAGGTGATTGATATCGATCCAAAGATGTCAGGGATCATAAACTAAAGTGCAATGCAAAAATTTATAAGATCCATATTGATAATTGAGTTAAAGATAAAGCTTATTTAGCAGCGACTGTTGACCGCTCAGAGTTGTCAGAAATCGTATTCAGATGTGCAACAATGAGACTTAGAATTCCAGGTCGATGATTAGGTCTTTTTAAAAGTTTCTCCTATGAAGGGACTAATGAGATTTGGAGGAAAAATGAAAGCTTAATTCAAGATACATTGGACCATACGAATAGTTCGAAGAATAGGTTAGGCAGTCTATGATTGGACCTATTTCAAGAGCTACAATTTGTCCATCCAGTCTCACATGTCTCATGGTAAAAAGAGTGTGTCAGGAATCATTAAGGACTTACAAAATTATGGAAGACATATTGTTTGAAGAGATTCCGGTTGTTATTCTATATCGATACGTTAGTCAACTAAGGACCAAAGTGGTGGCCTCCGCAAAACTTTTATGGATGAATAAGAATGTGAAGGAGGAAACACATGAGGCAGAATAGGAGATTAAGTTAAGTACCCCTCTTTATTCCTGGCTAAAAGAGTGTGTTCATTGGCTCTTTAAAGATTAACATCTCAGCATGTACACCTTATCATTCGACGACAAACGATCCTAAGGGGGAAGGATGTTACATCCTGTATTTTTGTTACGTCAAGTTGCATCATAAATTAGGCGACATAAGCTCGAAGGATAAGACTATCTTTGAGGTGATAAGTGTTTATGCTATGTTTAACAAGTAATTAGTAAATTTCATGAAGGCTAGAGGTTAAATAAATCAAAGAGTATAAGTTTCATCAATGTTGTACCCCAAAATTTCGCGATATGGCTTGAACCGCTCGACATATGTAAGTAGACCCGAGCCACAAAGAATTTTGGTAACATTCAACTATGCAAAAAAAGAGCTTCTTATATAAGAGCATGAAGTCCCGAAATAATTTCAGACTTAAAAGTGGAATGACGATGGTTGGAAATAATATTTTAGGGTGCTCAAAAAAAGTCTATGGAGTAGTGTTAAACCATATTATTATGATAATGATTATATGAAGTGTATTAAAAATAATTAATATTTAAGTAAACTGGGGACAAATAATTAACTACCATTTTTTAGTGGGAGAGAGTGTGTGAACTATAAATGGAGAGATTAGTGTCATCCACGTGAAACCATGACACTTAAAGTAATATAGGATGATTCATAATGTATAAAAATTGTTTAGTGGACACATATGGGTAATGATGCTGCTTGGTAAGACTTAAGGTTGGACATTTATATGGACCCCATAGTCTAAAAAGATAATTTATTTGCATCTTCCCTTTAGTAGTAGATTGTTATGTAGAATTAGATACATATATACACAACAACGTCCTCTTTAAATCAAGGTATCAAAATGTTATTTTGTCCAAGAAGGATTCATATTTCCACAGACATAAAAAGGTATACTGAAGGACGTAGAGTTTATACTCATGTCGTTTTCCTCCGGATAATAGCAAATTAAAGATTTCTTTGTAGGAAAGCAAGGTGTAAAGAGATTAGTTCCAAGGTAAGAAATCTCCTCTCTTGGATGACTTCCCGCCTTGATAGCATCTTGAATCTTATGCTTCCTTATGACCCTTATTGGCTCTTAGATAATTGATACAGACACAGTTACATAACGATAATCAGAGGATAACGATCTTGAGTCACTACGATCAGATCCATAAGGCACTTCAGAGTCATTGCATGTATTATATATATATATACCGTGCCGCGCTCTAGTCGGCCGAGCAGACACTTATATGTACACACCACTGCAGTTGGGAAGTTTATAACAATGATAGCCCCAAAGAGCAACTTAATGATGATGAGATAGCCCCGATGTGTGACATATATATATATATATATATATATATATACTCATATTAATGAATTTTAAAGCAGAGTATGCATCTTCCTTGCCCATAGAGGTACTCCAAGTGTTAGTTATTTCTCTATTGCTCTATTTACAGTCTTGTACACAACTACATTTTCAGTGTTATGCTCCATTTACAATGTTGCGCTTGTTTACATTTCACCCTTACATATTTAGTACATCATTCATACTAACGATCCCTTGCTGGGGTGCTGCGTTTCATTCTTGCAGGTATAGATAGAGATTCAGATAATACCTCGCAGTAGGTGACTTGACTCAGATGAAGATTATCATGCTTCTTTCTTCTGGAATTGTCTAGTGAGCTGATAGGTATAGTGGTTGTATATATGTACATAGTTGGGTATGGCGGGGCCCTATCCCGACCATATTGTTGATGTACTCTCTAGAGGCTTATAGATATCTTGTATATAGTAGTTTTGTGTGGCCTTGTCAACCTTCTCAGTTGACCATTGTGCTTGTATCAGCCTTGTCAAACTTGTTGTATGTATATGTATATTGGGCCTTTTCTGCATGCAGGTGGTTATGTCATTTGATCAAGAAATCTTCCGTCAGAGGCCTTCTTGGACCTTGTATTGTTGAGTATCTAAAGGTATCCTGAGTGGTATGCTCAGGCCTTAGGGAATCGGGTGCTGGCCATACCCCCACCCCGGTGTGACAATAATGGGTTATGCAGTGGGCCAAGAGGTCTAGTGGCTGACTAATAGAAATAACTCTAGTGTTGGACAAGTGCAAGGTATTAGTACTCAAGGAGCTATCGGGTGTTGCATATAATACTGGATTAAGATTGAGAGCTATTGGGTGTTGCATGTAAGTTTTGCTAGTTCGTACTACTACTGGTGTGACTACCCGATTAAGTTGATCAGATGAAAGGGATAATCGTGCGAATGGTTAGAGGTATTTTGGTTCGACAATTAGGACGTTTGAAGTGGTAAATCAATGATGAGGTTTGAATTATTTTTAGTTATGAAGGACATTTCAGAAATTGACTTAATTGAATTTGAGATAGGACACCTTGGTAGAGATACATGAGGATATTAGTAGCATTGTGTATGTGATACGTTGGATTTAAAAAGTATTCAGTTTTAGAGTTGAGTGGGTTCGAGTAACGGTTAGACGGTGATGGTGAATGTGAATTGATTAGAATTGGGGAATTGAATAGTAAAGAAAAGTAGTGTTGATTGAGAATTGGTAAAAATAAGGTATGTCTTCGGGATTACTTTGGTCATTGTGGGTTGTGGTGTTGTTGTCTTGGTTATTTCAGACGAGGTGTGATTGTTGAGTATTCTTAAATAAGGGAGTCCACAAAAATGGACTAGGTGATATGATGAAGTTCAGTAGGGTTCATGATCAGAGACTAGTGAGAAGCAAATTTCAGGTAACCAACATGTTAAAGCTTACAGAAGTGGCTTGTGTGGTACACTGTTGGAAAGTTTCGTAACAATTTTCATTGGATAAGTTAGTGTGGTTTAAGAGAAAGAATAATGGAAATCCCTATTATGTGGAAGCTAGAGTTACATTTTTGAGAAGATACCGTATTCATGTTAGTGCATTATGTTGCAAGTAATATTGACTGGAAACTTGCGTGAGCACTTTTGGATATTAAGGACTTGGGAGTAGTTGCATGATATTTAGGACGGTAGTTGTAAGATTTGATACTTTTGGAATTATTATGGGCATATCGAGGGTTATAATGGGAGATTCGATGGTTAAAGGGGTATTATGTAAGGCTATAGGTTTGTGTCAAAACATTCGGGGTTATATAAGATTTGTGTATCAGGTAGGAGTTGAGAAGAATGAAGATTGTAATCGTAAGGTATAGTTCTTCGGTAGTTGACAACTTGGATATGACTCAGCTTTTGGAGTCGATGGTGACTGACATGATTGATTACACGTGAGGAAGAAATTGGAATTGGCCACCACAGATGCGTGGTAGGACTGTGATTGGTTTTGAAAAGGTAGAGTCAGTTCGAGTGACTATTTGTAGTATTCAGGGGTCATGCATTCATTCTGGGTTAGAATTGTTCTATTAGAGCTTGAAGGACTTTGTTTAGATTTCCAAGAGGACTTATGGGTTCCCAGTAAATCACCTTCACGGATTCGATAAGTTTCAGTTCAAATTTGAGGTATGATAGGTTTATCGAGCTTTATCAAGGTTTGCGAGTGGAATGATGATATTTTACCGAGAGCAGCTACTTGGACATATGTAATGGGTTACGTTGGTGTTTGGTAATGATTTGAGAAGGCACTATAGTTGTGAGAAGTCTTTAGAGTGGTCAGATGGTTCGTTACGGGTTGGACTCGGGGAGGTAATAAGTGAGTATGCTTCTAGTATAATGATTCAAAGACTTAAGAAGGCTTGGGGTTTGGTGTTTGGCTAAATTAGTTTCAATACCGGGTTACAGAATTAACAGACTTGGAACTAGTGAAATCGTCCTGAGAAAGATCAGTTTTGATGGAATTGCGTAAAAATATCAGATGAAGCAAGGATTCTTACCTAGCAAGAGTAAGTCATGTCTCATCTTGTGGTGTGTGTTTATGTGTTTCTAAGAAATTATGATGTAAAGAACAACTTTAGAAGGTGTAAGAAGATGATTAGCGGAATCAGAACATTTTACCAATTCAGAATGGGTTACGATTGATATCTAAATGATTGTGTTATTTGGGAATATATTTATGGGACCCATCAATCGTGTTCAGAGGTATGGTTTTATCGAATTAGAGAATTCCAGCGTAAGCAGTTCTTATATTGGGAATGGACGGTGAGTGAAATTCGAGCATGGAAATATGAAAATTGGGCTTTTTACCCAAGTTAGAGGAAGTTTTGACTGATAAGGTGAACGAGTAGTGATTTGGCGTACTTCTGGCCGTAGAGTCTTCCGTGTGGTTATAATGAAGATTCCTTGGTTACCGTCAGCTTTCGTACTCTTTCTTCATTCAAGGATGAATGATTGTTTAATTGATATCTAATTTAACGACATATTCAGTCGTTATGTGAGTTTTGACTATTTTACTCCTGTTGATCCAATTCTCGAGATGATAGGGCGATTCTAGTGAAAGTTGAAGGAATTAGATCCTTTAAGGGAAAGTGTTTGACCAATAGTTGACATTTTGGTAAACATACATTTTTTAGAATTCCACCAATTCTGTGAGGTCTGAGGGGTTATTTATGACTCGGTGGGAGAGTTGATTCAGTTCCGGAGGTTGTCAGAAGTGTTTTGACTAGTGGATTGGAGAGTTGGTTTTAGGTCATTGGGGGTTGACTCAATTAAATAGAGCTCTGATGAAAATTTTGAGACCATGAGTGAGTTCGCAACATGTTTTTACGTATGTGTACATATCTGGTTTATTTCAAGGAGGTCTCGGGCGATTGTCGGACTTCGGAGTTGAATTATGAAAAACAGGATTCTGTTGGTGTCTATATACCTTCGTTGGGGCGAGCCTCAATGCGCTGCAACAGACTCGAGGTGCCGTAAAGAGATTTGGGTCGCGGGCGCATGTGTTGGGATTTTAGTTGGGCTGTGGGTGTGGGAGTAGAGCTGCGGGTGTGGAACCTGTTGCAACAGACCTTTGACCGCTGCAACGGATGATGGGAAATCAGAGCCCTTTTAAGTGTGTGATTAAGCCTTTCATTCCCCATTTCTAAAAATTATATCCTTCAAGCATCCTTAGGGTGATTTCAGGCATTTATAGGTGGATTCTTCTAGGGGTAAGCTTCCTTAGCCTTGTTGTACTTTATTTACCTTTCTTAAGTTAAAATCCCTGGTGGGAAAAACCTAGTAAATTAGTTGAAGAAGATGAGACTCTACCCACTTAGTATTAATTGATTATTAGGCCTAAATGTGAGATAAATTGATGGGTTTTACTAATCTAAGCGTGGGTTTCATTAATTAGTAATTGTTAGGCTTGCATATTGCATTTTTGTTAAGAAATTGATTATGGAGAATCTAGGATTTATGTATAAATTGGGGGGTTTTGTAGTGTATTATAAAATGGCCTATTGTTGAACTAATTTAGCAATTGGAGGATATATTCGAACTTCTAAAATGTTGGGTTACCGATTCCACCCTTTAATTATTGTTTTACCCTTGTGGGCCCATTTCCTCATTTTTCGTGTAATTGATTTTAATTCGAAAGATAGTATGGAAATATGGGTGTTGTCCTTTCTTGTTTCTAACTTAGAACTCAATTATGGTTATACTTTAAGTTTTCGGAAGCTCTCCGAAAAGGCAAGGCTTCTGTGTGATCTTTTGTGGCTCCCGTTCGGCATCCAGGTAGGTTACGACTTACCTTCTAGTTAGACTTCGGTTAGCGAAATATATCTAGAGTTAGTATTTTTGTCATAGAAAGCATGTTGCACCATTGGGTATGAAGTTGGGATGAATTACTTAGGTTTGGTATTGTTGAGTGACTTGTGGGTTTGTTCCTCTTTGTAATTTATTGGTTTGCTGCCTAATGTTTGATATTAGATTTGCACTTAGTTTCCAAATCGTGATTGTGATATAGTTGTCTCTCACTTATTTTGGTATTATCATGGATAAAGGAAATGACTTGACTTGATATTGATATTGTGTTATGTGTCCATGTGTGGCAAGATTGGGATTTGATTATGATTTACACTTGAGATTGATACATGCAATCATTCATACACATTATACATGATACATTGTTATTGACTGTGATTTGATATTAATAATGATAAAAGGGAAAGTGAAACATCTGAGGCTTCCTATTACGGTGTTTGTTACGTGCATATTTCGTATGCCTTCTCTTGCATATATAATTGGTGTTACCTATGTGGTCCGAAGAGAAATTGTTCCGGACATGGCATTTTACATATTTGAGAATAAGTTCATATTGGTAGTTTATTTACGGATGCTATTATGTTTATTCATCTCATAATTAGTGTTAAATTTGAATTCATACATGCATTCATCCTCATTTTCATGATACATTGGTATTATATGTGATTGACATGATGCTGATTCCATAATTTATTGATATTAACTGTGATTGGAGTGATGGTGATAAGTGAAGAAGAAATATCCGTGATTCTTGTAACATATTTCATAGTGTAGCCATCTCTGGACTGTGTGCAGAATGCTAGCGGTGTGGTGGGTGATAGAGTCATCTCCATGCTGTGTGTGTGGAGTGACTGGTACATGGACTTCGCGGGTCCCTCATGGGTCATGACTATCGGGAAGTAGAGATATTCCGCCATGAGCATGTATGTATGATATGAGATGGTTGGTCAGGGCATTGCATTGCTTCACACATACATTCATATTACATCCACTCATATCTACGATTCTGGTTGTTGTATTCATTTTGTTGCATGATGAGTTTCAGTCTTGATTCCATGTTGTTGATTCATTTGAGATGTTGTGTTCTTGTTAGTCTCTTACCTAGACTAGTAATGGATTCGAGGACTAGAGATTCCACCTAGGCTATGATTGTAGATTACTGAGATCTTGTGTGGTTCACATTACTGCAAGTCTTACGTAGATGTACTTAGTGATTACTTCATTCTCGTACTTCATGGATTCCAACGTGATACTTCTGTACTTTAGTTGTTGTTCGTGGACTGTTTTGTGTTTGTACTTAATTGCGAGTATGTCTATCCTTCATTTTCTTTCTTTATATATGTTAGCTAACTGTTGTCGGCCTATGATACCTATCAGTACATAGTGTTTGTACTGATACTACTCTTACTACACCCTTTTCAGGGTGTAGAGTTATTCCAGGTACATGAGCGAGGTTCGATTAGCCTTCACGGATCTCATGGAGTTTATCTAATTTTTTTGTTTAATTCTCATTTTTAACAGAAGTTGTATTCAGGTTGTGGCTGTAACTTTTATTCCAGTTATATCTTAGAAGCTCTTGTACTATTCAGACCAGAGTCCTTGGGTAGTTGTTGTATTCCGCATTATCATATATCTATGTTTTTAGACTTCTATTGTTTTTATTATTTATTTATGTTGTTGGATGGATCTGTAAGATATGGGTTCGCCTACCAGGTGGGAAAATGGTAGGTGTCCGCATGATCAGTGATTTCGGTCGTGACAATTTTGTCAAGACAAAAAGAGAAGTAGCAACAGGAAATGGCAGAACGTCCTACTAGAAAGAAACAATGATATAACAATAGGTCATAGATGAGGTTTCTGTTGTGATCGAAATAATCAAGGTGTCATGCGGAAGCTAATAATTGCAAACCTTACGATAAAGCAGATGACAAAGAAAAACATCCTAAAAGAGAAATAATAATCTAATATAGTTTAATCAATTGTTCTACATATAAAAAACTAACATAAAGCAAAAAACCTTTCGAGAGAAAAGTCTCCCCTAAACAAGCTTTCTAAACGACTAGATCGTGGATGCTACTATGTTGTGTATGAGAATAAAATATCTTCTAGGACAAAAGATCTTCTATTTATAGAAATCCAAAACTTCTCGTCCAAGAAAATGATAATTATGGTAGAGTCCTTTTCTACAAAGAAAATCTTTTCCACCAAATAAATCTTTTTTGAAGTAAAAATACAATTATGGTAAAATCCAAATAAGGTAGGAAATTTAGGGCAAACCCTAACAAATCTCCCATTGGCCAAAATTTTCTGGCAAAATAATATTGATTCTTCTCTTTCACATAATCTTTTTCACTATTGGTTGTCATGATTAAAAATAAGGTTAAAAATATTATGGGTTAAAAATTAGTTTAAAAATATTTTGCTTTATTTTTGAAGATGCAGAAACATGATATTGAGAATATGATTGAAAATTCATCTCCACATGCGGTACTCCTGGATAAAATCTTCATTATCTTTAAATCGATTGCAGCTTGATTTAAATCGGCCACCTTGAATCTGTCTTCAACCCATTGAACCATTGGATCTGATACCACTTGTTGGGATCAAAATAATCAGGGCGTCATGCGGAAGCTAACAATTGCAAACCTTGAACGATGATAAATCATACAACGAAGAAAAACACACTAAAAGAGACACAATATTCTAATATGTTTTGATCAATTGTTATACATATAAAAAACTAATCTAAAGCATAAAACCTTTTGAGAGAAAATTCTCCCCTAAACAAGACTTCTAAATGACTACATTGTGGATGCTACTGTGTTGTGTACGAGAAAAAAAGATCTTCTATTTAAAGAAGTCCAAAATTTCTGCTCCAAGAAAATGATAATTATGGTAGAGTCATTTTCTACAAAGAAAACCTTTTCCACCAAGAAATCACTTTTGAAGTAAAACACAATAAGTTAGAAGAACTTAGAATGATAGCAGATAAACCCCTTACATTTAATAGAGATATAAACCAACATATAGTAAGTTGCAGAATAAGTATAGATCTAATAAATGAAAAAGATCAACGTTTACAAGAAAATTCTAAACAAATATATGAACATGAAGAAACTATTAAAGAATTAAGAGAAATAATCAGAAAAGACAACGAATTAAAAGATCTAAATGATATTATAAAAGAACAATATAAGTACATCAACCTATTAAAATATGGATAAAGGAAAAGAAATAGTAGAAGACTCTAAAGAAACATATTATCAGATGAATACAAATGAAGGAGGATCAACACAAACATTAAGCTTTAAACCAGAAACATATTAGAAAATACAAGATGGAAAAGAGGAATTATCCATTAAGAAAATATTTAAAACAAAATGGTTTGAAAGAAACAAGATATATAGCACACAAGAATGAAAATATAATAGATACAATGAGTGTAAATAGAAGGAAAAAATAAACTTGATAACGGATGAAGTAATAAAAAGAGAGTTAGCAAAACTATCTACTAGAGAAGCCAGAAAATATAGAAACATATACTTTGGAGGAGTAGAATTTACTATAAAAGCATACTTTCAGAAAAATATAAATACACCTATACAAATATACATATTAGATGATAGGATATTAGAAATTTTACAAGATGCTTTAATATCAGTAATAAAAGGAAATTTAATATATCAAAAACTAAAATTTACGGTACAACCAGACTTTAGTATATCATTAAAAGATGAACACAAGGACTTAGCCTTAACACTATATTATAAACTAGATGGAATAACAATGCCACCGGGAAGTAAAGTCATAAGTATTGAAACAAAAATGATATATGCCCTAACCGGAAACCACCATCTAAAGAACAACATGAAATGAATATATTAGTACCAAGAATGTACCAAGAAATATTAGAACAGATAGAACATAAAGAAAACTCCAAAATAACCATACCAGAAGAAATATATATGGATTTTAATACCATAACCCTTACACCATCAAAAAAATTAATACAAAAAATAGAAGGATCTAGATTGAGTATTACAAGAGAATCAATAATGTAACGACAGACTAGCGTTACACAACCTAGAATATTAGATTTAATAAATGTAAACACAAATAGATTAAAGGTTAAGGTAATAATATTTAAAGGCATGATAACAACGGATTGCATAGCTGAAATAAATACTGGAGCTATTAAAAGTTTTATATTTTGTCATCTTATCAGCCGAGGTTATCTATATAAAGAGCCTCTTGTAACCATATCATTCATTCGAAAAACTCTCTATACAAATCTTTGTTTAAAAACTCTCTATGTCGAGCTAAACCCATCCATAGTCTATAATCTAGATCAATTAGAATATCATAATACCAGAGATAGAATACTTTGAAAGATTATAATTAGAATCATATTAGTCTTTAAAGCTACACCTTGATAAGAATTATAGAAGATAGTTTGTTGAGAACTTACAGGCACCTAGGCTAATAATCCCGCAATTTTGGTGGAAGAAGAAGGGAATCAGAGTCAAGGGTGGGTTGAGATCTCCGGTGATCTGAAATTTTGATTAAGAGGTATGATTTCTAAACTATATGTTTTAATTATGATTTTGATAAGTGTTAAACTCTGTAATTATGATGTTCATATTGGTTAAAGGTTATAGACTTTTATTTAAAAAATGAATTTTGAATTGATACTACCCGTTTCCTTACTACATGCTTATTATTTGATAAACTTAGATAAAATATTATTAAAATGTCATCTATATTCCTACCCTCTTCAAGATTACTAGATGATGAAAAGATCCGCACATAAATTGGTATCAGAGGAGATATTTTCCCAACTAAAATACTTAAAATACAAGGCAAAAGAAATAAAACCTCTCCTACTCCACTACTTCCCTCCTTCAAGGTATGATTAATGCGCCTTAAACCTCTCTATTAGAAGAAAAGATAAAACAACTAGAACAACAATGTGATAGATTTGATAAAATATGGGTAGATATGAGAAATGGATGGAAAAAGAGAATAAATAACCCTGACTAATTCTAACGAAAAAATTAATGCGATATGGGAAGAAATAATAGTAAAAGAAAAACTGAAAAATACATTGATAATAATGGATGAGATAAAAAAAAAATCAAACCCAAATACAACATGTAATAAGAGAAGAATTGACTAACCTATGGAATATATTTGAAATACCAACGTTTAAGATAATATTAGAAAAACTTAATATGATAATAGAAGAGAAAAACAAAGGTAAACAAGTAACAGGAGATAATGAACCCAATACAAGTAAAGATAATACAATAATTAGTACTACTACACAACAACCAGAATTAGTACCAATTGATGCGTGGAGGAGAAGTAAAAACCCTATAATGATGGACATTAGTAAGATAAAATCAAATTATCCAAAGAAGTACAAAAAACATTGGATAGTCTAGCGATATTAAATAAAAAAGGACAATTTTAATGGAAAAACATGAACATAGTGTACCCAGTGTACTTACATTTTTAAAAAACAATGGGAAAAAGATAATAGAAAAAGAAGGATACAAATATGACCCATAAGAACAAGAACACCAAAAGAAGATAAAAATTCTTAAGAAGAAAACATTTACTTAAAGAACACATAAAAAAACCCTGTGAATATTTAAACCTAAAACTAGATAAACAAGAACAACAAATATTTGAGTTAAAAACAGAGAATACAAATTTGAGATCACATAACAACGAAGAATGGTATGATAAGTATAAAAAATACAAACACAAATTTAAGGATTCGAATAAAATATTAAAGGAAACCAAAGTAGAATTAAAACAAACAAAAGAAGAATTAGATAAAACCAAAACAGAATTAAAACAAACAAAAGAAGAATTAAATGAGGTAAAACAAGAATTAGAAGAATTAAAAGAGGAAATGCAAATCCTTAGAGAGCAAATAAGAAAGTTAAAAGGAAAAAAGAAAGTAAGAAAAAAAATACTAAAACAAGTGATGAAAGTACAACTAGTAGTAACGAAAAAACTAATAGTGACTCAGACAAAGTAGAAACGATAAACTGACTAACCAAGAAATACAAGTAGTAGAATTTATAGAAGAGAAGGAGAACGAAAAAAACTCAGAAATAGTTAAAGAAAACAACCAGATAATAGAAGCTTTACAAAAAATGAAAAGAGTAAATGCAATCATAGAAGAAGAACCTGACAGTGATATAGAAGATTAATTTAACAGACCTACAGAAACAGAAATAGAAACAGATGATGTAATAAATGAAGATGCAAATGATTATCCTGAAGAAGAATTAGTAGACCCTAATTTAGAAATAATAGCAAGGAAATTGACTAGATTACCAAACCATATACCAGTAGGACAACAAGCCGAATTTAAAGAATTTGTAGGATCAATGGCACAAGGAGTAAACTACAATATATATTTTCTAGACCTAGATAATGTTTATGATGAACAAGAAATAGGAAGAAGGATAACTGATTGTAATCTTGGAATGTATATAGCACTAATGAACTCTACACAAACAAAAAACTTAGAATACATGTATGAATTGATATCTAAAACATTAATTGGAAAAGTAGCATATTGAATAGAATCTATAGCATACCAACTAAGAGGAGAAGTACTTAGCCATGCAACAGATTGAAAATCTATGTTAATAATATTTAATATTATACTAAAAAGAGAATTTTTAGGAGAAAGATGGCTAGTAGCTTGAGAAAACGTACTTGCAGAAAGAAAAATTGAAATAGTAATGAATAATATGAAATGTTGTAAGATTAATAAATTACCAGAATATACAATTAGTTTTAGTAAGTTCTTTTATGAAGCAAGATTCTTACCAGAAGAAGGTCTGACATATCAACAACTTTATTATGACCACTTACCAACACCTTATAACACTGAAGTATCAAAATAATATATCCAACTAGAACCAAAAGAAAACACATTAGGAGAAAGAATAAGAGTACTAAGAGCATACTTAATGCGAAAATGCGAAGAATTTAGAATGCAACAAAAGATTAAAAGGGATAAGAAACTAGGATTAAGAGAAATATGTGGATTCACAGAAAGAAGATTAGTATTTGGATGTGATGATAAAAGAAAAGAAAGGAAATATAAGAAAAGCAATAAAAGATATCAAACAAAGAAATATAGGAGAAGTAAAAATTATAATAACAAACCAAATTATAATAACAAACCTTATTACAAAACTTATAGAAAAAAGAGATTTAAAAGATATAAAAATACCCCTGAAACCAGAAAGAAATTTAGATACAAGAGAAAATTTAGAAAAAGAAAATATGTGAAACCCGTAGAAGCAGAAAAAGTTAAAGAATGTAAATGCTGGAATTGTAATGAAAAAGGACATTATGCTAATAAATGCCCAAAGCTGAAGGAAAAAAGAGTAAAATGTATAAATACGACCAATTTTTAATGAGCTTACAACAGATTAGAGAAGGTAATGATAAATTGTTTGAATATGAAGACTTTTATGTTAGTCAAACTGATGAAGAAAGTGAATCAAAATTAGAAAATATTAACTTTATTAACCAACACTCAGATAGTGAAAGTAGTTCTGAGTAAAATGAACATACAAGAAAAAGAAAAAAGAAAATTATTAGAAGAAAGAAATTATTGGATACAATGTGAACAACATGTTCGCTATAATCTTGTTACAACTACAATTACAAGTGAAACAGGAAATAAATATTATAATGATAGATATAACAAGGTTACTAAAAACCTTAGTAGAATATGAGAAAAAATAAACGAGATAAATTGGCAACTTATTAGAATAAGAAGGAATATAGAAGAAAAAATGAAAGATGAAAACGTTCGCCAAGAGGTAAGATAAATAGAACAAGATGAAAACTTCCAACAAAGCTTAAGAGAAATGAGTGTCGGATAAAATCCTAATACCTAATAAAACGGTAGCATTCTATATAGAAGCCCATATAGAATATAAACCTAATAAAATGATAAAACAAAAAATCTTTATTGATAGCGGAGCAGATTTATGCTTAGCTAGAAAAGATGTATTAGAATCACATAGGTGGAAGAGAACTAGATCACATAGAGCAAGAGTATCAGGATTTAATGAACAATCAAAAGAATTAGATATGGTAGCAGAAAACGTGAGAATTATATTAGGAAAAATAATATTCTGATTACCAATAATATATCAATTAGATAATATGAAACAACATGTGTTATTAGGAAACAACTTCCTAGATTACTTTAAGACACAAGTTATAGAAAACAATACTTTTAGCTTACAAACACCTTGTAATAAATGGATAGTATTAAAAAGAATATTACCAATACAAACATTAAGATTATGTGCTATAAAAACCGATAGGAATAATAATTTACAATTATTAAAAGAAAAATATCTTAATATACTAAAAATGAACTTTGGAGAAAATCCAATTCAACTATGGGAAAAAGAAAAAATATATGCAGAAATCAAGCTAATAAATGAAAATGATATAACTAGATCCAAACCTATTAGATATAGTCCAACAAATCAAAAAGAATTTGAAACCCAATTAAAAGAATTACTAGAATTAAAAATGATACAAGAAAGTAAAAACCCACATAGTAGCCCAGCATTTTTAGTAAGGAAACATAGTGAACAAAAAAGAGGAAAAATCAGAATGGTAATTAATTATAGAGAACTAAATAAAAAGACAATATTTGATGAATATTTTTACCATATAAAAGAAACCTTATTAACAGACTAGGAAATTAAAAAAATGGTTTAGTAAGTTTGATTGTAAAAGTGGATTTTGGCAAATAAAACTAACAAAGGAATCAAAATCTATAACAGCCTTTAGTGCCCCTCAAGGACACTATGCATGGAATGTACTACCATTTGGATTTAAAAATGCACCACAAATATTTCAAAGAAGAATGGACCAAGTGTTTAGAAGATTAACAAAATTTTGTATAGTATATGTCGACGACATATTAATATTTAGCGATAATCTAGATGATCATATAAAACATCTAGAAGATTTTATAGTAATTATAAAAAACAGGAAATACTATTATCTGAAAAGAAATCTGAAATATTTAAAAACAATATTGAATATTTAGGATATATTATAGATAATGAAGGATTACAACTGCAAGAACACATAGTAACAAAGATAAATAATTTCAAGGAAAATCTAGAAAGTAAAAAAGAAGTACAATAGTTCTTAGGAGTAATAAATTATGCTTCAGACCATATAAATGATTTACCACTCTTGAGGAAACTATTACAAGAATTAACAAAGAAAAACATAGTCTTTGAATGGAAACAAGAACATACTAACGCTATAAAAGAAATCAAGGAAAAAGTAAAAACATTACCAAAACATAGAATACCAACAGAAAAAGATCAACTAGAACTTTTTACTGATGCTAGTGATATAGGATGGGGAGCAGTCCTCATATCTTATGATAAAGGAGATACAGATAAAGAGAAACCACTAATTTGTGGATATGGAGAAGGAACATGGAAACCAAATGAGAAAAAATATCATATTAATGAGAAAGAACTATTAGCAGTAAAATTTGGAATAAAGAGATTTCATTACCACTTATTACCAGTAAAATTTGTTGTTAGAACTGACAACACACATGTAAGAGCTTTTACTACAAAAAAGATAGATCATTTACTAGAATTGAATACAAGGAGAAAATGACAATCATTTTTTAGTTGTTATGACTTTATTGTTAAGAATATATCTGGAACTAAAAATATGTTAGCTGATTTTCTTAGCAGATATAACAATGTCGATCAACAGTGATAACCTTGAAGAATATATTACCAATGCCATGGATTCCATTATACAAACCAATGAAATCCTAATATTCAGATTACAAGAAAACACCAATCTTATAAACCAACTCAAAGAAGTCATACAAGACTTGATAACCCTGAAAACTTTACAAAATGAAATCCAAATTACCTAGCACTACATCTGAAAGACCAAAAAACCCTACTACTAAAACTTTGGCACCATATGTATCAAAACTATTAAATATACCATCTTCAATACCATCCTCTTCATCAACAGTATCAATGGCCGACAAACTGAAATACACACCTGAATATATTAGTGCTTATGAAAAGATCAATAAATTTTATAATTATAAGACTAACCCTCATATTTTACGCAGTGCTAAACTGAGCAAGTATCCCAGATTCTTGTGCAGTGAACAAGCTAACCCGGAAATAGTATCAAAATTATTCACTTACGGTTTTATTGATAAACTAATAGTGGATGAGAACATGTACAACATTGCCATATTACCAAGTATTATTGTAGAATCTACAAAACTCATGATGGAATCATTTGGAAAAGGAGTATATGGGATACAAATATTTGACGCATCAACAGACCTAACGGGAAAGCCCATTATGATATGTCAAATATTCAAGACGGGAAAAAATAGTACTATCAGCGGAGATGATGAAAATATAAACATGAAATACCATGCACTTTGGAGAAATTCCAAGAATGGCTCAGTGCAAAAAGAATATTTGGATTATTAACCTTGAAAACCAGGATAGAGGACATGTTACGAGCAAAGAAAGCATGTATTATTGGTGACTCAAAAGGAGGAGCAGTGGAAGATATTATCACCTTGTATTACAACAATGAAATTATGACACAGGATACCACGAGACTCATAGAAATGCATGACAAAATTATAAACCTGAAATATAAACATGCAAAAGAAACGATTGACCAATACCAAAAGACAATTGGACATAATAGAAGGCCTCTAATAAATACTAGACCTACTACTATTACTAATAGAATAAAAAAAGAAGGGAATTCTGATCCTTTTGCATAAGGATGTGAGAAATTACTACTTTGATAGGGATCATGTAGCTTTGCTACTTGAAGTCCAATTTACTACTCTGATACAGAGCCTGTAGTTTTACTACTTGAAGCCCAATTTATTACTATGATAGGGAGCATGTAGTTTTACTACTTGCAGCCCAATTTACTACTCTGATAGGGAGCCTGTAGTTTTACTACTTGCAGTCAATTTACTACTCTGATAAGGAGCCTGTAGTTTTACTACTTGCAACCCAATTTACTACCATGTATTACTACATACTACCATGTATTACAAACCATGATAAGGAAGACGATAGCAAAAGAATCTGATGAAAAAATCAACTCATGTTATAGAAGATATTATCAAGAAGGACCTGGAAAGCAACCGAAGAAAAAGGACAAAAGATGATATTATCAAGAAGGACACCTGGAAAGAAACTGAAGAAAAAGGACAACAAAGACAAAAACTTTGAAAAATATCAGGCAATCATAGCAGACAAACTGTAGCACTTTAGACTTTTGGAAAAGTGATTACTATTTACTTTATGACTTTTGAGAAAGCAATTTTGTCATCTTATCAGCCGATGTTATCTATGTAAAGAGCCTATTGTAACCATATCATTCATTCGAAAAACTCTCTATACAAATCTTTGTTTAAAAACTCTCTATGTCGAGCTAAACCCCTCCTTAGTCTATAATCTAGATCAATTAGAATATCATAATATCAGAGATAGAATACTTTGAAAAATTATAATTAGAACCTTATTAGTCTTTAAACCTACACCTTGATAAGAATTTTAGAAGATAGTCTGTTGAGAACTCCCAAGCACCTAGGCTAATTATCCCGCAATTTTGGTGGAAGAAGAAGGGAAGCAGAGCCAAGGGTGTGTTGAGATCTCCGGTGATCTGAAATTCTGATTAAGAGGTATGATTTCTAGACTATGTGTTTTTAATTATGATTTTGATAAGTGTTAACCTCTGTAATTATGATGTTCATATTGGTTAAAGGTTATAGACTTTTATTTAAAAAATGAATTTTGAATTGATACTACCCGTTTCCTTACTACATGCTTATTATTTGATAAACTTAGATAAAATTTTATTAATATGCCATCTATATTCCTACCCTCTTCAGGGTTACTAGATGATGAAAAGATCCGCCTAACAATTTCTGCCTAGAAATGTATTACTATAACTTTGTATTTGGTCAAACTCAACCTTAAAATCTAGGTGATTATCGCTCAAAATCATATAAGGAGACAAACTTATTTCCCGCTCACCGATGTGAGACAATTCAAAACTCTTGTCAACTCTCTTGGAATGACTAGGCCTACCAACTGGGGCATGGGATAACAACCTCTGACCAGTGGCAGATCCAAAATTTTCTCTAAGAGGTTTAAAAAAAAATAGTGTTTGGAATTTGAACTAGGAACCTCAAGAAAAATTTGAACCTCTTAACCACAAAGAAAAGTTGTAGTCTTGTACTTAAGGGTTCAAAATCTATATATGTACATTAAAAAATAAAAAATTATCTTACATATATAGTGTAGTATTTTTCCGAGGGGGTTCGGGTGAACACCCTCACCCCTTACTAGATCTTCCCCTTCATCTGACGCCCCACACCATTACGATAGGATGGGGCTTGCCCATCAGGGTACTTTGCCAAGAGGTTGCAGGAGACTGACGACCTTAGCCCAAACGTACTTCAAACAACCTAAAGGGTTGGCCGGATCAAGATAATATAGAGGCCCCAACATCAAGTGAAATAAGAATTAGTTGGCTCTGACTCTAATACCATATAAAGAAAATGAAGTCCAAACACTAGTAGAAGAGGTACGGATGTCTTATTGAATAAGTTAAAGATCTCTCATTAAATTTAACTTTAGGGAATTAATATTTTTAAGCCAACTTTGGTAATATTTATGATTTTATTAAATATTTTAGATGTATAAAGATATGTATTTGATAGTTCAGTCGTAGGAATGAAAATTACTAAAATATTACTTTTGTGTAACTGGTAAAGTGGTTGCCATGTGACCAGGAGGTCATGGGTTCAAGCCGTGGAAACAGTCTCTTGCAGAAATGTTAGGTAAGGCTGCGTACAATAGACCCTTGTGGTCCGACCTTTCCCCGTACCCCACGCATAGCTGGAGCTTAGTGCACCGGGCTACCCTTTTTTCATCTTTTCCAATCATCTTTCTAACTTACTTACAACGAATCTTGTCATAAAATTGTTCGAATACAATTGTTGTAGGGAACAGGAAGTAAGTAACTATTACAACAGTAAGAAAGGATAAACTAACTATTACAATAAACTGGAAATCAAGAACCTAACCGATTGCTTGTGTGATTCGCTGAGTCGAGTGATGACACTCTTTCTTTAAGACAAGATTGCCACGTATATATCCTTTTACGTTATCGAGCAATAGTCTCCCAAGATACAACATCAACTTAACAATTGAGTAAAGGAAACTCAATTGTTACTCTTGAAGAACTTTTAGTAGAGTGACTTTGCTAGAGAGGAAGAAGATGAAATCAGAAAATCTGGAGTATTTTCTAAGTGTTGAGTAGTGTGTTTCAATTGAGCCAAATGCCTCAATTTATAGTGTAAGGAGAAGACCCCTCAACTAGCCAACTAATGACCTTCAATTGCCATGTAATGGCACTTGAATGAGGGGTTACATTTAGCCAAATAATGGTTGAATTCATGTGGCAAGTAATGGAGAATCAATGCTTCAAAACCAGCCCAAAGTTCATATTTTTCCAACTTCCCGTCGCAGCATTCTGCCTCCGAAGTGCTGCGGTGCTGTGAATTAGCGACGCGGCTCCAGTGACTGCCCAACCAATTAGTGCCGCGGAGCTGCCTGGGAGGCGCCGTGGCACTTCGGCGCCACAGCCCTTCACGACTCCGCAACGATTTCTGACTCGTTTCATCTTACACTTCATACACTTCTTCCTTCTTTTACCAACGTGGAATACTTTGTCATTTGGCCAATAACCGTCCATAATTCTATGTCTCAAATGTTTTACATACGTACCAATATCTCTTTCACTAATGAAATTTGCGATACTTGGCACTACGTGTGTACATGTGTGAAAATGACGTTTCCGACGTGCGGGCCCAATTGTTCGAGTCATAAATTAATGGGATATACTTAATTCCACATTTAGTAAATTTCCAAAAATCCCCTCTTGAAAGAGATTTTGGCGCACACACATGGTGCCTTTTCTAGCAATCTTTCAGCGGACCGATGTTGCATCTGGATAGGTAGCATACGCTTTGAACCTTCCATATTTGAATACCATCGGACTTACTTACTGCACGGTGAACGTGATGTCTTCAACCGTTAGTGTTTAGTGTAAGACAAATCAATGGTACCACATGAGTATAGTGACTTTGCTAGAGAAGAAGAAGATGAAATCAGAAAATCCGGAGTATTTTCTAAGTGTTGAGTAGTGTGTTTCAATTGAGCCAAAGGCCTCAATTTATAGTGTAAGGAGAAGACCCCTCAACTAGCCAACTAATGACCTTCAATAGCCATGTAATGGCACTTGAATGAGGGGTTACATTCAGCCAAATAATGGCTGAATTCATGTGGCAAGTAATGGAGAATCAATGCTCCAAAACCAGCCCAAAGGTCAGATTTTTCCAACTTCCCGTCGCAGCATTCTGCCTTCGAAGCGCCGCGGCTCCAGCGACTGCTCAACCAATTAGCGTTGTGGCGCTCCGGCGCCGCGACTCCGACGGTGTGGAACCGCGGCCCTTCACGGCTCCGCGGCGACTTCCGACTCGTTTAATCTTACACTTCTTCCTTCTTTTACCAACGTGGAATACTTTGTCATTTGGCCAATAACCGTTCATAATTCTATGTCTCAAACGTTTTACATACGTACCAATATCTCTTTCACTAATGAAATTTGCGATATTTGGCACTACGTGTGCACGTGTGTGGAAACGACGTTTCCGACGTGCGGGCCCATTTGTTCGAGTCATAAATTAATGGGATATACTTAATTTCACATTTAGTAAATTTCCAACACTAATTGTTGTAGGAAACAAAATGTAAAAGTTACTCTTTTTTGGTAAATAATTATTACCAAAAACTAATTGAGTGCTAAACTAAAAACAATAGGAGTCCTAAACTAAAAGCAATTGCCAAATGCATCTCCCAGTAAATTTGGAGTCCTAAACTAAAGACAATTGCAATTACCATATCTCCAAAGTAAATTTGAAGAAATACCTTCTTCTACAGCTATATAAACGTTTTGGGTGCTTGTCGTTTTTTTTGGTTTGATTTAGATTTAGATTTTATTTTTGTTTTATTTATTATACTGTATGTTCATGAAATAATATGTAATAATAACTTTGACTTTCAGTTTTCAGAACTCCGCAAGAAACCTATTTAAATCTCTTGCTTATACTCTTTGCTTTTATTGGCAATCTAAAGGGCCAGGTATGTCTTTATGATCATTCGAAGTTCTGATTTTTTTGGCTTTTGATGTGGTTTCTCATTGATAATATGTAGTACAATTTGCTCTGTCTAGTGATGTGCCGAAAAATTATGGTATATTTGATGCAAATTGCATGAATTATTGTTGTCCTTCATTCATTCATAGTGTGTATTTATTACGTTATTTTGATTTTTATTGAACTTTTGTATCGGGACACCAAAAATGATGAAAAGTGCATAAACGTGGACAAAAGTGCTAAAAAAAAAGAAGTACAGAGAAGACCACTTCTGCGGACTGAAAAACCAGACTACAGACGACAAAATAGTAAGTCAAGTCACAGAATCAAACAGTGAATCAAAGAACTTGGAGCCCCGAAGTGCGACCCTTTCTGCTGTCCGCACTTCCGTTTTGCGAATAGCAGTACGCTCTGCGAATCACTGCTCAACATCAGTTCCAGCTCAGATTGCGAGACTTCAAGGCACTTATGCGGACCGCATTCAGTTCTGAGGTGTGCATAGCCGCAGTTCTAGACAGTCCAACATTGAAGACACTCCGCGAACCCGAAGCATCTTCTGCGGATCGTAGATCAGTTTTGCGATCCCATACTGCGGTAGCAGAGTGATCAATAGTGGCTCTTTATAATTACGTGTAGTTCAAAATTTGAGTCCCTATATATAGCTTATCTAGGATTTTATGATAGACATCATTTAGAATCGTTTTTGACTTTTTACCATTGATTAGACACTTCATCCTACAATTTACTATTCATCTCCACTTGGGAGAATATTCTATTGTCAAGTCAAATATTCTACTTTGTGTTGACAATGAAGAATATTTTCATCTCTTTAATCCAAAAAACTTTGTGAGCATTTTATGTTTCCCTTTTATGCTTTCTTTTATTATGTTGTGTTGTATTTATTATTTTATAATGAGTGGCTAAATATTCAGTTGGGGTTGTGACTATTAAAATGGAATATAGTTGTTGGGTTAAGTTTTAAATATGAGAGATGTATGAAAGAGGTGTATCAAACACCCTCTAAAGCCTATTGTTTCTAATCAAACTTAAGAAAGGAGATTATAATATAGGAAAGTGATATGTTAATTAGGACTTGGGATTAAACCCCATTTAATTATTTCCAACTTTAATTAGAAGAGAAACAACTAAGGGTAAATAATGGGTAATCTCATATTCCACACTTTAGGCTTGAAAAAACCTAAAGTAAAATTAGGTGGGTTAATTGAGAAAATGCCCACCTAGAAAATAGTTCACATTGCCCCTACCATATTGAATACACCTAGACTAAGTACAAGAAATCAACACTACTTCCATTGGTCAAGTCACAACCCTAAACTTTAATCAATTTGGTGAATTAAACTTTAGATAAAGCGTGAGTTGATAATTAAAATAATCTCTTAACAAATCAGAATTGGTTACCTTAGAGATAGAGAATTAGTAGAGAGTTAATACAAGACAAATATAATCTAGTTTCACAACATATTCTTTGTGGGATTCGACCCCAACCTAGTTGTGTTACTATATTCGACCGCGTTATGCCTTAAGATAGTGTAATTTAGGAGAGATCAAATTTTGATGCCATTGTCGGGTAATACAGACCGCAAAGATGGTCTGCGAACCACACAATGGTTCGCAGATTTCCCCAAGGAGTTGAAAAAATTGGATCAAGAAATCGATAGAAATGCGACCTCAACAACGAATCGTATTCCTAAACTGTGGACCTCACTTTGGTCCTCAGAATTGCACAGTATACCTGAGAATTTTAAGGTAAAAATGCAGAGAAACAGATGAACTATGCGGACCGTAGAACTGTTCTTCAACAGTTTCTATGATCGCATAATGGGTGCCACATCAGCTGGGCCTAGGGCAAAGGTAAGTCGGCCGCATTCCGATTTTGCGACCGCAGACCTAATCTGCGATCCAACCCGCAACACAAAATGGACGTATGGTATAAAAAGGGCTTTCAGCCCTAATTTATTTTCTCTCTTTTCTCCTTCACGATTTTAAATGCATACTCCTTCCTTCTCCCTTAAACGGTTAGACAAGTTTCATAGCACACAAATCTTTCTCTCTCTCAATCATCTTCACCATGTAATTGCATATGCAAGCATCTTTTCACCCACGTCTTCTCTCCCCCATCGATCAACATGTATGTCCATCGTTCTATACTTATTTTCGTGCCTAAAACATGGTAAGGAAGGAAAATTCTTGTAGTAAGTTTAATTTGGGGACCATGTGATGCCCGTTTATAATCCGTAATCATGATTGAATCATTCAATTTCCCCGTAGCTCCTTGTTTTCCCTTTTTTGGTTGAAAAGTGAAAATAGTGAAAATTTGTAAATGCGTGAGTTATGTGAAATTGAACAAACAAAGGGGATGGGTTTGTGTTTGATTGCATTGAACTTGAATTGGGATTGATGATTTGTGTGGGGTAGTGATCGAATTGTTTGAGATTAAAATTTGACTACACATGCCAATGATTTTTGAAATTGTACTATTTGAAGTCATAGGGAAGTTTGAGTGCCCACAAACGCTGATTGAATGCATGTAGTTGGTGATTTGTGTGTATGTTGTGCTGATGTGGGTGTGGAAACACCGGGTTTTGAAAAGTCGAGGCAAAATCCTTGAAAATAACATAAAATACGCTGATTGGGCGCCCTTTTATGGGCCGCAAAATGATTCCGCGGACCGCAGAAGGGCACCCAGTCCGCAAAAGTGCCCAGTGATTTGAACAAAATTTTAAAAAAATTTGTGATGCCTTTTGCGGGCCGTAGAATGGATCCATGGACCACAAAACAGCCCGCAGAATCTCCCAGCGATCATAAACTTTCTAGGCAAAACTGTGATCGAGGTCTGCAGACCGCAATTTGGGTTTGCGACACTGCAGACCTGGACTGCGGCCCGCAGAACAGGTCTGCGATCACTGAAGCATGTTTCCAACTTTTAAATTTTTTCTTTCTTTTTCAATTTGTAGTCTAACTTCTTGTTTATTTTGTGTGTTTTATTCTTGAAATTACTTTTATGAAAAATAAAAAAATATTTTATTTTGCTTTTCATACCATAGTCCAAGACTCGTCACGTCTTTTGATTGCAGATATGACTCCAAAGAAAACACAAACGCAGAAGGGTGTGGTTATTACTGAGCCGTCACAAGTGGCTAGATATTTGAGGCTAACTCTGATCAGAAAGTGCCCCGGGCAAGGGGAAATTGGCAGTGCATACACATAAAGCATGTGTCGCAGTAGGAAACAAAAGAAAACGCCCAAACAATGTTGTATCTGATGACGAGGAGTCCCAAACCTTTCATGCCATAACTCAATCCACCTCCCAGTCTAATGATGGGGATTCTCGGAAGAGAGTGCTCAAGCACTTGAGTTGAGGAAATAGAGGGCTCAAGAGGTCAACTGGTTTAAAGTAAAAGGGTCCAAGGAGCTACACCAGAAGGGTAATGAGCGAACCCTCATCAAGGAGAAGCGGATATTTGTGAATGACTTGAGGGACCAATTCTCGTATGTTTGGGCCATGATTGAGTACCATGAGTGAAAATGCTTCCTTGATCCATTGTCCCAATACAATGAAGTGTTGGTTCGTGAGTTATATACACCTTATGCTGCATCCATGCCAAAGAAGACAAAAGGGCAACCCAAAGTACTTTTAGAGGAGGTAGTAGTTTGTGGGGTCACCATCCATTATGACCGCACTTCAATCAACAAGGAAATTCATCCTTCTCTTGAACGTGAACGCAATGACTTTGCCATCAAGATCACGGACCGACTAGATGATTTGCACCCATGTGCAACGGAAATTGTGACCAATGAAACACCGCTGGTAAGAAGATATACAAAAACACTTTGAACACGGAGGCCAAGTTTTGGCTAAGCTTTCTGAGTAGACGTTTGCAACCTTCCTACAATGAGATGGACATCCGGTTGGAAATGATTGCACTTATTGCTTGTATCATGATCCGGGTACACATTATTGTAGGTGATATGATAGAGAAGGAGCTCGACAAGAGAGCTAAAAAAGATAAGACTTCATTTTTGTTCCCCTGCATGATCACTGAGTTATGTCGGATAGCCAAGGTTCCTGAGTGACCTAGAGTTGACAACGCCATCGAAGCTTATTTGACGTGTGACATTTTGAGGGTCCTGGATGAGGAAAATCAGGCAAGGAAGAAGATAAAGACCACCAGTGGGTCTATAAGATACCTCTCCACCTTTGCACTTGGTTGATTTGGAGGGATCCGCATCTATATAGACAGAGACATATACCACCACTTTGGACGACCGTACTTCATCTATTTTGTCCACAACCAACACTTCTACACCGATAGGTACTTTCTCTCCAGCAACCCCTACTTCTCCTGCACCTTCAACTACTACAAGTTCGGCTCCCGTTCTATCGAGGTCTAAGATAGTGAGGATAGGCCATATTACTGCGATTGCCGATGCTCAATCCTCTTGTCTTGAGATGAGCATCTCTGAGTTGATTAGGAATGCCTTAGACCCGATCAAGGTAGCCTTGAGTGCGCTGTAGCAGAAGCAGAGAGACCATGATAACTCACTTTCTCTCTCGACAGGCCAAGTAGACAGGTTGGAGGCTGATAGCGGCCATGATGTTTCTTCATTTTGGGCAGACATAGCTAGATTGAAGAAGGAAGTCGAGAACTTGAAGACTGTTGAGATTTATGACCTTCTGGGTATCCCGCTCTAGCCACATAGTGTAGAGCCACAACAAATGAGTGAGCTCAGGTTGGAGGGTAGGAGAGAGGGTGCTGGTGAGACTTCGGATGAATCAGAGAGGTAGGGTAATGTTGAGGATGATGATGATGAAAAGGATGAGGAGGGGCTTGAGAAGCCCTGTGCTGTAGATGAGATAGCTGGGGAGGACCTGAAGTTGACAGAACATGTTGTTATTGATGCAGTGGTGGAGCAGTCTCTTTATGAGACTTATATGATTGGTTCTTGTGGGGTGGCCCAAGAGCCACAATCAGATATTGATGTCGGAGGCCCTATTCCTCTGACAATTATGGGCACGACTCCTATCACGACCCTTTTTAAGTAATCGTGGTGGCACCTACACTGACTCCACCGATATGCGAACCACTTTCTAATTAAAAATGTAATCTAAGATGAAATACGGAAATAATAATACTTAATAAAATTGTCTTATCTTAAAATAAAAGCGAAAATAAGTCTGAAAATAGTAGAAGTTGATGCATCTGCATCCAAAAAGAATGCAACAAGTGTAGTATGAGTACACAACATACCCCCGTAGGCATCATAGGCCGACAGTGATGGAAGATACGTAACATAGATAAATATCAAGCTAATTCTCAAATAGGTCCTATTCTAAGCAGTTCAATAGTCACATAAGATACCTTATTCACATAGAGCTCATGAATTATGCAAGTCACCTACTTCACACCAGAGTTCAATAAAAAAACCAAGTACACTTCAATTCATAAAGCACACATAGGGAATTTACTGTCAACACCCACCGATCTGAAGCTCTGGCTAGGCAATGTTTATATTTATCCCCACTTACATGACTTGACACCTCAATAAGAAAATTGATACTTAGTTCACAACAACCTTTTAGGAACGCTTCTCAACAGTTTGACATATTAGTTCATTCAACGTACACCTTATCCCCTAAGTAGAGGTCTATGATATACATCCTTTAATTAAGGAGGGAAATTCTATACATACATGGCAAACAAGTCAACAAGCACAATAACAACACTTCACACAAGTTCCTTACTAGACTTGTTACCCAGTAATGCTATCAATTACCAGACAACACATAAACATGCATAGTTCCCTTTAGACCTGAATGCCAGTCCTAACATATTGACATTACAACCCACAGTAGCAGTTGACATCGGATACTTAGACTCAAAACTTGTAAAACCACATAACTAAATTCATAGAGATAAGCCCAATCATGGAAACAAATCTGATTCAATATAATCAATCCAATTATCCAAGTATTCACAAAGACAAGACTAATCATCGCAACCAATCTGATTCAATAGAATCAATCCATTTATCCAAGTATTCACAGAGACAAAGCCCAATTATGGCAACCAATCCACATTACCAATCAACAGGTAATTGATGTATAAAAGTATGTATGATATGAATTCAAAAGCAAATGCCAGGTACCTTTCATCTTCAGTATACATGCGTTCAAATTCTATAAATTGCACACCTATGAGGGGGCCACCAAGTCCACATACTCCTCTAAATTTTCTATATGGAGCCCAGCCCTGTGTTTCATAATATATGTTACAGCAGTGCAACCCATTCCCCCACGTATCATCATCCGTTGCAGCGTTCAACCCGAGTCATTCGTAATATTATCATCATTTTAGTATTGCCAACATCTCATAGTAATATCATTTCCTTTATTTTACCGATCTCATTGGACCCACAACATTTTCATACCACTCTCATTTCAATATCATAATAACCATGAATGTATGAATGCAAATTACAACACAAGGCAAAAAATCAAAATGTACGAGATGCAATCAAATACAAGGGATGAATATCACATGCTCTCGTAAATTCATTGACATATAATTCACGTAAATCAAGATATCATATAGAAAGAAATGTAATGAATAAATATAACAACATCAACAATGGGACAAGCCCAAATAACAACAGTCGAAATCAACTTAAGGTTGATTCCGCAGATCACACATCAACACCATTCAATATCAGTATGCACCCAAGAGTTCATCACAACCACTAAGGTGGGACCCTCAAATACGCCCAATATCTCTCAATATTTATAACTACTACACAGTTCTATCAAAGTCTACAAAAGAGAAAATGTAGCCTACCTCAAAGTCAAGCAGGAGCCATGAACAATCCATCTTCAGTGATGGTGTTGTCCTTTCGGAGTGTGTCATAGTAATCATAGTCTAACATGAATAGACTATACATCAATATTAAGCTAATACACACACAAGAATTTAGTCCTTAAATAAATAAATAAAACACCCAAAGTCAACCTTGGGCTCAAGGTGCCAAAATCTAAACTTTATTACTCAAAAAGCATAATAATAAACTAAATAGTCATATCGTTAAATTAACTAGAAAACTAACCCAAATGGATCCTCAATTTCATGATTTAAGAAAACCCCAAATTACAAATCCTAGATTTTCCCTCAATTCAAAAACGGTTTCTAATACCAAATTAATCATCACAACATGATCATCTATCATTATCCATCACTAGATTACAATAACTCAATCATTTAATCATTATTCACTCCCCAATTTCAAGATTCTTAGCCTCTTATTCTAGCATGAACAACTTAGGCTACCTCTTTCCCGAAATAGAATTCTACACTAGGATAGTAGACTTAAATGAAAATAATAATTGAAAGGGGATGAAATTATAACACCAAATAAGAACCATGATGGAATACTGAGAATCCTCCTTCTAGCCGATATCTACTCTCAAGGGAAAGTTTTGGGAAAAGAATTCATTTTAGGGCTTTTAAAGATCTGATCTGAAGCAACGATTCCGCTTCAGCAAAATAGACTTCTCTTTAGCGAAACCACTTCAGCAGAGAAATAGGCCACTGAGGCGGACTCACTTAACATCTCGTATATGCACAGAAGCGAGAAGGACTCCGTAGAGGCGATATCGCCTCTACGAGAAATCACACATAGAAGCGGAAACCACGAGAACACAAAAGGCTCACATCTGCGAGCCAACTTCTGTTGGGGCGGACCCGCAAAAGTGGCCAGAGGATCGTTGGTGCGAGACACCAGAAACTAACAACTCTAAAACTTAGCCGATTCTCCACCGAACACCCGAAATGCCTCTTACCCATCCCCCCCCCCCCCCCCCCCCCCCCCGAATACAAACCAAATATGATAACCCCACATAATTAGTGCTACAAACTCGCTCGCACCCTCAAATTTCTCATATAATCAAGCTAAGAGATACATTTCTAGAGAATCATCCAAAATAACCAATTATCAAAATATTACAAATAATGCCACAAAGTACATCTGATTGCCTCGATAAGTAAATCAATGACTCGATGAAGTTATAAATGACCCTGCGAAACTAGCGGAGTGACAGAATCCATAAACGAACCCGTATACTAGAAAGTCAACTCTGAGTCCAACTATTTAACTATAATATTCCTATTTTGTGTTTTCATCCAAAAATTACCTAAATGAACCTCGAGCTCCATTTCACCCATACTCGCATATCACAAACCCCACGTAGAGTTTACGAGAAGGGCAATATAGTTAAATAAGGGTGTTTAGCTAAAAACAATAGGCAGATCGTTACAACTCCACAGACCCAAGAGACCAGTCTATCACTACCACCACCACCATAGATTGAGCCTTTGATAGGAGATGCAGAATTACCCATCCCCACTCCACAATCACAGGGCACTGATGCCTCAGCAGAGGCCACTTCCGTGAGCCAGACTCAGGAGGGTGCTTAGTGCACCTCCAGGAGACCCTCAAACTTTTTATCGTTGTACTTTATATTTTTTATGTGTTAAGGACAACACATTTTTTAAAAGTTGGGGGCGGGGTGTCTTGTATGTTTTTGGGAAATGACTTGACAAGTAGTTTGTATATATATGTTTAGATTGTATTTTGTTATTGCTAGTTTTTATTTTGAGGAAATTGTTTATGTATGTGTTTAGTTATCCTTGGTTTTTCTTTTCCTAGTTCTTTTCTAAGGGTGTATGTGTAGTAACCATGGTTTAGTGATAGAATAGTTTTGACTTGGTTGGTACTTTTATGTAGTTTCTAGCCCGTGTAGCTCTTTTTTAATTTGGTGACACCCCTCAAAAAAATTTAATTTTGAAAATAAGAGTAGCATCGCACTTTAATGATTGTTCTATGAACGCATGCCTCATTTTGTGACTATATGACTACTTGTGTTTGAATCTCATGAGATGATAGCCTTGTGTTCGATAGAGAGTATAAAATATAGCAGTTCTTGTAGTTCATGTGCATAGAGTGGTGAGGATTTGATTGTTATCCTGTGTTTACTTATATTATCTAGAACTTGCCTCGTTGGTTTGCCACCGCAAAACTAGGAATCACTTGATTGAGGAAAGGATCTTAGGCCTTCATATGAGAGTGAACCTTCTTGATTAAGACTTCTTTGACCTACCCATGAGTTGAGAGAAGCAATTGTCTCCTTTTGAGCTTTTTAACTATTTCTTTGGATACCACATTACAAACCGAAACCATTTTTGAAATGAACCATTTTTTGAACCAAATCCCTCCATGAATGCATAAAAAATAAGAATTGAGGTCAAAATCCTAAGTTGGGGATGGAACATGAGAGAAAAGAAGAGAATTAGATTAGGATGTGAGTGGTAAATGAAATGCAAAAATAATAGAAAAAGAAAAAAGAAAATGAATCACAAAAAGAATTAAATAAATTGGGGGATACTTGAATAAAAGGGGTGGAAAAGAAAGTTGGAAGATAAAAGAAGGAGTTGAGCAAAATGAATGAAGGATATGTAGTGCAAAAGGAGGGAAAATTCACTTGTACCTAAATAAATATTCTACCCGTCCCTAAGACTACATTACAAGCTTGAAAAAATCCTTAAAGATCCAAAATCGAGCATTCTTGGTGACTTAAAATATAGACAATCCTATGGCATGATACTTGTGACACTTGACATTCATTGTGAGTGTGAGTGATATTGTTTATCCCCTGTATTGAAAAGAAACTTCATGTGTGAGTGTGAGACTTTTCTTATTGTGAGGACACTTGAATTGTATGAACCTTGTGGAATGAAAGCTCTTCTAGTTGAATGTCTTGGCGCATCTAGTCACTAGTAGCGTTTAGACACCTACTGAGGCTTGCTTTTTGATGGGCTCATTGATTATAGAAATGCACTCTTGAAACTTTGTTTTGAAAATATGAGGGGATGTCGGTTATATGAAATACATTATTGTAGACTCATAAGTCCAACCATAGTCATCTTTATTTTGTCATTAGTCATAATTTTGTGTTGTTTAGGTTGCTTGAGGACAAGCAATATTTTAAGTTGGGGTGTTGATGTGCCAAGAAATTATGGTATATTTGATGCCAATTGCATGAATTATTATTTGTCCCTAATGCATTCATAATGTGTATTTCTTACGTTATTTTAGTTTTATAGGATTTTTCCCTAGAAACATAAAAAATGAGGAAAAGTACATAAACGTCAACAAAGTGCTAAAAAAAGAAGAAGTCCAGAGAAGACCACTTTTGCGTACCGCAGAACTACACAATAGGCATCAAAATGGTAATCCAAGTCGTAGAATCAAACAATGAATCGAAGAACTTAGAGTCCCGTAGTGCGACCCTTTTTGCGGTCCGCACTTCCGTTCTACTGACTGTAGTTCGATTTTCAAACCACTGCTCTACATCAGTTCCAACTTAGATTATGAGACTTCAGAGCACTTGTGCGGACCGCAGTTCAGTTCTGCGGTCCGCATAGCCGCAGTTCAGTTCTGCGGTCCGCATAGCCGCAGTTCTAGACAGTCCAACATTGAAGACACTCTGCGAACCCTAAGCACCTTCTGCGAAACACAGAGCAGTTCTGCGATCGCAGAGTGGTCGGTGGTGATATTTTTGTAATTACTTGTAGTTTGTAATTTGAGTCCCTATTTATATAGATTACCTAAGGTTTTGTGATAGACATCCTTTAGAATCTTTTTGACCTTTTACCATTGATTAGACACTTCATTCTATAATTTACTATTCATCTCCACTTAGGGAGAATATTCTATTGTCAAGTAAAATACTCTACTTTGTGTTCCATTTCAAGAGACAAGTGAAGAATATTTTCATCCCTTTAATACAAAAAGCTATGTAAGCATTCTATGTTCCTTTCTATGCTTTCTTTCATTATGTTGTGTTGGATTTATTATTATATAATGAATGTCTAGAAATCTAGTTGGGGTTGTGACTATTAAACTAGAATGTCGTTGTTGGGTTAGGTTTAAAAAATGAGAGAGGTGTCTTAAATATAGTGGTTAACTACCTCTCATTTGAATTAAATGAGGGTTGGTTGCAAATACCCCTCTAAGATTATTATTTCTAGTCAAACTTGAGAAAGGAGACTAGAATCTAGGAAAGTGATATGTTAATCAGGACTTGGGGCTTTAAACTCCGTTTAATGATTCCAACTTTAAGTAGAAGAGAATCAACTAAGGATAAAAAATGGGTAATCTCATATTTCATACTTTAGGCTTGAAAATGCTTAAAGTCAAATTGGGTGGGTCAATTGAGAAATCCCGACCTAGAAAATAGTTTCCATTGCCCCTACCATATTGAATATACCTAGACTAAGTAAAAAAAACCAACACTACTTCGATTGGTCAAGTCACAACCCTAACATGTAATCAATTTGGTGATTAAACTTTAGATAAAGCTTGAGTTGATAATTAAAACAATCTCTTAACAAATCAAAATTGGTTACCTTAGAGATAGAGAATTAGTAGAGAGTTAGTTAATACACGACAAATAGAATTTAGTTTCACAACGTATTACTTGTGGAATTCGACCACAACCTAGTTGGGTTACTATATTTAACAACGGACGCGTTATGCCTTAAGATGGTGTAATTGGGTGAGATCATCTAGCTCGAGTAAGTCTATGTTGCTAGCTCTTTATAAACTTACAAATTGCTACAATTATCGAAACAAATTGTTTTTTTTTCATTATTTGTAACATGTAAATATAAGAACAAATTTGATAAAATTTGGTAAAGTTAACTTCTTTTTTTTTATAACTCAGTCACATATTTTGAATATTATTTTACAATTTCTTTTAGAAAAGTTTGTTCTCATTGATCCGGAAAATCTCCTACGTGGTTGATGTTCTTTTATCCTTTAAAATAGATTTTACATTAGATTTTAATATTATTTAATTACTTCAAAAAAATATTTAATACTTCGAATGCAATGAATTAATATGCAATAATAACTTTGCCTTTCAGTTTTCAGAACTCCGCAAGAAACCCTATCTAAATCTCTTGATTATGCTATCTTTGCTTTTATTGGCAATCTAAACGGCCAGGTATGTCTTTATGATCATTCGAAGTTCTGATTTTTTTTTGCTTTTGATGTGGTTTCTAATGCATAATAATATGGCGTACAATTTGCTCTGTCTAGCTCGAGCAAGTCTATGTTGCCTAGCTCTTTATGAACTTACAAATTGCTACAATTATCAAACAAATTATTATTTTTCATTATCTGTATCACGTAAATATAAGAACAAATTTGATAAAATTTGGTAAAGTTAACTTCTTTTTATTTTTATTTTTTATTTTACAACTCAGTTACATATTTTGAATATTATTTTACAATTTCTTTTAGAAAAGTTTGTTCTCACTGATCCGGCAAATCTCCTACGCGAATGGTTGATGTTCTTTTACCCTTTAAAAATAGATTTTAATATTATTTATTTACTTTCAATAATTTCTTAATACTTTGAAATTTACTATTTTCCCCTTTATTCTAACTATAGAAATTCCTAATATTTAGGAATACAAAATTAAGGAAGCTTTTTCTGCTTTATAAATCATTTCGTTATTTGAATGGTGTAGATTAATTTTAATTAAGTTTTAATTAATTATATTTTACCTGCTCTCTAGAATAGATTTCAAAATACCGTTCTTTTGTATCAGTCATTATAAACTTTATGCTCAAATAAGTATAATAAGATTTTATTTCACCATTCAAGTAAAAAAAAAATTAAAAATTAAAATCCTAATTCAGTTAAACAATAGAAGACTTTTAGTTGATAGCTGTTTAATTGTTGGGTAGACAAGCAGTAATTTTGAATAGTTGGGAAGTATTCGTTTTCATTTCTGTGTTCCTATTTTATTTAAATTACAAATGATTAGAGAAAAATATTATTTTCATTATTTTTCTATTTTTATTTTATTAGAATAAATAAAACATTTTTAGACTAAATGGGATAACAACAAAATGTAAATATATGAAATATACGACATATATATTTAATTATGGACTTGACCCTTCTATTTCTAATCGTGCAGAAACTAATAAATATTCTACTTGAGTGGAAAAATACATCTACAATAGAAAAAAACCTCCTCTAAAGTAGTTGCCTCAATTTAATAGAAGCTTACTTTATTGATTCAAAAATATGTTTGCTGCACTAGTCAAATATAGAGTGATTTTCTTTGTAAATAGTCTCGATTCAGATTTAAAAAGTTTTTAATATCTGAAACATATATTTTTAATATTATTTATGATATTTATTTTTAACAAAACTGTTCTTTTAAAACATTCTTAAAACACTTTGGGAAATTTAAAAATACCATTGTAATTACTATTAATTTTTAACGATTTCATTATTTCGGTTATTTAAATGCGTAATATGACTTTGAATGGACTTTCATTACTAACGAGGTTCTAATTTGCTACGACTTTGGATGGACTTTTAACACTAGTCAAGTTCTATTTCTTCTTTGCACTTTGGAGTTTCTTTTACAGCATACGTTTACCATCAATTTAAATTCATCCCTTTACATATTTTATGGGTTTTTTCCATAATCTAATGGTTCTTTGTGCTTTGTGTGATTTTGAAATTTATCCCTAATTTTAGTTGCAATTAGTTCATATATTTGTAATTGGCATAATTTATGTTTGCTAGGATTTATGATCTCACCCAATAGAATCCGGGCGAGATTGAATATTTCAAGTATATTGCAAAGCTATTTTGAAAATTGGAAAGACAAAACGACCGTGAGGATTGTCTGTCACAATTCTCAGACATTATAAAATAATGTATGTTGAATTTTATTTCGAAAGTTTTTAAAAGTCAACTGTCATTGTTTATTTTAAATATTACTCTATGTTTTTAGTTACTTCTCTAATTGCTAATAGGAGTTTGAAGAATATATGGGTCATTGATAACTATACTGAATGCGACATGTTAAAATTTTTGGAGTTAAGAGTCCCATCATTCTCTTTGTGAAGACCTTGACAATTAACAAAAATTTTAACTAGGGATGAAAAAGGCTAATTCCATATATACAATAATTATTTTATGGTATAATTTCCACATCTTCCACTTAACATACAGCTTTATCTTTCTTTTTTCTTTTCAATAAAGTTAATCTATTTTTTTGTTTCGCGTACTATTACATGATTATTTGTTCCTTTTATAACAAGGTTGGAATAATATCAGTAGCATACATATAAGTTTTCTGTTATCTTAGTGTATATTTTCATCACGATACATCTATGTAACCAGTTATGTTTCAACTTTCTTTATGGTGTACCTAAATTAAGCTGCTTTATTCCTTATCTCAATGATTTTTTTTTATTATTATTTGAATTACACACCACAATGGAAAATTAGCTTCACCAAAAAAACCTATTGTCTCTTTAGGTTTAGGATCTTTCACCAAGAAAATCCAGCAATTAATGTCACGTTAGGTTTAGTATAATAGTATGAAGACATTCTTGTCGTATTCCATATTGTAATATAGGCGGGTCTTTCATGACAACGATCAAATTAGCATAATACAGAGCAAGTGCAGCCGCATGTAAACTCATGATCTGAAAACTTTCTTAACACGAGGTATAGGGGGCTTCAGCCTTCACCAATGGGCCAGGTACAAAAGTTCATTTGTTGTTGAATGAAGAACTAATGGTGGCGGAAGCAGAGAGATCTATGTGGATGAAATTTGTATATGCACGATTGATCCAAACAACCAATTTGATTATATTCTTGTCCGACAAAACTTGTCGTGAATGAAGGTGTCAAACTCTAAGTCGGAGGAGCATGACTGACACCCGGTCCTAACTTACCGAACACCAACATAAAGTACATCCATAATCATACTAGCATATATAAGTGGCCCTGACTGGCGGTCGTACGATAAACTGACGAAGAATGAAACACCACTCAACAATAGACAACTCAAAAGGACCTACATGCATATATACATGGGATATACAGGTCCTACAAAATATATATACACAAGACATCTGTCTACAATCCTCTAAGAGTACATAAACATCATAAAGTTTTGGACATGGCCCCACCATACCCATAAACATGTGTACATAAGCATATCGACTCAAAAGATGACTCTAGAGTAAGTGGAGTGCACGAACACCTTCCGCTGAACTGAGAACCTACTGAGGAGGATTAACGACATATCTATCGGTACCTGCAGACCTGAAATGCAGTGTCCCCAGGCAAAAGGGAAGTCAGTACGAATAAAGTACCGAGTATGTATGGTAGATAACGATATAAGTAAAGACATCAATGTAACAGAGGAATAAGAAACTCAACCTGTGCTTTGTATTGCCACTGAGGGCCATGATATGCATGCTTTCGTTTAAAAACATATACATATATATAACCCACACTATGGGGATGCATCATCATCATCATCAAGCCGCTCCTTGGAGATAACATCACAATAACGTATCCAACTGCAGTGGTGTGCACATATAAGTGTCGTACCCGGCCGACTATACCGCTGATCGATTTCATAATATATATATATATATATATATATAATGCATGGTAGACTCGTAGAAAAATATTCTGAACCTTTCAGAGTGACATGCGGTCATCACACCTCCGATTAACGTTATGGAACTATCATCAACAGCATCCATTACATTTGTAGCATAGATACATACATCATGGAAGACAATAGACATGCGCTTCTAGTATATAAGAGTAGAGTCGTTATGAATATTATTTTGTTTACGTTTCGTTCATTTGGAATCATGCCAAAAGAAGGAATGAAAGTGCCTTAACATACCTTGCAACCATCTGTCCAATCACCACAATAAGCTTAATGCACCACACCAAAATCTACAAGAGTAAGACGACACTATCATTCACATTACAAGTTATATAACTATTATATCGTATTCCGAATGATAACCTTATTCTATAACGAACCGGGCAGCATCTCCCATATTTATCTTACATATCCCCAAGTTCATCACATCACCACAACACACAAAAATATCATCACCAACCAGCAATCACATGTTCAGCCCTTCAACAACACAAGAAGAGTCCCAACAACCCACTACAACAACATTCAACACTAGTTTATAAGTTCTAGTTGCTATTCCACATTTTTCATTGAGCTAACACAACTATAACTAGCACCAGCTCATATACATAAAGGAAAAATGATTTCTTACCTTCAATACAAACAAAACAACTCAGGTTATAACTTGGAACAACTTCCAAAATAGTCCAATATACTACAACAACTCAAAAATGATTTACGACTTTTACTTCGCAAGTTCTCAACCAAACAATCTAATTATTGCTTATATAAGCTCAAATACATATACAATATGATGAACCTTACCTTAAACATCAAAAACAACTCCAAATCTGAGATTAATTCACCTTGAAGAATTTCTCAAATCAACAACAAGAAGAGGAAGAATAATCTAATGAGCATCACGGGATTCCCAACGTTTAATTTGCGTCGTTTACTGTTGATTTCACTCTACGATCACATGTAAACCTTTGGAGAGGGTTTAGGGGTGTATAGGAGCTGAAAATCATGAATAATGAGATAAATATAAATAAGCGCTTCCACCGATTTATACAAAATTTGGAAAGTTTCACCGCCTCAAGTGGGTCCCAAAGGGGTTTCCTGCGCAATCTTGCGAAAATGCGAATATCTCTCAGGTCCGGCGTCGGATTAACAAACGGTTTAATGTATTGGAAACAAGACTCATAGACCTTAAATTTTGTGAGTGGACCACCCCTAACATCTATTACATTGGGAGAAAAACTTGATGAAATATGACCTAAATTTCAGTACAATTATGAACATAACTTGCGGTGACTTTTGCCCAATTTTGTTTTACAACTTGCTCGACCTCAATGCTTAACATACGAATATTATACTATTCAAATACCTTATAACGCGACCTTCTTAGCATGTTAAGATCTCCTATTATTACCCCAGAAGTATTAGTTATTACAATTTCGACGAACTTATTTTCTTTGATTCATTTAGCCTCAAACTCTTACAATATTTACTTAGCACTCATCATAGTTATCCTTTCTAATGACATCAACCTTTCAGGCTCACCTTAACTTACTCACAACAGATACTAATGCAAAAATAGGGGGTGTAACATCCTTCCCCCTTAGGAACATTCGGCCTCGAATGTTAGAATAACGTATTGGAGAAATCTAACTTTTGGGATTCTATGGAGATTTCCGCAAAGTTTACCCTATAAATTGGACTATCCAAAACCTGCCACGTGGCCAAAAAACACAACATATGCCTCATAGGTCCATAAAAAACATTTTATAACATTACATCAGCCCTACACAACCGTTTCCAATCCAGGGAATCCATATTATAAACTACGACACACCTCATATACTCAAACTCATAGTCTAGGCTGCATTTTCTGCATTCTTTGTATGATCGTCCTCTACACAAGGTCATAAGATAAGATTATCATCATATAGTATGGATTGAAGGAACAAATCACACGATTATCGTTATAAACCTTTGGTTTGGAATAAGTGAGGATATCTAGATTTCATATCTTCTTCGGCCTCCTATGTAATTTCCTCTACATTGTTGTTTGTCCACAACACCTTAATGGAGGTTATCTCATTGGTTCACTACTTTTGGACTTGATGACTTAAAATGGCAACCAAGATCTCCTTATAAGACAAATCTTTGATAATTTGTACATCCTCTACGGGTGTGATACGAGAGGGGTCACTTATGAATTTTTGTAACATCAACACATGGAAAACTAGATGGATTGAATCTAACTCAGGAGGTAACTCAAGCTCATACGCCACTCGACCTATCCTCCGATGATTCTATATGGCCCGACGTACTTGGGACTCAACTTGTACTTCCTTCATAGATGAAACCTTCAGAAATCCAAATTGTTGATGGAAAACTCTAAATCTCGATGCCTCACATTTGAATAAGATTTTTGCTGACTCTAGGTCACCAATAATCATTCTTGAATCAATTTCACCTTTTTTCCATCACTTGCTATACCAAATCAGGCCCTAGCTAATCAACTTCTCCCACTTCAAACCATCCAATCGGGGACCTACACTTCAGTCCATATAAGGCTTCATAAGGAGCCATCTTGACGATAGTATGTTAACTATTACCCTATGAAAACTCAATAAAAGGTAGGTGGTCATCTTAATCTCCTTTGAAACCCAACACACAAGCTCATAACATGTCATCGATTATCTAAAACGTACATTTCACCTATCCATCTGTCTGTGGGTGAAAAGCAAAGTTGCACTAAGATTATCCCGAGTGCCAAAACTCTGCTGAAATGATTCCTAGAATTTAGCTGTGAACTGAGCACCTAAGATATAAGGAACAAAGATACCATGAAAGTGAACAATCTCCTTAAATATTCCTCAACGGTATATGCAATCTTGTCCGGCAAGAAGCAAGCTAATTTATCAGCCTATCAACAATTACCCACATAGAGTCAAACTTATAATAAGAGCGAGTTAAACTCATAACAAAATACATGTTAATCATATCCTATTTCCATGTTGAGACCTAAATATTATGAGTTAATCTGTCGGCTTTTGATGCTTTATCTTCACCTGTTGTCAATAGGGAGACTGAGCTACAAACTTTGCAATATTTTTCTTCGTGTCATTCCAGCAATACATCCCTTTATTTTAAGGTACACCTTCGTTAGTCTAGGATGAATAGAATATCATGAATAGTGGACCTCTATCATAATCTTATTATGTAACCCTACTATGTTTGGAACGCACAATCGACCCTTGTATTTGAGAACCCCATTTCCATCATGCTCAAAAGTTGTGGTCTTCTTTTGTTGATTGTCATCCTTGACTTTTCCTAAAATGGGATCTTCATGTTGTCTCTCCTTAATTTCTATTACAAGGGATAATTCTACTGTATTCTGAATCATAATGCTCCCCTATTCTGAACCTACCATTTCGACCCTCACTAGTCAATTGATGCATTTCTTGGGCCAACTTCTTTTTCTTTATCCCTAATCAGCCAAACTGCCTATAGATCTACAACCATCTACATTAAAATCTTCTAAATTGCTAAAGCCATCGTCTTTGTCACTAATATAGGTCCATTTTCTTAAAGGTGAACTAAAAGATCTTATGGTGTATAGAGTCTTAACATGAACATTTTGTAGGTAAAGTCATCGTATATGAAGCGCTTGCACCATTTCAGTCAATTCTAGCTCATGGATCAGATACTTTCTTCTCATAGATTCTCATTATCATTAATCGTAAGAAATTAATTTCCACACTCATTCTGACACTTGCACTTTGCATATACTAGTTTATCGTATTTCTCATACATATTGGAACTTCCTGCACATATGTCTCAAGCATTACTCTCAATTTCAATTCTTCGTGTCACTATGCATGATAAATGATGGGTCATTAACATTAACTTATTCCCTTATTGGATAGATATAAGGTTCTGAAGAACTTGACGTTGTAAAAAACTATTCCATAATATCTGAACTCAACCACTGTATCCAGACCAAAACCTCTTTTCTTGTCTCCTAGCTAACATCTTCCATCATAGTACTTGGAAAATATTTTCTTGCTCTTGTTATATTGTGATCTCATTACATCATTTGTCATGAATAAACTTTGGTCACTTCGAATTGTCTGCCATCATCCCTAATTGCCCTTCACTTCGCCTCTAGTCTAATAATATTATTTCCGAACACATCTTTTTAATGCCTACCTGGCATCCTAGGATTGATGATCTCTCTTCGACTCTTCACGTGCTTATATTAAGCTTCACCTACCATTTCTTATGTAGTAAATACTTTACAAAAGTCACGACTATACATATTGTGGGACTGATTCTTTATACACTTAGAGCCAATGTGTATTTTGGTATGATCTAGCCATTCATTTGAGTTTCATTGTCTAGCCATAATTAGATCTTCCATAAACTAATTTCTCCACCGTCTTACCTTTGCATCTCAATTTTGAGTTACATGGGACTATGTCATTTGCCTTGATACACCCCTTACATTAACTTCCTGAGTATCGAATGCCCGATTATGTTTACCCACAATTGGCGTCTCTAGCTAGGAAGTCCTCGGTGTCTCTTCTCTACAGTTGAATCTACGCATTATACTAGAGTCATTACATTTCTGTAGAGTCTGAGTAAATATTATCTCATTTGCTTCTATACTTTTGGCGCAGTCCTTCTATCGTTCTATCATTAAGTGAAACACATTTCTGCCTCGATACTTCACCATACCATTTCCCCCTCTTAGAAAGATGACTGACGTTTTATGCTTTAGGATTCCACTTCTGTAGAAGTCAAATTGTTACCTCTTCACCTTTTTGTAATTCCTCGCACTCCTAATGACTTATAATTTACCTCAGAATAATATTTCCTTATCAGGGCAATCAAAATTATTCGTATACATAGATTGCTACCCATTCATACTAGTGTATTTGGTCTTGACGAGCTTAACTTTTCTCACGCCGTTCGTCTGAAGAAAATTTCCTTCTTACTGACCCTCAAAGCTCTTTCTTCTATCGTTCATCCTTTCATCACTTAATCTTTTTCACTTTGCCAACATCGCGATGCCAACTACTGCAGAAATCCTTCGAGTCTCTAACCTGAATTCAATTTGTCTCGGGTTACTTTCTAATACTGGTAGCTCTATGTCCAGGGTGAAATCGATCTTCTGATAATTCTCCTTAAGGTCTCCGGTTCACTTCTCATGACAAAGGCACAATCTTATGACTTACACTTCTTTATAATCCCAAAATTTGCTTTCTCTTATCCTTTCTTCTACGTGACTATGAACGTTGTCGTACTACCTTACTTTAGCTTATGTTTACTAATGATCCTTCCTATATACTCATAGAACTTTACTTAGCCCTCTGAAAGGTCTCTTGCTAATATTTCCATCTCTTACCTTATTCTGGAAAACTCCAGCGGGGCTCTGTTTTGCTTCTAGCTTCTCCTGCTTCATCCGAACTTATTCTTTGGGAGCTTAATATTTCTTCTTTATTGGGAGCGGGGCCACACTGAGGGGAATACTTATACTGCAAACAAGGATTTTAATACCTAACCCCCAAATCTTCTAAACTCTTGAGAATCATATCTAGTTATATAATTCCATGGTACATCCCTTATATGCCTCAAAAAGTGAAATTATCAACATATTCGTAGTACAATGCAAAAAATGTCATCGAGTCCTAATAATCTAGCCATTGTCAAGGATTACTCTGACCATTATTGGAGTTTTGGAATTTCATTTCTTTCCAAAACTATGTTTGTTGATGCTAGAAGCCGTAAACTGAAAGTGGTGCTGTTACTATATCTCTATCACTGATGAACGGAATCGTAACGCTTATGTGCCTTTTTATGCGCTCCAAATATTTACAAGTTTCTCAACTTAGGTACTATGTACCTCCTATATGTTACCTCTTTTACTTTTGGAAATTCATACATTACCTTCTAAAACTCTCGTAGTCTTTTTCCTGCATAGGTGAGATAGATATTTATGCCTTAAGACTCTTAACGCAACTTGGCATATGGTCCACCCATGATCTGATAGGGTCGAACACTTTCTTATCACAACCTTAATTAAAATCGAACACCTATGACTCAACTCTATTGCACGATCTGGAGCAAGAAATAAAGGTAACCAACTCCTAAATACCCTTTAGCCTCCTATTTGTAAATGTGGTGCACAACACATCCATAAACAAGACTCTACTAGTTACGACTTGTAGACTCTCTAGGACAGACCTGCTCTGGTACCAAGTTTGTCAAACCCTAAACTGGAGTGATACGACTAGCACCCAAGCCTAACTTATTGAGCACCAACATAACGTACATCCATAACCATACTAGCATAAAAAACAGACAACCTAAAAGGACCTACATGCATATATACATGGGATATACAGGCCGTACAAAATATCTATACACAAGACATCTATCTAGAAGCCTCTAAGAGTACATAAACATCATAAAGGTCAAGAAAGGAACCCATCATACCCATAAACATGTGTACATAAGCATACTGACTCAAAAGACAACTCTGGAGTAAGTGGAGTGCACCAACACCTTTTGCTGAGCTGAGAACCTACTAAAGAGGATCGTCGACCTATTTATCGAGACATGCAGGCATGAAATGCAGTATCCCTAGGAAAAAAAGGATATTAATATGAATAAAGTACCGAGTATGTAAGGCAGATAATGACAAAAGTAAAGACATCAATGTAACAGAGGAATAAGAAACTCAACCTGGGATCCATATTGCACTAAGGGTCATAATATACATGCTTTAGTTTTAAAAATATATACATATATGTATAAGCCACACTATGGGGTTGTTCCTTCGGTAGCTCCGGACTCTAGCTCTACCCTTAGGTCGCTCGATCCTTGTTTCGTGTATATGCTGATCTGGAAACCCGACCATTATCATCAAGTCGGTCATTTGGTCTAACATCATCATAACATACCCAACTGCAGTGGTGTGCACATATAAGTATTGTACCCATGCGCGACTCGATGTCATAAAATAGATACATATATATAATGCATGATAGACTCATAGAATAACATTCTGAACCTTTCAGAGTAACATAAGGTCGTTACACGTCCGATTAACGTTATGGAACCATCATCAACAACATCCATTAAATATGAAGCCAAAGGAACATTTTAACATGGATACATACATCATGGAAGATAATAGACATGAGCTTCTAGTCTATAAGAGAAGATTCGGTACGAATATCATTTCGTTTACGTTTTGTTCGTTTGGAATCATGCCATAAGAAGGAAAGAAAGTGTCTTAACATACCTTGTAACCATCTATCCAATCACCACAATAAGTTTATCGCACCGCACCTGAATCTACAACAACGATGTTATCATCACATTGCAAGTGATATAACTATCATATCGTAGTACGAACGATAACCTTATTCGATAACAAAATGAAAAGCATCTCCCCTACTTATCTTACATATCCCCAAGTTCATCACATCACCACAACACACAAAAAAATCATTACCAACCAGAAATGACACGTTCAGCCCTTCAACAACACAAGAAGACTCCCAACAACCGACTACAACAACATTCAACACCAGTTTATAACTTCTAATTCCTATTCCACATTTTCCACGGAGTTAACACAACTATAACTAGCACCAGCTCATATACATCAAGGGAAAATGATTTCATACCTTCAATATAACCAAAACTACTCAGATATAACTTGTAACAACTTCCAAAACAGTCCAATATACTACACCAACTCAAAAATGATTTCCGACTTTTACTTCGCAAGTTCTCAAACAAACAATATAGTTACGACCTATATAAGTTCAAATACATATAGAAGATGTTGAACCTTACCTTAAACATAAATAAAAGCCCCAAATATGATATTACTTCACCTTGAAGGATTCCTCAAATCAATAACAATGAGAGGAAGAACAATCTAATGAGCACCACGGAATTCCCAACGTTTGATTTGTGTTGTTTATCTTTCATTTCTCTATAGGATCACATGTAAACCTTTGGAGAGGGTTTAGGGGTGTATAGGAGCTGGAAATCATGAATAATGAGATTAATAAGAGTTGCCACCAATTCATAAAAAATGGGAAAGTTCCACCGCCTCAAGTGAGTCCCAAAGGGGCTGCCTGCGCAGTCTCACGAAAATGCAAATATCTCTCTAGTCCAAAGTCATATTGATGAATAGTTTAATGCGTTGGAAACTAGACTCGTAGATCTTAAATTTTATGGGTTGATAACCCTATAACACCCACTATATTGGGAGAAAAGCTCGTGAGAAATGACCAAATTTCAGTTGAATTATGAACGGTGATTTTTGCTGACTTTTATTTTACAACTTGCTCGACCTCAACACTTAACATACGACTATTATACGATTAAAATACACTATAACACGATCTTCTTAGAATATTAAGAACTCCTAGTATTACCCTAAAAGTATGAGTTATTACAATTTCGACGAATCTATTTTGTTTGATTCGTTTAGCCTCGAACTCTTATGATATTTACTTAACACTCATTTAAATCATCATTATCCTTTTTAATGACAACAATATTTTAGGTTCACCTTATTACTCACAACAGATACTAATGCGAAAATATGGGGGTGTACAAAAGGAGTCTTGACATAAGGCCAGAGATTCCAAAAGATAAAACTCCAACATTGAACTTCTCGATGATTGTTGGATTTCACTTTATTGGACTATATATTATGGTGAAGTTAGTGGAATATTCTTTTATTCCTAAAAACATAAGCATTGCAGTGACACAAGTAACATATTTTGTTTTTTTTACTTATTTTTTTTTCTCAAACATCTTTCATAATGGAATGAAGTATCAAAAATATTTGTTTGCTACGAGTAATTTAGCGTCAGATTAACGATGAAGTTCACAACTAAGTATAATTTATTTTTTTATAGTGTTTGTTGTCAAATGAGGACTGAAACTAATATAACTAGTCAAAAGTCCTGATAAATTATCTTGATTGGTTTAGTATTTTGTGAAACTTTTTATTAATTTCCTTTTGCATATACCTCAAATTATTGTGACGTTTTAAGATTTAATACATGGTGAGGTTTCAAGTCCAAAAATTAGAATTTCCTACATTTCATCGAAGGTATCTACTTTTTGTTTCATTTTAAGTTCATTTAAAAAAACTCAATGTCCTCATGATTAATTCATCCTTTACTATTTCTGTAAATTTATCAAAAGTTATAAACTCTCCCTCCTATTTCATTTTTATCTCTCTTTTTCTTTCTTTCAGTAAGAATCATCATTCGAAAGTGGTGATTTGTAAGCATTTTGTTACGCTAATTTTGTGAAATATGTTAAGAGAATATTAACAAAAAGTAGAGAACTTCACGTAACTATACATTATCAAAGTAGAGATTACTTAATTTTAGCACAAAGTTTCATATATCAATTAGTAGCCAAAATAAATCCCCCTTTTAACTCAATTTATTCCTTTAAAAATGTTACCCTCTCCCCCCCTCCCCCATAGTTGATACACCCAAATTACACATTTGAAAAAGGTATAAAGCGATCGTTGTCAAATATAAAACTCAACAACGTTGGGATCGAATCCCACATAAAATACAAGGAATAAATCTACTTAGTGAGTGTAATGTCCAACTAATAGTCTTAATTTCTAGGGAAGAGGGAAATAATTTGTTGATTAATCATTTTGTATGGGGAGGAATTTGTATAAGACAATTGTACAAATTATGAGGTGACCCGTGAAGTGTGATGCTGAGTAAAATCTAGGTTAGCCTGAGGCGCTATCGATAAGACACGAGCAGTGCCGGGAGCGTCCTACGCATGTGGTACCGGTAACTCGAATGATCAGGAGATCTGTTTGAACCGTAACTGACAGCCGTTACTACACTGGTCATACGTCTTCTAACAGGGCATTAATAGCATTTATCGAGATACTAATTGTCTAATTATTACAATATTCATTCTCTTGTATTCATGAGGGCATATTTCATGGGGTGTGTACCCGTGAAACTCATGTATAAATAGAACACATAATTCAATTGTAAAGGATGAGATCCAAGTTACTACAATATACTTTCTCACTTTCTCTCGATTACTGTGTTTTCATACGAGTTGTGGTGACTTTTCCCAGAAGCTATTACAAGGCTCATGCTAATTATCTCTTTACTTCTTCTTAATATTATTTACACGCAGTATATTTTATCTAGTATTATTGAGAAATTAGTTACTTGATATCCATGTGTCCTTGATCACGTAGACAAATTCAATTGTACCGGTTTACAGGTAAACAGTTTGGCACTCACCATGGGGCCTGGACAATTATGGTGTCACAAGTGACACCTCTTTATACTAATCTAATTTTTTCTTCACGTCTTGTTCCTTTTTCAGAACAAATAGATGATGGGAGTAGGACAACACGAAAGCAGTCACAACAACAGGGATAACACTAACAACATCCCAGTCGGACTAGATGGTATGCCGATAGGAACCGCGACACCAGAAGACTCGATGGTTTCAGATAGATCCACTTCCGGAGGTGGACAGACTCGGCAGGAGGATGTTTCCAATGACGAAATTCCCGAGGAAACCATATAAAATATGAGGGCACATAATATCTCTACAAGCAAACAGTTGGACCGTCTGATATGGTTCCATTCGGAATATATGTCCAAGAGTGCTGGCAGTACTCTTTCGAAAACAGTCGCTCTACCTACCAAGGTAGAGGTAAGGTTTGTGTACACTCTACCCTCCCCAAACCCCACATTATGGGATTTCACTGGGTAGGTTGTTGTTGTAATGCTGGCAGTACTCTAACGGATGAACTGACACCTCCACCAAATACCAATGGAGATACCAGAAACGGTCATAGTAGATCGAGAAATGATGGCACTTCAGAAAGCGAAGTCGTTCCAGAAAATCCTTTCCAGGAACAGGTTTTGAAATTTATGAAGGATATGATGAATAAAGTAGACACCAATGCAGAGAAGGCAGAGAAAAATGCCAAGGAGTTCTAGCACCGATTAAATAAAAAATCGGGAGCCGCTCTTGTGGTTGAAGGGCCATACTCAAGGAGATATATTCAGATGGCGTATAAGACAGAGGTTGCACCCGAACTGATCCCCAAAAGGTTCAAAATTCCATTTATAGCCAATATGATAGGACTACTGATCCACAAGAGCACATAACGAACGTAAAGGGAAATGATCTAAGGGAATACGAAATAGAATTGGTTATGATCAAGAAGTTTGCTGAAGCACTTGCTAAGGGAGCCTTGACATGGTATTCACTCCTCCCTGAGCATTTGATTGGATCTTTCACCCAACTCGCCGACATGTTCATAAAAGCTCATGGGGGGGCACGATAGGTAAAGATGTGCAAGGTAGATATTTTTCGCATTGCGCAGGGAGAAATGAAACTCCTTAGAGACTTCGTTTCACTATTCCAGAAGGAACGTATGCTGCTACCCATAGTCCCAGACGAGTGGGCTGCAGAGGCTTTCACAAAAGATTTGAATCCTTCAAGTTCAGACGTCTCGCGAAATCTCAAGGAAAATCTCTTAGAGTTTCAAGATACAACCTGGGAAGATGTGCACAACCGGTATGAATCCAATATCTAGATAGAATATGATTTGCTGGGGACTCAGGCCGAAAGTATTTTTTGGAAGCCAGACAAAGGAGCTGGAGCAGATCGAAATTCCTTGAAGAATCACTTCCAACCTTATCCTACTCCCAAAAGTAAGGAGGTAGAGAGGGTTTTCGCTCATTCGAAAAGACAAACAATAAAGGAGAATTCAGGCAAAACAATAAAGGATGGGTGAATTTCGACAAAAGGGAATTCATCTAACTCTACTAAGTGTACCAGATACCCAAATTTATCCGAGTACAACTTCAATATCAACGAGGATCAAATGGTGGCGGCACTGAGAACTCATCTAGTGTCCCGACCTCCGAAGCCATTGCAATCTGATCCTAGTAAAAGGGATCAGTCCATCTGGTGTGATTTCCATGACACTCATGGGCATAAAAATATAGTCTACAGACATTTACGAGAAGAGGTGGTAGGAATGCTAAGTAGAAGCCACCTTCGAGAATATTTGAGCGAAAGAGCTTACAACAATTATGAGTGTGGACCACCCACCGAATACAAACCTAATCTGGTCGCACCATCCCATGTTATAAACATGAGCTTTTGTGGGTCAATGATTACCGCTACATCTTTCACTATGGCTAAAAAGACAAAAATCTCAATAACTCAAAAAAAAAAGATTTCGAAAGATACTAGATTAACACACTATCACTTTCACCGAGGAAGATGCTGCCGGTGTGACTTTCCCTCAGAATGATGCATTAGTAATTTTAGTACCTATTGGTGGCTTCCAGGTAAAGATAGTTCTGATCGATCCCGGGAGCTCAACTACTATTATTCAGCTGAAGGTGGTAGAAGAGATAAATATGGCAGACAAAATTATTTTGGCTGCCAAAACCCTCTCAAGTTTCAATATGTCAAGCGAGACCACAAATGAGAAGTAAATCTTCCGTGTATGATGAAATTTTATGTCATTAAAGGTGACATGAGATATAACACAACATTCGAGAGACCGTGGATACATGATATGAAGGTAGTCCTATCGACATTGTATATATTGTTGAAATTCCCTACACCAGAAAGGATTCAACAAATTTAAGGAGAACATCCCGCTTCCAAGGTGATGTACACCATATAGGATCCATAGGTGGTGGTAGATTTTAAATAGCAATTACAGAAGTCAGAGCCATCATCGGTAGATGTTCATCAGATTCCACCAGCAGAATCATAATCAACCTATCCGAATGAGGAGTTTTCAGACCGATACTAGGTGCCTAGATATTTTCAGGTATCGGATGAGTCAGATGCCATCAAATCCACTATATAGGAACTTGAACAGAATGCACTACACCCAGAAACTCACAATAGGAAGATATACCTGAGCATGGGGTTAACCCCGAAGCTCAGGGATTTAATTCTTAAATATCTTGCTGCTAACGTTGATTGCTTTGAATGGTCACATGAAGATATGGCAAGTATCCCTCCAGAAGTCACAACTCATAAGTTGGGCCTAGATCTCAATTTTCCTTCGATGCTGCAAAAAAAGTGGTCGATCGCCAAACTCTTAACAGGTTTGTTAAAAAAGAGGTAGCTAGATTATTTAATATAGGGTCAATCAGGGAAGTAAAATACCCAGACTGGTTAGCAAACGTAGTTATAGTACCTAAAAAGGGGAACAAATTTAGAATGTGCAATGATTATAAAGATTTAAATAAAGCATATCCAAAAGACTCGCTCCCGTTGCCAAACATAGATCAGATGATCGATGCTACGACTGGGCATGAGATCATGAGTTTTCTCGATGCGTATTCTGGGTATAACCAAATAAGGATGCACCTGGAAGACCAAGAGAAAATATTTTTAACTACTTTCGGCACTTATTGTTATAACATTATGCCTTTCGGACTCAAAAACACTGGAGTTATATATCAAAGGTTAGTAAACAAAATATTTGAAAAGAAAATAGGAAAAACTATAGAAGTATACATAGACGATATGCTTGTTAAGAGTCTTCGTGCATCGGACCATTTAAGTCACTTACAGGAAACTTTTGAGGTATTGAGAAAGTTTAATATGAAGCTTAACCCCGAGAAATATGCCTTCGGGATGGGGGGAGGGTTCCAAAAAAGTCCTGGCTTTCTTGGTTTCTCAAGAGGAATTGAGATAAACCTGACAAAATTAAAGCTATTGAAGACATACCGGACACACTTGAAAATGTGAAAGTGGTACATCAGTTGATCGGGCGAGTGGTGGCTCTGAGCAGATTTATCTCCCGGTCGTCATAAAAATGTCACAGCTACTTCTCACTTTTGAAAAAGAAGAAAGATTTTGTTTGGACTCCCGAATGCGGTAGACCCTACGGGACCTGAAAACCTACTTATCTAGCCCTCTGCTCAAGTCAAAGACAAAGAAAAGAAAGAAATTACTCATATAACTTGTAGTATCAGAGGTAGCGGTAAGTGCAGTTATGGTACGGGAGGAAAAAGGTACGAAATTTCCTATCTATTACGTAATGAGAGTAATATCAGGGGCCGAGACCCGGTACCCATTTCTCGAAAGACTGGATTTTTCTTTTGTTGTGTCCTTACAAAAGCTCTGACCATATTTTCAATGCCACCCAATTCCTGTAGTAACCACATTCCCACTTAAAAATGTGTTACATAAGCCCAAACTTTTTGGGCACATGGCTAAATGAGCGATAGGATTAAGTGAATTTAATATTGAATACATACCCAGACTGAGATAGAGTCATATGTCCTTGAGGATTTTGTGGCCGATTTTAGTCCGACGGTAATTCCTCAGGCTGAAAAAGAAGCTATCTTAGTCTAAGGGACTGCCCATGGGGTTTGGACGCTCTACACAGATGGGGCCTCCAACATCAAGGGGACTAGTTTGGGAGTAGTATTGTGTACTCCCACCGGTGAAATTTTAAGACATGCAATTCATAGCACTCCATTGACTAACAATAAATATGAGTATGAGGCTTTCATTGCAGGTCTGGAATTAGCCTGAGGCTTAGGTTCTCAAATTATTAAAGTCAAGTGTGATTTGCTACTGGTGGTGAACCAAATCCACGGGGTATTTAAAACCAAAGAGGAATGCATGTCGAGATACCCCGAGAAGGTTTTGAAGCTTTTGTTCCAGTTTCATAAATAAATGGTGGTACATATACCCCGGGAAGAAAACATAGATGCAGATGCACTCGCAAATTTAAGCTCCAACACGAAAGCTGAGTCAGTTGTTCAGTTGTTGCACTCGACACTATATCGCATAGGTTATGATTAGGTGAATTCAACCAGCGTAACGTGAGATTGGAGGAATGAATTCTTGGACTACCTCATAAATGGAAAGCTCCTGAACGACCCAAAAGAATCAAAAGCTTTGAGGACCAAAGCTGCTTGATACTGTGTCCTAGACGGAAAACTTTATTGATGGTGTATTTATGGTCTCTTAGTCCGGTGTGTAGGCCCCGATGAAGTTGATTACGTAATAAGGGAAGTCCGTGACATATTCAGAAACTATTCGGGAGCAGAATATTTAATGATAAAACTCATGAGGGCCAGTTATTACTACCCCAGATCGAGAAAGATACAAAAATGTTTGTAAAGAAATGTGACAAGTGTCAGTGCCATTCATATCTGTTACACCGACCTGGAGAAGAATTACAACGGTTGTATCCCCATGGTCGTTCATGAAATGGTGGATGGACATAGTTGGACCCTTGCTAGTGGCACCAGGACAGGTATGTCAAATTATATTTATGATTGATTATTTTCTAAATGGGTTGAAGCTGTAGCTTATGCAAAGCCCCAGGAGAAAGAGGTGATGGACTTCATTTGGCAGCATATTATCTGTCGTTTTGTCATCCCGAAGGAGATAACTTGTGACAACAGCCGAAATTTTATTGGGGCCAAGGTTATGAAGTTCCTCGATGACTTGAACATCAAGCGTTTCACCTCAACTCCCTACCATCCCAATGCAAATGGTAAAGTAGAATAAACAAACAAGACTATAATCCAAAACTTGAATAAGAAGATAGAAGCTGCAAAAGGAAACTAGCCTTCTATGCTACCAGAAATTTTATGGGCATATAGAACCACAACAAAGACAAGTACCAGAGAAACTCCTTTTTTCGTGGTCTATGGTGCAGAGGCCTTGATTTCGGTAGAAGTTGGGACTCCTAGTTTGAGTTGTCTCTAGGCAGAGGACAAGTCAAATGAAGAATCAACGTCCGTGCACCAGGATTTGCTCGAAGAACATCGGGATCTTGCATACATCTGGATGGTAGCCCAAAAGCAAAGAATTAAACGATACTATATCAGGCACACAAATCTCTAACACTTTAAACTCTGGGACATAGTGCTCCGGAGGATAACTCAAAGTACCCGAGAACATAATGCTTGAACATTAGGCGCAAACTGGAAAGGTCCATACACCATCACCGGTATTGCTGGTAAAGGAGCTTATCAGCTGACAGACCAACAAGGAAACAAACTTGCGAGTAATTGAAATGTAAGTCATTTAAAGAAATATTATGTGTAGTAAAGAGTTTTCAAGACAAGCAAATCTTTTTTTATTTGTTTTGCCTCTGCAGAACATAACACCAATAACTAATATCAAGATGGTGAATACTTTAACATCAAATGGTCTCCATGTATGTACATTTTAGCACATTAGATATTTGTACCTCATAAAATCTAAAAAAGTAATAATCACATATTTCTAATTAAACATTTTTGTTCATCTTAGTAGATTCATACGATATACAATCATCTTGAATTTTATAAACAAGTCATCATACGATGATCCACAGTCGTCATTCAAAAAACTTATACTTTATTCTTTCATGCATAAATATTTATTTAAAACTGTGATTTAATACTATTATTTTTATGTCACGACCCCTTTTATAGAAATCATGGTGGCACCTACATAATTCTACCTGTAGGCGAACCACTCCCAAATTATCCGCAAACAATGATATAAATAAAGAGGAAGAATGCAAATACTAAAATCTCTGTCTCATAAATAACGCGGAAGGAAATGATAGTTTGAAACATCCAAAACACCCCCAAGTGATCTAGTCTGGGCATACAAAAGCACAAATCAAAATAATACAAGTCTGAGTAAATGAACACACATGTCAAAATCGAATACATAGACTGAATATGTCCCTCCAATAAGAACAAAAGACAATAAGTAGAGATAGAGTATCCAAGGGCATGCTGGAAGGGGCATCCTCACCCTGTATGCTGAGGCTCACAACTCTGACTCAGCCACGTGGTCCTGCGGAGGTGGAAGGTACTGAATCTGCATCTAAAAAGAATGCAGCAAGTGTACCCTGAGTACACAACCTATCCCCGTAGACATCATAGGACGACAATGACGGAAGATACATAATCAGACATAAATACCAAGTTAATACAAAATATTCCTATATTAACAGTTCAATAACCAAATAAGTCACATAATCAACATGTTGTCCATATAGTTCAACAGTTTAGCAGGTATCAAGTAACATGAATAATCCCTTAAGTTTAGAATTCCAACCATAATACTCACAATCGTTTAATGACAAGTCTCAATAACATATTAACAATAAAATGGCATAAATATGCATGATATGAATGCATTGCATATGCAAGGTACCTTTCTCAACCTGGTATTCATTACGTCTATGTTTAGTTATGACCCGTACACCTATGGTGGACCTACGAAGTCCATATACCGCTCGTAGCCAGTCAAATTTCCAGTCAACTATACCGCTCGTAGACAGAATAGATATGACGTACACATGCTTTCAAGAGTTCAACAACACATAGGCAAATCCAAGTCAAATCAGGATATCAATCGAAAGCATGTGTGATGAGTAAACAAACAATAGCAAACATGGAAACAAGCCCACATATGGCGACAAACTCAAATCAACAGCAATCGGAACCAGCACGAGGCTAATTCCCCAAATCTATCTATCATCAAAGTTCAACACCGGTACCCACTCAACAGTTCATCACAATCGGCTGAGTGAGACCCCAAAACATGCCCAATATCCCTCAATATTTATAACTAATTACGTACTTCTATCGGAGACTCGAAAAGATAAATGGTAGTCTACCTCAAAGTCGAACAACTGCGTAATAAAATCAAGCCTCTGTGATAGCCTTGCCCTTTTTTAGCGCCTTGTGATAATTGAAGTCTATTCACGCATATTACATCGTAAATATAAAGCTAACACAACAAAACCAAGACTTTAAATACGCATCCCAGACCTACGGTACCGATACTCAAACTTTAATACGTAAATAACTTGATTACACACTAGGTAGTCATATACTTAAATTAATTGCAAATTTAACCACAATTGAACTTCTAATTGAACAATAATAAAAAATCCACAATTTGAAACCCTAGAAATTCCCCCTTTTGAAAACAAGCTTCTATAATCAAATTAAGACTTATAACATGATAATCTAGCATAATCCCATCCTAATTCATGATACTAACACAATTGGATCCATAAATTTCCATTAAAATCATCCATATAACACTCTTATTCTCACAACATGCATAACTCATCTTCCCCAACTCAAATAATATGTTAAACCACCAGTAATAAGCTTAGAATCATAAACTTAAACCAAATAATGAAAGAAACTCTTACATAAGGGTTGAAATTGGTCTAAAGCTCTGGTTATACTCCCAAACGACGCTAGTATCAAGATATATTATTTTGGAAAAGAAATCTGACCTAGAATTATTTATAGGACACCTCAATGGTGTTCCACTCCAGCAGACCCGTTGCAGCGGAAAAACCTTTGTTGGGGCGAGAATCACTTGACACCTCATCCTTCTCCATGGAGAACACGACTCAATTGTGACGAAACTTCCCGATTCGCCAACTTCCACTTTGGCGAGCTGACCACTCCCAGAGGCGAACCCGCTGGGGCAGATACCGGTGCCGCCAAGGCGGACACCAGATACCAGCAGAGGTAAAAGAGCCAAAACTTCCATCCAACACCTGAAACACTCTCGAAAACCCCTCGACACAAAGACATGCTCGTCTAAGGTAAACAGTGCTATGAACGCATTTACACTATCAGATTTCACAAATAACCGAGCTAAGTCATACTTTTCTAAGGAATTGCTCGAGAAAATCAATTAACCAAATTTCACACATAAGGTCACAAAATACATTTGATTGTCCCGGAAAGAGATCCAGTGACTCTACTAAGTCATAAATGACTCCGGAACTACCGAAAGCGACGGAACTCAGAAACAAACTCATCTTCCCAAAAGTCAACTTTGAGTCCAACTAACCAACTCTAAGTTTCTAGACTTGGGATTTTCCATCCGAAACTCATAACAATAAACCTCAGGATTTGTGTCACCCATCCCCGCACATCAAAAACCCCACATAGAGTCTACGGGAAGGGTCAAGCAAGAAAATAAAGTTCTTCAACTGAAAATGACCAGACGACTCATTACATCAGATTCCAATTAAAACAATGTTCATCCTCAAACGAAGAGGAACGAATAGGGAAATGTACCAGATGAAGTAAACAAGCCAGGATATTTGCTCCGCATATCAGACTCCATCTCCTAAGTCGCCTCCTCGACAGGACGATACCTCCACTGAACCTTTACTAACGCCATCTCCTTCGATCTCAACATCCTCACCTATCTAAAATAGCCACACGTTCCTCCTCAAACTCTATATTTTGATGAAGAAATACTTAGTCCCACTAGATAATGTAAGAACCATCGTCATGATACTTCTTCAGCATGGATACATGAAAAACTGGATGAACGCCTAAAAGCCCCGGTGGTAGAGCCAACTCATATGCCACCTCCCCAACTCTCTAAAGAACATCAAATGGTCCAATATACCTCGGACTCAACTTTCCTCTTTTGTCGAATCTTATCACACCCTTTATGGGTGAAACCTTCAGAAGAACCTTATAACCAACCATGAACTCTAAATCTTGGACCTTTAGGTCCGCATACTCCTTCTACCTGCTCTACGCTATCATGAGCTTGTTTTGGGTCACCTCACTCTCTCCAATGAATCCCTTAACAAATCTAAAAAAGTAATAATCAGATATTTCTAATTAAACATTTTTGTTCATCTTAGTAGGTTCATACGATATCCAATCATCTTGAATTTTATAAACAAGTCATCATACGATGATCCACAATCATCATTCAAAAAACTTATAATTTATTCTTTCATGCATAAATATTTATTTAAAACTGTGATTTAATACTATTATTTTTATGTCACGATCCCTTTTATAGAAATCATGGTGGCACCTACATAATTCTACCAGGAGGCGAACCACTCCAAAATCATCCGCAAATAATGATATAAATAAAAAGGAAGAATGCAAATGCTAAAATCTCTGTCTCATAAATAACCGGAAGGAAATCATAGTCTGAAACATCCAAAAACCCCCCAAGTGATCTAGTCTGGCCATACAAAAGCACTAATCAAAATAATACAAGTCTGAGTAAATGAACACACATGTCAAAACTGAATACATAGACTGAATATGTCTCTCGAATAATAACAAAAGACAATAAGTAGAGATAGAGTATCTAAGGGCATGCTGGAAGGACCATCCTCACCCTGTATGCTGAGGCTCACGGCTACGACTCGGCCCACGTGATCTGCGGAGGTGGAAGGTACTGAATCTGCATCCAAAAAGAATGCAGCAAGTGTACCATGAGTACACAACGTATCCCCGTAGACATCATCGGATGACAATGACAGAAGATACATAATCAGAGATAAATACCAAGTTAATACTAAATATTCCTATACTAACAGTTCAATAACCAAGTCACATAATCAACATGTTGTCCATAGAGTTCAACAGTTTATCAGGTATCAAGTAACATGAATAATCCCTTAAGTTTATAATACAAACCATAATACTCACAATCGTTTAATGACAAGTCTCAATCACATATTAACAATGACATGGCATACATATGTATGTTATGAATGCAGTGCATATGCAGGGAGACTTTCTCAACCTAGTATACATTACGTCTATGTTTAGTTATGACACGTACACCTATGGAGGACCTACAAAGTCCATATACCGCTCATAGCCAGTCAGATTTACACACACAAATCTGACAAGAGCCTATGATTAATCTGTCGAGTCTCAATCATCTTCTATCGTGCAACTCCGCTCCCCACGTATCAATATCATCTCAAGTGTCATAATCTCATATTACTCATACCTTTCCGGTATCTTATACCACAACATACCCATAACACTCTCACGTCAAGTCACATAACCATGAGTGTATGTATGCAATGACAACACAAGGCAAGATATCATGATATAATGAGATGCAATCAAGTATAGATATGACGTACACATGCTTTCAAGTGTTCAACAACACTTAGGCAAATCCAAGTCAAATCAGGATATCAATCGAAAGCATGTGTGATGAGTAAACAAACAATAGCAAACATGGAAACAAGCCCACATATGGCGACAAAATCAAATCAACAGCAGTCGGAACCAGCACGAGGCTAATTCCCCAAATCTATCCATCATCAAAGTTCAACACCGGTACCCACTCAACAGTTCATCACAATCGGCTGAGTTTGACCCCAAAACATGCCCAATATCCCTCATCATTTATAACTAATTACGTACTTCTATCGGAGTCTCGAAAAGATAAACGGTAGTCTACCTCAAAGTTGAACAACTGCGCAATAAAATCAAGCCTCTGTGATAGCCTTGCCCTTTCTTAGCGCCTTGTGATAATTGAAGTCTATTCACGCATATTACATCGTAAATATAAAGCTAACACAACAAAACCAAGACTTTAAATACGCATCCCAGACCCACGGTACCGATACTCGAACTTTAATACGTAAATACCTAGATTACATACTAGGTAGTCATATACTTAAATTAATTGCAAATTTAACCACAATTGAACTTCTAATTGAAGAATAATAAAAAATCCACAATTTGAAACCCTAGAAATTCCCCCTTTTGAAAACAAGCTTCTATAATCAAATTAAGACTTATAACATGATAATCTAGCATAATCCCATCCTAATTCATGATACTAATACAATTGGATCCATAAATTTCCATTAAAATCATCCATATAACACACTTATTCTCACAACATGCATAACTCATCTTCCCCAACTCAAATAATATGTTAAACCACCAGTAATAAGCTTAGAATCATAAACTTAAACCAAATAATGAAAGAAACTCTTACATAAGGGTTGAAATTGGTCTAAAGCTCTGGTTATACTCCCAAACGACGCTAGTATCAAGATATATTATTTTGGAAAAGAAATCTGACCTAGAATTATTTATAGGACACCTCAATGGTGTTCCACTCCAGCAGACCCGTTGCAGCGGAAAAACCTTTGTTGGGGCGAGAATCACTTGACACCTCATCCTTCTCCATGGAGAACACGACTCAATTGTGACGAAACTTCCCGATTCGCCAACTTCCACTTTGGCGAGCTGACCACTCCCAGAGGCGAACCCGTTGGGGCAGATACTGGTGCCGCCAAGGCGGACACCAGATCCCAGCAGAGGTAAAAGAGCCAAAACTTCCATCCAACTCCTGAAACACTCTCGAAAACCCCTCGACACAAAGACACGCTCGTCTAAGGTAAACAGTGCTATGAACGTATTTACACTTTCAGATTTCACAAATAACCGAGCTAAGTCATACTTTTCTAAGGAATTGCTCGAGAAAATCAATTAACAAAATTTCACACATAAGGTCACAAAATACATTTGATTGTCCCGGAAAGAGATCCAGTGACTCTACTAAGTCATAAATGACTCCGGAACTACCGAAAGCGACGGAACTCAGAAACAAACTCATCTTTCCAAAAGTCAACTTTGAGTCAAACTAACCAACTCTAAGTTTCTAGACTTGGGATTTTCCATCCGAAACTCATAACAATAAACCTCAGGATTTGTGTCACCCATCCCGGCACATCAAAAACAAAAACATAGAGTCTACGGGAAGGGTCAAGCAAGAAAATAAAGTTCTTCAACTGAAAATGACCAGACGACTCATTACATCAGATACCAATTAAAACAATGTTCATCCTCAAACGAAGAGGAACGAATAGGGAAATGTACCAGAAGAAGTAAACAAGCCAGGATATTTGCTCCGCATATCAGACTCCATCTCCTAAGTCGCCTCCTCGACAGGACGATGCCTCCACTGAACCTTTACTAACGCCATCTCCTTCGATCTCAACATCCTCACCTATCTAAAATAGCCACACGTTCCTCCTCAAACTCTATATTTTGATGAAGAAATACTTAGTCCCACTAGATAATGCAAGAACCATCGTCATGATACTTCTTCAGCATGGATACATGAAAAACTGGATGAACTCCTAAAAGCCCCGGTGGTAGAGCCAACTCATATGCCACCTCCCCAACTCTCTAAAGAACATCAAATGGTCCAATATACCTCGGACTCAACTTTCCTCTTTTGTCGAATCTTATCACACCCTTTATGGGTGAAACCTTCAGAAGAACCTTATAACCAACCATGAACTCTAAATCTTGGACCTTTAGGTCCGCATACTCCTTCTACCTGCTCTACGCTATCATGAGCTTGTTTTTGGTCACCTCACTCTCTCCAATGAATCACTTAACAAATCTAAAAAAGTAATAATTAGATATTTCTAATTAAACATTTTTGTTCATCTTAGTAGGTTCATACGATATCCAATCATCTTGAATTTTATAAACAAGTCATCATACGATGATCCACAGTCATCATACGACGATCCACAATCATCATTCAAAAAACTTATAATTTATTCTTTCATGCATAAATATTTATTTAAAACTGTGATTTAATACTATTATTTTTATGTCACGATCCCTTTTATAGAAATCATGGTGGCACCTACATAATTCTACCAGTAGGCGAACCACTCCAAAATCATCCGCAAATAATGATATAAATAAAAAGGAAGAATGCAATTGCGAAAATCTCTGTCTCATAAATAACCGGAAGGAAATTATAGTCTGAAACATCCAAAAAACCCCCAAGTGAGCTAGTCTGGCCATACAAAAGCACTAATCAAAATAATACAAGTCTGAGTAAATTAACACACATGTCAAAACCGAATACATAGACTGAATATGTCTCTCCAATAATAACAAAAGACAATAAGTAGAGATAGAGTATCTAAGGGCATGCTGGAAGGAGCATCCTCACCCTGTATGCCGAGGCTCACAGCTCTAACTCAGCCACGTGATCCTGCGGAGGTGGAAGGTACTAAATCTGCATCCAAAAAGAATGCAGCAAGTGTACCATGAGTACACAACGTATCCCCGTAGACATCATAGGATGACAATGACAGAATATACATAATCAGAGATAAATACCAAGTTAATACTAAATATTCCTATACTAACAGTTCAATAACCAAGTCACATAATCAACATGTTTTCCATAGAGTTCAACAGTTTATCAGGTATCAAGTAACATGAATAATCCCTTAAGTTTAGAATACCAACCATAATACTCACAATCGTTTAATGACACGTCTCAATCACATATTAACAATGACATGGCATACATATGTATGTTATGAATGCTGTGCATATGTAGGGAAACTTTCTCAACCTAGTATACATTACGTCTATGTTTAGTTATGACACGTACACATATGGACCTACAAATTCCATATACCGCTCATAGCCAGGCAGATTTACACACACAAATCTGACAAGAGCCTATGATTAATCTGTCGTGTCTCAATCATCTTCTATCGTGCAACTCCGCTCCCCACGTATCAATATCATCTCAAGTGTCATAATCTCATATTACTCTTACCTTTCCGGTATCTTATACCACAACATACCCATAACACTCTCACGTCAAGTCACATAACCATGAGTGTATGTATGCAATGACAACACAAGGCAAGATATCATGATTTAATGAGATGCAATAAAGTATAGATATGACGTACACATGCTTTCAAGTGTTCGACAACACATAGGCAAATCCAAGTCAAATCAGGATATCAATCGAAAGCATGTGTGATGAGTAAACAAACAATAGCAAACATGGAAACAAGCCCACATATGGCGACAAACTCAAATCAACAGCAGTCGGAACCAGCACGAGGCTAATTCCCCAAATCTATCCATCATCAAAGTTCAACACCGGTACCCACTCAACAGTTCCTCACAATCGGCTGAGTTTGACCCCAAAACATGCCCAATATCCCTCATCATTTATAACTAATTACGTACTTCTATCGGAGTCTCGAAAAGATAAACGGTAGTCTACCTCAAAGTCCAACAACTGCGCAATAAAATCAAGCCTCTGTGATAGCCTTGCCCTTTCTTAGCGCCTTGTGATAATTGAAGTCTATTCACGCATAATACTTCGTAAATATAAAGCTAACACAACAAAACCAAGACTTTAAATACGCATCCCAGACCCACGGTACCGATACTCGAACTTTAATACGTAAATACCTAGATTACATACTAGGTAGTCATATACTTAAATTAATTGCAAATTTAACCACAATTGAACTTCTAATTGAACAATAATAAAAAATCTACAATTTGAAACCCTAGAAATTCCCCCTTTTGAAAACAAGCTTCTATAATCAAATTAAGACTTATAACATGATAATCTAGCATAATCCCATCCTAATTCATGATACTAACACAATTGGATCCATAAATTTCCATTAAAATCATCCATATAACACACTTATTCTCACAACATGCATAACTCATCTTCCCCAACTCAAATAATATGTTAAACCACCAGTAATAAGCTTAGAATCATAAACTTAAACCAAATAATGAAAGAAACTCTTACATAAGGGTTGAAATTGGTCTAAAGCTTTGGTTATACTCCCAAACGACGCTAGTATCAAGATATATTATTTTGGAAAAGAAATCTGACCTAGAATTATTTATAGGACACCTCAATGGTGTTCCACTCCAGCAGACCCGTTGCAGCGGAAAAACCTTTGTTGGGGCGAGAATCACTTGACACCTCATCCTTCTCCATGGAGAACACGACTCAATTGTGACGAAACTTCCCGATTCGCCAACTTCCACTTTGGCGAGCTGACCACTCCCAGAGGCGAACCCGTTGGGGCAGATACTGGTGTCGCCAAGGCGGACACCAGATACCAGCAGAGGTAAAAGAGCCAAAACTTCCATCCAACTCCTGAAACACTCTCGAAAACCCCTCGACACAAAGACACGCTCGTCTAAGGTAAACAGTGCTATGAACGTATTTACACTTTCAGATTTCACAAATAACCGAGCTAAGTCATACTTTTCTAAGGAATTGCTCGAGAAAATCAATTAATAAAATTTCACACATAAGGTCACAAAATACATTTGATTGTCCGGGAAAGAGATCCAGTGACTCTACTAAGTCATAAATGACTCCGGAACTACCGAAAGCGACGGAACTCAGAAACAAACTCATCTTCCCAAAAGTCAACTTTGAGTCAAACTAACCAACTCTAAGTTTCTAGAATTGGGATTTTCCATCCAAAACTCATACCAATAAACCTCAGGATTTGAGTCACCCATCCCCGCACATCAAAAACCCCACATAGAGTCTACGGGAAGGGTCAAGTAAGAAAATAAAGTTCTTCAACTGAAAATGACCAGACGACTCATTACATCAGATACCAATTAAAACAATGTTCATCCTCAAACGAAGAGGAACGAATAGGGAAATGTACCAGAAGAAGTAAACAAGCCAGGATATTTGCTCCGCATATCAGACTCCATCTCCTAAGTCGCCTCCTCGACAGGACGATGCCTCCACAGAACCTTTACGAACGCCATCTCCTTCGATCTCAACATCCTCACCTATCTAAAATAGCCACACGTTCCTCGTCAAACTCTATATTTTGATAAAGAAATACTTAGTCCCACTAGATAATGTAAGAACAATCGTCCTGATACTTCTTCAGCATGGATACATGAAAAACTGGATGAACGCCTAAAAGCCCCGGTGGTAGAGCCAACTCATATGCCACCTCCCCAATTCTCTAAAGAACATCAAATGGTCCAATATACCTCAGACTCAACTTTCCTCTTTTGTCGAATCTTATCACACCCTTTATGGGTAAAACCTTTAGAAGAACCTTATAACCAACCATGAACTCTAAATCTTGGACCTTTAGGTCCGCATACTCCTTCTACCTGCTCTACGCTATCATGAGCTTGTTTTGGGTCACCTCACTCTCTCCAATGAATCCCTTAACAAATCTAAAAAAGTAATAATCAGATATTTCTAATTAAACATTTTTGTTCATCTTTGTAGGTTCATACGATATCCAATCATCTTGAATTTTATAAACAAGTCATCATACGATGATTCACAGTCATCATACGATGATACACAATCATCATTCAAAAAACTTATAATTTATTCTTTCATGCATAAATATTTATTTATAACTGTGATTTATTACTATTATTTTTATGTCACGATCCCTTTTATAGAAATCATCGTGGCACCTACATAATTCTACCAGTAGGCGAACCACTCCCAAATCATCCGCAAATAATGATATAAATAAAAAGGAAGAATGCAAATGCTAAAATCTATGTCTCATAAATAACCGGAAGGAAATCATAGTCTGAAACATCCAAACCCCCCCCCCCCCCCCCCCAAGTGATCTAGTCTGGGCATACAAAAGCACTAATCAAAATAATACAAGTCTGAGTAAATGAACACACATGTCAAAACCGAATACATAGACTGAATATGTCTCTCGAATAATAACAAAAGACAATAAGTAGAGATAGAGTATCTAAGGGCATGCTGGAAGGACCATCCTCACCCTATATGCCGAGGCTCACAGCTCTGACTCAGCCACGTGATCCTGCGGAGATGGAAGGTACTGAATCTGCGTCCAAAAAGAATGCAGCAAGTGAACCATGAGTACACAACGTATCCCCGTAGACATCATAGGATGACAATGACAGAAGATACATAATCAGAGATAAATACCAAGTTAATACTAAATATTCCTATACTAATAGTTCAATAACCAAGTCACATAATCAACATGTTGTCCATAGAGTTCAAAAGTTTATCAGGTATCAAGTAACATGAATAATCCCATAAGTTTAGAATACCAACCATAATACTCACAATCGTTTAATGACACGTCTCAATCACAGATTAACAATGACATGTCATACATATGTATGTTATGAATGCAGTGTATATGCAGGGAAACTTTCTCAACCTAGTATACATTACGTCTATGTTTAGTTATGACACGTACACCTATGGAGGACCTACAAAGTCCATATACCGCTCATAGCCAGTCAGATTTACACACAAATCTGACGAGAGCCCATGATTAATCTGTCGAGTCTCAATCATGTAATATCGTGCAACTCCGCTCCCCGCGTATCAATAACATCTCAAGTGTCATAATCTCATATTACTCTTACCTTTCCGGTATCTTATACTACAACATACCCATAACACTCTCACGTCAAGTCACATAACCATGAGTGTATGTATACAATGAAAACACAAGGCAAGATATCATGATATAATGATATGCAATCAAGTATAGATATGACGTACACATGCGTTCAAGAGTTCAACAACACACAGGTAAATCCAAGTCAAATCAGGATATCAATCGAAAGCATGTGTGATGAGTAAAAAAACAATAGCAAACATGGAAACAAGCCCAAATATGGCGACAAACTCAAATCAACAGAAGTCGGAACTAGCACGAGGCTAATTCCCCAAATCTATCCATCATCAAAGTTCAACACCGGTACCCACTCAACAGTTCATCACAATCGGCTGAGTGAGACCCCAAAACATGCCCAATATCCCTCAATATTTATAACTAATTACGTACTTCTATCGGAGTCTCGAAAAGATAAATTGTAGTCTACCTCAAAGTCGAACAAGTGTGCAATAAAATCAAGCCTACGTGATAGCCTTGCCCTTTCTTAGCGCCTTGTGATAATTGAAGTCTATTCACGCATATTACATCGTAAATATAAAGCTAACACAACAAAACCAAGACTTTAAATACGCATCCCAGACCCACGGTACCGATACTCGAACTTTAATACGTAAATACCTAGATTACATACTAGGTAGTCATATACTTAAATTAATTGCAAATTTAACCACAATTGAACTTCTAATTGAACAATAATAAAAAATCCACAATTTGAAACCCTAGAAATTCCCCCTTTTGAAAACAAGCTTCTATAATCAAATTAAGACTTATAACATGATAATCTAGCATAATCCCATCCTAATTCATGATACTAACACAATTGGATCCATAAATTTCCATTAAAATCATCCATATAACACTCTTATTCTCACAACATGCATAACTCATCTTCCCCAACTCAAATAATATGTTAAACCACCAGTAATAAGCTTAGAATCATAAACTTAAACCAAATAATGAAAGAAACTCTTACATAAGGGTTGAAATTGGTCTAAAGCTCTGGTTATACTCCCAAATGACGCTAGTATCAAGATATATTATTTTGGAAAAGAAATCTGACCTAGAATTATTTATAGGACACCTCAATGGTGTTCCACTCCAGCAGACCCGTTGCAGCGGAAAAACCTTTGTTGGGGCGAGAGTTACTTGACACTTCATCCTTCTCCATGGCGAACACGACTCTACTGTGACGAAACTACCCAATCCCCAACTTCCACTTTGGCGAGCCGACCTCTCCCAGAGGTGAACCCGCTGGGGCAGATACTGGTGCCGCCAAGGCGGACACCAGATACCAGCAGAGGTAAAAGAGCCAAAACTTCCATCCAATACCTGAAACACTCTCGAAAACCCCTAGACACAAAGACATGCTCGTCTAATGTAAATAGTGCTATGAACGGATTCACACTCTCAAATTTCACAAATAACCGAGCTAAGTCATACTTTTCTAAGGAATTGCTCGAGAAAATAAATTAACCAAATTTCACATATAAGGTCACAAAATACATTTGATTGTCCCGGAAAGAGATCTAGTGACTCTACTAAGTCATAAATGACCCTCCGGAACTACCGAAAGTGACGGAACTCAGGAACAAACTCATCTTCCCAAAAGTCAACTTTGAGTCAAACTAACCAACTCTAAGTTTCTAGACTTTGGATTTTCCATCCGAAACTCATAACAATAAACCTCAGGATTTGTGTCACCCATCCCGGCACATCAAAACCCCACATAGAGTCTACGGGAAGGGTCAAGTAAGAAAATAAAGTTCTTTAACTGAAAATGACCAGACGACTCATTACATCAGATACCAATTAAAACAATGTTCATCCTCAAACGAAGAGGAACGAATAGGGAAATGTACCAGAAGAAGTAAACAAGCCAGGATATTTGCTCTGCATATCAGACTCCATCTCCTAAGTCGCCTCCTCGACAGGACGATGCCTCTACAGAACCTTTACTAACGCCATCTCCTTCGATCTAAACATCATCACCTATCTAAAATAGCCACACGTTCCTCCTCAAACTCTATATTTTGATGAAGAAATACTTAGTCCCACTAGATAATGTAAGAACCATCGTCATGATACTTCTTCTGCATGGATACATAAAAAACTGGATGAACGCCTAAAAGCCCCGGTGGTAGAGCCAACTCATATGCCACCTCCCCAACTCTCTAAAGAACCTCAAATGGTCCAATATACCTCGGACTCAACTTTCCTCTTTTGTCGAATCTTATCACACCCTTTATGGGTGAAACCTTCAGAAGAACCTTATAACCAACCATGAACTCTAAATCTTGGACCTTTAGGTCCGCATACTCCTTCTACCTGCTCTACGCTATCAGGAGTTTGTTCTGGATCACCTCACTCTCTCCAATGAATCCCTTAACAAATCAGTACCCCAAGGACGAACCTCGAATATATCAAACCAACCAATGGGAGATCGACATCTCGTACCATATAAGGCATCGAACGTTGCCATATAGATACTTGAGTGATAGTTGTTGTTGTTTGCAAACTCTGCCAAAGTTAAGAACTAGTCCCAATGACCACCAAAATCAATCACACAGGCTCATAATATGTCCTCCAATACCTGAATAGTCTGCTCAGACTGACCGTCAGTCTAAGGGTGAAATGTTATACTGAGATCCAAATGAGTACCCATCTCTCTCTGTAAAGTCCACCAGAAATGCAAAGTAAACTGAGTACCTCGATTCAATATGATAGAAATAAGAACCCCATGAAGATGAATAATCTCCCAAATGTAGATCTCAGCCAACTTCTCTACATTATAAGTCATCTAAACTGGAATAAAATGTGCAGACTTGGTCAATTTGTCAACAATAACCCAAATAGCATCAAACTTGCCCAAAGTATTAGGCAACCCAACAATGAAATCCATAGAAATCCTCTCCCACTTCCACTCGAGAAATGGGCATCCTCTGAGACACACCACCTGAACGTTGGTGCTCATACTTGACCTGCTGGCAATTCTGACACCGAGACACAAAATTAGCAATGTCTTTCTTCATCCTCCCCCACCATAAGTTCTTCCTCAAATCACTATACATCTTAGTAGTACTCAGATGAATCAAATATATAGAGTTGTGGGCCTCCTCCATAACCAATCTAGTCAAGTCTCCCACATGAGGCACACACACTCTACTCTTAATCCTCAGAATGTCCACACTACCAATCATGGCTTCCTTGGCATCACCACTCATCACCTTATCCCGAATCTTGCACAACCCCACATCATCATATTGGTGTGCCCAAATCTGATCCAAAAGAGATGACCTTACCTCCACATAAGCCAGAATCTTACCCGGATTCGAAATATCGAGCCTCATAAAATGGTTGGCTAGAGATTGGATCACTAATGCCAAAGTACACTTGCAAAATAGCCAAACAAGCTAAACTCCCGATACTGACCGTCTTTCAACTCAAAACATCTGCCACCACATTGCCCTTGCCCGGATGATACAAAATGATCATGTCATAATCCTTCAACAACTCCATCCATGAATGCTGCCTAGAGTTTAAATCCCTCTGATTAAACACGTGATGAAGACTTCGATGGTCGATATACACCTCACAATGAACGCCATATAGATAATGCCTCCAGATCTTCAAAGCAAACACAATGACAACCAACTCCAAATCATGAACATGATAGTTCTTCTCATGCACCATCAACTGCCTTGATGTATAAGCGATGACCTTACCCTCATGCATCAACACACAGGTTAATCCAATCTTAGAAGCATCACAGTACACAGTAAAGTCCTTTCCCTCTACAAAAGAGATAATATTGAGGTTGTGGTCAAAAGATTCTCGTGCTTTTGAAAGCTCTCCTCACATTGATCATACCACTAGAAAGGAACATCTTTCTGAGTCAAACAGGTCAAGTGAGAAGTAATAGAAGAGAATCCCTTAATAAACCGATGATAGTAGCTAGCAAGACCGACGAAACTCTGAATCTATGTCATAGAAGTCGATCTAGGCCAGTCCCGGACTGCCTCTATCTTCTTAGGGTCAACCATAATCCCATCTTTGGTCACCACGTATCCTAGAAATGCCACGGAGCTCAACAAAACCTCACACTTTGAGAACTTAGCTTAAACTGGTTCTCCTTTAAAATCCCAAGAATCACTCTAAGGTGTTGCTCATGGTCCTCCCGACTCTTCGAATATACCAAAATGTCATCAATAAACACAATAACAAAAAAATCCATGTACGACTTGAATATCACATTCATCAAATCCATGAACATTGTAGGGGCATTAGTAAGCTTGAATGACATCACCAAGAACTCATAATGCCCATAATGAGTCCGAAAAGCCGTCTTAGGAACATCCTTGGCCCGGATCTTTAGCTGATGATACCCGGACCTCAAGTCAATCTTCGAAAACACAGAAGCACTCTGAAGCTGGTCGAACAGGTCATCAATACATGTAATCGGATACTTGTTTATGATAATGACCTTGTTCAACTGTCTATAATAAATGCACATACGCATAATGACCCTTAGTATAATGGATCCAATATCCTAGGCTAGGCATGTAAGGAAGATTGCCATCCTTCTTTTTCACAAACAAGACAGGAGCACCCCACGGAGATACACTCGGTCGAATGAAGCCCTTACTCAACAAATCTTGAAGTTGCTCCTTCAACTCTCTCAACTCTACTGGAGCCATACGGTACGGAGGATTGGAAATGGTTCGAGTACCCGACTCGAGGTCAATACATAAGTCAATGTCTCCATCTAGCGACATACCTAGTAAATCTGAGGGAAAGACCTCCGCGAACTCACTAACTACCTGAATAAAATCAAGGGAATGAGTCTCCGCACTTGTATCCTGAATATGAGCAAGATAAGCCAAACAACCCTGGTCCACTAACTTTCTAGCCTGGATATAAGAAATTACCTTCCTAGGAGCAGGGCTGAGAGCGCTTCTCCACTCTAACCTCGAAAAACCAGGCATAGCTAGCGTGACCGTCTTAGAATAGCAATCCAGAATTTCATGATATAGTGACAACCAATCCATACCCAATATAACATCGAAATCTACCATATATAATATAACCATATCCACCCAAGTGTCGTAACCCATTAAAGTAACTAAACATATGCGATATACTCTATCAACAATCACATAATCATTGACTAGTGTAGACATACGAATAGCAATATCAAGCATATCACACCACATCTACAATTTAGCAGAGAAGTAAGCAGATACATAAGAGAAAGTAGACCCTGGATCAAATAACACAGTAGCAGCTCAATGATCGTAAGATAATACCTGTAATAACTACGTTCGATGCCTCAGCCTCAACCCTACCAGGGAATATGTAGAAATGAGTGAGCCCTACCTCGTTCTAAGTACCCTGCTGGCCAACTCAACCCGAATGAGCTCCGCCTCTTCCCAACTGGGATCTACCACTTCTAGATTGATGGCTGCCACAGCCCAACTAAGATCCTCGCCAGCTAGTTTGACTACCACATTTAGATGTCTGTATTGGTGTCCTAGGTGCACAAGAGCCACCCAAAAACTAGCCTGGGAGATCTCTCCTGAAGTTCCCAACCTCTCCACATGTATAACAAGCTTTGGCCGCTGAAGGCTACTGAATAGAGAAAGAAGAAAATGAGCTATCATGGTCTGAATACTGAGAATGAGAACCCCTCGATGATTCGCCCCCCACTGCATCCCTAAGTAATCTAAAGAGCTTCCTAAACCAGTTGACTAGGCTGCGACTGCTGATATCTCCCCTAATACCCATAACAACGAGAAGTAGAACCATTGAACTATCCAAAGTGCCTAGCCCTCTTGTCGGGCTCATGTTTGGGCATTTCTTCCCTCACAGACTCTACCATCCTGGCATGCTCTGCCACAGTCTCAAACGAGCATCCAGAGGCCACCAACTGTAGTGTAGCCAACTGGAGTGGAATAGTCAATCCTCTCACAAACATCTCACTCACTCTGCCTTAGTAGAAATCAATGGCGCTGCATAGCGCGATAAAACATGAAAGTGATTCTCATATTGTCCCACTGTCGAACTCCTCTGCTCAATCTTCTAAAACTCATCACGTTTGCTCAAACGCAAGCTCAAAAGTGCGTACTTCTCAAGAATCTCCCTGTAGAACCGAACCCAAGATAATAGAGGCGTCCTACGAGAAAGCAATCAACATACGCCCTCCACCACTGCTTCGCGTCACCTCTAAGTTGAAGGGGCACAAAAATAACTCCATGAGTCTTAACAATACCAAGTGTATGCAATTTCTCATGGCTGCTCAGTATGAACTCATACGCGTCCTCCTCAGGCTAACTAAAGAACTCTAGAGGCTTCACGTTCTGAAAATGCTCCCAAATCTTCCACTCATCGCGGGTCATAGTTTTCCCACCAATAGGTTGGGGACCGAACTCTAGAGGATGAACCTAATCTATATGTGGCATTGACATAGCCATAGGCTGAATACTAGGTGTACGAAACTCGAAGGTCTGAGTCTGCCCTCTCCCGCACGAGTCTGAGAACCACCCAGGGTAGTAGAATGTACATCTTTCTGAGAAAAACCATCTAGAACACTCAACAACCTAACCAGTATGTCATGTAAAACCGGAGTAGCAATATCTCTAGGCTGATCCTGGGTTGGTCCCATCTCCTCCTCTAGCATATCATCTTGAGGCTCAATAACCGACTCAATGGAAATAGATCTCACATGAGCCTGACCGACTCTCTATGATATGCCCTGAGCTAGTGCTAGTGCTACTTCTCTAGCTCTACCCCGACCCCGAGTGCATTCTCTACCACCTCCATGCACGGCCAGTGCCGGTGCCTATGCCTCCTCTCTCGCCGCATCAGCACGAGTCCTCAACATCTGTGAAAGAATAGAAACAAGGGTCAGATACAGATTTGATTCAACATAGCACGAAAGGAATGAAAAATAAGTGAAATTTCCTAAATGTCTCATAGCCTCTCAAAGAGAAGTACGGACGTCTCTGCACCGATCCGCAAGACTTTACTAGACATTGCTCATGTATTTAATATTGTTTAACCTAGGTCTCTAATACCAAGTTTGTCATGAGCCCTTTTACAGGAATCGTTGTGGCACCTACATTTTCCCACTAATAGGCGAACCACTCTCAAATCATCCGCAAGCAATGATATGAATAAAGCAGAAGAATGAAAATACAAAAATCTCTATCTTATAAATAACGCTGAAAGAAATGATAGACTGAAACATCCAAAACACCCCTAAGTGATCTAGTATGGGCATACAAGAGCACTAATCAAAACAGTATAAGTCCAAGTAAATGAGTACGCAGGCCAAAACCGAATACATAGTTTGAATAAGTCTCTCCAATACAAACAAAAGACAATAAGTAAATATAGAATATCCAAGGGCATGCTGGAAGGAGCATCCTCACCGTGTATACTGAGGATCACAGCTCTGACTCATCCACGTGGTCCTGCGGAGGTGAAAGGTACTGAATCTGCATCCAAAAAAAATGCAGCAAGTGTAGCATGAGTACACAACGTATCCCCGTAGACATCATAGGACGACAACAACGGAAGATACATAATCAGAGATAAATACCAAGTTAATACTAAATATTCATATACTAACAGTTCAATAACCAAGTAAGTCACATAATCAACATGTTATCCGTAGAGTTCAACAATTTATCAGGTATCAAGTAACATGAGCAATCCCTTAAGTTCAGAAATCCAACCACAATACTCACAACCGTTTAATGACAAGTCTCAATCACAAACTATCAATGACATGGCATAAATATGTATGATATGAATGCAATGCATATGCAAGGTACCTTTCTCAACCTTGTATACATTACATCAAGGTTTAGTTATGACCCGTACACCTATGGAGGACCTGGGAAGTCCATATACCGCTCCTAGCCAGACAGATTTCCACATACGAATCTGACTAGAGCACATGACTCATCTGTCGAGTCTCAATCATGTTCTAGGCGTGCAACTCCGCTACCTACGTATCAATATCATCTCAAGTGTGATAATCTCATATTACTCTTACCTTTCTGGTATCTTGGACCACAACATATTCATACCACTCTCACGTTAAGTCACATAACCATGAGTGTATGTATGCAATGACAACACAAGGCAATAAATCATGATATAATGAGATGCAATCAAGTATAGAGATGACGTACACATGCTTTCAAGAGTTCAACAACACATAGGAAAATCCAAGTCAAATCAGGATATCAATCGAAAGCATGTCTGATGAGTAAACAAACAATAGCAAACATGGCAACAAGCTGACATATGGCGACAAACTCAAATCAACAGCAGTCGGAACCAGCAAGAGGCTAATTCCCAAAATCTACCCATCATCAAAGTACAACACCGGTACCCACTCAACAGTTCATCACAACCGGCTGAGTCAGACCCCAAAATACGCCCAATACCCCTCAATATTTATAACTAATTACGTACTTCTATCGGATTCTTGAAACGCTAAACCGTAGTCTACCTCAAAGCCAAACAAGTGTGCAATAAAATCAAGCCTATGTGATAGCCTTACCCTTCCTTTGCGCCTCATGATAATAAAAGTCTATTCACGCATATTACATAGTAAATATAAAGCTAACACAACAAAAACAAGACTTTAAATACTCATCCCGGACCCACGCTACCGATATTCGAACTTTATTACATAAATACCGAGATTAGTCGAACTTTATTACATAAATTCTCACAACATGCATAACTCATCTTCCCCAACTTAAATATTATGCTAAACCACCATTAATAAGCTTAGAATCATAAACATAAACCAAATAATGAAGGAAACTCTTACCTAAGGGTTGAAATTGCTCTTAAGGCTTTAGTTATACTCCCAAACGGCACTGGTATTAAGATAGAATATTTTGGGAAATAAAATCTAACCTAGAATTATTTATAGGACACCTAAAGAGTGTTCCGTCCTAGTGGAATCGACTCCGTCAGAGAGGATCCGCTACAACAGAAAAGCCTTTGTTGGGGCTAGAGTCACTTGACACCTCACCCCTCGCCAAGGCAGACCGACTCCACTGTGGAGAAATTACCCAATCCCTAACTTCTACTTCGGCAAGCCAACCTCTCACTGAGGCGGACCCATCGTGGCGGATACTGGTGCCACCGTGGCGGACACCAGATACCAGTAGAGGTAAAACAACCAAAACATCCATCCAACACCCGAAACACTCCCGGAAATCCTCTGACACAAACCAGACATACTCGTCTAAGGTAAACAGTTCTATGAACTCGCTTGCACTTTCATAATTCACAAATAACCTAGCTAAGCCATTCTTTTCTAAAGAATCACCCGAGAAAAATCAATTAACAAAATTTCACACATAATGTCACAAAATATATCTGATTGCCCCGAGAAGTGAACCAGTGACTCGACTAAGTCATAAAATCTGGAACTACCGGAAACGACGGAACCCAGAAACAAACTCATCTTGCCAAAAGTCAACTTTGAGTCAAACCAACCAACTCTAAGTTTCCATACTTGAGTTTTTTCATCCGAAACTCATAAAATGGACTTTGGGATCTGTGTCACCCATCCCCGTGCATCACAAACCCCACATAAAGTCTACAGAAAGGGTCAAATAGGCATATAAGGGTCTTTAGCTGAAAACGACCAGATGGATCATTACATTTTATTAATAATACAAAATTTTGTACTACATAACTCGATACACACGTGCCGATGAACTAGTATAGTAAAAAATGCATTGATGGAAATTGATATCATATTTATTTTCAAAATTCTATATTTATAATATTTAAAGAGATATGTTATTTTTGTATTTATTTCTCACTAAGTGATTTGATAGGTAAAAATTTCATCCAAAAAACAACATCATATGGATGAATCCAAGCCCACAATCTCCTGATTTTATCAAATAAAGTAATGCCTTTATCAGGCCAAAAAACTCTAATGAGTTCTCCTTACGCTTTCCATAATTGAGATGGAGGTACAGTATTCCTTTACCCTTTTTCCCTCCTACCACGATGTAATATAAAAACATTAAAAATGAAACTATATAGTGTCCAAAAAACATGAAACATGTAATATTTTCCACTTTAGTAAACAAATCTGTTTCTGCAAAGAGCCATTAAACTGCAATTGATCATGCTGATTCGTCAGAAGAATTTGCTACTCCTGGAAAATGGATACTCGGTGTCGCCTGCATATATAGATTTAAGGTAAAATTTATAGGAGATTACATGTGTGTTCGATATGACTGAAAATGTGTTTTGTAAAAAAATCAGTATTGAATTGTCAAAAATATTTTTATGCAAAAGAAATTTCACAAAAAGTAAGAAAATGACTTCTTTCACTTTTAGCAAAGTTCAGTTTCTTTCAATCTTTTTTTTTGTTACAAAAAAGTTTCATTAAAACACTATTCGATTTGCTAAGGGGTCATTTGGTTGGGAACAAGTATAAAATATGATGTACGTTAACCTATAATCTCTCCGCAAAATTAAGTATTTTATATTACGTCTTTTCTAGAATTGATATAATATAATCTGTTGGCACCCATTCTCCAAAAAGATTGCACAGTGTACTTGGTTTAATGCTATGTTATTTACCTAGATGAATAGATATCAATTTCCATTTATAATGTTTTTTCTTTTTTTTTATGGAGCACCCACGTTCCAGAAATTTTAGATCCGCCTCTGATTGGAGATTATAATTCAAAGCAAACACTGGTAAGTAAAATTTAATTTCATATCCTACATAAATATATAATATAAAGATTTTGATTTAAAATTTACACTGATTTTAGCTAAACCCGCAAGATTATCAATCAAAATAATTTTTTTTTCTGTTAACACTTTCATCCTACAAACAAACACTGAAAAATATTTCTTATCTGGAAAATTATATTTTTCAAAATAATATAAGTCATTTTCCAAACTATTTTAAAAAAGTAACTTCTATCATATGAAATGTAGAATAAATAAAGAGTAGCCTTGCGAGATAATCAAAGTTAGATAGAAGCACTAACCTGATCATCAGAGTATAATTGATCAAACTCAGAGCCTTGTTCACTAGGCAGATTAGCACCTGGAGGTCCAAGATTCTGGAAGATATAATCCATATTGAAACCAAAATATGCATCATTGTTCATCTCATTTGAATTACTTCCTTCTGTATCACTCGCATGTGAAGTTGTGATAATATTGCTTGGATCAAACATGTTTGGTTCACCAATATATTGGTGGAAACTAACATTTGTTGTTCCTAATTCATTACTTGTCGTATTTTCACTGTCTGTATCAGACATTATTTCTCTACCTGAATCTATTGTTACATAGGGCACATTGAGATCCAAGTTATAGTCAGTTTGAGTATGATGATCCCCATTGATAAACAAATGTCCATGCTCATAATTAGTGCTCTCAATAATTGGACATTGTAGTTCTTGTGAACCCGACATTCCAAATAATGGTCCAGGTTGTTGTTGTAGCCCACCACCATTATTATTTTGGGTCGATAAAGATGAGTTATTGAATGGGCTGCCAATTTTGAAGTACTGGGGTTGAACTTGAAGTTGAGGACGATAGAGTTGTTGCTGAGTTGAACTCTCTCCTCTTGCAAAAAGGTTGTTGGTATTATGTGGGCCATTTTGGGTTTGATCTGGATTATGTTGATGTTGTTGCAAATTTGAAACATTTGTTTGAAGACGAGGCATTGTCCCAAATTTTCTAAAGCTACTTCTTTGTTCAGAACCACGTAAGGATCCTTGACCTGATGGGTGATGAATAGATTTTCGCTCTTCTGGAGCTCTCCAATTGTTTTTACGACATTTCTGAGAGGTGTTAGAAAAAAAAATGAAAGAAGAGTTGGATAATCGATATGTAATTTATCATCTGAACTTATTTTGATTTTTGTGTGTTTGAAATGACGGAAGTCATTTTCAATAGAAAACTTTCCGTGTTTGGTAATTGGTGAGCGATAACATTTTTTGAAACAATATGAACAACTAAAAAATTAAGAATGCACCTGAAGATGGCTTGCAACTTGCATCCTGGTAAGACCAGGCACGTTCATCACCTTAAGAATGTCTTTCGGAAAACATCCTACATGTTACATAAGAATGTAACTTTAATTTAATCACTATAATAATATTCCTCAATCAATCTATGGTATATGAAAGTACAATAATTACTATGCCTTAATCTCAAATAAGTTAAATTGACTATATATATGAATTATCACTGAGCATATCACTCCATATAAATGACCAATTATAGAGAGAGTTAATTAACTGTGAAATAAACTTACTTCCTTCACCAAGTTGTTCCACAACTTTCATGAATCTGATATGGAGATCCATAGTCCATTCTGTGCAGACTTTTTGTCTAATAACCTTATCAGTATTCCTCTGGCTCTCTCCTTCATTAGTCTCTTTTGTGCTTTTTTGACCTCTCTTCCTCCTTATCTTGTCTTTTACATTCGATACAACATTATTGTCAGCCTCATGAATATTATTGTTATGTTCCTCAGTATTAGGCACATTCTTCTCTCCAACTTGTTCTTCATCTCCAACTTGTTCTTCATCTCCAACAATATTATTGTTACCAATATAATCAACATCACCAATAACATTCATCTCATCTCTATTTTCTTTTAATCCTTCTCTTACTTTTTTCTTTTGAATTTTTTCCCTCAATACAAATTGCCACAAGTATTTCACAATTTCCTCATGAAGTGGCTTTTTCAAGTAAAGGTAAGTTTCGGTATCGAAAGCCTTATTTGCTAAGAGTGGATTGTGTTCATCATATACACCTGCATAATTTCGGCAAACCATTAGAATGAATTATACTAATGTAAACACTATGTGAATTTCATTTATATTAACTGAACTTTATCTATTATAACAGTAATATTGTTACAAAATAACCTTTTATCATTTCACTAGACAAAAAAGGAAAAACAATAGGATTAGCAACGGATAGCTTTTGTTATTGAACAATAAAAGTCGGTCACTAATTCTATTTAACGATATATTATCAAAAAATCATGTTAGCTACGAGCTATTTAGTGACGAATTTCACATTTTTTTTTCTTGTAGTTATTTATTAGAAATAACCACTAAAAATATAAATTAATAAACGATAACACACTTTACCCACTTTGCTAAGAGTGAATTCATGTGTTCATGACACACAACTGGATAATTATTTTTTAGAAGCTAGACATTAGAATTGAATTATACTGTAAACATTATGTGAAGGATTAATTTCACGTATATTTAGTGCATTTTATCTATTTTAACAACAAGTTACAAAAAATAGCTTATCATATCACTAAAAAAAAGATTAGCGATTGACAATTTATATCGCTAAATAACAAAAAAATCATTACTAATCCTCTTTAATGACAAATTATTTTAAAAAAAATTGTTTAGCTACGACCTATCTAGCAACGGTCTAACGACGAATTTTATAGCTAGTTAATTTGTAGTGTTTTAATTAAAATAATTCACTTTATCCATTATAACGGTAGATGTCATAGGTCGAAGAGTCCTATAATAAATACTCACAAAGTAACACGATGTCCAAGGCCACAGCTTGAGCAGCCAAAAGCTGAAAGGAATGCAGATCAAGTGAATTGATATTTATTATCATCACATCAATTTTTTTCTTTCCTTTGGAGAGCATTGATATTGCTGTCGAAGTCATATCAACCGTCATAACTGTATCAATGCACTTTAAAAATCAGTGAAGAACAATGAAAGAAATTATATTATACTCAAAATTATCAAGAGGGTCTGACAATTTCTCAAACCAATTCAATTATAAGTTTTCATGTTATATTGCTACACTTTAGTTTATGCAATTATAAATATCAACAAACTTATTATATTGTAATCAATGTGTGCAATTTTAGATAGGTTCACATTAAAAAGCTATATATTATTTAGGATAAATAATAGGATTATATAGCAGAGTAAAGATCATATAGAAATATATTATTAAACCAATTTATTAAAATCACATGTTGACAAGAGATTATGGACAAAAACGTTTTGAGATATCTTATTTCATGAATATGCTTAATAAGATTTAGAAAAGAGTTAGGAACATATTTCTTAACAATTTTAGTTATTGTAATGTCCTAGTAATAATCTTTGAAGTGTTGACATCAATAATATAAATAATCCAATTGAATGTGAAAATATTAATAAATAATTTTATGAAATTTGTATGTCCCTACATATCTCATATTGAAAGAAATAATCCCCTTGATTATTTTCATTAATTGAAAGGTATATATACAAGTTACATATTTCCATAATAGGAGAATCATATTCCTATTCTACTCCTAAAATATTATTCTACCATAATTCTAACTATACAATTATGGTAAGTGTACAAGACTAATTAAGGTAACCTTTACACTACAATATACTACAAATATATATAAACCAAATATACAATCTGCCCGTGATGGGCATTCTGTCCGAGATGGGCTCTTTCTGAGATGGGCCATTACCCGTGATATACACTTTTGTATATCAAGTGTATATCACGGGTATATTACCTTATTTAACACACACCCGCACTCATAGCGGGCGGTCTTCGAACGCTGAGACTGTCCCTAAAATCTTCAAAAAGGACCGAGGGAAGACCCTTTGTAAAGATGTCTGCAATTTGATATCTTGACGGGACATGACAGACGCGTACCTAACCCCGAGCAACCTTTTCAAGGATAAAATGTATGTCCATCTCGATATGCTTAGTGCGTTGGTGCTGAACCGGATTACCCGAAAGGTAAATGACATTATTATTATCGCAATAAACCAAGGTTGCCTTCGGAATGAGACAATGAAGCTCCAATAGTAAATTACGTAACCAATATGATTCTGAGACCACATTAGCTACCCCTCGATATTCAGCCTCGGCACTTGAGCGGGATAGAGTCGCTTGATGCTTTGCAGACCAGGAAACCAAGTTGTTGCCAAGGAACACACAGTAGCCAGACGTAGATCGTTTGGTGTCGGGACAACCATCCCAATCAGCATCGGTATACGAGATAAGTGTGGACGTCGAGGAAAGATATAAATGTAAACCATAGTCAAGTGTTCCCTGAATATATCGAATGATGCGTTTGAGCGCATTCATGTGCTCAATTCGGGGATCATGCATAAACAAACACACCTGCTGGACATCATATGTAATATCTGGTCTCGTAAAGGTAAGATACTGAAGGGCCCCTGCAAGACTGCGATATCGGGTCGGATCCTCGTAGGGTACGCCAATCGCGGCACCAAGCTTGGGTTTTGTATCAACTGGAGTGGAAGTGGACTTACAGGATGACATCCCAGCCCTCTCGATGATCTCAGCTGCATATTTCCGTTAAGACAAGAACAATCCATCGGAATGACTAGTGACGACAATCCCCAAAAAGTAACTCAAGGGCCCTAAGTCTTTCATAGAAAACTCAGAGCTGAGCATGGTTTTGATAGACTGGCGTAAGGCATCTATAGAGGCAGTCAAAATGATATCATCCACATACAACAGAATGTAGGCCAAAGACGAACCACGACGGTAGATGAACAAGGAATTATCCGACTTGCTGTGAGTGAACCCAATAGTCGAAACATATTCAGCAAACCTTGTATACCAGGCCCGTGGGGACTACTTAAGTCCATATAAGGACTTCTTCAACAAACAGACATGATGAGGATGTTTGGGATCCCTGAATCCCAACAGCTGATGCATATAAATTGTTTCCTTGAGATCACCATATAGGAAAGCATTATTTACATCTAACTTATAAATAGGCCATGCTTTTAAAATAGCCAAGCTGAGTACAGTGTGAATGGTAGCCGGCTTGACCACCAGACTAAATATCTTACCACAATCCACCCCAACCTGTTGAGTCTTACCATCACCCACAAGCCGCGCCTTATGTCGTGCAAACGAACCATCTGAATTTTCCTTGTGAGCAAAAATCCACATAGACCTAATAATATTAATACCAGAAGGACGGGGCACCAACTCCCACGTCTTATTATCAATAAGAGAATTATATTCATCGGTCATAGCAATTTTCCAGTTGGGGTGATTTAATGCAGACACATGAGTACGGGGTAATGGTGATTTAAGAATATTAGAATTTAAATTAAAATGTCTCTTTGGTTTAAAAATACCCCGCTGACTCCGAGTGACTGATCTATGACTCGAGGAGGAAGATGGCGAATTTTGGGAATTTTCTGGGCTCGGGATGGGTCGGCCAACGCGGGCGGTGGGCCGGCCCAAGACGGTAGCGAGTCTTTGGAACTGGACCAGTTCTAGAATTGGGCTGGACTGGCCCAATCGCTGGAACTGTTCCAGTGATTATAGGGTATGACTGACTTGTGGGGCCAGCAGGCAGTGGGCCCGTTGGAGAATTTTGGGTGCGGGGCATATCTGAAAAATGGTGAGTAATATATGGGGATATTCCATCATCCAAAAATTTATACGAACTAGGCTTGGGAGTATGAACTTTAGTAAATGGAAATTGGGTTTCATAAAAAATTACATGGCGATTAATGATGATTTTCTTGGAGGATAAATCAAAGCATTTATAACCACGATGATTGGATGGAAAACCCAAAAACACACATGGAGTAGACCGGGCCTGAAGTTTGCTAATTGTGGTGGACGGAAATAAAGGATAACACAAGCACCCAAAAACCCGAAGATGAGAATAAGAAGGTGTCTTATTATATAAAATTTGAAAGGCGGAAGAATATGTCAGACCTTTGGACGGAATTATGTTAAGGAGATATGTAGCCATTTTAAGAGCATGAGGCCAAAAATATGGGGGTACAGAAGCATGAATTAAGAGAGTGCGGACAATGTTATTTATGGAACGAATTTGCATTCAGCTTTCACATTTTGTGAAGACGTATGAGGACAAGAAAAATGAAAATTGATCTCATAATTAGCACAGAACTCCCAAAACACCCCATTTTCATATTCTTTGCCATTATCACACTGAATATTTTTTATTTCTCGGTTGAATTGAGTTCTAATGAATGCTCTAAATTTTAAGAAGATGGAAAACACTTGAGATTTATTTGCAATCGGAAATGTCCATAAAAATTTAGAATAATCATCCAAAAATAAAACATAATACCGGTGACCCAGAGAACTCAGAACAGGAGATGTCCATAGGTCGCTATGAATAATATCAAATGACATTAAAGTATGTGAATTCGAGTCAACAAATGGTAACCTAACAATTTTTCCTAAAGAGCAAGACTGACAATTTGGAGTACTATTCGTACCCTTACATGAAATAATATTATTTTTATGTAATGACGACAAAATAGAAGATCCCGGATGACCAAGCCGAGCATGCCACAAGGAAGGAGCAAGGGCTGCGAATGCTGATGGCAAGGCTGGACTCGATGGACTAAAATCGGGTGTGATAGGATATAGATCTCCCCTACTATCACACCTCATGAGAGGACTCCCCGTCTTGAAATCCTTCACAAAGAAACCAAAAGGATCAAATTCAACAGAAATGGAATTGTCAGTGGTGAATTTTCAGACAGACACTAAGTTTTTAATCAATTTGGGGGCATGTAAAGTATTTTTCAAGATAAGGGGAGGATTGGGGGGAGATAGAGTTTTATGACCATAACCCTGAATTGGAATAGAGTTACAATTACCGATAATTATACCACGAGGTTGCTCAAATTGGCATAAGACGAGAGAGTACCTTGATCGGAAGTCATGTGTGTCGTTGCGCCGGTGTCCATGTATCAATTTGGATCCAGTTGCGTCAACCCAAGTGTGTGCATTGCGGCTTCAATATCGGTGTGAGTAGATGTGGGGTCCACTGCCGAGAATGCCTGTGTGGACTGAGGCCCAAGCAGTCCACCCTGCTGCCCTGATCCAATGCTGTAACGAGAAGCTGGCTGCTGACTGTTGGGCCTAAAGTTAGGCCATCCCAGCCCCATTGCCCCCGCTGGAAGGGCCTGGAAAATAGGGGTTGCCGGCCCACGGTCCATTGCCCCGGCCCCCCACCGCCATGGGCCCCACGGCCGGGACCGAGGGGAGGAGGCCCACTGTTGACTGGACGGGGCCCACTGCCGGCTGCTGACCACCGGAACCGCCGCGTTTGCCCCAGCGATTTTTGTTATTATTCTTACCATTATTTTTTCCGCCACCGTGAGTATGGTTTTGGCCCGAATTATCAACAAAACCTGAAGAATTTGTGGAGGACGTCATTAGGACGACGAGGCTTGCTTTGGTAGCTGCCTTTTTAGCCAAACCGGCTTCTTCCAAAGTAAGCATGGAGTGGGCTTGATAAAAAACGGGAAGTGGGTTGCTTTGACGAAGGAGAGTCCCAACGCCATTGCCGGCCTCAGAAAGACCGGCAACCAGTTGTAGAACCAGACGATTATTTGTCACAGGTGCGCCAACGTTACGGAGTTGGTCCGCCAACTCCTTGAGTTTCTTGCAATATGCAGATACGTTAGGAAGTTCTTCCATGCGAACTTGAGAGAATTCCTGCTCGAGTGTGACAACACGTGAATGTTGGTTATCTTGGAATATGTCACGCAATCTATTCCAGGTAGCCATAGCCGTGGTATCCGACTCAATAATCGTCTGTAAGAGGTCAACTGAAATAGTGGAATAAATCCACTGGAGAACGGTAGCATCAATAGTAATCCATAACTGAGGATCCTCCGCGGGAATAGGTGCAGCAGGAGGAATTATGTGATGGATGACCTGATGGGAGATAGCGTGAATTTTAAACAATTCTGCCCACGTTGCATATTGGACGTTTTCCATCTCAAGAACAATAGGGATGTTGTTCTTGATGTTAGAAACCATGAGGGCAGGATGAAAATTGTTCTTAGACATATTGAAAGAACAAAGGGAGAGGAGGCGAAATTTGGGAAGAGTGGAGGTTAATAATATCATGAATTCCGGTGAAGGGGGATGAAATTCGGTGATAGTTGTGGCCGAGAAAGGGCACAAAACCGAGTGCAATGACGGAAGCAAGACCTAGTCTTTTGATACCATGAAAGAAATAATTCCCTTGATTATTTTCATTAATTGAAAGGTATATATACAAGTTACATATTTCCATAATAGGAGAATCATATTCCTATTCTACTCCTAAAACCTTATTCTACCATAATTCTAACTATACAATTATGGTAAGTGTACAAGACTAATTAAGATAACCTTTACACTACAATATACTATAAATATATATACCAAATATACAATCTGCCTGTGATGGGCATTCTGTCCGAGATGGGCTATGTCCGATATGGGCCATTACCCGTGATATACACTTATGTATATCAAGTGTATATCACAGGTATATTACCTTGTTTAACACATATATATATATATAAGTCGATAGAAGAGTCAAAATCTCTATAATACCGAGCCGCAAATCGACGAAATACACTTTTTAGAAAAAGGTATTACCTAAAATAATAGTAGTTGAAGGATAAAAGTGTATTTTCTATCTTTTGTTTCTAAAACTAAACCCAAAATCATTATTAAGGCATTGACATTGAGTTTTTAAATTTCAAAAAGCGGAAAAAGAATTAAAATGATCCTTCTTTTTTCATATTGTTTTGAATTGCTTATTCTTATCTGACTTTGTTTTGTGCTTTCTCTTGAGCCGAGGGTCTTTCGGAAACAGTCTCCCTACCTTCTAAGATAGGGATAAGGTCTGCGTACACTCTACCCTCCCTAGACCCCACATTGTAAATTTCACTAGGTATGTTGTTGTTGTTGTTGTTGCTGCTTCCTTTCTCTCGAATTTTTCTATAAATGTTCTTTATCATGCCATGAAAATTAAATTTCATTTTCTTATATTAATTAATTACTTTTATTGTTACCAAGAAAATATTTGTTCTACGTATGTGTATTCCATGGTACATATAAAAGTAGCTAGTAAAGCAATTCAAGTCAAAACGATTAACACACCTTTGACATGGAACAATCAATGAATACTTATAATATAATTGGAAAAAAAAAGAGGCATAAAATACATCTAAATTATATAAAAATTATTAATTACACACCTTTTCTTTGCAAGGTAAATTATCCAAGAGAATTTCAATTTTAAGATAATTTTTTAGTAGGATAATTATCACATTTACTTATTTTCTCCAAATATTCTGAAGATTACCTAATGTTCTCATAAATTGAAATAGAGGAAGTGATTGAATGATCATTAAGGTTCACCAAAATAAAAATTAATATTTGACAAAACATCATTAAATTAGATCCAAATTTGTTTTTTTTCAGATTAGATTTTTTTTTAAAAAATTAAATTTAAAATTCAAGGTACGCGTGGTCAAAATGAAGAAATAATAGGTGTACATTTAAAATCAATAAAAACTCTTTAAAAATAAAGTTTTTTTGGTTGAATTACGAAGGGAAAAAAAGCTCCATGAAATTAAGAGGGCAAATTTTTAATTAAACAAAAAATTGAAAGAAAATATCTCTTTTTCAAGAAAATCAGGTTTTCATACTTTTTTTGTCTATATCCAATGAAAGACAAAAAAAAGTATTTCAAGGTTAATAATAATGATAGCCAGGTCGATTCTTATCTGGTCTTTCAATTGCTCTTTCTCTTCCCTCTGCTTAACATAATCTTGTGCCTCCACCACTCAATAATTTTTTTTATTTTATAAAATGATAGATAGATTTGTAAAATCAAAGATCTACATTTTTAAAAGTTATTTTTGAGAGATTTAATTTATTTTCTCCTCCAACTCTATGTCACTCTAGGCTAATTGGCAAAGAACAATTTGCACCATTTTCTACAAAAAGATCAAGTGTAGAACACATATGTAAGTCGATTAGATATTAAAATTCACATAAAACCATATCACTTCAGGGACATCCCTAAAATTGGAACTACACAGATTAACACAAAATTATCGATCCCCTTTGAAAAATCATATACATCTTTATGGAGGAAGATAATCTAGTGTGCGGCATGCTTATATCAAGAATAAAAAATAGAATCTAATTTGATTCTTCATAACCACAAAACTCATTTATAAACTAGTAAAACAACATAACAAGCATAGAAATACTGTTATGACAACAAGAAAAAAATAATATTTACAAGATAAATGAAGTATAAAAAGAGATCGAAGTTAAAATCACAAATGAAATAACAAGCATCATATCAATTAAATATGATATAAAAAAAAATCACAAAGAATTTAATTATATCAAAGAAACAAAGATTATAAGTTCTATATATCTATTTAGAGATGTTACCATTTTTACCTTTATATTCATAAGACTTTAGCAGATCGACCATCTCACTAACAAACTCTTTGTCATGATCAACCAACATCACACATACTTCTTCTATCATACCATAGTAAGGAGCCGCCATTGGATTATCTACTCCTTCAATGTTAGTTTGAGAATTTTTTTCTTCAGACATAACAAGGATGAGATATAAGAAATAAAATTGTAATAGATTTGCTGAATTTATCAGTGAAATACATACTTTTTCGGCGACTTTTTTTTAGTGAAGCATTAATGTGATGTTTGCTTTCTTTAAAGTCTGCTTATATAGTATCCTCTACTGGCTAGTGAGCATGTTGACTGTTGACCAAATAATTTCTATTGACTTATTTTTCTTTTTCTTTTTTGAAAGAAATAATTTATTAATTATTTTCATATTAAAGAATTAGTATATATACAATTTACAATTTTCATAATATGGAAAATCCTATTCCTATTCTACTCCAAAAACTCTATACTATTTGTACAAGAATACTACAACTATGGTAAGTGTACAATGCTAATTATATACAAATAATATGTTACCAAATATAGCTCCAAACTGTGATATACTTGTCATGTATATCACGGACTGTTTTGACCAAAATTGCTGTGTGTTTCCATGATATACACGGTATACACAGGGCAGTGTATATACGGTGTATATCACATGTATATTTATCACACCCCCGCAGTCATAGCGGGCCGTCTTCGTACGCTGAGACTGTCCCTAAAATCTTCAAATAGAACTGATGGAAGATCCTTCGTAAAGATGTCTGCAGTTTGATACATGGAAGGGACATGGCAGACGCATACTTGTCCATGAGCTACCTTTTTGCGAACAAAGTGGATATCCATCTCGATGTGTTTAGTGAGCTGATGTTGAATCGGATTACCAGAAAGATAGACGACACTAATATTATCACAATAAACTAAGGTAGCTTTCTGAATGAAACAATGAAGTTCTAAGAGAAGATTACGTAACCAACATGATTCAGATACCACATTGGCTACCCCTCGATACTCGGCCTTTGCACTAGAGCGTGATAATGTAGACTGTCGCTTTGCAGACCATGAGACTAAGTTATTACCAAGAAATATACAATAACCAGACGTGGAGCGTCTGGTATCTAGACAACCACCCCAATCAGCATATGTATACGAGACAAGCGTAGAAGTCGATGACGGATATAGATGCAAGCCATAGTCAAGTGTTCCCTAAATGTATCGTATAATGCGTTTGAGCGAATTCATGCGCTCAACCTAGGATCATGCATAAACAAACACACCTATTGTACAGCATATGTAATATCCGATCTCGTGAAAGTAAGTTACTAAAGAGCTCCGGCAAGGCTATGATAGTGGGTAGGATCCTCGTAAGGTGAGCCAGCCGCAACACCCAGCTTGGATTTAGTATAAACTGGAGTAGAAGTAGAATTACACGAGGACATACCAGCCCGCTCAATTATTTCAGCGGCTTACTTCCATTCTGATAAGAATAACCCACCTGCATGACATGTGACCGCAATCCCCAAGAAGTAACTCAAGGGCCCCAAGTCTTTCATAGCAAACTTAGAACTGAGAAGTGTTATGATAGACTTGCATAAAGCATCAGAAGAAGCAGTCAAGATAATATCATCCACATATAATAGAATATACGCCAAGGAAGTGCTACAATGATATATGAATAAAGAATTATCAGACCTGCTGTGGGAAAACCCAATAGACGATACATAGTCTGCAAATCTCTTATACCACACCTGTGAGGCCTGCTTAAGCCTATACAAGGACTTCTTCAATAAATAGACATGAGTAGGATATTTAGGGTCTCGAAAACTCAAGGGCTGATGCATGTAAACTGTTTTCTTAAGATCACTATGTAAGAAAGCATTCTTCACATCTAACTGATAAATGGGCCACACCTTTGAAAAAGCCAGACTGAGAACAGTACGAATGGTTGTTGGTTTGACCACCGGACTAAATGTCTCACCACAATCCACGGCAACCTGCAGAGCCTTACCATCACCTACAAGACGAACCTTATGTCTCGCCAAAGAACCATCAGAATTATCTTTATGAGTAAAAATACACATAGACCGAATAATATTAACACCAGAAGGACAAGGCACCAACTCCCACATCTTATTTTCAATAAGAGCATCATATTCGTCGTTCATAGCCAATTTCTAATTCAGGTCATTTAATGCAGACTCTAGGTTATGGGGTAGTGGGGATTTAAGAACATTATAATTTAGATTAAATATCTTTTTGGTTTAAAAATACCCCGTTGACTACAAGTGACATGTCTGTGGCTCGGGCGAGAATTGGGTGGATTTTGGGGAAAATTCGGATGGGTGATGGACTGGCCAGCAGGTAGTGGGCCTGCTGGCCCAACACTGGAAACTGGACGTGTAACTAGGACAGAAGTTGTCTCGGTAGTAGGCTGGGAAATCGGCCCACTAGCCGAAACTGGGGCACAGGCAGTAGGTGGTGGCGGTCCAGCAGGCAGTGGTCTGCTGGCATTCCGGGGGTATTAGATTGGCCCAATAAGTGGTGCATAATGTACGGTGAGACTTCATCATCTAAAAAATTAAACGAACTAGGAATGGGACTACTCACTTTAGCAAACGGAAATTGGGTTTCATAAAAAATAACATGGCGATTAATTATGATTTTATTAGACGATAAATCAAAACATTTGTAACCACGATGATTAGATGGATAACCCAAAAACACACAAGCAGTAGAACATGCTTGAAGTTTGTTAATTGTAGTTGATGGAAATAGTGAATAACATAAACACCCAAAGACCCTAAGATGTGAATACAAAGGATTCTTATTATAGAGGATTTTAAGAGGGGATGAATATGTCAATCTTTTGGTAGGAAGTATGGATATAAGTAGACATTTGTAGAGCATGATGCCAAAAGGAAGGGGGTATGGAATCATGGACCATTAAAGTTCGGACAATATTATTAATGGTACGAAATTTCTGTTCGGCTTTCCCATTTTGTGAGGACGTATGAGGACAAGAAAAATGAAAAAAATATGCCATTAGCATCACAAAATTCTTGAAACACTCCATTATCATATTCTTTGCCATTATCACACTGAATATGTTTTATTTCCCTTTCGAATTGGGTACGGATAAATGCTCTAAATTTTAAGAATGTGGAAAACATGAGATTTCTTTGCTAACGGAAAGGTCCATAAAAATTAGAATAATCATCCAAAAATAGACCACAATAATGATGGCCCACAGAACTTAGAACGGGAAAAGTCCATAAATACTATGTATAGTATCAAAACGCATCATAGTATGAGAAGTAGATGCTACAAATGGTAATCTAACATGTTTTCCTAATGGACAAGAATGACAAATTGGAGTAATACGTGTACCCTTAAAAGAAATAAAATTGTTTTTATGCAAGGAACAAACAATAGACGACCCAGGGTGATCCAAACGTGCATGCCACAAGGAAGGAGCTAGAGCTGCAAATGTCGATGGCATGGCTTGACTCGAGAAACTGGAGGTGGACATGATTGGATAAAGGTCTTCCGTACTATTGCATCTCATGAGAGGTATCCCCATTTTGAAATCCTTCACATAAAACCCCAAAAGATCAAAATTAAAAGAAACCCAATTATCAGTGGTGAATTTTCAGCCAGACACCAAATTTTTAATTAAGTTAGGGGCATGAAGGGCATTTTTCAAGATAAGAGGTGGATGTGGGGGAGACAAAGTTGTATTACCGTAACCATGAATTGGAATTGTATTGCTATTACCAACAATAGTGCCACGATTTTTGCTCAAATTGGAATAAGACGAGAGAGTACCTTGGTCGGACGTCATGTGAGAAGTGGCACCGGTGTCCATGTACCAATTCGCGTCTGGAGGATTTAATCTAAGTGTATGCATGGCGGCCTCAATATCGTTGGGTGTCGAGATCAAATTCGGGCCCGCATCATTAAAGGCCTGCTTGGGTGCTTGGGCTGAGGCCCAAGCACACCGAACTACTGACCCGACCCAAAATGCTGCAGGTAAGAACTCGAGTAATTGGGCCTATTATAGGGCTGGACCGGGGACAAAAGGGGTTGGAAATAATTGGGAGGAGGGCAGTAGGCGGGACTGGGCCATTGGATACTGGTCTAGGCCTACTGCCAAAGGGCCTAAGGCTGGGACCAGGCGGGCTGGGCCGAAAACCCCGAAGCCTTCCCCCGGTGTTGTAATTGTTCCCACCGGTGTTGTTACTATTCCGGCCGCCGCTGTTGTTGCCGCCACGATTATTGCCATTATTTTTACGGTTTTGACCATTCTTGCCTCCATTGTTGTTGCGGTTTTAGACCGAATTATCAACAAACCCGTGAGAGTTATTGGATGAAGTCATCATCGGGCCGGAACTGGCTCCGGTAACCGCCTTTTTTTGCCAAGCCAGCTTCTTCTAACATGAGTATCGAACGAGCTTGATAAAAAGGGGGAAGCGGATTACTTTGACGGAGGAGAGTCCCAACGCCATTATAGGCCACAGATAAGCCTGCAACTATTTGTAGAACAAGACGATTATTGGTAACAGGCGCTCCAACATTACGGAGTTGGTCCGCCAATTCCTTGAGTCATTTACAATAGGTTGAAACATTCGGGAAATCTTTCATATTGACTTGTGAAAATTCTTTCCAAGGATGACAATTCTAGAATGTTGGTTATCCTGGAAGATATCACGCAATCTATTCCAGGTAGTCATAGCCGTAGTGTCTGGTTCAATGATCTTCTGTAACAGGTCGGTAGAAATAGTGGATTAAATCCACTGAAGGATGGTAGCATCAAGAGTGATCCATAACTGATGATCCTCCGCGGGTGTAGGGATAGAAGGAGGAATTATGTGATGGAGGACTTGATATGAGATTGCGTAAATTTTGAACAACTCTGCTCACGTCGCATATTGGACGTTTCCATTTCAAGAACAATAGGGATGTGGTTCTTCATATTAGAAACAGTAAGGGCAAGATGAAACAGGTTCTTTGATGTAGGCATAACGAAAGAACAAAGGGATTTGGAAGAGAATTTGGGAAGAGATGAGGTAAGAGTGGAACGGAATATGAGAAGGGATGCGAATTCCGAGGCAGAGAAAGAGAGGAAAAATCAAAAAGTTTAGACCTAGACTTCTGATACCATGAAACAAATAATCCCTTCATTATTTTCATTAATGAATGAGTATATATACAATTTACAATTTCCATAATATGGAAAATCCTATTCCTATTCTACTCCCAAAACCCTATTCTATTTGTACAAGAATACTACAACTATGATAAGTGTACAATGCTAATTATATACAAATAATATGTTACCAAATATAGCTCCAAACCGTGATATACTTGTCATGTATATCACAGACTGTTTTACAAAACTTCTTTGTGTTTCCGTGATATGCACGGTATACACAGGGCAGTGTATATACCATTTATATCACGAATATATTTATCATTTTCTTTATTGAGTTAAGACAAGGGCACACTTTTGTCATTTTTCTTCTTTTCACGAAAGCATTTTTAATTATAAGAAAAAATGACTTTCATCACTTATGAGATCTAAGTAAGTACTCATTTCATTTATAAACTATCATAATTACGTTATTACTTTATCTAAATTATTTCGTCCAACACTTAATTAAACATTATTATCAACCATAAGTATTCAAAGCGTCATAAAATAACTATCTCCATATTATATACTCCACATTCTATTATTACCATTTGTACCTAATTTATGCCCTACAAAATTTTGAAAATGATCAAAATAATTTTTTAAAGTTAATATTTTCTCTCTCTCTATATATATATAATTTAAAAAACACTCAGCGGCAGTGTGGGGGTTACTTCTTGAAATAAAGGAGGGCCCCTTGTGCGCAGCGTGGTACTGGTCTAACCTTTGAAATCAATTGAGTCACCATGATTTACCTCCTTCACAGACCTGTCGGACCGGGGTGTGGGGCTCCTGGGGTGGGAGTTCCACCTTTTTGGAAAATAATTTAAAAAACACTAATATAAATGTTGGTTGACCAGAATATTTTCAAATATTAAATGACTTTTATGATTTATTAATTTTATTTTATCATATCCTATTGACTATTTTAATAATTAAAAAAATACACATTTGAAAATAGTTTCTTACACAAATACTACTCAAATTTGGTTACCAATCTAATTAAGCTATCACGTTTTGATAAGGAAATAACACCAGTGGCCTTATTGGCCTTATTTTAAATAGTAATCTCACTTGGAATGAATTTCAACTCTAATTTTAGATCTTTCTTGTGAACCGAACACATAAATACGTGTACAAATTAAATTAGGCTTCATTCATATTTGATAAAATAGTGTAAACTTTATGCATCATCGTTGTAACTAATTCTTTACATCATTAGTTCATTGAAAAGATATCTACAACTAAGTATTCTCAAAATGTGGGATTTTTTAAATTTTGAAAAAAATAAATATATATATATATATATATATATATAATGGCTACTGAAATTATCTCTTTGAATCTGAACTTCAGAATCTGTCTATTCAAAATAACTACCGACTCTTTCTCAAAAGTAAAATTCTGACTAAGAAACATTGAATCACATGAGCACCGTCTGAATGGTACTTCTTGAGCATCATGATCTCGCCCAAGTTACACCAATAAAAGGTATAACGTGACCGTTGTCAAATATAGTAACTCAACTATATTGGGGTCGAATCTGCCACGATCCTAAATTCCATTGTTCCGTGAGGGCACCTACCCTAACCCGTAGGCGAACCCAACATACATCATACGGTAATGCGGAATAAAATGCGGAAATAAAGAGATAAAGAAGTAGAAGTTTAACAAGTCTCAATAGTAAATATGTAGTCTGAAAGGAAGCCCCAACAAGATCTGATAGTCATGAGTACAAGATCTAAATATGTTTGAATACAAGTCTGGATAGGCAATACATAAGTTGTCTCAATATGACAGAGACAAAATCATAAATAAGGATGAGAAGAGTCTCAGTGATGGATTGTATTAGCGGCTCACCCTGGACTCTGCTAGCAATTGTCAAGTACTATGCTCCGTCGTCTCCTAGGTCAGTACCTGCACATAGAGTGCAACAAGCGTAGAGTGAGTACGGGAAACACGTGTACTCAGCAGGATCGTCGAACGACACTAGTTATAATGGTGGCGAGGGTTGGTACTTTTCGATACCTCTCTACTAGTTTGTTACTTAAGCATAAAATAATCAGTTAACCAACCTAACAGTAAGCCTACAGTTCAATAGTGCATAAGTACTCTCAAGTCCTCAAGTTGTACAAGTCCAGCCTGAACCCCATTCAGGGCGTCTAGACCCATTAAGCCACTCTACTCAAGTCTCACATTAAGGTTAAACATAAGCTATCAATATTCCTCCTATCAGCCTAAAGATCATAAGTATAACAGAATCCAATCCGAGCACGTATAACATCAATCACATATCATGATATAAATGAATGCAATGAAGAATGATATGTATGAATGTAAATGGCCATATGTATCCGGTATACACACGTTGTTGCAGTAGTTGTCACGTGATCCATGGGGGACTCATAAGGTCCATATACCCATCTGATCCCATCAAATACCAGCTCGAGGGTTGAATGTCATACCCAGTCATAACTCTCGTAACCATGAACCATATACATTAATCTGACTTCCCAAGCCTTTCTCAGTAGTATATCAGTAAGCCAATGCTAAGTATATAATGTATGAATGAAATTAATATGTGTACACCATGCAATCAGCATAATCGGTTTAATCATCATTTATCAGTATCTATTCAAGTGTTCAAACGAGATGTGGAATGATGAATGCATAACAAGTCAAATAAGATTATCATATCAAATGGCTACAAGGCCAAGTAAACAACAACCATACGAACCTAAGCGAATTTATGCACCGCGCCCGTGGCCAGAAGGCTAAACAGATAAACTACTTCACGTGCATTATTCTAGTTTACTAACTTCTCGATTAAGGTTCACTAATACCCGTATTAGTTCTCGTCACCTCACTAATACAGGATCCCCCAAGTTTTCGTTACTCCCATCAATTTAATACATAGCATACCAACATATAACGCTACACTAGAGTCTGAAAGTCTCAACTTGCCTGAATAGAGCCGAAGAACTCACGCAGTTCATTTCCCTTTTCGTTGAGCTTCCACATTAGCCCACTCTGATAAATCATATCAAGTATATGAGATTACAGACTAACATCACCAATAATCCCTCAAGCTATGTTACAAAAGAACCCCAGGCCCACATTATCACAATACAAACTTTTCTACCCAATTAATATTAATACATGCTAGATAGTCATAATCCCAAGTTAATTTAACAACAAAGCCCAAATGGATCCTCAATTTCAGAAATTGGTAAAAGCCCCAATTATAACCCTAGAATTACTCCCAATTCCCAAAAAGGGTTTAAACATGAAATTGGTCAAGTAATCATCATCTACTAGTCTAATATGTCACTAGTCTACAATATTAGCATTAATGAATCAATAACCAACCCTAATCCCCAATTATAACTCCCTTATTCTCAACAAGACATTTCTACCATTTCTCCCATTTAAGAAACATATTTAAGATGAAAACTTAACTAATACATAATAATTAAAGGGGTAGGGTGAGATTATCCCTCTCTTAATGAACTTTCTCTTGGAACCCTCAAGAACACCCTACTGGTCGAGCTCCAATCCCAAGGGGAATATATGGGGAATGAGAATAATTTCTAGGTCATTAAACATTTATAACCTGAACAATGATTCTGGCCTAGCGGAATCGACTTTGTTAGAGGGGACTCACCACAGCAGAAAACCCATTCGTTGATGTGAGGTCACTTAACTCCCGAACTTTCGCTGGGGTAGAAACAACTTTCACAAAGGCGCACACGCCCTGACGAGGAACCCATCTGCTAAGGCGAATTCTCGGCCTATGGAAGAACCTCATCCGCCTCAGTAGAAATAAAGGTGCTGAGGCGGACACGAGACATCGACTATGCTCAAACTCTCTTAACTCTCCGTCAACCACCCGAAACACTCCCGGGACCTCTCGAACACAAACTAAACATGCATTTCTATCAAAAAACACTTTCCAGACCTGCTCACACATAGATTTCTAAAAAAGGCCTCTAAGACTCGGATTTGACAAAAGTCAACTCTTCAGTTCTATTTCCATAATTTTACAACCTAACCCCAATAACACATTGGGCTGCCTCGAGACCCAAACCAATGGCTTGACTAAGTCATAAATGTCATTCCGGAGCTTATGGGACCAACGAAACTACGAACGGAGTATGTTTACCCAAAGGTCAACTATTGGTCAAATTCTTCTATTCTCTAAACTTTGAATTTCTCAAACTTAATGAAATGCGTCCGAAACCTACTGGATCACCTCGGGAACTGTGACACTCATCCCCGCAAGTTATATGCAAGCAAAAATGGTTTCAGGAAGGATAATTTAGGGGTCTATAGGAAAAACAAGAAAAAATGACTTTTCGAGTCGTTACATCAGGTACAACTTAAATAAACATTCATCCTTGAATGATGAAAAAAGGTAATACATGTTCCTTGAACAACTCGGGGTAGTTAGCCCTCATATTTGACGTGGTCTCCCATGTAGCCTCCTCCACTGGATGATTCAACCATTACACTTTCATAGAGGCTATCTCTTTGGATCTTAACTTCCTCACCTGTCTGTCTAGAATAACTACAGGCCCTTCCACATAAGCTAGATTCTTATTGAGCATCACTGAATCCCATCTAATCACATGAGACCCATCAGCGACATATTCTTCTTTAGCATCGACACATGGAACACATGGTGCACACCGGATAAACCATGAGGTAAATCCAACTCATAAGCTACCTCATGAACTCTGTCTACAATCTTAAAGGGACCAAAAAACATCAAACAGAGATTTTCTTTCATCCCAAATCTCATCACACCCATCATGGGTGAAACCTTCAGTAAAACCCGCTCACCAACCATAAACTCTAGCGGACGAACTCTCTGATCTGTATAACTCTTCGGTCAGCTCTAGGCTGTAAGAAGTCATTCCTAGATCAGCTTAACCTTATCCAACGAATCACTCAAAAGATTGGTACCCCTAGGTCTAACCACAACATCATCAAATCACCCGACCGGTAAGCGACACCTCCTACCATACAAGGCCTCAAATGGTGCCATCTCAATACTCAAATGGTTACTGTTGTTATAAGCAAACTCCGCCAAGGGTAGAAACTGGTCCCAATGACCATTAAAGTCAATAACACAGGCTCGCAACATATCCTCGAGAACTTGAATCATCCGCTCAGACTGACCATCGGTCTTAGGATGAAAGACGGTACTAAGCTCCACTCTAGTACATAACTCAATCTGCATGGACCACCAAAAGTGAGAAGTAAACTGCGTACCCTGGTAAAAAATAATAGAAATGAGCACCATATGTAATCGGTCTATCTCTCGAATGTTGATTCTAGCCAACTTCTCAGAATTATACGTAGTCTGAACTGGAATAAAATGGGCAAATTTGGTCAATCTATCCACAATGACCCATATAGCATCAAACTTTCCCAAATTACAGGGAAATCCTACCATGAAATCCATAGAAATCCACTCCTACTTCCACTCAGGAATGGACATCCTCTGAAGCTCACCACCAGGCCTCTAGTGCTCGTATTTCACTTGCTGGAAATTCAAACATCGGGACACGAACTCTACTATGTCCCTCTTCATCCTACACCACCATTAAAGTTGTCTCAAGTCACGGTACATCTTCCTAGCCCCAGGATGGATGGAGTACTTCAAAATATAGGCCTTCTCCAAGATCAATCTAGTCAAGTCACCAACCCTAGGAACATAAATCCAACCCTTGATCCTCAAAACGCCATCAATGTCACTCATATCCTCCTTTGCTTCATCCCGCACCTCCTTGTCACAGATTTTGTACAACTAAACATCATCAAATTATTGGGAACGAATCTGTTCTAATAAGGAAGATCATGCCTCCGCACAGGCTAACACCTTACTAGGCTTTGAAATGTCAAGCCTACCAAACTGATTTGCCAAAGACTAAACATCCATAGCCGTAGGGCGCTACCCTACATGTAATAAATCCAAACTACTAATACTCACAGTCATGCGACTCAAGACATCCGCTACCATATTTTCTTTTCCCGGGTGATACAAGATAGTCATGTCATAATCCTTTAAAAGCTCCAACCACCAATGCTGTCTCAAATTAAGATCCTTCTAATTGAACAAGTATTGAAGACTACGATGGTCGATGTAAACCTCACAATGCACACCATAGAGATAGTGCCTCCAAATCTTCAAGGCAAACATGATCGCCACTAACTCTAAGTCACATGTGGGGTATTCTTTTCATGAACCTTGAATTGCCTCAAACCATAGGCTATGACTTTAACTTTTTGCATCAACACACACCCACGTGCTACTCCAGAAGCATCACAGTACACGGTAAAGCTTTCTCTCTCGACTGGCAATGTCAAAATAAGAGCGATAGTTAATAAGGTCTTGAGCTTTTGAAAGCTTACCTCACAAGAATCAAATAACTTAAAAGCCACTTCCTTCTGAGTCAATCTAGTCAACGGAGCTGTAATAGATGAAAATCCCTCCACGAATCGCCAATAATACCCTGCGAGTCCAATAAAACTCTGAACCTCGATAACTGAAGCCGGCCGAATCTAATCCCGAACTACCTCAATTTTCCTATGATCTACCATAATAACATATTTAGTCACCACATGACCTAAGAAAGCTACCGATCTAAGCCAAAACTCGCAATTTGATAACTTTGCATAAAGTTTCTTCTCCTTCAGAATATCAAGCACGAACCTCAAATATTATATGTGCTCCTCCTTGCTCCGCGACTATATCAAGATATCATCAATAAACACAATCTCGATTGAATCCAAGTAGGATCTGAACACCCCATTCATCAACTTTATAAAGGTTGTAGGTGCATTGGTCAACCCAAACGACATCACCAAAAATGCATAATACTCATATCAGGTCCGGAAGGCTGTCTTAGGAACATCCTCAGCCGTGATTTTCAACTGATGATAGCCGGACCTCAAATCAATCTTTAAAAAAACTGAAGCACCCTGTGGTTGATCAAATAAGTCATCAATATGCAGCATCGTATATGTGTTCTTGATGGTCACCTTGTTCAGATATCTTCTTCACGAACAAAACTAGAGCAAGCGAAACACTGGGCCAAATGAATCCCTTACTTAGCAAGTCTTGCAATTGTTTTTTCAATTTTCTCAACTCGACCGGTATCATCCAATATGGAGCAATAAAAATAGGCTGAGTGCTCGACTCTAGATCAATACAGAAGTCGATATCCTAGTTCGGCGGAACACCAAGAAGGTCTATAAGAAACACCTCTAGATACTCCCAAACTACTGGAACTGACTCCAAGGAACGAGTCTCTACATTGGTTTCACAAACTAAGGCTAAATAAGAAAGACACCCCTTCTCTACCATCCTTTCGAGCTTTTAAAGATGAGATTACCCTTTTTGGATACTGACTAAGAGTATCCTTCCAAACTAACTGAGAAATACCAGGCATGTCTAAGGTAACAATCTTGGCATAATAATCCAAGATAACATGATATGCAACTAACCATTCCATACGTAAAATAGCATCAAAGTCTACCATATGCAAACCTTTCAAATCTACATGAGTATCATACCCTATCCACGTAACTACACGACCTAAATAAGCTCGATCTATGACTATAGAATCCCTAATAGGTATAGAATCATGAATAGGCATGGCTAGAGACTCACACATCAAATCCAAACTCAATCTAAAGTAGGCATACATAAGTATAGGTAGACCCTGGATTGGAGGCTACTGCCTCAGGTCTGCCAAGAAAAGCATAGAAATGACCACGATCACCCTCACATCCACCACCTCAGCTAGACTGAGTACCGCCTCGACCAATCTAAGGGCCATCTCTAGTGCATTGAGAAGCACCCTTAGCACTCTAGAACACGCCTTTAGCTGGCTACCCCGCTGCTCTAGATCCAGAACCCTGAGACTGACCACCACGCCTAAGTCTAGGATAATCCCTCTTAAAGTGTCCAAGATCCCCACACTCGAAGCAACCTCTAGGAACTATCGGCGGTTGAGAAGAAGAACTGGTGCCAGAATGACCACCACAACTAAAGGGCCGATAAGAACTCGGGGTCACCTACCCTAATCCATGAGAAGTACGCAAGATTGGCCTCCCTATGATATACGCATAGCAACAATAATTGGCCTAGCACTTGAACAGTGATGACCTCTACTATAATGACCTCTACCTACAAACAATGTAAATCCCCGAGCGCTATGACGAGGCCTCTTTACCACTCTCTCCTCATAAACCTCTCTTCGAATAAACTCGACCTCTCTCACGGCATCAACAATCTGCTGGAAGGTGGAACCAGTAGCCGCCATCTGTGTTTCAATCAAACAAAAAAGACATATCAACCCATTGGTAAACCTTCTCACCCTCTTAGCCTCATCAAGAAAAATCATCAAGGAATGGCGAGAAGCATGAAAATGCGTCTCATACTCGGTCACAAACATATGCCTCTGGTGTAACCCCTCAAATTGAGCATGTCTCCTCTCTATGATATTGTGAGGCACAAACTTCTCCAAGAAGATCTGGGTAAATAAAATCCAAGTCATAGGAAGAGACCCTGCTGGTCTTGACTCAAGATAAGACCTCCACAAATGCTTGGGAGGTCCAACATTCTGGAAAGTAGTATAACCAACACCACGGGACTCCACTAGTCTGAGGTTGTGCAACATTTCATGACAGCTAATCAAGAACTCATATGTATCATCCTCGGGATCCCCATCATAACTGGGAGGATCCAACTTCCTGATCTCTTAAACATCTTTTGATCCTCAACATATATAGTAGGGTGTGCACCTTGAGGTGTAGAAAGACCAGGTATACACATATCCAGAAATTAAGGAACTGCAGCAGGTGCTGGATGAACCTTATGTGACCAAAATCCTATCATAGCAGCATAGTTAAGAGTCTGTCCTTCAACCCTAGTATGAGATCCTTCAGAAGTAACCGGATGAACACTCTAAGCTATAGACTCCAAGAAGATCATCATGATAATTAAGGTATCGTAAAGTACTGGCGTGGCAATGAAACTCGGGGGCATCTGATCCTGTATGAGCCCATCATCCTGAACATGTTCATCCTCCTAGATCAGAACCTGGTCATCCTCTGGAATAACCCTCAGGCCTTGGAGACTCTGCTCGATCATGAGTTCGAGCAACTGCAGGTGCTCAGCCTTGGGTAACAACTCGAGGTCTACCTCTAGTTCTACATCACCTCGTGTACCACCTCTAGCAATGGGTGCGGGTACAGGTGTAGGATCCTGATCTCGTCCAACAGTTAATCTAGTCCTCACTGTCTATGAGAAAGAGTGAAACAAAGAAAATTAAAATTCAATCATAATCGAATCGCACGAAAGAATAAAAATAATGAATCTTCCTAAATATCTTAGTCTCTCGAAGATAGGTACAAATCTCTTTGTACTGATCCGCAAGACTCTATTAGACACTAGTTGTACTCATAAGACTATTAACCTGGTTTTCTGATACCAATTTGTCACTACCCTAAATCCCATTATGTCGTGAGGGCACCTACCCTAACCCATAGGCGAACCCAACATACATCATACGGTAATGTTGAATTAAATGCGGAAAATAAAGAGATAAAAAGTAGTAGTTTAACAAGTATCAATAGTAAATACATAATCTAAAAGGAAGCCCTAACTAGATCCAGTAGTCATGAGTATAAGCTCTAAATATGTCTGAATATAAGTCTGGATAGGAAATACATAAGTTGTTTGAATATGATAGAGACAGGAATAATAAATAAAGATGAGAAGAGTCTCAGTTCCAGGAATGCATCAGCGGGTCACCCTGGACTCTGCTAGCTATTGTGAAGTACTATGCTCTGTCAGCTACTCCATTGTCTCCTAGCTCAATACGTGCACATATAGTGCAGCAAGCATAGAGTTAGTATAGGAAATACGTGTACTCAGTAGCATCGTCGATCGACCCTAGTTATAATAGTGGTGATGGTTGGTACTTTCTGATACCTCTCAACTAGTTACTTACTTAAGCATAAAATAATCAGTTAACCAACCTAACATTAAGTCTATAGTTCAATAGCGCATAAGTACTCTAAAGTCCTCAAGTTGTACAAGTCCAGCCTGAACCCCATTCAGGGCGTCTAGACCCATCAAGGCACTCCACTCAAGTCTCACATTAAGGTTAAACATAAGCTATCAATATTCCTCCTATCAGCCTAAACAACATAAGTATAACATAATCCAATCTGCGCACATACGACATCAATAACATATCATGATATAAATGAATGCAATGCACAATGATATATATGAAAGCAAGTGGTTATGTACCCGGTATACACATGGTGCTATAGTAGTTGTTACGTAACCTATGGGGACTTATTAGGTCCATATAAAAATCCGATCCCATCCTACACTAGCTCGAGTGATGAATGTCATACCTAGTTATCACTCTCGTAATTATGTACCATATCCCTTAATCTGACTTTCCAAGCCTTTCTCAGCAGTATATCAGTAAGCCAATGCCAAGTATATAATGTATGAATGAAATTAATATGTGTACACCATGCAATAAGCATAATTGGTTTAATCAGCATTTATCAGTATCTATTCAAGTGTTCAAACGAGATGTGGAATGATGAATGCATAACAAGTCAAATAAGAATATCATATCAAATGGCTACAAGCCCAAGTAAACAACAATCATACGAACCTAAGTGAATTTATGCACCGCGCCCGTGGCCAGAAGGCTAAACAGATAAACTACTTCACGTGCATTATTCTAGTTTACTAACTTTCCGATTAAGGTTCACTAATACCCGTATTAGTTCTTATCACCTCACTAATACAGGATCCCCCAAGTTTCCGTTACTCCTATCAATTCAATACATAGCATACCAACATATAACGTTACACTAGAGTCTGAAAGTCTCAACTTGCCTGAATAGAGCCGAAGAACTCACGCAGTTCATTTCCCTTTCCGTTGAGCTTCCTCATGAGCCCACTCTGATAAATCATATCAAGTATATGAGATTACAGACTAACATCACCAATAATCCCTCAAGCTATGTTACAAAAGAACCCCAGGCCCACATTATCACAATACAAACTTTTCTACCCAATTATTATCAATACATGCTAGATAGTCATAATCCCAAGTTAATTTAACAACAAAGCCCAAATGGATCCTCAATTTCATAAATTGGTAAAAGCCCCAATTCTAACCCTAGAATTACTCCCAATTCCCAGAAAGGGTTTAAACATGAAATTGGTCAAGTAATCATCATCTACTAGTCTAATATGTCACTAGTCTACAATATTAGCATTAATGAATCAATAACCAACCCTAATCCCCAATTATAACTCCTTTATTCTCAACAAGGCATTTCTACCATTTCTCCTATTTAAGAAACATATTTAAGATGAAAACTTAACTAATACATAATAATTAAAGGGGTAGGGTGAGATTATCCCTCTCTTAATGAACTTTCTGTTGGAACCCTCAAGAACACCCTACTGGTCGAGCTCCAATCCCAAGGGGAATATATGGGGAATGAGAATAATTTCTAGGTCATTAAACATGTATAACCTTAGCAGTGATTCCACCCCAGCATAATTGACTTCGCTGGAGTTGACTCACCGTAACTGGAAACCCATCCGTTGAGGCAAGGTCACTTACATCCCGTACCTTCGCTAAGGAAGAAGCAACCTTTATAGAGGCGCACTCTCCCCGATGAAGAACCCACTGCTAAGGAAGATTTTCAGCCTATAGAAGAACCTTACTTTGGCGAGCCAGTCCTCTGCTGAGGCAGACCTGCTAAAGCGGAAATAACGGCGCTGTGGCAAACACCAGACACCAGTAGTTCCCAAACTCTCCAAACTCTTTGTCAACCATCAAAACACTATCGGGACCTCCCAAACACAAACCAAGCATGCATTCTTATCAAAATATATATTCTAGACCTGTTCGCACACACAGATTTCCAAAAAAAGCCTCTAAACTTGGATTTGACTAAAGTCAACTCTTAAGTTCTAGTTCCACAATTTTACAACCTAACTCCCAAAACACACCTAACTATCTCGGGACCCAAACCAAAGGCTCGACAAAGTCATAAATGTCATTATGGAGCTAATAGGACCAACAAAACTACGAATAGGGCATGTTTATCCAAAAGTCAACTATGAGTCAAACTTTTCTATTATCTTAACTTTGAATTTCTCAAACTTAATAAAATGGGTACGAAACCTACCTGATCACCTCGAAAACCATGTCACCCATCCTCGCAAGTCATAACCAATCTAAAAAGGGCTCGAGAAGGGTAATATAGGGGGTTTTAGGAAAAACAAGCAAAAATGAGTTTTCCAGTCGTTACAGAATCCCACAAGGAATACAATGTGAAATTTATCGTATTTGATTGTATCAATACTTTATTAGGTGCTTTACTTCAAAGGGTACCACTTTGTTTATTTTGAAAGTTTGTTTTATCTACTAATTCATGTTTTAACTAATGATTGATGAACTAATGTCACACCCTAACCTAGGAGGGGTGGCCGGCCTCCGGCGCCCTAAGGCTCGAGTGTATCAATTCTGATATCTGCGACCTATTCAATAAAACCTAGGCCAATCAGGCCTTTGATAAAAGTTTTTCTAAATAAAAACATAATTTCCTGCACGCAATAAATCCCAATATATACATATATATATGAAACAAGTCCATAAGTGCGATATGAACACAACAGGTCTACTGAAGAGGACAACAAGATCATGCACCAAACCATAATACACAACACAACTGTCTACAAGCCTCTAAAGAGTATAATGACAACATTTGGTCAGGACAGGGCCATGCTATACCCAACTATGTACATATGTACACTTATCATACCTATTAACTCACTAGACAACTCTGGAAGAATAGACTGTGATAACCTTTAGCTGAGCTGAGTCACCTACTGTGAGGAATCGTCTACATATCTATCTATACATGTGGGCATGAAATACAGTTCCCCAGAAAGGGACATCAGAATGAAAGATGTATTGAATATGTAAGGCTAAAGCTATAAATAAGAACAACACTGTAAATGAATCATAAGCTGAAATTGTAACTGAATGTACAACTGTAAGGTAAAGCAATAGAAATACCACATGTGCTCGGAGTGCCTCTGTGGGCCAGATTATGAATAATGAAATATAATCATGTATATAATGCCATAGGCCTCTATGGGTAGTATTGTCAATATCATATATGTATGAACTGCGCAATAGCGCCATAGGCCTCTAGGGGAAATATCATTAAGCTTATATCTGTATAATCACATATATAACGTCATAGGCCTCTGAGGGCAGTATATATATGATATATGAATATGATGGCCTCTTTAAGGATTACTGAATACTCTTTGAACTTGTCGAAGTGACGTAAGGTCGTTGCACCTCCGACTCCCTTATGAGGGTTAACACATAATCTTTTACTCTTTCAATGACTTCATAAGCACCTTAAATCACATTATAAACTCAACTTTTAGGAAACAATAAGGAGTCAACCGTTATGGACATCAAAAGAATACTTGGCACGAGATGGTAATCTTGACAAAGAATGGTAGTACACAGCAACACAGTTATAAGAAAATCACCAGTGCCTTTGTAAAGACTTTTAGAATAAATTTCTTATCAAATTTCATTTCATAATAATCATTTCAATACGATCATGCCAAAAAGAAGGAAGTGAGTCTTACATACCTTTGTTTTTTTTGACAATGCTAGCTTACGATCCTTCGGTCGAGCCTCAAGTGATATCCTATGTATTAGAGGCAATTCGATCAATATTAAGTTGATAAACTAAAGACGGTTTCATTATGATATTTTATTACACATCTATGTACTTGAATCCTCATATCTTTGTCGATGATCATTGAATATTGGAATACATCTTAGATTTTTCTAGCTTCTTTCTTACCTCCATCAACTTATTAATAAAATTCAACAACTTAATACCAAGATCAACTCTAATCAAACAACCCAAACATAAGTTATGAATGACAAGAACAATCTTTACGTATTTTCTAGCTATTTCTCCTTATAGCTTGTATTTCTATTAATAATACCAATACCATGAACGAGCTCATCCACAACCTCTAAACATAATCAAATCATATCCCATAATTCTCAGTCATAACTGATCATATATATAATCTCTAAAGACAATAACATCCTTTATCATTTAGAGTGTTAAACTTATAAATTATTTACCCAAGCACTTAATTAACACTTGAATAATCTTAAGTACAAGAAAGGAAGTATAATTATCACCTTATTCAGAAAAAATAATCTTGAATCCAATCTCCTTAGCTTCAAGAACAACCTTCAAGAACATAACAATTCCATAGAAAGGTTCCTCTTCACTTGTCCTAGATTTTCGATGTAGAATTATGGTGTAATTTATTTGAAATCACCTTGAAATCAGTTGGGAGGGTTAGGAAAATATTGGGTAAAAAATAGATCAAAAATGGGTCAAAACCCCTTTAAACCCATAACTAAGTTGGCCGCTGACCAATTTGACGGTCCGTACAATTTTGTATGGTCCATTCAGTCCGGAAAAATAAAGTGGGGTGGCCCACTTTGACAGTCCATCAAAATTTGTATGGTCCATCAATCTGGACCGCCAAAATGGGATTCTGTAGATTTTAGTCGAAATGCGATTTCTTCAATCCGTTTAACTTCTATACTCTCTGATACTTCCATAAATATTTTGTAAACTCTCAATGTCTCTCCATAAGATCACATGTCTTCCTAGAATGCCAGTATCAATCGACGATGTGACAAAACATAAAAATTACAAGGCGTAACATCCTTCCCCCTAAGAAACATTCATCCGCGAATGTTGAAGTTATTCTAACTCTCAAGTTTTCCAAAAAATTCGGCAGAGTTTCCTTTGTAAAAAGGACTATCCAAAACCTATCAAGCAGCCCAAATACACATCCAATACCACACATAGCAATATAATAATAAAGCAATATCAAATCGACCTCACATGCCCGCTTATACTTATAATGACAGAGAAAATTTTAGTCGTAACTCACCTTAACATTCTTCTGCTGGCATCAGGACTGCACTTGATACACTTGTTTTAATAACACCATTTTAAATAAGATACATGGTTCAACTTCGGTAAATAAAATAGGAATAGAAAGATTGTATCACACGAATAGTAACATGAATCTAAAGTTTGAACATCTGAGTATAGCAATTCTTATGCTTTCCAACAATTATAGCTAAGTTCTTTTATATATAGGACTATCTCAACCTATCGCGCAATCTGCATGTCTGGCCATTGTCTCATAAGATTGCAAAATCATAACACAGTTAGTACATCATCGACCTCCACCCGATTTTTTATTTCTTTTACAAAATTACTTAGTAAGATGTAATTCATTCGAATCGCTGAATTATGGTGTCTGAACTATGTCTTTTTTTTCCCTTGTTACAATGCTCTTCTCATGATAGAGTTTAGGTGCTAGAGTTCGTAGGCATGTAGTATACATAAGGTTACGATGAGAGACTGTGGTATGATAATCATCGACGTCAAGGATTTGAAAATAATAGGGTTATCTGAATCCATATCTTCTGTTGTTGTCCCTTTTTAATCTTTTTATGATATATTTATATGATCTGTCCTAAAGATGCAGTTTACAACAACTCACCGGTCTTGGAGTTTCTTTCTTCAATAAACCCTCTTTTTAACCTTTACACTTCTATTATGACAATACTTGAAGTAAATATCCAATAATGTGTACAGTCGGAATTTATTGTACTTGTCAATTATTGCATTTCCCAATTGAGTTTAGATGAATTCATTCTTTATCACGTTGTATCCTACTCCTGCCACCAGATCTCTTAATACCTCTGCGTTAATCCAAGCATTTTTCCTTATGATTTACTAGATTAAACCCGATATTGTTACTTCGATCATTTCTCTTTTTGTGATCCGACAAGAGTCCTACTCCTTTTCCATATAAAATTCCTTATTTATCGATTTGGTAATATGCCGCTTAATAGTTACCGATCTTTATTCTAAAATTCTTCAAAGTTCCTTACGTTCACTCTCTACCTGAGTCCGGTGGTCTAAAACTTAGTTTTAATCGGCTTCTTAGGACAGGGCGAGGGTAATCCTGAACATCCAGAGCCTCTTTTGACTGGTTCTTCCAACAACTATTTATCATAACGAGTAAATGTATAATGACTCGGGATAACTTTCAAGATAAATTATCGGCCAAACCTTGGTTGTGTAGACAGTCTTAATTGTTATGATGCATACTGACGAGTCACTTAGGCATGAATCTCCCAGACCAGATTAGTCCCAATGGTAATGGGATGGCCCACAATGATCCTTAGACCAATTAATGGTTCTTATATAATATTTCAACATTAAGGGAGAATCTTCTTGAGTGTTGTCTGTCGATAAACTTAATTCTTAGATCTTTATAAGGTTTCCGTTATTACCTTGACTCCATATCACAACATATCCCAATAGGCTCTAGACTAGGCTCTAGACTAGGCTCTTCGCCTTGACGCTCTCCCAATTCCCAGTATCAAGAAGAATTCATTTACCATTCTGCTTCGGGGAGTTATCTTCGTCTGGTTTCTATTATGGCTAGCCACCTATCATTTCCTTGGGTTGATTCCTTCCTATAGAATTCATAATGTCCCTCTTTTTCAATGGTACCTAACCATATCGTTCATTATCTCCTTGTTCATTATGTCGGTACTTCTTGTTTCTCATAATGTTTCGAATTTGTATACTTCATTAGCGATGCTATGAATTCCAAGTTAGATTCATTACTCATTATTTTTATCTCAAGTTTGCTCAAGTATTCCCTCTTGATCCATATCCTTCCCTTTTCTATTTACCTTAATTTCCCTTCCTCGTGTAAGTCCTGAAAACAAAACATTCTCTCTTTTTCGATGTCATTTTCCTTCAGTTGTCCTTCTTTCTAGGGCATTTCAAGATCCTCAATACGTCATATTCGACTATCCATTCGCTGGGTATCTCATGTATATCTTTTCCAAAAGAGAACCTCTGACTTATTCGTGTTATTCCTCAGTATAGCTCATACTAGGGGTCATCATGTCCCCTTTTTCACCTGAAGGATTTGACTTTGCAAGGCGTTAATCTACTTGATCCCCTTGTGGTCACCGTACTTGAGTTACACTTTTGTATTTATTTCCCGATTTTGACTTCCTTTGAAACCACTATCCTTAACCTTATGACCATTGCGTTATCCTATTCATGGAGTCTCTAGTTCATTTGACAATTCAAATTTACCATTACTTGCATGTTCATCTTGTGTTCCCTTACTCTTATTCTTTATCTCTTCTACTCATTGTCTATCTTAGACCATTTCTTTATCCCCCGTCATATGCTTACATCGGGCTTCATTCGTTCTTGCTTCCACTTACATATCCTTAAACAACTTGTCGACATTTTTTACAGAACTAGTGATTGACGTATTCAAATTCAAATCGTAGTTGGATTCAATCTTACTACCGATTTGGGATTCCTTTCCTTAATTTGTATTAGAGACCTTCTCTACCCGTCGTTCAGCCAATCAACTTGTACATTACCTTCCTGAATTTCTTTAAAGATTCCTAATCTTAGTGTACTCCCGGTACTATCATTTATGGACATCAGGTAATATATTTTTGGCTCAAAAAGTTTAAGTACCACTTCTTTACTAATATTCTTATCTTTTAATGGTAGTCGTGTTGTCCTGGGTTCCACTTTAGTCCTATCATCGATGTCCTTATCATTACCGTATTTCTGTCGGTCTATTTGTGTTAGAACATCCTTCAGCCTCATCACTTTGTCATAACACTTTCATTTGTGGTTACCAGACACCCGTTTATCACTTAACGTCACTTTTTTGTCAACTCAAGCCTTTATCGCAAACTATCTTCAATCGGTCATTCCAGCCCGACCGGTTCATAAAACTACATCATAGAATTCAAAAATCCCATCGCTTAATATCAAAGATTCTGATATCTTTTACTACCACTCATGCAGTACTGCTACGTAAATAAGGTATATTGTTTGCCTTTAATTGACAAAACTCATCATGTCTCACGATTGTTCTTGAACGGTGCAATCCTTGAAGAAGAGTTGGGGGGTTACTATTTTGAGCATGCCATCTCGCGCCCCTTTTCTTTAATTGCTTCCTGATACGAGGCCTCATGTAACTTATCTCTGGATATTAATTTTCCTCATCAATCTTCTGGGGTTTCCCCTTATTCTTCCGATTCATGCATACCTTTTTAAATTGCGTATATTTTTACCTTATATGTCTCAATATCACGCACAATATAGGACCTAAGAGTAGTGGGCATATTCTTAGCTAGGAAATATTTGATTCCTGAGTCCTTTTGCTTAGAACATTGAACATAACTGTAGTTTCACTTACCACCTTCTACTTATATTATCCATTTAAGATTTATATACATCTGTATGACACACTTTCTACATCAATGGTAACCGGCCGATCATAAGCACAAACACAACTATTTTTAATAAAATTATAAACATACCTGATTAGTTGCATAACTCTAAGTAACGTCGGAACCTGTTATTCCCCCTAACTTAATCTCGAACATCTATATACTCTATGGCTTCTGCTTCCACACCAGTAGCACTCCTCAACATCCCCCGAACATTGCCCATAATGTACTTGTCCACATTGATAGCACAACAACTGAAATCTCTCGGGACATTCTCTGGCCCTATGTCCCAAAGCTCCACATCTAGAACATAACTTGATATCGGATAAACATGCTCCATCATGCCTTCTTCCACATTGCTGAAAACGTGGTCTACTACTTCCAACATCTCTCTATTCTTTCCTAAATTCTACTCGGGAACTTCAATCTGACACATCTCGTAACACCAATCCTTTATTACCTACTTCTATTCCAAACCTTCCGGTTTGTCTACTGGTTACTTCTTCCTCACCTTTACTCATTATTGGCCGATCTTAATTAACTGACTTCCATGATAATTGACTCCTTGGCCTCTCAAATGACGTAAACCTGTCGGGGGGGATCTTAACATGACCCTGCTCTAGAAAGATAACTGGAGGCTCTGTTGCGTACATGGTACCACTTACACCTAAACCAACTAGAAATGACTGATGCGCTGATGCTCTCTATACTTTACATGCCTTCCTATAATCTGGCAATACTATTGGAATTGAGGGTACTAAGAAGGGCAATTCTTCTGGGACCTCAAATGGGTCTTCCTCCATAGACAAATCTTCTTGTATAGATAGATCGTCTTTCATAGATGGATCTTCTTTGATAGAATAACTTACATTTCTTTCTGGTGTCGTTATAGTCCTCAGATCCATATTAATAGGTGGTAATCTGTTGGTACTTTCCCCTACATTTATGACCCAATTTCTACTATCGGTACATTCCTTTGATTTTGGAATTACTGAAAAAGAGAACCAGAGTGAGAAGATAGGAGAACAATTACTTACAACTTTGCTTCTGACGCACGATCTAGATTTTAAGAAAAGAAACATCCTAAATTCCCTGTAGCGTCATGTTTATAAGTGTGGCGCGCAACACACCTATAAGCAAGACTCTACTTGACACGGCATGTAGACATCCATAGGACTTTCCTGCTCGGATACCAAGTTTGTCACACCTCAACCTAGGGGGGGTTTGGATGGCATCCGGCGTCCTAAGGCCCGAGCGTACCAATCCAAATATCCGCGACCCGCTCCATAACACCTAGGATGACCAGGCCTCTGATAAAAGATTTTCTTAACAAAAACACAATTTCCTTCACACAGAAAAGCCCAACCTATACATATATATGTGCAACAAGGCTGACATGAACATAACAAGTCTACTGAAGAGGCCGACAAGATCGCGCACCAAACCATAATACACAACACGGCTATCTACAAGCCTCTAAAGAGTATAATGACAATATCTAGTCAGGATAAGGCCCTTTCATACCCAACTATGTACATATATACACTCACATACCTATCAGCTCACTATACAGCTATAGAAGAAAGGAGCGTGACTACCTTCAGCTGAGACGAGTCACCTACTGTGAGGAATCATCTGCATTAATATCTATACGTGCCGGCATGAAATGCAGTGCCCTAGAAATGGACATCAGTACAAAAGATGTACTGAATATGTAAGGTTGAAGTTGTAAATAAGTACAACACTGTAAATGAAGCATAAGATGAAACTGTAACTGAATGTACAACTGTAAGGTAAAGTAATGGAAATACCACTTGTGCTCTGAGTTCCTCTCTGGGCCAGAATATGCATAATGAAATATAATCATGTATATAATGTCATAGGCCTCTGTGGGTAGTATTCTCAATATCATATATGTATGAACTGTGCAATAGTGCCATAGGCCTCTAGGGGCAATATCATTAAGCTCATATGTGTAGAATCGTGTATATAACGCCATAGGCCTCTGAGGGTAGTATATATATATGATATTTGCATATGATGGCCTCTTTAAGGATTACCGAATACTATTTAAACTCGTCAGAGTGACGTAAAGTCGTTGCACCTCTGACTCCCTTATGAGGGTTAACACATGACATGTTAAGCACCATAAATCACATTGTAAACTTAACTTTTAGGAAACAATAAGGTGTCGACCTTTATGGACATCTAAAGAATACTTGTCACGAGAAGGTAATCTTGAAAAAGAATAGTAGTACACAACAACACACTTATAAGAGAAGGAAGTGAGCACCTTTGTTTTTCTGACAATGCTAGCTTACAATCCTTCTGTTTCATCTTGAGCGATATCCTACGTATTAGAGGCAATTCGATCAATATTAAGTTGATAAACTAAAGATGGTTTCATTATGATACTTTATCACACACTTGATGTACTTGAATCCTCATATCTTAGTCGATGATCATTCAATATTGGAATACATCCTAGATTTTTCTATCTTTTTTCCTTCCTCCATCAAATTACTAATAAAATTCCATAACTTAATACCAAGCTCAACTCTAATAAAATAGTCCAAACATAAGTTAAGAACGATCTTTACGTGTTTTCTAGCTATTTCTTCTTATATATGTTATTTCCATTAATAAGACCAATACCAGGAACAAGCTCATCCACAACATCTAAACATAATCAAATCATATCCCATAATTCTCAGTCATAACTAATCATATATATAATCTCCAAACAATTTGAAATCAAGACAATAACATCCTTTGCCATTTAGGATGTTAACTTGTAGATTCTTTAACAAAGCACTTAATTAAAACTTAAATAATCTTAAGTACAATAAAGGAAGTGTAATTATCACCTTATTCAGCAAAAACAGCCTTGAATCCAATCAACTTAGCTTCAGGAACAACCTTCAAGAGCATAACAATTCCATAGAAAGGTTCTTCTTCACTTGTCCTTGCTTTTTGATGTAGAATTATGGTGTAATTGATTTGAAATCAGCTTGAAATCAGTTGGGAGGGTTAGGAAGAGGATTAGGGAAATGTTGGATCTAAAATAGACCAAAAATGGGCCAAAAAACATTTAAACACATAATTGAGTCGGTTGACGACTAATTTGACGGTCTGTACAATTTTGTACGATATGTCAAAATGGACTGTATAATCAGTCCTCAAAAATACGTTGGGGTGTCCCATTTTGACGGTCCATCAAAATTTGTACGGTCCGTCAAATGGGATTCTACAAATTTTCGTCGAAACGAGATTTCTTCGATTTGTTTAACTTCTATACCCTCTGATACTTCTGTAAATATGATGTAAACTCGCAATGTCTCTCCGTAAGATCACACGTCTTCCCGGAATACCGGTATTAATCGACGACTTGACGAAACACAAAAATTATGAGGCGTAACAACTAATATGATGAAAGGCTAGGGTTGTGACTTGATTCGTGAAAGTGGTGTTGGGTCTTTACTTAGCTTATATGTAGTAAATGTGGTATGAGCAGTGGGACTAATATTCAAGTGGGGATTTCTCAATTTACCCACTTGATTTCACTATTAGGCTTTTTGAACCCTAATTAATCTACCCATTTCCTAGACTCTAGTCTCCTTTTTCAAATGTGACTAGAGATAATATACTTTAAAGGGGTGTTTGCAACCAACCCATTAATCATTTAAGGTGAGAGTTAATTAATTATCAGAATCGATACACCATTTTTACATCCCATTTTTAGTCACAACTCCAACTAAGATTTAGTCATTAATGGAGAAATGTAAATAACAAAAGACAATAAAAGAAGACATAGAAATAATAAAGGAAAGTTTACAATGATTTAGTATTAGAACAATAAACTTGTCTCTTCAAAGTGGAACAAAAGTATCAAAATTCTCCATTTTTTTGGAAAAATGATAAGACTTGACAAGACAAGATAAGGAATATTCTCCAAAGTGGTATATGGATAGTGTATTGAATGATAAATGCACAAAATCCTAGATAATGCTTTTATAGGGATCCAAAAAATCAAATTATAAAATATTATAAAAATGACACTGTCTCACTCTACCACCGCAGAAGGAGACCGCAACATAGGTATGCGATCCGCAAAATGGACTAGGGTTCATAGAGTGGTATTCAATCTTGATTATCTGAAAGTGCAGCTCGTAGAACTGGACTATGTCTGTAGAAATGCTTCAAATCATCGCAATCTAGGTTAAGACTTTTGTTGAGCAATGGTTCACAGACCAGACTGGTCCGCAGAATGAAAGTGTGGATCACAGAATGGGTTGCACTTTGGGGCTCCAAAATCCCCTAATCACTAATTGAAACTAAAATTGAGCTTCACATCTGCGGTCCACAGTCTGGTTCTGCGATTTGCAGATCTGATCTTTCCTATACTTCTTCCTTGTTTACGGCACTTATATCCATGTTTATACTCTTTTCCTTATTTCTGGTGTCCCAAGGCAAAAATCTTACAAAAATCAAAATAACATAAGAAACACACATTACAAATGCATTAAGGACATCACTAATTCATGAAATTATATCAAATGTGCTATAATTTCACGACACATCACATCAAAATATGAAATGCGAGGTGAACACTCCACAAACTAGGTGGCAAAGCTAACTCATAGGCTACTTCGCCACAATGTTGAACAATCTCAATGGGACCAATATACCTCAGACTCAACTTGCACTTTTTTTCCAAACCTCACCCATCTTTATAGGTGATACCGTCAACAAAAACCCGCTTTCCAATGATGAATTCTAAATCAAGGACCTTCTGATTTGCATAACTCATTTGCCTACTATGAGTTGTGTGAAGCCTCTCCTGAATCAATTTGTCCTCGTCTAAACAATCCCTCAATAAATCTATATTCCAAGGCCTAACCTCGAACACATTGATCCAACAAGCCGAAGACCGACATCTCCTACCATATAGTGTCTTAAATGGTGCTATCGTAAAGCTTGAATGGTAACTATCATTATAGGAAAACTTTTCCAAAGGCAAGAACTGATCCCAATGACCATCAAAGTCAATCATACAAGTCGACAACATATCCTCAAGGACTCGAATAGTCCTCTTAGATTGGTCATTTGTCGAGGTGAAACGACGTGACCCAAGTAGTGCTAAACTTTTCCAAAATCCTTAGTAATCCTACCACAAGTCCATAGCAAATCGCTTGCTCACTTAATCTGCCAGATATTCCTTTAACTTAGCCCAATAGTTTGGTTCTCACATGTTTGATCTGACCCCACTTGAAATGCCTTATTTTGATTATAATACCTTTGAACGTAATCTTTTGATTCCACAATTATCATCTAATTTCCACGATCATTTAGCTTAAGCCACAACTCATTGTCAAACATGTACCCGTAAAGTACTCTGATTTTACTTGTCCTTCTTCCACACCTTCTAAATTCGTCCTTAATATCAAGAATCCATAAAAACACATTGTTACACACTGCAAGTCTAGAATCATGACCACCGCTGACCAGAAAATAATTTATGCTTGTACTAAGCCATTACTAAATATTTCCATTAAAATTGACCTTATCCAAGCCCGTTTGCATAAATTTCAAATCCCTTGGTTTGATTTTGCTGAGATGAAACTACTTGTCAACACTCATAATATAATCCCTCTTAAACCTTCAAATAATGTACTATGCACATCACCCTAGTGATTGTCTGGCTGAGCTAAATTTGTAAAAATCAATTAACCACTCGAAGACTTCTTATATCCATTTGTACCTCCTCAAACATCACTAAGTATCCACATAGACCATCATAATTTCCCGTATAGCTTCCATAAAAAAATATTATTAATTTTCCTTATAAAATCCAATGGCACTCAGTTTAGCTGTCATGCCTCTATCTGAACATAAATCCATCAATTCTTCAAAAGTGGGTTCCTAGAATAACTATAATTCTTTCTGGAAATATATTCATAACCCACATGGCTCTAAATGAACAGACACGGCCTGGTTGAAATGCATCTGATTCTTTCTAAGAGGGATTTTTTCATCACAATGACCTATCATTGGTCACCTTTTACACTCGACCTTTCCTTTTCTACAGATTCATAATTTCTTATCTCAATTTATGCTAGAGTGCTTAAGAAATTAGGGTGCAAATCCTAGGGATTCAAACAAGTAGGTAAAGACAAATATATAACTATCAAATCCTAGGGATTCAAATAAGTGGTAACTTATCTGAACCGACTACAACATTCAAAATCAATTAAAAAAACTTATTATCAACTTTTAAACTAGGCAACACTTATTAGTTCACTTTAATAACACGCAGAACAAGTTCTACACTGAGATGAAAATATTTACAAAAATATCACCTCACATTATATACAGAGTCACTACCATGAGACTGTGTGTCAGAAAGTCTGGTATTTTAATTTAACACTCAAGCATTCACATGAGGGCTTTTTGTAACAACTCGTACCTTCGGGCTAAGGTTTGACCCGTATAATTGGAACATAATGGAATCATTATGAGGAGTATAGGAAATATTTTGAATAATAATCAAGTTATCAATTGAGACTTCGTTTTGGACGAAAGAATCCTAGAATCTGAATTCAAGAGAATTGAATGCCAAAAAGGTAAAACCTTCATCCTTTAAATGATTGTAGCTTTATATTGATGATTACATACTCTAAGTTCATGAGAAATGAGTTGATAGATTTGATTGAAAAGTATGAATGATTATAGGTTTGAGTTGTTGATTGTTGATTATTGATTAAGGGTGTTGTTTATCTTATGAGTGATGAAGATTGATAATGATTACACATAAATGAGATTCTAGAACCACCTAGAAGTGATAAAATGTGAATTGGATGAAGAAAATACCATTAATGAAGGTTGTGGAGCTTTATGCACACCAAGCATTTGATAAAATGGTTAAATGATGAAAGCATGAGTATTATGGCTAATATGGAATCCCTTTTACTTGCATTGCCTTAGATTAAAGTTTAAAGGGTTGAAGGACATTGTATTACGCTCAAGAGTAGGGAATTAAGGTATGTAGAGATTTTATCCATGTGTGGGAACATCGTTGTTATTTCCCACGCTACGATAATCCATGAAATCCCTAGAATTTGAAGGTTATATCTCAGTTCATGATAAACCCTTAAAACAAGTTATATATGTTCATGTATCTATTGTTAAAACCAATCATGTATCCGTTATTGTATTCATAAATAACACATTGATTACCATGAGTTTTTCCGTAATCCATAAATACTCATGTCTTGCATTTCATGGGTTTTTAAACACAAGTCATGAATCCATATTAATCAATTCCATGAAATCTACACATTTTCCATGTTTTATGCAAAGTATATTATGTATTTATATTCATGATATATCGTATACTTATCAACCATGTTTACAAGTCATGATTATACAAATTATGATCTTTCTAGTCAATTATATTTCATGTTCATGTTTGGGAGTGGCACAGATTACTAAGAAGGCTCAGATAGCCTGAAACTACGTATGCCAATACATGATAAGGATCGCTCCACCCAGTTAGGATGATTCCTTTATGTTACCCACAACGGTTTATTGGATTTATTCATGTCATGTTCATGTCTCATACCCTGAAAAGGTACGAGATGGCTTATCTGGTCGGACAGAGATTAGATGCCACGTTCTCACGTAGTGATTACATGTCAGTTATACTAAAGCTCTACCATTTATACTAAATTATCATTTTTATTACTTCATGTCAGATATTATACATGCTCATGTTTAGGTTACAGTTTCAGTTCCTACTATTTCATGTGTAAACTTATTCTTTTGGTTGCTTTACATACAATACAATTCAAATATATTTACGTCTCTTTTTGTCGGGGGCCTGCACTTCACGGTGCAGGTACATCGTTTCAAGACGATGGATCAGTTCGTTAGGATCTCTACCATCTTAGTTATTGGTGAGGCACGTCTCATTTGGGTTTTTGGTTTATTTATATTACCTATCAGATTATGCAGTAGAGGTATGTCAGGGCCTTGTCCTGATAAACAGTTTTTAGCAGTCAGACTCGTGTTCAGAGGTTTCACAGACTAGTTTAGCATGCCATGTCAGACTTATTATGTTTTTTTTATATTTCCGCTATTATATTTTAGACTATGTTTACATTTTTCAGTTTTACATATTTTAAACCATTCCTATTGCATGCTTTTGATGCACATGCCGACTCGGAAACTCATGTAGTTCGATCAGTCATATGTAGTCAGGCACCGAGTGTCGTGTTTCTCCCAGGTCATGATTCGGGGAGTTACATTTTCTCTCAAGCTTAGGCCTAACTATGCTGAGATCAAACAAGTCAAAAAGCCCTTAGCAATTTCAGTTCACCCTTCTTCTTTGTTTTTGTTAGTTTTTACCTAAAAATAATTAAACTACCCTAAATATTAAAATTACCCAATTCAAGTTGTATCCCTCAAAAAAAGAACCAATGCACAAAGAATTATGTTATGGGTTAAATGAGTTATGGGTCACGATTGTATTTAAGGAGTAATGAGGTGAAATTGGGGAACTAATAGGGAAATTGGAGAAATCCATTAAATTAAGGGTGATTTTGAGAAGTTTTCTAACGGTGGGGTAAATTTTATGACAATAATGGAGGATTTAATGTAACTACTTCATTTGTTTCAATTTGTTTGTTTGGGTTTAACTTGACATGGAGTTTAAGAAAGAAAGAAAGACTTTTGAATTTTGTGGTCTTAAACTAAATGTATGTCTCATGTATAGCGATGGCAACAGATCGGATCTGGACTGGATTCTACTAGATCCAGATTCGTTTTTCATACCTGGATCCAAATTCGGATCTAGATTCATCGGGTTTATAAAAATCCGATCCAAATTCGAAACCATCGGATTCACCGGGTCCACGGATCGGATCTGGATCCACATGTAAAAAAATTTGCCAACGAATATTGAGACAATTATCAACCTAGCTTCAGAGAAACATATAGATGAAACACACACCAACAACTAAACTAATTTAAACTAGGTGCAAACAGTAGGCATTCCTCAGATTTTATCAAAAGTATTTTTTAATATTCCAAACCAGGATAAATAGCAACAAAAGCCAAACAAAAAAAAGCAGCATAGTACTTATGAAATCCTCGACAACATGTTAATAGTGTTTAGAAAAAAAATAGTTTCCAAGATCATTTCTTAGAACCTCAAAGGGAAACACTGGCAGAACCTTTAAAAGAGACCAATAACTCATAGTAACCTATTGATAACTCAAATACATAACTAGGTAAATGTAATAAATTTTTAGGAAACCAACCATCCAAAAACAGTAAGCACCGATCAATTATCGGATTTTACATAAATTATGAAAAAATTTAAGAAAATACTTATAAAATTACATTTTAGGTTATGGATATATTTAATAAAAATGGATTCACGGGTCAGATCTGGACCGGATACGGATCTCAAATACAAGATCCATATCCAGATCCGATCTGTCGAAAATGGATCCGGGTCCGATCCGGATCCGTCAGGTCCAAATTTTGATGATCCATATCCTATAAAACAGATCTGGATCCATCAGATCCGGACTGAGTCCAGAATCCACTGCCATCTCTACTCATGTACCAAAATGTCCTTTAATCTTGTGGTTAAACATGTCATGTGGAAAGTTGGAATTGAATAGTTGCCAAAAAGGGAAAGAGCTATTCTTTTTTAAACAGACTAAAAAGGAAAGTAACACAAATAAATTGAAACAAAGGGAATGATATTTTAAATGGAAAAGGGTCAAATTTGCCTCTGTACTCTTCAAAAAAAGGTTATATTTGTCCTTCATTATACATGTTTGATATATTAGCCGTTATCATTATATTTTGAACAGATATTTATTTCTCTTAGGGTCTATTTGAAAAGCCACATGGTAATTAGAATTGGTGTAATTACTCTGGTAGTAATTATACAGTACTCTAATTAAAATGATCTGTTTGTTTGTCATAACGTAATTACAGTGTAATTACAAGAGTACTGTTTGGTTGCACAAGTGTAATTACACAGTTAGTTTTATTTAAAAATAAAATTTAATTATCAAAAATTAAAAATGAATAATAATTAAAAAATATTTGTCTTTATAAATGATATCAAATTAGACACTCCCTCTGGATCGAGTGTCCACATAGCCTTTATTTTTTGAGTTAAAAAGAGTGTACACTTACCAAATCAAGAAAGAATTAATCTTACTTTTTCAAAATTTTCCTTACTAAGTGTTAAATGGGAAACCCGGTGCACTAAGCTCTCATTATGCACAAAGCCCTTATTAAGTGTTAGGTGACCAAATTTCAATATATATTTAATTAGGGACATTTTAGTCAAATTACCTATTTTGTCTAAAAAATAGTATTTACTTAAGGGGCGTGCAAATTGCTAAGTAGACACTCTTTTTTATCCAGAGGGAGTAGTATTTACCAACACATTGTTAATAACCATATATTTGTAACTAATATTGTAAACAATAATTGACATATATTTTTTAAATTAATAATATTTTATTTTAATTTAATTATAAAATTAAAAGCAGACTTTTTGTGAGAACATCATGGATTGAATGTTTGACAAAAAAAATTACTAATATAATTTCATAACATCATAACAATAGTACTAAAGCAAATAAATTGATATTGAAAATATAACATAAATTTTAAATATTAATAAAATTAACATAATACTCTTATGTCAAATTCCAATATTACATAAGTAAGTTACAAATAACTAAAGTAAATATAATTCAAAAGAAAGGAAAAATATAAGTCTATAATCTCATTTACAACGAAATTCCACTTTAATAACATTACTCATTATATGTCAAGTTTGTCAGTGAATTATTCTTTCTAATATTAAGAGTTGTAGTTTTTAAAATTAGAATAATAACAAAATTATGCTAAATTAATAAAAATTTAAAAATACGAGTAATTACATGGAATCAGAAGAAGTAAAGGTTGGGAATGAGAAAAAAGAAAATGAAAGATAAAAAATAAAAAAATAAAAAAATAAAAAAGTAAAAAAAAACTAAAATAAAATATTTAAAAAAATGAAAAGTAATCATGTAATTACACTCAATTCTTCATCCCCTTGATAATTGGAGAGTGTAATTATACCCTTTCAATTACACCAAATTCCCACCTAACCAAATAATTACTTGATCAAACAAACATGTCAAAATGTGTAATTACACACAATTCCAATTACCTGGTGGCTTTCCAAACATGCCCTAATTTAAATCTGCTAACAATTAAAACTGACCCATCATTTGATCTGACCCACTTTGAAAAATGAACACACTTTATAATTCCCAAAACCCAAACCTTCCAAAAAATTTCACCATTGAAATGAACCTGATACTTTTGAAAGGTTATGTGTGCAAAGCCTATGTTACCATCTGAAGTGGTTGTCGTTTTATCGGCTGACGAAATCGGATGACAAATGAAATCCTTAACTAAGCGAATTGGGCTGGAAATGAAACTCTAATTTCCAGCAATATGCTCCTCAACTACTCCAGAAAGCGTTAGGATGGTGGGTGAGTATAGTAAAGTATACGAAAGGATAAAGATAGATATAAATTGAGTTGTTTTATTGATTGTGTGTATATATACAAAGAATGATCCTATTTATAGTACAAAAAAAGGAAAAAAAATTGTTCAACGTGCCCCCACCTATGTCAGCCATCAAGTAACCCACGAAGTTCAATGGCGGACTATGGGGGAGGTGGTACCGATATTCTCACCCTATACTCATCTTGCTCGGATAATGGCCCTTTTTTTAGTTGTTGTTGGCCGTTATCGCTTTTAGGGGTCCGGAAACCCTTTTGACTTGGTCGTTGAAACATCTGCATCTGAGTGGGTCCCAGTCGTACCTCTAACTAACAACTCAGCTAAGATGCCTTAGTAGCCGATGACGTTCTTGTAGTCGATGGCTAGGAGTAAATTTGACTCTGGAACAGTTCAGTTGTCACTGAATTCGGCTAAACACTTAAATTACTTTTGAGTGTTAACAATTTCCCCTACATTAACTCGAGTGTGACTGTTGAATTGATGTATCCGAGCCGTCATTTCAATCTAACAACCGCGCATGTCACGTCAATCGTCTTATCTCCAGTGCATGCAATGATGATTACTTTTTGAAATGTGTTTCCCTTTTAACCGATGCGTCTCCATTACCACGAATTATCTCTGATGATTTATTTGCTTTACATAGAATGACCAAACATAGCCATGATGAGGCTGTCGTTGCTCTACATCACTTGGGATCTCTTCGGCAAGAGAAGAACCGCATTCAAACTTCTTTCAACGAGGTGAATGCAGAAAGGCAACAAAATTTTAGCCGAATGAATGATTTTCATGAACAGCTGTCCAAACTGCGAGTTGAGTTGGAGCAGATCCAGGCGGAGATCGGGGCTATTATTCCTGCTATAGGTGCATTGGACTCGGCTATTGGTGCCACGACTCCTCTCATTCTTCTTTGTTTCAGCATAGCCTTCAATTGGATAGCAAAATCTGGGAACTCGGTAACCAGCAGGTGGTTTGGGAACTGGATCAAAGATCTAGTAGTGAACGACTAGACAAACTAGAGAATGAATGGACTGAGTGGAAAAGCCGTCTAGTTCAAGCAATACTGCAAATCACTACTCCCTTGTCATCTGATCCTATTGCTGAGTTATCAGCCGATACCCTTATGGATTTGCAATCTGAAGCCATGGTTGCTTCTGTTATTCAAGAGGTATCAACAGATACACAGAATTTTACCGAGGCCCCATCGGTTGTAGTGGCTGAGCCTTTGCTAGGTGCTGAAAGGGAGGTCCAGGCAGGAACGGGAGCGGCTGAGGTAGTAGCCATTGTTGAAGATGGGAGAGAAAGGGAGATTACAGGTACCCAAGATGCCCAAGCAGCCGTGGACTCGGCTAATCCTGAGACTTCTGTTACTGTTGATATACTGCAACCTCTAGCTGGTGGAATGACAACCAACTCAGCTCCCTAGTTTTATCGACCCCAAATAGAAGGATATGTTTCTTTGACTAGGTAGTTATGAATTTGTCTAAGCCTGATAAAGTAGACGAGCCCCCGGCTAGTGAAACGCTAGCCAATCTTGGCTTCCTAGTTTTATTGACCCCAAATCGAAGGGTCTGTTTATTGTGACCAGGCAGCCGGTATGTGGATGTCATTTATTTATGCGTGTCCAAATCAATGGGTAATATTTCTCCAAAATGTCTATCATTTACATTTCTTTTCCATGCATGTTTATCGTTTAATCCGTATTGCCGGCAACTCGTAGGTTCGCTACGAAGGGTCCTTTCCTAGTTTGGCAATCATTTGCCAATTTTACGATCTTTCATTTCAACCGGCGGGATGATTTTCCAAACTAAGTTTCCTTCGGCAAACCTCTTTAGACTGTATATGTTTGTCGTATGGCCATTTTACGTTTACCGGCTTTGACTATTTCTATGACTGTCAGTCGATTTTCATCCAACTGACACAACTCTATTAAAATGGCCTGCTGATATTCTTCCAAACTTGGAAATTTTGGTTTGGCCATCCGTAATGATATTAACTTCTGAGGATAACACTGCATCTTGACCATAGATTTAGCCGATAGGATGTCATCCCCGTAGTTGTAGAGTTGGTGTTTCTGATTGCCCATTTCATTTAAGACCTGTCTTTGTAACACGTGTTTATTCAAACATTGCACAAACATACACAACACGGGTATTAAATAACACTCAAGTTTTGTACAAGCGTAGAACAAAGGCAAACAAAGCTAGGCGTAAAACTCCTATCAACAGCTCAAATGTTGTTGGCCGCCAGATTTGGTCTTCTGTAGTGGTTCCCCATCTGCGATGCCTCGGCTATCCTTGCCTCAGAACTTAGGGCGGTCAGTCGATGCCAATGTCACGTATGATTTGGGTTTCCTCAACCATTTAAATCCTCCAACATAAGTCATGGTTCGACTAATTATTTTATTTCAAACCCTCACGATGTAAGATTACAGGATTCCTGCGATCCTTTTTCATACTACTCCATGACGGCTATGAAAGCCAAGGGGTGAATAGAGGACAACCTCTACATTCTGAACCCCTGGTTGGAATGGGTTATCATCCGATATGATGATTTCTATCTTGTCTCCTTCCCAAAAGATGAGCTTTTGATGCATGGTAGAAGGAAGGTATCGGTTGGTGTGAATCTAGTCCCTACCCAGCAGAATGGTGTAGGACTGCTTGCCATCTATTACAAAGAAGGCAAACCTGACCATCTTATGACCTACAGTGATTTCTGCTACTAGAATCCCCAATGCTTCAGAGGATTCTCCCATAAAGCTAGCCATTTTCATGTTAGTTGGGATGAGATCCTTCTTTTTTTGTTAAGATCCTTCATGCTAAGCAGCGGCATCACATTCAGTACAGCCCCATTGTCGACAAACACCCGACTAATAATTTTGTCATTAATGTAAGCCTTGACGTAAAAGGGCTTGAGGTGTTTAACCATATCTTCTGTAGATGCACCAAATACGGTGCTCAAAGTGTCCCTAGCCGGGGTATCGGCTATTATTGCCCATTCTGCATCTTCTACACGAACATCACCTTCTAGGCTATCCAGCGCGGAGCGGCTGGCCTAGAACTTACATGGGATTAGGCTGACCATTTTAATATCTGCCCACATCTCATTAACCAGGGATTGGCTAAATAAATCGAGGATGGAGTCCCTTCTTTCATCTAATTCGGCTGACCAGGAACTCATATCTTCCATTTCCTGGAGACAAATGGGGATCGGCTGGGGATCCTCTGACTGAATCCTCTGCACGATCTGTGGGATTGCCTCAGTTAGAGGTCCATCCGGGGCCACGTTCCCTTACCAAGGTTCCTCCATCGGGGTTTTGGTAGGTTGTTCATTCGGCTCTGGTTGACCCGACGTCTCTCCTTCAGGCGACATTGCCACTGATGCCACTGAGTCGAATGCTTGCTCGATAGCCTCGTCTATGGCAGACTCAGAAATCTCCTAATTTTCGGTTGCCTTAGTGTTGGAAATTATATGCAATGTCTGTTTCATCTTACACAAAGCCTTGGTACGTTGCATCCTTCTTTTCTAAGTCTTGAATGTGACTCTTGGTGGTGCCTCTTTCTTTTCGGAAGCCTGATTAACAAACTATTTTCCCTCTTCTGTGTTGGCGGCTGGTTTAATCATTCTCCGGGGTCTCGTCTGGTTCTCATCTTTTGCCATGATACGTAAGGATGAAACACCATCATTTACGTTATACTCGACCACCCACTATTTGGATTTAGGGAGTGGTTCTTCATCTATTCGAGGCATGCTCGGCTACTGGGTGGTTGGCATCCGTACTTCCCCCCCTAGCCTATACCTGACGTCGATAGGGCCCTTCTGAACCTCATGGTTTGTTCCTGAAGTTCTCATTCAACGTCCCTCTAGAATTTAGGGGGGACATGAAAACTGCTGCTAGCTGGCTGCCTGTCATCACGAATGTTATGTAGGATGCCTAACCGATTGAACAAAGAGGTCCTTATGGCCTTCTCCACTTCAGTATGTTTCTTTGGGACCTATACCCTTTTCATCAGCTATTTCCCTTTGGTGTCCCTTGACTCATCGGGCTTAGAAAAAGATACTGTAGATATTGGTACCGTGGGAAAGGGGTCAGTATCAATGGACATTTCAGTCATACTCTTGTTGGCTAGCTTGAACCTCCCCTCTTTGATGCCGTTTCGGATCGCCTTTCTGTAGACCACACAATTAGAAGTAGAGTGACTGTATGAGTTATGCGACTTGCAGTACTTCTTATCTTTGAGTTCCTTGGCAGGTGGAATCCTCTGCCATCAAGCAGCCGGATCTGCTTATCTTTTAGCAGATGATCAAATATCTAATTTGCCTTCGTTATGTCAAATGAGTAACCAACCCTGTCATCAGATGAACTCGTCTCTTTTCCTTTTACGGCTTTCAAGGTTGGGTAAGAGTAAACCTTACCCCTAACAATCTTGGCCACCATTGCGTCTGTCGTGCAGTCGGCTGACTCTGAATCGGACTCATCCACTTCAATGATGGATACCAAGTGGGAGCCTCAATTTTGGCTGGATCTTCTCCGCTCCTTCTCCTGGACGTACTGCTCTATTTGGCTGGCCTTTTCGGCTTACTTGCTCAGGTCAGAGGAGGATTGTCCCACCAACTTCTCATTTAACTGAGGGTGCATATTGTTGATTATCATATGGGTACATTCAGACTCGGGAAAGTGCATGGTGCATTTCCCAACCTTCTTTCTAAATCACTTGATAAAATCGACAGTCCATTCATCGACCTACTGCTTGAGATTCATTATATTAGTCACAGTAACCTGAAGTTGGGGCCAATAGAACCTATCATGGAAGCAACCCTCCATGTCAGCACAGCTCTGTACGAAATCAGGAACCAAAGAGGAGTACCATGCGAAGGCCATCCCCGTTAGAGAGAGAGGGAATAGCTGCAACTTGTGATACTCATTCTGGCCAGCCTCTCCGCATTGGACAGTAAATCTACCGATGTGCTCGATAGTGAAGCCCCTCGGCAAAGGTGTTATCCGATCTACCCAATCAGGGTAAGTCTTCTTATAAACATGTTTGTCCAAAGGTTTCAGTTGGATGTCGAAGTACCTTCGCATGGTATTAGCAATAACTTCCGAGTTTATCAGTTGTGACATCCTCTGCCGATTCTCGATTGGATTCGGCTAGTAGGCGTTCTGCACTGGCGGCCTCATTTATGCACTTTGTTGGATAGGGTTTTAAAGGTTGTAAGTGGTCTGCTTGCCATTACCAATAGGTGGGGTAATGCCCCATTATTGCTGTTGGGTATGGCCACCGAAGCCTGCAACCTGAGCTCCTGGAATGGCTAACGGAGCCTAAGGATAAGGTGGAACAGTATTCCATGGCTGCTCTCATCGGACGTTGGCCATTCTTTAAAATTTTACGCTTTTTGGATTGTATGGATTGGGTACTTGCAATGACTGCTGGAATAGTATTCCACTAAAAACAGCGTCACCAGATAGCCGAGCTAAGTCATAGCCAATGGTCATCGGTTGGCCAACATTGTTCGCCTGCATCGTAGGGTCGTTCGTAGAAACGTACAGCATAACGGGCAGCAATCCAAAGTGTCTTAGAGCCTGAACTGGTCTCCGAGCCATGTTGATCTATCCATACTGTAGACTCTCTTGGTCAAGTGGCACATTTTTCCCCCTAAGGTTCGGTAGAGACCACGCAGTGTGCTGGTTGCCATGCAATTGGGCTTGTATTCCTAGGTGCGCTACCAGCTGCACCTGAGTAGGCACTAGCTGATGCACATGCGGCTAAGGAACAACACCGGGAGTCACGGTCTGATCCTGAATAGCACCGCTCATCAGAGGGATGGCAGAACTAACTAAACATTCTCCTGGGTGCATTCGGTTGGTTTCCATCTCCCTCGCTTGTTGAACCTCATTATGTACCATCGACTTCACAATGTCAACCAACTTCTTAGAAACATGGTACATAATATTGTGGATGCCTAAGTCGATCTGTTGTCTAAAAAAATACGTGGTCATTATGGTTGGACCTTCAGATTGGCTAGATTCTTCCACATATTGGGTTGATGGAGGAAGTGGAGGGGTATCAACCGATGTAGGCATACCCGAGGAGGATGTTGGTTCGTTGTTCCTTCTGGGAGGATTTTGGTTAGGATGTGGACTGGACTCGTGGTTCATTTTCTTACCGGACCTTAGGCACATACGCTATGAATGATCCTGACCTGGAGAATCAAACTTTTCTATTAATTCACCTATAGTCCCACTAGGCGTGCCAAATTTGTTACCATATAAAGTATTTGCCATTTTATCGGCTGACGAAATTGGATGACAAATTGATTCCTTAACTAAGAGATTTGGGCTGGAAACAGAATTCTAGTTTCTAGCAATGGGTTCTCCAACTACTCCAGAAAGAGTTAGGATGGTGGGTGAGTAAACTAAGAGGTAATAAACATGAATGTAGCTGAGTACAGTAAAGTAAAATATAAAGATAAAAGTAAAGAATAAAGATAGATAGAAATTGAGTTGTTTAATTGATTGTGTGTATAAACAAAGAATGATCCTATTTATAGTATAAAAAAGAGGAAAAAATTATACAAAGTGTCCCTCCCCCATGTCAGCCATCAAGTAACCCACTAAGTTCAATGGCCGACTATAGGGGAGGTGGTGCCGATTTTCTCGTCCTCTACTCCTCTTTCTCGGATAATGGCCCTTTCTTTTAGTTGTTGTTGGTCATTATCGCTTTTAGGGGTCCGAAAACCCTTTTGACTTGGTCGTTGAGGCATCTGTATCTGAGTGGGTCCTAGTCGTACCTCTAACTAACAACTTGGCTAAGATGCCTTAGTAGCCGATGACATTCTTATAGTCGAGGGCTAGGAGTAAATTCAGCTCTGGAACATTTCGGCTGTCATTGAATTGGCTACATTAAATTACTTTTGAGTGTTAACAACCTAATCTTCAAGAAAACAACCATAGTTTGAATAAAGATAAATTCAGAGTTTTCAACAAAAATGACAGTGTATGTTTGGGTCTTAACCTTTTAGAACAATCCAAATTCTCTGGCCAATCTGCGGTTAAGTTCCTTCATTTCTCTCACTTTTTCTTAATTAAGCTAAAGAAATTCCTCATATGTATATAATTGCTTGCCTTCTTTTTCTTATTTTGATACAGAGAGCAAACCTATACACATATTAACAGTGAGAAAGAAGTGGTCGCAAGGAGTGCAACTGATAGTTGATGAGTACATGAAGAAGCTCAGGCATTTTGAGCACCAAGCGGTGTAGTCATGGGCGACGAAGGCCCATTGGGTCATTGAAATGAACCTTGCATTCGCCATTGAAATGAAATTTTTGACATTTGAAAGTATCAGGTTCTGGAGTCTAAAGGGTTTAGGCTGATAGTTGTGAACGCTAAGTTGGAGGTTTGGAGACAGACTCTGGACTCTAAAGGGTTCAGGCTGAGTAGGACCAAAACATAATATTTGGAGTGGAAGTTCAGTGACGGTAGTGACCTTGAGACATGCGTGGAGGTGAGTTTTGGTACCCAGGTCATCCAAAGAAAGGGAGATCCAAGTATCTCGGATCTATTATCCAATGAATGGAGAGATTGATGACGATGTCACACATTGTATTGGGTCAGGGTGGATGTAATGGAGGCTCGCATATGGAGTATTGTTCGATAAAAAGGTTCCACCAAAACTTAAAGGCAAGTTCTATAGGGTGTTGGTTACACCGACCATGTTGTATGGGGCAAAGTGTTGGCCGGTCAAGACTTTGTACACCCAAAAGATGAAAGTTGCGGAAATGAGGATGCTAAGATGGATGTGTGGGAATACAAGGAGGGATATAATTAGAAATTATGATATCAGGGACAGAGTGAGAGTGGCCTCGGTGTAGGATAAGATGCGAGAAGCTAGATTGAGATGGTTTGAACACGTGCAGATGAGAGACATAAATGCCCCAGTGCGTAGGTGTGAAAGGTTGGCTATGGATGGGTACATGAGGTGTTGAGGTAGGCCGAGGAAGTACTGGGGAGAGGTGATTAGACGGGATATGGCGCAGTTGCAACTCACTGAGGACATGACCTTAGATAGAGGGTTATGGAGGACATGTATTAGGGTAGAAGGATAGTAGGTAGTCCAACGTAGTCCTACCGACGCTTACAAACTCAGTATCCGGTAGTTAGTAGAGAATTGGAGTTCCAAAATACTCCAGTTACTGTTGTTAGTGATATGGCAGTTAGTGGATTCGGGTTTCATGGTGTGGTTATTGAATCGCCGGTTCATTCAGTAAATTTGAGTGATCTTTCTCCGGTTCAAGTTGGGGAGGTTTTGTTAGCTTCTAAGAAGAGGATTGAACAGCTTCGGCATTGTGAGTCTATTAAGTATGTTCAGGTAAATCAATTTGTCTATTTTTTAGTTGATTAGGTATAGAGATAATGATAAAAAAAAACACCTGTAAGTATCACATGTTTTCTACCTTAAGTATGAAAAACTATTTTTCAAAACACTCCTCGACTTGTAGCTTATAGTGCTGAAAACTCACAAACAAGTGATACTTCATATGTGATTTTGGCCATTATCTCTTATTTTTTAAAATTTTCCAATTAATTCTTTCAATTATCCACGTGGAGTGCCATTTGACACCATTTTTAAACACACACAAAACAAAACAGAATGTACACCACGCCCTATCAAATGTTAGTCGAGGTGTGCTTTAACAAATAATTGGTGATAGATTAGGTAGGAAAGCAAACACCTGATAAGTCAGGCAGAAACTCACAAAAAAATAATATTGAGGTATGTTTTTTACCATTATCTCATATCTATATTCCTTCCTTGTTTTTTTTTTTGCGAATTTAAAGTATACTTTCCATACGAGTTTAAAAATTTCATAGACTGTCAATCCCTTGAGGGACGTCATTATGGTTAACAGCTTTTCAATAAGTATCTAGATTATGCTACTATGCCCAAGAGCTTGTGATAAATAACTCACCGTTCATTTTATGTGAACTGGTTGATTGGCATGATATATTATTCTGAGTTTGTATTTTAAGTGACAGGAGAAAAGCAATGTAGCATTTGAATGAAGTCTGTTTGATAGGGTAAATAGCTAACTATCACATTTGACTGTCAATTTGAACCCTTCAATGAAAGAACACTTGAAACTAATGGTGGCCAACGGGGCGGGGCGGCCCGGTCCCAACCCCACCCCACTATAAAAAAAATTCGGTACCGGGACTCGAATCGGGACGGGACCTGGGCTCGTCCCGCCCGAGCCCGGCCCGCCACAGTCCCGCCAACCCCGACCCGCCCCGATCCCGCCCGACCCCTCCCCTTTGCACAAAATAATTGTTGCACCAACGGCCATTTTATATTTTGGCCATTGTGCAACGGCCATTTTGGCCTCCCCTACCCCCTTAATATTTATTTTTACCCCTAAGTTATTATATTTACACTTTAACTCAATTTTCCAACTATAAATACCTCATTTTCTCTTCATATTTCTCACAAATCTTCCTACAATCTTTCTAATCTCTCAATCTATCTCTCTACAAGTCTACATTGTCTACTAAATATTCAATTTTATTTATTCATTTGGGACTTCAACTAGCTTGAGGATCTTTCATCGAGCAAAGTTTCAATTTTCAATCTCTCGATTACACGTCGACGTTACGTCAGCGTTTGGTACATTCGTTCCTTCATTAAATTATTATTGTTTCTTTATTTTATTTAGCGCACTTAATTTTATTTACTTTAATTATTTATTTGTACAATAAAAATAGAAGGATTGAAACGTATGATTACGGGTAAGGATAAGAGTCAGGATTTTTCTAGTAGGGGTAACAAGGGCAAGGGTACTTCTTGTAGTCATCCTATTTCTAGATAGGATGATTTGGTTGATACTGAATTTTTTCCTGAAATACCATTAGATTTAGACGATGAGATATTTTCTGAAATTCAGCAAGACTTTAATTTAGAAGATAATCTAGATAACACACCCACTAATGTAGATGACACACCCACTAGTGCATCTCCAACTGGAACGCCTCATATTCCCCTTAGTATGAGACAAGGCCCAACAAACAAAAATTAAAATCGGATGCATGGAAATTTTTTGATAGGGACGAAGACAATCAAGTAGTTAGATGTCTAATTTGTAAAAATATTTTTAAATTTAAGATGGGAAAAGGTCAGGGTGGGACGACGGGTTTATTCCTCAATGAAGAAGGACGTGAAGACTTACTGAAATATTGGAGGGAGAATGAGAAGACATTTTCGACACTATCAAAGATGGTCCAAGATGTGTTAAACATTCAAGTGTCATCAACAGCGTCTTGAAAGCGCTTTTTCGGCCGGCAGATTTCAAATAGGAGAGCATAGACACTCATTAACGGAGACAGCTTGGAGATTGCAGTATTATTTAGAGATTGGATACGAGCGGAACGGAGAAGGTGCGGTCAGCCGGAGATCAACAAAGAAAAAGATGAAAACTACAATGAAATCTTATCCGACGGAGGTGGAAGCGACGTCGAGCAATTTGACCAACAAATATCAACTCCAACTGAAGAACCACAAGAAATTATATAGAAACTAGAAAATATGTTTTTAAATGTGTAATTTTTTTTAATTGCAACTTTACTATGTTATTTGCAACTTTCAACACCACAAAGTTGCAATTTTGACAATTGTATTACAAAAAATCATATTTCTATTAAATAATATAAGAGGCACAAAAACAGTCTTGGAATGTTTTTATTACACTATCTTGTTTATATGTTTTTAAAAAAAATTAAGTGCAAAAAAATTATATATATCCGGAAAAAACCCGATCCCGACCCCGTCCTGCCCCGACGCGATAATATCGGTCCCTTTTTCCAACAGGACCGGGACCGGGACAGGACATCGGAAAAACCCGCCAGTCCCGCCGGGTACCGGCCCCGCGCTACCCGTCCCTCCGAGATCCGCCCCGAACCCGTCCCGTTGGCCACCCCTACTTGAAACTTGTAAATGGTGTAGCATATTTGTGGTATCAAACTGAACGTCCCAATTATAGTCCATTTTAGATAACTGGATATGTTCTCTTTGTTAGCTGCTAATTGTTATTACGAACTTGATTCCTGTTCTCTGAATACTCTAAAATATGTACTCCTTATTGGAAATCTTATGGAAAATACTTGATCACGAACACTTATAGGGAATTCTCCAAAGCTTGAGGCATGTTCGAAGACATTGTTCTTAAGAATATTTCACCCGGTGTAGGTGTACCCCCAGGATTCAACAAGATCCTCTAGTACAAAACTAGAAGCCAAAATCTAACAAAAATTTAATAAAAAAAAATCCAGCACACATAATATATGAGAGGAAGAATGTTTGGCTCTATATTTTCTGTCATTGAAGTGAAAAGCACCATAGAAATTTATAGATGAGAAATCATATAATGAGAGGTTGAATCCACTAAATGCTACAACGAACAAATGCCAATAAAGAGAAAGGAATAAATAGCAATAATGAGAGGAAATAATAGTCTGTAGAAGAGTCAAAAGAAACGTTAGAGACAATGATAAAATTATCTCATTAACTCCCATTTAACACAATCAATTGAATAACAAAATTCATTTCTAATGAAGAATTGAAAGGCTTTGAATAGAAAGATATATCATCATGTTGTACCTTTTGAGATACCACAAATTTCTAACAATTCCCCATATATCTCAAAAGGAAGAAAAGAAGAAACAAAACATTTTGCTGGGTTTCTACATATGAGTACAATGCCTTGATTCTAGTGTCGCGTAGACTATGAACCAGATCTAGATAAAATAAGATTAAACTTACATAATAATTGATGAAGTTTAGAAACTTCTATGAACCAAAAATTATTTTGTAAGCCTAGGGTCTTATTTTGGAAGGTTTGGGTCTTTGGGAATTATGGAATGGGTTCATTTTGCTAAGTAGGTCGGATCAAATGATGGGTCGGGTTTAATTGTTAGCAAATTTAAATTAAGAGAAATAAATATTCATATAGGTCTCACGCAGGATAATAAAGGTGGGGACAAGGGAATTAACAGAGCAGGAGTAAATATATACCCAAAGTTGGGTAGTAAAAGTAGATATATCAAAAAAGTATAATGAAGGGGAAAATATAACTTTTTTTAAGAGTACAGAGGAAAATCTGATCCTTTTCCAAAAAATAAATTATTCTAAGTTGTGTATTCGAGAAATTGTCAAGCTTCATGGGACCCCAATGTCCATTATTTTAGACCATGATGCTCAGTTCAGAGCACACTTTTGGAAGTCTTTTAATAAAGGATTGGGTAATAAGGTGAATCTCAGCACATTTTTTCATCCTCAGACAGATGGCCAGGCAGAGCGTACTATTCAAACCCTGGAGGATATATTGAGGGCATGTGTTCTTTATTTTAAAGGTAATTGGGATGATCATTTGCCTCTTATTGAATTTGCTTATAATAACAGTTATCATGACAGTATCCAGATGGTACCGTTCGAAGCTCTGTATGGGCGAAGGTGTAGATAGCCAATTGGTTGGTTCGAAGTTGGTGACGCAGCATTGCTAGGACCAGACTTGGTCCATCAGCCTATGGAGTAAGTCAAGTTGATTCAAGAGAGTTTGAAAATAGCCCAGAGTCGTCAAAAGTCCTATTCGGATATGAGGCATAGAGACTTGGAGCTTCAAGTTGATGATTGGATATTTCTGAAAATATCACCTATGAAATGTGTCATGAGATTTGGGAAGAAAGGGAAGCTCAGTCCCAGATATATTGGACCATACAGGATTTTAAGCAGAGTTGGCCAAGTGGCTTATAAACTTGAATTGCCACGAGACTTAGTTGCGGTTCATCCAGTGTTTCATGTAACCATGTTTAGAAAGTGTGTGGGAGACCCGTAGTTGGTTGTCCCTACCCACTCCATCACAATTAAGGATGGTTTGATCTATGAGGAGATTCCAGTGGCTATTTTGGATCGTCAGATTTGAAAGTTGAGATTTAAGGAAGTTGCCTCAGTAAAAGTGCTATGGAGAAGTCAGAGTATTGAAGAGGCTACTTGGGAAGCCGTAGAAGACATGAAGTACAAATATCCGCATTGAATTGATGAACAAGCAAAAAATGTTGAAGGTAACTAACCTTTACATACGTTCCTTTTATCCATTTCAATAATTCATTTTATTATTCAGTTTAATATTCAGTTCAGTATTTAGTTCAGTGTTCGTTTCAATATCCATCTTAGTATTAATGTATTCAGGACAGTTCAGTATTCTCATGTTTCCTTCAGTCACGTTTAAGGTCCAGTCTCATTTTTAATCATCTGGAGGGATATTGTAACACCTCATACCTTCAAACTAAGCCTTATTCATTATTCACGAGTGTAGGACACCAAAACGGGGAGTTTACATGGGAAAACCATGTTCCGCTCTGCAGAAGAAATTTGACGGCAGGAAGTACGGACCGTCAATTGTTCGATGGCCTGTCAAAGTGAACCGTCAATTTCACTTTTGAAATTGATGGCCTGTTAGTTAATTTTATGGACCGTCAAACATTCGACGACCCGTCAATCTTCTCCGTCTCTTAAATTCCAGATTTCACCACTCTCTGGAAATCTTTAGAAATGATGGTCAGATTATACGGACCGTCAATCTGGACCGTCAAAATATTGTTGGCCCAGACTCAGACCGTCAAACATTCGACGGACCGTCAAATTTCCCCTGACAACAAACAGTATAAATACAACACTTGATTCTAAAAATTAGTTTTCATATTCTCAAACCCTAGAACGAAGGCTCTCTCTTCCCAACATCTCCTACACCAAGGTAAGCCTTTTTTACGCGATTCTATGTGATTCTAACGTAATCCTAGTGAATTCTAAGTAGAATTCAATGTTCTTAACCTAGGGTTTTTCAAGATAAATCCAACTTAAGACTCAAGGTGAGCTTTGGATTTCTACTCCAAAGTTCAGAATTTTAAGATACATATTGTAGTGATTAAGGTATGTAGAGCTTCTATCTATGTGTGGAAACATCTTTAATCATCCTCACACCTCGTTCATCGAGATTACTGCGAATTACTTCAGAATTTGATATTTATGCCCTAGTTCATGAAAAGACTAGAATGTCCATCCTCAAGATTATAAATTCATAGTTGTTCATAATTATCACTTTGATTATTGTGAACTCATCGCGTAATCAATATAGACTTGCATTTGATATCCACGAGTCTTAGTTTAGAATAGTCAGCATGTTCATAAATTAGTTAAAGCTTCAGTACTCATAATCAGTTCATGAATTCATGTTCAATAATTCATATCAGTATATTTCAATATTCCAGTATCATGTCGAGCACCTATATTTTTGGGTCCAAGGCCACAGATATATTTGGGACCAAGGCCACAGTTTATATATACGTATATTTGGTTCCGAAGCCATAGATTTGTGCACACATATTGGGCCTAAGGCCACAACTATTATTTTTTATTATTTCAGGTAAACAAGTGACTCTCCATTTCAGTCCAGGAAGTATTCTTATTATTTGCTTCCTTGTTTAGTTATCACGTATCAGTTATCAGTTTCAGATTAATTACAGTATCTGTTTATTTATTTAGGTTGCCCCTTTTCCCGAGCACCCCACGGTTATTTATTCTTTTAGTTGCTTTACATACTAGTGAAATTCAAATGTACTAATGTCCCTTTGCATAGGCCCTGCACTTCAAGGTGCAGGTGTCAAGTTTCAGGACGACGGATCTGCTCAGTAGAATTTCTTGAGTATCAATTTCTTAGTGAGCCCCTTCTCATTCGGGGTGTCAATCTCTTATTTCATGATTTTGTTTTTATTAGTAAAGGCATACCATGGCCTTGTCCCGGTACACAGATTTGCACTCATGTTTTAGAGGTTTCATAGACTAGACTAGTTCAGTATATCAGACATGTCAGTATTTACTACTTTCTGACTTGATATATTTTCATTTTTTCTTCTGCTATGATTATTTTAGATTATAAAGTATTATGTTTTGCATGTTTTAAATCATTACTATAGTATGTTTTGATACCCATGTTGATTCAGTAGACATGTGGTTCGCTCGGTCACATGCAGCCAGACACAGAGTGTCGTGTCTCTCCTAGGCCATGGTTCGTGGCGTGACACATGGTTTCACCCCAATAACCATGACTTAGGTCTGAGTTAGACAATAAAAAAATTATCATTTTCGTTAAGACACGATTTTTTTGTTCGGCTACACCATTTTGTTGTGGTGTATATGGTGTCGTCACTTGATGCACAATACTAATGGTTTGGAAAAATGTGGGATTATAATATTCCCCTCCCCTATCGATAGAGATGGCAGTGGATCCTGGACCCGGTCTGGATCCGGTAGATCCAGATCCGTTTTATAGGATATGGATCTTCAAAATTTAGACCCGACGGATCTGGATCGGACCCGGATCCATTTCTGATGGATCAGATCTAGATCTGAATCTTGTATTTGAAATCCGTATCCGGTCCAGATCCGATCCGTGGATCCATTTTTTATTAAATATATTCATAACCTAGAATGTAATTTTATAAGTATTTTCTTAAAATTGCTAAGCACATTCTTGCAAGTTTAATTCTCAAAACAAGTTTAATTTATCCCCGCGTTAACTCAAAATCCAAAAAATAAAGAGGTAACTTCGATAATAAAATCAATGTTATATTAGTGAATGACTAACATCTCCATAGACAAGTAGTTAAAAATATATTCACTTCATTTGTGAAGATTTCAAGCACATGCAAGTTCTGCATTGTGGAAATACTAGTCAGCATTTTCCACAACTATTGTCATTGTCCAACATTTTCAATTAATAACTCACAATCAAAACGAGACAACGAACAAAATATCTCATATGAACATTTCAAAATTGAAACACAGTAAATTGTTAGCTAAGTATAAATCGTTTGTCAGTTCAAAAAAAAAATCTTAGCAAGGCAAATTTTTTTACATGTGGATCCAGATCCGATCCGATGGATTCAGATTTGGATCTGATTTTTATAGACCCGATAGATCTGGATCCGGATCTGAATTCAGGTATGAAAAATGGATCTGTATCTGGATCTAGTAGGATCCGGTCCAGATCTGATCCGTTGCCATCCCTACCTATCGGTCTTTAGACACTTAACGGAAGATTGAAATTGCAATTCAACCTCAGTTTTGTAAATTTTAAAATTTTCTAGTGCTTCATCTTTAGAATCTATATATAATATAAAGCTAGGAATAGACAATCATATGTGGCACCGCTCTATGGCCAATGATCATATTTATCTTTTTTTCCTTTTTTTGATTTTTTTCCTTAATATTTTGCATTAATCAATTTGTTTAAAAATTTAAAACTCATATTTGTTACATCTAATTAATTATAGTTCATGAGTTACAAAAAACCTTCATCTATTTACATTCTCTACTTATTAAGTTGTCTCCTCAACTCCCTTCTACGTAATTCATATGGCTGAACCTATCTATAAATAACAATCACATATGGGAAATGCTCATTTCCGTTTTTTACCTTAGTTGAAAATTTTGTTTGAGGCTTTTTGCAATATCTAAAACACAGTAAATAATTTCTTGGTTCTTGAATGTGAACTACTAATTCATCCAGAGCACTATTTTCTTATCCTAAACGGAACAACCATTGGTTTCTTCCATGATTGGCTAATCCGCTGAGAAATTTTTTTGATAGGACATGACTTTTGGTCCTAAAGATGCAAAGTGGTAGCTAAGAGTTTACTACATTCTCTATGTCATTGTAACTGGTAATTACTTTTTTCAATAATTATATTGTTTCCAGATGTTGTTTGTTTTGTTCTGTTCTCTTATTTGGTATATGTAATCTTATTTATTCTATTTTTATTTTAACGATTCATCGAAGTGTTATGCTTGGCTGATAATAATAATTTTCAATTGAAGTTAATTATTATTTTTTTTGCTTCATTTTGTTTTAGGATCTAGACGTGAAACTTTCTACCTTGATATTTAATAGATATGAATATTAAAAGCAACTTTGTCAAGGTTTATAATTTCTGATATCAGTTGTCTTCTTGAATATTTGTAATTATTTTTGGTAGTTTGACATTTACTTGCTTTTGGTTCTCTAGACTGAGTTTTGGTGAAGAGATCAATATCGTGAAAAAAGCTATTTGATGAACTGTCACGACCGCAAATCACTAAGTCGTGAGGGCACCTATCATTTTCCACTTCGGTAGAAGAACTCTTCCATTAATCAACAATTCAATCAATAGTTAAAGTAAATTAAGCGGAATAATATAAAATCTAACTCATACCATAAATCTAAAAGTGCAAAATATACGAATACGAATACAACCCCCAAAGGAACGTGGTCTGAACAGCACTTGCTACTACCAAAATATACGAGTCTAAATAATATATAGGATCAATTGGAAATACTGTTTCAGAAGTCAAAGTAAAGACAATAATAGGGAAAGAGTCTCCGAGAAGCGGATCGTCCAGCAAGCTCACCCTAAAGACTCAGCAGCAGTAGCCTCAGATCAATCGCGAGGAGAAGAGGTAGAGCCAGTCACATACTCTGCATTTAGAAAAGAACGCAACAAGGTAGTATCAATACAAACACTATATACCGGTAGATATCATAGGCCGACAACAGTTAGCTAACATATGTATAAGAAAGACGTTGAAAGATAGACATGCTCACAATCAGCTAAAAGTAATATCACAGTCCAAGAATAATCCACCAAGTATAGGAAATCGAGTTAGGATCCAAATATATTAATGAATCATGAATAAATGTGCAATGCAATGCAATACTGTGGCCACATGAAATATCTGTAAATAAATGTTGCAGGCGAAATATGTCATTATCCCAGCATTCATGACCCATGGGGGACCAGCGACGTCCATGTACCAGTCATTCTGTATCACACAACCTAGAATGACTCCTTCACCAAACACCCCGCTAGCCACTCCATATCACACAACATAGATATGGCTACACAAAATAGTATGCCATATGAATCATAGATGTTTCCTTCCCATTTATCACTGTCACGCCAATAACCAGTCATATCAATATATCATCAAAATGAGGATGAATGCGCAATGACCAATATCTAGTGTAACATACCAGTTCCCAGTTGTGCCACACAAGGACACTTATCATAATATCAGTATCATATTAACTCATTTCCTCTATTCATGAACATGGCAAAATGAGTGAAATGCAACTACATCACAAATGAGTCATGTCATTACGTACATGTCAAGTAACCACAAAGAGGCAACAAATAATAATCAGTCAACTATAGCCAACCTAAGTAATTCATCTTAACTTCATACCCGAAGTCTTACATTCTTTCTCCAACATAATCTAACTACACACACATTTCGCTAATCGATGTCTAACCAGAAGGTAAGCCATAACCTACCTGGATGCCGAGTGGGAGTCCCAACGAGTCACACCTGAGCCTTGCCCTTTCGAGGATCACGGTCATACTCGAAGTCTAAGTTAGAACAAATAATTCACAACATCCACAACATCGTACTAGTCCTTGGAATCTAAACTGAATAGGGGGGAAAAGGGGACAAATGGATTGTGGGGGTAAAATAGTTATTTTAAAAGTGAACTATGAATTCAACGTTCTAGGAGTCCAATCCTACTAATCAATTTGCTAAATCAACTCAACATTAGGCCTATTTCATCTTACAAGTAAAACTCCTAATTTTGGGTATAAACCCTAGTTTCCAACTCAATTCTACCAATAATAATGGAAGATTAATGCTTAACAACTATTAATTAGCGAACCCCAAGCTTAGAATAGTAAAACACATCAATCAATTTTCATTTTAAAGCTTAATCATCAATCAAACTCTAACCAGATTGATTTTTTCTTCCCCAATTAGATTCTGTGTTATTAACACCATTTAATCAACTTAAAGAAACTAAAAAAAGGGTAATACGAGGTTAAGGAAGCTTACCAATGGAACAAATCACTTGAAATTACATGGAGTCGCACTAAGAGTGGTTTGGAGGTGTATTTTCAAAATGAGGAAGTGTAGGGTTTTAATGACACTTACAAGAATTCGGGAATCTCGGCATCCGCTACAACCGAAGTCTAACCAGAAGGTAAGCCATAACCTACCTGGATGTCGAGCGGGAGTCCTAACGAGTGATACCTGAGCCTTTCCCTTACGAGGATCACGGTCGTACTCGAAGTCTAATATTTTTGAAGTCTAAGTTAGAACAATAAATTCACAACACCCATAACATCATACTAGTCCTTGGAATCAAAACCGAATAGGGAAAAAGGGGGGAAGGGCTTGTAGGGGTAAAACGGTCATTTTAAAAGTGAACTATGAAATTCAACGTTCTAGGAGTCCAATCCTACTAACGAATTTACTAAATCAAATCAACATTATACCAATTTTATCTTAGAATCAAAACCCCCAATTTTGGGTATGAATCCTAGTTTCCAACATTCAATTCTACCAACAATAATAGAAGATTCAAGCTTAACAACTATTAATTAGTGAACCCCAAGCTTTGAATAGTAAAATTCATCAATCAATTTCCATTTTTAAGCTTAATCATCAAACAAACCCTAACTAGGTTGAACTCTTCTTCCCCAATTAGATTCTATGTTATTTCCACCATTTAATCAACTTAAAGAAACTAAAAAAGGGTAATACGAGGTTAAGGAAGCTTACCAATGGAACAAATCACTTGAAGTTACTTGGAGTCGCACTAAGAGTGGTTTGGAGGTGTATTTTCGAAATGAGGAAGTGTAGGGTTTTAATGACACTTCCAAGAATTCTGGAATCTCATCGCCCGCTGCACCAGACCCTCATCCGTGGTTCAACCCGCACATGCAGACCCAAGAAAAAATCCAAAAATCTCACTGCAATGATCCCTTTCCACTGGGGCGCACTAAGGCCCGCCCCAGCAAGTACACTAGCAAACCAGAAATTTCATGCTTCTACAAATTCAACCCGAAATTCGACAATCACCCGAGACTTCCCCGATACAAAATAGATATGCACACATATGTAAAAACATGCTACAGACTCACTCGCGGTCGCAGAATTTCCATCGGATGTCAATTTTTACAGGGCAACCCCCAACGGGCTAAACTAGTTTTCTAACTAATAGCCAAAATGCTCCTGATGGCCTTGGGAATCAAACTAACTATCCCACCAAGTCATAAATGACCCTCTGGACCTCACATAATCGACGGAATTCAAAAAAAGTTCCGTTTACACAGAAGTCAACTATTGGTCAACACTTTCATAATTTAAAGTTCTAATTTCTCAACTTCTACTAGAATCGTCTGATAACTTCAGAATCTGAGTTAACGGAATTAGAATAGTAAAAGTATACGTAATGACAGAGCATATCATTACATCAGATACCAATTAAACAATTGTTCGTCCTCGAGCCACAAAGAAAATAAAAGGGGAGAAAGTACCTGAGTCAACAAATAACTGAGGATATCTGGTACACATATCGGACCCAATCTCCCAAATAGCCTCCACGATATATCGATTCTTCCATTGAACTTTTATGGAAGTTATCTCCTTTGTCCAAAACTTCCTAACTTAATTATCTAAGATCGATATAGGCACTTCTTCATAAGATAGATTCTCATCAAGCAACATTGAATCGCAACGAATGATAAATGACCTGTCTGAATGGTACTTCTTCAACATAGAAATGTGGAAAACCGGATGAACTCCCGATAAGGGATTGCCGACTTACCCATTCAGTGACTTTCGCACTGGATGTTCCCAAAATTTCTTGTTCAAATTCGGGTGTCTCCTGATCAACAAAAAATTTGAAATCTGTTGATATAACCCGTCGGGTGGCAAAGCCAACTCCTAAGCAACAACACAAACACGATGGAGAATCTCAAATGGACCAATATATCTTGGACTCAACTTGCCCCTCTTTCCAAAACGCATCACACCCTTCATGAGTGATATCTTTAGAAGAGCCTGCTCACCCTTTATAAACTCTAAGTCTCGGACCTTTCGATCCGCATACATCTTCTGTCGACTCTGAGTTGCCAGAAGCTTTTCCAGAATAAGCTTCACTTTGTCCAATGATTCTTTCAACAAATATGTGGCCCATGGTCAAACCTCAAAAGCATCAAATCATCCAATAGGAGAACAACACCTCCTACCATACAAAGCCTCAAACGGAGCCATATCAATGCTGGAATTGTAGCTATTATTGTACGTGAACTCAGACAAGGGTAAGAACAAGTCCTAATGACCACCAAAGTCAATCACGCATGCTCTCAACATATCCTCGAGCACCTGAATAGTCCTTTCGGATTGTCCATCGGTCTGGAGATGAAAAGCGGTACTAAGATCCAATTGAGTACCCAACTCTGCCTATAATGTCCGCAAAAATGGGAAGTAAATTGAGGGCCTCAATCAAAGATAATAGAAATAGGAACACCATGCAACCGCACAATCTCACGAATGTAACTCATAGCTAACTTCTCCGTATTGTAAGCAACCTGAACTGGAATGAAATGTGCAGACTTAGTCAGCCTATCCACAATTACCCAAACTGAATAAAACTTGCCCAAGGTCTTCGGAAGACATATAACAAAATCCATGACGATCCTCTCCCACTTCAACTCGGGAAGGGGCATCCTCTGAAGTATACCACCGGGTCTCTGATGCTCAAATTTAACCTGTTGACAATTCATATATCAAACCACAAAATATGCAATATCTCTCTTCATCCGACTCCACCAGTAGTACTGTCTCAAATCGCGGTACATCTTAGTAGCACCAGGGTGGTTGGAATATTTGGAACTATGGGCCTCCTCTAATATCACATGAATAAAATCACCAACACGAGGAATGCAGACACGTCCCTTGATCCCCACAACCCTCTCACTATCAAGCACGACCTCTTTGGCTTCACCACACAACACCTTGTCCCAAATATTTCATAACCGAGGATCCTCAAACTGTCGAACCCTAATATTTTCCAAGAGAGACGACCTCGCCTCAACACATGCTAAAACTCTGCACGGATGTGAAAGGTCCAATCGTACAAAACTGTGAGACAGAGTTTGAACCTCCATGGCTAAAGGAATCTCATAAACAACCAATCGAGCCTGACTACCCATACTCACTTTCTTGCGACTCAAGCCATCAGCCACCACATTCGCCTTGCCTGGATAGTAAAGTATAGTGATATCGTAATCCTTAAAAAGGTCCATCCATCTATCCTGCCTAGAATTTAGATCTCTCTAAGTGAATACATGTTGTAGGTTGCGATAATCGGTAAACACCTCACAGTGGATCCCATATAGATAATGCCTCCAAATCTTTAAAGTGAATACCACAGCTAACAACTCAAAATCATATGTAGGGTAGTTCTTCTCATGAATCTTCAACTTCCTAGAAGCATAGGCAATGACCTTGCCCTCCTGCATCAATACCATGCCCAAACCAATACGGGATGCATCACAATAAACCGAGATATCCTTACCCTCTACGGGTAATGCCAAGATCGGAGTCGTAGTCAATAAATTCTTGAGCTTTTGAAAGCTCTCCTCACAAGCATCATACCACTAAAAAGGAACCTCATTTTGAGTCAATCTATTCATATGCGATGCAATAGAAATAAATCCCTTCACGAACCGACAATAATAACTGGTCAATCCCACAAAGCTATAAATCTCAGTCATGGTACTAGGCCTTGGCCAATCTCTAACAACCTCAATCTTCTTAGGGTCAACCATAATCCCTTCCTTTGTCACCACATGGCTCAAGAATTCCACAGAATCAAGCTAAAACACACATTTTGAAAACTTGGAATAAAGCTCCTTTTCTATCAACAACCTGAGGACAATCCTCAAATGCTGCCCATGCTCTTCCTTGCTCTTCGAATATACCAAGATATCATCGATGAAAACAATAATGAAGGAATACAAATATGGCTTGAAAATGCCATTCATCAAAGTCATAAACGTTGTCGGGGCATTTGTAAGCCCAAATGACATCACAAAGAACTCGTAGTCACCATAACGAGTCCTAAAGGTCATCTTCAGAATATCCTCAGCCCGAATCTTCAGCTGGTGATAGACTAAACTCAAGTTAGTCTTTGAAAATACCGAAGGACCATAAAGTTGGTCGAACAAGTCATCGTTATGAGAAATAGGGAACATAAAGTGAAAGAACAAGACCACTGATGAACCTATGGACTCTCTCAGCCTATGTTGGAACCAAGTGTGATGAATACCGAGCCAGAAACAAGAATCTAGACTCATACTCAGCAATTGACATACCCCTCTGTCGCAAATGAGTGAACTCATGCCTGCATTGATATCTCAAAATATGAGGCACGTACTTCTCTAGAAAGACCTGGAGAAACTGAACCAACGTAAGTGGAGGTAAACCAGCTGGCTTTGCTCTTAATAAAGTACCTCCACCAGGTCTTCGCATCATCGCAAAGCTAAAAAGATACATAGTCCACACCATAGGACTAAACAATCTCCATCTTATACAACCTATCATGCATGTCACTGATAAACTCATATGCATCCTCACTGCAGGTACCATGAAACCTGCCGGCTCTATCTTCAAGAACCTACCAATGAGCTCCTAATCTCTGAGTGTCAAATCCTGAGTTGCTACCAGCTTAGGAACGCCTTCAGGGGTTGAAAAACCATCTATACTTGGGGCTATGGAAGCATCAGGCTGCATCCCCATTTGTTTGTCCCTGCTCGAGAGTATGCAACCCTACCCTGGTATGAAATCCACTAGGAATGACACCGCTCATGGCCTGCTGGGCATCAAGGTGCAATAATATATGGGCCAGTGTGTCCTGAAGTGTTGGGTCGGATATAGCCTCGGGGTGAGTCTGGTTTGGTCCCAAACCTCCCCCATCTACCTTCTCTGTCGCAGGCTCACACTCGGGAGAAGCTGAGCATGCTTGTCTCTGTCCAGTTGTAGGAGCCTTGCCCTTGGTTGGTGTAGCACCGCGACCTCTAGCTCGGCGGTGCCCTCTCGCTCATCCTCATCCTCGATCGCCGGCCCCAACAACAAAGGGCTCAGGCTCACCGTCTCTCGAAGATCAGCTCGTGTCATCACCATCTGTGAGAGAATATAAATGAATCAGATACCAATTTAAATGTTCCAGATACAGATTTGAATAAAGTAGCGCGAAAGAATGAAGAAATTTGAAATTTCCTAAATGTACCATAACCTCTTGCAGATAAGTACGGAGCTCATCATACCTATCCGCAAGACTCTACTAGACATGCTCTTGTACTTATAGACCGGGTAACCTAGGGCTCTGATACGAACTTATCACGATGCCAAATCACTAAGTCGTGAGGGCACCTACTATTTCCCACCTCAGTAGGAGAACCCTTCTATTAATCAATAATACAACCAACAGTTACATAAATTAAGCGGAATAATATAAAATCTAACTCATACCATAAATCTAAAAGTGCAAAATATACGAATACGAATACGAATACAACCCCCAAAGGAACGTGGTCTGAGCAGCACAAGAGCTACTACCAAAATATACGAGTCTAAATAATATATAGGATCAATTGGAAATACTGTTTCAGAAGTCAAAGTAAAGACAATAATAGGGAAAGAGTCTCCGAGAAGCGGATCGTCCAGCAAGCTCACCCTAAAGACTCAGCAGCAGTAGCCTCAGATCAATCGCGAGGAGAAGAGGTAGAGCCAGTCACATACTCTGCATTTAGAAAAGAACGCAACAAGGTAGTATCAATACAAACACTATATACCGGTAGATATCATAGGCCGACAACAGTTAGCTAACATATGTATAATAAAGACGCTAAAAGATAGATATGCTCACAATCAAGTACAAAAAATATCACAGTCCAAGAATAATCAAGTCAGGATCCAAATATATTAATGAATCATGAATAAATGTGCAATGCAATGCAATGCAGTGGCCACATGATATATCCATACATAAATGTTGCAGGCGGAATATATCATCGTCCTAGCAGTCATGACACATGGGGGTCTCGCGATGTCCATGTACCAGTCATTCTGTATTACACATCCTAGAATGACTCTTCCATCAAACACCCTTCTAGCCACTCTGTATCACACAACATAAAAATGGCTACGCAAAATAGTATGGCATATGAATCATAGATGTATCCTTCCCATTTATCACCGTCACGCCAATCACCAGTCATATCAATACATCATAGAAATAAGGATGAATGAAATGGAATGAACAATATCAAGTGTAACATATTAGTTCTCAGTCGTGCCATAGAATGACACTTATCATAATATCAGTATCATATTAACTCCTTTCCTCTATTCATGAACATGCCAAAATGAGACATAGAATTACGTACAGGTGAAGTAACCACAAAGAGGCAATAAATCATAATCAGTCAGCAGTAGCCAACCTAAGTAATCCATCCTAACTTCATACCCGAAGGCTTACATGTTTTCTCCAACAGAATCTAACTACACATATGCTTCGATGTTGAGCGGGAGTCCTAACTAGTTACACCTGAGCCTTGCCCTTCTAAAGATCACGGTCGTACTCGAAGTCTAATATTTTTGAAGTCTAAGTTAGAACAAGAAATTCACAACACCCATAACATCATGCTAGTCCTTAGAATCTACACCGAATAGGGAAAAGGGGAAAAGGGGCTTGTGGGGGTAAATCGGTCATTTTAAAAGTGAACTATGAAATTCAACGTTCTAGAAGTCCAATCCTACTAACCAATTTGCTAAATCAACTCAACATTGGGCCAATTTCATCTTACAAGCAAAACCCCCAATTTTGGGTATGAACCCTATTTTCAAACATTCAATTCTACCAACGATAATGGAAGATTCAAGCTTAACAACTTATAATTAGTGAACCCCAAGCTTAGAATAGTAAAACCCATCAATCGATTTTCATTTTTAAGCTTAATCATCAAACAAACCCTTGCTAGGTTAAAGTATTCTTCCCCAATTAGATTCTATGTTATTTCCACCATTTAATCAACTTAAAGAAACTAAATAAATGTAATACAAGGTTAAGGAAGCTTACCAGTGGAAGAAATCACTTGAAATTGCTTGGAGTCGCCTTAAGAGTGCTTTGGAGATGTATTTTGGAAATGAGGAAGTGTAGGGTTTTAATTACACTTAAAAGAATTATGGAATCTCGACATCCGCTACAACCGAAGTCTAACCAAAAGGTAAGCCATAACCTACCTGGATGCCGAGCGGGAGTCCCAACGAGTCACATCTGAGCCTTGCCCTTCCGAGGATCACGGTCGTACTCGAAATTGAATATTTTTGAAGTCTATGTTAGAACAAGGATTCACAACACCCATAACATCATACTAGTCCTTGGAATCTAAACTAAATAGGGAAAATGTGGAAAAAGGGCTTGTGGGGGTAAAGCGGTCATTTTAAAAAGTGAAATGAAATTCAACGTTCTAGGGTCCAATTTTACTAACCAATTTGCTAAATCAACTCAACATTAGGTCAATTTCATCTTACAAGCGAAACTCCCAATTTTGGGTATGAACCCTAGTTTCCAACATTCAATTATACCAACAATAATGAATGATTCAAGATTAACAACAATTAATTGGTGAACCCTAAACTTAGAATAGAAAAACCCATCAATCAATTTCCATTTTTAAGCTTAATCATCACATAAACCCTAATTAGGTTGAACTCTTCTTCCCCAATTAGATTCTATGTTATTTACACCATTTAATCAACTTAAAGAAACTAAAAAAGGGTAATACGAGGTTAAGGAAGCTTACCAATGGAACAAATCACTTGAAATTGTTTGGAGTCACCCTAAGAGTGCTTTTGGAGGTGTATTTTCGAAATTAGGAAGTGTAGGATTTTAATAACACGTAAATGAATTATGGAATCTCGGTGTCTGCTGCAGCAGCCAGAGACCGGCTGTAGTGGACCCGCGATCCAACCCACGCCTGCATAACCAAGCAAAAATCTAAAAAGCTCGCTGTAGCGGATGGTCCTCCACTGTCGTGATCCCTGTCTGTTGGGGCGCATTGATGTCCGCCCAAACGAGTATACCAACAAACCAAAAATTTCATGCTTCTACAATTCAACCCGAAATCTGATAATCACTCGAGACTTCTCCGACACAAACTAGATATGCACACAATGCTAAAACACGCTACGAACTCATTTGCGGTCTCGAAATTTCCATCGGAGATCTATTTCTATAAGTCATCCCCTAACGGGCTAAACTAGTTTTCCAATCAATAGCAAAATGCTCTCGAGGGCCTCGGAAATCGAATGAATTATTCCACCAAGTCATAAACGACCCTTCGAACCTCACGGAATCGACAGAATTCCAAAAAAGGTCCGTTTACGCAAAAGTTAACTATTGGTCAACACTGTCATAATTTAAGGTTCTAATTTCTTAAATTTTACTAGAATCGTCCAATAACTTCGGAATCTGAGTTAACGAGATTAGAACAGTCAAAGTATATTTAATGATGGAACAAGTCGTTACATGAATAGTCTTTCATTTGAGTGTTCACAAAAGAATATGAAAAGATTACTGGTAATATTTTGTTAAAAGATATATTATCTTAGTTACGGTTTTTCACAAGCTTCAACCTTTTCATTATTTAAATTTTCTCAATTTATGAATAATAAGAAACTTCATTAACTTAGTTTTTATGGATAATAAAAAACTTCTACTTTCTATTTCTAAAATGTCTGTCTCTAGACATTTCAAATTTTAAAATAGCCGATGAACAAAGTGTTAAAATTATATATTGAAAACAAAGTGATCGCGCCTTTTTATTTGTTCAATTATTATTGAAAGAAGCGCGCTTGAATTTCTCTAAATTGGAGAAGACATTACGAGTTCGTGATTATATCACTTCTTTGAATAATATATTTTGAACTGAAGAAAAAAATTGCACTCAAATTAAAAATGCAATCACTCATCACTTAGTTGAAGAAAAAGAAATTGCCAATTTTACTCCATGGGAATATAGTAAATTTCTTCTTGATGCATAGTGGCAATAATTCTACCGTCAAGGTTTGATCAAGTATTCATAAATTAAACTACGTAATTTATGCATTCGGCAATGCGGATGATGTTTTGTTCTCAATTTTAAACAAATCTAAGAACTATCATGTTATTGTCGCGGTTAGTTCTGTCAACAAGGGGTTAATTCTGTCAATAGTGAAAGATCCATTTTTTTTCTTGATTTCGATGAATAACAATAAAATGCAATTTTGTTGTTTAAGATTTAGCGCACAACAGTGGTGTACGATTGTCAAAGGAAAAAATGAAAAATGATTTTACAAACAGTAACGTTTTGCTAGATTTGAGGGGTTTTCTTGGTTTGACGTTTAGTGTAGATTAGTATTGTAATATATTTTATAATTTCTTTTCGTTTGGATGATTTAATAAAACAAAAGGAAAAAAGGTTAGTAATAATTTTATATGCAGTATTATTAATGCTTGGCTGCTTTAGTATGTTCTTAAACAATTAATTTTATTTTAAAAATAATTTTTATATATTTTGTATTTCGTTGTATGTCTATTCTTCAAATTTTCTATTAGATTCTAACCGCGCGCGGATAAATTAACTAGTTTATAAGATAAACTTTGTAAATTTTAAAATAGTCATCAATGAATGTAATACCATATTTATTTCCTCCAATTGTAGGAGTACTATGAAAATCACTTAAGTCATTGTGAATTAATTCAAGCAACTTAGTACTTCTGGCAATACTTGAAAAGAATTTTCTCGTGATCTTTGTTGACATGCAAGTTTTACATTTTTCACTATCCACATTCATTATCGGTATCAAGCCCATTTAGACATATCCCTTCATTCTATGAAAATTAACATGTCCTAAACGTGAATGCCATAATAAAAAATTAGAGTCAAGCATACAAACATAAACTTCATCCTTTAATGAACGTAAACTGATCTAATTATAAAATTATCATTTCTCTTAATTTCAAAATATTCTAGCAACTTTCAAGTATTAATATCCATCAAAATGAAGGAATTCTCATTATATCATTCCACAACTTAAAAGTAAAATTCACATAATATTTATGCAACAAAGTTATATAACATGATAATTTTTTGGTGCAGAATAACAAATTTATAATAAGCATATCAAATATGTTATTTCTAAACTTATTCAAAATGCATTTCATTATCATCACAAATGATTCATCTACCCTAATATTTATGAAATTAAATTTCACAAAAAATCATTAAGTATTTTTTTTTTGCAGAAAGAAAAGTACTTTTTTTCTTTTTGCAGAAAAAAAGGTAGAAATTCATGATAAATAATGAGTGAAGTTAAGAAAATAGAACTCAATATTTTTCGCTTCCATCTTGATTTTTTATGACTGTGTCCATTCTTCATTTTATTTTTCCTTTTCTAAACCATTGAAAAATGAAATTAAAGCAAAAATCTTTAATCATTCACACAGATAATGACACTAAAATACTTCTTTCAGTAAACATCAACATCAGCGTTTTAAACACATTGAACTTGTATTACCAATCTTCATGCCAATTTACACGCACATCGCCGCAGATTTATTTTTGGTTATGAAAAAAAGTGTTGTATTGATTTTCTAACTTTGAGCATTGTAGTCTCTAAAAATATGGCCAAATGAAATGAAATGGGGCACATAAGTCTGCAGTTCAATGCCAATTTAATCAATTGAAAAAAACTTCTGCCCACTATGAAATATTATGACAGAATAAAAATTTGTATCATCTAATAAAAAAATTTATCTTTCTCCTTTGTCTCCATCACCGCTGAACATAGAAAAAAGTAACAATAAATTAAATTCCTTAAGATTGTTAATATTCTCAAATGTCAATAACTTCGTCGAACTCAACAAACGAAGGCATAAAATAATTCTCTTTGATTGTTAGTAAAAAGTGTATTTTTGTGGTGACAAATCTGAATATGTTTCAAGTCGTGTACCTTACTTGGATCACTTTTCAAAGAGAATTATTTGTCCCTTATAAATACTCTCCCGGATAGAATGAAGCAAAGCCAAGAAATAATAAAAATAAGTCTCTCAACACACAAGAATTAATGTTGCAGTCACTAAACTTATGCAGATTTTCTTAAGGAAGAATGTTGGTACTTGAAATAATTCTTATTGATATTCTGAAATAATCTCAGGATGTCTTTAACCCTTGAATTTGAAATGATGCAACCTTTAGGGAAGAGATGCATTGTTTAGGAAGAGATGTATTCTTTCAGAAAGAAAAGTACTTTTTTTCTTTTTGCAAAAAGAAAAATACTTTTCCTTTTTACCTATTCCTTCTATTTTCTCTTGAAAATTTCAACAGATCACCGTTAGATCTGAGCTTCGCCAATCGACTCTCTCTCCGTTCAGCTCTGAGCTTCGCCGGTCAACTCTATCTCTCTTCATCCATATCTGAGCTTCGCTGGAGATCCCTTCCATCAGAGTAGAGATTCCTCTAGTCAGATTGGAGATCCCTCCCAGATCGATCATCGCAGTGAGAGATTCCTCCAGTCAGATTGGAGATCCCTCTCAGATCGATCATCGCAGTCATCGCCTCACCTTCCTCCAAATCTGGTCAGTGCCGGTCACCTCTCCCTCTCTCCATCCAGATCTTAGCTTCGCCGGAGATCCCTCCTGTCAGACCGGAAAATTTTATTTTTCGATTGGAGTGTATTTTATTTTTCAAATCGGAGTGTATTTTATTTTCTTGTATCTCAGATTAGGGTGTATTTTATTTCTTGTATTCAATTTTTGAGTGTATTAACATTTTAGTGTACAATTCAATATTTGAAGATGTATTTTATTTCTTGTATTCAGTTTTTACTTGTATTTTGAAGGAGATTTTTTATATACAAATAAATAAAGTGAATTTAAATACAACTTTTAAATATAATAAATTGAATACAGTGTAAAAGTAGCTACAAATTAATACAGCCGAGTTGAACATATCTGACTTGAATACAACTGAGTTGAATACATCTAACCTGAATACAACGAAATCTGACTTGAATACAACAAAATCTGACTTGAATACAACAAGCCGAATTTTGAATACAATTTACTATAGCTACGAATATAATTATCAAAAGTATAACTATGCCTAAACCCCCTCCCAAACTATAGTCATTTGTGTAAGTCTCATATTATGCTATGAGTTCATTTTGCTAAGTGGGTCGGATCAAATGATGAATCGGGTTTAGTTGTTAACAGATTTAAATTAAGAGAGTAGATCTCACGCACACGATAATAAAGGTGGGGACAAGTAAATATATATCCAAAATTGGATAGTAAAAGCAAATATATCAAAAAAAAGTATAATAAAGGGGCAAATATATATTTTTTTTAAGATTACCGAGGCAAATCTGACCCTTTTCCAAAAAAAACAAAAATTGCAATAGTTTGATGAGGTGGCATAATGTGAAGCAACTCATTTGAAGTGAAGGAGCACCACCAAATCGAACGCACCCGAAACAACGGTAAATGGCGGAGACAGAAACGCCAAAACGGAGCCCCGAAATCCGGAAAGACAAAATCCACAACAGGTGGGTCCTGTTCTCGCCGGCGAGATCTCGCCGACCGTCGGACTTCAAGGCGAAATCGAACCCACAACCAAAAAATCAAACAAAATGCCCATTTTGTGCCGGCCACGAACACGAGTGTGCGCCGGAGATATTCCGTGTGCCAGAACATTCCACCAACGACTGGAAAATCAGAGTGATTCAAAATCTGTATCCGGAAGTTAGTAGAGAATTGGATTTCCAAAATACTTTAGTTACTGTCGTTGGTGATGTGGCAGTTAGTGGATTCGGGTTTCATGATGTGGTTATTGAATCGCCGGTTCATTCTGTAAATTTGAGCGATCTTTCTCCGGTTCAAGTTGGGGAGTTTTTGTTAGCTTCTAAGAAGAGGATCGAACAGCTTCGGAATTGTGAGTCTATTAAGTATGTTCAGGTATATCAATGTGTCTATTTTTACAGGTTGTTTGGATGTTTGTTACCTACTGTATTGTATTGTGTTGTTAGTTTAAATACAATGTTTGTTCGGAAAAGGCTCAAATATGCCATCGAACTATCAAAAATGACTCATTTATGCCACTCGTCAATAGTTTGGTTAGTTTGTGCCATCGCGGTTACCAAAATGGCTCATACATGCAATTTTTTCACTAACACCGTTTTTACTGGTGTTAATGAAAAATGGCATGGATGAACCATTTTGGGAACGGCAATGGCATGAATGAGCCATTTTGGTAACGACAATGGAATAAATAAGCCAAACTATTAATGAGTGGCATAAATGAGTCATTTCCAACAGTTCAATGACATATTTGATCTTTTTCCATACAATCTATCCAAACATTGTATTCATAAAAACAATACAGTACAATACAACACAATATTATATGACACATTATGAAATGATTTGTAACAACCATCCAAACAAAGTGTAATAGTTGAGTAGGCATATTCATTCCTTGTTTTTGTGTGAATTTAAAATAAATGCATTTAAAAACTACTTAAAAATAGTAGAAACCATAGTTGTTAGAAGCTAAAAATATTTAACAAAATGTAATTTCAGAAAACTGTTATAAAAAATTGCATGTTAAAATTCGAAGTTGGTTAATATTTGTTTGGAAATGTGCTGGCAGTATTTTGAAGGTGTATTACAATGTGAATTCTTTGGTTGTAGTGAAAAGAAATATTTGAAGATACTTGGTTATAGTCTTTTGGGTGATTAATGGGTTCATTTCCATTGATTTGGAAGCGTTCTTCTTTACTTGAAAGGTTAATCTAGAAATAAATGAGTCACTTTTGGATAACAGTTTTTAATAAGTATTTAGGTGAATTACTTTAGAGGTAGGTTATGCTAATCTGTGCAGGAGTTTGTGATAAGTAACTCGCCATCCATTTTATGTGAACTGGTTGATTGGCATTGTAGATTATCTTTAGTTTGTATGTTTAGTGACAGGAGAAAAGCAAGGTAGCATTTGATTGAACTCTGTTTGATAGGGTAAATAACTAAATATCACATTTGACTGTCAATCTGAACCATTTAATGAAAGAACACTTGAAACTTGTAAATGGTGTAGCATATTTGTGGTATCAAGTTGAACGTCCCAACTATAGTCCATTTTTTATAACGGGATATGTTCTTTTTGTTAGCTGCTCATTGTTATTACGTACTTGATTCCTGTTTTCCGAGTACTCTAAAATATGCACTCCTAAGGTAGTTATTTATTGATAAACTGCTAGTCATCCTAAATCTATGTAAGAGAACTGATTAATTGTCATGAAACTAGAGATGAATGAGCACAATGGAGATGTAGTGGTAGTTCCTTATTTGATCTAATGCCTTTTATATCATTATATGTGCAAGGAATCTGCAACGTGAAACAGCATTTGTTGTTATTTCCTCTTTCTTGTTGAGTACTAATGGTTTGTTCGTAGTCAGCTCGTTTGTCCCATCAAAGGCGACTGCACTATATAATATTGATTCATTCACTCGCTTTTAAAGGTGTTCAAGAACCATGGAGCCTCTGCTGGTGCTTCGATGAGCCATTCTCACACCCAGATAATTGCTCTTCCCATTGTTCCTCCAACAGTTTCTGCCCGTCTTGACAGTATGATGGAATACTACAAGCAGACTGGGAAATGCAGCCTGTGTGATATTCAACCAAATGAATTTTTAATTGATGAATCAGCCCATTTCATATCATTGGTTCCCTTTGCTGCAACTTTTGCTTTTGAGATTTGGATAATTCCTCGTGATCATTCTTCTCATTTTCATGAAATAGACAGTGAGAAGGTAATGGATGCTTTTTTTGTCCATAGTTTGTTTTTCATGAGAAAATTATGTGTAATTACACTAGTGTAACTTTTACTAATGTCGGTTATCTGCAAATTCTACGTGGGAAAAATCAAAACCTTGACAGATTACGACTTTTGTCAAGTTGACTATGAAGGCATTGACTTTTTTCAAGTAGAATTACTGATTAGTGGAAAAAAAAAAGAAATCTCATAGCATATGTGGGTGTCCAGAAGGGGTGAAAACTGATTCCAGAAAAAGATTACGTTGTTCTTGGTCATACTAATTTTCAAATTGTTTCTCTTTCTCAACAACCACTTAGTTGAAAAGCTTGTCTAATGTTTTACCATCCAAATATGCTATGCAGGCAATTGATCTTGGAGGGTTGTTGAAACTCATGCTTTCGAAGATGTCTTTGCAGTTGAACAATCCACCATTCAACCTCCTGATTCATACCTCCCCATTTCAGGATGACCCCTCACATGCACCTTCCACACACTGGTTTATACAAATAGCTCCCCACTTAAGTGGAGTTGGTGGATTCGAGATAGCAACGGGATGTTACATAAATCCTGTTTTCCCAGAGGATGCTGCCAAAATTCTAAGGGATGTGAGAATCTCTAATTAACAATATTTAGAGGAAATTTATTAACTCTAATTATGTACTCCTATATCTTTAGATACAGTAGCTAAGGAAATAAAGAGGATGTGAATTCAGGGAAGTTGTACCTTTTTATTAAAAAGGAGATTTGGTTTGTGAACCGGGCGCTTTGTATTTTGGTTAATAGGAGTTGACGGTCTTCTTTAACATTACTTCAATAGTCTCTCGAAATAAAACAGAGTAAGAGCATGGTGAAATATGAATTTTACCATTGTTCTGAGATATGCTTCTTTCGGGAGACTAAATTGGTGCATGTTGATCTCCTTTCCGGCAAAAAAGAATAGGAGAAGTATTTTAATTTGTTATGATAACTTTCAGCATTTTATATTCTGACCATTCCTATAAGTAAGAGATCACTGCAATTAAGAATGTAAGGGAAATGATTTGTTAACAAATTATGGAATTTCATGGATAGCTATATCAGAAGAATAAAGTAATCACAGAAGTTACAATCTTGATGTAATTTCATGAAATGAGATACTAGAAGATACTTCCAACTGGAAAGAACACAGTCGTGCAAACAAAAACTTAAAAACGAATTAAGACTATAAGACACACATCATTTTATTTGGTTGGAATAAAATGTCTTCCAATAAAAACAATTATAGTTGAAACTTGAAAGCAACATTACAGTTCTGAGAATGAAACAAAACAAATACATCCATGACAAAGAAAACACACAGGCCACATGATCGGGAACTTAAAATGTAACAGACACGAGAGGTGTCTAATTCAAGCCGATGGTGGACTGCATAAATATAAGTTCTCAAAAACCTTTGAATCTACTGTCAAATCAGCTTTTTGTACTGAAAGTATCATTCTTTAGATTCGCCTTATTTTTCTATGCTGCTAAAATTTTAAATTCATTGTTTGATGTTTGGCTGGTGTACTTACATATTTAACTCTCATTGAATTTTGCAGGTATATAAAAGGTGTAGATGAAGGGAATATAGAAATTAAAGGTGAAAATAACCACCAAACTACAAAAGAAATTAAGAACAATGCTTTGACAAGTTTTAAAATTAAAGTACTTGGTAAGGAAGTCATGATGTTTATAGAGGGAATCAAAAAATCACAGTGGAAGACCATCTGATATTGGTCTTCAATCATCTGTAACATACAGATAAAAGAGAAACGGTAGTAGTGTCACATTATAAGAGGATGGGTGTTTCGGCTAGCTGCATAATATACTCCAGCACAAGCACAGCTGCAACAATTAGCTAAGAATGAACTCCATCCACTCTGCTTGTTGTTGTCGAAACAATTGTCAAATTCAGCACTTCTCCTCTAATTTAAGATCGACATGGAGCAACAAAGAGAAATCTGGCATTTCATCAACAGGAACGAAAAATTAAAAAGAAGGTAAAGGAAATAACTAAAACAATTGCAGGCACTTGACTCACATCTGTCAGCGTCATCCTTGCTATTAGCATCATCCTCGCCATCAACATCATCCTTGCTATCAGCATCATCCTCTCTATCAGCATCACTCTTAAACATATTGTTCTGCATATTAGACACACATAAACACTCAAAAACAGCACGTAGGAGTTTGTTTCTACTTAGTTCGATAACGAGGTCAAGATGGTCTCTTACTTGAATATCTTCGACTTCTTCCTTAATTTTCACAGCTGAAGCATCCAGAGACTTTTCTTTTCTCCCCCAAAAGATCAGCTTAATCTCTTTTAGTCTTTCCAAGAATGTGCGGAAAGACTGATTTTTGCTCCTACAGTATCCGAAAGAGTTACAAGAAAAATATCGATCCAGCTTGTGATTTTGTGATCAGTAACGGCTTCCCTGGCTACCATGCCACATCAGCTATAAAAACACTTCACGTGAGTTCAAAATAACTACCGAAATTCTCAAAAATAAGATGAGGAGGAAAAGAAAAATAGAAACCAAGAACAAGAAAGTTTACATTATGTATAAGAAATGGAGTGAAACAAATGTCATACCTTTGCAACGAATGACAGTGCTTGACATTTTCTGTTCTTGATTTCACTATTGAAATACGAAACTTTATGTGGAGCAGAAGTTTGGATGTTTTCTGCATACTGAGTTGGATTTCCTTGAGGTGTGATGAGAAAATGCATTAGCTGGGGTATTTATACCTGAAATTCAGAAATGCTAATTACATTGACTTTTCTCTTGGAATATTACTATTACCACCATTCACCTTGTTGGAAAGGACTTGAGGAGTAACAAAAAACAAACAGCCAAAAACTGGTTCAGAAAACATTGGAATGATAAAAATTTACCTGTGATTACTTCATTTGTAATCAGTGAATATAAGTTAAAGTGTCTTAAACTCATGCGTTAAAAGTGTGTATCATAGACAAATAACATGTATAAATTTGCTTGGCATAAACACCAAATACAAGTATTTTAAGAAGAATCATCTCAGGACCAAATCTTTACAAGTGTATAATTGATGTGGTAGTTATTCCATATCCATTTTAGGTGACACAATTTGAAATTTTCTTAATGATGTACATCTATGAAAGTACAATCATCTTAGATCGGTGCATTACTCAAAAATCAGAGCAACTATGAAAGCATGAAATTTATGGACTTTTAATAGTCTTTCTCTTCTGTTTTATTTGGCTGACTGACAAATATTTGAAGAAAGAAAAACAACTATTGTAAAAAAGAGACCAAAATATGTTTAGGTCTAAAGAGTACTTCACAATAGATGTTCAAAATCTGTTCCAATCATGTAGCGTAGCAACTAGCAAATGTTTGTTTAGCTTACGTAATTATAAGAAAGCAAGCGTCTAACTAAAAAGAGGAAGAAACAAGAAAAACCTGAAACAATGCCATGTTAACAACCACGTTCTTGACTCACAGCTTCCGGATATCTCCCCTAACATCCTGTATTGAACATATTGTTTTCCCATTAGATGCATGTCCATACTCAAAAACAGCACATCAATAGGAGTTTTGTTTCTACTTACTTCGATAATGAGTTCTATACGGTCGCATCCTTCAATATCTTCGACTTCTTCCTTTATTTTCACAGCTGAAGCCTCCAGAGATTCATTTGGGTAATACTCGAGCTTAATCTGTCTAAGTGTTGGAATATCTGCAAAGCTAAGGGGGATCTCCTCAAGCTCGTAACAGTATTTTATAACTAGTGTTTCAAGCAGGGGAAATTTTTCCTCTGAGGTATGCCACCTTGATATAGATAAGTCCACCAGTTTCAAGAACTTTAAGTTTATGAAACGTCATATCTCCAAGGAGGCACCACTCTTCCGACTCAAATACCAAATCACATAATTCGAGGTACTCCAGACTTGGTAGTCCCGCAATGACGGAAATTGTTCTTTCTATATGAGTCTTGTTTAGTAACAACTTCTTTAAATCTGAATGCAAGTGTAACTTGGATACAATTATGGACCCCTATATGGAAAGGCAAAGTATCTGAAGCTGGGTAAGACTCTCGAATGTGGGACAAATCTCATCCTCGTTATCAGAATCACCAATAAACTCAACACCTGTAAAAAGGATTTCAAGTTCTTGAAGATTAGGACACCTCCGTAATAAGACATCCACGCTATTGCAATCATCAACTCCCCTTAATATCCTCAAATTTTCCAATTTAGAAGATTCTTCAATGATCCGCTGCTTATTGTTCTTCCAATCAAAAGAAACACCAATAAACTCAACATGCCTTAATTTTTCCATTTTCCAGAAAGTCACTGGTACTCGAAACTCATCCGAAGCCTTCACAATTAAAGTTTCTAGATGGGGATTATATTATTCTGGATGAAAATCAAATTTATAATCTGAACCGAGAGGTACTTCAGGTGAATTAGTGGATTTAATGAAGCTGACGACAAACGAAGCACTCCATCAGAACTCAAATCCAAGACCTTAAGAAGTCTCAATTCACTGACCAGACTGCAGGGATCACAACCAGCATAACTTCTATTGATTGTCGTTATTAGTGACCTCACGTGTTGATGGGAAGGCATTCGTATTTTGGAAAGCTCTGAAAATCGATCAGGGATAACAAGGCTAATTATCAGGGATAAAATAGGCATGCTCACAATCAGATAAAAACACATCACAGTCTAAGAATAGCATCACAACTATAAATATCAAGTCCGAATCCAACAAGTATGAATATGTGAATATGAGTGCATATGCAATGCAATGATACACACACGTTCCGGGTGGAATACCTGTCACACCCAACCTTGGGGGAAGGCCCAAGCATACCAGTCCTGATACTTGTGTCATACTCAACAATCCATAGGCCGACAAGGCCTATGATAAATGATTTTCTGAACAAAGACACAATCCCCTGCACGAGAAAACGCTCAACCTATACATTATATATATATATATATATATATATATATATATATATATAACGATAAGGCCGACATGAACACAACCAGTCTACTGAAGAGGCCGACAAGACCACACAAAACCATAATACACAACGCGACTATCTACAAGACTCTAAAGAGTATATCAACAACATCGAGTCGGGACAGGGCCCTGCCATACCTAACTATATACATATATACGACTATCATACCTATCACCCCACCAGACAACTTCGGAAGAAAGGAGCGTGACCACCTTCAGCTGAGTCGAGTCACCTACCGTGAGGAATCATTTACATCTCTATCTGTACTTGCGGGCATCAAATGCAGTGCCTCAAAAAGGTACATCAGTACAAAAGATGTACTAAATATGTAAAGCTGAGACTATAAATAAGTACAATACTGTAAATAAATCATGAGCTAAAACTATAACTAAAATGCAAAACTGAAAGGTAAAGCAGTGGAAAGACAACCTGTACTCTGAGTGTCGTTGTGGGCCAAAATATGCATAAATGAAATATAATCAGATCTATAAAGCCGTAGGCCTCTGCGGGCTATATCATCAGTCTCATATCTGTATAAACTGTGTATATAACGTCATAGGCCTCTGTGGGCAATATCATCAATATCATATCTGTATTTCTGCTTATATAACGCCATAGGCCTCTAAGGGCAATATAGATATATAATACATGCATATGATGACCTCTTATGGGATATGAAATACTCTTTTAAATCTGTCGGAGTGATGTAAGGTCATTACACCTCCGACTCCCTTATGTTGTGGGTTACATATTACGTTTCCTTCTTACGTGAATCAATAATAACAATACGACATCCAATTTGACATAACCTTCAGAAATATCAATATGAGTCATTGTTCTATCAATTCAAACACGACTCGATAGGATACGAATAATAGATTGAGCCAAGAGCAGCTAAGAGCAATAACCAAGCAACAAAAATAAGTCATAAACACACTTTTGGCGATTAGGAGTGGAGTATATACTGGATAGAAACTCGCAAGTATCGTTTTCATCTCGATCATGCCAATGAGAGAAAGGTAAGCCTTACATACCTGTGTTGCTCTGACAAAGCTAGCTAACAATTCTCCGGCCATCCTTCGAACAATATCCTACGTATTAGAGATAATTCCTACGTATTAGAGATAATTCAGATCAAGATTGAGTTGATAAACTAAAGATGGTTTCCTTATGACACTTTATCAAACCCTTGATGTGCTTGAATTCTCATATCTTTTGCCAATGGTCGTTTAATATCAGAATAATCTCCTAAGCTCTGTCTAGATTTCTTTATTCTCCATCACTATTAACAAGATCCAAAGACTTAATATGAAGTTTAACTTCAATCAAACAGCCCAACACAAGCTATGAACAACAAGAACAACCTTTACCGTTTTCTAGCCATTTCTCCTTCTAGCTTGTAATTCCATTATCAAGTTTAACACTTTAGACAAGCACCACAACAACCTCTACAACATAATCAAGTTACATCCCATAATTTTCAGTCACAACAAGACATATATTCAACTTCCAAACAACCATACAACGAAACCCTAACTACCATTGCCAATTTAACTGCTAACTCGTAGATTCTTCATCTAAACACTTTTTAATATAAGAACAAGCTTAAGAACAAGAAAGGGAGTGTAAATATTACCTTACACAACAAATATAACTTTGTACCAAGTCTCCTCATCCACCAAGAACATAGGTCAATGGTATAACAACTTTATAGAAGAGGTATTCCTTACTTATCCTAGCTTTTGGATGTAGAATTAGGGTGTAATCACCATGAAATCACTTTAAAACCATAGAAATATTTTGGGAGGGTTTGAGAGAGAGTTAGGGAAATGATTGGTTGAGAAATGGAAAAAATGGCCTTAAAATCAATTTAACCTGAAACAAAGTCTGCCACCGACCAAATTTTCGTACGGTCCGTCAATTTAGACCATCAAATTGAAATTCTGCATATTTTTGTCGAAACGTATTTTCTTCGATCTGTTCAACTTCTATACACTCTGATACTTCCGTAAACATCCTGCGAACTCTTATTATCCTTACATAAGGTCACTTATCTCCTCGGAATGCCAGTATCAATCAACAATGTGATGAAACGTAAAACTACGAAGTGTAACATCCTTCCCCCTTAGAAATATTCATCCGCAAAAGTTGAAAAATATTTTAAATCTCAAGTTATCCAAAAATAATTCCAGAGTTTCCCTTGTAAACAAAACTATCCAAAACCTGTTAAGCAGCCCAAATACACATCCAATACCACATAGGGCAATATAATAACAAAACAACATCAAATCGGCCTCACACAATGGCTTATACTTATAATAACCGAAGAATGCTTAGTCATAACTCACCTTAATATTCTCCTGTTTCCATCTAAGCTACACTTGATAGATTTGTTTCAGCAACACCATTTAAATAAGGTACATGAATCAACTTCGGTAAACAAAATATGAATAGAAGGACTATTCTGGCAGCGTTCTTTCGTACAAAGGACTATCTCAACCTATCACACAATCGGATACCATAGCTATTGCCTCATAGGATTACACAATAAATAACACTGTTGATACATTATCGACCTCCACACTGTCGTACACCTCTTTTTTACAAAGTTGCTTAGTAGACTGTAATTCATTCGAATCATTGAATTCTAATGTTTGATCTATGTCTTTCTTTTCTTTGTTACAATCACTGAATAACAAAGTTGTAGGCATGAAGCATAGGTAAGGTTATGATAAGATACTGCGGGTCGATGATCGTGAAAGTCAAGGATTTAGACATGATAGGGCTATTTAAATCCATTTCTTCCTCTGTTTTTTCTTTTCACCTTTTTATTAAATTCTAATACAGTCCTTTATTAGTACATTCCTATTATCACACCTAAAGACATAGTTTATAAATAATTCATTGGTCTTAGAATTTCTTTCTTCAGTAAGTTCCTTTTCACTTTTACATTTCTATCATGGCAACACTTGAAGTGAATCTTCAATAACCATTTATGGTTGGGATTATACTCTATTTGTCGTTGACTGCATTTCTCAATCGAGTTTGGTATTATGACCGAGAATAAACTCAGGCGAAATCTTCTTCTCTTGTCAAATTGTATCCTGCTCCTGACACCCAATCTCTTAAAATATCTCCGCATTAATCTAAACATTTCCTTATAACTTACTACATCAAGTCTGATATTGTTACTTCAGGTCTATTCCCTTTTCATGATTCGATAAGAGTCCTACTCCCTGGCGTACCTAATCCCATATTTGTCGATATGCTAGTATGTCATTTAATAGTTATCGATCCTTATTACAAACTTCTTCCAAGTTCCATACATTCACTCACTACATGTGCCCGGATGTCTGAATCTTAGTTTTGATTGGCTCCCTTATGATGGGGTTAAGGGTAATCCTGAATATCCAGAGTCGCTTTTGACTGGTTCCTCCAACAACTGTTTATAATAAAAAGCGATTGTAAAATGGCTCGATATAAGTTTCAAGATAAATTGTCGGCCGAACTTTGATTGTATAGGCAGTCTCAGTTGTCATGGCACAAATTGGCGATTCAGCTGGACATTAATCTCTTGGACCAGAATAACTTACAATGATAATGAGATGGACCACAACGATCCTCAGACCAATCAATAGTTCTTATGTAATTCTCCAACTTCAAGGGTGCATCTTCTTGAATGCTGAATCGATATACTTAATTCTTGGATTTATTTATAAGGTTTTTGTTATTACTTTTACCCCATATCAAAATACCTCCCAATGGGTATCTCCTGTACAACTTTTCTCAAAAGTAAACCTTTGACATACTCGTTATTCTTCAGTGTTGCTCATGCTAGGGGTCATCCTGTCCATTTTTTCATTGAAGGATTTACCTCTGCAAGACATTGATCTGCTTGATCACCTAGTGGTCACCACATTTTAGGTAACACTTCTACCTTCATTTCCTGCCTTCGGCTTTCTTTACAACCAATGTCCCTTGAACATTATGACCATTGCATTATCCTCCTCGTGGAGTTTCTAGTTCATTCAACAATTCATATTTTACCATTACTCGCCCGGTGATATCTTGTTCCCTTCCTATTATTCTTTAGTTCATTTTATTATCGTCTACCTTGGACCTTTTTATCCCTTCGTCGTATACCTGGGCTTCTTTCGTCCTTAATTTTACTTATATGTCCTTAAACGTCTTGTCGACATTCGTGGTAGAACTAGTACTTGACGTATTCAAATTCAAATCGTAGCTGGTTTCAATCTTACCACTGGTTCGGGCTTCCCTCCTCAATTGGTATCGAGCTCTTCTTTACCCATCATTCAACCAGTCAATTTATACGTTACCAACTTGAATACCTTTAAGGATTTCTCATCTTAGTATGATTCTTGTACCATTATTCATGGACGTCAGGTACTATATTTTGGCTAGGAAAGTTGCCTTATCCTTAATGAAAATCAGGTTGCTTTGGGTCCCACTATAATCTCATTATCGATGTCCTTTCCATTACAATATTTCCGCCAGTCTAATTGCGTGAGAAACACCCTCCAGCCTCATTACTTTGTCATAACACTTTCACTTGTGTTTACCAGAAACTTGTTTACCATTTATCATCACTTTTCTGTCAAATCAAGCCTTTATCATAAACTATCTTCAACCAGCTATTATTGCCCGATCGGCTCATAAAACTATACCATAGAATTCAAAAACTTCATAGCTTAATATCAAAAACCCTGCTATCTTTTATTGCCATGACACATATATTGCTATGGTAATAAAGGTATATCATTTGCCTATCGCTGACAAAACTCATCTTGTCCCATGGTATTCCTAAATTGTTTAGTCCTTGCATAGGAATTGGGGTTACTCGTTTAAGCATGGCATTTTGCGGCCCTTTTCTTTAACTGCTTCCTAATATGAAACTTTAGGTAACTTAACTTCAAAAATCTATTTTCCTCGTCAATCTCCTGGGGTTTCCCTTAATTCCTTGGACCTGAGAGTACTCTTTTTAAGTCGCGTATTCATATATCTTTTATGTTCCGATATCACGCACACTATAGGACATAACAGTGTTGGGTATGCATGTATCTAAGAAGTAGTTAGTTCCTGGATCATTTTGCTTAGAAATTGATTGTAACTATAGTTTCATTTTCCACCTTCCACATATATTATTTTACGGTCTATATACATTTGTATGACATACTTTCTATATCAACGTTACTGATCATAATCATAAGCAAAACTATTCTCTATAATATTATCAAGTACCTGGTTAGCTGCGTAACTCCGAATAACATCGGGACTTGCATTACCCCTGAATGTCGGGTTATCAAATACATAGTTTGTTTCAATCCCGGGCACATATATACTCTATGGATTCTGCTTCCACACCAATAACACTCTTCAAAATCACCCAAACATTGACTATAATGCATTTTCCATACTAATGGCAGAACGATTGAAATACCTCGGGGTATTCTCTGGCCCTATGGCACAAGGCTTCGCATCTAGAACATAATCAGTATCGGGTAAACATGCTCCATCATGCCTCATTCCACATTGCTGAAAGCGTTGTCTACTACTTATAACATCTCATTATGCTTTCCTGAGTTCTACCAGGAGCTTTGATCTGACACCTCCCGCAATGCTAATCGTTCATTATCTATTTCCATTCCAAATCTTCCAGTCTGTCTACTGGTCACTTCTTCCTCACCTCTACTCATTCTTCGCGAACCTTGATTAATCGACTTCCATGATAATGGGCTCCTTGGCTTCTTAAAAGGCATAACCTATGGGGGTATCAGAATATGACCCTGTTTTGGAAAAATGACTAGGGGTGATGTTGCATATATGGTACCATTCACACCTAACCCGATCAGAAATAACCGTGGTGCAAATAATTTTGGTATTGTGCGGGCCCTTCTATAATCTGGAAACACTACTGGAATTGATGGTACTCGAAAGGGCGATTAATCTGGGGCCTTAGATGGGTCCTCATCTATGGATGGATCTTCAGACGGATCCTCTTTCATAGACATATATTCTTCCATAGACAAATCTTCTTTCATAAAGTAGCTCATCTTTCCCTCTGGTGTGCTTATAGTCCTCAGATCCCTATTAATGAGTGGCAATTGGCTGGTACCTTCCCACATAGTTTTGACCAATTTCCTGTTAACGGTACTTTCCTTTGATTTTGGCATTACTGAAAAAGAGAACCGAGTGAGAATAAAAGAATACAATTACTTTCGACTTCGCTTCTAAGACACGATCTAGATTTCAAGAAAGGTAACATACTAAATTTCCTATAGCCTCCTGTTTATAAGTGTGGTGCACAACACACCCATAAATAAGACCCTACTAGACACAAGTTGTAGACATCCCTAGGAATGACCTACTCTGATACCAAGTTTGTCACACCCCAATCCTGGGGGGGGGGAGGGGGGTGGCACCCGTTACCCTAAGGCTCAAGCGTACCAGTACACTGATACCTGTGTCATACTCAACAATCCCTAGGTTGTCAAGGCCTCTGATAAATGATTCTCTGAATAAAGCCACAATCCCTTACACACAGAAAAGGCCCAACAGATATATATATATATATATATATATATATAACAACAAGGTCGACATGAACACAACCAGTCCATTGAAGAGGTCGAAAAGGCCACAAAAGACCATAATACACAACATGACTACCTTCAGGCCTTTAAAGAGTACATCAACAACATCGGGCTAGGACAAGGCCCCGCTGTACCCAACTAGATACGTATATACGACCATCAGACATATCAGCCCACTAGACAGTGCCGGAAGAAAGGAGTATGACCACCTTCAGTTAAGTCGAGTCACCTACAGTGAGGAATAATCTACATCTCTATTTGTACCTGCGGGCATGAAACGCAGTGCCCCAGAAAGGGACATTAGTACAAAAGATGTACTGAATATGTAAGGCTGAGACCGTAAATAAGTACAATACTGTAAATAAAACATGAGCTGAAACTATAACTAAAATGCAAAACTGAAAGGTAAAGTAGTGGAAAGACAACCTATATTCTGAGTGTCGCTGTGGGCCAAAATATGCATAAATGAAATAATAGCATATATAAAGTCGTAGGCCATCAGTCTCATATATGTGTAAACTGTGTATATAACACCATAGGCCTCTGTGGGCAATATCATATCTGTATTTCTGCTTATATAACTCCATAGGCCTCTAAGGGCAATATAGATATATAATACATGCATATGATGACCTCTTATGGGATATGAAATACTCTTTTGAATCCATCAGAGTGATGTAAGATCGTTATACCTCAGACTCTCTTATGTGGATTACATATTACCTTTCCTTCTTATGTGAATCAATAAGAACAATACAACATCTAATTTTACATAACCTTCAGTAATATCAACATGTGTCTTTGTTATAAAAATTCAAACATGACTCGATAAGATACAAATAGTAGATTAAACCAAGATCAACTAAGATCCATAACCAAGCGATGAAAATAAGTCATAAATACACTTTTGGAGATTAGGAGTGAAGTATATAATGGATAGCAACTTGCAAGTATGGTTTTCATGTTGATCATGCCAAAGAGATAAAGGTAAGACTTACATACCTATGTTGCTCTGACAATGCTAGTTTACAATTCTCCTGTCGTCCTTTGAACTATATCCTATGTATTAGAGATAATTCAGGTCAAGATTGAGTTGATAAACTAAATATGGTTTCCTTATGATACATTATCAAACCCTTGATGTGCTTGAATTCTCATATCTTTTGCCAATGGTCATTTACTATCGGAATAATCTCCTTAGCTCTTACTAGATTTCTTTATTCTCCATCACTATTAACAATATCCAATGACTTAATATGAAGTTTAACTTTAATCAAACAGCCAAACACAAGCTATGAACAACAAGAACAACCTTTACGCATTTTCTAGCCATTTCTCCTTCTATCTTATAATTCCATTATCAAGTTTAACACTTTAAACAGGCACCACAACAACCTCTACAACATAATCAAGTTACATCCCATAATTTTCAATCACAACAAACTATATATTCAACTTCCAAACAACCCAACAACGAAACCCTAAATTCCCTTGCCAATTTAAGTGCTAACTCGTAGATTCTTCACCTAAATACTTAATTAATACATGAACAAGCTTAAGCAAAATGGAGTGTAAATATTACCTTACACAACAAATATAACTTTGTACCAAGTCTCCTCATCCACCAAGAACACCCCACAATGGTATAGCAACTTTATAGAAGAGGTATTCCTTACTTATCCTAGCTTTTGGATGTAGAATTAGGGTGTAATCACTAATACGGTGAGGGACCCCATTTTGACGGTCCGTCAATTTGGACCATCTATTTGAAATTCTGCACATTTTCGTCGAAATGTATTTTCTTCGATCTGTTCAACTTCTATACACTCTAATACTTCTGTAAACATCCTGCAAACTCTCATTATCCTTACGGGAGATCACTTATATTCCCAGAATGTCGGTATCAATCGACAATGCATCAAAATGTAAAACTACGAGGCATAAAAATATCTCTACGCCTTGATAGTCATGAACCATGGGGGACCCGCAAAGTCCATGTACCTACTGCGGCATACAGCCTGATCCAATATATATTGTGGAACGTGCAACCCGGTCTAATATATATATATATATATATATATATATATATGTTGTGGTGTGCAACCCGATCCAAATATATGATCATAAATATATAAATGATATTAATGCCAATGAGAATATATCAACGCTATTGGGAATATATCAAGCCAATCATGCCATGCATGGACACGTAACATAATGTCAAGAATGAATCAATCCTTCCTCTATACATGGTCAAGTCTATTATACATGTGGCGACGAGCCACTAGATCAAATAAGGCAAGGAACCACAATCAAGCAACAATACCAACCCAAGTATTCCATCCCAACTTCATACCCGAAGGTGTAACATGCTTTATCCAACAATCACTAACTCTACATATTCTTTGTTAACCGAAGTATAACCATAAGGTAAGCCGTAACCTACCTGGTAGCCGAGCGGGAGCCACGAACAATCACACCTTTGCCTGCCTTTTTAAAGAGCCTCCAAGTACTCATAATTTAGTCATCATTGAAATCTGAATTAGAAATGGGAAATAATGGTACCCATATTGCTATACATTCGTTCGAATCAAAATTAACTAAAGAACAGAAGGACATCGGACCCACAAGGGTAAAATAGGTATTTCCAAGAGTGGAATTTGTAACCCAACATTCTATAAATTCAAATATACTCTCCAATTGTTAATTTAGCTCAGGTATTAATCAATTTCATCATTAAAGGAAAAATCTCCAAATTAGGCATAAACCCTAGCTTTTCCATATTCAAATTCTCAACTAGAATTGAAGATTCAAGCCTATAGGTTACTAATTATTGAAATCCGATGCTTAGATTAGTCAAGCCCATCAATTAATCTCACATTCAAACTTTAAGATTCAAATAACAGTATTTAGTTAGAGACTCATCTTCTTCAACTAGTTTTCTAGATTTCTACCATACATTCGATCTTAGGAAAGGTAAATAATGGATAGCAAGGTTGAAGAGACTTACCCCAAGGAGAATCCATTAAGAAACACTTCAAATTGCCCTTGAGACATTTTGGAGAAATAATCTTGGGATTGGGAAATGAAAGGTTTAACTTAGCATTTAATGAATTCTGGAACAACATTTTCCGCTCCAGCGGAAGACGGTCCGCTGCCGCGCATTTGTCCTGGCGGAATTCCATCCGCTGGGGAATATTCCAATGGAATCCCACTTTTCTGCGCCAGTGGACCAGGTCTTATTGAGGCGGGTCCGTTGGGGCGCACCCATTCTCGCTAGGGCGAGACACCATAAACCCAAATTTTCCTATTTTTTCACTACGTTCTTCCAAAATCCTGAAAATCACTAGAGACCTCCCAGATACAAAATGGATATGCACGCATACATATAAACATGCTACGGACTCACTCGTGGTCTCGAAATTCCCATTAGAGGTCTATTTTACCGGGTCAACCCTCAATGGCCAGAACTAACTTTCCAATCAATAGTCCAAAATGCTTTCGAGAGCCTCGGGAACCAAACTAACCATTCCACCAAGTCATAAATAACCCTCCAGACCTCACATAATAGACAAAATTCTGAAAAAGGTCCGTTTACCCAAAAGACAACTACTGGTCAAATACTTTCACTTAGGATTCTAATTCTTTCAATTTTCATTAGGATCGCCTGATAACCTCGGGAATTGGGTCAACACGGGTAAAATGACCAAAATGCACACAACGAATGCACATTTCATTACAACACTGCTTTCGCTATGATATCCTGATTTTACGTGGATTACATGCTCTCATACATTATGATTACTTGCGTTGTATTAACATTTTTATTTATACACTCATGGTTCTGATGATATTAAAATGAGAGGAATGAAAATGTTGTAGGTCCAAGAGACTGGAAAAACAAGATTACTTTATGAGATGGTTGGAAATACTGAGATAATGATGATATGCGGAGGGTCGGGTTGCATGCCTGCAATGGATGTTCTTACAGCCAAGAGTTGGAATTCGTTGAGAAATTACGGATGAGTATATGGACTTTGCAGGTCCCCCATGAGTGTGTAGTTCACAGAATTTGAATGCATGTATACTGGAAATGAAAGGTATCCAGCATTGCATTGAATTCATATCATACATATATTATGCATTGAGTTCATGTTGTTTCATGAGGAGTTTGGAATGATTATTGGAACTTGGTTTATTATCGTGATTAAATAGACTTGTATGATTTGTACTGATTCTATTAGACTCGATTTGTTGCCATGCTTGGCTTGATTCTTTGTGTATTTGGTTCTGTGAGTTATAACTTATGATTCTAATAATTCGATGTCAAATTGTTACTTGTGTTGGCGATGCCTATTTGTCAAAACTATTATGTAGGTTAAAAGGAACTAAGTGTTTCTATGTGTTGTTTGGTGGTTAATCTCTTCATTCAATAAAGTGTTTAGTATGGGATAGTTAAGGTGTTGTTATGGTAGTTGTTGACTTGTATGCCTTATGTATGTAGGGTTTCCCCCTTAATAAAAGGGTGTATGGAGAGGGTGATTATTTAGAGTATAAAGAGGGAGCTCAATGAACTAATATGTGCCATGTATGTAATCGTATGGAGTCGTAATTGGTGTTAAAAGACTAGAGGTAATAAATAAGTTAATGTCGTATATTCAACCTCATTGTTATATTCTTGGGAAGTTTTCTAAAAGAAATGAGGTTGGGAACTACGCGTCAACTTATCTAATGAGTTTGTTAAATCGGGTATGTGGGGTCAAATGTGAACATATTTTAGACAAAATACAATGATTAATGTGTATTTATAGTAGGAACCATGTATACTACATGAACTAGGATATCACTTATGATTGATAAACATTTATATGATTTAGGTGATTTATATTACCGATAATTTTTATGTGATTTTTGGGATTTATATGATTGATAAACCTTTGTGATTTAGGGGATTCATATGATTTCATGGATTCATATGTGAATATGTAACCTATGTGTCTACTTGTACATCCTAGAATAGGAAATTATGTGAGAGTCAACTTGATGTTTATTTTTGTTACGTAACTTTCGTCGTTGTCAGCCTATGATGCCTACGAGGGTACATTGTGTACTCATGCTATGCTTTTTGCATGTTTTATGTGGATGTAGGTACTCGGTCTATTCAGGTTGCAGTTTAGAGCACGTGAAGATTAAGGAAGACCACTCATTCCGGGTGGCCTTGGTTTTCATCTTAGATAGATTGCCCTATTCATTCATGCAATATTGTTCTATTTTCAGTCATCCTATTATATCTTAGAGTCCTTGTACAAGTCATACCAGGTTTTGGGGAAAAAAAGATGTTTTGTGAGGATTAATTGATGGATAACATTTTAATAAAAGACTTTGTTATGTTTTGTAATTTTTCTTCAATTCCACATTATTCACTATGTTGGTAGTAAATGTTTTAGGATTGGTTCGCCTATCAGGGGGATAGTGTAGGTGCCACCTCAACGCCCATGATTTGAGTTGTGACAAAGTTGGTATCAGAGCTCCAAGTTCAACGGTCTCGCGAGTACAAGGATAGTGTTTGGCAGGGTCTCGCAGAGAGGGACATAGATGTTCGTACCAATCCTCGAGAGGCTATACGGCATTTAGGAAATCTTCCATTATTTCACTCTTTCCTGCTACTTCGTTCAAATTGGAATCTGATTGATTCCAATTGGTATTTAATCCTGGCACTCTATTAGAGTGGATTGTGTATCGAAATCATGCCCAAAGTGTATCGAGTGAATTCGGGTATTGCATAAGTTTTGAAGTTTCTGTTATGATTTTCGGCATCTCGCCCTTGCGTGAGTTTCCCTACATCCGTGAACCCACACCGGCAAAAGGCCGTAGATGCGTAATCCTAAATTATATTTTGAGACCGCCTATGTAGTTCTACAATTATTTTTATGCGGTAGCGGATAAGAATACCTGGTGTTAGCTCGCCAGTCCGAGCTCAAACAGAAGCGGAGCTGTAACTGCAGAGGGTGGGCCACCTCTGCGGAGCAACTGGGCAGAACCAGTGGCCAGTTTTCCCTATTATCAGTGCCTTATCAATTTTCCACAAACTGTTTAAACATAAATCATGCATTAACATAAACCCAACGGGGGCATAATCCTAGCATAATAAGGCCCGGCAAGGGCATCAAAGTTAAGCATCCAAAACAAGCAAAGGAAATAAAAGAGTAGCAACATCCAAAGGTTACAAACCTAGAAAAGTAAAGAAATAAATTGTATTAAACACCAGTGGAGCTAAAAGAAGATCAAGCAACATGGGATGAACTCTGTGCCTCATCCTCGTTGATAAAGTCATCATAATCAACCTCATCATCAGCAGATAGGAATGAGTATCTCTCATTGTCATCCGAAGCCTTGACAAGAATCTTCTTCTTTGGGTTAATACATGTGTAAATGTCCTTGACCCCTCTCCAGCCCTTTACCAGGAGCTTGCGAGTTGACTTTTTCATTTTCTACTCTTTCTCAAACTTCTCCCAAAGCTCAACATGTACTTTAGCCATATCACAGTAAGACATCTCCAATTCACTCACTGACTCGACAAACTTCTTGTTAGTCTGGGATAACTCTGTATGGGCCTCTATATGCTTGGTCACCTCATCCTTGGGGATCCCGACTGAATCACCAACACCCTCATGGCCTATAGGGAGCTGGGACACTAACTCCCAGATAGACTACAACTGGGAATTCATAGCACCCCAAAGTCCTTCCTGTTGCAAAGAAGACTCCCTTGCACTGGTATCCATCTTTCTCTTCTTAGACTTAGACTTAGACTTAGACTTCATGGAACTGCCAACCTCGGTGAAACTCAGAGGATTAATTGGTAACATAGGATTGACCATATGATCAGTAGGGTTCTCCACCACTCCAGCCCACATGCATAACTCAGTATTCATAGAAGGAAAGATCAAGCTCTGGTTGTGCTGGGCTATGTACTCCTGCAACTCTCGCAAAACATGATAACCCACATTCATCGAGTAGCTGCCCATCCAACAAGCAACCATCAATGCATGGTGGTGAGTATAGTCAGTCCTATTGCTGGAAGGGGATACTCGAGAATTGATAATGCACTACCACATCTTGTCCTCAACTGTAAAGTCCGTTGATTGCAACCCTTTCTGTTTGTTAGCCCAAGGAACCTTTATGCCTGGGGGATACACCTGAGAAATCAACTAGTAGTCTAAACATGTATCTCTGGCCCGCATCAGCTCCGAAGAATGATTCTCCAACCCATAAAGCTCGTTTATCTCCTCAGCCCCTAACCTTACCAACCTACCATTAATCCTCAATTGTGGACTATTGAAATCGACCCATTTCAAGTTAGCATAAAATTTGCAGTCCAATTTCTCATTAGCCTGGCATGGAGTGAGAGTGAAACATATCCATTTGGTGGACTCTAGCCGCTCATAAAATCGTGGAAGCAACTCAGGTGCCCTCCGCAAATCTACACTCATTCTGGGAAGAAGCTTTTATTTTACCATGTCTTGTTAATACCGACTCTCATACTCCACCGACTTAAATTTATGGTTGTCATAGTGCTTATCCTATGCATCATTCCTACTTCTTTGGGTTGTTCCATAATTTCATACTTAACGTAAGCCATTGATTTATGAAATACCTGAAAGAGAATTGAAGAAGGAGTTAAACTCAGCATTGTAACCGTTATGCTGATCATTACCTAGATATCAGAGAAGAAAAATCGAAAGAACGTATGCATAAAGGGTTGTTTGCGAAGATATTGGCTGCTGTAACTTTCTGTAGGGTCCTCCCCTGCGAAAGTATTATCATAGAGGCGAGGTCACCTCTGCGGATGAAATTTTGCCTCTGCGAAATCCTGAAGAATGTGAGGGTTGCGCACCTACGCTTTACTTTGCGAAGCTGCAGGACTGTTTCTGCGGGACTTCTCTACAGGTGCAGGAAGTCATACCATCATCTCCAAACCCCAACCCGGTTGTAATTTGCCATTATGGTTCAAATTTGATGTTGGAATCGTACCCAAACCCCTCTATTTCTTCCTATAATCAAATTTGATATTGGAATCGTACCCAAGACCTCCAAATAACCATATAAGACAAGACTGAATGATAACCTACACACAAAAGAGTCCAGCATGATATATATATATATATTTATTTATACAGATAGCCAAGGCCGACAAGGCCACTAGATGAGTAAACCACTAACAAAAAGGACCAACAAGGTCACAACATATATATACCCACAATACAAAAGTCTGCAAGCCTTTAAGAGTGAGATATATATAACAACAGGTCGGGACAGGGTCCCTCCATACCCAAAATGCTAGTAACATATACGATAGTACCTAACGACTGTGATATAGCAACTCCGAGAGAGGGGAGTGCAACAACCACAGTTGAACCATCAACCTACTGATGAGGAGTGCCACTCTGTCTATCAGTACCTGCGGGTATAATCACTAGTAAATCAAAGAAATCAGAGATACCACCTGAAACCTCATAAATGTCTCACTAGAATCTTCTGTGGGTATGTATAAGTATTCAATCACGTATATAATCCTATAGGCCTCTAAGGGACATATCATTAGTATCATATCTGTATACCAGCATATATAATGCCATAGGCCTGTGTGGGCCACATAAGTACCATATATATGTATGTAAGGACCATGCTCAGTCTACAAATGACTCAACAACTCCTAGGGGGGATCCAAGGTTGTTACACCCCCGACTATCATTATCAAGAAACTAATACTATTTTACGTTGTTATGATTTTTAAGAAAGTAGACTCCTTATTTGATCAGCTCTTCAATCACAAAATAAAATATATCTGTTGTACAGGTAAAAAGGAAAGATCATTGGATCGAAATATAATCTCAAAAAAGATGGATTTATATTAGAGCATCCTTAATCTACCAAGATTAGAGTCTTTACGAAACATATGTATAACGATTGTTATCGAGAGGATCATGCCATAAAGGAGAAGAAGGAAAGCCCTACATAATGTATTGTGAAAGCTAATTATGTCCCGCAGAACCTCGTAGGCGATATGGATGATTATCTACTTCATATAAAGGATTGTTGTTAAAATTCAATACATATCCCATAAAGAAGCTCACTTACGCCTATCATCGAACAACTTAAGTACGTAAGATCTATGCTCATTTTATAAGAAAGACTCATATAATTTGATTCCACAATCCTCCAACATGTACTTTCCTTAATCCCGCAACACATACAATCAATTGATCATCAATTTCACCTCATATTTTGAATAGAATAGCCCAGCAATTCCTATAACCATAATTTCGCAAGTTTACGAGTTTTAACTATGAAGATCCTTTCATAACTTATTCCAAAACATCGATTAATCACATGAATTGGTAGAGGAGGATAAAAACTACCTTAACACACCTTAATCTCCTCAAAACAACAAGTTAGTTTGCCTCCCAATGTTTTCCGGAATCGATTTTACGAAGAGAAGGCGATTACCACGATAACTACGGGGGTTTACTACCTTGATTTCACTTGATTTTTCTTGGAGTTTATCTTTGAATAATCAAATACCTTAGAGAGGATTTTGGGGGTGACTTAGGGTTTAATTTGGGGGAAAATGAGGTCAAATGATCGACCAAATCATTTTGTACCCGAATGAAAATTTGCACCGTCTAAAAGAACAGTCCATTTTGATCATCCGTACAAATTTTTACGGTCCATCAATCTGGACTGTCAAAATGGGATTTTGGCCAATTTTGTCGAAACATATTTTCTTCAATTTGTTTAACTCCCATACACTTTGGTACTTTCATAAGCAAGCTGTAAACCTTCATCATCCTTCTGTAAGGTTGAACCTCTTCTCGGGACATCGGTATCAAATAATGACATGACAAAACATGAAACTTACAAGGCATAAGATCCTTTCCCCTTAGGAATATTCGTCCTCGAATGTTGAAGATTGCTCTAATAACTTAGGATTTTTGAAAATTTTGGCAGAGTCCCCTATAAACATGGCTACCCAAAACCTGTCAACCAACTCATATAGATAACTAACACCACACAAGGCCACGAAATAACATAACAATAACTAATTGGCCTCACACGACCGTCTATATATAAAAGACACAAAGTGGCTTAGCCATAACTTAATTTAACTATTTTTTGTCGTACTCTGAGCTACACCTACCATATCCGTTTCAACATCGGCACCTAAACAAAGTATAGTATTTAAGATCGATAGATAGAATATGAATGAGAGAATCGTATCGTATGAGTATCGATGTAGACTTAGGATCTGGAAAAAATAAGGATATCGGGAATTCATATCTTCTTCAGACTCCCAAGTCATTTATTTTACATTATTATTCCTCAAAAGCACATTCACCGAGGCTACATCTTTGGTCCATGATTTGACGATCCAAGATGGCAATGAGAACTTCTTCATACGACAGGTCGTCCGTGACCTGAACATCCTCAATAGGGGTTATGCGAGAATGATAACCTAAGCATTTGTGATGTATAGATATGTGGAATATAGATCAAGCTTATAAGCCACTTGGTTGATTCTTTGAATAATCTGATATGGATCGACGTATCTGGGGCTAAGCTTGCCTTTCTTACCAAATATCATTATGCCCTTCATAGGAGATACCTTTAGGAACACTCAATCTCCCATATCAAACTCTAAATCGCGACGTCGGTGATCTGAATAAGACGTTTGTCGACTCTGAGCTGTGAAAAATTGTTTCTGAACTTACTTCACCTTTTCTACAGATTGTTACACCAAATCAGGTCCTAGTAGTTTTGTCTCACCGACATCGAACCAACCAATAGGAGATCTGAATTTTCGTCATATAGGGCCTCATATAGTGCCATCTAGATACTAGAATGGTGGCTTTTGTTATAGGCAAACTCAATGATTGGCAAATGGTCCTCCCATCTTCTCTTAAAATCTAAGACACAGGCTCGCATCATATCTTCTAGTATTGGAATAATGTGTTCGGCCTGTCGTCGGTATGTGGATGAAAAGTAGTGCTAAGATTAATCTGAGTACCCAAGCCGGTCTGAAAAGATTTCCAAAGGTTAGCTATGAATTGTGCACCTCTATCAGATATAATAGACACTAGGATCCCATGAAGTCGAACTATTTCTTTAATATAAAGCTTTGCATAGTCCTCAGCCGAGTAAGTGGTTCTGATCGGTAACACTTACTGATCGGTAGGGAATGAGCTAACTTCGTAAGACTATACATGATAACCCATATAGAATCAAACCTTCAACGAGAATTAGACAGTCCCGTAATGAAATCCATATTAATCGCCTCTCATTTCCAGGTTGGGACCTCTATATTCAGTAACAATCCTCCAGGCTTTTGATGTTCCACCTTAACTTGTTGGTAATTTGGGCACTGAGCAATAAATTTTGTAATATTTTTCTTCATATCATTCCACTAATATAGTTGCTGAAGATCATGATACACCTTACTCAAATTAGGATGAATAGAATACCTGGACTGATGAATATCTACCATGATCCGCCCTCGAAGCCCTTCTACATTGGGTACACACAATCGACTCTTGTACTTAAGAATTTCATCTTCTGATAACTCAAACAACCACTTATTTAGAAGGGGATCACCTTCTTTAAACATTCCCAGGGCTGGATTATCAAATTGTCGTGCCTTTACTTCGGCAACTAAAGAAGACCCGACGACATCTAGAACTATAACACCTCCATCTCCTGCATCAATCAATCGCACATTTAGACTAGCCAGCCAATATAGATCCCTGATCATTTCTAGTTTGTCACCTTCCACATGTCACAAGTTGCCCATTGACTTACAACTTAACGCGTCGGCTACAATGTTTTCCCTTCTCGGATGGTATAAATATCCACATCGTAGTCCTTTAGCAGTTCAAGCCATCTTCGCTACCTTAAGTTCGAATCTTTATACTTGAATATATAATGCAAGCTCTTATGGTCTATAAATATATTGATATAAAATCCATAATGATAATGATCCCATATCTTCAGAGCAAATATAACCGCCGCGAATTCCAAATCATGAGTCAAGTAGTTCTGCTCATGTTTCCTTAATTTCCTCAAAGCATATGCAATGAACTTACCATGCTGTATCAAAACTAAACCCAACCCTATTCTGGAGGCATCCCAGTACACCACATAGCCATCTGATCCCTCAGGTAGTGCTAACACAGGTGCCGATGTTAATATGTTTTTCAACTCTTGAAAACTCTTTTTGCAAGCTTTTGCCCACTGAAACTTAGCTGCCTTATGCGTCAATTTTGTCAATGAAGCGACAATAGAAGAGAAAATCTCTACGAACCTTCAATAATAACCTGCCAAGCTTAAGAAACTATGCACCTCCGTAGGAGATGTGGGCGACCAATTCTTCACCGCTTCGATCTTCTGAACATCTACTTTGATGCCTTCGTCCGACACTACATGACCTAGAAAAGCCAATGAGTTAAACCAGAACTCACATTTAGAAAACATAGCGTATAACTCACAATTCTAGAGTGTCTGTAACACCGATCGCAAATGATCCGCATGCTCGGCATCTGATCGAGAATATACCAAAATTTCATCAGTAAACACTATTATGAAGATATCCAAGAACAATTTAAATACGCAGTTCATTAGATCCATAAAGGTTGCCAGCGCATTATCTAATCCGGAAAGCGGTTTTAGGAATATCTTTCTCCTAACCGTAGTTGATGATATATAGATATGAGATCAATCTTCGAGAAATACTTAGCGCCTTGAAACTAATCAAACAAATCATCGATTCTGGGGAGCGGGTACTTGTTTTTAATAGTCACCTTATTTAGTTGACGGTATTCAATACACATTCTTAAGGGATCGTCCTTCTTATGAATGAATAAGACTGGTGCACCCCACAGGGAAGTACTGGTCTAATAAAACCCTTCTCTAGGAGATCTTTCAACTGCGCTTTCAATTTTTTCAACTCGGCAGAAGCTATTCGACACAGAAGAATAGATATAGCCTGGGTATCTAGGAGTACGTCAATAGTGAACTCAATTTCACTTTCACTTTCAGGAGGAATACCGAGAAGTTGATCAGGGAATATGTTAGGAAATTCACTAACGACATGAACTAACTGAAGAGTTGGAGGCTTTGCCCCCGCATCCTAAACTCGCACGAGGTGATAAATATATCCTTTTGAGATCATTTTCCAATCCTTAAGGTGGGAAATAAACCTACCCTTAGGTGCTACGACATCGCCTCTCCACTTAATGATAGGTTCGCATAGAACATTAAAGTGAACAACTTTCATCCAATAATAAACATTATCATAGCAAGAAGATAACTAATCCATACCCATAATGACATCCAATTCTACCATCTCCATCTTATTCAAGTCGGCTACAGTATGACGATCATAGATTTTTATATCACAATTCCTATATACCTGCCTAACAACTACTGATTCACCCATGGGCGTAGACACTTCAAATGACTTATGTAATAATTCAGGATCTTTCCCGCACATACTAGGAACAAAGGGTGTAATATAAGACTAGGTGTAACCCGGATCTATTAAAGCATATGCGTCAAAAGAGGAGACATATAATATACCTATAATAATATTTGGAGATGACTCAAGGTCCTATCGACATGACAAAGAATAGATGGGATTCTGGGGACCGCTCAAACTAGATGCTACTCATCTACCTCTGCCCCTACCAGCCGATATCTGCATACCTTGTTCAGAATGACGTACTGATGATAAAGAATATGCTATAGATCCTGTTAGCTATGCCATACTGCTCCTACCTCTCATCGAGTAATCCCTAGAAAAGTGCCTGGGTAACCAAAGGAATAACATACATCTGATTCTCTATGGCATTGACCTATATGAACCCTGCCACACTGAGAAAATCGAGGTAAATAGGGCTAGAACTGGCTTAAATCTTCTCTATATTGCGGGCCTGGTGCCCGTGAACTCTGACCCTAACTAAAATAAGTGGTCGGATTACAATGTTGACCTTGAAACTACGATAGCGCACTGGTCATCAGATGAGATGGGGGTCTAGGAAACTGAGGCCTAAATCTTCCTCAAAACCCCCATGTGTCCCTGCAGACTGAGCCCTCTTGTGCTGACATCTATCATACTCTCGATTAATCCGCTGATGCCTTTTAAGATATTCCAAGTTATGTGCATAGGCCTGGATACGGGAAATATCCATATTCGGATTCAGTGAAACCGTCATGCACTCATTTACAAAGTGTGACCCCAAACTATTAAAAACTGATGTACCTGGTTGCTCATATCAACAACAATCATGGGAGCATACCTGGCCAAGAAGCTGAACTGTAGGTTATATTCTCGGACACTCATATTACCCTACTCCAAGTGTAAGAACCTATCTCTCCTGGCTTATCGCAGCTCAACCGATAGATACTGCTGTAAAAATGCTTCAACGAACTCTATCCAGCCTAAAGGTAGGGCTTAGGGTCCCCGAGTCTGCTCCCAAGTCTCAAATTAGGTCGCGGCCATATCCCGTAATCTATAAGAAGCCAACTCTACCATCTCAACGTCCGTCGCATTCATAACCCGTACGGTCCGCTGCATTATATCTAAAATGTTCTGTGGGTCCGTATTGGGATTTGTCCCTATAAATATTTGAGGGTCCAGGTTAACAAAGTCTCAAACTCTCGCACTCAAATCCCTATCAGCAACACCGGGGGTATGACACTGGGCCTGAGAGGCCACTAATCGAGTCAATAGTTGCACCTCACTCCACATATCTAGATCCTGATCAGGGGAAACTGGAGAAGGAACTGGAGGTGCATCTTCTCTATTCTGTCCTTCCGGAGATGGAGTCCTGGAGGCCCGAGATAAAGTCTCATCTTGGTGCTCCTGTCTCCCTGGGTTAGCGGGTGGTGCTTGATTGGCACTCTCTCTCGCTTCCTCGTCTGGCCTCTAGAAGGCTTCTTGTCATCGAGTGGTAGAAGGCATAACTGAAAACATAAACAAGATGGGGATTAAGAGTGAATACTTACAAATTGGCTCTATCGCACGATCTATATCAAGAAGAAAAGTAACCACCCTAAATATCTTATAGCCTTTTTCTTATAAGTGTGGTGCACAACAAACCCATAAATAAGACGCTACTAGACACGGCTTACAGACTCCCTAGGACAGACCTGCTTTGATAGTAAGTTTTTCACACCCCAACCTTGGGGGGAGGGGGGGTGGCCGGCACCTAGCACCCGAAGCATTGAGTGTACCACTATAGTATTCGAAACCTATAACATGAAACTTGGGCCGGCAAGGTATCCAAATAACCATATAAGACAAGACTGAATGATAACATGCACACATAAGAGTCCCAGCAGGATATATAAATACAGATATCCAAGGCCGACAAGGCCACTAGATGAGTACACTACTAACAAAAAGGACCGACAAGGTCATGACATACATATACCCACTAGGTCGCGACAGGACCCCACCATACCTAAAATGCTAGTAACATATATGAAGGTACCTAACAACTCCTGTATAGCAACTCCGAGAGAGGGGAGTGCAACAACCATAACTGAACCAACAACTTACTAAGGAAGAGCGTCGCTCTATCAATGTGTACCTGCAGGCATGAATGTAGTGCCCCAGAAGGGACATTAGTACGAAAGATATACTGAATATGTAGGGCATAATCAATAGTAAATGAAGAAACAATATATCAAAGAAATAGGAGATACCACTTGAAACCTCATAAATGTATTACTAGACTCCTCTGTCGGTATGTATAAGTATTCAGTATCATATATAATTCCATAGGCCTCTGAGGGAAATATTTTGTATATAATAAATTGCATATGTTACGTTGTAGGCCTCTGTGGGCAATATCATTAGTATCATATATGTATAGCTGCGTATATAACTTCATAGGCCTCTGTAGGCAATATAAGTACCATATATATGTATATAAGGACAACGCCTAGTCTATGAATGACTCAACAACCCATCGGGGTGACGTAAGGTCATTACACCCCCGACTATCATTATGAGGAGTTGTTATGATTCATAAGAAAGTAGACTCTTTATTTGATTAGCTTTTCAATCACGAAATGAAATATCTCTGTTGTACATGTAAAAAGGAAAGATCATTAGATCCAATATAATCTCAACAAATAAGGATTTATATCCATAGCATCCTTAATCGACTAAGATAAGAGTCTTTACGAAAACATATGTATAACGATTGTTATCGAGAGGATCATGCCATAAAAAGAAAAAGGAAAGCCCTACATACCTTATCGAGAAAGCTAATTATATATTGTGGAACTTTGTAGGCGATATGGATGATTATCTACATCATATAAAGGATTGTTGTTAAATTGAATTCATATCCCATAAAGAATCTCACTTAGGCCTATCATCGAACAATTTAAGTACGTACGATCTTATGCTCCTTTTATAAGAAAGAATCATATAATTCGATTCCACACTCCTCCAACCCGTACTTTCCTTAATCTCACAACATACACAATAAATTGATCATCAATTTCACCTCATATTTCAAATAGAACAACCCAACAATTCCTATAACCATGATTTCACAAGTTTACGAGTTTTAATTAAGAAGATCCATTCAATACTTATTCCAAAACATCGATTAATCACATGAATTGGTAGAGGAGGATAAAACTTACCTTAACACACCTTAATATACTCAAAACAACAAGTTACTTTGCCTTACAATGTTTATCAGAATTGATTTTACCACGAGAAGGCGATTACTATGATAACTACAAGGTTTACTACCTTGATTTCACTTGATTTGCCTTAGAGTTGATATTTAAATGATCCAATACCTTATAGAGGATTTTGGGGGTGACTTAGGTTTTAATTTGGGGCAAAATGGAAGTCAAGTGAAGTCAAATGGTCGACAAAATCATTTTATACCCGAATAAAAATTTGCACCACCCAAAAGGACGATCCATTTTGAGTACAAATTTGTATGGTCTGTTAATCTGGTCCGTCAAACCAGATTTTTGGCCTAGAATTCTACAGTCTATTTGACGGTGGACCAGTACATTTTGACGGTCCATACAATTTTGTATGGTCCGTCAACCTAGACCGTTAAAATGGGATTTCAGTCGATTTCATCGAAACATATTTTCTTCATTCCCTTTAACTCCCATACACTCCAGTACTTCTATAAACAAGATGTAAACCTTCATTATCCTTCTGTAACGTTTCACCTCTTCCCGAGACATCGGTAGCAAATAAGGACATGATGAAACATGAAACTTACAAGGCATAACAACTTCAACAAGGAATTTCAGTGCCTCTGCGGGGCTTAGTCTTGGGACTAGGGCTGCCGCGGAGGAAGATTCATCGCCTCTACCAAAATGCCACTATAGTTACCTTTCTGCCTCTGTGTCAGTTGACTGCTTGACATAAAATTGGGTATGCGATTCACCATGCCATGTGGCAATCTTGCATCTGCAAATTAGTCCACAAATATACTATGCTTATTCGTGACCGCGCGGGGTTTATATTGTATTCATGCGTAAAGCAGAACCGAAGCCACCTGTTATGCCAACATTTGTGGGATAGAGTGAGTCATCTTAGCCTTTTCAAGTAAGTTGCTCAGCATAGTATTACATAAATTTCACTGGAGTTCTGAAGGGGTCACAGTACAAATATGCTTTTGCATGGGCTGTAGCACCTGAGTCTCGATGATATCCATCTAGTGCCAATACTTTCAGTCGAGTTATATAATGCCTTCTAATTATTTTTATTCCTCTAGTTTCCATGAGAGCCTAGCGTATATGTTTTGATTAGACCCTACATTTTCTTTTGATCTCTAACCATTCGAGGATAAACGTTTGTTTAATTTGTTTATGATATAATGACCATGTCAGTTGTTTTACCTTTCCGCATTGTCACAAGCAATTTCAGTCTGCTATCAACTTTAAGTTCATAATCAGAGGTGTTTTGGATGGATGAAACGTCCTAGTAATGCACCATAAGTTTCATTTTGTACTACGACTACTGGATAAGGCGAATCCTTGACCATAATTATGTGTTAAATGGTAATATGATGGTTCAATGAGTCATAGTATTGCTATAATTTACGTCTAGCTTGTTGGGAGATTATGTTTTGGGTCTCGACAAATTCACCAAAGCGAGTGATCATCTGCACCTGCGGGGCCATCTCAGTGAGCTTAGTCCACAGATGTGGTGGTACAGGAGTTTGAGTAGGTCCACTTTGGTAGTTGTTTCACGCATGTGTGGAGTCACACATGTAGCCTCCCATTCGCTTCCGCGTGTGGTCATAGGGTTTATTGAGGCTGTACTGGTGGACATATTTCTGCCAAGGCGGGCCTCTTTGGCAGAAAATGGTCCGCAGTGGTGGCCACGATAGTTTTAGATTCTTTAAAATCCATCTTCCCTATTACGAAGCTCCCATTTGGCAAGTGAACTAAGAGATGGCTACAGACCTTATTTAGAGTGTTCCAATCCTCTTACGTTGGGTAATTTCTAAACCCATTAATAGTGATTGGTAATTGATTAATATTTCCATATTTAAGCTTTCTAATTTGTTCATGGGTAGAAGCATGATTACGGTTTGCAAATGATTCATTATGGATTCTTGTATAATAACTTACCAAGATGGAGACTTTATCGGTATGTATGACTTGCTAATGAATTTATATCTAGTAAAAACTATGGTTTTGAAGAATGAACCCCCTATTGTATCACTACCTTCTAGTTGACGAAATCAAGAGTGTGATGGTAAAAGAAATCGTTTTGAACCCCCAAGGTTTTAAATTGAATACTTTAGACTTGGTGGAATTATTTCTTAACTAAATTCTCTTCTTACCCTGGTGGGCCCGAGGCCTGGTAGCAACTATGTCCATAAATGCGGAATAAGTAACAAGTCAGAACATCAACAAAATGCCCCCAAATGATTTAGTCTATAGATACAAGAGAACTAACACAATAGAAACAAGTCTGAAAAAGTGGCACACAGGCTAAAACTGAATACATAGTCTAAATATGTCTCTCAAGTGCGAATAAAATACAGTAAATATTGGAAAAGTATCCAAGGGTATGCTAGAGATAACATCCTCACGCTGATGTCTGGGATCACAACTCGAACTCTTAGCCAAGCGGTGCTGCGGAGGTGGAAGGTACTGAATATGCATCCTAAAATAATGTAGCAAGTGTAGCATGAGTACATAACGTACCCCCGTAGACATCATAGCCGACAACAATGGAAGATACATAACTAACGATATATACCAAGTTGACACCAAATAATCCTACACTAGCATATCAATGACCAAGTATATCACATAATCACCAAGGTGCTTCATAGAGTTCAACAACATATCAAATATCAAGTGGCATGAATAATCCTTTAATGTCCCAAATCCAACCAAGATGTTCATAATCACTCAATAGCAAGTCTCAATCACAGTTTTTTCAATGATATGTCATAAAATATATGATATGAATGCAATGCATACGTAAGGTACCTTTTTCAACCTGGTATACAATACGTCAAGATTTATTTATGAGCATACACCCCTGGAGGACCCGCGAAGTCCATATACCGCTCCTAGCCAGCCTAAATTCCACACACGAATTTGACTAGAGCCCATTACTAATTTTTGAGTCTCAATCATGTTACAGGAATGCAACTCCGCTCTCCGCGTATCAATATCATCTCAATTGCCATAATCTCATATTACTCTTACATTTTCGGTCTCTTGGACTACAATATATCCATACCACTCTAACATCAAATCATAGAGCCATGAGTGTATGAATACAATGACAATACAAGGCAATATATCATGATAAAATGAGATGCAATCAAGTATAGAGATGATATACACATGCTTTCAAGAATTCAACAACATATAATCAAATGCAGTCAAATCAGGATACCAATGGAAAACATGTGTGCTGAGTAACCAAATAATAGCAAATATGGCAATAATCCCACATATGGCGATGAGCCCAAATAAACAGCAGTCGAAACCCACACAAAGATGGTTCCCAAAACCCCATCATCATAATTCAACATCGGTACCCACTCAATCGTTTATCACAACCGGTTGAGTGGGACCCCCAAACATGCCTAAACCACTCAATATTTATAACTAATTATGCACTTCTATCGGAGTCTCAGAATGCTAAACCATAACCTACCTTAAACCGAAGTGGGAGCACTACAAAATCAAGTCTCAAATACAACCTTGCCCTTCCTTCTTGCCTCGCGATGATCAAAGTCAATTCACGCGTATTACATATAATAATAAGCTTAACATAACAAAAGTAAGACTTTAAATACACATTACGGGCCCACGCCACCAAGACTCTAATTTTTGTTACACAAAATCCAAGATTACATACTAGACAATCATATCCTGAAATTAATTGAAAATCTATTCACATTTGAACCCTCAATTGGACAATAACAAAAAAAACCTCAATTTGAAACCGTAGAAATTTTCCCCAATTGAAAACATGCTTTATCACCAAATTAAGACTTGTAGCATGATACTATAACATAATCCACTCCTAAATCATGATATTAACATAATTCAATCCATAAATCTCCATTAAAATCAACCATACAACTCTCTTAAACTCACAATATGCAAAACTCATCTTCCCCAATTCAAACAATAAGCTAAACCACCATTAATAAGCTTAGAATCATAAACTTAAACCAAAAAGGGAAAGTATTTATTACCTTACGGTAGGAAATACACATAAGGCTCTGAAATAACCCCTAGAGCGGCGCTGGTTTTGAGAACACACAATTTTGGGAAAGAATATCTGACCTAGACTTATATATATATGACACTTAAATAGTGATTCTCCCTGGATGAATTGACTCAGCTGGAGCGGACCCTCTGCGGCAAAAAAGCCTTCGTCGTAGCGGATGTCACTTGACACCTCATACCTCACCACATCATACCCGATTTCACTGTGTTAGAACTTTTTATTTCCCCAACTTCTACTTCGGCAAACTAACCTTTTGCCAAGGCAGACCCGTTGGAGTAGATATTGATTCTTCCATGGTCGACACCATACGCCAACAGTGAAATAAAGCCAAAAACCACCATTCGACACCCGAAACAATCTCGGAACCTCCAAACACAAACCAAACATGCTCGACTATGGTAAACAGTGCTACAAACTCGCTCGTACCCTCAAATTTCACAAATAATTGAGCCAAGACATACTTTTCTAAAGAATCGTTCGGGAAAAAACCAAAATCCAAACTTTGCAAATAAGGCCGCAAAATACATCTAATTGCCTCGAGAAGCTAACCAATGACTCATCTAAGTCATGAACGACCCCCTGGAACTACCAGAAGTGACAGAACCCAAAAATGAACCCATCTAGCCATAAGTCAATTTTGAGTTAGACTAACCAACTCTAAGTTTCCATAATTGGACATTTTCATCCGAAACACATATAAATAGACCTCACAATCTGTGCCACCCATCTCCGCACATCATAAACCCCATAAATAGTCTACAGAAATGGTCAAATAAATAAATAAGGGCCTTTAGAGAGAAACAACAGACGGGTCATTACAACAACCATCTGATACTCAATCAAAAGGACTTCGTGGATTAGGAGTTTATGGCACATTATCAGCAATGAGGTAGGCTACGGATTCTTTTTTATAGACTTCAATAAAAATGTGTATTAGTTATAAATGTTGAGGGGTAATGGGTGTGTTTGGAGGTCCCACCTTAGCAGTTGTGATGAACACTTGGGTGGGTACCGATGTTAAACTACGATGATGGGTGATTTGGGGAATCAACCTTAAGCTGATTCTGACTACTGTTATTTGGTCTTGTTGAAATTATGTGGGCTCGTCAACCTTATTTATATTATTGTGTTTACTCATCACACTACTTTCAATATGATATCATGATGTTACATGGATTACATGTTATTGACTTTCTAAAAGCATGTGATAATCATCTCTTATACATGATTGCATCTCATACATTACTTGCATTGTATTGACATTTGCATTCATATATTCATGGTTATGATGATATTGAAATGAGACTGGTATGAAAATATTATGAGTCCAAGAAAACAAAAAAGTAAGATTACTTTATAAGATGGTTGGCAATACTGAGATAATGATGATACGCGGAGGGTCGGGTTGCATGCCTGCAATGAATGTTATTACAGCCAAGAGATATGATCCGTTGAGAAATTCTGAACGAGCATATGAACTTCAGGGGTCCCCCATGGGTGTTCAATTCATAGAATTTGAACGTCTGTTTACTGAAAATGAAAGGTACCTATCATTACATTGCATTCATATGATACATACATTATGCATTGAGTTCATATTATTTCTTCAGGAGTTTGGAATGATTATTGGAATTTGGTTGATTATCATGATTAAATGGACTTGTATGATATGTACTGATTCTATTGGACTGGATTGGTTGTCATGCTTGGCTAGATTCTTTGTCTATTTGGTTATGTGATTTACAACTTATGAGTCTAAGAATTCTATGTCAAATTGTTACTTGTGGTCGGTGATGCCTATTTGTTAGAACTATTATGTAGGTCAAAAGGAACTAAGTGTGTCTATGTCTTGTTTCATGGTTAATCGCTTTATTCGACAAAGTGTTTAGTAAGGGATAGTTAAGGTGTTATTGTGGTAGTTGTTGACTTGTATGCCTTATGTGTGTAGGGTTTCCTCCTTAATTAAATGGTGTATGGAGAGGGTGATTATTTGAGTATAAAGAGGGAGCTCAATGAACTAATGTGTTCCATGTACGTAATTTTATGGAGTCGTAATTGGTTTTTAAAGACTAGAGGTAATAAATGAGTTAATGTCGTATATTCATCCTCATTATTATATTATTAGGAAGCTTTCTAAAAGAAATGAGGTTGGGAACTAAGCGTCAACTTATCTAATGGGTTTGTTAAATCGGGTATGTGGGGTTAAATGTGAATATGTTTTAGACAGAATTCGGCGATTAATGGGTATTTATAGTAGGAACCTTGTATGCTAAATGAACTAGGATATTGCTTATGATTGATAAACTTTTATGTGATTTAGGTGATTTATATGACTGATAAACCTTTATGTAATTGAAAAACCTTTATGTGATTTACGAGATTTATATGATTTCATGTATTCTTATGTGAATATGTAACCGATGTGTCTACTTATACTGCCTAGTATTGGACATTATGTGAGAGTCAACTTGATATTTATTTCTGTTACATAACTGTAACACCTCGTACTGCCAAACTAAATCTTGTTTATGATTCAGGGGTTTAGGAAACCAAAATGGGGAGTTTAAAGTTAAAAACCAGCTTCAATTCTACAGACCTAATTTTACACCCAAAATGCACGGATCGTAAAATACTTTACTAAACATTGATAGGAATCGTCAATTTTGTTTATGAAATTAACGGAACACAGTGGATTATAAGGACCATATAAAGATTAACGCCACATCGATCCCAACCATCAAATCCCCTCAACTTTTATAGAACCTTGGGTAATTGGAAATTTCAAGACTGTCCAATTTTACGGACTGTACAATTATTGACAATCCATAACTAGACTGTAAAAATATCGTCGGACCATTAATTTTGACCATCAAATACCTCCGACGGCAAACTGTATAAATATGCAACTTAGTCTTGAGAAGTCAGTTTTCAAAATCTTCAAGCCCTAGAACGAAGTTCCTCTCTTCCCAACTTTCTCATACATCGAGGTAAGCCTTTCCATGCAATTCTAAGTGATTCTAACATAACCCACATGAATTCCAAGTAGAAATTCATTGTTCTTAACCTAGGGTTTTCAGGATAAACCAAACTTAAGGCTCAATGTTCAATATTTAGAGTTCTTCTTCAAAGTTCGGTTCTTTAAGAAAAGACTAGGAGCAAACAAGGTATGTAGAGACTATATCTACATGTGAGAACATCATAGTTCTTCCCCACACTACAGTTATCCATGAAATCATGAATTTCCATAATATAGGGTTTTACTCAAGTTTATGATAACCCTATATACATGTATAATTATATCTCATGTTATATCTTGACTTCGTTAGTTACATTCATGATATGCTATTGTGAATGTCATAAACTTTTCCGTAATATATGAACACATGTTTGAATTCCATGAGTTCCCAAGTTACAAGTCATGATCAATGTTACCCAGTCCATGAAATTATACATGTTTTTCATGATTTATGCAAGTTATATGATATAGGTATTCACATGTTAAACTATAATTGCAACACATGTTTTAAAAGTTATTTTCATGAAATTAATAGGCATATAAGCCAACTATTTTTAAGTACATATTTTTTGGAGTTGCATTGATTACCGAGGAGGCTCAGATAGCCTAAACTATGTATGTCAACATAGGATAAGGGTCGCTCCTCCCAGAGGACGATGCCTTCAGATTATTCATTGGATCCTTTCATGTCATGTTCATGTCTCATACCCCGATAAGGTGTGAGAGTATTCTTTTGGTCAGGCCAGGTACCAGACTCCACGTACCCACAGGGTGATTTCATGTTGTAGGTTATACTAATGCTTTCTCCATAGATATATAGATATACAATTTTACAATAGTTACTTTTGATTATGCATTAGTAGTAGAGGTATGCCAGGGCCTTTTCGTGGTAACCAGTTTTGCAGACTCATGTTTTAGAGGTTTCATAGACTAGTCTAGTTAGCATGACATGAAAACATTATTTTCATACTGAACATGTTTTACTCTGATATTTCCGCTATGATATTCAGACTACTTTCAGTATACAGTTTTATATATTTCATCATTATTACTATAACATGTGTTTGATGTCGATGTTGATCAACAAGCCATGTGGTTCGCTCGGTCACATACAGTCAGGCACCGAGTGTCGTATTTTACCTAGGCCATGGTTCAGGATGTGACAAACATTGGTATCAGAGCACTAGGTTAAGGTGTCTTAGGGTGTCATAAAATTGTGTCTAGTGGGGTTACTTTTATGGGTAAGGTCCCCACACATGTAAACAGTTGACCACCAAGACATTTAGGATTGTCTTACTTCTTTCATACTCTAGATCATGCAGTTATAGATATACATTCAGGACATCCTTCTAACTCGTGCATATTACGTATTTCAGAAAATGCATGCGAAAAGGAAAATAACTACAAGAAAGAGAGCTGCTACTAGTGCTGCTTGTGAGAAAGATGTTCAGGCTCAGAGAGAAAATTCGGGTACAACACCCCCCACCCGATACCACAGGGCCTGCGGAGATTCCAGTTCTGCCACCCAATTTTACAAACTCAAATGTTAGGGGAGCTATTCAGTTACTCATCTAGCTTGTGGCTGATCAAGCACAATGACAAGGAATGGCGCTAAGTACGGGGACTAATAGTGAGTCATACAATTTCAAGACTCAAGAGTTTTTGTGTATGGATCCTCTGATATTCATAGGGTCAAGAAAGACATATGATCCACAAAATTTTATTATGGGCTGCAAAAGATATTTCATGTTATGTATGTTACTAAGATAGAGGTAGCAGAGTTGGGAGCTTATTAGTTGCAGGATGTTGCCAATATCTGGTATGAGTCATGGGAGAAGTCCCGTGGGAGTGAGCAGGAGTACTATCTTCTGTTTATCTCTTTGGCAATGTATGCTCTACATATGATTCTAGACATAAGGGCCAGAGTTAGGCGTTTTGTGTATGATCTTGATCTCTATTTATACGATATAGCTAATATTACAGCTCATAACAAGAATATGACTATTATAAAGATGGTTGCCTTCGTACAAGGTAATAAAAGCTAGTTGAAGGAAGATGAAGACTTGTAGAAAGAGAAGGACAAAGAGTTTAAGAAAAGAGCAAAGTCTTTAGGTCACTTCAGTCAGGGTGGGGAGGTGGAGGCAGCTAATACTTCAAGAACAGGTCATCCAGACATGCTCCATCTTCAGCCAGTGCCCCAATCCCTAAGTTCAAGAAAGATCACAAAAGACAGAACTTCAGAGCATCAAGTTCTCAGTCACAGACAAGCATGGGTCAAGGAACTTTCAATAATCCAATATGTGATAAGTGTGATAGGAGACACCCAGGGGAGTGTCACATGGGTATGGATATTTTCTATGGTTGTGGTTAGTAGGGTCATTTAATGAGGGAATGTCCATCAGTGAGACAAGATGCAGAAAGTAAAATGGATCAGTCCACAAATTTAGCAGTTCCTCGAAATTCTTAAGCCCAATCAGGGTGTGTTCCAACTAAGTCCAGTAATATAGGCTGAGGTCCAAACCGCTTGTATGCACTATGAGGTCATCGGGATATAGAGGTCCGCACATATGTGGTCACAGGTATATTAACTATTTTCACTTTCAACGTTTATGCGCTTATGAATCTTGGATCCATTCTGTCATATGTAACCCCTTTTATTTCTAAGAAATTTAGGATTGAACCAGAAGAGGTGCATGAACCCTTTGAAGTATCCACTCCATTTGGCGAGTCAGTTATATCCACACAGTTATATAGGGGTTGTCCAGTAAAAGTCTATCACCGCATTACCATAGCTAATTTGGTAGAGCCAGAAATGGTAGACTTTGATGTAATCATGGGCATAGATTGGTTGTCTTCATGTTATGCCATAGTGGGTTGTAGAACTAAAATCGTCAATTTTAAATTTCCTGGTATACTAGCCAAATAATTGAAAGGTGATGCGTTAGCACCCATAGGGAGGTTTATTTCCTATCTTAAAGCCAGAAAGATGATATCCATGAGGTTCATTTACATTCTATTTTGGGTTAGGGATACAAATACACATACCCTAACTCTTCAGTCAGTACCAGTTGTCAATGAGTTTTTAGAAGTGTTTCCAGAAGATATTCCTGGAGTTCCTCCCGATAGGGAGATTGAGTTCGGAATTGATCTACTTCCTAGCACTAAGCTGATATCTATTCCACCATACAGAATGGCTCCAGTGGAGTTAAAAGAACTAAAGCCCATTTGAAATATGTCTTTGACAATGGGTTTATTAGACCAACTGTCTCACCATAGGGTGCACTAGTCTTGTTTGTTCGAAAGAAAGATGGGTTATTGCATATTTGTTTTGACTACTGGAAGTTGAACAAGGTTACCATTAAGAACAAATATCTTTTTTCCTAGAATCGATGATTTATTCAATTATCTTCAGACTGCTCAGTGTTATTCCAAGATTGACCTCGGATCAAGGTACCATCATCTTAAGTTTAAGAAAGTTGATATTCTGAAAACTGCCTTTAAGCGAGGGTGTCCAGGTGAATTTTCAGATAATATACGTTATTAAGAATTGGCCCAAACCCACTTATGCTTTAGATATGGAGTTTCTTAGGTCTAGCAGGATATTACTGACGATTCGTAGAAGGTTTTTCTTCCATTTCAACTTTATTGACTAGTTTTACTTAGAAGAAAGTCAAATTTCAGTGGTCAGATGCCTGTGAGCATATTTTTGAAGAATTGAAAACAAGACTAAATTCTGCTCTAGTGTTAACATTGCTAGAGGGAACTGAAGGGTTCATTATATATTGTGCTTCATCAACTATTGGTATCAGATGTGTTTTAATGCAGTAAGGTAAGGTTATAGCTTATGCATCCAAACAGCTTAAACCTCATGAAAATAATTATCCGACTCATGACTTAGAATAGGCAACCGTGATTTTGGACTGAAGATATGGCGTCATTATTTGTACGGAATTCACATTGACATTTCACAGATCACAAGAGCCTTCAGTAAATTTTCAAGCAACGGGAGTTGAATCTCAGACAGAGAAGATGGCTCGAATTGATAAAGAATTATGATGTAAATGTTCTCTACCATCTAGGGAAAGAGAATGTGGTAGCCGATGCTCTTAATTAGGATATCGTTGGGAGGTTTAGCTCATGTTGAAGAAGATAAAATAACCAGGACGAAGGAATATCATCAACTAGCCAGTCTAAGAGTTCGACTCATGGACTCCGAAGATGGTGGTGTTCTTATTCAGAACAAGTTTGAATCCTTCTTAGTAGTCGAGGTGAATGAGATATAGTTTAGTGATCCCTACTTTCCAATTGAAAGAGTGAATTCACAACCATAAGACTACAACTTTTAAACAAAGGGGAGATGACAATACTTTGAGGTGTCGAGGCAAATTATGTGTTCCAAATGTAGATGACACAAGCTCATAATTCCAAGTATTCTATTCACTCAGGTTCTACAAAAATGTATCATGATCTTGATGATATATCTTTGTGGCGTGATATGAAGAGGAATGTCGTAGACTTTGTAGCCAAGTGTCCAAATTGTCAGCAGGTGAAAGCCGAGCACCAGAGACCTGGTGGGTTAGCTCAGAATATTGATATTCCTATTTGGAAATAGCAGATGATTAACATGGACTTCATAGCATGTCTACCTCGCTCAGTCCGAAGACATGATTTGATTTGGGTGACTATGGATCAACTGACAAAATTAGCCTACTACTTGCCAATCAAGACCACAAATTCAGCAGAGGATTATGTAAGTTGTATATCCTAGAATATTTTAGGCTTCATGGGACCCAGTGTCCATTATTTCATATTGTGGTGCTCAGTTCATAGCGCGCTTTTGGAAGTATTTTCAGAAAGGGTTGGGTACTAAGGTAAATCTCAGCACAACTTTTCATCCTCAAACAGATGGCCAGGCAGAGCATACTATTAAGACACTTGGGATATGTTGAGAGCATGTGTTATCGATTTTAAAGGTAATTGGGAAGATCATTTGACTCCCATTGAGTTTTCTTATAACAATAGTTATCATGCTAGTGTCCAAATGTCACCATTCAAAGCTCTGTATGGGCGACAATGTAGATCATCCATTCATTGGTTCAAATTTGGTGAAATAGAGTTTTTAGGACCAGACCTGATCTATCAGGATTTGGAGAAAGTCAAGTTAATTCAGGAGCATTTGAAAACGGCTTAGAGTCACCAAAAGTCTTATTCGGATGTGAGGCGTAGAGACTTGGAGTTTCAAGTTGATGATTGGGTATTTCTTAAAATTTCAGCTATGAAAGGCGTCATGAGATTTGGAAAGAAAGGGAAGCTCAGTCCAATATATATCGGACATTATAGGATTTTGGTGAGAATTGGCCAAGTGCCTTATGAACTTGAATTTCCATAAGATTTAGTTGTTGTTCATCTAGTGTTTCATGTATCCATATTGAGGAAGTGTTTAGGAGACCCGTCATTGGTTGTCCCTACCAATTCCATTATCATTAAAGATGGTTTGACCGATGAGGAGATCCATGAGGCTAATTTTGGATCATCATATTCGAAAGTTGAGAACTAAGGAAGTTGCCTCAGTGAAAGTGTTGTGGAGAAATCAGAATGCTGAGGAGGCTATATGGGAAGCCGAAGAAGACATGAAGTCCAGATATCCGCACTTATTTGAGGAGCAAGAAGAAAATGATCAAGGTAAATGCCTTCAGTATTCATGTCATATCCCTCGCGTATCCATATCTAATGTTTCACGTTCATGTATTCAGTAATTATGTTCCATGTCCTCATGCTCATATTTTCATGTAATCATGCCAGTTCAATTCCCATGTTTCATGTCATTTTCTTCACGTTCATGTACTTATTCCATGTTTATTCTTGTTCTCAACCATGATCAATCATTCGAGGATGAATGATCCCAAGGGGGAGATATTGTAACACATCGTACCTCCAAACTAAGCCTTGTTTATGATTCAGGGGTTTAGGAAACCAAAATGTGGAGTTTAAAGTTGGAACAGAACTAAGCATGTTTAACCTAGCATAAATAACATACTACATTACATTAAATCAAAACACACAAGCACATAAACAAAAGTAAATGAGAAGAGCTCGATCTTACCTCTTTTATGCACAACTTAGATCGAGATCCAAAATGGAAAGCCTTCCTCTAAAACTACATGAACTCAGACCACACACCAAAGAAAAGAGAAGAAAATTTTAGACTATGAAAACCTTAGAATAACAGAAGCAACAATTATGGTTTTCAAAGGCTTAACCTATATCACAACTCTTTCTAAGATTTCATATTATAATTGCTCGAACCTCCTCCTTGAATGGTGAGGGTTGGGGTTCTTTATATAGAACCCTATAAACCCTAAACTTTATATCCCAACCGATGTGGGATATTGGAATTCCTTTTTAAATCCATTGAACAAATTCAAAAAAGGGCAATGAAGTCAATTGATCGTTGTATCTGATAGCAAATGGACAAGATCCATTAATTGGATATGTCCTTATCACATAAAAGGCAAATGAGAAGAGGGGGGTTTTGTCACGACCCCTTTCAGGAATTGTGGTGGCACCTACACAATCCCACCACGTAGGTGAATCACTCCCGAATCATTAACATGATATGACATAAGTAAAAGCATAAGATGATGTATTACTACAAAAGTTGTCTCATATTATAAATACGGAATAAGTAATTAGTCTAAAGCATCAACAATTACCCCCAAGATCTAGTCTATAGATACAAGAGCACTAATAATATAAATAAAGTCTGAGAATGGGCACACCTGCCAAAACTGAATACACAGTCTTAATATGTCTATCAAATGCGAACAAAAGACAGTAAAACAAGGAAAAAGTATCCTAGGGTATGTTGGAGATAGCATCCTCACCATGAATTTTGGGATCAACAACTCGACCTCTCAGTCACGCGGTGCTGCAGATATGGATGGAACTGAATCTGTATCCAAAAAGAATGCATCAAGTGTAGCATGAGTACACAACGTACCCCCGTAGACATCATAGGCCGACAACGACAGAAATAAATAATCAGAGATTAATATCAAGTTGACACCAAATAATCCTACACTAGCACTTCAATAACCAAGTATATCACATAATCACCAAGATGTTCATAGAGTCCATAATATCTAAAGTATCAAGTAGCAAGAAAAATCCCTTTCAAGTTCACAATTCAATAAAGTTACTCAATATCACCCAATGACAGTTTCCAAATCACCAATTATCAAATATAAGCATGAGTATGTATGATATGAATGCAATGCATATGCAACGTACCTTTTTCAACCTAGTATACAATATATCAAGATTTTATTATGATCCATACACCCAGGGGGGACTCCCGAAGTCCATAGACCGCTCCTAGCCAGTCGAAATTCCACACACGAATCTAATTAGAGCACATAACTCATTTGTCGAGTCTCAATCATGTTGCAAGCGTGCAACTCCCCTCCCTGCATATCAATATCATTTCAAGTGCCATAATCTCATATTACTCTTACATTTCCGATCTCTTAGACCACATCATATCCATACCACTCTCACATCAAGTCACTGAACCAAGAGTGTATGGATGTAATGACAATACAAGGCAAGATATCATGATATAAGAACATGCAATTAAGTATAAAGATGATATACATATGCTTCAAGAATTTAACAACACAAGCAAATCCAGTCAAATCAGGATATCAATCGAAAGCATGTGTGATGAGTAACCAAACAATAACAATCATGGCGACAAGCCCGCATATGGCGACGAACTCAAATAAACAGCAGTTGGAACCAACACAAGGTTGGTTTCCTAAATCCCATCATCATAGTTCAACACCGATACACACTCAACCGTTCATCAAAACCGGCTGAGTTGGACCCCCAACACGCCCAATACTGCTCTGTATTTATAACTAATTATGTATTTCTATCAGAGTCTCAAAAAAGATAAAATGTAGCCTACCATAATGCTGAGCGGGAGCGCTACCAAATCAAATATCGAATACAACCTTGCCTTTCCTTCTTTCCTCACGATGATCAAAGTCTATTCACGCGTATTACATAGTTAATAATAAGCTTAACACAACAAAAGCATGACTTTAGATACCCATCCCAGTACCACACTTCCAAGACTCAAACTTTAATACACAAAACCCAAAATCACATTCTAGAAATTCATATCCTTAAGTTGATTGAAAATCTATTCACATTTGATCCCTCAATTTGACAATAATCAAAAGCCCCAATTTAAAACCCTAGAAATTTTCCCCAATGGAAAACATGCTTCTATAACCAAATTAAGACTTATAACATGATAGTCTAGCATAAACCAATCCTAACTCATGATATTAACATCATTTAATCCATACGTCCTCATTAAAATCAATCATACAACTCTCTTAATCTCACAATATGCATAACCCATATTCCCTAATTCAAACTTTGAGCCAAACTAACCAACACTAAGTTTCCAGACTTGGGCTTTTCATCTGAAACTCATAAAATGGACCTCGGGATCCATACCACCCATTCCCACACATCACAAATCCCAAAAAGATTACAAGAAGGGTCAAACAAGTAAATAAGGGTCTTTAGCAAGAATCAGTCGGGCGGGTCGTTACATTAGATACCAATTAAAATAATGTTCATCCTCGAATGGAGAGAAAGGAACAGGGAGAATGTACCAAAAGTAGTGAACAAGCTTGAATATCTGCTTTGCATATCAGACTCGGTCTCCCAAGTCGCCTCCTCGACAGGACGATGCCTCCACTGAACCTTTACTGAAACTATCTCCTTCGATCTCAACTTCCTCGCCTGCCTATCCTAAATAGCCACAGGCTCCTCCTCGAACTCTAGATTTTGATCAAGCAATATTGAGTCCCACTGGATAATGTAAGAACTATCGGCATGTACTTCTTCAGCATAAACATATGGAAGACTGGATGAATGCCTGAAAGACCCGGTGGTAGAGCCAACTCATATACCACCTCTCTCACTCTTTGAAGAACCTCCGATATACCTCAGGCTCAACTTCCATCTCTTTCCGAATCTCATCACATCCTTCATGGGTGAAACCTTCAGAAGAATATTTTCACACACCATGAACTTTAAATCTCGGACCTGCCAGTCCGCATACTCCTTCTTCCTGCTCTGCGCAGCCAGGAGCTTATCCTGGATCACTCTCACTCTCTCTACGGACTCCCTCAACAAATCAGTACCCCAAGGACGAACCTAAAATGAATTAAACCAACCAATCAAAGATCGACATATTCTACCATACAATGCCTCAAATGGTGCCATATCGATACTAGAGTGATAACTATTGTTCTACGCGAACTCTATCAAGGGCAAGTGTTGTTCCCAATGACCACCAAAATTAATCACACACGCCTGTAACATGTCCTCCAATACCTGAATAGTCCGCTCAGACTGACCATCGGTTTGAGGGTGAAATGCTATATTAAGATCTAAGAGAGTACCCAACTCTCTCTACAAGGTCTGCCAGAAACGCAAAGTAAATAGAGTACCCCGATCTAATATGATAGAAATAGGAACCCCATGAAGATGAACAATCTCCCGGATATATATCTTAGCCAACTTCTCTGCATTATACATTGTCTAAACTAGAATGAAATGCGCGGACTTGATCAATCTATCAACAATAACCTAAATTGCATCAAACATGCCTAAAGTCATGGGCAATCCCACAACAAAATCCATAGCAATCCTCTCCCACTTCCACTTTGGAATGGGAATCCTCTGTGATACACTACCTAGACGTTGGTGCTCACACTTGACCTATTGGCAATTCTGACACCGAGACAGAAAATTATTAATGTCTCACTTCATCCTCCCCCACTAGTAGTGCTTCCTCAAATCATGGTACATCTTAGTAGCACCTGGATGAATCGAATACGTAGAGTTGTGGGCATCCTCCATAATCAACCTAGTCAAATCTCCCACGTAAGGCACGAACACTCTACCCTTAATCCTCATAACTCCCTCACTATCGATCATGGCCTCCTTGACCTCGCTACTCATCACCTTTTATTGAATCTTGCATAATCCCACATTATCATACTGGTGGGCCCTAATTTGATCCAATAGGGACAACATCGCCTCCACATAATCTAGAACCCTACCCGAATTTGAAAGATTAAGCCTCACAAAATGGTTGACTAGAGTCTAAACCTCTAATGCCAAGGGACGCTCAGAAATAGCCAAACACACTAAACTTCCTACGCTAACCGCATTCCGGCTCAAAGTATCTGCCACCACATTGGTCTTGCCTGGATGATACAAAATGGTCATGTCATAATCTTTCAACAACTCCATCCACCGACGCTACCTAGGATTCAAGTTCCTCTGATTAAACACGTGCTAAAGACTGCGATGATCAGTATACACCTCACAATGGACACCATAAAGATAGTACCTCTAGATCTTCAAAGCAAACACAATGGCCGCCAACTCCAAATCATAAACCGGATAGTTCTTCTTATGCACCTTCAACTGCCTCGATGCATAATCGATCACCTTACCCTCCTGCATCAACACACATCCCAATCCAATGCTAGAAATATCACAGTACACAGTAAAGCCCCTTTCCTCCACCAGAAGGGATAAAATCGGGGATTGTGGTCAATTAAGTCATGAGCTTTTGGAAGCTCTGCTCACACTCACCAGACCACTGGAAAAATCTCTTTCTAAGTCAAACACATTAAGTGAAAAGAAATAGAAGAGAATTCCTTGACGAACCAACAATAATAGCTAGCCAGACCCACAAAATTATGAATCTCTGTCACAAAAGTCGGTATAGATCAGTCCCTGACTGCCTCTATCTTCTTAGGGTCAACTATAATCTCATCCTTGGACACCACATGCCCCAAGAATGCCACAAAATGTAATCAAAATTCACACTTTGAGAACTTAGCGTTCATCTTTTTCTCCTTCAAAATCCCAAGAACCACTCTCAGATGCTGCTCATGATCCTCCTGACTCTTCGAATATATCAGGATGTCATCAATAAACACAATCACAAAAGAATCAAAGTACGACTTAAATATCCCATTCATCAAATCCATGAACACTGCAGGGGCATTAGTAAGCCCGAATGACATCACTAGGAAATCAGAATGCCCATAGTAAGTCTGGAAATCTATCTTGGGCACATCCTCAGCCCGGAACATTAGCTGAAGATACTCGGACCTCAAATCGATCTTCAAAACACACAGAATCACCCTAAAGCTGGTCGAACATGTCACTATTACGTAGAATCGGATACTTGTTTCTGATAGTGACCTTGTTTAACTGTCTATAATCAATGAACATACGCATGGTGCCATCCTTCTTCTTCACAAACAAGATAGGAGCACCCCATAGAGATACTCTTGGTTGAATGAATCCCTTACTCAACAAATCCTGAAGTTGCTCCTTCAACTCCGTCAACTCTGTTGGAGCCATACGATACGGAGGAATAGAAATGGGTCAAGCACCCGGCTTGAGATCAATACAAAAGTCAATATCTTTGTCTGGCAGCATACCTAGTAAATCTGAAGGAAAAACCTCCGCAAACTCACTAACTACTGAAATTGAATCAAAGGAAGGGGACAACGCACTAGTACCCCAAATATGCATAATATAAGCAAAACAACCTTGGTCCACTAACTTCCTAGCTTGAATATAAGAAATTACTTTCCTAAGAGCAGGGCTTAGAGTGCCTCTCCACTCTAACCTAGAAAGACCAGGCATAGCTAGCGTGACCGTCTTGGAATAACAGTCTATAATCGCATGATATGGTGACAGCCAATCCATACCCAATATAACATTGAAATCCACCATATCCAATATAACCAGATCTACCCAAGTGTCGTAACCCACGAAAATGACTACACACATGCGATATACTCTATCAACAATCACTAAATCACTGACTAGTGTAGACACACGAATAGGAATATCAAGCATATCACACCATATCTCCAATTTTGAAGAAACGTAGGCAGACACATAAGAGATAGTAGACCTTGGATCAAATAACACAGTAGCAGCTCGATGATCGGCATAGATGATACCTGTAATGTCTATATCTGATGACTCAGCCTACCCTACCAAGGAATGCATAGCAATGAGTGTGCCATACCTCAGACTAAGTACCCTACTGGCTACCTCAGTCTGAATAATCTCCATATCTCCCCGACTAGGATCCATCACGACCAGACTAATGGCCATAACGGCTCGACTAAGATCCTCATCAACTAGTCTGACTACCACCTATAAACTTCTTTTGCTAGGGTCCTAGGTGCACGAGAGCCACTCGAAAACTGCCTAGGGTAATCTCTCCTAAAGTTCCCAGCCTCTCCATGAGTATAACAATCTCTAGCCACAGAGGGTTGATGAATAGTGATAGAAGAAATGAGCTATCATAGTTTGAATACCGATACTGAGAACCCCTCAATGATTGGCCCCCACCAGATCCATCGGTAATCTATAGAGCTGCTTAAACCGATCGACTAAGCTGCAACTAATGATATCTCCCTTGATAACCATAACCATGAAAAGTAGAACCACTGAATACCCATAGCGCCTAGCCCTCTTGTCGGGCTCACATTTGGGAAACTTCCCCCCCACATTCTCTACCATCCTAGCATGCTCAGCAACGATCTCAAAAGAGGTTCCAGAAGCTACCAACTGTAGTGTAGCCAACTGGAGTGGAATAGTTAGCCCTCTAACAAATTATCTTACTCACTCTGCCTCAGTAGGAATCAATGGAGCTGCATAGCGTGATAAGGCATGGAAGCAACTCGCGTACTGTGCCACTGAAGAACTACCCAGTTCAATCTTTTGAAACTCATCTCTCTTTCTAAAATGAAAACTCAAAGGTACATACTTCTCAAGAAACACTCTATAGAACTTGACCTAAGATAATAGAGGTGTCCTTATGGGGAATCAATAAACATACACCCTCCAACACTACTTCATGTCAACTCTAAGCTCAAGGGCCATAAAACTGACTCCATGAGTCTCAACAATACCAAGAGTATGCAACCTCTCATGGATGCTCACATAAACTCATAAGCATCCTCCTCAAGCTTACCAAAGAACTCCGGAGGCTTTATATTCAAAAAGTGCTCTGAAATCTTCTAGTCATTGTGGGTCATAGTTGTCCTACCAATAGGCTAGGGATCGAACTCTGTAACATAAACCTCATCTATACATGGTGCTGACATTGCCGTAGGCGGAATACTAGGCATATGAAACTTGGGGGTCTAAGTCTGCCCCCTTCCTGCATGGGTCTGAGAACCACCCAGAGTAGTAGGATATGCGTCTGTCTGAGCAATACCATCGAGAACACTCAATAACCTGACTAGCATGTCCTGAAGGACTAGTGTAGCAATAAATCCAAGCTGATCCTGGGCTGGTCCAACCTCCTCCTCTATCGCATCATCTTGAGTCTTAATAACTGGCTTAGGGAAAATATATCTAGCATGAGCTTGACCAGCCCTCTGTGCTCTGCCCCTAGATGGTGATGCTACTCTGGCTCTACCCCGACCTAGAGCACGTGCTCTTCCCTATCCACGCATGGCCAGTGCCAGAGCATGTGCCTTGTCTCTCCCCACATCGGCACGAGTCCTCACTATCTATGAGAGAATATAAACAAGGGTCAGATACCAATTTGATTTAACTTAGCATGAAAGGAATAAAGAAAGTGAATAAATGTCCCACAGCCTCGTGAAGATAAGTACGGACGTCTCCGCACCGATCCGCAAGACTCTACTAGACATTGCTCTTGTATTTAAGACTATTTATTCTAGGGCTCTGATACTAACTTTTTCATAACTTTTTTTCATAAAGAGTGGTGACACCTGGATAATCCCACCATGTAGGCGAACCACTCTAGAATTATTAAAATGATACAATATAAGTAAAAGAGGAATATAACAAATTACTACAAAAGATGTCTCATACTATAAATATGGAATAAGTAATAAGTCTGAAGAATCAACAAATACCTCCAAGATCTAGTCTGTAGAAATACGAGCACTAATAATATGAATCAAGTCTGAGGACTCCCAAATCTTTTCTTCTACATTATTATTCCTCCAAAGCACGTTCACCGAGGCTACAACATTGCTCTATGATTTGGCGATCCAAGATGGCAATGAGAACTTCTTCGTACGACATGTCTTCTATGACCTGAACATCCTCAATAGGGGTTATGCGAGAAGGATCACCTAAGAATTTGCGATGTATAGATTCGTGGAATACCTGGTGAACAACTTCCAATTATTGGGGTAGATCAAGCTTATAAGCCACTTGGCCGATTGCTTGAATAATCTGATATGGACCGACGTATCTGGGGCTAAGCTGACCTTTATTACCAAATATCATTATGCCCTTCATATGAGATACCTTTAGGAACACTTAATCTCCCACAACAAACTCTAAATCATGACGTTGTTGATCTGAATAAGACTTTTGTCAACTTTGAGCTGTCAAAAATTGTTCCTGAACTTCGCCTTTTATACATATTTTTGCACCAAATCAAGTCCTAGTAGTTTTGTCTCACCGACATCGAACCAACCACTAGGAGATCTGCATTTTCGTCATATAGGGCCTCATATGGTGTCATCTAGCTACTAGAATGGTGGATGTTGTTATAGGCAAACTTAATGATTTGCAAATGGTCCTCCCAGCTTTCTTTAAAATCTATGACACAAGCTCACATCATATCTTTAGCATTAGAATAGTGCGTCAGGCCTACCGTCGATCTATAGGTGAAAAGTAGTGCTAGATTAATTTGAGTACCCAAGCCCTTCTGAAAATATTTCCACAAGTTAGCTATGAATCGTGCACCTCTGTCAGATATAATAGACACTAGGACCCCATGAAGTCAAACTATTTCTTTAATATAAAGCTTGGCATAGTCCTCAGCCGAGTAAGTGGTTCTGACCGGTAGGGAATAAGCAAACTTTGTAAGCCTATCCATGATAACCCATATAGAGTGAGTCATCCCAGTATACTACATACCCTCTGATCCCTCAGGTAGTACTAACACAGGTGCCGATGTTAATAAGTTTTTCAACTCTTGAAAACTCTTTTCGCAAGCTTCTGCCCACTGAAACTTAGCTGCCTTATGCGTCAATTTTGTCAATCAAGAAACATTAGAAGAGAAAATCTTTACAAACCTTTGATAATAACCTGCCAAGCCTAAGAAACTATGCACCTCCGTAGGAGTTGTGGGCCTCGGCCAATTATATAATGCCTCGATCTTCTGACCATCCACTTTGATGCCTTCGTCCGACACTACATGACCTAGAAAAGCCACTGAGTTCAACCAGAAATCACATTTAAAAAACTTAGCGTATAACTCACAATTTTAGTGTGTTTGTAACACCGATCGCAAATGATCCGCATGCTCGGCATCTAATCGAGAATATACCAAAATGTCGTCAGTAAACACTATTACCAAGATATCCAAGAACGGTTTAAATACCCAGTTCATCAGATCCATAAAGGCTGACGGCGCATTATTCAGGCCAAAAGACATAATAAAAAACTCATTATGGCCATATCTAGTCCAGAAAGCAGTTTTGGGAATATCTTTCTCCTTAACCCATAGTTGATGATATCTAGACCTGAGATCAATCTTCGAGAAATACTTAGCGCCTTGCAACTAATCATACAAATCGTCGATTCTTGGGAGCGGGTACTTGTTTTTAATAGTCACCTTATTTAGTTTATGGTATTAAATACACATTCTTAAGGGACCGTCCTTCTTATGAATGAATAAGACCGGTGCACCCTACGGGGAAGTACTGGTCTAATAAAATCCTTCTCCAGGAAATCTTTCAACTGCGCTTTTAATTTTTTCAACTCCGCAGGAGCCATTCGACATGGAGGAATAGATATAGGCTGGGTATCTGGGAGTATGTCAATAGTGAACTCAATTTTGATTTCATAAGGAATACCGGGAATTTCATCAGGAAATACGTCAGGAAATTCACTAATGAGAGGAACTAACTGAAGAGTTGGAGACTTTGCCTCCGCATCCTGAGCTCGCACAAGGTGATAAATATATCCTTTTGAGATCTTTTTTCGAGCCTTAAGGTGGGAAATAAACCTACCCTTAGGTGCTGCAACATCGCCTTTCCACTTAATGACAGGTTCACCTGGAATATTAAAGCTAACAACTTTCATCCAACAGTCAATATTAGCATAGCAAGAAGCCAACCAATCCATACCCATAATGACGTCAAATTCCACCATTTCCAGCTTATTATAGTCGACTACAGTATGACAATCATAGATATTTATATCACAATTCCTATATACCCGCCTAACAACTACTGATTCACCCACGGGCGTAGATACTTCAAATGACTTATGTAATAATTCAGGCTCTTTTCGGCACTTACCAGGAACAAAGAGAGTAATATAAGACAAAGTTTAACCCATATCTATTAAAGCATATACGTCAAAATAGGATATGTATAATATACCTATAACCACATCTGGAGATGACTCACAGTCCTATCAACCTGACAAAGCATAGATGCAGTTTTGGGGACTGCTCGAACTAGATATTGCTCATCTACCTCTACCCCTACCAGTTGATATATGCATACCTGATTCAGAAGGACGTATTGATGATGAAGAAGATGCTATATATCATGTTAGCTGTTCCATACTGCTCCTACCTCTCATCGAGGAATCCCTAGCAAAGTGCCCCGGGTAACCACAAGAATAACATACATCTGATTCTCAATGGCATTGCCCTACATAAACCCTGACACACTGATAAAATTGAGGTAAAGGGGGCATAAACTGGCTTAAATCTTCTCTATACTGTGTCTGACATGACCAGAATAAGTGGTCGAATCACAACGCTGACCCTGAAACTACTATTGCGCATTGGTTATCTAATAAGAGGGGCGTCTAGGAAATTGAGCCCTAAATCTGCCTTGAAACCCTCATGTGTCCCCGCGGAATGAGCCCTCTTGTGATGGACCCTATCATACTCTCGATCAACCCACTGATGCCTCTTATAATCTTCCAAATTCTGTGCATAGGCCAGGATGCGGGAAATATCCATATTCGGATTCAGCGAAGCCATCGTGCAATCATTCACCAAGTGTGGGCCTAAACTATTAACGAACTGATGTACCTGGTCACTCATATCAACAACAATCATGTGAGTATACCTGGCCAAGGAGATAAACTATAGGCTATATCTCGGACACTCGTATTACCCTACTCCAAGTGTAAGAACCTATCTCTCCTGGCTTGTTGCAACTCGACCGGTAGATACTGTTGTAAACATACTTCAGAGAACTCCCTCCAGCCTAAAGGTGGGGCTTGCGATCCCCGAGTTTGCTCCCAAGTCTCAAACCAGGTCACGTCCATATCCCGTAATCTATAAGAAGCCAACTATACCATCTCAGCATCCATCGCATGCATAACTCGTAAGGTCCACTACATTCTATCCAAAAAGTTTATGGGTCTGTAATTGCAATCAGTCCCTATAAATAAATATTGGAGGGTCCAAGTTAACAAAGTCTCAAACTCTTGCACTCACAACCCTATCAGCAATACCGGGGGTCTGACACTGGGCCTAACAGGACACTAATTGAGTCAATAGCTGCACCTCACTCCACATATCTAAATCCTGATTAGGGGCAATTGGAGGAGGAACTGGAGATACATCTCCTCTACTCTAGAGTCCTGAAGGCTCGAGATAAATCCTATCTTGGTGCTCCTATCTCCCTAGGTCAGTGGGTGGTGCTTGACTGGCACCCTCTCCTGCTTTCTCATCTAGCCTCCACAAGTCTTCTTGTCATCGAGTGGTAGCAGAAATAACTGAGAACATAAACAAGATGGGGATTAAGAGTGAATACTTACAATTTGGCGCTATCGCACGATCTAGATCAAGAAGAAAAGTAACCACCTAAATATCTTATAGCCTCTTGCTTATAAGTATGGTTCACAACACACCACAAACAAGACTCTACTAGATACGACTTACAGACTCCCTAGGACAGACCTACTCTAATACCAAGTTTGCCACACCCAAACCTTGAGGGGGTGGCCAACACCTAGTGCCAGAAGGCCCGAGTGTACCATTATAGTATCTGAAACTTATAACATGAAACTTGGGCCGACAAGGCCTCCAAATAACCATAAAAGACAAGACTGAATGATAACCTACACGTATAAGAGTCCCAGCAGGATATATAAATACAGATAGCCAAGGCCGACAAGGCCACTAGATTAGTACACTACTAAAGTCTACATACATATACCCACTATACAAAAGTCTACAAGCCTCAAAGAGTGAGATATACATAACAATAGGTCGGGACAGGGCCCCGCCATACCCAAAATAATAGTAACATGTATGAAGGTACCTAACGACTCCTATACAGCAACTCCGAGAGAGGGGAGTGCAATAACTACAACTGAACCAACAACTTACTAAGAAGGAGCACTGCTCTGTCTATTTGTACCTACAGGCATGAATGTAGTGCCCAAGAAGGGACATCAGTACCAAAGATGTACTGAATATGTAGGGCATAATCAATAGTAAATAAAGCAACAATAAATCAAATAAATTAGAGATACCACTTGAAACCTCATAGATGTCTTACTAGACTCATCTGTGGGTATGTATAAGTATTCAGTCTCGTATATAATGCCATAGGCCTCTGAGGGTAATATTTTGTATATAATAAATTGTGTATGTAACGTCGTAGGCCTCTATGGGCAATATCATCAGTATCATATTTGTATAGATGTGTATATAATGTCATAGGCCTCTGTAGGCAACATAAGTACCATATATATATATGTAAGGACCATGCTTAGTCTATGAATGACTCAATAACTCATTGGGGTGACATAAGATCGTTACACCCCTGGCTATATTTATGAGTACACTAATACTCTTTAACATTGTTATGATTCATAAGAGAGTAGACTCCTTATTTGATCAGCTATTCAATCACAAAATGAAATATCTTTGTTGTACAAGTAAAAAGGAAAGATCATTAGATCCAATATAATCTCAATAAAGATGAATTTATATTTAGAGCATCGTTAATCGACTAAGATAAGAGTCTTTACGAAAACATATGTATAACGATTGTTATCGAGAGGATCATGCCATAAAGGAGAAGAAGGAAAGCCCTACAAACCTTATTGAGAAAGATAATTATGTCCCACGGAACTTCGTAGGCGATATGGATGATTATCTACATCATATAAAGGATTGTTGTTAAAATCAAATTCCTTTCCCATAAAGAAGCTCACTTAGGCCTATCATCTCATAACTTATATATGTACGATATTATGATCCTTTTATAAGAAAGAATCATATAATTTGATTCCACAATCATCCAACCCGTACTTTCCTTAATCCCACAACACACACAATCAATTGATCATCAATTTCACCTCATATTTCGAATAGAACAGCCCATCGCTTAGTGGGAAATGTCCCGAAGAAATCCAACGAGTAGTTCCTATAACCATGATCTCACAAGTTTATGAGTCTAAATTATGAAGATCCTTTCATAACTTATTCTAAAACATTGATTAATCACGTGAATGGGTAGATGAGGATAAAACTTACCTTAACACACCTTAATCTACTCAAAACAACAAGTTACTTTGCCTTACAATGTTTTTCGGAATTGATTTTACCAAGAGAAGGCGATTACTACGATAACTACAAGGTTTACTACCTTGATTTCACTTGATTTGCGTTAGAGTTGATATTTAAATGATCCAATACCTTAGAGAGGATTTTGGGGGTGACTTAGGTTTTAATTTGGCGGAAAAATAGGTAAAATGGTCGACCAAATTATTTTATACCCGAATGAAAATTTGCACCGCCCAAAAGGATGGTCTATTTTTAGTAAAACTTTGTCCGGTCCATCAATCTAGACCGTCAAACCAGATTTTTGGCCTAGCATTCTGCAGGCCATTTGACGGTGGACCAATGCATTTTGACGGTCCGTCAATCCGGACCGTCAAAATGGGATTTCAGCCGATTTCATCAAAACGTATTTTCCTCATTCCCTTTAACTCCCATACACTCTTGTACTTCTATAAACAAGATGTAAACTTTCATTATCCTTTTGTAAGGTTGCACCTCTTCCCGAGACATCGGTAGCAAACAAGGACATGATGAAACATGAAACTTACAAGGCATAACAACTTTAGCGAGGAATTTCAATGCCTCTGCGGGTCTTAGTGTTGGGACTAGGGCTTCCTAGACAAAAGATCCATCACCTCTGCCTAAAATTCCACTGTAGTTACCTTTCTGCCTCTGCGTTAGTTGACTATTTGACATAAAACTAGGTATGCAATTCACTGTGCCATGTGGAAATCTTACATCTGCAAATTAGTCCACAAATATACTATGATTATTCATGACCGTGTGGGGTTTAGATTGTATTCATGCGTAAAGCAGAACTGACGCCACTTATTATGTCAACATTTGTGGGATAGAGTGAGTCATCTTAGCCTTTTCAAATAAGTTTCTCAGCATAGTATTACATAAATTTCACTGGAGTTCTGAATGGGTCATAGTACAAATATGCTTCTGCATGGGTTGTAGCACCCGAGTCTCGATGATATCTGTCTAGTGCCAATAATTTCAGTTAACTTACATGATGCCTTCTAATTCATTTTATTCCTCTAGTTTCCATGGGAGCCTGATGTATGTGTTTCGATTAGACCCTACATTTTATTTTTATCCCTAACTATTCGAGGATAAATGTTTTTTTAATTGGTATCTAATGTAATGACCATCTCGATCGTTTTTCCTTTCCACATTGTCATAAGCAATTTCAGTCTGCTATCAACTTTAAGTTCATCATCGAAGGTTTTTTGGATGGATGAAACATCCTAGTAATGCACCGTAAGTTTCATTTCGTACTGCGATTATTGGATAAGGCGAATCCTTGACCATAATTATGTGCTAAGTGGTAAATGTGATGGTTCAACGATTCATAGTATTGCTATAATTTACGCCTAGCTTGTTGGGAGAGTATGTTTTGGGTCTGGGAAAATTCGCCAAAGAGAGTGATCGTTTGCACCTGCAGGGCTATCTCAGTGAGCTTAGTCCACAAATGCAGTGGTACAAGAAGTTGAGTAGGTCTGCTTCGGTAGTGGTTTCATGCATGTGCGGAGTCACGCTTGCAGCCTCCCTTTTGGTTCTGCATGTGGTTATATGGTTTATTGAGGCCGCACTGGCGAACATATTTTCGCCAAAGCGGGGCCTCTTCGGCAGAAGATGGTCCGCAGTGGCGGCCACGACAGTTTTAGATTCTTTAAAATTCATCTTCCCTATTACAAAGTCCCCGTTTGGCAAGTGAGCTATGGGAGATAAGAGTTGGCTAGATACCTCATTTAGAGTGGTCCAATCCTCTTACATCCTTGGGTAATTTCTAAACCCATTAATAGTGATTGGTAATTGATTAATATTTCCATATTTAAGCTTTCTAATTTGTTCATGGGTAGAAGCATGATTACGGTTTGTAAATGATTCATTATGGATTCTTGTATAATAACTTACCAAGATGGAGATTTTATTGGTATGTATGACTTGCTAATGAGTTTCTATCTAGTAAGAACTATGGTTTTGAAGGATGAACCCCCTATTGTATCACTACCTTCTAGTTGACAAAATCAAGAGTGTGATGGTAAAAGAAACCCTTTTGCACGTAATTTATCAAACCAGAGACCATGATAATAAGTTACCAAGGCTTTTAAATTGAATACTTTAGACTTGGTGGAATGATTTCTTAACTAAATTCTCTTCTTATCCTTGTGGGCTCGAGGCCTGGTAGAAAGTATGTCCATGAAAGTATTCCTTATATGTCGATTGTATGAATGGTAACTTAGGACATTTGTGCGCTTGTTTGAGTTGCAACTATCACAACCTCCTTTCGGGAATCGTGGTGGCACCTACATAATCCCACCACGTAGGCAAACCGCTCCCAAATTATTAACATGATACACCATAAGTAAAATCGGAAGATAACGAGATACTACCAAAAGTAGTCTCATACTATAAATGAGGAATAAGTAACAAGTCTGAACATCAACAAAACGCCCCCAAATGATATAGTATGTAGATATAAGAGCACTAACATAATAGAAACAAGTTTGAAAAAGTGGCACCAAGGCTAAAACTGAATACATAGTCTTAATATGTCTCTCAAGTGCGAATAAAAGACAGTAAATGTAGGAAAAGTATCCAAGGGTATGCTAGAGATAGCATCCTCTCCCTAAATGTCTGGGATCCCAACTCGAACTCTTAGCCATGCGATGATGTGGAGGTGGAAGGTACTGAATCTGCATCCAAAAAGAATGCAGCAAGTGTAGCATGAGTAGACAACATACCCCCATAGACATCATAGCCGACAATGATGGAAGATATATAACCAGAGATAAATACCAAGTTGACACCAAATAATCCTACACTAGCATATCAATGACCAAGTATATCACATAATCACCAAGGTGCTTTATAGAGTTCGACAGCATATCAAATATCATGTCACATGAATAATCCTTTCAAGTCCTGAATCCAACCAAGATGTTCATAATCACTCAATAGCAAGTCTCAATCACAATTTATCAATGATATGAATGCAATGCATATGCAAGGTACGTTTCTCAACCTAGTATACAGTACGTCAAGGTTTAATTATGATCGTACACCCATGGAGGACCCACAAATTCCATATACCGCTCCTAGCCAGCGTAAGTTCCACACATGAATTTGACTAGAGCCCATGACTAATTTTTGAGTCTCAATCTTGTTGCATGCATGCAACTCCGCTCCCCGCGTATCAATATCATCTCAATTGTCATAATCTCATATTACTCTTACCTTTCTAGTCTCTTGGACCACAACATATCCATACCACTCTCACATCAAATCATAGAACCATGAGTGTATGAATGCAATGACAATACAAGTCCAAATAAACAACAGTCGAAACCAACACAAGGCTGGGTCCTAAAACTCTATCATTGCAGTTCAACACTGGCACCCACTCAACCTTTCATAACAACCGGTTGAGTGGGACCCCCAAACATGCCCAAACCCCTTAATATTTATAACTAATTATGCACTTCTATTGGAGTCTCAAAAATCTAAACCATAGCCTACCTTAAAGTCAAGCTGGAGCACTACCAAATCAAGTCTCAAATACAGCCTTGCCCTTCTTTTTTGCCTCGCGATGATCAAAGTCTATTCACGCATATTACATAGTTAATAATAAGCTTAACACAACAAAAGTAAGACTTTAAATACCCATTCCGGGTCCACACCACCATGACTCTAATTTTATTACACAAAATCCAAGATTACATACTAAAAAATCATATCCTAAAATTAATTGAAAATCTATTCACATTTGAACCCTCAATTGGACAATAATCAAAAAGTCTCAATTTGAAACCCTAGAAATTTTCCCTAATTGAAAACATGCTTCTATCAACAAATTAAGACTTATAACATGATAATCTAACATAATCCACTCCTAACTCATGTTATTAACATCATTCAATCCATAAATCTCCAGTAAAACAACCATAAAACTCTCTTAAACTCACAATATGCAAAATGCATCTTCCCCAATTCAAACAATAAGCTAAACCGCCATTAATAAGCTTAGAATCATAAACTTAAACCATAAAGGGAAAGTATTTATTACCTCAAGGTAGGAAATACTCCTAAGGCTCTGAAATAACCCCTAGAGCGGTGCTGGTTTCGAGAACATACTATTTTGGGAAAGAAATCTGACCTAGAGTTATATATATATGACACCTGAACAGTGATCTGCCCCAACTAATTTGACTCCGCTGGAGCAGATCCGCCATAGCGGATGTCACTTGACACCTCATACCTCGCCACAACATACTCGATTACGTTATGGTGGAACTTCCCATTTCCCCAACTTCTGCTTCGGTAACTAACCTTTTACTGAGGCAGACCCCTTGGAGTGGATGTTGGTTCTGCCATGGCTAACACCATACACCATCAGTGAAATAAAGCCAAAAACCTCCATCCGACACCCAAAACACTCCTGGAACCCCTGAACACAAACTAAACATGCTCGTCTATGGTAAACAGTGCTACGAACGCGCTCGTACCATCAGATTTCACAAATAACCGAGCCAAGGCATACTTTTCTAATGAATCATTCGGGACAAAACCAAAATCCAAACTTTACAAATAAAGCCACAAAATACCTCTGATTACCTCGAGAAGAGAACCAATGACTCGTCTAAGTCATGAATGACCCTCCGGAACTATCGGAAGTGACGAAAACCAAAAATGAACCCATCTAGACATAAGTAAATTTTGAGTCAGACTAACTAGCTCTAAGTTTCCAAACTTAGACATTTTCATCCGAAACTCATATAAATGGACCTCGAAATTTGTGCCACTTATCCCCGCACATCACAAACCCCACAAAGAATCTAAGGAAAGGGTCAAATAAACAAATAAGGACCTTTATTAAGAAACGACCAGGTAGGTCATTACAACAACCATCTAATACTCAATCAAAAGGACTTCGTGGATTATGAGTTTATGGTACACGCTCGGCAATGAGGTAGGCTATTGTTTTTCTTTTATAGACTTCAATAAAAGTGCATATTAGTTATAAATTTTGAGGGGTAATGGACGTGTTTCGAGGTCCTACCTTAGCAGTTGTGATGAATGCTTGGGTGGGTACCGATGTTGAACTGCGATGATGGGTGATTTGGGAAATCATCCTTAAGTTGATTCCAACTACTGTTGTTCGGTCTTGTTGCAATTATGTGGGCTCATCGACATTATTTATATTATAGTATTTACTCATCACACTGCTTTCGATATGATATCCTAAATTTACATGGATTATGTGTTATTGACTTTCTGAAAGCATGTGATAATCATCTCTCATACTTGATTGCATCTCATTCATTCTAATTACTTGCCTTGTATTGAAATTTGCGTTCATACACTCATGGTCTTGATGATATTAAAATGAGAGTGGTATGAAAATATTGTGAGTCCAACAGAACGAAAAGGTAAGATTACTTTATGAGATAGTTGGCAATACTAATATAATGATGACATATGGAGGATCAGGTTGCACTCCTGAGATAGATGTTATTACAGCCAAGAGCTGGGATCCGTTGAAAAATTCTGAATGAGTATATGAACTTCGCAGGTCCCCTATGGGTGTGTAGTTCATAGAATTTGAACGCATGTATACTGGAAATGAAAGGTACATGGCATTGCATTATATTCATATGATACATACATTATGCATTGAGTTCATGTTATTTCGTCAGGAGTTTGGAATGATTATTGGAACTGTGTTGATTATCATGATTAAATGGACTTGTATGATATGTACTGATTCTATTGGACTGGATTGGTTGTCATGCTTGGCTAGATTCTTTGTCTATTTGGTTATGTGATTTACAACTTATGAGTCTAAGAATTCAATGTCAAATTGTTACTTGTGGTCGGTGTTGCCTATTTGTTAGAACTATTATGTAGGTCAAAAGGAACTAAGTGTGTCTATGTCTTGTTTGGTGGTTAATCGCTTTATTCAAAAGAGTGTTTAGTAAGGGATATTAAGGTGTTGGTGTGGTAGTTGTTGACTTGTATGACTTATGTGTGTAGGGTTTTCTCATTAATAAAAGGGTGTATGGCGAAGGTAATTAGTTGAGTATAAAGAGAGAGCTCAATGAACTAATATGTGTCATGTACATAATTGTATGGAGTCGTAATTGGTTTTTAAAGACTAGAGGTAATAAAGGTGTTAATGTCGTATATTCAGCCTCATTTTTATATTCTTGGGAAGCTTTCTAAAAGAAATGAGGTTAGGAACTAAGCGTCAACTTATCTAATGGGTTTGTGAAATCGGGTATGTGGGGTGAAACGTGAATATGTTTTGGACAGAATTCAGTGATTAATGGGTATTTATAGTAGGAACCCTATATGCTACATGAACTAGGATATTTCTTATGATTGATAAACTTTTATGTGATTTAGGTGATTTATATGACTGATAAACCTTTATGTGATTTAGGTGATTTATATGATTGATAAACCTTTATGTGATTTAGGGGATTTATATGATTTCATGTATTCTTATGTGAATATGTAACTGGTGTGTTTACTTGTACTGCCTAGAATTAGACATTATATGAGAGTCAACTTGATGTTTGTTTCTGTTATGTAATTGTAACACCTCGTACTACCAAACTAAATCATGTTTATGATTCAAGGGTTTAGGAAACCAAATGGAGAGGTTAAAGTTAAAAACTAGCTTCAGTTCTGCAGACTTGATTTTACGCCTAAAATGCACGGATCATAAAATACTTTACGGACCATCGATATGAATGGTCAATTTTGTTTATGAAATTAACGGAACACAGTGGATTATACGGACCATATAAAGATGTATGCCCCATCGATCCCAACCGTCATATCCCCTCAACTTTTATAGAACCTTGGAAAATTGGAAATTTCAACTCTCCAATTTTACGGACTGTACAATTATTGACGGTCCATAACCAGACCGTAAAAATATCGTCAGAACATCAATTTTGACCATCAAATACCTCCGATAGAAAACTGTATAAATACGCAACTTTGTCTTGAGAAGTCAGTTTTCACAATCTCCAAGTCCTAGAACGAAGTTCCTCACTTCCCAACTTTCTCCTACATCGAGGTAAGCCTTTTCACACAATTCTAAGTGATTCTAATATAACCTGTATGAATTCCAAGTAGAAATTCATTGTTCTTGAAGTTCGTCTTCGAAGTTTGGTTCTTTAAGACAAGACTATGAGCAAACAAGGTATGTAGAGCTTCACAATTATCCATGAAATTATGAATTTCCATAATCTAGGGTTTTACTCAAGTTCATGATAACCCTATATACATGTATAATTATATCTTGACTTCATTAGTTAGTTTCATGATATGCTATTGTGACTGTCATGAACTTGTTCGTAATCTATGAACACATGTTTGAATTCCATTAGTTCATAAGTTACAATTCATGATCAATGTTACCCAGTCCATGAAATTATATATGTTTTTCACGATTTATGCAGGTTATATGATATAGATGTTAAACTGTAATTGCAACCCATGTTTTAAAAGTTATTTTCATGAAATTCATGGGCCTATAAGCCAACTATTTTTAAGTACTTATTTTTGGGAGTTGCATAGATTACCGAGAAGGCTCAGATAGCCTAAAAATATGTATGCCAGCATAGGATAGGGGTTGTTCCTCCTAGAGGACGATACCTTCACGTTATTTATTGGATCCTTAAACGTCATGTTCATGTCCCATACCCTGGCAAGGTATGGGAGCATTCTGTTGGTCGAGCCAAGTAACAGAATCCACGTACCCACGTAGTGATTTCATGTTGTCGGTTATACTACTTCTCTCTCCATAGATATACAAATATACAATTTCAAGAGCATTTGTTAACAGCTTAGAGTCACCAAAAATCTTATTCGGATGTGAGGCGTAGAGACTTGGAATTTCAAGTTGATGATTGGGTATGTCTTGAAGTTTCACCTATGAAAGGCGTCATGAAATTTGGAAAGAAATGGAAGCTCAGTCCCAATATATCGGACCTTATAGGATTTTGAAGAGAATTGGCCAAGTGCCTTATGAACTTGAATTTCCATAGGATTTAGTTGTTGTTCATCTAGTGTTTCATGTATCCATATTGAGGAAGTATTTGGGAGACCCATCGTTGGTTGTCCCCACCAATTCCATTACAATTAAGGATGGTTTGACCGATGAGGAGATCCCTGTGGCTATTTTGGATCATTCGATTCGAAAGTTGAGAACTAAGGATGTTGCCTTAGTGAAAGTGTTGTAGAGAAGTCAGAATGTTTAGGAGGCTACATCGGAAGCCGAAGAAGACATGAAGTCCAGCTATCCGCACTTATTTGAGGAGCAAGAAGAAAATGAACAAGTTAAATGCCTTCAGTATTCATCTCATGTCCCTCGTGTATCCATATCTAATGTTTCATGTTCATGTATTCAGTACATATGTTCCATGTCCTCATGCTCATGTTTTCATGTAATCATGTCAGTTCAGTTCCCATGTTTCATGTGATTTTCTTCACGTTCATATACTCATGTCATGTCTATTCTTATTCTCAACCATGATCAATCATTCGAGGACGAATGATCCCAATGAGGAGATATTGTAATTCATCGTATCTCCAAACTAAGCCTTGTTTATGATTCAAGGGTTGAGAAACCCAAAACGTGGAGTTTAAAGTTGAAAACCAAATTCAGTTCTACAGACCTAATTTTATGCCTAAAATGTACGGACATAAAATACTTTACAGACCGTCGTTATGAACCGTCAATTCTTTTTTTTTGAATTGACGGAACATAATGGATTATACAGACAGTATAAAGATTTGCGATTTTACAAAACCTTGGGAAATTGGAAATTTCAAACGGTCCGACTTTACAGACCGTAAGAACATCAATGAACCGTCAATTTTGACCGTCAAATCCTTCCGACAGCAAACTGTATAAATACGCAACTTATTCTTGAAAAGTCAGTTTTCATAATCTACAACCCCTAGAACGAAGTTCCTCTCTTCCCAACTTTCTCCTACATCGAGGTAAGCCTTTCCACGCAATTCTAAGTGATTCTAAAATAACACACATGAATTCCAAGTAGAAATTCATTGTTCTTAACCTACGGTTTTCAGGATAAACCCAACTTAAGGCTCAAGGTTCAATCTTTAGAGTTCTTCTTCAAAGTTCGATTCTTTAAGAAAAGACTAGGAGCAAACAAGGTATGTAGAGATTCTATCTACGTGTGGGAACATCATTGTTCTTCCCCACACCACAGTTATCCATGAAATCATGAATTTCCATAATCTAGGGTTTTACTCAAGTTCATGATAACCCTATATACATGCATAATTATATCTCATGTTATATCTTGACTTTGTTAATTACATTCATCATATACTATTGTGACTGTCATGAACTTGTCCGTAATCCATGAACACATGTTTGAATTCCATAAGTTCCCAAGTTACAAGTCATGATCAATGTTACCCAGTCCATAAAATTATGCAGGTTTTTCATGATTTATGCAAGTTATATGATATATGTATTCACATGTTAAACTATATTGGCAACCCATATTTTATAAGTTATTTTCATGAAATTCATAGGCATACAAGCCAACTATTTTCAAGAACATATTTTTGGGAGTTGCATAGATTACCAAGAAGGCTCAGATAGCCTGAAACTACATATGTAGCATAGGATAAGGGTTGCTCCGCCCAGAGGATGATACCTTCACATTATTTTTTGGATCCTTTCATGTCATGCTTAGGTCTCATACGCCGGCAAGGTATGGGAGCGTTCTGCTGGTCGGGCCAAGTACCAGACTCCACATACCCACCTGGTGATTTAATGTTGTTGGACATACTACTGATCTCCCTATAGATATATAGATAAACAATTTTACAAGATTTCATACATGTTTTATTCATGTCATATCATGTTCATGTTTTTCAATTTCAGTTTCATGTTCCTATTATATATCATTTGTCTGCTTATTTCTTCAGTTGCTTTACATATAATACAATTCAAATGTACTAACGTCTTTTTGCATGGGGCTTGCACTTCACGGTGCAGGTGCTGAGCTTCGGGGAGATGGATATGCTCAGTAGGATTGTTTCATATCAACTATTTGGTGAGCCCCATCTTATTTGGGTTATCAGTGTAGTTACCTTTGATTACGCATTAGTAGGAGAGGTATGCCAGGGCCTTTTCATGATAAACGGTTTTGTAGACTCATGTTTTAGAGGTTTCATAGACTAGTCTAGTTAGCATAACATGACAACATTATTTTCAGACTTAACATGTTTTACTCAGATATTTCCTCTATGATATTTCAGACTAATTTCAGTATACAGTTTTACATGTTTCATCATTATTACAATAGCATGTTTTGATGCCCATATAGATCAGCAAGCCATGTGGTTCGTTCGATCACATGTAGTCAGGCACCGAGTGCCATATTTTTCCTAGGCCATGGTTCGCATTTTTTAGCATGAGAAGATTAAGGCAGACCACTCATTCCCGGTGGCATTATTTTTCATCTTAGATATACTGCCCTATTCATTCAGGCGACATTATTCTGTTTTTAGTCATCCTATTGTATCTTAGAGTCCTTGTATAAGTCATACTAGGTTTTGGGTTAAAGGGATGTTTTATAAGGATTAATTGATGGATATTGTTTTAATAAAAGACTTTGTTATGTTTTGTACTTTTCCTTCACATCCGCATTATTCACTATATTGGTTGTAAACGTTTTGGGATTGGTTCACCTACAGGGGATAGTGTAGGTGCCATCATGACGCCCGTAATTTAGATCGTGACATTGAAACAGTGTTCAGATCACACAACTCACAACATATTTGGACATCAACAACCAACTAAGTATCATAAGAGCATTTAACCAAACCAGAGTTCCTTCAAAGCATACATTAACCTCATATTATTTATATAACCTTCAAATATTGACGACAAGAACTAGATAACTTACTCTAACAGCTAACAGTAACCAATTAACTTAACTAAACATCCAAAACAGTAACCATATTTCATAAAGTATTTCTCAATCATAAATAACTAACTAACATACCCATTAACAAAGCATTTTTAGAATTATATTAACTAATCAAAATTCTATTGTTTAATAAAATACTTTTACATATTATCTAATTGGAATAGAACTAAGCATGTTTAACCTATTAAGGACAAATAACATGCTACATTACATTAAATCAAAACACACAAGCACATAAACAAAAGTATATGAGAAGAGCTCGATCTTACCTATTTTATGCACAACTTAGATCGAGATCCGAAATGGAAAGCCTTCCTTTAAAACTTCACGAACTCAGACCACACACCAAAGAAAAGAGAAGAAAATTTTAGACTATGAAAACCTTAGAATAACAGAAGAAGAAGTTAGGGTTCGCAAAGGCTTAACCTATATCGCAACTCTTTCTAAGGTTTCATATTCAAATTGCTCAAACCTCCTCCGTGAATGGTGAGGGTTGGGGTTCTTTATATAGAATCATAGAAACCCTAAACTTTATATCCCAACCGATGTGAGAGATTGGAATTCCTTTTTAAATATGTTGAACAAATTAAAAAAATGGCAACGACGTCAATTGATCGTTGTATCTGATAGCAAATGGACAAGATGCATTAATTGGATCTATCCTTATCGCATAAAAGGCAAAGGAGAATAGGGGGGGTTGACACGACCCCTTTTCAGGAATTGTGGTGGTACCTACACAATCCCACCACATAGGCGAATCACTCCCAAATCATTAACATGATATGACATAAGTAAAAGCGGAAGATAACGAATTACTACATAGCTATCTCATATTATAAATACGGAATAAGTAATAAGTTTGAAGCATCAACAATTACCCACAAGATCTAGTCTGTAGATACAAGTGCACTAATAATATGAATCAAGTCTGAGAATGGGCACACATGCCAAAACTGAATACATAGTCTGAATATGTCTCTCAAATGCGAACAAAAGACAGAAAAACAAGGAAAGAGTATTCAAGGGTATGCTGGAGATAGCATCCTTAAGTTAATTGAAAATCTATTCACATTTGATCCCTCAATTGGACAATAATCAAAAGCCCTAATTAAAACCCTAGAAATTTTCCCCAATTGAAAACATGCTACTATAACCAAATTAAGACTTATAACATGATAGTCTAACACAAACCAATCCTAACTCATGATATTAACATCATTTAATCCATAAGTCCTCATTAAAATCAATCATACAATTCTGTTAATCTCACAATATGCAGAACCTATCTTCCCCAATTCAAATAATAAGCTAAACCAACATTAGTAAGCTTATAATCATGAACTTAAACCAAAAAGGACACATTATTTTGGGAAGAAAATATGACCTAGAATTATATATATTACACCTGAATAGTGATCCGCCCCAGCGGAATCAACTCTGCTGGAGTGGACCTGCAGTGCAGGAAAAGCCTTCGTCATAGCGGATGTCACTTGACACATCATACCTTACCACAGCGGACCTGACTCCACTACGGCGGAACTTCCTCATTTCCCCACCTTCCGCTTCGGCGAGCCAACCTTCCACCAAGGCGGACCTATCAAACCTGATGACGGTTTCGCTGTGGCGGACACCAGTAGTAAAATATAGCAAAAACCTCCCATCCAACACCTGAAGTACACCCAAAACCTTCCGATAACAAACTAATAATGCTCGTCTATGGTAAAAAGTGCTACAAACACACTCGTACCCTCGGATTTCACAAATAACCGGGCCAAGGCATAGTTCTCTAAAGAATCGTTTGGGACAAATCCAAAATCCAAACTTTACAAATATAACCACACAATGCATCTGATTTTCTCGAAGTGAATCGATGACTTGACTAAGTCATAAATGACCCTCCAGAACTACCGGAAGTGACGGAACCTGAAAACAAACTCATCTAGCCAAAAGTCAACTCTAAGTCAAACTAACCAACTCTAAGTTTCTAGACTTGGGCTTTTCATCCGAAACTCATAAAATGGACCTCGGGATCCATTCCACCCATCCCCACGCATCACTAACCCTAAAGGATTATGGGAAGCATCAAATAAGAAAATAAAGGTCTTTAGCAAGAAACAACCGGGCGGGTCATTACATCAGATACCAATTAAAACAACATTCATCTTCGAATGGAGAGAAAGGAACACGGAGAACGTACCAGAAGTAGTGAACAAGCTCGGATATCTGCTCTGCATATCAGACTCAGTCTCTAAAGTTGCCTCCTCGACAGGACAATGCCTCCATTGAACCTTTACTGAAGCTATCTCATTCGATCTCAACTTCCTTGTCTGCCAATCCTAAATAGCCACAGGCTCCTCCTTGAACTCTAGATTTTGATCAAGCAATACTGAGTCCCACTGGATAATGTAAGAACTATCAACATGATACTTCTTCAGCATAGACGCATGGAAGACTGGATGAATGCCAAAAAGACCCCGTGGCAGAGCCAACTCATATACAACCTCTCTCACTTTTTAAAGAACCTCAAATGGTATGATATACCTCGGACTCAACTTCCCTCTATTTCTGAATGTCATCACATCCTTCATGGGTGAAACCTTCAGAAGAATATTTTCACCCACTATGAACTCTAAATCTCGGACCTTTCTGTCTGCATACTCATTCTGCCTACTCTGTGTTTCCAGGAGCTTATACTGGATCACTCTCACTCTCTCTAAGGACTCCCTCAACAAATCAATACCCCAAGGACGAACCTCAAATGCATCAAACCAACCAATCAGAGATCGACATCTTCTACCATACTGGTACACCCCATGAAGATGAACAATCTCCCAGATATAAATCTTAGCCAACTTCTCTGCATTATACATCATCTAAACTAGAATGAAATGCGCGGACTTGGTTAATCTATCAACAATAACCCAAATCGCATCAAACTTTCCCAAAGTCTTGGGAAATCCCACAACGAAATCCATAGAAATCTTTTCCCACTTCCACTCTGGAATGAGCATCCTCTAAGACACACTACCTGGATCTTGGTGCTCATACTTAACCTATTGGCAATTCTGACACCGAGGCACAAAACCAACAATGTCTCTCTTCATCCTCCCTCACCAAGAGTGCTTCCTCAAATCACAGTACATCTTAGTAGCACCCGGATGAATTGAATACCTAGGGTTGTGGTCATTCTCCATAATCAACCTAGTCAAATCTCCCACGCAAGGCACACACACTCTACCCTTAATCCTTATAACTCCCTCACTATCGACCATGGCCTTCTTGGCCTCTCCACTCATCACCTTATCTCGAATCTTGTACAATCCCACATTATCATACTGGTGCACCCTAATTTGATCCAATAGAGACGACCTCGCCTCTACACATGTTAGAACCCTACCCGAATTCAAAAGACCAAGCCTCACAAAATGGTTGGCTAGAGAATGAACCTCTAATGCCAAGAGACGCTCAAAAATAGACAAACACACTAAACTTCCCATGCTAACCGCCTTCTGGTTCAAAGCATCTGCTACCACATTGGCCTTGCCTGGATGATACAAAATGGTCATGTCATAATCTTTCAACAACTACATCCACCGACACTGCCTAGAATTCAAGTTCTTGGATTAAACACGTGCTAGAGACTGCGATGATCAATATACATCTCATAATGGATACCATAAAGATATTGCCTCCAGATCTTCAAAAATACAATGGCAGCCAACTCTAAATCATGAACCGGATAGTTCTTCTCATCACGTTCAACTACCTCAATGCATAAGCGATCACCTTACCCTATTACATCAACACATAGCTCAATCCAATCCTAAAAGCATCATAATACACAGTAAAGTCCTTCCCCTCCACCTGAAGGGATAAAATCGGGGATGTGGTCAATAAAGTCTTGAGCTTTTGGAAGCTCTACTAACACTCATCAGACCACTATAGCAGTAGTAGCTAGCCAAACCCACAAAATTCTGAATCTCTGTTACAGAAGTCGATCTATGTTAGTCCCTGATTGCCTCTATCTTCTTAGGGTCAACTATAATCCCATCTTTGGACACCACGTTCCCCAAGAATGCCACAAAACTCAACCAAAACTCACACTTTGAGAACTTAGCGTACATCTTATTCTCCTTCAAAATCTCAAGAACGATTCTCAGATGTTTCTCATGATTCTCCTGACTCATCGAATATACCAGGATGTCATCAATAAACACAATCACAAGAGAATCCAAGTACGCTTAAATATCCCATTCATCAAATCCATGAACATTGCGGGGGCATTGGTAAGCCCCAATAACATCACCAAGAACTCATAATTACCATAACAAGTTCGGAAACCTGTCTTGGGCACATCCTAGACCCGGATCTTTAGCTGGAGATACCCGGACCTCAAAGCGATCTTCAAAACATAAAGAATCACCCTGAAGATGGTCGAACATGTCATCAATACGTAGAATCGGATACTTGTTTCTAATAGTGACCTTGTTCAACTATCTATAATCAATGCACATATGTGTGGCGCCATCCTTCTTCTTCACGAACAAGACAGGAGCACCCCATGGAGATACACTCGGTCAAATGAAGCCCTTACTCAACAAATCCTGAAGTTTCTCCTTCAACTCCATCAACTCTGCTGGAGCCATTCGGTACGGAGGAATAGAAATAGGTCAAGTACCCAGCTTGGGATCAATACAGAAGTCAAAATATTTATTTGGAAGCATACCTGGTAAATCTAAAGGAAAACCCTCTGCAAACTCACTAACTACTGAAATATAATCAAATGAAGGGGATTCCACACTAGTACCCCAAATATGTATAAGATAAGCTTAACAACCCGTGTCCACTAACTTCCTAGACTGAATATAAGAAATCACTTTCCTAGGAATAGGGCTTGGAGTGCCTCTCCACTATAACCTCGGAAGACCAGGCATAGCTAGCGTGACCGTCTTGGAATAACAGTCCATCGCATGATATGGTGATAGCCAATCCATACCCAATATAAGATTGAAATCCACCATATCTAATACAACCAGATCTACCCAAGTGTCGTAACCCAAGAAAGTGACTACACACATGTGATATACTCTATCAACAATCACATAATCACTGAATGGTGTAGACACTAAATAGGAATATCATGCATATCACACCACATCTCCATTTTAGAAGAAACGTAGGCAGACACATAAGAGAAAGTAGACCTTGGATCAAATAACACAGTAACAGCTCGATGAACGACAGAGATGATACCTGTAATGACTGCATCCGATGACTCAGCCTACTCTACCAAGAAATGCATATCAATGAGTGCGCCCTACCTCAGACTAAAAGTATGCAACCTCTCGTGGCTGCTCACTATAAACTCATATGTGTCCTTCTCAAGCTGACCAAAGAACTTCGAAGGCTTTATATTCAAAAAGTGCTCTGAAATCTTTTACTCGTTGCGGATAATAGTTGTCCTACTAATAGGCCGATGATCAAACTCTGGAGCAATAACCTCATCTATACGTGATGCTGACATCGCCACAGGCTGAATACCAGCCATATGAAACTTGGGGGTTTGAGTTTGCCCCCCTCCTGTACGGGTCTGAGAACTATCTGGAGTACTAGGATGTGCGTTTATCTGAGCAAAACAATCGAGAAAACTCAATAACTTGACCAATATGTCCTGAAGGACTAGTGTAGCAATAAATCTAGGCTGATCCACCTTCTCCTCTATCACATCATCACGAGGCTCAATAACTGGCTCAGGGGAAACAGACCTAGCACGAGCTTGACCAGCCCTCTGTGCACCACAAGACTCTACTAGACATTGCTCTTGTATTTAAGACTATTTATCCTAGGGCTTTGATACCAACTTTGTCATGACCCCTTTTCAAAAATCATGGTGGCACCTGCATAATCCCACCACGTAGGCGAACCACTCTCGAATCATTAACATGATACGATATAAGTAAAAGTGGAATATAATGAATTACTACAAAAGTTGTCTCATATTGTAAATGCAAAATAAGTAATAAGTTTGAAGAATCAACAAATACCTCCAAGATCTAGTTTATAGATACAAGAGCACTAATAATATGAATTAAGTCTGAGAATGGGTTACGCAAGTCAAAACTGAATACATAGTTTGAATGTGCCTCTCAAATGCAGACCAAAGATAGTAAAATAGGGAAAGAGTATCCAAGGGTATGTTGGAGATAGCATCCTCACTTGAATTCCAGGGATCAATAACTCGAACTCTTAGCCATGCGGTGCTGCGGAGGTGGAAGGAACTAAATCTGCATCCAAAATGAATGCAGCAAGTGTAGCATGAGTACACACCGTACCACCGTAGACATCATAGGCCGACAATGACAGAAATACATAATCAGAGATAAATACCAAGTTGACACCAAATAATCCTACACTAGCACGTCAATAACCAAGTATATCACATGATTACCAGGATGCTCATAGAGTCCACAATATCTCAAGTATCAAGTAGAAAGAATAATCTCTTTCAAGTTCACAATTCAATCAAATTACTCAACGTCAAACTAAGTTACTCAATATTTCCCAATGACAATTTCCAAATCACCAATTATCAAAGATAAGCATGAGTATGTATGATATGAATGCAATGCATATGCAAGGTACCTTTCTCAACCTGGTATACAGTACGTCAAGATTTTATTATGATCTGTAAACCAATGGGGGACCCGTATAGTCCATTTACCACTCATAGCCAACCGGAATTCCTGACACAAATTTGACTAGAACTCGTGACTCATTTGTCGAGTCTCTACCATGAGGAAGGCTTGCAACTCCGCTCCCCACGTATCAAAATCATCTCAAGTGTGATAATGTCATATTACTCTTACCTTTCCGGTCTCTTGGACCACAGCATATCCATACCACTCTCACATCAAGTCACAGAACCATGAGTATATGAATGAAATGACAATACGATGCAAGATATCATGATATAATGAGATGAAATCAAGTATAGAGATGATATACACATGCTTCAAGAATTCAACAACATATATGCATATCCAGTCAAATCAGGATATCAATCAAAAGCATGTGTGAAGAGTAACCAAACAATAACAATTATGGAGACAAACCCACACATGGCGATGAGCCCAAATACATAGCAGTCGGAACCAACACAATATTGGTTGCCCAAACCACATCATCACAGTTTAACATCGGTACTCACTCAATCATTCATCACAACCGGCTGAGTGGGACCCCCAGACACGCCCAATACCCCTCAATATTTATAACTAATTACGTATTTCTATCAGAGTCTCGAAAAGCTAAACTATAGCCTACTCCAATGCCAAGTGGGAGCGCTGCCAAATCAAATTTTGAATATAGCCTTGCCCTTCTTGCCTCGCGATGATCAAAGTCTATTCACGCGTATTACATAGTTAATAATAAGCTTAATACAACAAAAGTAATACTTTAGATACCCATCTCGGTCCCATGATACCAAGACTCAAACTTTAATTCACAAAACCCAAGATCACATACTAGACGATCATATCCTTAAGTTAATTGAAAATATATTCACATTTGATCCCTTAATTGGATAATAATCAAAAACCCCAATTTGAAATCATAGAAATTTTCCTCAATTGAAAACATGCTTCTATAACCAAATTAAGACTTATAACATGATATTCTAGCATAAACAAATCCTAACTCATGAATTAACATCATTTAAACCATAAATCCTTATTAAAATCAATCATACAACTATTTTAATCTCACAATATGAATAACCCATATTCCCTAATTCAAATAATAAGCTAACCCACTATTAGTAAGCTTAGAATCATGAACTTAAACCAAAAAGGGAAAGAATCTATTACCTCAAGGTGAGAAATGCTCCTAGGGCTTTAAATAAACCCTTATGCGGCGCTGGTTTCGAGGACACACAATTTTGGCAAAGAAAATCTGACCTAGAATTATATATAGGACACCTAAGTAGTGATCCACACTTGCGGAATCGACTACGCTAGAGCGGACCCGCTATGGCGGAAATTCCTTCACCATAGCGGATGTCACTTGACACATCATACTTCGCCACAGCGGATACGACTCTACTGCGACGGAACTTCCCTGTTCCCCACCTTCTGCTTCGGTGAGCCAACCTTTCGTTGAGGCGGACCTACCGGAGCAGATGTTGGTTCTGTCGTGGCGGACACCAAACACCAGTAGTGAAATATAGCAAAAAACTCCCATCCAACACCTGAAATACTCCCGAAACCTCCCAAGCACTAACCAACTATGCTCATCTATGGTAAACAGCGCTACGAACTCGCTCGTACCCTTGGATTTCATAAATAATCGAGCCAAGGCATACTTTTATAAAGAATCATTCGGGATAAAACCATAATTCAAACTTTATAAATATAACCACAAAATACATCAGATTGCCTCGGGAAGCGAACCGATGACTCGACTAAGTCATAAATGACCCTTCAGAACTACCAAAAGAGACAGAACCCAGAAGTGAACTCATCTAGCCAAAAGTCAACTTTGAGTCAATTTAACCAACTCTAAGTTTCCAGACTTGAGATTTTTATTCACAACTCATAAAAATGGACATCGGGATCTGTGCCACCCATCCTCGTGCATCACAAACCCCACAGAGGGTCTACGGGAAAGGTCAAACAATCAAATAAGAATCTTTAGTAAGAAACGACCAGGCGGGTCGTTACAATTTTACCTCGCACATAGGTTGAGATGCAGTGGGGGTAGGTAAGAGACATTAATGTTCTTACTCAAAAAAGGGAGGCTAACCCTATCAAAAGGCATCTTTGCTTGATTTTTTGTCATTTTTGGCAAGATGGCGTCAATAGAGAGAGAGAAGGAAAGAGGTATATGAGTGGCAGTTAGGGTTGTTTTGGCAAAGTGAAATGAAGAATAGGGTGTATTGCCCTTTAAATTCTAAATGGGTCGAGTCTGGTCCATTTTGGACTGGGCATGGCCGATAAAAAGAACAAATGAATCCTAAATCGGATTTAAAAAGGTTTGTCTCATTTTTTTTGGTTTTCCAAGAGCAAGATTGGGAAAAGATCAAGTGTGCAAGAAGGAGAAAAGTGGCAGTGTAATAAAAATTGTGAAGAAATAAAGGTGAGTTCTCTCACTCACAAATTCTTAGTAAAACCCTTTGGTTTTGAGTTACAATGCATGTTAAACATAATATAGATATTGGAAGTTAAATCATGGGGAAAAAAGGGTGTAGTATAACTTGTGATGAATTATGTGAGGGGAGAGGAGAGGAGAGGTTTTCCTTTGATGTTTTTGGCTTTTGAAGATATAGTAAAAAGTTTAGTGTTTGATTCTTACAAAACCCCTAAGTAAGGAAGACCTAGAGGGATATCCAGGTCTAGTAGAAGTCTAAGTTAGATATAGCTCTTCTAGTTTTATTTTTAAAAAAAAAAATCTGGGACTTTACAATTTTTTCTCCAAAAAACTTTCATGAAGTTTCATCTTGGAATGGTTCCCGAGGCAATCGTGTGAGTTTCAGATCATATTTAGCAAAATTGAAAGTTCTTAAATTAAGAAAATGTGGAAGTCTAAACAAAGTCAACATCGGGATTAATGAGGTCAAATTAGACTTTCATCGATTCCATGAGGTCTGAAATGTGATATATGACTTAGTTGAGCCTTTTGTTGGGGTCACGATGACTTAAGGTGTGATTTGAGTCGTTGGTTGAGAAACTAGTTTAGTTAAGAATTTGGTGTTGACCTTGGTCAACATCCATTCAAGACAACCTATTCTTGGTGTTTTAAGTATGGGAGTAGGTTCATATGACAATTTTGGACTTGTACGCAAATTTTGGTGAAATTCCGATGAGTTTCAGATGGGATTGAGTTGTGTCGTGCTCTTATTTGATGTTTTAGCATCGTTTCTCTGGGAATAAAGGGTACTATATTGAGTAAAAATCTCTAAATTATGTTTCAATTGAACCATTAGATCTGTATCGTGATTATGGAACAATAAAAAAAGAATCATCGAATTTCGAGGTTGTATGAGGAAGTTATGGTCATTTTAGCCCGAACAATTGTTGTTGATTTCTGGTGCAGAATTTATTCTTCGCGATCACAAAGGCTCATCAGCGATAGAGAAGAAGGATTTTTTGGGTTTGACCGATCAACACTAAGTTTTTTCTTCGCGATCGCGAAGGGGGTTTGCCATGGCGATGAAGAAAAACTTCAGATCAGTGTTTTAAATGGACATATGGGGATTTTTAGTATTTTTAACATTTTGAGTTCTAGAACTTCGATTGGGTGAATGTTTCGGTATTCTTCTTGTTTTTGAATGGGGGTAAGTATCAAACCTTTATTGTAGTATTTTTTACCATGATTATTTTCATTTTTTTAATCGTTTTCATCCGTGTTTGGGTTGTAGAAATTGAGATTTTGAGCCCCAAAGTTAAGAAATGGTAATTCCTTGAATTAGAAGTAGATTCATAATTGGTTTTGGTTTATTTTATGGATTTAGAAGCTTTGGGCTACGAGTAAATCCATTGTTAAATAAAATTCTAGTTTTTCCCTTTGGGCTCAATGTTACCTTTTTAGGTTCATTTTTAGGGTTTGAATTAAAGTATAGCAATATAGGTATCATTGGACTTGTTTAACCTCGTATGATACTATTTTGACTAGATTGAGCCCAATTTCGCAATGAAATTACAGTTTTGACCTTCGAGGCTCGGGATTGACTTTTTGGGTGATATGTTGAACCATAATTATTATCATAGAAATATGGTTTCTATGAACTCATATACTCATGTAGATTTTGTATTTTATAGTCTTGGAGAGTTTCGAAACTTTATGAAAAGGAAAGGCAAAATCTTAGGGTTCGTAGCACATTGCTCGGCATTCGAGGTATGTTAAGACTTTCTAGACTTCGTTTGAGGGACGTTTTTGTTATGTAAAGAGTAAAAATTGAATAATAATGGGGAAATGACACAATGGGGGGTCTTTTATCCATGATGATACGAACATTGGTATGAGTACCTGTGCCATGTTTGGAGTTTGTATTGTATTCGAGTCATTTATGTTTGTGGTCAGAATGCAGGAATTAGTTGTTATGGGCTATGTGTAGACTTCATTGATTTTTTGTTTGGAATTTTATAGAACCTCATACACTCTTGATAAACATGTTGGTGAACATATTGAAATTGTTGACTATTGAATATGATTCGTTGATGAACTTATCTAAACTATTGGCTACTAAGTCTGAATTGTCGATGAACATACTTAAACTTGTTGGCTATTAGGTCTGAATTTGTGATGAACTCACTTACACTTATTGTCTATTAAGTATGAAGTTGTGATGAACTTACTGAACTTGTTGGCTATTAAGTCTGGAATTATAGATGAACTTACTTGAACGTGTGGTTCCTAGAGTTTGGATTTCTAAGATATTTATTCCCTTATGTGTTATTGACACGCCCCGAACCATGGCATGAGCATAACACGACACTCGGTGCCTGACTCCATGTAATCGAACAAACCACATGGCTGGCTGAATTAACATGGGACATATACTGATGTAGAATATAATACTCCCTCTGTTTCAATTTATGTGAACCATTTACTATTTGGGGAGTCTACGAGGTGATTCATTAACTACGTTTTTCTTATATTTTTTCTAAATTATTTGTATTATAAATTATCATGACTTATAGTAATTTTAATGTAGTTTCTAAATATATAAACTTTAGTTTTACAAACTTGAAAAATCTATGTCAAAATTTAAGGTCAAAGTTATAAAGTTTGACCATCATACTCTGAAAAGTTTCACATAAATTGAAATGGAGGGACTATATAATATGTTGAGCTACTGAATGTCTAACTGAAAAACCATAAATGTAGAATGAGTCTGAAGTGTAAAACGTAGCCAACAAGGCTAACATAAAAGACTGCTAAACACTGATTGATTGTTGTTCTAGTCTATGAAGCCTCTAAAGAATAATGAAGTAATAACTATTTACCGAGACAAGGCCCTCGACATACCTGATTGTCTAATATACTGAAAGACTATAAATAATATAACGCCTCGAAGGAAACTGGGGCTCACCAAGTAGCTGATATGAGAATCCTAGCGAGCATATTCGTCGTCCTGTAAATCAATACCTGCATCGTGAAATGCAGGCCCCAAACAAAATGGATGTAAGTACATTTGAATTGTACTTGTATGTAAAAACCAACTGAAAGAATTAATATCTGTGGGGTTCTCGGGAAAAGGGCAACCTAAATCAATAACATGTATAGATATTGAAACTGAAACATACTGATAGCTGAACCAAACAAGAGAATATAGTCATAAGTGCTCCCTGTTCTGAATATGAAAACATGTTTTAACTGAATTAATAATATGTGGCCTCAGGACCAATATAAGTGTACAAATATGTGGCCTCATCCAAGTAAGTGTGTTAGTTTGTGGTCTCGACCAAGTATACGTATACATAAGACTGTGCCCTTGAGCAAAGATACATGTGTTCAACATTCAATAATTTATATTAAGGAACTGAGAATCATACTGTAATACATAACACTGGAATACTGAAGATTACTATGTTGAGACATGTATTCATGAATTGATTATAAAGTTTAAAGAACTAGTTGTTCATAAGCCTACTGAGTTTTCTGTACTGAGACCCATGGGATATCAAATACGAGTCTATACTGATTACGTACTGAGTTCATGACATTCAGAATGACAATCATGAACGAATTATGAAACTATATCATTTAGGGCATAGAAGGTCTGAAGCTTTACATGAAACTAAGCCTTAACACTAGTTCTGAGACAATTCGTAATAGTCGTAAAAGAACAGACCGTGGGGAAAATCATTAACATTTCATACGTAGAGAGTTAGCCTTACATACCTCAGTTCCGGACTTTAATCATACTACAATGTTTGTCACTCCCTTTCAACTTTAATCTATAGCAATATATGTCAAAGGGAATCAATATTAGTAATAATACTAATGGTTTGGTCATCTAAGCATTTTATCAAACACTTGTCGGGCATGTAGCTCCACAACTCTCATCAATGGTGTTTCTACACCCATCAACCCATTCTCTTGCTCCTAGATGATTCTACAATCTCATAAAGATATAATTAAAATCATTCTTCATCACCCATAAGATAGCAACCCTAAGTCAACAATTCAAACATACAACCTTCATCATTTTCTTCTATCATACCCATCAACTTATATCTCAAGAACTTATAATCTATAATCACTAATTCAAAGCTATAATCAATTGAAGTAGGAAGGTCTTACCTTTTTGACGTTCAAATCTCTTGAATTAGGATTCTAGGGTTCCTTGTCCAAGACGAAGATTCATGTCACACCCCAAACTGGGGTGGCAGCCTTCACTTTTCTGAGTGACCACTCTGAAGACAAGACTTTTGAACGTATAGAACTCTAGACTAGCAAGGCCATACTAGAATGTAATATAGATAATAACACAATACACACTATAAAGGGGCTGATAAGGCCACAATTCTGTAAGCAGGGATAAGATCCAAACCCCTGCAACTGAATGAGAGAAGATCAACTCAAAACATATATACATATAAACTAGGCTGGCAAGGCTATAACATGAGTAAGAAAAATAGTGACTAGGCCGACAAGGTTATTTATCACTACTACACAGACTAACTAGGTCTATGAGCCTCTACGAGTAACTGAACTGTCATATGGTCGGGACAGGGCCCCAACCTACCTATTGTCTACATAAATACATATGACATAACCTCAATACCTGACCAGGAAGCTTTGGAAGAGGCGAAGCTTACCAACTGATAGCCGAGACTCAATAGCTCCTATTGGGAGGTCTATCTAGGCCTCTATCCGAACCTGCAGCATGAAAAGCAGCGGCCCCGCAAAAAGAGACGTCAATACGAATGAAGTGTACGTGTATGTAAAACATGAATAACAATATGGAAGTGTAAATTGTAAAGCAAGATATAAGAAATAATCTGATGACCTGATAACATGTATGCCACTCAGGGCAAACTATGAAACTCTAAAACTACTCTGGGACTCATATGCATATTCTATACTATATCATATGCCCTCCAGTTATAGCTCAGAGTGTTTGTATACATATTACTATCCTCTGACTATAGCCCGAGGTGTGTATGCGCATATATAACTGCCCAACCAATATTAATTCGGTGGTTTGTGTCATATACTATAATAATAATGGCATTTGGCCTTTTGTAACATATACGAATCCGTACCTTACTTGAGAATGACATTTGGTCGATATGTAAACTCATAATGTCGATATGCTCCATCGGGGAGAAATATGAAACTTAACTATGCAATCAACAAACCTAGATAGACAAGATATGATTCCAATACGGAAAGTACTCTGACAAGGGACATATAGACATGGATTTAAAATACTTTGTTCGGCAATTTGTTGGAAATCGATATACGTTTTAGGAGTCATGAATTTTAAAGGAAAGTTAGTCTTACATACCTTGTCTCCTTAGTTATACGGATCCAATGAGTCCTCTTACGCTCTACGAATGATTATCTATATTATACGAATAATTAGATTAGGATCGGATCAAGAAACTAAGAGTCGAGTCATTGCAACATTCTTAGTAAACACTTGGAAGGCACAACCTTAAGTCACCCTTTTTATGGAAATTTAACACTACCACATCCTCTCCTTCAAACCACAATACAACCAACATCACAACTATCCATACTTCACTACTTTAAGTTATACAACACCTCAATAACTACTCACAATAATCCAATAATCCAAACAACACAATTATATGTTCTTAAAGATTTGCTTTGCAAGTTCTTAGCAACAACAGTCCTACAACTTGTATCAACTCCTATATATGAAGAAAAGGATGAAACCTTACCTCAAGAGCTATAACTCAACTTTTATCACACTTCACTTCCACTTACAAGGTCTCCAACATAACACAACAAGGAATAAGAAGTAGTACACTAACGATATGATGATTCTAGCATTAGATTCACTGTATACTATTTGAGTTTTTGTCCAAGATCATAGGAGAGCTTTGGGAGAACTTTAAGAACTAGTTAGGGTTGCTATAAGTGTGAAATGAAGGTCTGGTCGAGGTTGGATCAATTTAAACAACTTAAAACATTTTCCAGCGCCACAATGTATGCCCGAAAGTACGACTCATACAAATTTATACGACTCGTACACTGGGTCATACCTTGTAGGCAGAAACTTGAAAGATTTATCATACAGTCCGTGGGCAAGATTGTATGGCCCGTACATCAAATGTATGGTCCGTACCTTTCTTGCAACAGGCAAAAACTTGTCAGACTTTGAAGAAACATATTCTCTTAGGTTTGTTTAACTCCTATACTTCCCGGAACTTCTATAAAAAGGTTTTAAACCATCATTGTCCTTCCGTAAAGTTTCATACCTTCTCGGAATACTTAAATTAATCAATTACATGACTTAATGTAAAACTACGAGGTATAATATCCTTTCCCCTTAGGAACATTCATCCTCGAATGTAGGGATAATGTACCTTTAAGATTCTAACATTTAAGGATTTTTTAGAAATTTTGGCAGAGTTTCCTCTGTAAACAGGACTATCCCAAATCTATCATGCATCTAGAAACCAAAGAAAGTGCCATACATGGCTATATAACATATCATTGGCCTCACACGACCACCAACGTGTTAATAGATATAAAAAGGTTAGCCATAACTCACGTTATGCACCTTTATCTGAAGTCTGAGCAGCATTAGTTCTCCCTTGACTGTTGTTATCACCTAAACAGGTATAGAATATAAGCTCACTATAGTGTAAGAGTAATAAAAATATATCACATGATATCAATATGAACTTATAGTTTGGAAAAGGTAAGGATATTTAGATTTCATATCTTTCTCAGCCTCTCAAGTCATTTCTTAACTGTTGTTATTTCTCCATAACATTTTAATGTAAGTTATTTCTTTGGTCCTCAGCTTTTGAATTTGGAAATATAAAATAGTTATAGGTACCTCTTCATAAGACAAATCATTGGTAATCTGAACATCCTCTACAAGAGTAATACATGATGGATCTCTTATACACTTGTGTAACATCGATACATGGAACACTGGATAAACTGCTTCTAATTATAGGGGTAGTTCGAGTTCTTAGGCCACCTGGCCTGCCCTTCGAATAATTTTGTATAGAACCTACCTGGGACTTAGTTTGCCCTTCTTGCTGAATCTCATAACGTCTTTTATAGGCAAAACCTTTAGAAATACCCAATCACCAGTTGCGAAATCCAAATCGCGACGTCGAACATATGAATGGGATTTCCGTTCACTATGGGCAGTCAATAAGCGCTCCTAGATTAACTTCACTTTCTCCACAGCTTGCTGAACCAAGTAGGGGCCTAGATATTCAGCTTTTCCCACTTCAAACCAACTAATCAGATATCTACACTTTTGTTCATACAAGGCTTCGTACAGGGTCGTCTTTATACTAGAGTGATAATTGTTATTATAAAAAAAACTCGATAAGCGGGAAATGATCATACCAACTACCCTTTAAATCTAATGCACAAGCTCGTAACATGTTCTTGAGCATCTGGATAGTGCGCTCAGTTTGACCGTCATTCTACGGATGAAAAGTTATTCTAAGATTCACTTGTGCATCCAAACTCCTCTGAAAGGATTTCTCAAAATTAGCAGTAAATTAGGAAAATCTATCGGATATAATAGAAATCATAACACCATGTAATCAGACTATCTCCTTGATTTACAACTTACCATAATCTTTAGCCGAATAAGTAGTTCGAACGGGTAGAAAATGAGTTGATTTCGTAAGCTTGTCGGCGATAACCTGAATAGAATCAAATATATGATAAGAACGGGTAAAACTTATAATGAATTCCATATTTATCATCTCTTTCTAAGTCAGAATTTTTATATTCTAAATCAAGCCCCCAGGGTTATGATGTTCGATCTTAACTTGCAAATAATTCGAACACTAGGCTACAAACTCTGTGATATTTCTTTTCATATCATTCCACCATTTTTTTTCGGACATCTTGATACATCTTTGTTGAGCCAAGATTAATAGGATACCCGAATTAGTAGATCTCGACCATAATCTGCTCTCGAAGCCCTCCCAACATCTGGTACACATAATTCTATACAATTGTTGGGCTATTTTACATGAAGTTATAGACATTAATGATAGTCAGAACTTGTTGTATATGTTGTGAATATTGAGGAAGTAGGATTGAATATTTGTTAGTGTTGAAATTCATGTAGAATTGGATACAAAAGCTTATGTAGATTTTATGAACATAAGGTATTTGACAAAATGTTCAAATGAGTCCTCTTGTAAGTTTTCAATCCGTTGTTGATGTCAAATCATTCGTATAAAGTAGATAATTATTTGCAATGCATACGAGAACTTGTGGAACTCCAATAACCATGACGACAAGGTATGTAAACCTTATCCGTTATTTTGGTATGACTTTTAATACAAATTTCTTCCTAAGGCGACACTTTTCTTATTTAGCTAAAATATCCATGTCTCATTCTCTATTGAAGTAACTCGTGTCTTTTGTGATCTCATATTCTATATATATCTGGTTAGTTGGTTGAATGTAGCGACAATAATGATAGTCGAAGGATAACGACCCTAGGTTACTCTAACTCTGTTCATAGTGTCCTTGAGGTCTGTCTTGCATTGCACTTATATATATATATATATATATATATATATATATATATATTTTCTTATCGATCAACGCTATAGTTGGTCGAGCAGGCACTATATGTGCATACCACTGTAGTTAGGTAGACATTACCGAGTCCCATATAGCTAGGTACGTTATGATGAGATTTCCCCACAGAGAGGCTTGATACTATACTATATGGCCTCATAGAGTGGCCCAATTTTACTTACATGCATATATTCATGGTTATGTCAGTTGTATGCCCTCAACGACCTTTCTGAGTTTCATGTTGATTTTTGTACCCTTCCCTCATATTACATCTTTTATACAGATGCTTTTCCTGCCTTACATATTCAGTATATTCTTTTGTCCTGACATCTTTTCTAGGGCACTGTGTTTCATGCCCGTAGGTATAGATAGACAGATCGACTTACCTCCAACTGTAGGGTGTCTTCTCTCAACTGTTTTTAGTCACACTCCACTTCTCTGTAGTTGTTATACAGAGTTGGTAGGCACTGTTGTATATATTTGTAGCTATTTTGGATATGGCGGAGCCCTGTCCTAACTAGTTGATATGTTGTAGTACTCTTAGAGTCTTGTAGATTGGTGGTTAGTGTATGTTCTTCTGCACGCGGGTTATCATTGCATTCTACATTATTATTGTTAATTGGTGGTACTATCGGCCCAAGTTCGTGTCATAAGATTTAGGTACTACATTTTATTTGCTCCGGCCTTAGGGTGCTGGGTGTCAGCCACACCCCCATTTCCTTTTAAGGTTGGGCTGTGATAGTATAGCCCCGAAGGAAAGTTTAGGTATAGGCCCGAAGGAAATTATATCTATAGCCTTGTAGGAAAGTATATGCATAGCCTCAAAGGCAAGTACATTCTTTTAGGAGGCTACTTGGGATATTTAAAGAGATTGGTTATGTGAATGTGCAGTGGAAGCATTGCCCTATTTAGGAGGCAACATAGAAGACTGAGGCTGATATGCGGAGCAGATACCGTCACTTGTTTACTGATTTTGGTACGTTTCCCTTTTTCCGTTCCTCTCCATTCGAGGATGAACATTTATTTAATTGGTATCTAATGTAACAACTCGTCTGGTCATTTTTAGCTAAAGACCTCTATTTGACCAAATTACTCTTTTCATTTGCTCTGTGTGGGATTTAAGACTCATGGAGATGGGTAGTACGGTTCCAGGGGTATTTTTAAATAATTTTCGGAAGAAAAACCCAAATTTAATAGTTTTGAAATGATATAGTTGACTTAAACTTGACTTTTAAGTATATGGGTTTGTTTTCGTGTTTTGTCGCTTCCGGTAGGTCCGGAGCATCATTTTTACTTAATTGAGTCCTTGGTTCGCTTCCTAAGGCGTTTGGATATATTTTGTGTTATTATTTGCAAATTTTTGAAATTTGAGTATCTTGGGTGATGTCGTAGAAAACTGGGTCTTAGCTTAGTTGTATGAGAAATCTAGGTGCGCGAGTGAGTTCGTAGCTCTATTTACACTTGGGTAGCATGTCCGATTTGTATCTGAGAGGTCTCGGGAGTGTTTCGAGTGATGGGTGGAGAGTTGCTAGTTTCTTGAGCTGCAGATTTCTGGAGTGTCACACCAGCGGACGAATGGCTGCTTCTGCGGAGGTTGGTCCGTAGATGCGAGCCTTGGCAGGGTTAGGAATGTTCACGCATGCGGTTCTTATTGCGCAAAGGTGATCCTCCTCTACGATGATATTTTTGCTTCTCTGTCATCTAGGTATTTATGTTGGGCCACTTTTCCGGCAGTTTTCCGCAGAAATGAGTCGTTTGGCGTGGTCGATTCCACCAAAGAGGGATCATGTTTCCAAATCTAGAATTTAATGCTTATTTTGGAATCACTTTCCATTTTCTTATCTTGGAACTTAAGTTCGGTAGAGAGAGAGAATTAGGAGTTTTCCAAAACATTCATCTTTTGGGGTACGATTTTCATCCAAATTTATTTCTTTATTATGATTATACCTCCTAATCTAGGTTATATTCTTTGTTTGGGGTAGAAAAACCTAGGGTTCATGTTAGGTATTAAGAGACCTAAATTCATGAATTGGAGATAAAATATTGATCATATTGCTTTGATATTGTAAATAAGAGTTTATTAATGGTAGTAAAGTGTAGTGTAGTGTTCTATTTGATAATTAGAATCCACTTAGAATGGGGGAGTGGGGAAATCTAGGGTTCCAAACTGGGGGTTTTTGCCTAAATTATGCAATAGGAAGCTCAAATGTGTTTAATTTTCTAATTAACTTAGGGATATGACCCTATAGAGTGTTCTCATGATTTACAATAATAAAGTTCTGGTTCTTTTACCCTCGCGGGCCCGGATCAATTTAGGGGTTGGACTTTTGGTTGCTTTAAAAGGCTAAGCCTTTGTGCATGTATTATATTACTTTATTAAAGTAGAATCTATGTGTTAGACTACGATTATTCCGAGATGCATCACAAGGGCAATGCCTTGGAAGAAGATTGAGGTTATATTAATTGTTTGGGGTAGAAAAACCTAGGGTTCATGTTAGGTATTAAGAGACCTAAATTCATGAATTGGAGATTAAGTATTGATCATATTGCTTTGATATTGTAAATAAGAGTTTATTAATGGTAGTAAAGTGTAGTGTAGTGTTCTATTTGATAATTAGAATCCACTTAGAATGGGGGGAGTGGGGAAATCTAGGGTTCCAAACTGGGGGTTTTTCCTAAATTATGCAATAAGAAGCTCAAATGTGTTTAATTTTCTAATTAACTTAGGGATATGACCCTATAGAGTGTTCTCATGATTTACAATAATAAAGTTCTGGTTCTTTTACCCTCGTGGGCCCGGATCGATTTAGGGGTTGGACTTTTGGTTGCTTTAAAAGGCTAAGCCTTTGTGCATGTATTATATTACTTTATTAATGTAGAATCTATGTGTTAGACTACGATTATTCCGAGATGCTTCACAAGGGCAATGCCTTGGAAGAAGATTGAGGTTTATGGAACTCGTTCGGCTCCGAGGTAGGCTACATTTTAATATTTCTAGGCTCCGATAGAAGTACGTAGTTATTATAAATATTGAGGGGTATTGGGTGTGTTTGGAGGTTCCATCTTAGTGGTTGTGATGAGCATTTGGGTGCACCAGTGTTGAACTTCTTAATGAGTGATTTGGAGAATCAGCCTATTGCTGTTTTGTGGGCTTGTCGTCATTACTTGGGCTTGTCGTTATTAATTGATAATTGTTGTGTTTACTTATCACATGTGCTTTTGATATGAACGACTGATTACATGAAATTAGGTGTTATTGAATTCTGAAGCATGTGTTATTCATATCCTATACTTGATTGCATCTCATACACCATGATTACTTTCCTTATTACTGTGCATTCATCACTTATGGTTACTGTGATATTGAAAGTGGAGTGGTATGGAAATGTTGTGGGGTCTAATGAGACCGGAAAGAAAAGGTAATGATGTTCTTATGAGATGGCTTGGAAACAATGAGATGATTATGATGATTTGATATGGCTCGACAAATGAGTTTTGGGCTCTAGTCAGAATCGTGTGAATCTCGGTTGGCTAGGAGAGGTATATGGACAACGCGAATCCTCCATGGGTCATATCTATAAGTCAAAGCCTATGGATGTATATACTAGTTGATGGAAAGGTACCTTGTATTGCATTCATGCACATTAATTACCTGAGATTCGTACTTGATTTGGATTGATTATCATTTATTTATGAGTTATGAGGTATTGAGCCCTTTGCATGATTTAAATTGACTTAAGTGAGTTATTAAACTGTGTAGAATAGGATTATGTGAGACTCAACTTGGTATTTATGTCAGTTGTGTATCTTCCGTCGTTGTCGGCCTATGATGCCTACGGAGGTACGTTGTGTACTCATACTACATTTGATTCATTATTTTTGGATGCAGATACATCGCCATCTACCAGTTCCAGACTACGTGACTGAGTCCATATTTGGAGAATTGAGTTTTCAGGGTGAGCCTGCATTCTTCTCAGCATGCCCTGGCGCTTTCTTTTACTTATGTTCTTATTTTATGATCGTGAGACAGATTCATACATTCAGAGTTCATTATTTTATATTAGCACTCTTGTACTCACAAACTTGATTTTGGGGTTGTAATAACTAGATAATCAGATTCGGTTACTTTAAGTATTATTATTAATTATCCTTTATTTTCACTTATTTTTATCTTTATGTTATTGTATGGAATGTTGTTCGCTTACCGGTGGGAAAAGACTAGGTGCCAACACGACTCTCAAAATGGATCGCGACATTATCTAATCGTTGTCGGTCTATGATGCTTACCAGCGCTAGTGTTGTACTGATACTACTCTTGCTATATTTTTTCTTGAGTGTAGAGTTCGATTCAAGATCCAGTTTTAGGGCCTGTGATTGATTCAGGAGGGCAACTTTCACAATTTTCAGAGTGAGCTACTTGGTCATCTGTGTCCCCTGAAAGGCCCTTCTATACTTGATTCTGTTTTTACATAGAGCATACAGTATTTCACCTACGGGCACATTTGAGACTCTTGTACTATTTCACCAGATTTTGTGATATGTTGGAAATTTCTCTAGTTATGCAAATTATTAGGACTTGAGAACTTGTTCTTTATTAAATTCTGCTTTGTTTAACTTATTTCTACTATTTTTGGGATGATGTCCGCCTACCCGGGGGATAGTGTAGGTGCCGCCATGACCCGCGATTTGGGTCGTGACATATTCCTTTCACTTTTTGTCATCTTCTATTGATCGTAAGCTTTAATATTTTGTTTAATGATTTCTTTATCGCTTTGTATTGTCTCAAAAACTATGAGTAGATAAATACAATACTAAGATTGTGGACCTAATGATGGATGTTATGCTACTGCATATTTACAATTGAATATATGTATTATGGGTTGTTAGTATTTATTCATTTCTTTCTCTTAATTCTTGATTGGTGGTTGCAAACATTGACCTAAGCCATTGCTCTTGATTTACTTGGGAAACTGAGCTAGGGTTAGTAGAAATGTATAACAAGAACTCAGATGTCAACCCTCGTTTAATAGATTCACTTAGGAATAAGTTGAATTTACTTGGCATGTAATTAATCATTCTTCATTTCAGCTCTTTTAAATTTGAAAAAAATTATAAAGAAGATATTCTTCCTTACTATTGAGAAATATTAGGAAGTCATTTAGACATTAAGTGCATACTATTTAGCGACCCATAAGAAAAATATCATATTAATATCAGTAGCATTATATTTCATCAAGCGGGGACACAACATTGATTTCTCTCTATCATTCTATTGATCTTAAATCAACATAGCCAATTACATGATCAAAGTAATTACAGCATCAATTTCTATTACAATTCACCGAAATAGGATTACGACTAATGTCAAGTATCACACTACGTAAAGTAATTTTTTCACACCATATTTCCAGTGTTACACCGTATGTTAGGTGTAATTTGAGCTTATCACTCACCAATAACATTCACATGATCTCCATTTTCTTCTAAACCTTCTCTCGCTTTTTCCTCTTGAATCTTTTCCTTCAATATAAATTTCCATAAGTATTTCACAATTTCCTTCTGAAGTAGTTTTTTTTTAAAAAAAAGGTAAACTTCATTTTCCAAAGCCTTCTTTGCTAAGAGTGGAATGTGTTCATCACATACAACTGTATTGTTTTGGTAAGTTATTAGAATTGAATTATATTAATGTAAACATTATGTGAATAGTTAATTTCACTGATATTTACTTATTTTTTATAACAATATTATTGTTACAAAATAACCTTTTATCATATCACTATGATAAATAAGAAAATGAAATATGATTAGCAACAGATAGTATTTGTTGTTTACCAGCAAAAAATCATCCCTAATTCTATTTAACGAACAAATTATCAAGAAATTATGTTAGCTATGGGCTATTTAGCGACAAATTCCACATAGCGAATTTCTGTTTTCTTGTAATGCATTTATCTAAAAATAACTCTTTTTACCCACTATAAAACTAAATCAATATACGATAGACCTCTTTACCCTCTTTGCTAATTAGAGTGAATTCATGTGTTCATCACATACAACTGCATAATTATTTTTAAGAAGCTAGCTATTAGAACTGAATTGTATTGTAAACATTATGTGAAGGGTTAATTTCACGTAAATTTACTGAATTTTATCTATTATAACAGTAAGATTGTTTCAAAATAATTGTTTATCATACCACTACAAAACAAATATTAGAGGCAGACAATTTTACAGGGAGACAAGGTCCTAAGTAAATATAACACAAACTACCATTTCATCAATCATATCAGTCGAGTCGATCTGATTCGTTCTTATCTATAGATAAGGCAAGAGATTGGTGGAAATTTACTAAATGTGGAAATAAGTATATCCCATTAATTTATGACTCGAACTATTGGGCCCGCACGTCAGAAACGTCATTTTCACACACGTGCATACGTAGTGCCAAGTATCGCAAATTTCATTAGTGAAAGAGATATTGATACGTATGTAATACGTTTGAGACATAGAATTATGGATGATTATTGGCCAAATGACAAAGTATTCCACATTGGTAAAGGAAGTAAGAAGTGTACAAAGTGTAAGATGAAACGAGTTGGATATCGCTGCGAAGCCTTGAAGGGCCGCGGTGCCACAACCGTCAGAGCCGCGGCGCCTCCCAGGCTGTGCCGTGGTGCAAAATGGCTGGTCAGCTACTGGAGCCACGGCGCTTTGGAGGAAGATTGCTGCGACAAGAAGTTGGAAAAATCTGACGTTTGGGCTGGTTTTGGAGCATTGATTCTCCATTACTTGCCACATGAATTCAGCCATTATTTGGCTAAATGTAACCCATCATTCAAGTGCAATTACATGGCTATTGAAGGCCATTAGTTGGCTAGGTGAGGGATCTTCTACTTACACTATAAATTGAGGTCTTTGGCTCAATTGAACACAACACTTAACACTTAGAAAATTCTCCAGATTTTCAGAACTCATATTCTTCCTCTCTAGCAAAGTCACTATACTCAAAGTTCTTCAAGAGTAACATTTGAGTTTCCTTTGCTCACTTGTTAAAGTTGATGTTGTATCTTGGGAGACTATTGCTCAACACCGTAAAAGGAGGCATACGGGGCAATCTTGTCTTAAAGAAAGAGTGTCATCGCTCGACTCAGCAAATCACACAAGCAGTTTGTAAGGTTTTGATTTCCAACTTATTGTAATAGTTAGTTTATCCTTTCTATTATTGTAATAGTCACTTACTTCCCGTTCCCTACAACAATTGTATCCCACCAATTTTAAGACAAGATTTTGTTGTAAGTAACTAAGTTAGAAAGATGACTGGTATAAATCAAACTGCTTTTGATTCTGCTACTGCTGCTCAAGGCAATCCCACTGCCTTCCCCACTGCTCAAGGCACTCCTAATGCCTTTTCGGTTACTCAAGGCTCATCCAACGCCTTTGCTGCCACTCAAGGGAATGTTGCCGCTCCTCCACCCGGTGGATTTCACCATGAACGCCCTGAAAAGTTCATGGGGACAAACTTCAAAAGATGGCAACAAAAGATGCTCTTCTATCTGACTGTTATGGGAATGACACGTTTCCTAATAGAAGATCCTCCAAAGCTAGAGATGAAATGGACCCTTCGCCTTCTGAAGCGGGTGAAAGGGGCTTTGGTATCCATGTCATTAATGGCATGAAGATGGTTCTTGATGCATGAAGTCATAGTGATTTTTTTTGTAAGAATTACATATTGAACTACTTGTCAGACCCTCTCTACACGGTGTATTGCATCGTTGGCACTGCCAAAGAGTTGTGGGAGAAGCTTCAAAAGAAGTACAACACACAAGATGTAAGTACTAAGAAATTCATTGTTGGGAAATTTTTGAAATTTCAAATGGTGGATAGCAAGACAATGATGTCCCAAGTCCAAGAATTCCAAATGATTTTACATCACCTGGATTTGGAAGGTATGAAGCCAAACGAGCAGTTTTTGGTTGCATCACTGATTGAAAAGTTACCTCCTTCGTGGAATGAGTTTATGAGCTACTTAAAGCTCAAGACAAAGGAGATGACCTTTGAAGAACCTATTATCAAACTTCAAATTCAGGAAGATAATAAGAAGGCCTTGCCTAGGGGTAAACAACCCGCTGAGACAAAGGAAAATCTGGCTGAGGCCAAAGGGAACCTAAGCAAGAATCGAAAGTTCCAAAAAGACGGCAAGACCCAAGCAGCGGAGAAGTTCAAAGGAAACTGTCACCACTGTGGGAAACCTGGTCATATGATCAAAGACTGCCGCAAGCTCAAGACTGAGCAACAAGAGAAGGCCAAGGCTAAGGGCAAGGCTCAGGTTAACGTTGTCAAGAACCCGTTTCTAGACGACATGATTGAGGAGTTCTCAGCGGTAGTGCTAGAAGCAAACCTGGTTGAGAATCCTATGCAATGGTGGATGGACACAGGTACTACAAGACACATCTGTTCCAACAGAGATGCCTTCTCTACTTATACACCGGTTACAAATAAGAAGATGTTCATGGGCAACAACGCTTCCTCTGACGTACTGGGGGTAGGAAAGGTAGTCCTGAATATGACTTCTGGAAATGAGCTCACTCTGAAGGAAGTGATGCATGTTCCTGATATTAGAAGAAATTTAATTTCAGGTCCTTTATTGGTTAATGCTGGTTTTAGGCTAGTGTTTGAGTCCAATAAATTTGTAGTCACTCAGAATGGAACGTTTGTTGGAAGAGGATTCTTCTGTGAAGGCCTCTTCAAAGTGAACATCATATCTGTGTTACGTAAAGGCAATAATATTGAAGCCTCTTCATCTTACTTTCTTGAGTCCTCTAATTTATGGCATCATAGATTAGGACATGTCAACTACAAGTCCATTCAAAGGTTGGTAAAGTTGGAGTTGTTACCGTCTATCGACGTAAACCCTCAACATAAGTGTGAGGTGTGCGTAGAGGCAAAACTTACAAAGCTTCATTTTAGATCCGTCGAAAGTAATACCGCTCCTCTAGAACTTATTCACACAGATATATGTGATTTGAAGTTTGCACAAACTAGAGGGGGAAACAAGTACTTTGTGACATTCTTTGATGATAGAACAAGGTATTGTTACCTTTACTTGTTGAAAAGTAAGCATGAAGCCTTTGAAGCGTTTTGACGTTACAAAACAGAAGTTGAGAACCAACTAAGCATGCGGATTAAATCCATTCGTAGTGATATAGGGGGAGAATATGTAGCGCCATTCGAGGAATATTGTGCCCAAGAAGGCATTGTTCATCAAACGATGGCTCCATACTCACCTCAATCAAATGGTATGGTGGAACATAAGAACCGCACATTAAAGGAAATGATGAATGTCTTGCTCATCAATTCCGGTCTTCCCCAATACATGTGAGGAGAAGCTAGCCTTACGGCTAATACGATTCTTACCAGAGTCCCACATAAGGGTAAAGACAAAACTCCATATGAATCATGGAAAGGAAAGAAACCCACCTATAAATATTTAAAGGTGTGGGGTTGTCTGGCAAAGGTTGAAGTACCTAAGCCAAAATAGGTCAAGATTGGGCCTAAGACTAGAGATTGCATAATCATCGAATATGGAAATAACAGTAATGCTTATCACTTCTTAGTGCATAAGTCAGATATTCTAGATATCCAAGAGGGTACAATCATGGAATCAAGAAATGCTAAATTCTTTGAAGGTACCTTTCCTAGAAAGGAAAAAGAAAGCTCTCATGAACCGGGAGTCGTTGACGGGCCGAATCTAGATGGTTCAGATCTAGTGGATCTCGAGGTGGCTGAATATCCAGAATCTAGTGTTCCAGATTCTCAGAACTTGGAGACTCGAGAGATGGAACTAAGGCGAAGTAAAAGGGCCAGGAAGGATAAATCTTCTGTCCTGACTTTGTATCTTATATGGTTGATGATGAACCAAGGGCAATTGTTGAAGCATTGTCAACTCCAGAGGCACCGCTCTGGAAAGAAGCTATTGAGAGTGAAATAGGCTCCATTCTGCATAACCATACTTGAGAGTTGGTTGATCTTCCTTCGGGAAATAAGGTATAAATGGATACTCAAACGGAAGTATAACGCAGATGGGTCTATAGATAAGTACAAGGCAGATTGGTAGTCAAGGGCTATCGGCAGAAAGAAGGTCTTGACTACTTTGACACGTACTCCCCGGTATCTCGGATGACATCCATATGGTTATTCATTACGATCGCAGTGTTGCATGACCTTGAGATACATCAAATGGATGTAAAGACAGTCTTCCTAAATGGTGATTTGGAAGAAAAAATTTATATGGACCAATCCGAGGGGTATGTGGTTCAAGGGCAAGAGAAGAAAGTCTGTCGGCTTGTCAAATATCTGTACGGGCTGAAACAAGCCCCGAAGCAATGGCACAAAAAATTGATAGTACTCTACTATCGAAGGGTTGCGCCATTAATGAGTGTGACAAATATGTCTACATGAAAGGTAACTCTGACTCGTTTGTTATGATATTCCTGTACATAGATGACATGTTGATCACATGGAGCAGTCCTAGCATAATTCTAGAGATGAAGAACATGTTGAAACAATGCTTCGACATGAAGGATATGGGTATCGCAGATGTCATCTTAGGGATAAAGATCTTTAAGACATCTGACGGAGTGGTCTTATCTCAGTCTCACTACATCGAGGATGTTTTGAAAAAGTTTGAGATGTTAGACAGTTCGCCTATAAATTCACCAATGGATAGAAATCAAAAACTTGATAAAAATTATGGTGCACCCATATGCCAGGAGCGATATGCATGGGTGATCGATAGTTTGATGTACATAACAAACTGCACCCGACCTGATATTGCTTATGCAGTCAACAGGTTGGGTAGGTTTACCCGTAATCCGAGTGATGATCACTGGAAGGCGTTGAATCGGGTACTTCAATACCTGAAATACACGCTAACTTATGAGTTACATTATTCGAGATATCCAGTTGTACTAGAGGGGTACAGTGATGCCAACTGGATATCTGATATAGAGAACACCAAGTCCACCAGTGGGTATGTATTTACAATTGGTGGTGGGGCTGTGTCTTGGAAATCCTCTAAGCAAACTTGCATGATCCACGATGGAATTAGAGTTTATCACTTTAGACAAAGCAGGAGAAGAAGATGAGTGGCTTCACGACTTCTTAGAGGATGTTCCTTGTTGGAACAAAATCGTACCTTCTATAATAATCAACTGCGACAGCCAGTCGGCTCTAGGAAGGGCGTAGAATGCTATTTACAACGGCAAGTCTCATCATATTCGATGGAGGCATAAGACCATTAGGCAGCTGATCACCACAAGTATAATATCCATTGATTACATAAAGTCAAAGGATAATATAGCAGACCCGCTGACAAAGGGCTTACCCAAGGATCAGATGTTCTGGCTGTCTAGGGGAATGGGCTTAAAACCCAAAGTATAAGGACCAATATGGTGGTAACCCAACCTTACTGACTGGAGATCCCATGAATTAGGTTCAATGGGAAAACTAAGCTGTAGAGGTTTAGTTGATCGCTTCGGTGGAAGTATGAGAACTTCGGATAGTGATTTCTGTAGAGAAACACCAAAACCTAAGTCGTTCCCGCGATAGACTATAAGTGCTATTTGCAGTGTGGGTGAAGGTTAAGTTTCCAAAACCTTTAATGATCCTCACCGGTTGAGGTTAGGTTTGGGGAAATTTTTAATGGTTCCTAGCACTTGTAAAGTGGGGTATAGCAGGATACCTTGTAGGAGACCACTTATTTAAGTGCGAGGACAGGCCGCCTCAAATGAACGCACTTAAGAATCCAAGAAGTTCCCACGGACAAAACATTACGAAGAACAGAGTAGATGAAGTTGTTGTGTTGGTACCGTTGACTTGGCTTACACTAAACACTGACGGTTCAAGACATCACGTTCACCGCGCAGTAAGTAAGTCCGATGGTATTCAACTATGGAAGGTTCGACGCATATGCTATCTATCCAGATTCAACATCGGTCCGCTAAAAGATTGCTAGAAAAGGCACCATGTGTGTGCGCCAAAATCTCTTTCAAGAGGGGATTGTTGGAAATTTACTAAATGTGGAAATAAGTAAATCCCATTAATTTATGACTCAAACTATTGGGCCCGCACGTCGAAAATATCATTTTCACACACGTGCACACGTAGTGCCAAGTATCGCAAATTTCATTAGTGAAAGAGATATTGGTACGTATGTAATACGTTTGAGACATGGAATTATGGACGGTTATTGACCAAATGACAAAGTATTCCACGTTGGTAAAGGAAGGAAGAAGTGTACGAAGTTTAAGATGAAAGGAGTCTGATATCTCCGCAAAGCCGTGAAGGGCCGCGGCGCCACAACCGTCAGAGCCGCGGCGCTTCGGAGGCAGATTGCTGCAACAGGAAGTTGGAAAAATCTGACGTTTAAGCTGATTTTGGAGCATTGATTCTCCATTACTTGCCACATGAATTCAGCCATTATTTGGCTGAATGTAACCCCTCATTCAAGTGCAATTACATGGCTATTGAAGGCCATTAGTTGGCTAGGTGAGGGTCTTCTACTTACACTATAAATTGAGGTCTTTGGCTCAATTGAACACAACACTTAAAAATTCTCAAAATTTTCAGAGCTCATATTCTTCCTCTCTAGCAAAGTCACTATACTCAAAGTTCTTCAAGAGTAACATTTGAGTTTCCTTTGCTCACTTGTTAAAGTTGTTGTTGTATCTTGGGATACTATTGTTCATCACCGTAAAAGCAGACATACGGGGCAATCTTGTCTTAAAGAAAGAGTGTCATCACTCGACTCAGCAAATCACACAAGCAGTTTGTAAGGTTTTGATTTCCAGTTTATTGTAATAGTTAGTTTATCCTTTCTATTATTGTAATAGTCACTTACTTCTCATTCCCTACAACAATTGTATCCCAACAGTGATAACTTATGACCTCGCGGATGGAGAGGGATTCGAGCAAAGATATTAATGACGAGGAAGGCCTTTTTGTTATGCTACTAATACTTGCTTTGCTTTCAAATGCCCTTTTTTTGGTTTAGAACCCAGCTGTATAATCGAAATAGGATCGGTTGACCTGAACCCTACTTCTCTTTCACTACTGGTGAAAATCCACATTTGATTTTTCAATAGAAAGGTAAGAGAAAGTTATAGTCTTTTTAAAAGAAAGAACCGACCACATCGAAAATTTACTATCGCTAAACAATAAAAAATCATTGTTAATCCTATTTGACAATGAATTATTAAAAAAATAATTATTTAGCTACGGACTATTTAGCGACAATCTAACAATGAATTTAACAACTAATTATTTATAGTGTTTTAATTAAAATAACCAACTTTACCCACTGCAATGAAAGATGTCATAGGTCGAGGAGTACTAGAAGAAATACTCACAGAGTGAAACGATATCCAAGGCGACAGCTTGATCCAAAAGGTGAAAGGAAAGCAGATCAGGTGAATTGACATGGATTATCATGACATCAATTTTTTTCTTTCCTTTGTTGAGCATTGATATTGCTGCCGAAGCCATATCAATTGTCGTAACTGTATCAATGAACTTTGAAAATCAGTGAAGAACAAGAAAAGAAACATATATTAAACGCAAATTTATTATGAGGGTCTGATTATTTCTCGTACAAATTCAATTATAAATTTTCATGTATACTGCCACACTTTAATTTATACAATTGTATATATCAATCAACTTATCATATTGTAATCAATGTATGAAATTTAGATAGGTTCACATAAAAAGCTATATATTATTTTAAATAAGGATTATATATAGAATAGTGATGCTCATATAGGAATATATTGTTAAACCAATTTATTCAAATGACATGTTAACAAGAGATAATAGACATAAAAGTTTTGAAATAATCTTATTTCATGAATATGCTTTATAAGATTTAGAAGCCACAAACAGATTTCTCAATTTAGTTGTTCTAATTTGAGTTATCTATTGTTCTAGCAATAATCATTGAAGTTTTGACATCACAAATATAACCAATCCAATTGAATGTGGAGGTATTAAAAGAATTTTATGAAATCTACGAATCATTACATTTCTCATAAATATTATATCATCATATAATTAAATTCAAGAATATTAAGTACGACAACAAAAGTATGAAAAATTAAGTATAAAAAATGAAAAAATATTGCGCAAATAAACGACATACACTTTCTAGAAAAAGGCATTACCTAAAATAATAATATTTGAGTTTTAGAAGTTTCTAAAAGCAGAAAAGGGAATAAAATGTCGTTCCTTTTCTCTCAGGTATCCAGTACGGCGTACCATCCGTCCAGTTCATGTTGTGCAGCTTTAATTTTGTGACATCTGTCTATTTTTAGATCTGATGGTCTGTATTTATTTAACTAAAAAAAAAAACCTCAAACCATGTTTAAACTCCTTAATCATCTGATTTATCGTTTCCTTATTTCCAGCATAAATTTAGGCGAGAATGTTGTTGCAAGGATCCGAATGAAAAACAAAGAGTAAACCCATTTTCATGATTGTAAAACTTGAATTTTTCATGCTAATAATTACATTCCGTGACATGAACCTATTTACCATATTCATACTTCCTGTAACTCTTCAATATGTCACAGTGGTTATGGAGTTCATTACCTTAACTTTAATACTTTCGACATTTTATAGAGATTGATCTTTAATGCCAGCAGAAAACTTTACTGCATACAAGATTGAAGTCATCGAAACGTCCAACTATGAAGAATTTGGAGCTACTCTTACTTTTTTTATGATACTTTTGCTTGTAACGATTTAACAAAAATAAGAGGCAACCTCATTTCCTCTAAGCTTTTCTAAATAATGGAAATCTTGAATATGCAATACAAAATTGGACAAACAAGTTAGATTTAATCTTCTGATTTGCTGATCCTTGCTCGGCTCCACCAATGGTAAGAAAATATTTTTTGAATCAGATAGAATTTTCCAGCAAGATTTTCACCTAAATTTATACTGCCAATAAGGAAAGGATAAATCATATAATTAAGGAATTTAACCATGGTTTGAGGGTAGTTTTAGTTAGAAAATAATGGCCATTTTTAAAACTGGAAATGCACTAGATGGACTGGACGGATGGTGTACTGGAGACACGGGCGGATTTAGGTTGTGGCCAGGGTGTTCATAGGGTATATTTCTATATATATATATATATATATATTAACTTTTGAATTTTCTAAAAAAATGCAAAAGGTTAGCTCAACTACCATAGGGTTCGATTCTCAGGTCTTTTTATTATTTTTTTTCGAACATTCCGAGTGAAAATTCTGGATCCGCCAATAACTGGAGACGAGCCGAGTCCGTTATTTATCATGCCATGCAAATTAAATTTTATTTTCTATTGTTAATTAATTATTTTTGTTATTACTAAAAAATTACTCGCTCTATGCATGCGTACTGCGTGGTACATACAAAAGTAGTTAGCAAAACAATCCAAGTCAAAACGATTACCACACCTTGGAGAGGGAACAATCAATAAATATGAAAGAAATAATCTCCTTCATTAATGAATGAGTATATATACAATTTACAATTTCCATTAATGTGGAAAATCCTATTCTTATTCTACTTCCAAAATCCTATTCTATTTGTACAAGAATTCTACAATTATGGTAAGTGTACAATGTGAAGTAATTACAACAATATACTGTCCATATTCCCGTGATATACACGGTCTCGGTTTCCTTATATACCGTGTATATCAGTTCTATTTATCACACTCACGCAGTCATAGCGGGCGGTCTTTGTACGCTGAGACTGTCCCTAAAATCTTCAAACAGAACCGAGGGAAGACCCTTAGTAAAGATGTCTGCAATTTGATACCTGGAAGGGATGGCAGACGCGTACTCGTCCACGAGCTACCTTTTCGCGAACAAAGTGTATATCCATCTCGATGTGTTTAGTGCGCTGATATTGAACCGAATTACCAGAAAGATAGACTGCACTAATATTATCACAATAAACCAAGGTAGCTTTCTGAATGGAAGAATGAAGTTCTAAGAGATGATCACGTAACCAACAGGATTCAGAGACCACATTGGCTACCCTTCGATACTCGGCCTCAACACTTGAGCGTGATAATGTAGATTGTCGCTTCGCAGACCATGAGACCAATTTATTACCAAGCAACATACAATAGCCAGATGTGGAGCGTCTGGTATCTGGAAAGCCACCCCAATCAGCATCTGTATACGAGACAAGTGTAGACATCGAGGATGGATATAAATGTAAGTCATAGTCAAGTGTGCCCTGGATGTATCGGATAATGCGTTTGAGCGCATTCATGTGCTCAACCCTGGGATTATGCATAAATAAATACACATGCTGTACGGCATACATAATATCCAGTTGTGTGAACGTAAGATACTGAAGAGCCCTTGCAAGACTGCGATAGCGGATTGGATCCTCGTAAGATGACCTAGCCACAACACCCAGCTTGAGTTTAGTATCAACTGGAGTGGAAGTAGACTTGTACGAGGACATACCAGCTCGCTCAATGATCTCAGCGGCATACTTTCGATGTGATAAGAATAACCCACTTGCATGACGAGTGACAGCAATCCCCAAAAAGTAACTCAAGGGCCCAAGTCTTTCATAGCAAACTCAGAAGTGAGCATTGTCATGATAGACTTGCGTAACACATCAGAAGAGGCAGTCAAGATAATATCATCCACATTTAATAGAATATAAGCCAGGGAAGTACCACTACGATATATGAACAATGAATGATCAGACCTGTTGTGAGAAAACACAATAGATGAAACACAGTTTGCAAATCTCTTATATTAGGCCTGTGGGGCCTGCTTAAGCCCATATAAGGACTTCTTCAATAAACAGACATGATGAGACTATTTGGGATCTCGAAAACCCAAGGGCTGATGCATGTAAACGGTCTCCTTAAGATCACCATGTAAGAAAGAATTCTTCACGTCTAACTGATGAATGGGTTATACCTTTGAAAGGGCCAGACTGAGAAAAGTGCGAATGGTAGCCGGTTTGACCACCGGACTAAACGTTTCACCACAATCCACACCAACCTGCTGAGTCTTACCATCACCTACAAGATAAGCCTTATGCCTCGCAAAAGAACCATCAGAATTATCTTTATGACTAAAAATCCACATAGACCGAATAATATTAACACCAGAAGGACGGGGCACAAACTCCCACGTCTTATTTTCAATAAGAGCATCATATTCGTTCATGGCTAATTCAATTCGGGTCATTTAACGTATACACTGGGTTACGGGGTAGGGGGATTTAAGAACATTAGAATGTAGATTAAAATTATTCTTTGGTTTAAAAATACCATGTAGACTACGAGTGACCGGTCTGTGACTCGGGGGAGAATCGGGTGGATTTTGGAAAACATTCGGATAGGTGACGGACGAGCCCGCAGGCAGTAGGCCTGCTGGCCTAATACCGGAATCGGGACTGAAGTCGGAAACATTAGCTGGGGCAGAACTGGGCAGGATAGGTGGCCTAGTTGTTGGACCCGTGATGGGAGAATGCGACGGGACTGGACGTCCAATGGGTAGTGTGCCCGCATAAGGATTTTAGGTGCGGAACAAGTCCGAGAAATGGTGGATAATATACGGGGAGATCTCGTCATCTAAAAAGTTATACGAACGAGGTTTGGGACTACTTACGTTAGCAAATGGAAATTAGGTTTCATCAAAAATAACATGGCAACTAATTATGATTTTATTAGATGATAAATCAAAACATTTGTAACCACGATGATTAGATGGATAACCCAAAAACACACAAGGGGTAGAACGGGTTTGGAGTTTGTTAATTGTAGTTGACGGAAAGAGGGGATAACATAAGCATCCAAAGACTCTAAGATGTGAATATTACGGATTCTTATTATAGATGACTTTAAGAGGTGATGAATATGACAATCCTTTGGTAGGAAGTATGTTAAAAAGATAAGTAGCCATTTGTAGAGCATGATGCCAAAAGAAAGGGATTACGGAAGCATGGACCAATAAAGTTCGGATAATATTATATATGGTACGAATCTTTCGTTCGACTTTCTCATTTTGTGAGGACGTATGAGAACAAAAAAATATGCCATTAGCATTACAAAAATCCTGAAACAACCTATTATCATATTCTTTGCCATTATTACATTGAATATTTTTTATTTTCCGTTCGAATTGGGTACGAATGAATGCTCTAAAATTTTAAGAAGGTGGAAAAACTTGAGATTTTTTCGCTAATGGAAAGGGCCACAAAAAATTAGAATAATCATCCAAAAATAGAACATAATAACGATGGTCCACAGAATTGAGAACGGGAGAAGTACATAAATCACTATGAATATTATCAAAAGGCATCAATGTGCGAGAAGTAGAGGCTACAAATGGTAATCTAACATGTTTTCCTAAAGGACATGAATGACAAATTGGAGTACTACGCATACCCTTATAAGAAATAAAATTGTTTTAATGTAAAGAAGAAACAATGGATGACCAAGGGTGACCCAAACCTGCATGCCACAAGGAAGGAGCTATATCAGCAAAAGTATATGGCAAGGCTTGACTCGAGAGACTGGCAGCAGGCGTGATAGGATAAAGATCTCCCCTACTATTACATCTCATGAGAGGTATCCCCGTCTTGAAATCCTTCACAGAAAAACCAAAAGGATCAAAATTAACAGAAACCCAATTATCAGTGGTGAATTTATGGACAAACACCAAATTTTTAATTAAGTTAGGGGCATGAAGGGCATTTTTCAAGACAAGAGGTGGATGGGGAGGAGACAAAGTTGTATGATCGTAACCACGAATTGGAATTTAGTGGTTATTACCAACAATTATGCTACAATTTTTGCTCAAACTGGAATAAGACGAGAGAGTACCTTGGTCTGACGTCATATAAAAAGTGGCGTCGGTGTCCATGTACCAATTTGGGTCTGGAGGATTTAATCCAAGCGTATGCATTGTGGCCTCAATATCCGTTGGAGTCGGTGTGGGGCCTACTGCAGAGAATGCTTGCTTAGGCTGATGCCCAAGCAGGCCTCCTTGCTACCCCGGCCCAGCAGTGTTCCTGAACCTTGAAGCTGAAGTTGGAAAATTGTGCCTGAAGGACTGCTAGCCGGCCCACTGCCCGGGGTACGCTGATCGTGAAAAATAAGGGATGTTGGGCCATTTCCCACTAGCCCCACAGCCCCACTGCCAGGGGGCCCATGGCTGGGACCAGTGGGGCTGCGGCCCACTGCCACCTTGCGGAGCACCGCCACCACTATTCTGGCCACTCCCACCATCACCGGAACCACCATGATTGCCACCGCGATTTTTGCCCTTATTTTTCTGATTTTTCTTGCCTCCACCGTGAGCATGGTTTTGGCCCGAATTATCAACAAAACCTTGAGAATTAGTGGAGGACGTCATCATGACCACGGGACTAGCGCCGGTAGCCGCCTTTTTAGCCGAATTGGCTTCTTCTAACGTGAGCATCGAACGAGCTTGATAAAAAGGTGGAAGTGGATTACTTTGACGGAGGAGAGTCCCCGTGCCACTAAAGGCCTCAGATAGGTCTGCCACCATTTGCAGGACAAGACGATTATTGGTAACGGGTACTCTAACGTTACGGAGTTGGTCTGCTAATTCCTTGAGCCGTTTACAATAAGCTGAAACATTCAGGAAATCTTCCATGCGGACTTGGGAAAATTCCTGCTCAAGAGTGACAACGAGGGAATGTTGGTTATCTTGGAATATATCACGCAATCTATTCCATGTAGCCATAGCCGTAGTGTCCGGCTCAATAATCATTTGTAAAAGGTCGATAGAAATAGTGGAATAAATCCACTGAAGGACAGTAGCATCAAGAGTAATCCGTAACTGTGGATCCTCCGCGGGAGTAAGGGTATCAGGAGGAATTATGTGGTGGAGAACTTGATGGGAGATGGCGTGAATTTTGAACAACTCTGCCCACGTCGCGTATTGGACGTTTTCCATCTCAAGAACAATAGGGATGTGGCTCTTGATGTTGAAACAAGTAAGGGCAGGATGATACATGTTCTTAGACATGACGAAAGAACAATATATGAGGAAGGGATTTGGAAAATATTTGGAAAAGAAGAGAAAAGACGGTCACGGAATCCGAGGTGGTGGCTCGGACGTCACATTGGCCGAGAGGAGCGGAAGCTGTGGGAAAAGGAGGTATAAAAAACCTAGACTTCTGATACCATGAAAGAAATAATCCCCTTGATTATTTTCATTAATGAATGAGTATATATACAATTTACAATTTTCATAATATGAAAAATCATATTCCTATTCTACTCCCAAAACCCTATTCTATTTGTACAAGAATCCTACAATTATGGTAAATATACAATGTGAAGTAATTACAACAATATACTGTCCATATTCCCGTGATATACACGGTCTCGGTTTCCTCATATACGGTGTATATCGGTTCTATTTATCAAAATATAACAAAGTGATTGAAAAAACAAAAAAATAGGAATAAGCATAAAAATACATCTAAATTATATCGAAATTATCAACTACACACCCTTTTTTGGAGGGTAAACTAATTCAAGAGAATCCTCATTTTAAGATAATTTTTGGTTAATATAATTGTAGCATTTATTTTTTGGTGTAAATATTCTGAAAATTGTCTAAGAACCTCACAAATTAAAATAGAAGAAGTGATTGAATGACCATTAAGATTGAACCACAATGAAAAATAATATCTGACAAGCAACCATTAAAGTAGATCCAAATATATTTCTTTCAAATTAAGAAAAAAAACAAGTGTATAGTAAATTCAATGCGCATGTGTGGTCAAAAGGATGAAATTGTTGGATATAATTGCAGTACGGGAAGTAAATAAATATTACAAATGTTCCAAAGGATAAACAAATAGTCAAGATTATAATTGCCGCAAGCTTGTTGAGTCTTGAATCTTGATAACTTGAAATCAAGAAACACTAAATCTGGATTGTTACAACTATGGCTGAGTCGAGAGATGACTCTCTGTCTTTAAGACAAGATTGCCCCGTATATATGCTTTTACGTTAGCGGGCAATAGTCTTTCAAGATAAAACAACAACTAATCAAAACTACAAAGCAAATAGGTTTATTCTGACGAAGAAAACAAACACGAAACGACTTAGTGAACAATGAAAAATTTAGAGGAAAAGGAAGAGTTTCTGTTTCTGTTCTTTTCGTTTATGGCTTCTGCTGCTCTCTTTTTTATTCTTCCACTGCCCTCAAATAAGAGTAAGGTCCCAATATATAGTGTTTAGGAGGAGGCGAGGTGATTAAGAGGTCCTTTAAGAGGTGTATTCATGGCCAAAAATATTTTGTAGTAAGTGCAAAACGTTTCAGAAGTTCAATGCTATAAACTGTTGGCTTTCTGGCTGCTGACCACCATTCCTGAAACTCAATTGACCAAACTGTAAATACTAAACAGTTTTGGGTCCAAAAGATAATATCAGAAGTAGCCCAGAAGCCCGCAGCCCATGACCCACGACCCGAGAATGGATGGGACGGGCGGGCGGCGGTGGCGCGCGTGTGGGGCTAGCCTCGAACCCAAGCACATCTAGGTCCTCCCTCCTTCAAACACATGGGTTACCCCTTGGGGTTCCAAACCCTTATCCATTTTTGAGGATTATAAAGAGAACAATTCTTCCTTTTCCCACCGATGTGGTAGATTTGCCCCACACCATATTTTCATGCCTCAAACACCTTACTTCGTGGACCAATATCTCTTTCATTTCATAACGAAATTTGACGATCCTTGGCCCTATGATCATCTGCTTACTTAGTAGATTATGAACGTGTGAAGAGACAAAGCCTACAACATGCGGAACCCTAATTTTTAAGTCATTAAATATGGGTGGACGCAACCTCCCCACCAAAGGCAAATTTCCAACAGAAATAACAAGTGTATATTAAAAATAAATTCAATAAACACTCTTTAAAGATGCACGTTTTTTTTTGTGGAATTACGAAGGAAAAAAAAGCTCCCATGAAATTAAGAGGGAAATTTTTAATTAAACAAAAATAAAATAGAAAGGAAAATGCTTTTTATCATGAAAATCAAGTCTCCCTATTTTTTTTTGTCTACATTCAATAAAAGATTAAAAAAAATCTCAAGGTCAAAAATAATAATAGCTAAATCAGTTCCTATCTGGTCCTTCTCTTGCTCTTTCTCTTCCCTCCAGTTATCCTCGAAGCGAATTTTATGTTTTCTAAAATGATAGATAGATTTGTAAAAATAAAAAATCTACAACTTCAAAAATTATTTATAAGGGATTTAATTTTCTCCTCTAACTCTATGTCACGGTAGATCAATTGGCAAAGAACAATTTCTCCCCTTTCTCTATAAAAAGATGTAGTTTAGAACACATATATAAGTTGATTAATTAATTAAAATTAACATAAAACTATATCCCTTCAAGAACATCCCTAAAATTGTAAAGACACAGAGATTAACATAAAATTGTCGACCCCCTTTGAAGAAACGTATACATATTTACCGGGGAAGCTAATCTAGTATGTGACATGCTTATAACAAGAAACAAGAATAGAGAATCTAATTTGATTCTTTAAAATCACAAAAAAAAAACTCATTTATTAACTAGTAAAATAACATAAACAAGCATAGAAATAGTGTTATGAAAACAAAGATCAACTGTTCTCCAAAATTGACTAGATAAATGAGATCTAAAAAGAGATTGATGTTAAAATTCCAGACGAGATAAACAAGCATCATATCAATTAAACAATATATGAAAAGAAAATCACACAGAATTTAATTATATCAAAGAAACAATGGTTATAAGTTCTATATAGATTGTTAGAGATGTCACCATTTTTACCTTTAAAGTCATAAGATTTAAGCAAATCAACTGTCTCATTAACAAACTCTTTGTCATGATCAACCGGCATCACATGAACTTTTTGAAAGTATATTTATGTCCTAGAGACAATCTGTATTAGGACAAATGTATTTTATATACATTCGTATTATTATTAATGGAGATTAATATTTTGGCATTTACAATTATTGAATTATTAGTTGATTGTTTATAATATTCTATAATATGCATCCCTAGAGGTTACGTTGTTATTAATAATGTGAGTTATTAATACTATAGCGTAACTCTTAAAATAGCCTCGACTAATGATAATCAAGAATGGTAAATTGATGATATGTGATAAGTCGACATGTGGTATGCATCACTTCCTTAGAGGATGTAGTATGTCTCATCTGCTACGAGTAATGGCTACTCGTGATGGACACATGGATACTTTGAAAGTATTGGTATACCCTGTTGATATACTGTTTATTATACATGTCTAAAGTGTGATCAGCGTGTGGAAGATAGAAGTCCTTAGACTTGAGGTCAATACACACCTTGTCTACATAGTAATATACTTTGATCCTGTCCTAAGCTCAAATGCCTTATAGGTTGAGATACGACTTGTATTGGGTACATTACGATGTGGATTAAAGGTGGTAGTTGAACCAAGATTATGATTCATTCCTTGAATGTATATTCGAGAGAACACTCAGCTTCTCATTGATATTGGGTTGACTAAGTCGTTAGCCAACACATTAGACATATCTAGAATATGGTCTTGTTGTCAACCAATATAGATGAGATATAATGATCAAGCCATTTGGATAGACAATTGGCAAATCCTAAGCTTGACAGAGTGTATCGTGAATGAAAGGATTTTATCTTACCACATAGAGGTTAAGTTTATTGGATTCATGTAAACGTACTTCACATATCGAGTTCGTCTTGTGGCGCCGTCTAGGAGTTCCGCATAGACCTTAATTTGATTAGTGTCGATCTGAGAATGCATGTAGGGTCACACTATGTCGATTGTCCTTTCGATCTAAGGATGTATGGAAAGAGTATTAAATATTAGATTTAGAATCGAGATATTTAAATGAATGATGATTATTTTAATTAAGTCAAAATTGGATTTTGGATTTAATTATGAATGTGCTGAAATTTTTTGGGCTAGGCCCAAGGTCAAACCCTAATCCGGTTTGACCTAATTTTTCACCTATAAATACAGAGCTACACTTCATTATTCATGACATTTGATTTTCATATCATTATTCTAAGTCTTAGAGACTCAGAATCAAAACACTCTCTCGAACCTCTGCCGGATTTCCTAGCTTTCCAAAGGAGGAATACATTGAAGCTTGGAGCTTGCAATCGAAAGGGCATTTGCGTGCGCACCCACAGTTGATAAAGATTCCAGATATTGTAAACATGTATGTATCATTCAAGTCTTATGTTTACGGTTTTAAATTACCCTATAGTCAAATAGTTCTGCGTTTGTTGGGTTTGAAACAAGTTTTCAATATCCGATACGTACAACAACCCAACAAAACCCTACAATGGTATCATGAGCCAAGGTTGTTTTGTATGATTATAAGGTAATTAGTTAATAATAATATGGGTTAGAATTTGTTTAAATCTGAAATTTGTGTCGTTTAACGCTTGAAAACCTAATATCATAAAAGTACATCATCCTTGTCTCCCAAACTATTAAACAATGGTGTAATCGAGGAAGTCATTCTGATCTAACTCTTCTAAGTCAATGTGCGTAACCGGTTCATTACGAACATGGTGCACTGAAGCGAAGAATAAGAAGGGATTGGATGATGGTCGATGAACGTGTTGCTTGATAGTGAAGGGTAACGAAGATGAATATGCAAATCTGACCCTGAACCAATTTTAGGGTTTCGGAAATGCATATTTTGTGCTTCTGAGACGGAGGCGCCGCAACTCCACGATGGAGCGTCGCGGCACCGTGGCTCCAATTAAATATATATATATATATATATATATATTTTCGGAACAGTGAACAGTAACCGAACACTGTTCAGGTGTTTTAAAAAAAATATTTTTTTTCGGAACATTGAACATGGCGGCGATCCTTTGTTCGACGAAACGATGGCGGTTTACGGAATTGCAATTTAGCCATTGCGGCAAATCTGAAAATTTTAAAAGTTTATTCAATTGCAATCTGGTCCCTGGAAAAGGTTTTTAAATCATCAGATTTGGTCCTTGGGGCAAATCTGTAAATTTTAGAAAAACAGATTTGGTCCCTTGGGCCAAATTTATAATTAATTTAAAATTTTGGAAATTACAGACATGTCCCTGAAATCTGAAAATATTTTCTGAAAATTAAAATTGTATTTTCTGAATTTAAAGGTGTTCAAAATTGAAATTTTAAATTCTTGAGGGACTAAACTGTAAATTCTGTATATCTGGAACTTACAGAAATATCCTGAAAATCTATTTTTATAATCAGAAAATGTTTAAGGGACTGTTTGGATTAGACTTAAATTTTAGAGTTTAGACAAGTTAACCCATGATTATTATTAATTGTATATTATTGAATAATATACGAACTATATGTTAAGTATTTCAATGCTTTCATTTAATAATTGGCATAGTGTCTGCAATAACTGTCTGGGCAGGCGGTGCCCAGTATTTGATTAAACCATCTTATATCATGCATATTGGGTTGACGGTTCCCAACTATATGTGCCATTAGTTTTGCATGATATTAAGATGTCATATTGGATATGGCGCAAAAGAGTTGATCTTGGTTAAAAACCCTGAATTAAAATGTTTCCCAAAATTTTAAATACAAGTCTAAATTAAAACGCGTTGTCCATTATAATTGTTAGAGTGCAAAATCTTTTTCGGTAATACGAGTATTTATGCCAAAGCATTTGCTCTAAGTTTACGAGGACCCAGACTCTTTCATAGTTGTGTTTTAAGTGTAAAGGTAAACGTTAAACTTTTATGGGTATTTACACCAAAGTGTTTGCTCACAAATGCCAAATTTACTTAGATACATAAACGCAGTCGTGTAATGGGGTTGACCTGCTTAGACAAATCTTGGCGCCAAAGTGTTGGAATAATCTAAGGACGCAAGATTAAATATAATATTTGACAACCAAGAGTTGCCCATTATGACCTCAATTAATATAGGTATGTATTCTACCATGGGTCGTAGAAGTATGTTAAAATAGTGGAAGCTAATTAAACAAAAGACCATGTTGAATAGCCTAAACGAATGTGTATAATAGGAAATAAATTTTGAGTTTGATTTCCAGTCTATCTAATTCTTCAGATTATCAAAAATGTCGAGCTTATCATTGAAAATGTTGATTGAAATGAACAAACTTACTGGACCTAACTACCTTGACTGGCTAAGAAATTTGCGAATAGTGCTGAGATAAGAGAAATTAGAATACGTGTTGGACACGGTGTTCCCAATAGTCCCTGCGACAGACTCTGCTCAATATGCCTCTTTTGATAAGGATTCTTAACAAAAATACCTAGATGATGCCACTTCAGCACAGTGCGTGATGTTGTCTTCCATGTCAATGGAACTTCAGAGACAACATGAGAACATGGGTCCCAATGAGATGCTCGAACACTTGAAGATTCTCTATGACTCACAATCCCAGACTATGGAATATGAGTTACTGATAGAGCCTTTTAAGTGTAAGCTCAATGAAGGGGGCCAGGTCTCGCAGAATGTGTTGAAGATGATAGGGCTGATAGAGAGACTTGCTTCAATTGGAACGAAGCTGCAAAAGAATGTCGCTACTACCCTCATCCTGAACTATCTCCCTTGTTCCTTTGAAAACTTCATAGTGAATTACAATATGAATGGAACGAAGGCGAGTCTGCCGGAGCTGCACAACATGCTCAAGACCTTTGAGCCTTCCAGTTCCAAAGGCAAAGTTGTGCTCATGCTTAGCTCTACTAGCCGACCCAAGCCCGAAAGGTAAGGAATGGCAGAAGAAGAAGGGCAAAGCAGTCACTGCGCCCTCAGCTAGGAAGCCTATGGGAGGTGTGAAGAAGAAGAAGGTGAATCCGTCTAAGGATGTTTGCCTCAACTGTAACAAGAATGGGCATTGGAAGAAGGACTGCACTGCACCAGGAGGAGGAAAAGCACCAGGTGCTTCTACCTCTAGTGGATAAGGTATGTACGTCATTGAAATAAATATGTCTATAAAAACTCTCATTCCTGGGTATTGGATACCGTTTGTGGCTCACACATTTGTACCAATGTGCAGGGGCTAACTGATAGCAAGAAGGTTGGACCAAGAGAGGTGGACCTACACGTTGGAAATGGAACACGAGTGGATGCTGAGTGCGTAGGAACTTATAGATTAAATTTGCCTTCTGGTTATTGTCTAGTGTTAAATGATTGTTACTATGTACCCTCGTTAATGAGGAATATCATTTCTATCATGTTTTGGACATGAAGGGTTTCTCCTCATATATTTATAATGGCAGTCAAGTACTGTCTTTTGATAATGTTATATATGGAACTGCTCCTCTTGTGGATGGATTATATACACTAAACTGTAGTCAAGAAATATTCAATGTACAAAACAAATGAGCTAAGGTAAGTAATAGAAACTCTACCTACCTATGGCATTGCAGACTTGGTCATATCAACGAATCTAGGATAGCAAGGTTGAGGAAGTTAGACTACCTCGAACCATTTGACTTAGAGTCTTATGGTAACTGCGAATCTTGCTTGAGAGAAAAGATGACCAATAAGCCACTTTCTGGAAAATGTGTGTAAGCCAAGGAGGTGGTTGAGTTGGTCCATACTGATGTATGTGGGCCATTTTCAACTCAAGCTAAATGAGGTTTCCCATACTTCATCACTTTTACTGACGACTTCACAATGTATGGATATATGTATCTTATGAGACATAAATCCGAGGCTTTTGAGAAGTTCAAATAGTACAAGTCGGAAGTAGAGAAGCAACTTGCAACAAGTATCAAGACCCTTCGATCGGATCGAGGAGGTGAATACTTGAGCAAGGATTTTTTAGATTACTTAAAGCTACATGGAGTCTAATCATAGTGGACACCTCCTGGAACACCGCAGATGAATGGTGTTGCCGAAAGGAGAAACCGAACCTTATTAGATATGGTTCGATCCATGATGAGCTTCTCAACTCTACCGACATACCTTTGGGGAAATGCTATACAAACCTCAATATATGTTCTGAACAGGGTTCCTTCCA